>OY728121.1:127509465-128830090 GCA_963277665.1 Viscum album | reverse complement strand
ATTACTTATATGTGCTTGGGATTTGATTTAAATTGTTGTCTAAACAGGAGTTGGTTAGTTTATGTATTATGTATCTATTCAATGAGTTTTCTCTTATATGGTAATGTCTCTCATCTCGGTGTTTACTTTACCATCGGTGTTAGTCGCCAACATGAGACTTACTAGAGGTGGGACTCAGGGGGTCATTATCTATATTGTCACATTTCCTGCCCAAGATGGGTTCACTTTTTGGGGAGGGGGTCATGAAACCAATAGTGTAAAATTGTATATAAAATAATATATTTATTCCTATTATGTCAATAAAATTGGTTTGGACATTTTTGGGCTTATTTTTATCTATTATAATTTCAAATTAACCAACTACTAAATCTATTTTTATATTAAACGTCGTAAATATTTTTTGTTTTGTTAAAACACATTTTTTCAAATATTATGTTGAAATTTTTAGATAATATAAATTATTATGATTCAAAAAATTGAATAAAATTTCCCCAGTCATATTCAAATAAATTGAAAATTTTAATTTATAATTATTCCAATAGACGTAACTAGAAAACAAGATTTCAATGAAATAATGCTCAAAATATTATAAGGTTTTTATATAAAATGTGACTATGATATTGATTAAAATGAAACAAATTTGATTAGTAGATATACAATTATATTTATTTTTATTAGAACATAATTTAAAATATAATTCAGCATTATAAATAATTTAAATTAAAATATTTTTTTCATTAAAAATGATGTATTATACGCTAATCATCTGAAATTGAATATTTTAAGGAAATTATCAGAAACATACACTAATATAATTTTTTCATTATTATTTATAAAATTATGTATATATTTTCCAATAAATTTTCTAAATGTGGGAAACATTAAATTTAAAATAAATCCTTTAGCATTAAAAATGGGGTTTTTGAGAAGTGTATTTTTTTCAAGCACATGATGATTTATGCTGACTCTATGTCCAATAATAATAATTTTATGAATAAAAATTAAAATTTAATGATATAAAATCTATTCATTTCATTTGAAAAATTTGTCATTATAGAATATCTTAAATAATAAAAATAGTGAAACATTATTATCTTTAAAAGGATTTTTTTAGAAAAAACAGCTTTTTAAACCCAAAATTAAAAATATTCAAAAAATAGTATAAATTTAACTAAAAATTAGTTCAGTTTCTAAAATATTAGTAAATAATAATTATGATACTTCAAAACAAAACTGGACATTTAAATTTTTTTTAATTTATTAAAAAAAACATAGTTTTACAAATATCATTATTTTCACTATTCATTGAAAAATCAATATTTTCAAAACAATCCAAAAGTTTTACGTAAGATAATTTTGATATTATGATTTGAAAAATTTTGTTCATTTAAAAAAATAATTATAATATCACTATAATTTAGTTATAATACTTTCATATAAAAATCATATAAAATAAATTTTGGTGAAAATTATGTTTTCATTAATTCAATTAATTTAAAAAATATTTATTGATAATTTTCAAAGGAATTATAAATAAATTTATATTTTGAAGTAAATTTATATGTTAATTTAATAAATTAGTTAATACTATTTACTCCCACCTAATTATCTATTAGGATAAAATGGTAATATTCATTATATGATTATTTCTTTGTTTTCCGAATCTCAATCTTGCATGTCATGAATGCTTATGAAGAAACTCATTGTTTATTGTATTGAAATCTAAAATGAGTGAAAAATTTAATGAAATATATATATAAATCTAAATTAACTTGATAATAAAATTTCATAAATACTCAGGATAGTTCAACTTTGATGACATTATGTGAAATTTTTAATAAAAAATTAAAGTAGTATTATTATTGTTTTCTATGGTTAAGACTATAGGAATATTCTTTGTGAATATAATATTATCAAAAAATTATAAATATTTAATGTGATATTTGAGATGGATTTTTTTCTCTCAAAAAATTATTTATTGGGTAATGTGTATATTTAAAATATCAATAAATATTTCCCCTATTGATTTATAATTAAAAATTTGACATTTAATGTTTTTTGTGTGGGGGTGTAGAAGAAAATTTAATATCTTGAGTTTTTAAAATTAATTATTCTTAGAAACCTAATGTGATTAATAACTTTCCCCCCACACAACACCAAACCCAAATGAACTATGAAACATTATTTTAATTTTCTACAGTTTTTTTTGGATGTAAAAAAGGTTAAAAAATTATGATATATATATACGTATATATATTTCATTTTTAAAACTATTGAACTGATTAAATTCTATTATGATATTTAAATAACTAATAAAATATTTTTATGCATTGAATATATATTTTTTAATTTTTGATATTGTTCCCAATATTCTAAGATACTAAATATGTTATTTATTAAATACATTGTTTATAAGAATAAAAATTTAAATATAATTTCATTAAAAATTGATAGGATTGAATAATAAGAAAAAAAATATTTTAAAAAACTATATTCCAATGAAAACATTTTTATTACATATTAGTATTTTTATTTAAAATTTAAATTCATAAAAGTTTTTAATTTTAATTCAATTTATTTATTTATAATATTAATATTTTTTATTAATATTTTTTGGTATATCCTAATTTTTTTTTTCAGTTGAATAGTGAGAAATAAAGTTTTGTACTCATGTTTTAGAGTTTTTGGATATATCAAGAAGGTATTTTAACATAAATAAATATAAATAATTTCATTAATAAAAAATACATTTATGGTGTAAAAAGATTCATAATAATTTTTATTCTAAACATTGAAAAATTATTTTTATTCATTAAAACAATGGTAGCATTTTATTGCATTTTAAAAGTTGCCTTTTTTTATTTTTTTTTTATTTTAAAATTTTATCGTAAAAATTGGTCTATTATTTCATTTAATGTTTATTTAAATTTTTTTTACAGTAAAATAATTTTTTCCATTTATGTAAATTAGATTGAAAATTTTAACCCTCACATAAATTTTATTCATAAACAAAATCTTTTTAATAAAAACTATTTTTATACATTATATGTGTTAATTCTTATATCAACATTTCATTTCCCAACAAACTATATTTATAAAATTATTTTTAAATTTTAAATTCACATAGATATAATATTTAATGATTTAATTTTAACTATATATCATTACAATTAATAACCAAGGTCAAAATTTAATTTCCAAGCTAAATGTATACCAGGGTAAATGTTATAAAAAAAAATACCTTAATCACTCAAATATATCTACAAAATGAGTTTTTTAAGAGGTTTATAGGCCCAAAACCACCTCCAATTAATATCATACACACTAGGAACGTTTGAGTCTTTTATACTAACACTATATTATTGAAAATTAATGGGTACAGCTAAAATTACTCTTCCCCTCATTTATAAATGATAAAAACATAAAATAAATCTTAGGAAATGCACTACTATAGTTTTATTATTTAACATATTACATTTTACCTCCCCTAAAACCCCACATACTTTTATGAGCCTTTAGGTCTTGAATAATTCCAAAACCCCTTCATAAATTAAGAATTTTTTTAATGAGAGAATAATTTATCCTACTATTCTATATCGCTTGTACTTAATTTCCCCTCCAAACATTAATCTCTTTACAAACAACAAATATATTATAATATAATAAATATTATGAAATGATATTATATTAATGAAACCACTTTTATTTTTTCCTTGAATATATATATATATATAATATCGATTGTGTGTATGTGTGGACTACCCCTATATGAAATAAAATTTTATTTTTTCATATAGATTGTTCATTATTTGTGAAACATTTTAAATTATGATTAATATACATAAAAATAACTAAATATGTTCCTTATTCTCCTAAAATTATGATATTATTCCCAAATAAATCACTTTTATAACCAAAATCATTTATTAGTTATAGTATGGTCATGGTTTGGTTAGTCTAATCACTTATTTGAATAATTCTATAAAATGATATCATGGGTGAATATGAGAAATTATTTAAGGATAATATTAGATATAAATAATTAAATAATTATTTAATTTTTTTATGAATGGTAACATTAATAGTAAAATCATTAATTAATATACCATTGTCCATTCATTTAAAATCAATGAAACATTCACATCATTAATTTTATTTTTATTATCATAACAAAAACACCCATATAATTAAATTATAAATTTTTTTTTAATTTTAAATTGAAAAATAAAATACATTTTAGGATATATTAGTGATGAACATTTTAATAATAATGAATAAGAATACCTATATTATAGAACTAGTTCAAAATAATGATAATTACTCATACTCGATATTAGAAATATAAATAAGATTCAAATATAAAATTGAGAACAATTATATTTTAAATGTAGAAAATAATATATATATATATATATATGAATATGGATTTGAATCTAGTTTCAAATATACTTATTTATATTAGATAATATTTTTACCAGCTTCAGTGGAAGTCGGGAATTTAGGTATAGTATTTTTTGTATCAAATTTAATTTCATGAGACATATTTCATATTGCACACCATTAAATTATTGAAATAAGGTGATTACTAACTAATGGATAATTTTTAACATATTAATTTAATTCATGGGGATTAAATATTTATGTATTATACCTTCATTAAATGTATTTGGTTACAATGCATACTAAGGTGGAAGGGGTTGTTTGTATATATTTTCAATTCCAAGAGTCATATTTGTCACCAATCACTACAATATAATTTATATTGTCCATTAAATCTCTAATTTTCTATAATTTAACAAAAATCATTTATTGTTGATATTTTAAGATGAATATCAATAACAGTCTCTTGTAGAGTTTTTTCTAATATGCTACTATAGACGAAATGGTCTATTATCTATTTACAATTGGAAAATAAAAATTTTCCTTGAAATACATTCCATATATGGGATTTGAATAATATTTATTTTTAAAGACCTTAATTTTCTTGTCCTATATTGATTTTTTGGGATTTAAATGGAACCTAGCTCTTCCATTTTGTCACTTGACTAATTATTTTCCCGTTGAATAGAAATTGATCATACCTTTTTGTTTTAGTTACAAATTGTCTTATTCTATGATCATATTAACTGGATTCTATTATGAATTTCATTACCTATTCATTAATAATTTATTAATGTCCTTGGATACTATATTGGGCTTATTAGAAAATAATTAATAAAATCTCTATAAGTGGAATGATCTAACATCAATTTTTTATGAGAAATAATCCTTTATTATATGTAATATATTTATTCCAATAAAATTATTATAGGAAACTATTATGCATAATTAGTTTTTAAATGTATTAAATTATATAACCTTTTATTTATCATCTTTTGAGAATATTAATTTAACATTACCCCAATTAATCGAAATAGTTTTATTCTAATGGATTAATACATATAAAATAATTCTATTTCTAGATTTTGGAAATTATTTTATTAACAACAGAGCTATTAATCTATAAAAGGTTTTTTGAGTTATTATTACATTGAAATATATTCTATTTTGTCTTTTGGGAACTATTGAAAATCTATATATCTTTTTTTTTCTTAATTTATATTTATTAATTATTATGCGGTGTTTGTTATAAATTTTATTGTTTGTTTATTCATTCAGATATTAACTATATTGGACATATGTAGTGTTTTGCATGGACTATAATGGACCCTTAGAGTGTCATCAATTCTCATTTGACAATATATATTTGTAATTATATTTACTAATACGGAATAGAAAACATTTCCTAGATACATGGCCTTGATAATTAGATCATGATGTCTTGGTTTAAAGAATTAAATTATATTTTTGGAATTTTTTACCTCATCACTAAAGAATAAATTATTTTTATCAATGTGATATATTAAATTTAATTCCCACCAATTTGTATAATCTACTTTGAGATTGATTCTATTATTTTATTATTTTTCATTTCATATTCCCACAATATTTAGTATGCTCATATTATTCTCCCATATGATATTTGATTTTAATCTCTTATGTTTACCCATCTTGGGGGTTTTATATCACCCCTATTATTTTCTATTTTACTAGGATATATTGAAATGTATTACACATGATATTTCTATCCTAATGTCTTGTAAAGAAATTTTTAAGAAATTATGATGTGTAATTATTGATTATGTTGTTCCTTATATAGTGGGAAAATGTTTTTATTATAAAATACTATGAATTTATTAGTTAATGAATTATCTTAAATATCTATGTTACTATAACAAAATGGTTATTTGAATTTTTTGTGATGATATAATTTTTTATGTCATGTAATTATGAGATAATACTATCCAGAGCAATAACAACTTTTTTCAGATACTCACATATAGTAGTTTTTCCTCCCATATGGGATCTCCCAAGTATATTGTCACATATACTATTTTATTGTAGGAATCAAGAATACATGTATATACGCTAACATAATAGTGAGTTAGCTTTTGATTATTATGAATATTCCTAGACTACGTGTTATTTCATGTTCATGATATTTATATATTGCTATGGTTTTTTATTTTTTGTATTCAATTTTTCTTATGATAGGATGTCAGGGGTAGGGTGGTGGCCACCTACTATGTTTTCATAATAATTCATTTTATATTTCAACATATTTTTTTTGAATATTCATTTATTTGTTATTCATGTATGTGGAATGAACTCGAAAAAGGGAGGTAGCCACACAGGTGGAGTGAGGAGTATGGGTAATCTGTTTTTGGGGATTTTACTACATTGGCTATCCAGATTCACATGGTCAATCCCAATTGTATATTTGGAGAGTATTAATTAATGCGAGTACTACCATCAGTCCTAATGGCTTATTTCAACTACAAATTCATGTATATATGGGTTTTTTGGAACATCACATATGGATTTTCTTATTAATGTGTCATTATGTAATGATGTATGTTTTATTATTACACTAACGTATAATAATGTATAATTACCAATTTATTATTTCTAATACATGAGTATGTCATTCCACCATTATGTATGAACCATTTATAGTTTACTTCAATTATATTCGTCTTTTATTATTGGTTTCATTGTCTATTGATTATTTATGAAACCAATTGAAAAATAAATAATTTTGTTTCTACCATATGCCCAATCCTCAGATTATATTTTCCTCATGATTAGAGTTTTGTAAAACCATAATCAATATAAAGTGAGATGAATTAGAGATTAATAGTTACAACCATTGTGTCTAGTAGAATACTTGACTACCAAATAATGGGTTTAGAATCATTTTTATTGAATAATTATAGTTTTATACAAGTATAAATTATTATTCCTAGCGGGATTCATTGATGGGAAAATTAATTTTCAAATGGTTTAATAAGACAAAAACATTACTAAAATTGATAAATAATAATAATAACATTTATCAGTACGAATAAATTATGTTACGGAAATAAATCAAAGATTATTATTGATATAAAATTCATGATAAACCTAGATACTTCATCCCCACATTTAGTCCTTGTTTCAAATTAAATAAATATATATCAAGATCGAATAATCCAAGAAGAAAATATTAACAAATTTGAAAATAGTTTTTTATGTGATGAGAAATTAATCTTAATTGATAACCTAATCAAATATATTATTTTAAATATTTATTTTTTATCTAATATCCATCCATGTTATTCATTATAGTTTTTTCCAATGAACTCAAAAACACAACATTTATAATTGAATTATTAAATTAACTTATTTTTTTGACATGAGGAGTTTTTTTAAAAAAATATATAATATTTATAAATATTTTTTCGTAAATAATTAGATCCCAAACACATATTAATATTAAATAATATTCATCCTTAGATAAATTTCTTTTGAGAATAAATTATAAAAATGGATGTTTTTTGAATCACCACAAAAACTACTTTATAATTAAATAAATGTAATCAAATATAACCACTTCTGATATCAGAATATTTTTTTTACTTTCATAATAATTATTTTTTGAACTACCATATAATATCGAAAAAATAATTTATTTTACTCCTATTATAATTTTATTCATTATATCACTATAATGAATTTTTATTTCAAACATTATAATAGTATTATAAAACTAAAAAAATAATGATGCATGAGGTTTTTGAAAAAAATTTCCTACATCATATGTGAATTTCCATCACATGAAGACCCTGTAACATTCCTTGATCAACATTGTATCAACAACCATAGTTAATTCAAAAAATATTATGAACACCAACATTAATGAAAATGGAGTGATCAAATGAAAAAATGGGATATAAGATATTTTCTATAAAATATGAGGTAAATAAATTTGATTATTAGGATATACCATTCCACTATTTCCCTCCATAAATATTGGTCTAAAATCCACTGTTAATCAAAATTATCTCTACTTAGATGATATTTAATTACATACAATTTCACAGTAACATATTAATCTATTTCAAATTATATAAAAAAACAATTCAACAATCTTACTAAAAAATATTAATACTATGTGTCCATGTTCAAACCATTTAATTTACACAAGACCCTGAAAACACCATATCACTATTCCACTTAGAAAAATAATAATAATGGAAAAAAATTAATATTCAATGAATCAAAAACCAGACACATAATTTATACATAAAAAATGGAAAAAATATCATATTGGACATATTTTATTTTTCAAAACATTAATGTGAGATTATTTTTCGGAGATATTAATGTCCAGTTTCAGTGAATAAATAGTTTTATAACAAAAACTAATTACCCATTTAAGTTGTACGAGCTCCAAATATCTCCAAAATTTAACCCAATGGTAAATAATTTATTCCATGTTTAATATAATAATCAAATATTTTTTTTGATGTCCAATCCCTTGAATTAAATAAACATTTTTACCATGTCAAAGGACTGAACCATCAAAAAACATCAAAAAAATATTATCTCCCTCTTATGAAAATTAAAGGTCACTCCATTTGGGGTTGACATGGAACACCCAAAACACTATAAATATTTTCAATCTCTATATCAATATTTTCATTACAATATTTTATTACTAATCTATTATATGATAAGGATAAATTATAAGATTTAATAAATGATTGTAGTAAATGTTTTTAAAATGTGAAATTCATGTTGAAAATTTACCACCCTCTTGTTTAATTTCATTCATAAAATATTGTACAACATAAAGATTATTTTGTATATATTATATTAGAATATTTTTCAACATTTTTAACTCCCTAAAGAGGCTCGGATGGATGTGGGGATTCTAAAATATAAAACTTCCTATCATAAATAATCTATTTTACTACCTTGAATTTATTAAGATATTAATACCTAAAAGACACCAAAGAAATGTCAATAAAAGTACGTCATCATCACCAAATAATGGAATAAACACTTGGGGTTAGATATTTCTCTTATGATATATAGTTTTCTCAAATTCAAATGTGAACTTAACTATACTAGGTTCATACAAATTGGTGGGATGAGTTACTCAATATTTGGATATACAAAATCTTGACAAGATAAAAACATAACATCGTTTAATAATGAAACCCTATAATGTGACATAAAGTGGAATTTATAATAAATTTCATACATAATTTCTTTGAGATACCATATATTCAAATGTTTTAGGTTAATTGTATTTAAGAACTCAAGGTAGTGTTGTAAGATAATAATCCTCTGAAAAAATAGAATTATGAGAACAAAAATGAATCCTATAATTCAATGGAGTTAATGACCCAAAATGATCACCCATCATTCTTTATATATATGTGACTATTATATATTGTTGGATTCCATTCACGTTTTTGAATCATGTATAAAAGCATCTATTTGTGTTTCAATAGGGGCCTATGCAGGGCATGCGTATGATTACATCATATGAGATATTTAACCCACCCATAAAATTAATGATTTCTCTAATTTGAATAGATAATCTAAAAAATTCATAGGAGAATATAAACCTAAATCATCTTTTATAACATAGAGTAATGTTATATTCATAGGAATTGGAACAAAAATCTCTAAAAGTTGAGTTTCCAAACCTACATACTTTGTTTGAACCGTACCTCTGTATCTATGATGATAATATATGGTTATCCCTTATAAAAGAAAAAACTATTACCTAAAAGTATCACACAAATTTATATATGTTCAATGAAACATATTATTAGATGTGTGCAAATATGTATGGGTCCTAGAAATCAATAAAATTGGAATGAAAATAAGGCCTAGACTATTGGGGAAATCTAATAGCATGTGATAAGGAATATGGGAATGGGTATAATGAGATATAGTATCACAAGAATGTCAGAAGCCATCATGTGGTGTAATATGTCAATGTTAGTCTCCCATCCCTGTTGTTCATCATATACATCATTAAACATGGTACCTAGTTAGGCCCATATACAATAATATATACATATTTCTAAAATAAAATAATTTTGATAATATAAATAACAACAAACATAAATATGATTAAAAATTAATGGGAGATATGATACTATGATTACAATTATATTAATATTATTTTTATTTTATTAATAATTTTTTTAATTAATCAAACAATTTACTGAATCATTAAACTATATATAAATCCCACCATGAATAATAATTTATTATTTTCTCGTATTTTAGTTTTTTTTGAACTGAGATTCTATCCCAATATTGTGTGTTCAATTATTCAACCATCCACTACCATATTGAGTATTATTCTCCTAATATTTTTTTTCTTGTGTTTGGTAATGGTTCCATGATTATACAATGGAGAAAACCATATAATCCTGGTTTCTAGAAAATTAATGCAACGAATCATAAATATTTAAGAATTAATGAATTAATGTTTTGATAAAAAGAAACAAAAAAATGATTTAAGAATATAAATAATCATCAAGAGGCACACAGAATGTTATGATTTTGTAATTTTAGTGGATAATGGGAGGAACTACTAGTTTGTGAGGTGATGATTTTTCTTTTTATTTGAAGGTGATGTTTTTTAATATTTTATTGTTTTCAAAAACACTTGGTGTGTAGTCTATGGTGAAACACCATTACCATTTCTATAAATAGATTTGTAATTTTCATTAATTTTAAATGAAAAGTGACACTAGAATTAAATGTGTGATACTTGGACTAATGGGTGATTAGCTTTTCGAGTAGATTTAAATATCACGGGACATATAAAATTGGGTCAAAAAACATATATCTTGAGACTATGCACATTGATGTGTTACCATGTACAAGATGATAAATTGATTTGAACACAAAAAACATGTTATATGTTTAGACCCACCATGTATATTTAATTAGATGTCCCTACATGTATCAGTAGTACACAATTGGATCCCACTTGAACTTATACATTGTGAATTTCATGGTGATACCATATAAAACTAAAACATAATAAACTAATTTTACTCTAATTTTACAATCCATTTATATGTCCATCACACGGCACGATCTATAACTATATATGACCAACATTTCTCGACATACCTATACATCGTGCACCCTACTGGACACACCCTGCACTTTCAAATTCATAATTTTCCTCATGATTTTTTATCCATGTACCAATATTAGATGTATGATTAGCACATAATGGTTTTTTATGTACATATATCGTTATAGTATTATTTACTTTTACATCAACATCAATATAATTGATTTGATTATTATTTATTGGATTCTAGATTCATATAGAATGTCTGTTAAACCAAAAGTGTTTAGTACATGTTAAATTTTAAATAAAAAATATATAAAAAATATTTATTCAAACACAACACTGAAAAAAATATAATATTGATAAATTTATAGACAGAAATAATTAAAAGGAAATATAAATATTGAAAAAAAATTGAAAAAAATAAAGAAACATTTTTAAAAATATAAGAAAAATAAAAATATAAAATATAAAATAACATAAACCTTAATTATTTATACTAGTTCATTTCCTTCAAGATCATGCATATTAATATATATATGTAATGAAATAAACATTATAAATTTAATATCTATTTTGAGAATAAATTTAAAAAATATAATGAATGATTTTAAAATTGAATATAATGCTATATATTGGAATTTAAAATGAAGATTATACAAATGGACATTAAAAATATTACTATTAGATATAAGATCATTATTTGTACCTATATCCATAGGTATAACTATTTTTTAATTGTGAATGAATAATTAAATGGAATATAATTTTAAAATATAAAATAACTATTTAATAAAATAAAAATAATTAATTAAAATATTTTATTGTAAATATGTAAATTTTATATATTATTCATATTATTCACAACACTGTTACATGATGCGTTTATAAAATATAAGTGAATATTCATATTAAAATATTTTTCTATAATTCAATGGTTAGAAGGTAAAAAATTAATTGGGTAATTTTTAATATAATATAATGGAAAAAGATATTTTTTCACCAAATAATTTATTTTCTAATAGTGATTTTTATTTTCATAATATAATAAAATAATTTAGAAAGTGTTATTATAATAAAATACAAAGATACAATTAATAAAAATATATATTAACTATTAGTTAATTAATTACTAATATGAAATTATTCTAAAAAAACCAAATTATGAAAAATGAATTGTTCTATAAAAATAGTTTTTCTATATATATTATATTTTCCAATACCATTTAATTTATCATATTTAAAAAACTAATTTTTTTAAAATTGATATAAATTTTTAATTAGATCATCTAAATTATATAATTGGATCAATTTCTTAATTAAAAAAAGTTTCACATGTGAATACTATTTGACATCGGCTAACAATAATAAATATTTAAACTAAAAAATATTTTTATATTTTTTTATAAAACATTAAAAATATAAATAAAGTGGAATATATAGAGAATTTAGTTTCTCATTCTCTATTTCCAATTATAGGACCACCTTCCTTTTAAAAATGAACTCTGTTAGTCATTTATTAATAAAAATTTGCAAAAAATCCACTCAAACTCACATATAAAAGGACTTCTCCACCACATCTTCAAAACAAATCATATAAAATGTTTAAATATTTTATACATTCCCATTTTACTATTATAATGTATCCATATAATTTGGGATTATTTTTTATTTCAATAAGGTGGCTTAAATACTTCATTCTATCCGAACCAATTTCCAGATTGAGAGGAATAATAAATGTGTCAAGCTCTTCCCCATATTTTCCCTTTACAATATCATTAAAACTATTTAAAAATATAAATACATAATATAATAATATTCTATTGACATTATTATTATTATTTTAAGATTATATTTGTACAATATAACTTTAAACTCATAATCATTCTTTTTTAAAACATTTTCTTATTTGGGTTGTTCGATCCTCCTAATGGGAAAATAAATACCATATCCTCATTTTCCTCATAAAAATTATATAGATAATACTATTTTTAATATATGATTTTATGTCTTAATTTATCTTTTGAATATATTTATTTAAATGTGAAATAAATTAATGGTTAGCATAATTTATTCTGTTTTTAAAAGTAAATTGTTTGAAACATTCCCATTATGGATCCCACTATCACAGACCATACCCATATATTCATTCAAATGATCATATGAATGAATAATTAATTTTTTAATAATTATTATAGTACCTTTAATAATATGGGGATGATGATATTTTTATCCATGAATTATCATTGGAAGCTCTATTATGGAACATATATAGAAATATACCAATTACTAACATTGGTTAATTAAAATAAAAAATAGCTAAAAAATTTATGTGTCAAAATAATTCTAATTTAATAATATAAATTTTAATAGATATAAATAATTTTACAAAATATGTTAATAATTTGACAATATTTATTCTGTTGGAGTATAAATTTATTTTGTGGAAGCTTGGAGTCAATGTAAGTGCTTCTCATCTCATTTTTTATTTATTGATATATGATTCATTTATGACAGTTGATTTATTTTATGTGGAATATATACTTCCACATGAATTTAATTTTCTCAATCATTTTATCTAGTTAAATATATTTAAAAATATATATTATATTCTATCTTCTATGTTAATTTTATTCTAGAATATCTAAATCTGTATTAGTTTCTTTTTCAATCACACATTGAAATCGATAGAGTTTATGTATGCATTTTCATTAATGGATATTATATTTACATTATATCTATAATACAATTTTAAAATTTCTCATTTGGTTATTTATAGGTTGAGCATTTATTTTTACTATTTTTCCTCTCATTGGATAACAATTAAACCAAATGGTTTAGTGTATATGGAGGCAACCATATAATATATTTCCATTCAAGAATATTTATCCTCCAAGTTCAAATTATTTATTTTTATTTATAAGTTATTTTATATATAAATATATTATTTTAAGGTCATTTTATATTTTCATTGAATATATCTAATAAATAATGAATCTAATTTATTATTACAATTTTCTCATGTGTCATTTCTTATTTACGATTAATTTCATAAAAATATTAAAACAATTTATTTTTTAATTTTTTTATGGTCTTATTTTCAATTTATCTTAATATTAATTATTTATTATAGTTTCATTCCACTATTAAATTTTATAAAAAGAAATTACACTATCATTTTTTATAAATAATTTTCATTGAAATAATAGTTATTAAAAACATTAGTCATATGTTTTAATATTTTGTCAAAATAATTTAATAATAAACTTATAAAAGAGTTTTAATCTATGTCAAAATCCATTAATAATTATTATTATTTATTTGGGACATGATCTAATTATACCATCCACATTTATTATATGGAATTCTTTAGATCATTTTTTATTATGTTTTCATGAAACAATTTTTTTCTCACAGGAAAATTAAGCTATAGTATAACTATTAATTTTTAATATTATTATGGAAAAGATATAAATTATTTTTAATTTTTTATTTTATGGAAAAAATTTATATGGACCTAAAATGAATAGGTAAATTATTTACATCTAATGATTCAACATGAAAGGTAATAGAACTCAATCCTGGTCCATTATTCTACTATGTCCTCTAGGTTTATGGGTCTTGAGAGTAAACCCAATCCACTATGGTATTTTATAAAGTATGTGATAAAGGAATTGGTGAAATTTTTTTTTATTAATTATTATGTATGTTTATATGTGTTTCATAGTCTTTTATACATCTCAATATGTCACAAAAAATTATTATTATATGTTTTTATTGCTCATGGTTATTGAATCATGTTTCAACAAACCTATGAATCATGTATTACATTAAACTAACATTTTTATTGCATGAATTTATATTTATGACATATGATTTATTAGATATAATTTTTATATTATATTTATCAACCATTATTATGTTCTCATACCCACATTTTAATCTTATTATCTATTAGGATGTTTGATTGTTTTTCATTATCTTCACCCTTATTGAGAATTTAATATCCACGTTCTCCATTGATTCTATTAATCATGAAATGATGATGAGTATTATTTTTAGTATTCCTATAATTTTTTATGTGTATAGAATATTAATGGATTTTTTGAAGACTAATTATAAAATAAGATGTTCATGTCTTTAATATCAAAAGAAAAAAAACCCATAGGATCTTATTATCTTAAGAAAAATTAGTGGGACTCTCAATTTGTATCAAAGTGGGGTTGACAAGTTTTTTATTATCTTAAGAAGAATTAGTGGCCAAAACATAAATAATCAAATGGTACACCATAAGTAATATTGGTTGAACCTAAAAATTCATAGGTTAAAATGTTGGGGTCATAGATTTTTAAATCATAGTTTATAACAGGGAAAACAATTATCCATATTGTTATTTTTCTCCCTTGTTATTTTTACTAAATAATCATAAAAACTAATTCAGTTTTCATTAATGGATAGAAATCATAGTAATAGAGTAAACAATGAGTGTAATGAGAAATGAAATGATTCTCTAGTTGAGAAAAAATGATCTTCGGACTAGAGTATGATATATGATTTCAATAAAAATGTAATATTTTTAATTTAATTAGAAGTTATGAATATTATTAACTCAATTATGAAATATATCAAAAATTTCCTTAACAGAAATGTATTAATTAATTTTTTAGAAATAAGTATGCAATATTTATGAAGTCATTTTATTTTGAATAATATGTTTCCTTGAAAAATGATTTTCACTACATTTGCGATTATACAATATTATTAATTCCTAATTTTTTTTTAAAATTATATTTGATAAAAAAATATTATTTTTTAAAATCAATATTCCAAATATATGATAGGGTTATTTTTTGGGATATATCTAAGAGAGTGATTTTTTAAGTGAATAGTAAAAAATAATGATTTTTCTGAAATTAAAATTTACTTATATTATAATATTAAATTAGAATTTTAATTTTTTATGAAATTTATAAATTAGTACTTTATTTATAAATAGTATTATAAATTATATATTTTTTAATATTATACTTTATTTTTTGTTAAATATAATTTCCCTTCTTAAAAAGAATTATTTCATAAAAAGGATCATTTCATTTTTCAAATTTTTGTTAAAATTAATATGTGTAGATTATTGGAAGATAATATTATAAAATGGACATAAATAAATATTCAAAATGTGGAATTTATCATAATAATAATTTTTTATATTTTTTTGATGAACATATATTTTATGTGAATATTATAAAATATGATTTTTATGAAATATAGGATATTTTTTAATGTTTCCAAGGCATAAATATGATATAAAAATTTATTAAAAGTATAGAAAACAAAATTAATAATAATATAGGAAAAATATCAAAATAAAATTATTAAAATTCTAAATTATAATATTTTCAGGACAAATATGGAATATATTTTTAGTGTTGACGCAGAGCTTCCACAACACTAAAAATGTTAAGTGTAGTGTCCTAAGTATTATATTTTAGTATATATTAGTCTTTTATTGTATTTTTACAAACATATTTAGTATTAATGATGATTTATATCTGTAAATTTTTATTTGGGAGTTATATAACTAATGTCTTATTTGAATTCTTGTACAATAAATTCATAAGGCTAGAAGATTAGAAATAACATATTATATAAGATTTCAAGAAATTGATATTATTAAATATACAAATATTATTATATTTACTTTTATTAAGAAATATTTATAAAAAATAATTATGTTAATTTTTTTTAATTTTAGTGACGAAGTAATATCCTTAAATGTATATTCAACACTGACTCAATAATTGTGATAGTAGTAGAAAAATCAAATAAATAATCTTAAAAACACTAAAGGTAATATTATATTTGTGATTTATATTGTACCAATAATTTTATTGAAAAATATGAAATATTTTATATATATACATATATTATGGTTTTATATTCAAATTATATTATTATATACATTTAATGTCCAAGTAAATGAAAAGTTTGAAAAATTACATTAATTTTTTTTATAATAAACAGTATTTCATTAAATTAAGTAAATTATTAAATAAAAAATCCTTAGAACGTTAATGGAATTTTATTTGAAATTTAAATCAATATCCACTTACAGGTCAACTTTCATTTTAATGTAAATGATTGACATTTAATGTGTGAAAAACATTGATATCACTGTAATTTTAAAAAGGATTAACAAGGTGTTTAAAAATATATAAAGGTAAGAAATAATTTAAACACATTACAATTATATTTTATGAGTGGATATTAATTGATAATCAAATTATATTTTTATTTTATTATTTTTTCTACGTGAATGTGAAAATTAATTTATATTATTTTAATTCCTTGATATTTTATTAATAACCCTCCCATAACATTTAAAAGGGAACCTCATGTCATCTCTTGTTCACACTATTTCACTACTCTGGATCAGTAAATAACTACTCTAATACAATAATAAAAAAAACATACCGTCAATATATAGGTATTTTTTTAGAATAATACTAATAATAGAGGGTTCATGATGTTAATAAATAGAGTTTTTTATGAAGAGATCAATATTTTAATAGATTGTTTTAGTTTTATTTATTATTCATCAATGCTTAAATATTATTAAAAGATTTTTAAATATTAATAAGGTTATATTACATATACTTATATGATATTATGCTAATTTCAAAACAAATATCCATATCCTTGTTCCATCAAATGGAAAATGAATCTGTCATTCTTGTGTACGATTGAATATCTCCTTATAAAACAATGAATTCCATTTTCCATTACAAATAATTATAGATGTATATAATGTTAGATTTCATGTAAATGTGTTATATTAATGAAATATTTATCATTATAAAAATAAAATATAATTCTACTCTATTACCTTTTCATCCATTTAATATTGGAAATTTCATTTGTGCTTATGGGTGGATTGCCACTTCCCCAAAGAAATGTGATTCATTTTGTAATAAATAATTCAATATGATAAATATTTATAAATTAATCCAAATAAATAATATTATATTTATGATATAATTATAATTATTTAATTATAATATAATCGATACCTTCTTTCGATCCTCTTTGTTGAAAAATGTAAAAGTTACTCATTTATACCCATGACCAAAAGTTTGCATTATTACAACATATTTCATTTTTCATAATCCAATTTCTCGAATGGTTTTAAAAAAAATTATTAAAATTTGACAATTTTTTAATTATTATCATTATGGAGATTAATAAATAATTACCATGTTTACTATATTAAACCTATAGATATAATTTAAGACATTTGAGAAAAATATTAACAAAATGTCTGAAAAGAAATTTGTTGATTAAATTATTATATATTAAAAGGAAATAATTATAATACAATTAATAATACAAATGATAATGGGAATTATAGAAGTAAATAATTAATATTTATTTTTTTACTTATGATGATAAATAATGTAAGTGATGAATCAGGCTCAATGTAAGGGAAACGTAATATTGAAAACCATGTTTTAAATGATTGGACATTTTTTTTCTAATTCATTTTATTACATGTATAAATTTTCTAAATTAGTTTTGGAATATATTTGGATGAAAATATATAAATTAATGAGTACATTTTAAATATAGTTTTTTACTTTATTTTAATGGTTCTCAAATGGAATCTTTTTTTAAATCTATTGTGGAATGTTTTTACAATCTTTACAAAAGGAAGAAAAGAATATTATATTAAAATATATATTCTCTCAATGGACTTTCATGATTCCAAATCCATTATTTTATAATTTGATTTATTTATATTATTTTATATTTTACTAAATGAAAAATCATTCATCCCTTTGTTCTAAGAATTTTAGTTTTGAGAATTAGATTTTATAGAGAATGGATATATCAATATTAAAAAATGATTTAATTATGGGATAAAAAACACATTTTTTATGTAATAATTTTAATAATTCATGATTATATGTTTTTTATATGTTTCATAGTCCTTTGATATTTTTTTAAAATCATGTGATCCCGATATAGTTTTCTATTTCATTGGGTAATGATTATGTTCACTTGAGAATTCTATTGTAAGTCCATAGTATTGGTTAATCCAAACGAAAGGGCTCATATAAGGGCTCTATAAAAACTATAACACACTGAACCAACATGAATTTTCAAGGAATTTTAATGAGTTTTCATGGATAACATTCTTTTCATAATGGTATGAAAGTGTTCTTTTTTTCTAAATGAATTATTATGCCCGTTTATGTTAAAAGCTATGTTCTAGAGAAAAATAATATTTTTTGGTTGTCATATTTTCTATGAATCCCTGTTGAGTTTTCCCTTAATATTTTAATATAATTTTTTCAAACACATTTCGTAGTAATGATTATTTATTATGTATGTAGATGAATTTTGAAGACAATGTTTATTTTGTTAAAGATAAACTCTATTTTATGATCCCATATTTTTAAAATAGACTACTGAGTAACATCTTAATTTTATGTTCTATTCTATGTTCTTTTTTCTCCTCCTTATTTTTAAATGTTTTTCAATGAGTATAAGGGTGAGAAGGAAAAAATAAAAATTCATGTTTAATGACATGAATTTTCTCATAGTTAGAAAACTATTTAGTTGTATTATATTGTGAAAAACTATATTCATAGTCAAAGTAAGTAATTTTCAATATATGGTTTTGTTACATATTTTTTATAACCTCATTATCTAAAAATCTAATCATAAAAATATATTCCAGAATGAAAAAAATGAATTCAGTATTTAAAACACAATATTATGTAATTTTTCAATATGGTATCCTTATAGAAATAATTTTCATAATCACTTATAACTTGTCTATACTCATATTTATTTTCAATCATAATTTTTATAAATATTCATTCTATACATGAATTATTATGTTTTTACACATTGGGAATTTATGTTCTTTAACATTCCTAATATTTTTATAATAGTGATTTTTGTATAAATTATTCTTATAATGATCACCATTTATATGTAAGTATTGTTACTTATAGTGTAAGGCCTAGACCATAAAAAGTACTTAATCATGAGTTAATTCAATAAATTGACATTATATTATATTTAAGATATTTTTAGTTTTAGATAATTATATAATTTGGCGATCAATTACCAAAAACAACTGGACTACTAAAAAGAAGTCACTTATACTTGCTATATATTTTTTTATAAAAAACATATTAAAGGAAACAAGGTTTTCATTCATGTTTAAACATCGTAACTTTTCCATGATCCCATCCTTGAATTTATTCTCCCTTATAATCCTATGAAAAATATTTCTATCTTGGGACTATCATAAAATTACAGCAACAGGTAAAATAAAGGATTAATATAGTAATCCATGAATATTTATAAACTAATTAATTCATTAGAATCTTGAGAACATAATAAAAATCATGAATCATAATGGTAAATTGTTGAATTCATATCATAATGCCGTAATATATTTAACAGCTACACAGGTAGTAACATTCATGGTTGTATTTGGAATACTCATCATACTATATTCACTAAATCTCTAAGGAGAAAATTTATCATCTACCTCAATCATGTTACCCAATGAATTAAACAGATAATACATGATCACCCACCCTCAATTCATCCTAGAACCAACTATATACAGTAAACATTCCCAATAACTATAAAATAATCCGGACATATAAACATGAATAAATTAAAACTAACATTTCCACATCGAAAGAACATCTTATATTTAAAAACAAGTGCATTCATATATTAAAACACTTTATCTAAAAATAAATTAATAAAAAACTAAATGTTAACCTCAAAATATAAAATAAGAATAAAAAATATTGAAATTTGTTTGATGAAAAATATGTTAAATATAACATTCCATGTTATTGAAATAATCAATCAATTTTTAAAACATTATTAATTTACCCAAAATGATGATTTAGGATTCAAAGTGTCCCATACAACATTGAAACTTTTGAAAGTAATTAACATTTAAAAACATGAAATCCCTTATAAATAAATCAACAAATTTTTTTTAAAAACATGTAAAAAAGTGGGAATGATTGAGAATAATAAATCTTTAACATAATTTAAATAATGTTATAGTTTACGAATCCATTACATCAAGAGAAAAACATGAGTAAAATATAATTAAGGAAAGAAACTAAATAAAACATTTAATATTACGATAATATAAAAATTCATGATATAATTTTTTAACATGGAAATATATACACCTTTTAGGATAAAAAATCTACATAACATCTTGATATGACTCAATTAAAGGAGATTGAGATAAAATCCCTTACTAAGAACAAGTCATTAGAATAATGATAAATAATTGGAATAAATATGTGTGACTAATATATATACCCCCAATATATGTCGATATTACATCTAAACAAATCTGATGTCATTAACACATATTATTGGAAAAACGAAACCAATGACACTGATATTTAGCTCTATGAATGGATATTGAGTTAAGATTTCCCATACCTTGAGTCCCACTTATATCTTTTATTTTTTAATTTCATGAATAATTTAAATATGCTAATTTCTACTTTATTCATAACCATTTTATTGTTTATAATTAATTTTATATATCTTATTACAATTATATAACAATAAGTTAATGATTTGAGTTCATATTAGAAGTTTTGTAGATGTTCGGTACTGTAGTCAAAAATGAAATTATTTTTTATGAAAATTTTCTATGTGGTCATTAGTAAATTATCTAAAAAATGTTAATTATGATTTAAATACATATATATATCCAATATATATGTATTTATATTATTCAATAATATTTTGAGATATGGAATGAAATGCACTATTCATGGAGATGGTATGTCGTAAGTATACGTTAACGCTACTTCCATATCATTCTCATAATAATGGAATAAAAAATAAATCATACAAAGGTATATAACAAATAAAATAAAATATATATGTTATATGTTTTACATATTTTCATTAAAAACATCCTTTTTATGTTCCATGTATGTCATGAATTCATGATGTCACTTTGAGGGGGAGGTAGTCCACACTTTCCCAAATGTAATTATCATATTAACACATTACAGAAAGCATAAAGGTATTTTGTAAATAAAAATAACATAATAATAAAGAGACTAAAAATATAATATATATCATATATAAATATAATTCAATAATAATGGTCACCAAGAGTGGTGGTAGGAGAAAAATGAACAATCATCATTTTATGAGGCAGTATTTCACCATACATGGTAATAGGATGTTCTATATCCATTTGATGGAGGCGTGTGTTGTTTTTTGACAAAACCATAGCATAAAAAATTATATGATACTAAGGATAGTGTTGTTTTTATAAAAAAATTGAATAAGTAGTGTTTAGGGGGTTGGAGAAAGAAAATAAATTAAAAGAGCATTAGAGAAAACGTTACCCCTAAATCTGGTAACTCTTTTTTATTTGAGATAAAAAGCATTAATGAATTTCCTTTTGCCCAAGGTAATGCTTCTTGGACAAACAGATGGATTTTTGGAGAATATTTGATAAGAATTTTTATGATAAATGTTTGTTTAGAGTTTTATGTAAATGGGTAGAGGTGATGGCCTTTTATAAGAGGGAAGATGGGCACTTTATGAAAGTCTGGAAATATTATTTTATTACTAATTTATTTTGGAATTATAAAAGCTCAAAATTGAAATATTTATAGTATAAGATAATTATTTTTCTAAATAATCTCAATAATAAGTATTATCTATGTTTAGGATCCAAATTTGACCATATCTTTCCCTTTAACCATTATTTAAATAAATAAACTCTTACAATGTCTTCGTTCATATTTAAAATTTATGATTAATATAGTTACTAAAATATTCATAAAATACACAATTGTATAATTAATGACATTTATAACACAATATATATCAGTTGGATGAATCATATATTTCTATGAGTATTATATCATTTAATAAAATCATATTTTTCAAAAAAAAAACTCATTTGTGTGAATTTTTATAGTAATTATTAATTGATTTTTTATAAAGTCATTAAAACATTACTCATTTAAAAAACAAAATCAACTAAAATATTACATGTCATAATATTCTATAAAATTATTTGATGGCATCAAAACTTTCATATTACCTTTTTTTTAATATTTATAATATAATTTATTTTAATCATTCAATAATAAGGTAATCTCTACATCATCAATCTATCAAGAATAAATTTACTTATTTATTATATAATTTATTTTAAAAATACCACAGTGTAGTAAATATTTTTAAATTCATAATTACTATTTATTGTCAAATAAATCAATCATATAATCCCACCTTTAAATTTTTTGAGTAAAAATATACCTGATTATGTAATATTTCTCATCACTATAAATTATTAGTTATAACATGTCATTACCACACCCAATTTGTTCCAAAATGCCAAAAGTTATGAATACAGATATTTTTGGTATTTATGACTTATCCAATAATATTAGGACATGTGTTATGTTTTCTTTAAAATATTATAATAATATTTTTACCATTATTATCCTAATTTACCCTTTAACCATTGTAAATTAAAATAATTACAAATGTTACTATTAATAAAGTTCAAAAATAGATGGTAAATGTTTACACAATTTAGACCTACTTATTAAAAAAATGGAATCAATTTTTCCAAATAAAAAACACAGAATTTGAATAAATTAATTTAAAATTAATTCCTGTTATCAAAACCAAAAACCAGGTTCTTAAGAAGTAAAAACAATCAACAGATTGACAAGTGTTTATTTCTAATTTAAAAGTGGAATAACATCCAATAACCAAACATTTATTAACTAATAATAAAACAATAAAATTACACATTAATACCACTTTAAAATATAATCTAACTATATAAATAAATGATGAAAAATGATTCTTTGAATTAAAATGATGTATTTTTCACTATTCATTAAAAATGAATATTATCATAAAAATACCAAAAATAAACCAAAGGTTATTTGGATGTCATTATTCTACATAAGAATTTTATTTTGTCAAATACTTTATATAAAAGTGGCAAAAACTATATTTAAAAGGGTTCTCTATCATAAGTCTATAAAATGACCATTTAAAAAATATTATTCTTTTATGCTTAACATTTGATTCATTGAAATTTAAGCCTCCAAAATTTATTGGATAAATTTAAAAACATTTATCAAACATGTGTAATTATATTTTAGGTATTTCTATTCATTAATTATAATAAAAAGGCTATGTGTTTAATACCATTTAAAATAATAATAATAATATTGTATTATTTTTTGGTGTAAATATATGTTGTGTACAACGTAATATTTCAGAGAAACCCATTGTTTCCTGTTGAGTACACTATCAAGAAATCCATCCCCTTTAACATAAAATTAATATCTTATACATAAATATTAATATATATAAAAATATATAATTTTACAAATACCAAAGATGTTAAAAACACCCTTATAAAAAATGACTTGTACACAATTTGAATTTGAGGTCGGTATCTAGGGTATGAATTTTCAATATACCTTTATTGCAATCCCATATACAAAAAAAGGTTATTAAGACATCAACTTTTAATGAAATATAGATACATACAAAGGCCATTTTAGATAACACATAATATGATTCCATGTAGTAAAACATGGACATTGTAGAAAAACTATCCATCTAGTTTTGATGGAGAGTGATAGAATTCATGACAAAGAGATTACAAACAATTAGAAAACCCAAAACATGTGATGGGTTAAATGGACTTCAATTTCATTGTTTAGAAAACATGAAATCTTTTTTTAAATTTCCTTTTCATAATGTTCAGGAATTAATTTATGATCTTGAATAAGAACATAAAGTATCATACATATATATCTATTAGAGTTTATCCTAATAAATTTCATTAACAAACACATCTTTTCTCCAAAAAATGAGTATTCAAGATGACTTGGTCACACCTGAATCCCTGGAAACAACATTTATCAAATCCCATAACCTATCAAAATATTTACTATCTACTTATCCTATATTGAATAATTATCTGAATAGAAAAAAGATTAGGATAAAATATGATTATTCCCCCAAAATAATAAAACAGTGGGTCACGAAAAAATACATCTAATCTAAAAAATTCTACATTAATATCCATAGACCATTAGATAAATAATTTTCATTAAATTTATTCAAAGTAATCCAATCTATGATTGAAATCAAAAATTTGAAGGATTTGATAACATAGTGTTCCAAGAAATATTTTAACATTCATCTCCAAATAACATCAAACAATCTTAATGTTTCATGCAACAATGTAATTAACCTAATCAAATTTTCTCAAATATAGGTTAATAACTTTCATAAATAACACGAATCTTCAAATATCTTCCAGAAAAACATAGATTCATCTAAAATATAATTCAACCATTATTCAGTTAAAATCCCATAGTGTTCTATTTAACATAATCATATAATATTCCCAAAGTAGTGTACATATTCCAAAATAACATTTATCACTTAATCCCTAATCATTTTATAATAAAAATGATATCCATTGGATAAAACATATGTTCCAAAAAATCACTGTATTCTTATTCCATCATGTCATTTAATTAAAAAAACGATGCCATTCTAACCAAGGACTTCATGTTGTACAGTGGTAGGAGATGCACCATTGTCTCCCTTTGGTTGTGGGTTTGATTACTGCCACCTTTTCAAATACTACAGGTTTTCACCCATCCAATGAGGCTTACTTTTTAATGACCAATAAATTTCAAAGAAATTTTTTTCATAAAATCTTTGAAATTCTACGAGTCCGCAGTTTCTGACCGGGCCTGATTCCAAGGCCCCATGTGCTCGGAATCTATTTCTGATATTTTGTTCAGTTACGTTCAGTAAGCATACATGCGGGTTTTTCTATCTTTTGAAATGGTGCTCGGAATTGAAATCTGAGGACACCGATGAACTCACAGCACTGGTATTAGATTGAGATGACATTTACCGTAGTTTCGTTTTATACATAGTGGAATATAATTTTGGGGTTTCAAAATAAATTAAATAAAATTGATGTGTTACAAAATTTTATTTAGTTGATAGTTTTTATATCCGAAGGAAGGTTTATGGTGGGGCCACCCCCACATAAACTCCTATGGGAGGACAATTCTTGGGGGCCCACATGAACACTATCCCTTTAAACTCCATTGAAACCCCCTTGAACTCTTGGAATTCCATTTTTTAATATTTTTCCCAACACTCCACCATTAATGAAGTGAATTAATTCAATTTTAATTAAACTTTTTTTAATTCATCTCCCCTCATTTAATCTATGTTTTGTAACTTTTATGAGGGATAAATATTGGGTTTTTTGCCATAAAAATAATACGGAACAATCTCTATTATTTTTTGGGGCTTAACTTCTTCATGGAGAGCTAAAGTGGAGAAGGAGAGGAGGGAGAGCTTTCTTCCAATGACGAAGGATGTTCTCTCTCGAAAAATAATGGTGACGCCCATGAAGAATGACCATCTAATTTTCTCTTCCTACTCGTTAAGGGAGAAGACGCCGACCGCGGAGACCGTCACCGAAGGCAACGTTCGTTTTACTCTGACGTTCACAGAACGATATCCTTCTTATGCGACGTTGTCTTCCGCGATGCTTGACTATCGTGACGCTCATCATCAGCGGCTCGTCGACGTGCAACATCAAATATGAGGTTGGATGATTTTGTATAATTTTAAGTGAATAAAATTGTAGCTCGTTATTCATTGATTATATTGGATTTTCTTGTTCCTATTGTTATCGCCTAACGCGAAGGGTGAGGGTGGAAGGAACACAGCCCGGGGACCCTCCGTTGGTCTTTGAATGATTTGGAGGCGGCGACAGGATGCGGTGGTGACTGGAGACGGCGGCGACCGGAAGCAGCGATCGCGTACCGGCTGCATGGAGGAAACTTCGGCCTGCGATGTGGGCCGCTCGGACGAAGAGAATATACTGGCCCTAGCCGGACGCGCTAGAGGACCGCGGTGCCTCCTTGGTGACACAATGTGGGAAGACCGTGACCCGTTGTGCGGGCTACTTACTGGATAATCTGGCTTGCTATGGCCGGTCGGGCAAGAGACCATGGACCCTCTTGGCGCCGCGATGCAGTGGAGAGGTTGCCCGCTCTTATGGGCCTCTCGGTGGACGAACCGGAAGGCTACCTGCCGGCCGGGCTGGGAACACCGCGGTGCCTCAATGTGCCACACTGTGAAGGGACCGCGGCCCGTTGTGCATGCCGCTCACATCGAAGGAAACCAGCTTGCTTCGGTCGGCCAGGCAGAAGAGGGGGAAACTCCATTACTAGGAACCGGGGGTACCCCCCCCCCCCCCCGCTCTGTGCTCGACCATATGGTCGCACCGCGACCGGCCACCGATCTAGGCCGCCTTCGTGTGGGTCGGGCCGCCCTCGCGTGGGTCAGGCCATAGCCTCTGGGCCAGGCCATGCTCTACCAGGCCGAACCTAGACCCTGGTCAGGTCGACCCGGTTCTGGCCGACCCAGAGCGGGTTGGTCCGGGCCGGACCGGACCCAGACCCCCCTCTTCGGGCTACTTTTTGTTTTTTTTCCATAACATGAGCTAAGGAACTCCGATCAATGCACTGTCCATTGCGATGAATTTTTTGGATTGAGTCGGTCATTTTAGTATATCACACTGATGGTTTTGGTGAAGTTTGTGTATGGCCAGGTTGGTTCGATCTCGTAACCAAACGGTCCCTCGGAGCGAAAATGCTTATAACTTAAGTACCAGACGTCCGATGGATGTGTTTTCCACAAAGTTATATTCCTTTCGATGACATTGTTCTTTTGGAATACTCTACTTGAGGTTCAGACGTAGTTGGAGTATGGTATGGTTGGTTTGAGCCTAAATACCAACCGGGCCCCTGTAACAGAAATACTAATATCTCACAAACCGTGCATCTAAATGGAACACCGTCTATTTCATTGAAAACCTATGACATGGAGGTCAATTGAGATACTTCCACCTAAGAAATCGTGACACTTGGAGTGTTTACCAGTAGCTCATTGAACAGATCCTCCCAGAGACAAGCATACAGATTGCGGAGACCTAGTAGCTTTAGATCTGACGACTGCTTGAATGATTCGACTCGGAGTGATTTTACTAGCCCAATGGATGGAGCGCCCAGTTTGCTGGCAGACCCATGGTAGACAAAGCACCTGGTTTGGCAGCAAACCCATGGTACTTGAGAGGAGGAGTACCTCTGACTACTATTATGGGGAGCGCCATGTTTGGCGGCAGACCCGCGGTGGACGAAGCGCCCGGTTTGGCAGCAGATCCGCGGTACTCGATAGGAGGAGTACCTTAGCAGTCTAAGGTTAGTGAGTAGATCCTCAGAGTCACGTCAGGGCCACTATAATCGATAGAGGAGGAGTTCTCAATCATCCATGATTTCGATAATAAAAATCCTGGTTTGAGCTGAGTCAATGTCCTTTGTGATTTCCTCATGATTGAGGTGAGTTATTTGATAACATAGGTATATGTTTGGTCATATACCTATGTAATGGTTATCATTTTATTTCATACATTGTGGTTTATCGTTGTTGGATTTTGTGAGACCTTGAGGGTCTCGAGGTCCCTAATGATAATCATTATACTCCCCCCTTCACAGGCTATGCCCACACCTCTTTGTGTTGGATGCAAACGACAGACATCGCTGACGGAGGTCGAGAGCACTAAGACTAGACCGTACCCAGAGGTGGACCACTGGACGTGACAGAACAAGGAGTGGACCGATAGACACAGTGTGAGGAGGAGGACACTTGTACCTACCAATCATGTAGGAACCCGAAGGTCGATCCCAAAGGTACTTTCTCCATTCAGTAGTTTGTCTTTTTCCGTTGTACTTTCATTCATTTGTTGTTGTACCATTTTGTTGGCTTGAATTTATGGCCCCTTTTGTACTTTCAGAACACTTGTTATAATGTTTTACTTAGTGTTTTCTTCCACTTGTAATCTGGTTGTGTGTGTTTACGTTTTATAAAGGAAATTCCTTCCCAGTTTTAGGGAATTACACCTTTTTTGCTCGTCACCAGCCCCTAGCCTATGGAATGTGGGCTTGGGGTAGTCACGATATGGGCCCCGAGGGATGGGTCGTGAAAAATTGGTATCAGAGGACATCGGTTCTACAGTATAACATAGGTCTCTGATATTTTTTTTCTATGAAGAAATAGTGTTAATGGTAATAAGTGTGGTTTTCAAAATAGGGAGTCCAGTGTTGGTGTGGGCCGCCGACGTATCCATACACCAGGACCCTGACTTATGATTTCCAACTCAGTGCAAGAAAACACAGATTTCATGTGTGTTTTCAAATGTTTACCTTAAGTAATCTCCAACCAGGTCAACTCACCAGGTATAGTATTTTGACAGTGTCACATCTGTTTCTTTCTGGATGCCACCATGTGGACGACCAGCTAGAGACCTGAGAGTTGTACATACTGACAGCCTGCCGACTGATGAGGCCTAAGTACAAGGCCCTCTTCTAGTTGAGGCACCAACAGAATCCCCATAGGTGTCACATCCCATTGGGCCAATGATACCACCAGCCCCAGCTGTAGAGAGTGCACACCTCTTGAGAGCGCTGCACGAGTTCCAATACTAGAGGCCACCCAGGTTTAGGGGATACATGGACCCATAGGCGGCTGAGGATTGGCTGGAGGCTATGGTGAGAGTCTTCAGACTAGTAGGAACACCAGCCGACTTCATGGTGATCCTTGCTGCCAGCCTCCTCAGACAGCACCATGCAGATGGTGGATCCTGATGCTCTAGATGCATGATGTGGCGTTACTTCTGTGGGAAGACTTCGAGTGCCTGTTCTGAGTGGAGTTTTTACTAGACACCCTTCGATAAGTGCTTATACAGGAGCTAATTCATCTACAGCAGGGTAGCATGACTGTGGAGTAGTACTCAGCGAGGTTCACCGACCTCCAGTGATACACCAAATATATGGTGCGAGACCCATTCTTTAGGGCCTGAACCTTTGATAAGGGAATCAGGCGAGAGATAAGAGCTTCATTTATCTCTCACAGCATCCCAAAGCAGACAGGGTTGTTGGAGCGAGCCATCTTAGTGGAGAGTTTCCTTGGTGAGCAGTCCCCAGGAATGAGAACCACCACTAGATGACATGCAATAGAGTCTTCTATAGCTAGCAGTAGACTGATGAAACAGAGGTCCAAGAGGACTATACCTATGGGTGATCGACCGCATGACTCTTGATCAGTTGTGTGGGGCACCCATAGAGGAGATAGAGACAGGCATACCAGGAACGGATTGTGTTACTCATGCGGTGGGATTGGTCACATGGAATGTGATTGTTCGACCCTCCGTGTAGACAATTAGAAGATAGATGAAGGACCTCCTAGGAAGAGGTAGAGGTTCGATCGAGACAGTCCTCAAGGATCACGAAACCATGGAAGAGGAGCTGGTTATGTAGGTGGTGGTGGATGATGCTTTGAGGTGTTGCGACCACCACCACTAGGAGGTCCACCTCGATCATAGGGAATGGATGGACAAGGGAGAGAACATCTGCAGGCGGCTGAAGCATATGACCATGGAGCTCCAGAAGCAGGTGGATAGAAGCAGGACTATTTCCAGGAATATAGGCCTTTTTAATGATGCTTCTAGATTCGTTAATGTCATTGTTGTGGTTGTTTTTTGTCTTTTCTCTTTGTGCTGCGGTAATAAAAGTCACTTGTCCTTGTGATGTTTTCATTAATTCCTTTTTTTGAGGTTAATACTAAGAGGTTCCGGTTTAGACTTTTGATTTGACCCTCACTTTTGATATTTCTACTACAGGAGACCCAGTAACCACACACAGTTGCTGACAGTGTGGCCCAACCCTTGGATGTGAGTGTAATGGTTGGATATCTTGGTAGTAGCATCGAGGCCTTACGACATCATCCATGGCATGAATTATTACCCTTCATGTTAGGATTTAATGAATTAGGCAAAGGACATGGTTCGTCTAGGGGATGAGACCATATTTCCCTTTTCAAAAAAGGATAAATCTTAGAAACTCTTGTAGAACGTTGGCAATGAAGGCTGAAGTGGAGTTCTTACAATTTTCTAGTTTTACCCATTGTTCATTGAGTGAACGGTTTATGGTTTAATCTAATATCAATAGTCCCGGATGTGTTTTAATTCAGAAGGATCTGAACCTGAGAAATCGGAAATGGCTTGAGTTCCTCAGGGACTATGACTATGAGATATTCTATACTCCTTGGAAGGGGAATGTTGTTGCGGATGTGCTCAGAAGGAGGAATGGTATTCACCTGTTAGGAGAGGTGACAGAGTAGCTGGCTGCATTACATATATCCTTTGTGGATAGAGTTAGTGCAGCCAATCTACAGTATCTTACATTCACTCTTCCTCTTCATCAGCAGAGTAGAAGAGGTGTCTTACCGCCTGGCCCTTCACCCTCAGTTGCACCAGATGCACGACGTCTTCCACGTATCTCAGCTAAGGAGATGCGTGAACGACCCGTCCCACATCATCCACCATGAGGAGCTGGACATCGATGACTGGGTGACATTCATAGAGGTTCCCGTGGATATTGAGGATCGACATGATCTGTTCCTATGTGGACAGTTGATTCCCCTGGTGCGCATTCGCTGGCAGCACGGGTACCTCCAGGAGAGCACATGAGTGAGGGAGGCTTAGATGCATGCTCAGGACCCCATTTAGTATCCCTAGTGTGTGTTGTAATTTTTCTGGGACGTAAAGCCCTGAGGTGGGGGTAATGTAAAAATCTGAAAATTTCAAGGGAATTTTTTTATTAATTTATTTGGAATTTTATGAGTCCGTAGTTTCTGATGGTGCATGATTCTGAGGCCCGATGTGCCCGAAATCAATTTATGAATTTTTTTCGGGTACATTTAGTAAATGCACGTGTAGGATTTTCTATCTTTTGAAACGGTGCTCAGAATTGAAATCTAAGGATTCCAATGAACTCTCTGAATTGGTATTCACTTAAGAGGATATTTACAATATTTTCATTTTATACCGAGCAAAAGTTAATTTTGGGGTTTCGTAATAAATTAAATAAAATTGATGTGTTACACAATTTTATTTAGTTGGTAGTTTTTATCTTCAAAGGGAGGATGATGGTGGGGCCACCCCCACATAACCTCCCATGGGAGGATAATGTTTGTTGGGCCCACACGAACAGTATCCCTTTAAACTCCCTTGAAACCCCCTTGATCTCTTGGAATTCCATGTTTTAATTTTTTACAAACACTCCACCATTAATGATGTGAATTAATTCAATTTTAATTCAAATCTTTTTGAATTCATTTCTCCACATTTAATCTATGTGTTATCACTTTTATGAGGGATAACTCTTGTGTTTTGTTCTATAAAAATAATACAGACCAATCTATATTATTATTGGTGGCTTAGCATCTTGGTGGAGAGCTATAGAGGAGAAGGATAGGAGGGAGAGATTTCTTCCAACGACGAAGGACGTTGTCTCTTGATAAAGAACGACGACGCAAATAAAGAACGATAATCTACTTTTCACATCCTCCGCGTCAAGGGAGAATACACCGACCGCGGAGACCGTCACCAACGTCAACGTTCTTTTCCCCCTAACATTGATGAAACGATATCCATCTTACACGAAGTTGTCTTCCACGACACCCGACTACCGCGATGCTCATCTTCCGCGGCTCGTCGACGTGCAACGTCCAATACCAGGTAGAAGGATTTTTAATAATTTTATGTGAATAAAATTATACATCATTCTTCATTGATTATCTTGGATGGTCTTTTGCCTATTGTTATCGCCTAACGCGGAGGGCGCGGGCCGAATGAACACATACCGACGACCCTCCGTTGGTCATTGAATGTTTTGAAGGTGGCAACCGGAGGCGGTGGCGACTGGAGGCGGTGGTGACCGAAAGTGGCGATCGCACAACAGCTGCATGGAGTACACTCTGTCCTGTGGTGTGGGATTCTCAGATGAAGCGAACCAGTCAGCCGTAGCCAGCCATGTTGGAGGACATTGATTCCTCCTTAGAGCCGTGTTGTGGGAAGACCGCGACCCATTGTGCTTGCTGGTTACTGGAAAAGTAGGCCGGCTACGGCTGGCCGGACAGTTGACCGCGGTGCCCTCTTCGCACTGCGCTATAGAGGAGATGCGGCCCTCTACCGTGGGCCACTCGGCGGATGAATTGGAAGGCCGCCCGCCGGCTGGGCTGGTAATACCGTGATGCCTCATGGGGCCGCACTCTGAAGGGACTGTGGCCCACTGTGTGGGCTGCTCGCACCGGAGGAAACCGGTTGGCTTCGGAGGACCGAGCATGAGAGGCGGCGCCGCTCGGCGCCGCCATTACAAATAGCCCCCCCCCCCCGCACTATGCTCATCCAGATGGCCAAGCCGCGGCCGGCCACCGAGCCGGGCCGCCTGTTCATGGTCCAGGCCTCCTGCCATGTGGGCCGGGCTTCCTATGCATGGGTCGGGCTGCAAGTCACGTGGGTCGGGCCGCCTGCCGCGCGGGCTGGGCTGCCCTCACTTGGCGCGAGCTATAGCCGTCGGGCCGAGACATGCTCTACTCGGACAAAAAAGGACCATGGTCGGGTCGACCCAGTTCGGGCCGACTGAGGGCGTGTTGTGCCAGGTCTAACCAGACCCAGACCCCCCCTCTTCAGGCTACTTTCTGTTGTTCGCCCATAACTTGAGCTACAGACCACCGATCAATGCACTATTAGTTGAGATGTATTACTTGGATCGAGATAGTAGTTTTGGTATATTACACTGATGGTTTTGGTGACATTTGGGTATGGACATGTTGGATCAATCATGTAACCAACTGGGACCTCAGAGCCGAAACGCTTATAACTTATGGACCGAATGTTCAGTATACGTGATGTCAACTACGTTGGATTCCATTAAATGAGAAGGATATTTTGGCATACACTACTAGAGGTTCAGACATAGTTGGAGTACAGTTGGATTGATTGGAGTCTAAAAATCAACCTGGCCCCTAGAACGGAAATACACATCACTCACAGACCGGGCGTCTGAATGACGCGCCGTCTATTGCATTGAGACCCTTATGATGTGGCGGTACTTCGAGATACTTCCACTTTAGACTTAGTGGAACATTGAGTGTCGACCAATTGCTCATAGAATGGATCCTCTTGGAGATGACCATACAGAGTGCGAAGACCTATTAGATATAGACCTGACGACTGCTTGGCCGATTCGACTCGGAGTGATTCAACTAGCCCAGTGGACGGAGCACTCGGTTTGGCGGCAGACCCACGGAAGACGGAGTGCCGGCTTTGACAGGAGACCCACGGTACTCGATAGGTGTAGTACATTTGAAGGCTATTAGGGGGAGCACCTAGTTTGGCGGCAGACCCACAGCAGATAGAGCCCCCGGTTTGGTAGTAGAGCCGCAATACTTGACATGAGGAGAACCTCAGCAGTCTAAGGTTAGTGAGTAGCGCCCCAGAGTCACATCAGGCCCACTGTAGTCGACCAAGGAGGAGTTCTCCAGCAGCAATGGTTTTGATAACAAAAATCATAGTTTGAGCTGAGTCAATGACCTTTGTGTTTTCATAATGATTGAGATGGTTTACTTGATAACTTAGGTATATATATGGGCATATTCCTAAGTAATGGTTATCTATTGTTTTCATACTTTTTGGTTTATCCTTGTTGGATTTTGTGAGACCTTGAGGGTCTTAGGGTCCCTACTGAGTGTCTTTATAGTCACCCATGCACAGTCTATGCCCAAACCTCGTTGTATTGGATGCAGACAACAGATAGTGCTGACGGAGGCCGAAAGTGCTGGGACTGGACGGTACCCGAAGGTGGACTACTCAGAGTGACGGCACATAGAGTGGACCAATAGAGGCGGAGTGCTGAGGAGGACACATGTACCTACCCTTCACGTAGGAACTCAAACGATTATCCAAGAGATGCTTTATCTATTCAGTATATTACCTTTTTCAGTTGTACTTTCATTCAGTTGTAGTTGTACCTTTTTGTTGGCTTGTATTTCTAGCCCCTTTTTTACTTTCAGCACACTTGTTATACAGTTTTAATTAGTGTTTTCTTCTTCTTGTACTCTTTTTGTGTGTGTTTATGTTTTATAAAGGCAACGCCTTCCCAGTTTTAGCGAATTACACCATTGGTGCTAGTCGCCAACCCATGGCCTATAGAAGGCGGGCTTGGGGTAGTCATGATAAGGGCCCCGGGGGACGGGTCGTGACATCTTTTTTATAAAACATTATAATTATTATAACATTTATAAAAAGTGATAATGTCCTAATAACCATAACATGTTTAACCTTAATGTTTATCTCATGATATTATGTTTGATTCCCAAAATGTAACACCTAATAATTACCTCATTGTAAAATATCAAATAAACCCTAAAGGTTATCCATAATAAGTGGATAAAAGAGAATTATTCTTAAAATAAATATTTCATGAAAAAATAAGGAAAAATAAAACTCAATTATAATCACCACAACATACTTACTCTACGAAAAGAGGTCAACTACATTTAAACATTTAATCATCGATAATTCAACCTCAAATCATGAATACTTTATAAGTTGTCATCTAAATCATTATTTATTTTTTATAATCCATTAACTATGCATTTCACCTTATTTAAAAATATGTTATTCATGCAGATCAAATAAACTCATTAATTATTATTATCATTCCATTAATGATTAAATAATTATGGATAAGAAAATAAATAATACCTAGTATCCATATATCATGATATTTTTATTGTTTCCTTTTTTTCTTTCAGCATGTTGTCATTCTTTTAATAAGAAAATATTTACTCCACTTTTCAAATTTCACTTTTCATTAGAGTTGGAAAAGTTGATCTCCTAAAAATAAATGAAAAATTTACATGACCCCTAATTTTTATAGAAACAAGTAGGTGTTGGATAAGTCAAATAATTTATTGCATGCGATTTGAATATTCAAGAAGCTATCAAATGCATTAAAACAAGATTTTGAATATTATTGATGATCAGATCATCATGGGGGATAACAATGTTGTTCAATATATATTTCCATCAATCCTGAAAAATCTTCCTTAATCTACTGAAAAAACATCACTTAAACGTGAAATTAATTATTAAAATAAGAATACTCTATAAGGAAAATTTAATTGAATTAAATCTCTATAATACTGAAATCTATCAAACTTCTTATATCTTTGATGATTTAGGAAATTATAACATATACCTAAATTATCACAATCCTCCAAAATTTTACATATGAAAATAACCCTCTTGGTTATAAATGATCCCTAACCCACACATAGATCACATATTAACCACTATAGTTATGTAAATCGACCTATGATACAAAATAAAAGTACTCACACTTATACATTACATAATATTGAGTTAATTAAATAATTTCACTTTATTTCACATTGATGATCTTCACAGGTTTATAGATTTAAAAAATTAAGCCACCACTTATACACAAAAAGTTTATTATTACAAAGTAAACACTTCGACTTGAAATCCATTTTTTTATAATCCAAAAGATTTTAAAAATAAACATGGTTTCGACTCATGATTAAAGACCCTAAATTTTCAATGATCCCATACTTGAATTTATCCTCTCATAAAATCCCATGAAAAACAATTCAAACATTGGATGAGCAGAAAATATGAGTAAGGGATAAAATAAGGAAATAAAATTGTGGTCCTTGAATATTTATAAACCCATGAATTAATAACAATCAAGAAAATACCATAAAAATCTTAAATCATGAAGGAAACTTGTATCATTCATATCCTACTTTAATTGTTGCTTTCACATATTCATAGGGAGTAACTTTCATGGTTACATTTGGAATACCCATTAAATTATATTCCATAAATCTCAGAGGATAATAATTATCTTTTTCCACTATCATGTTGCCCAATGAATTAGAGATCTATCTAAGACTCGACCAACCTTGGTATATCATATAACAACTCATATAAATTAACAGTGCCCATGAACCATAAAATAATCACAAAACAGGGAACATGCATCATGGAAAAATAACATTTCCACATTGAAATCACATTTGATATTTACAAAGCCACATACTCATAAATTAAAACACTTTATCTCAAAATAAAATTAAAAATTGTAATGTAAACAAAAAAAATTCAATGAGACATAAAATAATGAAATTTGGTTCTTGAAATATATGTAAAATAAAACATTTCAGGTTATTGAAATAATCAATCCTTTTTTAAAACAGAATCAAAACATTTAAAAGTTGATTTTGGAATCAAAGTGTCACATACTACTTTGAAGATTTAGAATGAAATTTACATCCAAAAACATTCATGTACATATAAATAAGTCCACAATTAATTTTGCATACCTGGACACAAATGAGAATAATTTCGAAGAATAAATATTTAAAACATTTAAAATGATGTTTTAGTTAATGAGTCACTTACCACTAGAGAGGAACATGACTTAAAAAAATTTCGAAATAAAACTAAATAAAACATTTTTTATCAAGATAATATACTAACTATTTAAATAACTAGTCAAAAGGGATTTATATACACATTATAGGATAAAAAGGCTGCATAACATCACGATATGACTCAATGAAAGGATATTGAGACGAAATCCCATAAAATGATCATATTATTAAATAAATGAAAAATCAATGACATAAATATGTGTGAAAAGTATAAATAAACACAATATAAGTGGATATTATGTGTCAAAAAATCATATATCAATGACACATATTCTTAGAAAATCAAAACTAATCACATGGATATTTAACTACCAGAATAAAGATTGAGTTAAGATTTCCCTTACAGTGAGTTTGACTTGTCTCATTTTCAATTAAATTTATTTATTAATAAACATAAGAAAATTTATACTTTATTTATAAAAATTTCATGTTTATAATTCAATTTTTATCACTTATTACCATTTTAGAAAAATTAGTTAATTATTCATGTCTATATTGGATGTTTTGTTGATGTTCAGTACTTGAGTCAAAAATGAAATAGCTTTGATGAAAATTGTCCATGTGGTCATAATTACATTATATCCAGAATGATATTAATAATTTAGATAAATTATATATCCAATATATATATATATATATTTATAAGATTCTAAAAAATTGGGAGATATGAAATGAAATGCCCCATTCATGGAGAGGGTAGGTTATATGTACACATGAAGGCTACTTTCACTTATTTATCACATTAATGGAATGAAAAATATATTATACAAAGGTATATTATAATTAAATTATTATATAAATGTTATATAAGTCATATAAGTTTGATAAATCCATCTTTTATATATTTTAGGAAGGGCTTGAATGAGTTATATCACATTGAGGGGGCGATAGTCCACACTTCCTCTAATGAAATTATCATATTTACACATTATGGAATGTATAAAGGTATGTTGTAAGTAATAATTAAATAATAGTAGAGGTAATATAAATATAATATATATCTTATATAAATACAGTACCATCCAAATGGCCACCATGACGGGTGTTATGTGAAAATTGAACAATCATTGTTCGGTGAGGTAGTAGTTCTCTAGACATAGAAATAATATGTTCTATATCCATTAGATGGAGTCATGTGTATGTTTATGTAAAATAATTATCATAAAAAACTCATTTTTTTCAATTTTGATACAATTTAATAATAGATTTTTTTAAATTCATTAAAACATTATTCATTTAGAAAAAATAAATTTACTAAAATATGACATGTAATAATCATCCATAGAATTCATGTATCGAAACAATAATTTCAAATTACATTTATTTTAAAATTTATAAATTATATATTTGAATCATTCACTAATAAGGCAATCGATGCATTATCATTGTGTCATAAATAAAAATATTTATTTAATGTAAATTATTTTACCTAAAATTACATGATGTAAGAAAATTTTTTAGATTTTTAATTAATATTTATAGTCAAGGAGATAACTTATATAACCCAAAATTGCTGTTATTATAGAAAAAGATACATTTTTATGCTATAAATATCTTTACTTTGAATTAATTATTATAACATGACATTATCACACCCAAGTGGTTCCCAAATATCAAAAGATATGCCTAAGGAAATTTATGGTCACCCATTACTCATACAATAATACAAGGAAAATTTTAAGGTAGTTTTATATAATTATAATAGATTTTTTTATAATTTTTTAACTAATTTACCCTATAACTGTGGTAAATTAAAATAATTTATGAAGATACTATTCAAAAATAGAAAAATAAATGGTACATATTTACACTAATTGGACCTAATTATTCCAAATATGGAATCCATTTTTCCTAATTCTAAAATAATTATTTGAATTAATTAATTTTAATTTAATTACAATTTTCAATACTCGAAAGCCTTTTTTAAGGAAGTAAAATTTATTAAAATACAAACATGTGTTTATGTCCAATTTAAATGTGAAATTTCATCTAATGACCAATATTGGGTTAAATTATAAAAAAATGATCCAATTAATATTTAAAACCAACTAAAAATATAAACTATCTATATAAATAAATGAGAATAAAATGTTTTTTTTTTGAATTTAAATGTGGTATTTCACACTATTCATTAAAAATGATTTTTATCATCAAAATACCAAAATTTAACAAAAGTAAATTTTTATTTTATACATCTAAATGAGAAGTATATTTTTTAAAATAATTTTAAAATGTGGAAAAAAATATTTAAGATGAGTTACCTATCAAAAGGATGAGCGATTGTTTAAGAAATATTAGATTATTTTATGCTTAAAATTGGATTCATTCACATTTTTTGCCCCAATAATTTATTTGATAAATGTAAAATAATTTAATAAATATGTGTAATAATATTTTAGTTAGTTCTATTCATTCCCACCAATAAAAATGCAAGGTGTTAACTACCATTTAAAAGAATAATACAATTTTTTTTATTTTTCGCTATAACTCAGTGTTGTGTTGAATGTATGATTTCAGAGAAACCTGTTGTTGCATGTGGAGTACTCTATCAGAAAAAGATCCCCCTTTAAAAAAAATTAATACGTTATTCGTAAATATTAATAGATATAAAAAATTATTATTCAATAAATACCAGCGATGTTACAACCTCTTCCATTTAATAAATTGCGTCCACACGATTTGAATTTGGGGTCAGTATCCGGGGTATGAATTTTAAAAAAACCTTCATTGTAATCCAACATTAGGAAAATGGTTAATAAAACACCCACATTTAAAAAATAATGATAAGTACAAAGTTCACCAAAAATAACACATAGTAGGATTCTGAGTTGGAATAAATGGATATGGAAGAAAAAATAATCATCTTGTTCTAATGGAGTGTGATATAAAACATGACCTGGAGAATTTTAACAATAAAAACCCACTAAATTGTGACGTGTTAAACCATATTCAACTTCACAGTGGAAAAAATAAACCGGAAAAATTTTTATTTTAAGGTCTATTTAATAAAGAATATGAATTTGTTAGTGAGCTTGAATAAGAACATAATGGATCATACTTACTTGTTAAGTAGCGTTTCATCATTAAAAATATCTATAACAAAGTCAAATTTTCTCTAATGATTCATTATTATAGAAGACTTGGTAAAACCTAAATCAATAAAATCCACTTCCAGTGAATCACATATTTTGTTAAAAGATTAACTATCTATTTTTCTTATATTGAAAAATAAACCAAAACCAAAATGGGAATAATAAATTTAAATAATTTCCCCAAAATAATAAACCATTTTAGAAGGAAACAATACTTTTAATCTCCATAATTCAATATTAATATCCAAAGACCATTAGATATATAATTGTCATTAAATTTCCACAAAATAATCCAAAATAAGATTGAAACCTAGAAAATTGAAGGATTTGATAACATAGTATTCCAGGATAAGATTAAACATTTATCTCCAAATAACATCAAACATGCTTAATATATCATACAACAATATAATTATCCAGATAACATTTTCTCAAATATAGGTTAATGGCTTACATAAATAACCCGAATCTCAATATGTCCTATATAAATACAAATATTCATCCAAAATATATTTCAAATATTACTCAGTTAAATTCACAGTGTTTTATTTACCATAATTATACAATGATCCCAAAATAGTGAACGTCTTCCAAAATAACATTCAACACTTAATCCCCAATCATTTTCCTATACTAAAGATATCCATTAGATAAAATATTTGTTCTCAAAATCGACATACACTTATTCCATCATATCATTTAACTTAAAAATGACATCATACTAACTACAAACATTAGGTAGGCATGTGGTATGTGATTCCCCCTTTTCACCCTTCAGTTGTGGGTTTGATTCTCAGGGCCACTGAGGATGCTACATGTTTTCCCCAATCCTACATGTTTTTTTTATAAAGCTATATAATTATTAAAACATTTACAAAATGTGATAAAATCCCAATAACCGTAACATGTATTAATATCTAAAATTATCTCATGGCTTTCATTTTGAATCCAAAAATTTAATATCCCATAATTACTTCAAAATGAAAGATCATATGAACCCGAATGGTTATCCATTATATGTACAGAAAATAGAAGTCTCCATAAAATAATTTTTTTTGAAAAATAAGGATAAATAAAACTATTTTATAGTCACCAAAAATTAATCACACTACTAAAAGATTACTAGTACATTTAATCATTTCATCATCCATAAGTCTACCACAACTCTTGAATCATTTATAATTAGGCATCAAAATCATACATTATTCTTCATAACCCATTAACTATGAATTTGAGCCTTATTTTTTATTACCTCAGTCCTACAGATCAAATATCCTTATTATTTATAAATATAAATCCAATAATGATAAATTTTTTGTGGATAATAAAATTAATCATAACATGAATATAGATATCAGGATCATCATGGTGTTCCCTTTTTTATATAGGCATATTTTCTTATAATAAAAAAAAGTAAAAATTCACTCCTCTTAGGTAAATTCACTTTTTGGTTGTTAGGTCTACTAAGGTAGTTATCCTGAGAGGGGGGGGGGATGGTGAATCAGGGTATGACAGATAACAAAAACTACCCCTTTTGATCTTGTTTTACTGTTAGACCAAACCCTATTCTCTCTCTTTCTCGATGCAGAGTGTGAACAATCTTTAATGAATGCATAGGATACAACGATTTTAACTTGGTTCACCCTCAATGTGCTACGTCCAAGGAGTTACACCGGCAGTGTGTCGATGTACCAATCCCACTATTAGTGCACTATTGTTTACAAGTTAGAATCGGATTCATTGTCCCTCCTGGTTTATAAGCACACACAATTTGAGAACTCACTGCTCTCTCAACTAAATTGAGCTCACTACTTCTTCATAAGATCCAATCACAGTTTATAGACCTGTAGGTCTCTTAATTTTCATGAAAGAATGCATCCTCAACTGTTGATAGATGCTCTATTTGAAGTTCAATGTTCATCCACAGATGAATACCCATTTTCCTCTGATCACTGGGAAACTTCCTTTGGAAACACCTTCACGAAGCACCCTACTTCGCGAGGCTCCCAATTTCACGAAGAGCAAACAAGCCTTCGCGAAGCTCCTTCCTTTTCACGAAGCTTACAATTTCATTGAGCTTAGACCGTCCCAAAGCTCAAGCATTCTCAATGCTTAGGCCAATGTAGAGATAAAGTCGTCGCAAAGTGACATCCCTCATGAAGCTCACTGATCCAACATAGAGCACACGAATTTTGCAGAGCTAGAATAACAGCTGTGAAGCTCTTCTTTTGCGAAGCAAACTGCCTTCACAAACTATCTTTTCGAACCGAGAGAAAATTATTTTCTCTGAAAATTCTATCTACTTATCTCGAGGGGGTAGACCTGTATTATAATAAATTCCACCAACCCTCGACCCATCGACGCGAAGTCAGCGCCACATCATCGCCAATCACGAAGAACTGATATTTCTTCCAGAATTCTCTCAAAATCGCGAAGCACCATTAATATTTTCTGATCATGGAGCTCTTCGTAATCATGAAGCACTCCGTCATTTAATTTGAACCTTCACCAAAAATCCCCCTCGCAATGATCTTCACCGTCATGATGTGCTTCAACCTCTGCCATTTGCGAAGCTTTTCTTAATTGCGAATAATCACCGCCATCATTCTTCTGGTCTTCGTGAAATCCAATCCATGAAGCCTCTCTTCGAGTAATTGATGACATTTCTATATTTAATTATGATGTTCATGGAAATCCTATTTCCGCGATGCTCACCAACCACCTTGTACTGCTCTTTTGTATCGCCTCCAGATCGTCATTTCCTTTGTCATCATTCTTTTTCATCATGGATCGTCAATAACTTCTATGGAACTCGAAAATTCTTCATGGAAACCTTCTTTGTCAACAAACATAATCAACCCAAAAATTCTACAATGTTACTGTGAGATATTTTTTCCCAACATTAGTAGTGTTGGAAAAGTTGTGATATTGAAATCATATGATAAAGATACCATGACCCACAAATTTTTTTAGAAATGAGTAGGTACGGGATAACTCTAACAATTTCTAATAGTATATTTGAATACTCAAGAAGCTTTTAAAAAAATTCAAAAAAACTGTTGCCAAGGTATAAATAATAAAATCAATGGGGAGGGATAAAAAGGTTTTATAATATCTATTTCCTTCCATCTTGAAGAATTCTCCTCCATCTAATGAAAATAACATCACTTAAACAAAAAATTATTTATTAAAAGAATAATACACCATAGGGAAAAGATAATAACATAAAATGTTATAATACTAAAATCTTTCTACCTCTTTATGTGTTAGTTGATTTAGGGTTTTATGAAATATAAATATATTACCATAATCCTACAAAATATTCCATATGACAAAAACCCTCTTGGTTATAAATTATCACTAACCCTCACCTAGATAACATACTAAACTCTAATGTTATGTAAACCAACATCTGATACCATCTATAAGGCCCCACACTTAAACATTACTAATTCTTGAGTTATGTTAATATTTAAAATTTATTTCACATTTATGATCTTTTTATGTTTAGATATTTAGAGAATTATTCTATCAATTATGCATGATAACATTATTATTATAATGTTGAGACTTCAACTATCTATCATTTTTTATAAAAAAACTTTTAAGAAGAAAAATGGTTTTGGTTCATGTTTAAAAATACTAAAATTTCCATGATCCCATCCATGAAACTATTATCCTTTAAAATCATGTGAAAACATTTCAATTTTTTGGGAATATCATAAAAACTCAGTAAGGGATAAAATTTTGGGGGAAATCGGAAGTCCTTGAATATTTATAAAACCATGAATTCTTAAGAATCATGAAAACATCATATAAATAATAAATAATATAGGTATGTTTTGGTATTAATATCATATTTACAATGTATATTTCACAGCTACATAGGTAGTACCTTCATGGTTACATTTAGAATACCATACAAAGTATATTCTCTTAAACTCTTAGGAGAAAATTTATTGTTTTCCTCTGTCACATTATCTAATACATTAGAGAGTTATCATGGGCTCACCCGCCCTCGATTTATAATAGAACAAACCATATATATAAACAATTGAAAAGAACTATAACAAAATCATAACACATATAACATGCATAAAGTAAAAAAACATTTACAGTTTTAAATCAAATTTCATATTTAAAAACCGTGAAAAAAAAATTGAAACACATTATCTCAGAATAAAATTATAGACATGTAAAGAAAACATAAAAATATAAAACTGAAATATAAAAAATTGTTGATGAAATATATGTAAAATATAATATTCCATGTTATTGAAATAAATAATCAATATTTAAAACAGAATAAAAACATTTATAAAGAGGATTTGGGACTTAATGTTTCCCAAATCAAATTAAATCATTTAAACGGAATTAAAATTTAAAATAAGACATGTAAAAATGAATAACTCTTTCAAAACATTTTGAATTCATGGGAATAAATTAAAATGACTTGAAATATTAAATCATTAAAACATTTAAAATGAACTTTTAGTTAAAAATTCCCATACAACTAGGGAAACACTAGAATAAAAAATCATTGAGGAACATCCTTAACTGAAAGTTTAAATATCAAGATAATATACTAATTCATGAAACAACATATCAAAAGGGTTATATATACACCTTATAGGATAATAAAGTTTCATAAAATCAATATACGATTCAATCAATGGATATTGAGATCAAATCCCTTAAGAAGATCATATCATTATATTAATGATAAATTGTTGAATTAAATATTTGTGAAATATATAAATAAAAAAAATATAAGTGGATATTAATTGAAAAAAATAAGAGGAAATTGACACTTACTGTTGAAAAATCAATACCAATTACATGGATATTTATCTATATGAATAAAATATTGAGTTAATATTTCCTTTTCCTTGAGTCTGAATTGTCTCGAATGTTATTTAAATTCTTTACAGATAAAAAGGGTAATTTATAAATTATTTATAAAATTTTTCAGGTGTATCGTTAATTTTATATCACTTATTACCATTTAATAGTATTTTCATAATTAATTGAGTTCATATAGAATGTTTTGTCAATTTTTGGTACTAGAGTCAAAAATAAAATTGTTTTGATGAAAATTGTTTATGTGGTCATAATTCCATTATCTCAAGAATTATATTCATCATTTAAATATCATGGGTCTCCAACACACACACACACACCCACATATATATATATATATGATTTGATAACATTTTGAGGTAATAAATGAAATGCACCGATCATGGAGATGGTAGGTCATACGCACGCATGAATAGTACTTTTATTTAATTCTCATATTAACCGAATGAAAACCAAATGATACATAGATATATAATAATACAATTATGTTATATATGTTATATATGTTACAGAATTTCATTAATTATATATTTTATACGTTCCATGTATGTCACGAACGAGTCATATCACTTTGATGGGGTGGTAGTCCACACTTCCTCAAATGAAATTATTATAATTACATATTATGGAATGCATAATGGTATGTTGTAAATATGAGTTAAATAAGAATATAGATGATATAAGTATGATATATATGATATAAAATTATATTTCCACCATAATTTCAACCATGAGATGTGGTAGGGGAAAATTTAATATATCATCGTTTTGTGAGGTAGTAGTTTGTCGTACACCGAAACACTATTCTCTATATCTCTTAGATAGTTGTGTGTGTAAGTGTAGGTTAGACCCATAGAATAAATAAATCCTAGTATATTTATAATACTTTTTTAATTATAAAATAATGGAATTGAGATTGGTTAGGGGGTTGGAGAAGGAAAATAAATAAATGGAGCTTAAGAGAAAAAGTTGCCTCTAAATCAGATAACTCCTTTTGATTTGAACTAAATGAAATTTTAGTATTGGATTATAAAAAGGTTAGGATTATAGAAGTAAGGAAGGGATGTTGAAAACATATTTGGGAATATTTTGGTTGAGACAAGGTTCTTCAGAGGTGTATGTAGGTGGGTAGAGGTGGTGGCATTTTATAAGATAGAAGAGGGTCACTTTAGGAAAGTCATGAAATATTATTTTATTACAAATTTATTTTCAAATAAAAAAAGTACAAAATTGTTATATTAAAATGAAAATATTAGTATGGGTTTAAATAATCTCCACCAGTTGATTTAGACAAATTTTGGTCACAAATTTAATCTTAACTTTTCGCTTGAACCATTAGTTAAATAAATGAACTCTTACAATGTCTTCTTGTATGTTTACACTATATAGTTAATATAGTTACTATCAAATTAAAATAGAATATAAATTGGAAAAAAATGACATTTATAATGCCATATAATTTTGTTTTCCGAATACTATATTTTTAGGACAATTAAATATTTTAATAAAATATTGCTTTTTTAAAAAAGGTTATTGTGTCAATTTTGACACTACATTGTAATTTAATTTTTTTAATGTTATCTAACCATTATTCCTTCAAAATAACTTAATTAACATATATATATAATTCTAACATAATCCATTTGATTTTTGGATGGTATCCAAATTTTCAAATTTAATTTTTATTAATATTTATAATATAATTTTTTTGAATCATTCGTTAATAATGTAATCACTACATTATAATTGTGTCAAAAATAAATAAATTTATTTAATGTCAATTTTTTTTAAATAAAATACAATAATAGTGGAAATATTTTTAGATTACTAATTACTATTTATACTCAAATTGGAAAATTATATAACACAACGTTAAAAAAAATTTAGTAAAAAGTTTTTGTTTATGTTTTATTTCACGTAACATTAAATTAATTATTATAAAATGTCATTATCAAAACCAAGTGGTTCCAAATTGAAAAAGTTGTAGAATAAGGATTTTGTTGGTCCCCCATGACTCCTCAAAAAACATTAAAACATGTATTAAGGGATTTTTATATTATTATAATAATAATTTTCCCCTTTTTTACATAATTTACAAATAAACCATGGAAAATAAATGTAATTACTGAATTCGCTATTCATAAAGTTTAAAAAAATCTACATATTTACCCAATTTGGACATTATAATTCCAAACATTGAATAAATTTTGACAAATTAAAATCCCACAATTTTTAGTAATTAATTTAAAATTAATTCCCATTGTAAAAACAAGAATGTAGGTTTTTAAGAAGTATGAACTATTAAATGATTGACATGTGTTTTTATCTAATATTGATATGAAATTACATTCAATGACAAAAAATCGATTAAATGATAAAACAATTATCCAATTAAACTTTAAAACCTATTTAAATGTTAATCTAAATATATAAATAAATGTTAAGAAAATAAAGTTTGGAATTAATATGTAGTACTTTTCACAATTCAATAAAAATGAATTTTATCATAAAAATACCAAAATTAAATGAAAGTAAATTTTGATGTCCCAATTATATATTAGACATTTATTTTTTCAAATAAAAAAATAAAAGTGAAATAATATTTATATAAAATGTGTTCTCCATCAAAAGGCTGTAAAACGACCTTTAAAAAAATAGTTGAGTATTTTAGGCTTGAAATTGGATTCATTCTAATATTGAGCCTCTAAAATTTATTAGATAAATGTAAAAAACCAATAAAATAATTTTTAATCATATTTAAGTTATTTATATTAATTATTGTCAATGAAATAGTTAATAATTTACTACCATTTAAAATAAAAATAATTTTATTGTATATTTTTCTGAATAAATCAATGTTGTGTGCAATGTAAGATTTCCGAGAAACCCATTGTTGTGTGTAGAGTACGTTGTAAGGAAAAGTTCCCTCATTAACGAATATTTAATATCTTATTCTGAAATATTTAATGTTATGAAAATTTATTATTCTATAACTAATTGGGTTTTTCCTTACAGGGGTTATTTTAATTATTTATGATGTCATGAAATCCTTTATTGAATGTTTTAGTCATTATGCATGAATATTAAATTGATTAGAAACATGTTTAATTGATTCATAAAAATACATGTTCATTTAATTAGTTCGTATTTAAATATTTATGTAATATATATAAAAAATAAAGCTTCAATACTCATTTGTATCATGTTAAACTAGTAATTATGCTACTATAGTCATTAAGGTCATAATATCAATTTATTTTTAATGTAGCTGGATAAACCGAACAAAATATGGACATACCCATATTTATTAAATGATTAAGAAGTGGTTTGGTTAAAATATAATTATCTAATAATAATAACAATATTAAATAGTTTTCATTTGTGTGATTTTTCATAATTTTAGGAAATTAGATGAATAAATGATGGATTTGAAAATATTACTAAATTTGAATAAAATATTTTCCTCTTTGAATGAATATTTTAAAAGAATAAATTAATGATGATCATTTATTATACTATCAATAATATTTTATCAAATTTGATATGAAATAACAATAATAATATGAAAAAATAGTATTTATCTTTTAATACCATCCAATGATATATCCTTGTTTGGTAGTGAAGGAATCTAAAACATGTAATGTTTGGGAGGTGGAAGTCCACACAAAGGACAAATAATTTTTTTATTTACATATAATGAATAAGAATAAAAAACGATAATAACAATAATAGAGTAATCATATATTATATAAATCGTACAAATTTCATTATTTTAGTCTCGCTAGAGTAAATTTTAATAATTGATAGTTTAGAATAATAAAAAGTTGTTGACAATATTCACATCAAGGACACACATTTTCCATGAATGCATCCTTAAAAACCACTAATGGATAAAGGAATCACAGTATATTATTATAAAGTTGGTATATATTCAAGGATAAATTATAAAGGAAAGTGGGTATTAATGTGTTGAATATGTTACTATATAATAAGTGTAGAGAATGGTTGATTTGGAAATACATATTGAATTAAACTAATTTAATTTCACTATTAAATTGTAAAAGGATTAAAAAAGGGGAAAATAAATATATGTTGTGTGTTTTGGGTGAGCCACACATCAACTATCTATTGATTAATAATTTTTTATCTTGTTTTGGAGTTTTATCCTTAGTAAATGGATTTTTCAATTTTTTATTTTTACAAGGTCAACTAATTATTATCCTTAGAATGTAATTTTTATGATATAAAAATTGACTCCATCAACTAATTTTAAATTTTTTTACTATAAATTTAAAAAAATTCTAAAAAGTAAAATTTTTATAGATATGAAAAGTTAAATATAATATATAAACAATTAAAAGTTTAAATCCAATTTTAGAGAAATAACGTTTTGATGCTTTATAATTATATATAAGGTAAAATTATCATGGATACTATTTATATTGACATAAATTTATTTTTTTTAAAGGATATGATGATTATAAGTTATGTAAATAATAAATTTCCCTTTAAAAATAAATGATTTAATGAATAAAAATAATGAAGATTTTTTATATTAAACTAATAATTTAATTATTTATAAAAATGATTTCCATAGGGTTTATAATTAATAATAAATTTTTTAATTGAAAAATCGTAGTCCTAACAATTTATTTTTTAAAATGAAATTGTTTATTAATTTTTTGTTCATTCTCATTTAAAGATATTTTCATAGAGATTACATGTTTTGTGAAAACCATAATTATTGATTAAAAACTGATAATTCTTAAAAAGGATAAAAAAATAACAATTTTAAATTTCTATATTATGTGTTAAAAATGAGGTTATTTTTTAATAATATCAAATTTGAAATATTTTAAATTTAGTGTCTTGAATAAAACCATAAAATTTAAATGATAGACCATTTTAATTGGAAAATAAAATTTTTAAATATTAACAATTACTATTCATATTTTATATCATCTACCATCTAAAATGTTGTAATATTAACTTGAATAAAAATAAAAATATTTCATTAATTAAATTTTTATGGAAAGACAATTTATTATCGTGTAAAAGGAATTTTTATTGGAAAATATTTTTTAAAATTATAATGGATATTATTAGTAATTTTAGACAATTTTATTGAATTTAACTCGTAATTAAATAATATTTTTCTGTATACATATAATTCATAAATATCCAAGTCATATTCATTACTATTATTAAAATGAATATTTTATCGATTATACTTAAATATTTTTATTCTATCGAAATATATCATTGTTTTATTTAACCTTAGTGTTGTGTGTGGATAATGCTATCACACACATTGACTCATTTAAATGTAATCATATATAATACTTTTTGGGTATTATAGTATAATACATATATGTATATAAAATCATTTCATTCACCAATGCCCACATTTATGTCTATTAGAGTGGATTGGGTTCAGTTCCATTCCATTATATCCTTATTCGGGGTTCACTCCCTTGACTTTAATAGTTTATAGAGCCCATTTCTGAAGTGGGATCATTCCCCATTACAGTAATTATAATCTCATGAAATATTCTTCATTACCCAATGCATATAAGAGAAATATTATTATGGCCCCTCATTCCTGATTATGAAAATCAAATATATGTATTCAAAAATACCATAAAACACTCATCATATCATCATATCCTAACAAATGGATGGAAATTGGGTTGCCTAATTTTCAATTAATCATAATCATAAAAAATATAAACTATGAATAAGGATAGTCTCATTTGATCATAACCCAAAAAAATTATAAGAAATATAAAAGGATGTAAACATTAATGAAAAATTACATTAAAAGTTCGTTGGAATATTTTTTGAGGAAAATACCCATTACCTAATGAAATCACATATTAGAATTTTATAAAAATAGAAAAATATTATGAAATAAAACTTATTTAAAAATATTTAAATAAACATAAATGTAAGTTTCATAACATTTTATGTTCATTAATTCAGTAAATTATGTTCTTTTCATCTATTTTAAAAAATATTCATTCCCATTTTTTGCTAAAAAGATAGAAGGTCCTCATTTAGAAAATGAAAGGAATGTTATTTATGAATATTTTTATTGAAAAAAACATTTTTGAAAATTAATTTCAAAAATAATTACATAATACATAAAAAAATTATAGTTATTTAGTGAAAACCTAGACAGTAACGCCCCGACCCCAGTTACCTAGATTCGGAGCATTATTTTAATACATTGGCAAGATTACAAGGAATCAAGTCCCAAAGGACCGATTAGTTTAGCATCCCTTGAAAAAAGATACATACATAAATTCAACTTTACAACTTGAAGAGAAATACAACACAAATATATTTCATTAGAAACAACCAAGCCTCCTAGATTATACCTTCAAGTCACTCATAACTAACTTCATTATATCCTGGTAAAATGAAACATAAGAGACGGGTGAGATCAAACGCTCAGTAAGGGTATGAAATACAGTGGAAAATGACATAAAATTAAGCATGGTGAATAATTGAAACCACATGCCTTTACCAATAATAAACATGAATACTTTTATGGAAAGAATATGAGTTGAGTAAATAATTCCATAATAAAACAAATTCATGGTTATTCTACTAGTCTAATGACCACAAGAACCATCAATATTATTTCCACAATGATGAATGTATAATGTCGGACATTCTGAAACATTTTGTCAAGGCCTTGGCCAAGACGGCTAAAAATGATTAAGGCCTCTCCAAAAACCATAAATCAAGATGGGAAAGGGCCTCGGCCAATTCCACATCTAGTTGTTTCAAGAGACATATCGATGCATAGAGGAGCTATAGCGGGCCCCACCCATCACTTACCAATTCCAATACATTCCTCATATGAAAAGGTATAAACATATCATAAGCATTCATATTAAAACTAGTATACGAAATGTCAATACTTTAACCATAAATCATGAATTGTATAAAAATAGCACATCCATAGTCAAACATGACAAAAAACCTTCAATACAATTTGGAATTTTTGTATCATAATAAATCAACTTCAAAAAAAGTTTTAAATCCATTAATGGACCTGAGATAGATGTAAATGATTTGTAGAACTCTTTGATTAGAATATCCCTTTTTATGAAAACATTTAAAAGTCATACAATTTAGAAAGAAAGACACTTAAAGAAATTTTTGAATCAAAGTGTCACAAACCACTTTGAAACATTATAAATAATTAACATTTAAAAACATTCATGTCCATTTTAATAAATCCTTAAACCCATTTTGGAAACATGGACATTAATGAGACTGGTCGAGAAGAATAAATCTTTTAAACATTTAAAATGACATTGACATAGATGAAATCAAAACTATTTGAGAGAAATATCTCATTTTTGAAATCATTCAAGAGTAAAATAATTATAAAAGAAAACATTTACTTTGAAAATATTATTATAATCTTTTAATGGAAGCTTTAAAAAAAATTTAACGGAGGAAAATAGCCGCACCCACCGTATAAGATAAAAAAAGACATTCTTGCCTTAATTTTGTTGAAAAGGATAAAAAGGACCTTTTTTAGAAAACAATGGAAAAATTCCTTTATAAAGATATTATAAAACGTCAATCAATGGTAAAAATGACTTTAAACCATAGTCTGTAAAATAGTAAGAAGGATTTGAAATACATTTTTATGAATCATGGATGTGGATGATAAATAAGTCCTAGTAGATAATTACATATAAAAAACACAGATAATGATGAGATTGTTAAATAAACCATTACCTTGTAATTTTCCTTGGTTGAGGGTAGGTTAACCTCTTGTATAATGGTGAAATAATTATTATTAAATTATACAGTAATCATATACATTAATATGATATCATATATGATCTTTTAACATTGCTTTGTTAATAATATCTTAGTATTAACGTCGTTTCGGGTGTTCACTTATTCATTATTTTTTATATGTTTTGTTACATAAGTCATGTTTTTTATCCATAGGTTTTTTCTTATTCATATCCCGAAATATATTAAGTCCTTTAAAAATTATTTTTAATCATCAAATGGAAATTAGTCTAGAATGGATACGATGGGGAATGATTCTCATCGCGTTCGTGGAGACATTACTCTGTACATATGCACGAGGAACAATATCGTCCTTTTGATAGTAAAATAATATTTAATTATATGGTGTATCATATATACAGAATAATTATCATGTTATATTTATTATTTACATGAATTACACGTCATTATCATACCTATCCAAATAATAATGTATGGAATAACAATTATACCATGATGTGGAGACGGTAGGTCGTACGTACACACATATGGTGACATGTCATTCAATGGATGGATAGAATACTAAATATGGAGGTACCATATTTATAATAACATAATTTTATATAGAAGATAAAATAGTTGTGATATTAGAATGGAAATAACAATGAATGAAGAAGTTGAAGAAGAAAGGAACTTGAAAGAGGGTGGTGAGAACATTACCTCTTCTTCGGGTTCTTCCGTTGAATTTGATCATAATTGCTCCATAGGATAGATTTATAACTAATGGAATTCCTATAGGATGAAGGGAGGATAGTTGATAGGTTATTTGGGTAGAGGTTTTCAAAGACAAAAGGCTTTGAAGGTGTGAATTAGAGGGAAGTGGGAGTGCCCTTTTATAAGAGGGGTGAGGGGTACCTTAGGAAAAGCTTGAAATATTATTTTATAATAAAATAATTTTCGGTTTCTAATGGCTCCAAAATGGATTATTTATCGGATAATGTGGGGATGGGTTGAAAAACACTCAACCAATAGGTTTTATACAGGGTTGGGTCAATATATTAAACTTAACATTTAGATTTAACACTTAATTAAATAGTTTGACATTTTCCATGTCTCTTTCTATTTTTATATTATATGGTTAATAAACATACTATATACTACCAAGAGAACCAAAAGTTGTTAATTAATGATTCCCCTATCATTATATAAGTCCTTTGGCCGAACCATAGATTTTTTGGAATATATTATCAATTACTAATATAATATTTATTTTAAAAACTATTTTATGACAATTTTGACACTAATTGGTATTTGTTTTTTGATAAAATAATAACAGAATTATTACAAAAAATATATATTGAATCAATCCTAACCTTTCATATTCACCTAAAAAATTCTTGGATGTCATAAAAACATTGAAATTATATTTATTTTAATATTTATAATATAATTTATTTGATTCTATCGTTAATAAGGCAATTACTGCATCATTATTGTGTCATAAATAAATTTAATTATTCAATGTGTAAAAATTATAAATAAAATACCATTATGTAGGATATCATTTAATATTTATAATGAATATTTATAGTCTAAAATATAACATATATAACCCTATGTAAAAATTGTTTTTCAAAAAGATATATGCTTATGTCATTTTTGTATTTACTTTAACTTAATTAATGTAAAGTGTCATTATCCCTTACATGTGGCACCATGCAGTCCCAAAATAGACCCAAATATTCCCATGGTCGGACATGTATCATGAAATAGGGTTAGAACACGTTTTAGGGTAATTTAATATTATTATAATATTATTTTTTACCCTTATTTACCGGATTTACCTTTTAACCATGGTAAATAAAATATTTATCAAAGTAATTATTCCTAATGTATAAAAATAAGCGTTACCTATTTAAAAAATTTGGACATCCTAATTCCAAATATGGAATCCATTTTTTCTTATTTCAAAACATAGAAGTGGCAAAATTTAATTTAAAATTAATTCCCGCTGTCAAAACAAAAAGAGTGTTTTTAGGAGATAACAACTATTAAAAGATTGACACTTGTTTAGGTCCGGTTTAAATGTGAAATAACAACCAAGGACCAAAATTTTATAAAATGTTTAAAATATATTCTAAATATATTTTAAAACCACTTAAATTCATAATTTATCACTATTAATAATTTCGAATAAAAAATATGTTTTTAAGTAAAATTTAGTAATCTGCACTATTTATCAAAATATGAATGATTTTAGAAAAGAACGAAAAATTTACCCTACGATTACTTCGATATTACGAATCCAAAAATGAATTCAATTTTGAACGATAAAATGTATAAAATTTCAAAAAGTGTGTATTACGATTCAAAACGGCTAGTTTGATTTGTTGTGGAGTGTGTTCGAACTCAAAGTTGTGTATAACACACGATATTGTAATATTCAAAGAGATGTGTACTATGGAAAATTGGAGTGTTACATTTTCCCTTCAATATATAAATTACATCCCCAAAATTTATGCATTGTTTTAAAATCATAGGGTTGATATTTATAAATATCTTAGTTGAAATCCCACATCGATAAATGGAATAGTGAGGCCTCTATTTAAAATAAAGAGTGGTAAGTATGAAGGTTACCGAAAATAACATATACGAGGGTTCCATGTAGGAAAACATGGATATGGAAGAGAAATATTACCATCAATATCTGATAGAGAGTGTTAGAGAACGTGGCTAGGAGAAATCCAACAATCACAAATCCATAAATTTGTGACGATCTAAGGTACCATCTTGGACAATGTTATTGTTCTAAGTTCCTTTTATTAATGTAGAGGAATTTATTAATGAGATTGGATAAGTTCATAGGGAGATATAATTAATTTATAATTACAGTTTTATCCATTAATAAATTTCTACCACAAACTCATATTTCACTCCAAAACATAATACAACTAAAAAATACTCTATTTATCCTAATTGTATAGGTTTCAAAATATATACCATTTAAATGATGAAAACTATTTTGTGATAACCATGGACTTACTGTAGGCTAGTGGTAGGTAATAAAGGCATACCGTACTATGATTGTGGGTACGATTCCTTCATCTTTGTCCAACGCGATGGGTTATCGCCCGACCCACAGGTTGTCCTTTTCCCAAGACTATAGTATTTTAATATTCCAAAAATAATAATAAGAAATGTTTTAACCTTAAACAATACTATCCAAAGTTCAACTTAATCCATTAAAAACATTATAGTTATCCAAAATAACTCTATCCAGACTCTCTTTAAAAGGTATCTAAATTTTAAAATCAATTGTAACATCAGATTCCCCTAACTATGTAAAGTTTCTCTTATTGTCACATAATGAAAATATTATAACCGTAGTCATATTAAAACATTAATGAAAAAAAAGTACTTCAGTACAATCCTTATATATATCACATTATTCTTATAACCATAATATAGTTCTTGAAACCAAAAACACAAATACAATAATTATTCAACATCAACTATAGTAACAACATAAACATGGCCTTTCTCCCTTGGCCTTCTTTATGTAAGTTTCCTTGGCGCTTAGGAAATTCATTTGCATAATTCCCCATTTATCTACAATTATAGAATTCCTCGTCGACAACAACTTTCATTCCCTTGCAATCATGAGCTTGGTGGCCTTTTCCACCACTCATATAACAATCTCTCATTCCCTTCAGGCATGTTCCAGGGTGTTTCTTCCCACAGTTTTCACATATGGAAAAATTATTCTTTTCCCTCTTCCCTTTATCCATATTTCTCTCTTCTATCATTTTCTTTTCTTGCTTCCCTTAAAATCCATATGACTCATAGATTTATTTAATAATATTTTTAACAGATGATACTATTTCTTCATATGTTTATAATACATGGGAGACTATTTAACTTCATAATGTTGGCTTAATACCGTGAAAGATATGATCCTTCTTAATCTTGGGATCATACGTATTGCTGGAGTTCACATTCCTTCTACTAGGTGCCAATTCTATGAAATGGAAAACACTAGGTCAGTTTATGAATTGCAATGAATAATTCCAAACATGTTAAACACATAACATTAATTGAACAATTTATAGATATAATCCATAATAATAATAAAAAATTCTTTGAAAAAGTATACACTCGTAAACCCTTCGTAATGTTTTGTAAAGAAACTGAAAAATTATCCTAATCATATCCCCTGGGAGTTTCATAACCAAGAGTACAGCATGGCCCGTTGTCGTGCACCAGTTACCATTCGAGTCTAGCTCAAAGCGGTGTTTTCGGGTTTCACCCCTAGGTACATCTGTTATAGAGATGCATCTACCTGCTTATATCCAGACAGGGATGTATTAAATGGAAAACACAATAAATCTATACAATACCAAAATTCTAGAAAGTTCGTCTATAATAATCCTAAAAGTATATCGTAGGGATATGTTCTCTAATCCGAGCTTATCTAAATATAGTTTCCGTGGTTTGTACTAAACTTCCTCTAATACCAACTGTAACGCCCCAACCCCAGTTACCTAGAGTCGGTGCATTATTTTAATACATTGTCATGATTAGAAGGAATCATGTCCTGAAGGACCAATTAGTTTAGTAGCCTTGGCAACATGATTCATATATAAGTTCAACATTACAGCTTGAAGAGAAATACAACAAAAATATATTTCATTAAAAACATACAATCCTCCTAGATTATACCTACAAGTCCCTCATAACTAACTTCTTCATATCCAGGAAAAATTAAACATAAGAAAGGGGTGAGCTGAAACGCTCAGTAAGGGTATGAAATACAGTGGAAAATGACATAAATATTAAGCATGGTGAATAATTGAAACAACATACCCTTACCAATAATAAACATGAATAATTTTATGGTAAGAGTATGATATGATTAAATAATTCCATAAAAAACATAATCATGGGTATTCTAATTTTCGAATGTCCACATAAACCATCAATATTATTTCCATAATAAGGTAATGTATAATGCCAGACATTTCGAAAAATTTTGTGAAGGGCTCGGCCAAAAAGTCTAAAAATAATTAAGTCCTCTTCCAAAACCATAAATCAAATTGGGAAAGGGCCTCGACCTATTCCACATCTAGTTGTCTCATGAGACCTAGTGATGCATCGAGCAGCTATAGTGGGCTCCACCCATCTCTTAATAAGTCCAATACATTCCTCATATGAAAATGTTTATACATATCATAAACATTCATATTAAAACTAGCATACGATATGTCAATACATTAACCATAAATCATTAATGGTATAAAAATATCCCATCCACAGTCAAACATATCACAAAACCTTAAATACAATATTGATGTTTTGTATCATAATAAATCAACTTCAAAACAAGTTTAAAATGAATTAATAGATTTGAAATAGATGGAAATGATTTTTAAAAGTCTTTTATTGAAATATCCCTTTTTATGAAAACATTTAGATGTCACAAAATTTATTAAGGAAGACATTTAAAGTCATTTTTGAATCAAAGTGCCCCATACCAGTTTGAAACTTTTTAAAGTAAATAACATTTTAAAAAATTCATGTCCATTTAAATAAATCCTTAATACCATTTTGAAAACATGTACATTAATTATAATGGTTTAGAAGAAAAAATGTTTAAAACATTTAAAATTATTATGACATAGATGAAATCAAAACTATTTGAGAGAAATATCTCTTTTTTTAAATAATTTAAGAGTCACATAATTATAAAAGAAAAAATATACTCTGTAAATATTCATATAATCTTTTAAGGGAAGCTTAGACACTTTTATAATAGCAGAAAATAGCTGCACCCACCGTATAAGTTAAAAAAATCCTGTAATACCTTAATTTTGTTGAAAAGGTAAAAAAGGACCTTGTTTGAAAAATGACGGAAATATTTCTTTATAAACATCTTATAAAATTTAAAACAAGGTTATAATTAACTTTAACCCATAGTATGTAAAATAGTAAGATTGACTTGAAATACACTTTTATGAATCATGGATGTGGACGATAAAGAGTTCCCAGTAGATAATTACGTATAAACAACCTCAGATAATGAAGAGATTGTGAAAAAAACTTTTACCTTGTACTTTTCCTTGGTCGAGGGTAGGTTAAACTCCTGTATAATTTTGAAATAATTGTTATTAAATTATACAATAATCATATACATTAATATTATATTATATATGATCTTCTAACATTGATTTGTTAATAATATCTTTGAATTATCGTCGTTTCGGGTGTTCACTTACTCGTTATCTTTTATATGTTTTGTTACATAAGCCATGTTTGTAATCCATAGGTTGTATATTATTCATATCCAGAATTATATCAATTAATTTAAACATTATTTTTAATCATCAAATGAAATTTATTCTTGAATGGATACGATGGGGAATGAATCTCATCGCATTCGTGGAGACTGTAGTCATTACGTACGCACGAGCGACAATATCATTCTTTTGATATTCAAATAATATATAATTGGATGGTTTATCATTTATACAGAATAATTATCTTGTTATATTTATTATTTACATGAATTACACGTCATTATCATACATATCCAAATAACAATGTATTGAATAACAATTACACCACGACGTGGAGACGGTATGCCGTACATACGCATGTATGGTGACATGTCATTCAAATGATGGATAGAATACTTAATATGGTTGTAACATATTTATAATAACATCACAGTATATAGAATATTCTTGTGTTATTATTTTATAATGTAAATAACAAATAATGAACAAGTTAAAGAAGACATGAACTTGAATGAGGGTGGTGAAAACATTACCACTTCTTCGGGTTCTTCCATTTGATTTGATCAAAAGGGATCCTTAGGTTGGATTTATCACAAAATAAAGACCTATAGGATGAAGTAAAAATATTTTAGAGGGTATTTGGGCAGAGTTTGGCCGAGACAAAAGGCTTTGATGGTGTGAATTATAGAGAAGGGTGAGTGCCCTTTTATAAGAGGGTTGAGAGGCACCTTATGAAAAGATAGAAATATTATTTTATAATAAAATAATTTTTCGTTTCTAATGTATCCAAAAACTATTATTTAAAGTCTATGGTTGGTATGGGTTGAAAAACACTCAATAAATAGGTTTTAGACTGGTTAGGGTCACTATATTAACCTTAACTTTTAGATTTAACTCTTATTTAAATAGTATGATATTTACCATGTCTCCTTTAATTTTTATATTATATGGTTAATAAACTTATTATACTAACAATATAACCCCAAGTGGTTCATTAATGATACACCTATCATTATATAAGTCTTTTGTCCAATCCTTATATTTTTAGGAATATAATATAAATTAATAATATAATATTTGTTTTAAAAACTATTTTATGTCAATGTTGACACTCTTTGGTATTTATTTTTTGATAAAATAATAACACCATGATTACTTCAAAAAAATACTTTGAATCAATCCTATCATGTCTTATTCACATAGAAAATTCGTTTATGTCATAAAAACATTGAAATTATATTTATTTTAATATTTATAATACCATTTATTTGATTATTTCATTAATAAGCTAATTACTGCATCATTATTGTGTCATAAATAAATTTACGTATTCAATGTATAAAAATTATAAATAAAATACCATTATGTAGGAAATCGTTTTAGATTTATAGTTAATATTTATAGTCAATAAAATAACATATATAACCATATGTAAAAATTGTTTTTCTAAAAGATATATGCTTATGTCATTTTTGTATTTACTTTAACTTAATTAATATGATGTGTCGTTATCACTTAAAAGTGGATCCATGGTGTCCCAAAATCGACCCAAATTTTACCATGGTCGGCAATGTATCAACTAATAAAGTTAGGACATGTTTTAGGAAAATTTAATATTGTTATAATATTATTGTTTTACCCTTATTTACACGATTTACCCTTTAACCATAGTAAATAAAATATTTACCGAAGTAATTATTCAAAATGTCTAAAAATAAGAGTTACTTATTTACACAATTTGGAAATCCTGATTCCAAATATGGAATCCATTTTTCCAAAATCAAAACACAGAATTCGCAGAAATTAATTGAGAATTAATTCTCACTATCAAAACAAAAAGCGTGTTTTTATGAGATAATTACTATCAAAATATGGACACTTGTTTTTGTCCGGTTTAAATATGAAATTATGTCCAATAACCAATATTGTAATAAATGGTAAAAATATATTATAAATATACTTTAAAACCACTCAAATTCATAATTTATCACTATTAATTATTTCGATTCAAAAAGTTGTTTTTAATTAAAATTTAGTAATTTTCACTATTCATCAAAATATGAAAGTTATCAGAAAAGTACCAAAAATTCACCCTAAGATAATTTTAATATTCCAAGTCAAAAATTGATGTCAATTTTTAATTATAAAATGTATAAAATTTCAAAAAGTGGGTATTACTAATCATAAAAGCTAGTTTGATAGATTGTGGTGTGTCTTAGAACTCGAAGTTGTGTATAACACACGCTATTGTATTATTCAAAAAGAAGCATACCGTGGAATCTTGGGGTGTTAAAAAGAGTTTTTATATCATTAAATAATTTTATAATACATTATTGAGTGTTTTTATGTACATGTAAGAAACATATTCTAGATTGAATAGAAAAACAAAGTTTGTTTTCCTTAAAATTGTACTTTTAATTTGTTGGGTACTTAAATGGAAGAAAATGAAAAAAAAATTAATCTATATAAAATATTATAGGAAAATAAAATTATTTGTATTTGGGATAGAAATATAATATTATATCATCATTATAATTGTAATTAAAGTCAATTCCTATAAAAATGATATTTTAATGTAAAACCCTTACCGCATTAGTAACATTCGAATAATGAAACCCATGAATAAAATAACCTCCAATGAAACATTAAATACTATTAATATAATTATATTGATGACATTATATATCATAGCGTAACTATATACACCACATCAGTGAAAAAGTGTTGAATATGATGTATGTCTCACTAAAACAACAGTGGGACGAGAAACCAATCCCCCATGTTCAACATGCTATTTTAGTTCACTAAACAAATTTTATATAAATTAAATTTTATTAAAATGTAATAAAATTTCCATTTGCATAATTATAATATCATATATGATCCAATTATAACACATCATTACCCATTTGTTAATTATTCTTTATTAAAAGTAAAGATTCATTGTGTTAACATTTTTGTTTTCTATGAAAGTTTCAGTTTAGTAGTTGTATTTCTTTTATATAGATCATTATTCTATAATATATGCAATTTAATAATAATATAAATATATTATATATTAATTATTTAAAAATTTACAATAATCAATAAGAAGATAAGACAAAAAAATGTTTTAGACAGTTTGTAGACTTAGTAGTCTGCATGTACACATAAAATTTGATTTCATTTTTAAATAAAAATAACCAATGAGTGAATAATGATATTTTTTTAAAATAAACCGAATTATGAAAGAAATATAATATAATATAATTAAATTATTCATAATAAACATCCACCAATGGTGGTAATGGAAGGTGAAGTATGTCAATTTGTGGATGTCTTACTCCATAAGTATGCACATGTGATAATTTAATTTCTTATTTATTTGAATATTAATTTGGTCATAGAGAATAAATAAAAATAATATAAATTATATATACTTAGGGTAAAAAATTTAGCATTTGATAATAAATATTTCATATTTAAATAAGATACAGTATGAAATAAATTGATAGACGTTGGGTAATATGATTAAAATGATATAGGTACATCTCCATTAGATCCCTTATTAAGGACACTTGGAATGGTATACTATTAAAAAAATGATTCATATATAGAGATGTTTTTAAATTAATATATGGGGTTTACTCAAGATAGGTGTCTTAGTAAGGATTAATTAATATATGATAGGATGTACCAATTTATAAGTGAGGGTTGGGACACACCATAAATATTTTAATGAATTAAAATATTATTAAATTGGGTTAATGAAATTTTATCCCATAAAAAATTAAAATTTTATTATACGGTAAAAAGAGTTTAAATAACATTATTAAATAATTTTTAAGATAAATTATTCAGGCTTATCACATATTTGTAATCTATATTTACATAAATTACCCTTTTTCATGGTGAAAATATTTTATACTTATTACTATTGACAATGTTGAATAATTAAGTTGAACAAATTTCGTAATATTAATTATGACTATATATATGTGTTTTTTTTATGTAAGATTCAATTTCTATAAGTGGTAATAATTAATTTTAAAATAAACCTCCAAAACTAGATGGAAAACAGTTTTCCATAAAAATTCTTTTTTAAGAATAAAAATAGTTTTATTCTGAATGTAAATATAATTTCTAGTAAATTCATATAAATTGAAAAAAATTTAGTTAAAATGGAATAATTAAATATCAAAATCATCATAAAAATGAGGATTTTAAAATTAGTGAATAGAAAATAGTGTTTCTTATAAAATCATTATTTCTTCATAATTCACTAAAAAATAATTCTTTTCATAAAAATAATTAAATATTACATTAATGTAATTTAGTTAAATGGATTTAATTTTTAAGAAAAATTTATAAATTAGTTTTTTTAGTGGTATAAATTTTTTATAAAATCATTTTATAAGATGAATTTAAAATCAATTTTTTAAAGAAAACCTATCAATGATGCATAACATTACATTATTGAAATTTTTTTCTTATTTATTATAATTTAAAAATAAATTAGAATTTAAAAAAAAATAAATATATTTTCCATAATGGGGTTCTTATGAATCCTACTACAAATTTAACAGGTTTTTTATAACTATTATATCTAAATAATCATATTTTAATAGTGTGTCATAATTCATTTAAACAAAGCATTACATGTAAATAACACTATCAAGAACATAAATTTTGATTCCGTGGAAATATTTATAAATTATTAAGGAATTACCAGACACCAATGATACCTACCATTTAAATAAAAAATCGCACTTTCATGAAATATAATGAGGAGTTGAGATTGAGGATAATGTTTGATAGGATGATTCTAGATATTTTTTAGTAGTGAATTGTTGAACCAAGTAAAATATCATCTACGTTCATTATGGTCCTATTAGAAATTGTTTTCTATTGTGGGGTGACATTTGGAAATGAGGTTTATGATTTTCATAAGGGTATTTCATTTGAAGAAGATGAATAAAACATTGAATTTTTTCCATGGGAATGTTGCAAAATTTTTGCTTCTTTTTCACTAAATTTTATATAATTTTTTAATATGAGAGTCATTCTTCTATAGAAATTATATATTCATAAATACTAGGGGAATATATCTCTTTAAAATCTATAACATTTCCATTCATAAAAAAATAAAATTGTTTTTTAATTATCTAATATGATCTCAAACAATTATTTTTTTATGGATAACATCTGTCTGTTTAGATTAGAAGATATTCTCATAGATGTAAGGAGATTAAATATCATGTTGATCAATGCCATATTCTACTCTTCTCACCAACAATGATAGTGAAATGCATTTTGGGACGCATATTTACTTATAGGAATGTTTTTACTCTTTATCCCATGATCCTTTCCACTGATCCATTTAGTTTACTCGACTATGTTTTTAAGAGTTTTTGGGTGATTAAATATCTTGTGAAGATCAAATAATCTTTTAATAAATTCTGGTATGGTTTGATTGGGGGTTTTCGTTCATTACGTGGAGATTTTTCAGGTTTTGGATGTAATTACATACATGAGTACACAATTTTTTGGGTCAGTGGGATGTGTGATTCATGAAATTGAGAATGCATCATATGAGGTTGGGTATTGATTATACAATTATATATAATGATAAGTTCTATATTGTACTATTATAAATTAATCATGGATTTTCAATGTTTTTATCGACCAAATTTTTTTATTTGTGATTATTATCTCTATGTGATAGGTTCTCTTGTGTATCATTTTTTCTATTATTATATCATTAAATTATATTTAGTTCATTTTACTATTTTCAAATTAGAAAAATTCAAAATGATTTTGGGGGAATCATTAGGGTAAACACATTACATCCTTAATACTGATCCAATAGTTATCCACTATGCTATATCATGGGAGAATATAAATGTTTCCATGATTGTTAATATAGTATGTTCCAAATTATTCTCATATAAATCATGTAAATATTAAAAATCCGTAACTTATCAAATTCAACAATTTTACGTATGTTTAACGAATGATTCTCTTCATTACGATATTTTTTATTGCACCATAGAATCCACTACCTAATTTTATTATCATTATATTATTTAAAATCAAATTTCTAATATATGACTATGCCTGGATTAATGTTTGGAAAACAATAAATAATAATAAAAATGAAAAAATTGTAAATTAATTCAAATAATATCGTCATATGATAATTTTCTTAGTCACACTACCAGTAATGGTAGAGGTATTCAAGGGGGTGGTGGTGTGAAATGTCTATTTTAAAATTTACAAATATAATTTAATTTAATTATGGAATTTGGTGACAGATCAACATTAAAAAAATTATCTCTTTAAATAATGTGATGTTTAATGAGTGAATAATGATATATAAAGAGATGAACAAATGAAATTTTATAGTATATTAGGTCCATCCTATACTTACTATTCACACTCTGAATAGTGGATTATGACCTCAACTATAATTTAATAATTATTTTAACAAAGGATCATCCAAAACCTATAATCTTACAATGGGAGAAATCGCAATAAAAAAATTTATATGGGATAAATCATAACAAATGTCATTTTCGAAAGGAGGTGCCCTAAAATTGTAACATTTTGTTAGAGTATATAAAACCCAAAAATTTATATGTGGAGAAACACCAATGATTAAATTTTTTATTGGGTAAAGAAAAAATTAGGTCAATAACATTTGGTTAGGTGGGTAGAACCAATGTCAACTTTTAAGGGTAGTAAAACATATAATCATTACTGTATAACCCTATAAAACTACCCAGAGTAGAAATAAAAAAATTAGACTTATGGATGGATAAGATAAAAAATAATTATATACAAAGATTCATCATGGAAATTTTATGATCATAAATGATAAATACTCTTCATTCTTGTAGTTCCTCAGAAAATCTGTGAAATACAAAGATCACAATGACCAAATGCCGATATTAGATACATCATCATTTTATATCAAATAATGAATATCACAAATATCTCCATTCACAATTCATGACTCCACCATCATCTCAATAACTAAACCATCAGTAACTGAAATCCACATAACAAATAAATTAATGATCATTATTTAATTCTTTAAACGACCTATATTTAGAAATCCTTAAAGGATAGTTACAAATGATTGCAAATATGTCATAATATTATGAATTAAAATAAATATTAATTAAAAATAATAAATACTTCATAAGATATTCTCAATAATAACATGCATGATATGATTTTTTCCAAATTATTTTAATTTATATTTTTGGACCAGATGAATAATCAAATCATGTAAACACATATCTTAATTGAAATATTAAATCCCACACACTCATTCAGGAAATTCAAACTTGAAATGTAAATTATGATCCCATCTTCCCAAATTGAAATTTTTTTCCAATGTCAAATTATTTTATATTGGTTATATTAAACCATGGCCTTCATCATTATGTAGCATTTGATCATAATCCATTGAATGTTGATCCAATATTCCACTAATTTTTCCTTAAAAAACTCAATATGAATTATAGTTTTGGATTTTGGAGATATCGTTAATTATTAGGTACTCTTTATTCTCCAAACTTCTTATATAGTTTTATGGTTCCAAGTTAATGAAAATTTTAGTTTAAATAATTCCTCCAATATAGTTTCTCTCTAAAATATTTTCTTCATTATTTTACCTTGAGAACAAAATCACTACCACTAAATTTCAATCCACTTACAATGAAAAATAAAACCTCTAAATCCCCATTCATTATGGGGTATTAATCAATCACAATCCATTTTGGTGATTCATATAAATTTATTGAATTCTTCAACATACACGAAATCTATTAAATCCTTCATAAATCACACCAAAATGTATTTTCATAGTGTAATAATAGTTAATAAGCAATTATATAACTCCTAAACCAATCATTATATTCAACATTAACATATAATAAACTTAAATGGATGAATTATTTTGAAAAAAATATTATTTTAATAATTCCAAAAACCAAATTACAAATGTCTTCAACTTTTTTAATATGACCTCAATTAAATTTGTATGAATTAAATTTTTTATTTTGAATTGAAAACTCCTTTATTATTACTTCCAAACTCATTTTCTGTGTTATTAAAATTATCAAATTAAGTCAATAAAAATTATGAATATGAAAATAGTTAATATAAAATTATAATTTTTACACGAGTATAAAAATATTTATAATGACTTTCAAATTTTATTAAGACTCCAAAAACAGAAAACATATTAATATAAATTTATTTTAAGTGAATTATTAATTTCTATAATATATAATGTCATAACCATATATAAAAAATTCTTTTTTATGACTTCATTACATAAATATATTTTATAATTAATAGATTCAAAATATAAATAACAATTATAGGATACGTTTGATAAATAAATAATGAATTATAAATTCAATTTTATCATTTGAATAATCATATGAGAGGAAATAAAGAATATGAATAATTTACAAATCTATGGGAAATTATATTTATCCAAATATAGAATAATGATATATTTTTAATTATGATAATATTAATAAATAAATTTTAATGAAGCTACAAACATTAAAATCAACTATTTGGGTTTTAATTCCAAATAATGAGGTGTATTTATCTGTAATTGTTAGGGGGATACTATATATTGATTACAAGCTCATTCTGAATAAATAAATTTATGTTTTTCCTAATCATATTCTTATACTACCACTAGATATTGTGGTTTATTTTTTTTGTAGAACTTATTCATGGTTTTATTCATATATCAAATACATCCAATATAGTGACCTTTATCTGATTATAGGAATTGACAAAAAAATCTATATTTTAATAGTGATAATGATTTTATATACCTAGGTAGTAGTTCTTCATGGGGTGCACCAATTCCATTTTTTGAGAATAATGATGAATAATTATGTCTCTAAATTTATTGTTATAATCATAGCATGACCATAATCATGAATAAGAATGATCTACCCTATTCTTATTACTTTATTAATATACACTGATAGAATTAATAATTCTCATATATTGAAATTCGATATCGATATAATAAATTAAGGGTGAAAAGAAATGTTATACCCAATATATCATATTATACAAGATATATACAATATGAATTCATAGAGATACAATTGAACCCTATATATTATCATGATATCTTCATAGATCTATTGAATGACATATTTATAAAGTACCCCTATCAATTCATGGAAATATTCAAAGATGATAATCAAACACATTCTATGAGAATGAAATAGCACAAATATCATTAATAGAGTGTGGAAAAGATCATGATAAATGGAAACTTGAATGCTAAATTTATCATGTCTAGTTCATAAAAGCATTATCTAACTTTTCTGGGACATATAAATAGAAGTGAGGCCATATTTATTGTTCCTTTGAAGATAGAGGTGATTTACGATTGGACATGGGAGAACAATATTTAAAACATTCATAGTTTTCATGGATGTTTTTACAGTATGGATGATATTGTTGAAATATATCTTAAATTCCAAACCCATTAACCATTATAACAGAAAAGGAGTTTAGGTCCTCTGTATAATTGAATCTTAATACAATATCAATGAATTTATGATAATGTTGGTCAATGACCCTGTACTCACCCTACCCCTTGGATAAGAATGGTTTTTGATATAAAATGGAGAATTAATTATGGGATTATGATTGTCCCCATAAAAAATTGATATTGTGGAAGCTTGTTCTTATAGTAAATTAATATATATTATAAAAATAAGGTGATTTACAATTTGGAGTTAGAGGTAATAATATTAACATTAAATATATTGATGTAGTATCTACTTGATGAAATGTGTGAATTTTATAGTAATAAAAAAGACAAAAAATTTCATATCAACATAGAATGAATTTAACATGTGTTAATGATGACATTGAGAGTTGATTAATGAATATGATCAATCAATACATTACAATTTTTGGATGGTGAAAAGGGTGGATGATTATTTATGCATCACAGATGATGATACCTTTTCTATGATGAGTATTTAATGTGATAAAATAAAATTATATTTGCAAAGTATTTAAAATAAAATAATAAGGGAAGGGTGTAATCTTATCACAACCTAATGACATCTCAACCATCTATTCATGTGAAGATATTCGATTCAAATAAAAAATATATGAAGATAGAGAAGAAGGGAATGGATATTCTAGTGTTAATCATTGATAATAATGGAATTATAAGACCCATGATATGATATGTGTTACATAAATACTAGAATTGATAGATTTATAAATCTATATTTTTAAGATTACTAGAAGCACAAAGATGTCTAATTATCTTAAGAATCATTTCTTGTGAGACATCATAAAATGATATATTATCTAGTAAATATATAAATGATTTATTTTTTAGTTTTCAATGATGAATCTATGAATTATAAGGGGTTGATAAAACCATTACACAATCATGTATGGAAATTTGGTAACTTAACCATGGATTTCATTTGTAGGTTTGTCTAATAAATTAAATGAATATAATTCCATTTGGGATATAATTGGTCACCATATGAATTCTCAACATCTCATTTCTAATTATGGATATCTATCACTTAATCAACATGAAAAGAAAACCAAAAATATTTTTTGAGGGGTCTTGGATTTCCACATTATTTTATATATTGTTATTACATAAGGATTTACTTTATGATCTAGAATATTTTCACAATGAATTGAATACATGGTTTTTGATTTAGATGTATTTTTCATCCTCATTCTATTTGTCAATATAAAATGTATATTAAAACCTTATTGGATGTACTAATATCCTTTGGAATATATTTTTATGTAGGTTGGAATCAACAGTTTTCCCTTTTATAGTTTTTATATAACAACACATTAAATTATTGAATTCAAATGGCACTTTATGAGGATTAATATTAGATGAGGTCTAAAACCTCGAGAGGATGGTGGAAAGTGGTATTTCAGGTAATATTCCGTGAAAATAGTTTCTAGGGTTTCCTAAAAATGGTATGTTTCCACACTTTATTGGTTTCAACTGGATCTATGGATCACATCCCCCACCGATGACTCATAGTGATGTATCTGTGGGCAGAGTCATGGAATGCACGACATAGTTGGTAAATTTGGGTAGAATCAACTTTGACCTAAGTGAAGGGGAATCCTCACTGGAGAACCCATCAGATGGTACAATTTTTGGAATGGAGGCTAGCATGGAACCTTGGGGTAAGGATGATGACTAGACCACAAAAGTGATGCCTCATGGGAAACCCATGGTGATCATAATTCTTTTTCCATCCCCTGACAATTATGGGTTTAGTCAGATCTTCTATAGGGGAGATAAAATTTTTCTATTATATGGTTTCATGATTCCTCGGAGCAAATTCCACTATGTCATCACCCCATTGTTTGATGTGTGTTGCCCTCCAAAGGGATGAAACCATGGAAATTTGGTGATATGAATTGAAAATAATCTTTGGTTTGTGGATTTTCAATCTGTATGTGTATTATTGTGGGGTAGGGATTCATCAAATTATTATTTTCCAAATATGAGTTGATAAAAATTGTATCGGGTTGTGGTTTAAATTTCACTCATCACATGGTTTTTAAAATTCAGGAAATGATCTATAGTTTCAACCCCTTTGAGGTCAAAAACTCTATCACTCTTTCTGGGATTAATTTTATGGAATTAATTGGATTAATTGGAACCCCATGATCTTTTTTGATTTACCTTCATAAATTTGAGTTCCAATTAAAATTTATAGAAACATAGAGTAGGCTAGTTTTATTTATTTTTCTAGAGTAGTAGTAGATGTTGATTTGATAACCCCTCCAACTAGAAAAGTGGTGTTTTCCACACAGATAGAAGACCTAAAAATTGTGTTGTTATAGAGAACATCTGTAACACGCCGAGATTTTTTGAAAAATGTTCTTTTAATTTCATTAATGTCTTGTGTTGTATGCTACACCAAGATTACCTTGCGCTATATGCAACACCGTATTAGATTGTCGTATACGCAACACTATTCTTGGATCGTGTTACAAACAATTTTGACAATAGTTATTCAACGCAACATTGAGTATATATATATATATATATTCAATGTATAAATGAAATATGGTTGGATAATGTTATACGAAACAATGAAGGATTCTGGCACAACACGCAACCCTGACATGGCTTGCATTACACGTAATCGCAACCTTCCTCGATAGCGTGTGTTGTAAGCAATACTGGGTTTTACTAAACAATGGTATATTATGATAATATTATTATGAACTAGAAGTTATGAATAGTATTTACAAAATTTTGAATCTTATAACATTATTATTCGTCTTGCACATTTTCTAAAACATGGTATAAGAACAAAATAAATTATTCAGGTAAAATAAGTATTTTTCAAAAAACGCAGTTTTGCCGCCTTTTGATGGTGCACCCACATTAAATCTAGTTTTTGAAATGTTTATAAGTTCAATTTGACAAAATAAAATTCTTCTTTGGAATCATGAAATAAAAATTTAGTTTGGATAAATTTTCATATCATTCTGGTAACTTTCATATTTTAATGAATAGTAAAAACACGCTATATGTTAATTAAAAACAACTTTTTCAATCGAAATAATTAATTGTGATAAATTATTAATTTGAGTGGTTTTAAGGTATATTTATAATATTTTTACAATTTAATACAATTTTGGTCATTGGATGTAATTTCACATTTAAACCAGACATAAACAAGTGTCAATCTTTTGATAGTTATTATCTCTTAAAAACACGCTATCTGTTTTGACGACGTGAATTAATTTTTAAATTAATTAATGAAACTGATATGTTTTGAATTTGGTAAAATAGACATCATTTTTGAGTTCATAATATCAAATATAGCTTAGGCCTAATTTTTTGTATTTTTCTGGAAACTTTCATTTTTTGATGAATAGTGAAACCACTAAGTGGTAGTTAGAAAAATGAATTTTTCATAAAACTTAATTTTACCACTTCTGTGAGTGAAATTTTAAAAATATGAGAGACACATTTGATGTCAGTAAGTAAAATATGGTTCAATGAGATTAAAAAATAATTTTTGGTGAATAGTAACTTTTTACTTTTATTTACCACGGTTAAAAGTAAATAGGGTAATTAAGGGTAAAAATGATATTATTATTACCCTAACACATGTCCAAATTATATTGGACAAGTGTAATTCGACCAAAAAAAACCTTAGGAATAAAATATAACCATTTAGGCCCACATGGATTAGATTAGGACATTTATTATTAATTTATTTAAAGAAGGGTTAAAAGAGTTAAAATCAAAGTGTATTTACTAAAACATTTTTAATATAGGGTTACACATAATATAAATACGATTGTAAATATTCATTAGAAATATAATAAGATTTACTACATAATTATATTTTATTTATAATTTTTAAACATTATATAATTTAATTTATTTAGGACACAATAATGATACAGTAATTACCATAATAGTGAAAAATTAGAATAATTGATATTATAAATACCCAAATAAGTGTAATTTGAGACTTTTTATGAATTACACTAATTTTCTAGGTTAATATTACATGTTAGTAATGATTTAATTGACTTTTTTAGAACTAATAATTCTGTTATGATTTTCACAAAAATCAATTACTAAATAGTGTCAAAATTGACATAAAATAGTTTTTAAAACAAATATTATATTAGTAATTGTTATTTTATTCCTAAAAATCTAATTTTCTTCCAAATGACTTAGATAAAGTTATATATATTAATAATAAACAACTTGGGGTTCGTTTTACTGCTTATAGTAAGTTTATTAACCTTATAGTATAAGAACACAAAAAGACACGGTAAAAGTAAAATTATTTAACTTAATGTTAAATCTAAATGATAAGGTTAAAATAGGAACATAAACTTGTCTAAATTCTATTGGATGAGATTATTTAGACCCCTACCCACATTAGACTCGAAATAAATCAACATGGAGATATTTAAAACCAAACTTGACTTTATAATAAAATAATATGTTTAGTTATTCCAAAGGTGCCCCTCTCCTTCCTTATAAAAGGGCACCTCCTCCCTCTTTTACTCACACCACTATGAGCCATCAAGCTCGGCCAACCCCTGAAACTTTCTCCTCTCCACTTCCATAGAAACATCCTAGAGGTTCTGGTCTTCTTAAAAGACCTATTTTAGTGCCCAAAAATGAGTTCTCAAAGAAGCACTTCAAAGAAGAGTTAATGTCCGTTACCGATTCTTTCATCTTTATTTCTTCTTCCACTTATTCTTCTTTAGTTGATTAATTATGAAGCAATAACATCAGTATAACTCATATAATGATATGTTACTATATGTATGAAACAACCCTATTACACCATCTATCCAGCCTATGGAAAAAGAAATCACCGCGCGTGCGTACGTACGGAATACCGTCTCCACGTCGTGGTGTAATCTATTTTCCACCACCACCTTACTTGGATGGGTATAATGGTGTAAATAATGACTATATATGACTATTATAAAGTTATACTGATTCTGAAATAGTATACATACACTCCAATACAATTCTACGATCATAGGAACAATATCATCACTAGTGCGTACGTACGGAATACCGTCTCCACGATGTGATGCGACTCGTTCTACATGACCATCATTTCATAATGATTATATAAATAAATTGAATTAATTAATATGATATATATTACACTAATACCATTCTGTAAATTATGTATCCATAACTTAAAGAGAAGAATAATAATTTATTCGACAAAACACGCATAAGAACAAAATGTAATAAACACCTGAATAACAAGTAGTAATGAAATATTACAAATAAGAAGCTAAGAATATGACCATATATGATATCATAACAATAGGTATGATTCTGTAATAAGTCAATAACAATATTTAAATCATTATATAGGAGGTTCGGACACTTATGAAGAAAATCAGACCTAAGGTAAGGGAAATATCACAATCTCATTTTTATCCGAGATGGTTTATACTTTGGCATTTACTGGGGTTTATTTTATCATACAAATCCATGTTTCCTCAATATGTAATATTATTTCCATCCAACTAAAATTTTTTAAATCCAATTTTACCCTTCAGTGAGTTTTTAGTAAAGGATATGAAAGTAATATTTTGTCGTTTTTTGTACGAGGTACTTTTTGGATTTTCCGAAAAAAGTACGAAGAATGTTTTTTTAACTTATACGGAATGAATGGATTTTTAAAACATTATTTCCAAGAATATTCCTTTACAAGTTTTCATGTTTATTTTTAATCAACTCCTTTTAGTTTATAATTGTACGACATGTTAAGAAAGGAAAAGTGTTTTTGAAGTAGAAAGGATATTTTCCTCAAGAATGGAGTTCAAGTGTTTTATCAAAATTATTTTCCATCTAAGATAATAAAGGGTTCTGTTTCTATCCCTATTATTACATGGATTTGATTATGTTGTGATGGAAATATTTTTATGAATTCCTTTTTCTTATATGAATTATTTTATGATGTCACGATGCTTAAGATTCCCATTTTTATTACATGGGTTATGCTATGATGTATGGTTTTTGATTTTGTGGCACACATAAGAATGGTATCATTATGAGATGGGTGTGACCTATATATCCATCCAATGCATTGGGTAAAGATTTTATATCTCATGAGATAGACATCGCTGGAACGGTAGGTTATACCGGTTCAGTGAAACAAGACTGAAATGAGGAGTGAACTCGGTTCAGAAAGGGACTTTGTCCACTAAGATAGTCTTGGAAATGAGTCTTCACTAATAAGAAATGATTCTCTTTGATTATGTGTGAATTCCACAAAGTTTCATGTTTTATGTTATGATTATTGGGATTACATTTCACTACTATGACTTATCCCATGTTATGAAATTATGATCTCTTTTGCAGGTTAAGATTTCCAAAAGATATGTTCTTATGAATATGATGTGATTGATATTTCTTTTGTTTACCCTTACTGAGAATTTGAGCTCACCTTTTTATGTTTTTTCCCCAGGACATAAAGAAAGGATTTAGGTTTTAAAAAAAAGAAGATCTTTATGGGAGATGTTGAAGATCATTCACCACGATTAGAAGATTATATTCCGAGTTTCCAAAGACACTAAACTATTACGGTCCTAGTGTGTTTGTTTTTGTTATGTACTAAGTATTCCGCAAAAGTAATGTAATGTCAATGTACGTCAAGCTTCGAGTCTCTAAAGTTGGTATCAGAGAAAAAGTTTAGTCAACCTTTGGAAACTAGGATGCGAAAACGTTAGTAAGATCCCTAGAGATATTTCTATGGTATGTCTAGGGATGTCCCTAAGGATAAGTATACGTATAGGATATAGTCCTAGAACTATGGTAACGATATTAGATTAAACCGAAGATGTTAGATTTTGAAGTTACTCCCCCTTTATTATGATTTTTTCCTCTCACACTATTGTTTTTGGGGTTTAGAAAATGGTTGGAAACAAGATGATTCACGATAATGGAGGATATTATAGACAATGGAATGATATTCTTCATGAGAAACCAAATGAAATGGGATGTGGAAGTCCAAACATCATTATTATGCCGAATCAGCAATCTCATAATATGATCAATAAAGTAAAATTTGTTAAGCTTCCTGACTCGGATAATAAGAGAAATATGGAGTTTCATGATGATCATAGAGGAAAGAAAGTTCAATTTCCCCTATGTAAATCATGTGGGAAGAGGCATCAAGGAGAATGTTTCAAAGGAACTGGAAGAAACTTTGGGTGTGGAAAAGAAGGACACAAATCCAGTATGTGTAAAGGAAAAGGTTCAGTTAACACCAGGGATGAGGATAATGGTATTGCTATGACATCAAAAAATGGTTAAATTTTTTAAATGTGGAATTTATGGGAATTATTCAAACCAATGCACTATGGGAAAGTCTCATGAAGAGAATCAATATGGTCATATGGGTAGTATTTATGATGATGATGATGAAGAGACTACAAATGATATGTGAGATGAAAGAATTGTTGAAGCTCGGTCAATGGTTTAAGAATGTAGTGGAATGATTACATGTTTATCATGTGTAATGTTGTATAAGTAATCTCATGGTACTATGGAATAAAGAGACATCTAAGGATTGGTACACTGTTGTCTTTCCTTCAGTTTTGAAAGTGTATGATTAATGGTACCAGTATCCATGAAAGGGTATTCAGATATTTTTGGAATATAGATGATATGCGCATAATGAAGGGATAAGGATAAAATTAAATGTTTGATAGTATTCATGAGCTCATGACTGATATAAGGAGAAGGTTATATCATGGTTTGAGTATATAGAATTTTTTCATTTTTTTATGTGGAAAGAGTTAACTTTTGACTGCATTCATGTTTTCACTAAGGTTCAATGGGTATTCATTCTTCAAAAGAATACATGATTATGATATTCACATGTTTTTAATTTGACCAAGAAGATATATCTTATGATATACGGGGGATAAATGATGGCATTCACGTGATCAATTTCTTTATACTATGAGCTTAGACCAAAGTATTTTAGATAAGCCTAAAGATTGGAATGGATTATGTTGGACATAAGTTAGTATTGCTTAAGGATAAAACTTTTTTGATATTGTTTATGGGATGTTATAGTAATATAGATTTAGAAAAAGGACAACCTGGACAACGGGCGATAGCCCATCACGTCAGACAAGGCTATGGGAATCGAACCCACAACCGAAGTGCGACTGGCCTTTATCACCTACCACTGGCCTATAAGAAGTCACTATTAAGTAGATACTAGTTTTATTATATTAAGTAGTACGATATATGAAGTATATTCCCATTTTAGGAACCATAAATGATTAATCTCACTATAGATGGACTTATGTATTTTTTGATAACTTTTCCAACCTTTTGTTTGAGACAGATGGAATGACCCATCATCCTATCACATGATCCGCTAACACGTCATTAATGACAAATTCAACTTCATTTCTTTAAGATATGAAGTGAAAATTGTCCATAGAACGTCCAACGGTGAGACTATACCAAAATCACGAAAATATTTCTTCTAATTCCAATTTCATCAACTTTAGGGAAATGATCTTGAAAACCAAAAATGTTTTCCTATTTCTCTTATATCTGATAAATCAGATGGTACCTTAGATCGTCACAAATTTATGGCTTTGTGATAGCTGGCTTATCCATAGCCATGTTCTCTACCATTCTCCATCAGAACATGATGGTTAGATTTCTCTTCCATATCCATATTTTCACCTATGTGGAAACCCAGTGATTAGTTTATTTGGGTAACCGTTACGTTTCATACTTTTTTTTAATGATTGGTTTTGGTATTTCTTTTTACGATGTGGGTTTCTATTAAAGAAACTTTCGAATAGTAAACCATTTATAACCCCGATGAATTTCGAGGGAAAAATTCATTTTAAGGGGGGTAGAATGTAACACCCCGAGTTTTTATGAAAAATGTTCTTTTAATTTCATTAATGTCTTGTGTTGTATGCTACACCAAGATTACCTTGCGCTATATGCAACACCGTATTAGCTTGCCATATACGCAACACTATTTTTGGATCGTGTTACACACAATTTTGATAATAGTTATTCTACGCAACATTGAGCATATATATATATATATATATATATATATTCAATGTATAAATTAAATATGGTTGGATGATGTTATATGAAACAACGAAGGATTCTTTCACAACACGCAACCCTGACTTGGTTTTCATTACACGCAATCGCGAACTTCCTCGATAGCGTGTGTTATACGCAATACCGGGTTTTACTAAACAATGATATATTATTATAATATTATTATGAACTAGGCGTTATGAATAGTATTAACTAAATTTTGAATCTTATAACATTATTTTTCATCTTTCATATTTTCTAAAACATGGTATAAGAACTAAATAAATTTTTCGGGTAAAATAAGTATTTTTCAAAAAACGCAGTTTTGCCGCCTTTTGATGGCGCACCCACTTTAATTATAGTTTTTGACATGTTTATAAGTTCAATTTGACAAAATAAAATTCTTCTTTGGAATCATGAAATAAAAATTTACTTTGGATAAATTTTCATATCATTCTGGTAACTTTTATATTTTGAGGAATAGTAAAAACACGCTATATTTTAATTAAAAACAACGTTTTCAATCAAAACAATTAATAGTGATAAATTATAAATTTGAGTGGTTTTAAAGTATATTTAGAATATATTTTTACAATTTAATACGATGTTGGTTATTGGATGTAATTTCACATTTAATCCAGACATAAACAAGTGTCAATCTTTTGATAGTTATTATCTCTTAAGAACACACTATTTGTTTTGACGACGGGAATTAATTTTTAAATTAATTAATGCAACTGATATGTTTTGAATTTGGTAAAATAGACATAATTTTTGAGTTCATAATATCAAATATAACTTAGGCCTAATTTTTGGTATTTTTCTGGAAACTTTCATTTTTTGATAAATAGTGAAACCACTAAGTGGTAGTTTAAAAAAATGAATTTTTCATAAAACATAATTTTAACACTTCTGTGAGTGGAATTTCAAAAATCCAAGAGACACAGTTGATGTCAGTAAGTAAAATATTGTTCAAAGAGATGAAAATATTTTTTGAAGAATAGTAACTTTTTACATTTATTTACCACGGTTAGAAGTAAATATGGTAATTAAGGGTATAAATTATGTTAATATTACCCTAAAAAATTACCTAATTCTATTGGAAAAGTTTAATTCGACCAAAAAAAACTTAGGAATAAAATATGACCATTTAGGCTCACTTGGATTAGATTAGGACACTTATTATTAATTTATTTAAAGAAGGGTTAAAAGAGTTAAAATCAAACTTTATTTACTAAAACATTTTTAATATAGGGTTATAAATAATATAAATACGATATTAAATATTCACTAGAAAGATAATAAGATTTCCTACATAATGGAATTTTAATTAAAATTTTTATACATTAAATAATTTAATTTATTTAGGACACAATGATGATGTAGTAATAACCATAATAGTGAAAAATTAGAATAATTGATATTATAAATACCCAAATAAGTGTACTTTGAGACTTTTAATTAATTACACTAATTTTTTAGGTTAATATGACATGTTAGTATTGATTTAATTGACTTTTTTCGAATTAATCATTCTGTTATGAGTTTCAAAAAAATCAATTACTAAATAGTGTCAAAATTGACATAAAATAGTTTTCAAAACAAATATTATATTAGTAATGGTTATTTTATTCATAAAAATCTATGGTTCGGCCAAATGACTTATATAAGGTTATATATATTAATAATAAACAACTTGGGGTTCTTTTGTCTGCTTATAGTAAGTTTATTAACCTTATAGTATAAGAACACAAGAAGACACGGTAAAAGTAAATTTATTTAACTTAATGATAAATCTAAATGATAAGGTTAAAATAGGAACCTAAACTTGTCTAAATTATATTGTATGAGAGGATTTAGACCCATCACCACCTTATCCTCGAAATAAATCAATATGGAGATATTTATAACCTAACTTTACTTTATAATAAGATAATATTTTTGGTTATTCCAAATGTGCCCCTCTCCTCCCTTATAAAAGGGCACCTTCTCTCTCTCTTCCTCACACCACTTTGAGCCTTCAAGCTCGGCCAACCCATCCCAATTTATCCTCTCCACTTCCCTAGAAAAGTCTTAGAGGTTCTTGTCTTCTTCAAAGACCTATTTTAGTGCCTTAAAAGGAGGTCTCAAAGAAGCACTTCAAAGAAGAGGTAATGTCCGTTACCGATTCTTTCATCTTTATTTCTTCTTCCACTTCTTCTTCTTTAGTTGTTTCATTATGATGTAATAAAATCAGTATCACTAATATACTGATATGTTATTATAAGTATGAAACATCCCTATTTCACCATCTATCCATCCTACGGAAAATGAAATCACCGCGCGTGCGTACGTACAGAATACCGTCTCCACGCCGTGGTGTAATCTATTTTCCACCACCACCTTACTTGGATGGGTATAATGGTGTAAATAATGACAATATATGACTATTATAAAGTTATAATGATTCTGAAATAGTATACATACACTCCAATACAATTCCATGATCATAGGAATGATATCATCACTTGTGCATACGTACGGAATACCGTCTCCACGATGTGATGCGACTCATTCTACATGATCTAAATTTCATAATGATTATATAAATGAATTGAATGAATTAATATGATATATATTACACTAATACCATTATGGAAATGAGGTATCTATAACCTAAAGAGAAGAATATTAATTTATTCGACAAAACACGCATAAGAACAAAAAGTAATAAACACCTGAATAACAAGTAGTAATGAAATATCAATAATAAGAAGCTAAGAATATGACCATATATGATATAATAACAATAAGTATGATTCTGTAATAAGTCAATAACAGTATTTAAATCATTATACAGGAGGTTCGGACACTTACGAAGCAAATCGGACCTAAGGTAAGGGAAATATCACAATCTCATTTTTATCCGAGATTTTTTATACTTTGACATTTAATGGGGTGTATTTTATTATCCAAATCCATGTTTACTCAATATGTAATATTATTTCCATCCACCTACAATTGTTTAAATACAATTTTACCTTTCTGTGAGTTTTTAGTAAAGGATATGAAAGTAATCTTTTGTCATTTTTCATACGAGTTACTTTTTGAGTTTTCTGACAAAAGTACGAAGAATGTTTTTTTAAATTATACGGAATGAATGGATTTTTAAAACATTATTTCCAATAATATTCCTTTACAAGTTTTCAAGATTATTTTTAATCAACTTATATTAGTTTATAATTGTACGACATTTTAAGAAAGGAAATGTGTTTTTGAAGCAGAAAGGATATTTTCCTCAAAAATGGAGTTCAAGTGTTTTATCAAAATTAGTATCCATCTAAGATAATAAAGGGTTATGTTTCTATCCCTATTATAACATGGATTTGATTATGTTGTGATGGAAATATTTTTATGAATTCCTTTATCTTATATGAATTTTTTTAGGATGTCATGATGCTTAAGATTCCCATTTTTATTACATTGGTTATGCTATGATGTATGGTTTATGATTTTGTGGCACACATAAGAATGCAATAATTATGAGATGGGTGGGACCTATATCTCACTCCAATTCATTGGGTAAAGATTTTATATCTGATAGGATAGACATGCCTGGAATGGTAGGATATACCGGTTCAGTGAAATAGGACTGAAACAAGGAGTGAACTCGGTTGAGAAAGGGACTTTGTCCACTATGATAGTATTGGAAATTAGTCTTGACTAATAAGAAATGATTCTATATGATTATGGTTGTATGACACAATGTTTCATGTTTTATGTTATGATTATTTGGATTAAATTTCACTACTATGATTTATCCCATGTTATGAAATTATGATCTCTTTTGTAGGTTAAGATTTCCAAAAGATATTTTCTTATGAATATGACGTGATTGATATTTCTTTTGTTTACCCTTACTGAGAATTTGAGCTCACCCTTTTATGTTTTTTTCCCCAGGACATAAAGAAAATATTTAGGTTTTAAAAAAAATAAGATCTTTATGGGATATGTTGAAGATCTTTCACCATGATTAGAAGATTATATTCCGAGTTTCCAAAGACACTAAAATATTACGGTCCTTGTGTGTGTGTTTTTGTTATGTACAAAGTATTCTGCAAAAGTAATGTAATGTCAATGTACTTCAAGCATCTGGTCTCTACAACCTCCCTGATTTTTTTTAATTTCATTCAATAAATTTGGTTATTCGAAGAATTATTTTAGGAATTCCATAATCATCTCAGATTTCTTTAACAAGGTGCATGATTCATCTCTGTGTAGGAGATCATATAGTAAAGAAAATGTTCAGGACACCTACCATTGAAAAGAATGAGAAGACTCTTATTATTTGTAACCCTTAGGACAATTATTCTCTGAATTATCATGGGATAACTGGTTATGGGAATTCTATTAAAGGTAAATCCTTTTCTTTAGGATCTAGACTAAATTCACAGGTGTTGAAAAATATCCATGGATTTGATCAATATACCAAAAAGGACTATTGGAGCTTCACCAATTGATGTTAAATAAAGGGTTCAACATGGATATGGGATAGACATAGAGATAGTGGTTGTCCTACATATATAATTTTTTTCCTCCGACCCAATGTGAGGATTCTCAATTATGGATCCTCATGTTCTTTCTTTCATTCCACTTATTGATCATTTTCAACAGGAAATGCAAAAAAAAATTACTTATTCAATAATCTATAAATAATATGGGAATGTCTTTAATGATTAAAGGGTATCTGATACCACTCCCCATAATTTTATGGATAGTACACATCCCTCTTTCATGTATTCTTTCCTTCATGGTAAGGAAAAGGATATTGAAAGTGATGACCTAACTCTGGATTCTAATTAGAGTAATTTGGGAAAGGACTGTTATAACCTACTAGAAACTGTGACCACTAGATCATTTCTCAAGCCTCTAATAAGGATGTATATAGTGATCCATAGAAATCAAGGTAATTCTAAACTTGATTGGGATACTTTTGATGACTATGTGTATGAAACTTTTCTGTCATATTATGAGATTTAAATATGATGTTTCTTGGATGAGAGAGAACCCCTTTGACTGACCTCATCCCTCTTTTATCTAACCATTATTTTATTTTTAATAAATTTTTAGAAGCAACGCTTCTAGGTTGAATTCCTTGGAATGATTATATGTAGATCTATAATATATTGGTATGAGTTTAGAGTGTGTAAGCTATTGGGACATGATATTTCTCAACAAACTGTATAGAAGTTTGAATATACTTAAATTCACATTTCTATTACATAAATTTTTAAATTTAATTTCCCTATGTAAGAGGGTTATAAGATTAAAGTAGAAGGATGTTGATCCCATTATATATTAGTCCCATAAAAATATTGTATTTTTAGGGGACAATAAGTTATCAGAATTCATATCAACTAAAATTATACCAAGATAAAGATTTTTTTCTCAAAATCACACTTGAGGAATTATACAAGTCACTCATTATTTGTACGAAACTGAGATTTTGAATAACTAGAATAGAATCTCACTTATAAGGAATGGTCAACAAAAATCATGGATAATAGATAAAATGTACAATGAAATATAACCACTATCGACATTAATATTATGTGGAGAAATCATAATTTTGAAGAAGATACATAGGGACATGAATATGTAATAATGTATAATAACCTACTTTTGATTTAATTTGAGTAATAAAATATAAACGAAGAAATTATTTTAATGGGGGTAAAATGTAACACCCTGATATTTTATAATGTACTCTCCTTTTAAATAAATACTATGTTGACTAAATTCTATCCAATATTGCACTGAACTAAAATGTAGCATGATATATTATATTTATGAAAAATATTATAACTCGTGAATAAAATTATATCATTATTATAAAATAATATAAAACATCACAAAAAATTTCAAGAGGAAGAAAACCAGAAGTAACTAAAATGACAAAGAACATGAGATTTCTATCGTCATGATTCATATGATGATTATAACTTTAATGATAAATATTAAAAATGTTAATGCATTATAAATAAAATATAATTTTTCTATAATTAAGAAACATTAATTATTTAATTTTTTAGAGAATTATTAAGGCGATATCTAAGAATGTACTGTGGAAATAATATATATATATATATATATATAGACATTATACATATGACCACTATATATATGGTTGTTGGAAATTTGTTCTGTAACATCATGTTACTATTTTCGAGTAATCATCAACCTCTATTTAGAGCATGATTTTCATGGGTTTCATTTGGGGATTCTTCAGGTGAGAAAATGGGAAATCATGGATCTTTATAGGATATGAAAAATTGGTGCATGATTTTCCAATACCATGCACCCATCAAGGGTATACCATGAAAACCCAAATAGTGTGGTTTTTCATGGAAAGCACATGGTTTTTCCAATCCGCGAACACAATAAGGATAAACCATGAAAACCAACATGTAGGGGTTTATAGTTAGGGTGTACACTTTGACAAACCCAGCAGCCCTACCCAACTAACCACACATTAAAAATTTAAGTATTCTTAAAATTCATTAAAAAAATCAGTGAACCTCCATTTTACCACTTTTTCATTACTAATATTCTTTATTATGATTTTTTAGGTTGGGAGGGCCCTCTGGGAACCATTTATGGATTCTCCAAACAATCTACATGGAGAATGAATGTCCGAGAATCAAAATATAATCCATTCTAGTACATTTTCCTTTCCCATTCTAGATCTTCAACCCCTTTCTATCTCCTTCTCTCATCCATTTGGTTTGATAGATATTTGTGTTGTTTGATGATCTAGTCCGTATTATTTTACATATTAAATCTAGTTTTTATTCTCATATATCCATTTCTGAGGTTCTTTATTGACGAATCTCATTATAAATGTTGTGTTGTGTGATCTTGTGATCTATGTTACATGGTTCCATTTGTGTTTGGACAATTTATTTCACCCATTTTTTTATTTTAATATGATTTACTTCAATTTATATTATAAAAACCCTATTGGATTTAAATTTGGACTTGATATTGATTTTTCATGTAAAACTAGGGAAACCCCTATATTATTTTGGATTAGAGTGTGATTATAGAATATTATGGAAATTAATAGATTAAATTAAGGAATTTAAATCATGAAATAGATTTTATAAATGGTTATAATTTTTTTACTTCAAAAATAAATGGTTTAAAATTTTTGGATATGGAAATTCTTGGTTTTATCATAGAAAATTTATAAATTTATTCCAAAACAATTTTGGGTTCTAAATGGAAATATGAATATTGAAATGGAAAATTGGGGATTTTTTTTGAATTTTTTTGAAATAAATTTTCAATTATTTGTTGTTGATAGAGAAGATGATATCCAAGGTACATCATTTGTTATTTGGGATAGCACTACATTGAACCTTTAAAACTCTGAAATAAATTTGTAATAGGCCACAACCAGTATTGGATGGTGATGCTTCCGCTTTGACCAGTGTATAAGTGAAGTGTGTACACATATTGTCATGATATCATATTTATGTATTTAAGGATCCCATGTAACATCCTATTACATTTTTGAAATGATATCATTAAAAACAAGTCATGGTTTTCCATGTTCATAGACTCGGTTTGGACGATAAGGAATTGGGAGGATACATATAATGATAGTGTCAGATATTTGTTGGATTCATATACAAACCAAATTATTTTAAAGTCTACTAGGTATTTAAACATCATTAAAAATTGTTACATGAAAGTTATATTATAAAATAATAATTAAATCCAATTTTATAAAAAGGAGATGAGTTTTTATAGGAAAATTTGGGATATTTCAATTACATGATTTGTAATTGGATTAAATGCCATGTAAAGTCCCAATGATTACTTTTTTAGTAGGAATAATGACTGATTATTTTTTTATTCCACATTAGTTTTCATTGATGTCAACTTGTGATCCATTTCCATTGAATTACGGAGGCCTTAAAATATTATGAGTTATTATGATCGGGAATTGATCATCATTGTGGTTGCGGTGGTACTCAGCGGGTAAGCATTCTACTAGTCTATTAATATCCTTATCTTTTCAACGATAATGTTTTATAGATCATATATGACTGATTGATCTACGGTAAATATTGTAAAATCCTTTTTATTGGTTGATTTCCCAGATATTCTCCACCTTCATTCGTTTTCTACAATTCTGTTACAAGATTTCTCTTCCATTGTGAATGGTAGGTAGGTCTATTTGGATGGTAAAATTTGATTATACATTAATTGAATGATTTAAAATAAAATGTTTCTTTTATTATCAATGAAATTAAATAATTTAAAATTGTATATTGAAAACCCAATTCTTTTGAATTGGGAGATTTGAATGTGAAATTTTGATTTTGGTATGAAATTGGAAAACCCCTAACTCTATTGAATCGATGTGTGTTTCAGATATTGATTTGAAAATTGTAGAAGTAAAATGGAAGAATTAAAAATATGGAATAGAATTGATGAAATTGAATTAAAGTTTTTACATGGGATATGGATTAAATTTATTTTCATAAAAACCCAGTGGTTTTAGTTCGGAAAAACACATGTTATGATGAAAAACCATTAATTTCGTTTTAAAATGAAAAATTGGAGCTTCTGAAATTGGATAATGTGAGGTATTTTATTTTTAAATATATTTAAAATAAATAAAACTCCATTTATTTCACTAGAGAACATTAAATATTAGTTAGTTAGTTAGTTAATAGGATAAAACATTTTCATTCAATACAAATGAAAAAGACCTAGTGATGCAGGTCACATCTTAGATGGGATAGTGAGGAGTTTCCTCTAGCCAATGTCAGATGTATAATTTTATACACGCATTTCTATGATCACCTTATGGTGTGTGATGATCCCGTAGTTTGGAACTATCATACCATTTAGCAGATGACCATGTTTCTCAATTGTTTATATATGAGAGATTAAGGTTTCCAATTATTGTAAATTGTTTTACATCCATACTAAATTTATATAAATTGGTTTATATTTTTTCTGAAACCATTTTTTTATTTTATTTCCCTAATTTTTAATTTAAATCATGTATTTTTAAATTATTATCTAAACTACCATACTTAATTATTTAGACTTCAATTATTTAATTGGTTAATAAAATGTTGTTATCTTTTATAAAATCCTTGGGGAGACCATACTTGTATTATATCTCACACCCTACCTATGCCTTCAGGTATATCAAGATTATCTTTCTCTATATTCGATCAAAGGTAAGGCACCACATGGTGGTCATAGATATTTATTCTTCTGGATTGTTGAGTTATGTCCAATGGGACATGGTTAGTTGCCTAATTTTTTACTACATTGCTATTGTAATTCTGGGTTGTTTACTTATTTGAATTATTGTAGTGTACTCAATATGGAGTTTTCTCATTGTATTCTTAAAAACTTTTTTATCATCATAAAAAATATGTGTGTAAAAAATCAGTCCCACTATTGTTTTGTATGATAGTAGATGCTGGTTCATTACCCCTACGGATCGAGAATTCCCTTCTGGTCATGTAAGGATTGACCTGATTGTCCGGTTTTTGGGGTGCGTAGGATGGTTCATGACATTCCATAACCTGGATCAATCGTACTTATTAGAATAAATTTTTTTTCTCCTTATGAATATTTTTATTGATATTCCATTTTAGACTATATTTTAGAATCCTTGTGAATTTATATAAATTAATTTATTTAAAATGTTTATTTGAGAATTATTTGAAGTATATTCTCTAATTGAAATGTAAAGAATGTTTTTTATATTCTCGTAAACTACCATGGGTGATTTAATTAAAAATGAATGATTTATACAGTTAATTAATTATGGTATCTTATTTGGAATTCATTGTGATACCCTGCTGGTTTATTTTCTCACACATTCCAATCCCTTCGGTTGTTTGTAAAATTCATCCTGTTGGGGTCGATCAAGGGGAAGGAACCCGTAAGAGGTTGTATTTTTGTTGATATTTGGGAATTAAGCTACACTTTTTGTGGGGATTTGTGTTGTTCTTATAATTTTTTGTTGTTTGTGGCTTTAATATTGTTTTTTATACTTGTATGACTTGTGGAAGAATTATCCTTATAGAGTTTGGTTTTAATCATACTTACTGGTTTTTGTTATTACATTGTTTTTTTTTTCAGAAAACCATTCCATATTAATCTTATATGATTACAGGTGCTAGTTGCAAATACATAGAGATCAGAGGTTCCCTTCAGGCCATGTTAGGGTCAGCTTCGATATTTGGGTACTATGGTATTCTAGATGGTTCATGATAATGTGTTATCAATTGTGAAGGTCAAGAATCTTGTCTTGATGTCAGTATGATGTTGTGTCAAAAAGTTAACACTTTAGATATAAGTACGACCTTATTCCTTGGAAAATAATATCCCAATTTTCATTAACGATCCATTGGTGGTTTTTGAAAGACATCATAATAATATATTCTATTCCTTTTCCTAATTTCATTTGGGATATATTTAAATCCAATAGTTTTGTATCAATATATTTGGATTTGTTTTCTACTGTTTCTTTTGTTTGAGAGTCAATATGCATAATCATTTTAATTTCTTCAATTTTTTTGTTTATGTTTTGTAGCATCATAAAACTAAAGAGACGTGAATCATATATTTTCGGAATACTCTGAAGAAAAATAATGTGATAATATACCCTTTAACCATAATCAGGCTGAAGTTATTATGCATGTTTTCCAAGCATAGGGACATGCACCTAAACTAATTCTCATTCAATATCAAGGTGTGGAACCCCATACAAATGAAATTTGGATTCATTATTAATAATTCATTCACCACATGTTTCCAACATTAAAAGGATCAAACAATCCTCAAAAGGATGAGGAATTTTTTTGTCAAAAATCAATATTTTATTTGAGTTCTTCGCAACTTTGGATGAAGTCAAGATAGAAGCTGACACTTATATGCTAGATGGACCATCCTGGAGAGGGTGTGCCATGTTGTTGAAGAAATATAAGCATGAGGGTTTATATTGGAATTAATTTAGAGTTATTTTAACCAATACGTCCTATCTAGAGTGGATGTTGATGTCTATGGCTATTGGGTTTTTCAAACATGAATAGGTCGATTGGATCATGAATGTATATGAACGTTATTTTTCTAAGATTGATTATTTTTCAACATAGATTATGTGTAACTTCCCTAGTAAATGAAGAATAAGATATTTTTATATTAATTAATATTTGTGAATTAAATATTAATTTTACTTTAAAGGGGTTTCTATGTTCGATTGCGTACCTGATATGCAACAACGAGTTTCTTTAAATTTTACGTTGCACACTAATAATAAAATATTATTATTTTAAATGGTAGTTAACTCCTAGCCATTGTAATTGGAGGGAATGAATGAAACTAACTACAATATGATTATACATATTTGTTAAATGTATTTACATTTATCCAATAAAAGTTAGAGGCTTAAAATGTGAATGAATATAATTTTATCATAATTTACATTAAAAGGCCGATTTATCGCCTTTTAATGGAGAAACCTCATTAAATATAGTTTTTCTCACTTTAATATATTATAATAGACCAAATAAAATCCTTCTTTAGAATGGGGACATCAAATTTTACTTTGGGTAATTTTTTGGTATTTTTCTGATAAAGTTCATTTTTTAATTAATAGTGAAAAATATTATATATTAATTCAAAAGTGCCTTTTAATATAATTTATTTATATGGTTAGACTATCTTTTTAATTTGATTTAAAGTGAAATTAAATTATATTTTTACTATTTAATCCAATGTTGTTAATTGGAATTAATTTCACTTTGAAATTGGACAAAAACAAGTGCCAATCTTTTGATAGTTATTGTTTCTTAAAAACACGCTATTTGTTTTGATAATGAGAATTAATTTTAAAATTAATTAATTCCACTTCAATGTTCTGAATTTGGAAAAATATAAATAAATTTTGAATTCGGAATATCAAATAATGCTTAGGATGAATTTTTTGTTTTTTTCTGAAAAATTTCAATTTTTGATGAATTGTGAAACCACTTAGTGTTAGTTAAAAAAACTGACATTTACATTCAAATGAAATTTTACCACTTATGTTAATTGAAATTAAAAAATCCGACATATATGGTTATTATCAAGATGTAAAACGTGGTTCAATAAGATGAAAATAATTTTTTTGTGAATAGTAACTTTTGAATTTTATTTACCGCGATTATAGGTAAATAGGGTAATTCAAGGTAAAAAGAATATTATCATAATTACAAATTTCCTAAAAACATTTCCAAACCTTGTTGGATGAGTCATTAATGACCATGGGCATCTTTGGGTCAATTTTGGGACTCCATTGATCCACATGGGAGTGAAAATGACAATCTAGATTAATTAATATAATGTGAAGACAAATTTACATTTACAAAAATATTTTAGTAATTAATTATTATATGGTGTTATATAAGACTTATTTTCGACTGAAAATAATAAATGTAAAGATAAAAATATATCCTACATCATGGAATTTTTTTTTAATTTTTAGACATCAAATGAATTAAATTATTTATGACAAAATAATGATGCAGTATTTACCTCATTAATAAATGATTTAAATAAATAGGATTATAATGATTAAATTATTATCCAAAACATGTCCAATTCTTATTGGATGATTTTATTTCGAATATGAGTCATCTTATCATTGACCGTAATGATTTTTGGTCAATTATAAAAGAAATATCAATATATTATAAAATAATATTTTCACACTTTCCTAAAGGGCCCCTCCTCTCCCTTATAAAAGGAGACCACTTCTAACCAATTACTCACTCCACTCAAGCCATTTGTCTTCTCCAAACTCTGCCCAATTACACTCCCTAAATCCCTATCCTCATCCTACAATCCTAACCATAGGATTAAGGCACTTAATAAGTCCTTTTGGTCAAACCAAATTGAGTTACCCAAATTAAAGGTAACAATTTCTCTTAAATTGTTTTCATTAATTTTGATTCTCCAACCCCTAAAATCTCTTTATTTCCATTATTTTCTAAAAAAAAAGTATCCTCAATATACTATTATGTTTTTATGAGAAGGATTCGAAATACACATTCACACAAATATATCTAATTGATGAAATGCATAATTTTTCTGTGGATGGAAAACTAACGCCTCACGAAACGATGATTGATCAATTACATCTTACCGCCTCTCATGGTGGCCCATATGATGGAACTATATTTATATATGAAATATATTATGTTTATTATTTCCTTATGATTCTGTACTTCCCAATTATATCAAGCCTTTATGGTTTCAATAGTGGTCAAATACGATAATCTCATTTGAGGATGTGCGGACTACCGCCCCCTTAAAGTGAAATGACTCGTTAATGCCTTATGTGGGCTATATAAAGGATTGAGTTAAAGATATTATATATGATCTTATAATGTAATTATAATATACCTATGTATAATTATGTTTTAATTCCATTAAAATATGAAATAGAAATGAAAGTACAGTTCATGCGTACGTACGGCTTACCATCTCAATGAACGGTGCATTTCATTTCACACCTCCAAAAGTTAGGTAAAATTATAAATACATGTATATACTGAATATAATGATATATATGTTATTTAAATCATGAATATCAATCTAGATATAACGGTTTGTTGACCACATGAACAACATGTAAAATTAAGGTGTTCATTTTTTACTCAAGTACCAAATACCAACAAAATGAATGTTATTAACTTAAATGATTACATAATGTTTATAACATGGTAATAAGTTATATGAATGGAATAATAAACTTTTAAAAGGTTCTTAAGAAATAATAAATTAAATTTAGTTTATTATTTAGGAGATTAAAGAACGATCGAGTCAAGTCAGACACGATGTAAGGGACTTCGTCTCAATCTCCATTCATTGGGGAATATTTTCTTTTAAACTCTATATAAACACCCTTGAATTTTCAAAGGGAATATTTTTCTACAAAGTGTTTTACTAATCGAAAAAATTATTGTTTCTTTTAACGTAAGTAGTGACAACATATTTTTCCACCGCCATGAGTATTATTTGATCTCAGCCTTCCTCAACAAGACGTACTGTTTTTAAAATAAAATAAATACCATATACTCTTTTACGTATTTTTGGTGTTGAAAATGGATTTGAAAATGTATTTTATATGTCAATATATTTAAGTGATATATTGTGATTGAAAAGTGTATATGTTTTCTTTCATGTATATTTTTTCATGTCTTATGATTTTATAATGGTACTTGGACATTTGACAGGTGGTTACGTGATAATCCAAATGACGGGTGGTGTCGTGAATACCAGGATGGGTGGTTACATTATAACCTCCAATGCATTGGGTATGGAATTCAGCTGGAAGGATATTCCATTTAGTGATATGTTTGGAAGTCGACCATATGGTTATTCCATTTAAGTATGTTTATGTCCCAAGATACCTTTATATGTTATGTGTTCATTATATGGGTTTTATGGTACTCTTTTGCTTACAAAAGGGTAAGTAATTATCTGTTATTTAGTGAAGATTATTTAATTATTAAAAAAAGGTGAAAAATATTACTTATGATTAAGTATTCATGGTTTATTTGTTGTTTTGAAAAGCTAACAGTTTTCCTTATTTGTGTATTCCTTATTGAGCTTTATATGCTCATCCCATATTTTGAAATATTTTTCACAGGACATAAAGTGGAATAGGGTCAGGGTTGGGATCATGGAAAATTCATGCCGTCTAAAACATGGAACTATACATGACTTATTTTTCAAGAGTTCATGTTTTGAAAAAAAAAATGGAAATTGAGTAGAAGTGTTTATTTTGTAATATTTTGAAATTTAATAGTTATGGCATAACTCTGTAAAACTCTAAACCTGAAAAGATCATCTACGTGAATTATTTATTTAATTCAATATTATGTATGGATTATGGTCGGGTCTTTACATTTGGTATCAGAGGTCGATTTAGATAAATTTATGAGTTAGGGTATTTATAAGTTAATATCCATAAAGTAATTTATGTTATTATTGATATGATATATCATTTACATATTACCATGTTATTTCGCCTAAAATATTTTTGTGTTAAGAATGGTTTTTTGTAGAGGAAACAGACCTAGATTCTCTAGGAATGAATTCATAGGGATATGAATTTTTAAATCAGTATCCTGAGATGGTCATAATTAGAACTGAATAGTTTGTTGCAGTGATGACTCAGTTGACTCAGGTGATAAATGTTGGTTCTGTTTTTTTTATGATATTTTGGGTTATTCAAAAAGTATAGAGGATAATTAATGTCATTTAAGGGTAGTATGGAAAACATTAAAAGAAAATAAACTATTTGGGAAATTCAGAATTTGTGAGTTTTGGATGCAAAATATTTCTTTCGTTGGTCACATTTTTTTAAAAAAATGACAGAAATGTTGATCCTGCTAAAACAAAATTTGTTGAAGTACAGCCAAGACCGACAAATATAACAGAGATTTGTAGTTTTCTTGTTTTGGCAAGTTATTATCGATGTATTGTTGAAACTTTTTGCATGGTTATCTATTCCAATGACTAATTTAACTTGAAAAGTTGCTAAGTACATCTAGACAAAAAATGTGATGATTGTTTTCAGGAATTTAAAAGAAGATAGGTGAATGATCCATTTTTGGCACTGCCTTCCAAAAATGGTGAGTTTGTTATCTACAGTGATGCTTCGTTGAAAGGACTGGGTTGTGTCCTAATGTATAATGATTATGTAATTTCTTATGATTTACGTCATTTGAAACCTCATGAGTTAAATTAACCTACAAATGATTTGGAATTAGCTAATGTTGTTTTTGTTTTAATATTTTAGAGGCATTATTTTTATGGAGTAAAATGTGAAATATATACTGACCAAAAGAGTTTATAGTATATATTCACTCAAAAATAATTGAACATGAGATAGAGGAGATGGCTAGAATTAATCATGGATTATGATTTCACGATCCATTACCATCCGGGAAAAGAAAATAAATTGACTCATGCTTTGAGTCGGAAAAGTAATGTATCATTAGCCATGCTTCGTTTGGAACAAGATCCTTTGGTTATTGATTTGATGAAATTTGGCATAGAAGTTGTTGGTGCAGGAAATTCTTATATTTTTTTTCATGTGTCAGTAAAATCATATCTATCATACAGAATTAAGAAAGAGAATAAGGATGGTAGTGAGTTGCAGAAAAAGGATGTGTTGGTACAGAAGGGTATGTTGCCTAAATTTAACATTGATAATGATTGTGTATTGAGGTTTGGAAAGTGATTATGTCTGCCTTATGATTCCCAGTTGAAGAATGAGTTGTTATGTGAAGCTCAAAGTTCTCCGTTTTCATTTCATCTAGGCAGTACTAAGTTATACAGAGATCTTCGATAGTATTACTGGTGGGATGGAATGAAAAAATATATTTCTGAATTTACAGTGAAGTTTTTGACTTGTAAGAAGGTTAAAGAAGAGTGACGGTTTCCGAAAGGAATGATTCATCCTTTACAGGTGCCATAATGGAAATTGTAAAATATATCCATGGACTTCGTTGTGGTATTACCAAAGAAATATCTATGTAATAATGCAATCTGGGTAATACTTCATTAATTAACTAAATCTGCTCATTTCCTTCATATTAGAGATACTTTGTTTCTAGATCAACTTGCTTGGTTGTATGTTAAAGAGATAGTCAGGTTGCATGGTGTTCCCCTCTCCATTGTATCTCATCGTGATCCCAAGTTTACTTCTATCTTTTGGAAAGTCCTTCAGAAGTAATTGGGTACTGAATTAAATTTTAGAACAACTTTTCACCCACAATCAGATGGGAAATCAGAATGAAAAATTCAGACAGTGGAGGATATGTTAGGTTCTTTTTTGATGGATTATCAGGGAAGTTGGGACCAATATCTTTATTTGGTTGAATTTTCTTATAATGATAGTTTTCTTTCTAATATACAGATGGCTCCATTTGAGGCATTATACGGAAAGCATTGTCGAACTCCGGATTTTTGGGATAAAGTAGGTGAAAGAAAGCTTATGGGACCATAATTGGTAGAAGAGATGGCAGAGAAAGTTCAGTTGATTCAAAAGCACATGAGAAAATCTCAAAGCAGATAGAAAAGTTATGCAGAGAACTGTAGGAAGGATCTTTCTTTTGAGGTAGGTGATCATGTCTTTCACAAAGATTCTCTATGGAAAAGTGTGATGCATTTTGGTATCAAGGGAAAGTTGAGTCTGAGGTGCATTGGACGCTATGAAATCCTGGAGAATATTGGATCAGTTGCATACACAGTAGATTTACCTCCATGTTTATCCCATGTACACAATGTTTTTCATGATTCGATGTTGAGAAAGTATATGCCAGATCCATCTCCTGTTTTGAGCGCAGAGGTAGTTCAGTTGGAAGAGAATCTCTCTTATGAAGAACAACTAGTCCAAATACTTGACCATAGAGCGTAAGTGTTGTGGAATAAGATAATTCACCAGGTAAAGGTTTTGTGGAAAAACTATATGGTTGAAGAGGCAACGTGGGAATCTGATAATGCTATGAGGGATAAATTCCCCCATTTATTTGATACGTGAATAAAATTGCGAGGACACAATTTCCAAAAGGGAGAAGGATGTAACATCCTTTGTAAATGATGAATAAGATATTTTTATATTCTTTAATATTTGTTAATTAAATAATATTATTATTTTAAAATATTTTCTATGTTCGATTGCGTACCTGATACGCAACAATGAGTTTCTTTGGAATCTTATGTTGCACACTAATAATATAATATTATTATTTTAAATGGTAGTTAACTATTAGACATTGTAATTGGTGGGAATTAAGGAATATAACTACAATAAGATTATAAAAATTTGTTAAATGTATTTACATTTATCCAATAAATGTTAGAGGCTTAAAATGTTAATGAATCTATTTTTAAGGATAATTTACATTAAAAGGCCGATTTATCGCCTTTTAATGGGGAACCCTCTTTAAATATATTTTTGGTCACTTTAATACATTCTAATTGACCAAATAAAATCCTTCATTAGAATGGGGTCATCAAATTTTACTTTGGGTAATTGTTTGGTATTTTTCTGATAAAGTTCATTTTTTAATAAATAGTGAAAAATATTGTATTTTAATTCAAAAGTGCATTTTAATCTAATTTATTTATATGGATAGATTATCTTTTTAATTGGTTTTAATGTAAAATTAAAATATATTTTTACTATTTAATCCAATTTTGGTCATTGGAACTAATTTCACTTTTAAATTAGACATAAACGAGTTTCAATCTTTTGATAGTTTTTATTTCTTAAAAACACGTTATTTGTTTTGATAACGGGAATTAATTTTAAAATTAATTAATTACATTTATATGTTTTCATTTTGAATAAAAATACATCAAATTGGAATTCATAATATCAAATAATGCTTAGGCTGAATTTTTGGTATTTTTCTAAAAAACGTCAATTTTTGATGAATAGTCAAACCACTTAGTAGTAGTTAAAAAAACATACATTTTAATTTCAATTAAATTTTACCACTTTTGTGAATTGAATTTCAAAAATTTGACAAACATGGTTTTTATCAAAAAGTAAAATGTGGTTCATTAAAATGAAAATAATTTTTGGTGAATAGTAACTTTTGAATTCTATTTACCGCGGTTAAAGGTAAATAGGGTAATTCAAGGTAAATAGAATATTATAATAATTCAAAATTCCCTTAACACTAGTCCAAACCTAATTTGTTGAGTCATTAATGACCATGGGAATCGTTGGATCAATTTTGGGACCCCATTGTGCCACTTGGTAGTGAAAATGACAATCTAGATTAATTAATTTAATTTGAAGACAATTTGATATTAAAAAACATCTTTTAGTAATTAATTTTTATATGGTGTTAAATAAGTCATATTTTCGGCTACAAATATTATTTTGAAATCTAAAAATATATACGACATCATGGTATTTCTTTTATAATTTTCAGATATCAAATAAATTAAATTTTGTATGACACAATAATGATGAAATATTACCTCATTAATAAATGATTTAATTAAATAAGATTATAATGATTAAATTATTATCCAAAACATGTCCAATTCTGATTGGATGATTTTATTTAGAATATGACTTATCTTATATTCGACCTTAATTATTTTTGGACCATTAGAAACCAAATATCAATATATTATAAAATAATATTTTCACACTTTCCTAAAGAGGCCCTCTTCTCTCTTATAAAAGGAGAGCACTTCTAACCAATTACTCACTCATCTCATCCCATTTTTCTCATCCAAAATCTACCCAATTACACTCCCTACATCCCTCTCCTCCTCCTAGAAGCGTTACCTTAGGAATAAGTCACATAATAAGTCCTTTGGTTCAAACCAAATTGAGATAACCATATTAAAGGTAACGATTTCTCTTAAATTTTTTTCATTAATTTTTCTTCTCCAACCCCTAAAATAATTTTATTTCCATTCTTTTGTAACAACAACAGTATCATAAATATACTAGGATGTTTTTATGAGATGTATTATAAATACACTTACACACAACTCCATCTAATGGATGAAGAACATAATGTTTCTGTGGATGGAAAACTATCGCCTCACGAAATGATGATTGTTCAATTACATCTTACCACCTCTCGTTGTGGCCATTATGATGGAACTGTATTTATGAATGATATATATTATGTTTATGATTTCCTTATGCTTCTATACTTCCCAATTATATCAAGCCTTTATGGTTTCCAAAGTCGGCAAATACTATAAACTCATTTGAGGATGTGCGGACTACTGCCCCCTTAAAGTGATATGACTCGTTAATGCCTTATATGGGATGTACAAAGGATAGAGTTAATGTTATAATATATGATATTATACTGGAATTATAATAAAAATATGTATCATTATGTTTTAATTCCATTAAAATAAGAAATGTAAATGAAAGTAGCGTTCATGCGTACGTACAACTTACTGTCTCCATGAATGATGCATTTCATTTCGTACCTCCAAATGATATGTACTATTATAAATACATGTATATAATGAATATATATGATATATATGATATTTAAATCACTAATATCAATCTATATATAATGGAATATTGACCACATGAAGAACCTTTAAATATAGGGTGTTCATTTTTGACTCAATTACCAAATATTGACAAAATGAACTTTATTAACATAAATGATTACATAATGTTTATATCAGGGTAATAAGTTATATAAAATTAATAATAAACATGAAAAATGTTATTAATCATGTAGAAATTAACATTTGTTTATTATTCAAGAGATTAAATATTGATCGAGTCAAGTGGGACGTGAGGTAAAGGACTTCGTCTCAATCTCCTTTCATTGAGGCGTATTTTCTTTTATATGTTGTATAAAGACCCTTGACATTTCAAAGGGAATATTTTTCTACAAACCATTTTAATAAACGAAAAAAGTGATTTTTTTCTTTTAACATAATCAGTGACAACAACCTTTTCCACCGCCACGAGTATTATTTTATCTCTGGCTTCCTCAACAAGTCGTATTGATTTTAAAAGAAAATTAATACCATATACTCTTTTACGTATTTTTGGTATTGAAAATGGTTTTGAAAATGTATTTTCTATGTCAATATATTTAAGTGATATATTGTGATTGAAATATGGAAATTTTTTCTTTCCTGTATATTTGTTTCACGTCTTATGATTTTATAATGGTACTTATACATTTGACGGTTGGTTACATGATAAACCAAATGACGGGTGGTGCCATGAATTCCAGGACAGGTGGTTACGTTATAACCTCCAATGCAATGTGTTTGGAAGCTAGCTGTATGGATATTCTATTTAGTGATATGTGTGTAAGTCGAACATATGGTTATTACATTTATGTATGGTTATGTCCCAAGTTACATTTATATGTTTTGTGTTATTTATATGGGTTTTATGGTAATCTTTTGGTTACAAAGGGGTAAGTAATGATCTTTTATTCTGTGAAGAGTATTTACTTCATCAAAAAGGTGAAAATTATTACTTATGTTTAAGTATTCATGGTTTCTTTTTTGTTTTGAAAATCTAACTATTTTCCTTCATTGTGTATCCCTTACTGAGCTTTATATTCTCATCCCAAGTTTTGAAATATTTTTCACAGGACATAAAGTGAAATTGGGTCAAGGATGGGATCAAGGAAAAGTCATGCCATCTAAAACATGGAACTAGACATGTATTTTTTTTCAAGACTCCATGTTTTGTAAAAAAATGGAAACTGAGTAGAAGTTTCTACTTTGTAATATTTTTAAATGTAATAGTTATGGCCTAACTCACCAAAAATCTATACTAGAAAATATCCTCTACATGAATTATTCATTTAATTCAATATTATGTAAGCATTATGGCCGGGTATTTACATTATTCCAAATGAGAAGATAAGGACTTGACATTTTGAGGTGGGACTTTGATAAGATATTTATTCTCAGGTTCTCTTGTTGAATTTTCCTTTTTATAATGACATGATAAATAGATCATTGATGGTTAAAATGGACATGACTGGTAAGTCAAGGTTGACAATAGTTGATGATATCTGAGTGACATTATTGTGATTTCTCATAATGGGAAAAGGAATCGTGATTACTCTCATGTGGACACTCAACAATATGGTAGTACATATCCTCCTTTAGTTCCTACAAGAGTCACTTTTATTTATTACCGATGTGGAAAACCCAGAAACTCAAAATGAGATTTTACTATTGAATCAAAAATATGTGGCTTCTGTTGATGCTCAGGTCTATTGTAGAAGTTATACATTGTTTATTTTTTTCTCCATTGTAGTAGAGAACATCCATTCTAAATAGAACATCATTTTAATCTAATTCGTTCGGAAAAATAATTTTCTATCCATAAGAATCTAGAATGAATATTCATACAAAAATAGAAGAGTCTCTGGAGGAAGAAGATATAGGTCTAGTGATTGTGAGTGGTACCTTCACTATATCATTTTAATTAGTGACTTCATTATATGATTCAGGTGGATTACAATCATTCATTTTTACTCGTATTTTCAATATTGTAAATCCTCTGAGAGATCTTTTATCTTTTTTGATATATATTAAAACACCCCTTGAAATGAAGGGAGATAAGGATCTTTGCATTCCAAAATATTTATTCTCCTTATCAAAGATTGTTAATTCTTGGGATATTCTGGTTGTTGACATGAAAAAATCATAAATTATATTTGGGATTGGTTGGATCATTACTAATAAATCTCATATTGATTATTATCTTCTATGGGTCTCTTTTACATTGATTGATGAGGTGTTTCATACCAATAAAAGGAGAATGGGAACCTAGGATGATTAGTGACAGAACACATAATCCATAAAAGTTTAATGTAATATTGGTGTTCAATTTTGATCAGGAGTGGGAATCCTTGAGTAGTGACCCCCCTTTAGTTGCTATCAAGATCCTCGAAACATTTCCTTATTATCCTTATACATTTCTACTAGTATAGGATGTTTAGTTCTATATCTATTTAAAAATGGTACTTTACTAGTATATTTTCCTTCTTACCACATGGAACCGTCTAAAATGAATGATATAAATATTTTGTTGTATGATCTTTCAGAGGAAGGCTTCACACACCATAGTTTTACCATTTGGGTGGTGCCAGATCTCTTTGTGATGAAAGATGATGGGTCTCTTCACCTTTGTGTTCAATTAAAAAAACTCTATTGGGATAATATAATGAACAAGTATCTATTTCAACATATTGATGATATTTTTGATCATTTTAAAGGGGTTATGTGGTTTTTTATGAATGGTATTTTATTTCATTATCATCATTTGAGACTAAAAGAATCTGACATTTAGAAAACCGCCTTACGGTCAAGGTATGGAAATTATGGGTACCTTATCATTCCATTTGGTCTAACCAATTACCCTATAGTATTTATAAATTTAATGAATTGGATATTCCATCAATATCTGGATAAAATTATGTTAGTATTTTCAGATGAAATCATTTCTTACTATAATTTTGTGCGGGATCTTGTGAGTCATCTGAGATAAGTGCTCAAATTTTTGAAAAATCACTAAATATAATACAAGATATTGAATGTTAATTTATGGATTCAGGTAGGTATATTCATTCGACTTTTTTTCTTAGGACATGGTATTTTGGTTTATTCTGAGATGGTGAAAACTGATATGACATGGGTGAAACCAAAAATTTATTTCTAGATTCAGATCTTCTTGTGTTTAGTTTGATATCATCTTTAGTTTTATAGGATTTTTCATAGTTTCCTTCTCTGATAAACAATCTTATTTTGAAGGGAGTCATTTTTGTGTTTGATGATAAATGTAAAATTTATTTTATTGTTTTGAAACGTATTTTGAATACTATGCATATTGACTCTTCTAGAGGCCAGGAAGGGCTATGTGGTCTTCTGTAACACATCTGGTTCAATTTTGGGATGAGTTCTTATGAAGGTTCATCATGTTGTAGTATATGGATCTTTGTATTATAGGAAACTAGAAAATAAATATAAAACCAATTAACATGAACTCTTAGCTATGATGCATGTACATAAGAGTTGGTGGTATTAGATTTTCAGAAAATGGAATACCATGTATTACCACAAAAAATTCATGAGTTTCATATTCTGTCCAAAATAGTTAATTTTTTTTGAGGTGATGGGTAGAATACATGTAATGTTATGAATTTAAAATCAACTATACCCCAAGGAGAACAAATATCATCTTATATTTTTTGAAAAGGAATCATCTAATTTTGGTAGGTAATGAATCATTTTAAGAGTGAATCTTGATGGATATTTTTCATAGTTTCATTTTAGTGCCTATGAATTAGTGTCAAGGATTTTTGGACAATTTTAATTTTACATACTCTCTTCAGAAGTCAATAATTTAAAAAAAATATTGATGGTGAGTTTACTTGCATTAAAGAATATACTTATACCCGAGATATCATTTTTTAGTGGTGATTATCCATAGAAAGAATTAAATGTAATTTGTATCTTTTTGTTGTACCCTTAAATGTTATAAAATATCTGATGTTCGATTTATATAATTCCTTAAGGGATGTTCCCCAAGGATCCATAAATATGTTATATGACATGAAGTGGATATTCTAGTGGCTTGGTATGAGATGGGTTATTGTAGATTTTTTGCTTCATCATTATATCTTCCAATAGGTCAAGGATTAATAGAATGATCATTGGGTCTATTTCATCAACTTCTATATCCAACATGGTTGTGGGATGATATCTCTATAGTCTTTTAAGGGGATGTCCCTATGTAACTAGATAATGTACAATGAGATATGGGATGTGATTGATAGTTTGACCAAATTATCTCACAATATACACATTCATGATTCATTAAACAATAGGGTATCTTAGAAACATATATGTGAAAGATGTTTTTCAATTGAATTGACATCCATATGTTATAGTATTTTATAGAGATCCCCTTTTTTACTTTAAATTTTTAATAGACCATTAGGAGGCACTGGGATTTTAGATTTTTTTGAGTATTACATACCATTCATAGTCATATGGATATACAGAAAGAGACATATAGATTCTTCTCGATAAGATTCAATCATGCGTTCATGCCTTTGGTGGGTCCTGGAATTACCATTTGTGTAAGGTAGTGTTTTCATATAACAATATTTAGCAGTGCATGGCCAGAATGTCTATTTTTTATGTATTGTATGTATGGTCTTGTAAATATCCCTTATGTTTTTTGGATATTAGAGAATTTTCCTTGGTAAGACCGACTATGGTTCAAGTGAAAAAAAAAATAATTCAACTAAATCCTCCACGACTTTTGATGGAGTATATTTTGGTTAGGTTTTATTATTACCATCATCTCAAACCATTGGATCTTATAGTTTGGGACTAGGTGCACATGGATGATGCATCCTATTTGGGTCGTCGATGGTTTGGGAGTCAAGGAAATCATTATACTCACTTTTTGAGACCTTTTATGTTTATTGAGGAGGTGGGGAAAGTGGGTTATCATTTCATATATTTTCAATTGCTAATGCCATTACATAACAAGATTCATGTTTCTCAAATATCAAAGTAAATTTTCGATCCATTTCATGTTATCAGATAGAGTGATCTTGATGCCAAGCATGATTTTTCCATGGCTAATCATGTAGTAAGAATAGTTGATTATGAAACCAAGGTACTACATTGTAGGATGAAACCTTTGGTTTGAGTGACATGGATGAACATTTATGATTCATATAAGGCTTGGGAGAAGGAGGCACTAATGAGTGAAAAGTGGCCTCAAATTTTTAAAATGGAATCTTCATGATAGGATTTTAGGGGATATATATTATCTATGGTGGGGAAAGTTTAAAATCATATAACCTTTTTAGGTACTTATCAACCTTTATTTTGATCATTCTATGGTTGGGTTTAATTTAAGGATTCTCTGGTTGAAAATTTGGAAAAATATGGGATCTTTCTAGGTTACGCATGGTTGGTGGACTATTTTCCAAAATCATGTCCCAACAAGGGAAAATCATGAAAACCCAATCATTAGAGGATTTCATGGTTGGAACACAATTCTCCAAACCATGTTCCAAACTAGGATAAACTATGATACCCCACCATTAGTGGTACATGGTTATGGAATAATGATTGACAAACCATGCATACCTAGAAAACTAACAACACACATGGGATTTATTTATTCTAAAAATAATTTAAAAATTCACAACCCCCGTTTTTACGTTCCACTTAGGAATAACTAAACTTATTATTAATTATTTGGTTGGGAGGGCTCCCATTAACAAATTTCAGCTTCTCAAAACCCACTCCAAGATGGTTTGAATACGAGAGATCATCATTCTATCATTTTAGTGTTTGTTTTTCATCCTTGTTCCTCATATAACGTTCCATTTATCTCACATTCTATCATCCATAGGGTTTTATATATACCTATTTTTTTAGATGATATAATCCCTATTTTTTAATCCTTAATGTTGGTCGGGTTACTAGATCACGTTTGTTTACTTTCTTCATTGGAGAATCCATTTTTATAAATTGTGTTGTGTGATTCCATGAAATTTGGTAGGTGGTTATGTTATAATTTGGTTTTTTAATATAACACTTAAATGTTGTATTTGAATATAATTTATTTATATTTAATATTTTAAAACCTTATTTGTTCTGTACTGTTATTTGGAATTTATTTGGAATGAGAAATTGGGGAAACGCATAATTTCATTTTATTAGGGCGTAATTTTGAATTTTTTTGTAAATTTTGATAATTAAATGATAAAATTTTATTATTAAATGGATTTAAAATTATTAATTTTAGAAAAATTGATTTAATTTTCTGATAGGATCCCAAGTTTTTATCTACAAAAAGGCATAAACTGATTATAAACCAATTTTGGATTTAAAAAGGAAATTGGAATACTAAAATAGAAAATTGGATAATAGTATTCTGAAAATTTTTCAGATTAATTTACCATTATTAATTATTGTTACAGAACATATAGAATAAGGTAGTTATTGAGTTATTTGGAAAAACGCTCTCTTGATGATTTACAACTCTAAAAAAACATATGCATTAGGTCACATCCCATATATGGGACTGTGATGGGTCCACTTTTACCAGTGTTTTTGGGATGTGTGTACACATATTATCATGATCACCTATTAAAGTGTCTAAGGATCCAATATCATATAACTCTATAACATCATGAAATATTTTCATATTACACCTTTGTGATTATTTTGATATATATTCCATTATTGTAAACTATATTATACATGACTTGGGAATTTATATATATATTTCTATATAATAATATTACTGATCCATCATGTATTTCCATTAGTTAAAATGTAAATCAAGATTTGTTTTAAATATTCAATTGAAATTTTGTTCCTCTTTTATTTGAAATTGAATGTTTTATTTAGTTAATTAAATTTTGTATCTTATTATGAATTATTGGTGAGACCCTACTAGAAATATACCTCACATCCTTCCTATCCCATTGGGAGTTCGTAGATTTCCTCAATCAAGGATCATGTTAGGGGGAAAATGTTGAGGTGGTAGTTACTATTGATTTTTGGGTTTTGTTCTGCCATTTTGATAGGGACTTGTGTTGTTTATCCTATTTCTAGTACATTGTTGTTTCATTTTGAGAGGATTATAACTATATGAATTCTTGTATAATTATCCCATGGATCTTTTATTTAGAATAGTGAATTATTTTCGTTATTCTATTTTTTGGTTGAGAAACCATTCCCACGTTTATGTTTTTTTATTTCTGGAACGTGTCGATAACCCATAGGGATCGAGTATACTCATTAGGTCATGTCAAGGGTAGCCCATGTGTTAGGTTATTGGGGAATATAAATTGGTTCGAGGAATAGTCATTGAACATGTGGTCATTTTATACATTTTTAACCAAGAGTTACATTAAATATACATAATTATTTTTAAAGCATTAGAGGAAATATATTTCATAAATATTAAATAAAATGGAAATTAATTAAAAAGAATTTTTTTTATAAATATCTATTTTCTTCATTGAATATAATTATAATTAATATTTTTAAAAATATTAATTTTATGTGTTAAAATATTCAATGAAATATTATTAAAACAATTTATTAATGAAATTTAATGTGTATAAAATAAATATTTTTATTAGGGCATTACAAACAATTTAATAAAAAATGGATATATTTATGAAAGAATTTTTTTATCTATGATTTTTTATTTTAATATTAAGAAATTTAATTGATCAAATTTAAATAATTATTATAATAAAATAAATTTTCTCAATTTATAAAAATATATTTTAAAATATATTTAATTAGTTATTTAAACATTTTAATACTATGAACAATTAATGTTTTAAAAAATTTAATTCTCCAGAAAAAATATTATGTCAATATATTTTGTTTTTAAAATTAATAGATAAGTTTATAATATTTATAAAATTAATTTTACTTTATATAGTTAAATTGTTTTATAATCCTGTTAAATTTAGGTAACAATTTCAATTTAATTTCTGGTATAAAAAAGTTACTAGGGTGAATTGTGCATGAAATCAATAAACTAAAAAACTAATAAATAAATTATACCTTTTTAATGACCTATAAATCATATAAAAATAATGATAAATGTGGATTAATTATTTAACATAGATTCTAAATTCTTTTTTCCACTTATTGGGAACCATTCAATTTAAAAATGACATTCCTTATTCTTTAGGTAATGAGAAAAAAAATAGCCACTCAAACTAACATATAAGTAATCCAATCCTTGGACCATTCTTATGATTTAACATCAGTTTTTATCAATTTTATTTGTACAAAATTTAACTCAAAAATTATCCTTGTAGTTTTTTCTCACTGTTGTGAATTCTGAATGTAAAGTCCATTAATCCAAGGGAACCCCTTCTGAGAAGTAGAAAATTCATCAAAATAGGTATGTAGTTCTTCACCATCATTGTCTATTACATACTAATCTAAAATATTTTTGCATTAAAATTTTCACTCAAATGATGTTCTATAAAAATAGTCATGTCTCTATGAAAATTATATTACTATTATAAAACATTAAAATATTAATAATTCCATAGTATAATAATTTCATATTTTGGATAGTTCAACCGTAATCAAAATTGATGTTATACCATCATAATAATTTTTATCATACATGATTATAGATATTTTAATAATATTCTTATATACAATTAATTAATATTTTATATTGTCAATATTTTTTGGATGTTTTACAAAAATTGAATTTTCATTACAATGAAATTTGTTGTTATCAAAAATTTACTAGAAAAATGTCATCATCGATTCCATTATCCCAAACCATACTTGTATGTTCCATAAAATAAACATGGTATTGAAAAAATAATAGAAATAGAATGATATTAGTTAAATGAATATTCTATGAATGATAAAATTTGTATAAAATAATAGCACCCGTTTTCACCATTATGAAACATCGACGAAACAATCAATATTACAAACTTATGATTAGGAGAATAAACAAAAAATAAATAATATATATGTAAAAAATGATTGTAATTAATGAATATATAAGATAATATATATTAAAAAGGTTCATAATTAAGTTATTTAAATGGTTTTATACATTATAATTGTGTTTAAAGGGATTTTTGTAATTTGAGAGTAAATATTTGGGTTGCCTATATAAATTTTCCTTAATTTAGACATGATTTATGTTCAAATCTTATTTTCATTTGTGTAGTTTATATAATAACAGATTGATATATTTAATGATATATTTTTACCCAATTAAAGGGATTTAAAAATAAACCTCATTTAATCACTTCTATGTTTTTAGTCAAAAAAACTAAGGGTTTCTTTTCAAATATAACTTTAAAATTGAGGTTAATTATAAATAAATTTCCATTATGGTATATTTTATGTACTTTCTCTCTAAATCCAAATTTATTGTGTCATCATTTATACATATTTATTTTTAACATGTATGAAAATCACTTTTCCACTATTTGGATCAATATTCATTAGAAATATTTCATGTAAGAAGCGAACCTTCTCTCATTTATTCAGTAACACAAAATTTATCATCATTTATTATATCCATTATTTTATTTTATTTTTAATTATTTTCTCTATTATTACATGATATCAAAAGTTAATTATATATTTTCCATGAATATATTTAAAAATAAAAGATTATAATATTTTGTATTTTCTTTCATGGTTCTTTATCTATTTAAAACGACTTTTTATAAATGTATTAAAGAAATATATTTTTCTCATTTTCTCTATGGTTTTAGTTTCCAGAAATATTATTGACTATTATTTATGAATCATAATAACAATTTTTATATGGTTTTAAAAATTAATCACTTAGTTCTTTTATAAAAAAATTCCTCTTAAATAGATGTGATTGAGAATGAAAATGATATTTATTCATTTAATTGAATGAAATTTTAAAATCTTCTTAGGAATGTTTTTTTATATAAATATCCCTTTATATTATACATTCTTCAATGTGGATATGTGCTAATGATGTCATAAACTTCTCTAAAAATGATCATTATAATAATCTTGGTAGAATTAATTGGATACATGATTCAATATTAGGTGATAATAAATCTATTTGGAATTATGAATGTTTTATGTTCTTATAGAATCAAATATATATGGTTTTTAATTAAGTGATAGTAGGGTACTTATTTTTATCTCCCTATGATGATTTGGGGAAAGAATTATATCTCTAGAGATGATATTTTAGGGAATAAATATTGAATCCAATATATTGTAGTACTATGTCCACTGTGTTTAGAGGACGGGTGTGTGAACCCTATCAACTATGTGGATTTATGCAGAATGTGATAGAAGTTTTGGTAGTGATCCTTGATGTAATATTTTATGTATTTAATATTAAGTGTGTCCAAATTTTTTTTACACAATTCTATATTTCACAATATTCCTAAGTTATTTTTTTCAGGGATATTTATTTATGACTAATGCTTTCACACCCCTATGAATCGTGTATTTTGAATACCCAGATAGTATGACTCATGAATGATGATCTATATCTCAATAGGTATGCTTTTATTATGTTATTTTCATATTCCTTTTTTATTTCTTATATCCACATCTTCATCCTACACTCACTTTAAATCACATATTATCATCTCATATGTTTACTCATACTAGGTGTATGATCATAACATTAACATATATTTACATTCTCCAAAAAATGTATAAGAATAGTATGATTAATATCTCTAGAATATTATCATATGTGATGAATTTTGGGGAAAATGCTGAAGACATATAATAAAATTTGAATCGCATGTATCTAATCTCTAAAGACACCAAACCTATAGGTTATGGATGAGTTATCATCAGTGGTATGTATCATATATTAATATCAATAGATATAAGTTGTATGTATTCTATTGTAGGGTCATGTAATGATGAGAATGATTATATGAAGTGTTTAGAAATTATAAAGTGCTTAGGTACCGCCCTCATTTTTTGTGGTGTGGTAAATTATACATAGTGTTCGAGTATATCTTTAGAGGTATACTAATGAAACAACATTGTCCTCAGTATAATGGATAGATTATGTTATCCCACTTTTGTTAATATATATTCATTTCTTGGGGTTAGTTAATACCGTAATCAATACACACAAACCTCGACAATGTGTATTCCCCCCAGACACATATAAAGGGGTTTCATGGATCTTATTGAAGTTTAGTAGTTTAGGAGTAAAAGTTTTGTAATGAATCTATATTTTTTTGGATATATTTAATTTAATAGAGACATCTTTAATAGTTTCTTCTCCCATCAAATATATATTATATATGGGCTACTTACATTACCTGTCGCTGGTCTTTCATTTTCAATTGTATCATTGGTTTCTTATATGGAAGGATTATTAATGGAGTTAAACAATGAAGAGAGCGATTCCTACCATGTCTACGATTTCATGGATATTTGATCATATATATTTTCTGGAGAATTTCCATTCTATTCTCTTAGACATATGTTTTAGATTAATTATTTGTTTATATAAACCTTTTTAAGGTTGTTTTGCTGGGTATAATCATACAGACCCATAAGTTGGCCTTTTCCCCCACATGGTCTATCAATGTCAAAAACAATAGTATGGATATGAACGTGGTGGATATAGAATAATCCATGATTTATTGATCTGATTAAAATTTTTTAATAGTGGTACATAGTGGGATATTTTACCTGAAATTGTACATTCCATGTGTTTACATATCAAGGAGTCATCCTCGATTTTAGGAGTCAATTTAACTTGGTGGTTTTATATTATGTGGTTTTATTTCACATTAAGGTTTTCTCATTTATATAGATGTAGTTGTTAATTATTTTTAATGAATATATTATTATGTAGTTTAGTTGATTATATATTACCTATGTTTTTTTGATATTATTATGTATTTAAGTATCATTGACGTTACATTTTATTATAGTATAATGAGTTCAATTTTTTTTAATTTATAAAGATAGTATCCATACACTAACATACTGAAGGCGGGACAAGGGTAGTTCACAGATAATACTATCAGCATGGTGGGGACCTAGTGGGTTGGGTTATGTCCAAATAGTATCATATCCATTTGAGTATTATGGTTAAAGTTTAGAGTTAGTTTTCTTTTTATGATTAGTTTGAGGTTTTTTGGAACGTTTTGTAAGTTGGTATTATGTTTTGTTATGAGACCTAGGAGACAAATACATGTGATTTAGATGGAATATCATTTCATAATAACTATTATAACCTATTTTTAATTCATTATATACAATTTATAATAAGTGACAACATGTATCATTTAGTTTATAATCATATTATTTCATGTCCATTATATGCCAACTCCCCATGATATTCTCTATATAAATTTTTGGTAACACATTTATATAAGAGGATACGACTAATAAATATCCAACACAAATTTAGATATAGTCCATGACTTGTATATAACCCTTCTGGTCCCTCTCAAAATTTAGTAATAAGGAATTTATTTTGTGTATAATTATGATACATCTTTACCCTATGAGTAGAAAAAATGTACAACCCAATATACGAAATTTAACTTCCTGTAATAAATTCCAAATGAAATTTCGAGGAATGGATAATCCATTGAAGGTAGAGGATTAGATGGAGTATGGATTCGTGCTTCATATTCTATTTATACACCCATAGACCAGACAAAAAATTTAACATTTGATTTATCATTATTGGTGGAATGAATAATTGGTTGATGTTTATTTAAATTCATTATTGTAATATAAAAAAAATGTTAAATTCCATGTTTTCGACGGGATTCTACTATTTTTTTATAGATTTATTTTTCTTAGAAGAACTAGGATCAATTTCTGAAAAACATGACTATGAACATGCTCAAACATAAGGTTATGTAACTCCTGAATAAAAATTATATATTGATCTATATTAATTATGGATATTTATAAGGGACTCCAATATGAGTTTTAATATTTAGATTATGTCTCTCCCAAAAACCCCACGCGTTTTGTATTACATGATAATTTTTGGGGGCGAAATCTACCAAGAGGTAGTTGTAGTAGGGTAGATAGTTTTATGGAAATTGTTTGGGAATGGTGTATATTTTTACTATATTCATTAAAACGTGGGATAACTAAAATAATCCATAATTTGGATAAATTGAATCTATATTTATGTTCGAAATGAGTGGATCCAAATAGTCAGTTTTCAATGAGATTTGAAGGATAAATTGTGTCATCCTCATTGAAGCTAGTGCTCATAAATGATGATGAGGGCTATTATTCAAATGAATATTATATATTATGATGGTATATTTAAATGGATATTTTAACAAATATTATTATGAAAATAATTATATGAATATTGGTTATCATTTTCTCACAACTACTGCAAATTAATGTTTCTACTATAAGGAGGATTTCCCATCATGCCCCTTTTTGAGTGTATGAAATTTTTTATTAGATTTAATTTAAGGATGTAGTAATATTTATTTTTACAAAATGAAATTATTTAATAATAAAAGATATATTATGAGTTCTTGTGGGAATAATAGTGGAATAATTTCATTAGGTAATACATTGCCTCCATGGAAAATGATTTCTGTGATTGAGTGTTGGCCTTATTGATAAAATATGAAATTTTAATTAGAATAACACTCTATGAGTATTGTTAGGGAGTCATTGTTGATGACATAGAAACCCCAATGTAGTTTTTATTAATGAACTCCTAGTTCATAGTGTATTACCCATTGATTATTTATTGTGGTCTTCATTGTTTCCACACATGTTTGAACTAAAATGGAGGGTGAACATATCATAAATTGAATGATTATTTTTGAAATTTATTGACGACATCAGTAATGTGAAAATTCCACCAAGTGGGGGTTTTGGGTTTTATTCATTTGTATTAATCTCAAATATGAAACTTTTTTATGTTAAAGGAGTTATATAATGATGTGGATATATTATATTCCCTTAACAATAGATTTTTTCTCATTTAATATTGGTGATATTGATTTAACGAGCCACAATGTAATTTGGTTTCATGGAATTGGTTGTATATATTTCAATAGGTGTAATGATATTGACCTAAATATTGATTTTAGAAACCAAAAATAATGTCATAGATCATAGAATGAATTTTGATATAGTACATATAGATAGTTCAATTGAGGCATTAACCCAAATTTTTGTAGTATATTATCCTGTATCAGAATTGAATATCAATAGTATATCAAAAACACTTATTTAGTGATATAATTAAAATATGTGATATAAGGATAATTTAGATGGTATAGAATCATGTTTATTTCTTTAGTAGTTCATTGTGGTTCATAGTGTTCTAATTTTTCCTATATAGTGATTGAAATTTCTCTATGGGTTATTGTTTTAGTAAGTCGAGTTAGAAAGTGGTATTCTTGTGGTTAGTGTGAATAAAGTTTTTATATTTGATTGTGTAATGATATAATCTTTTTATTTATTATAGTATAGGAAACCAATAAGTTTCTTTATTTAATGGTTGTTTAAGGGGGTTGAAACCATGTACTGGTGTTCTTTTCAATCAATTTAACAGAGAGAATTAAAAACCTTACCGGGAGATACATAGTAATGAATACATGATTATATGGAATTAAATGTGGTGTTAAGTGTTACTTGTTGTGTATTTTTCATTTATAATTAAATGTGAACATAATTAAACACATACATATGGGATACTTTGTAATTTTTTGACATTTATGTCCATAGTTTTTTTCCAATTAATATAAATGGAAGGGGTGACCTGTGTTTGGGGAGATCCTCATTATTTTTTATAAAAAAATTAATGTATCACAAGATAAGGATGTTTTTTACTCTTTACTGATATGGCCTTGTAAAAAGCTATTCATTTTAGGGGGTGAAGAAAATTTCTAATGTAATAGTGTTTGAGGTCCACATATTCCCTAGACATATTGAAGTGAAATGTATATGGGTGAACGAGGGTTTTTTTCCAGGTAGGGTTTGGGGATCAGGGCTTTTATTCCATGTAGGGTTTGGGGATTAGGGGTTTTATTCCATGTCGGGTTATTAATACAGTTATAAATTTTTATATCATGTTGTTATATTTTTAGGGACAAAAAGGTTTAAATGTGTGGAGTACGTAGTGACCTATAATTTTATTCTGGAATATTTAAAGGATTGGTTTTATAGAAATATAATTTAGGTGCCACAAAAAAGGTAAAAAAATATATTGAACCACGAGATTAACCTTAGAAAAAAATTATAATGCTTATTTTAATTATGGAATATGGTTTTAACCCTTGTACTATATTCTGTAGATATTCCAAGAATGGTGAATTTTGAAGAATAATTAATATTTATAAAATAATTACATAATTATTCTTCTAGAATAAAAATTAATATCCCCTAAACCAATGTGAACATGTATATTATATCACTGTAGATGTGTTTAAAAACATTTATTCTTCAATGTAATTTATCAATTTTCTACTCGTGTTACATGACGTAGACATGATATTTTAGATATATATTTAAACTTTTGTTAATAAAATTGTGAGGTGGATTTTACATGGACACGTGGAAGGGATTTGGTATGTGAATGTCCATGTGGCAGTGATGTGGAGATTTAATTGTGTCATGGTAGTTGTTTTAATACAGTAGATCATGATTAATGGGAGATTATGAAATGGTAATTATTATAAAAATTAATGTGTGGTTACACTTTTTTTATCATGGATTTATGTCCTATATGTATAGGTGAAATTATTGGAATGATATTTCAAATTCAGTCAATATTATATTCCATGTTTTTAATAGAGAATATATATTCTCTTGTTTTCTATATTTGAGGAAGGATGAAGGATTTAAAGTTTATCACATTTTTTATTGAAAAATGGTTTTTTTATATTTTTCATTGTTATTGTGAAACTAATAATCAAAGAATGTGACATGATCTTCCAGAAAGGATGTTATTCCAATATAACATGATTATTTTTTCCTAAAACACATGCCTCAATAATGGTTTCAGTGTGATAATATAATTTACATGATTGATTAACTTGAATTTATATGGTAATTAAATTAATAAAATATTATTAAATGTTTAAAATATGATGATTTAATAATTTTTAAAAATTTAATCTATAATTATTACCAGTTGATTCCTAATGGATTTAATGAGCTTGATTATTTAATTAAATGAGTTTTCCTTAAATAATATTTTTCATTATCCCTTAATGGGAATTATGGTAAATTTATAATTATTAATATCATTTTTTTCTAATGATGAGAATGATTTATGATTGAATGGTGGCATGATCATATTATATATATAGAAAATTTCTAGAAATATGTTCTTTTTAATAAAAAAGTGCATCATGTTGGTAGAATAATAGATGTTTATAATTCATATAGCTATATTAAATTATACATTTTATGATAAATTGTTTTATGAATGTCATGAAATAAAATTAAATGATAATAAAAAGAATTTTTTAATTATGTTTTTGAAACATTTACCAATTTGAATTATTTTACCCTTACATGATGAAATATTTTTATATTTCAACAATATTTTATTCCATGATCACATGAGCCTGAAATACACTATTTATAATTTGTTGGATAATACAAATTTATGTATTAATCATAAATTTTTATCAATATAATATGAATTTAATTTTGTTTATTTATCTAATAGTGTTTTTTCATGATGATGAATGGTATTTTATAATTATTTTTCATTCTTATCAAAAAATAATTCATTTGATGATTAATCTACTTACAAATTTTTAATACCTTATATATATCCTAGTATCAATAGTATTTTATTATTATATCATGATCATGTACTTTGATGAACCTAAATATAAACACATTGTTTGGTTGTCGATAATTCCAAAAACAACCCCATCCTTGAGTGTATTTCTCATGTAATTTTTTATGAGGTCAAATTACGGTTTTTAGATTATTTATTGGAGGAAACCACAATAATTATAGGTTTGGGATCACAATAATGATTGTGTTATGGGTTTTTAGCATTTTTCAATGAACTAAAATATAAAATTGGACTAAACAAAGATTTATATAATGAAATCAATTCGATGTTGTGTTTTTAGGATCTATGTTTCATTGTTTTTGTCAAATGTAATGTAACAAAAAAATGTGAGGGATATGAAAATATCGTTTAATACATAGGGAAAATGTTTTTCGGATTATCTATTTTTTAACTGTGTGGAATTTAGTCTCTATTGTGAAAATATCAAGAGAAATGATGATATTTAATTTCATAGAAGAAGAGTAAATATGATAAATACAAATGAACAAGAATAAGATTACATGGAACATTGATTTTGTGGTTCAACAAAGATACCTATGTCCCTAGAGAGGGAAAAAAATTTCACTAATATGAGAATTTAAATTATAGGGAAATTTTAGTGTTTCAAGATAACTTTTTCTGAATGAGATCAAAAATAACAACAATTCCATAGTAATTTATATAATAACATCAACTACACAATATGTCTAAAATGTAAATGTAAATGGTGATAGGAAGTATATAAATATATAGTGACTATTTTGTGTCACAAGTCGCAGACTTCTATAGTAAAATATAAAATTCTACACTACTAGACTACCTTATTGGTATCACAAGTCAGTAATACTACATAATATGTTTTCTCTAGCATGTATAGTATACGATAATTGTATATGGACCAACTTCATATAGAGGATCAATATAAACTATTCCCATAGTCACTAGTGACACACTATGTACATATCCGTCCACAACTTCCATAATGTAATTAACTCCACAAGACATATGACTTCAAAATTATCACTTTTTTCATGGACATGGTGACAAAAGGTATTTCAATTCATTTTAAATATCACACATCATATGATTTTGGGTAACACATCATATATCTAAATAATAAATAATTTAATATGTTACCATGTATATAAAAATACAATTAGATAGACCCATAAAAGTTGTTCCACCTTGACACATGATATGTATATTAGGTTGTATAGATCAAAATGTATCTGTTGTACATAATATGTGTCCATTTGATGGTTTAACATTATTTCATATATAAGCGTTAAATATTATACAATGAAAATATTATTATACCATTTTATTTTTATATTTCAAGGGATTTTGGCTATTATTATGTTTTCGTAATGCTTCCATGTCACATGTTATTATTGGATTTGGAATCCCATATATTTTCATTCATTCATGGTGCCTATTTCTAGACCATGAAATGATGGGGGAGGCTGTGGGGTGGCACACATAGATTACTGGAAGCCTGTTTTGGATCGTGACAGTTTGAGCAATGTCACCTTCTTCACATAACAAATACCATGTACAAGCTTGGTAATTTTATTCAAATACTATTAAAATATATCTTTAGATTTGGATATAATCAATTAAAATTATGTCCATAATAATTTAAAATAATATATTTCATCTTTGAACTTACAATAATTCCTATTCTCAAACATTTTCATACAAGTACCGAATAACATTTGTACTTATTAAATAGATAAATATATCGAGTATTATTGAAAAATCCAATAATTTAGTTATATTACATTCATAATAGTAGATGATACTCATATTGAGAATAATCTATCCTCAATTTGTGGTTATAATGAGATCCAAAAACACATACTAATTCATCATGAAAATAATATACAAATATTGCTTTATTTTTTTTCTTATTTTTTCCTTTTCATTTTTCTCCTTTTAAGTCATACATTTTATATTTTATAAATGAAATCACATTCAAGATAAATTCAGAAATGGAAAAATTATAAATATATTATATCAAGTTTTTAAAAAAAATCATGGATGAATAATTTCATTCCATAACTATTGTGATTTAATTTAAGATAATTTAAATTTAAATGATTCAAAAATATTTTCATTATAATATTCATGAGGATGAAAAAATATCAACTCATGATTCTATTTTCTAGAAGCAATATCTCATAAAAACCACGGTCAAATCTTCTAAAAATCATGACATTTATAAATAACCATTTCAACATTGATAAAATAATTCTCTAATAATTTTGTAAATTTTTTACTAGCTTGACGTGAAGATACCTGAGAAGAAGGGGTGAATCATGGTATTTATTATTTAATATATTTTCATATCATGAACAACATATCCCTATAGATCTTGTTCCATAGTTGGTAGAAACACATCCATTGTCATATTATTTATTATTCTAATAACATTTAATGATAGAAAAGAATAAGGAGATTAATGTAAAAAAACACATGTATTTTACATGGTCTTATGACAAAGGATAATCATAAGAGCAGGCACATGACATTGTTCCAATTCACCAAAAAATATCTATACAGACTTTTAGTCGATTAGTGTATCTTGTTCCAAACAACTCCTTGATAAGGAACAAAACCTAATGATTTTTTATAAAGTGAGATTAATGATCCAAGACCAATTACCTCTTCTTCTTCAATGTTAACTAAAACAATGGATTCATTTCCCGCTTATTGATGGAGGAGTTTCTTCAATACTTTCGATACATGAAGGATAATCTCTATTTAGTGGGATAATTCACTTGAATCAGTACTCTAGATTTAATTATCCATTTAAATTCAGTTTTACATACTTCCCTTCTTAAAATTTTAATATGATAAACATCTTGATTTGAAGGATGAGTTTATGTATTGCATAATTTAACAACTGTAACACCTTTTTCTTCATGATGGGGATAATTCTAGATCCTTAATTAAATTATTATTATCTTACTAGATAAATAATTATAACATTCCCCTCTTATTCACTAAGACAAAAATTATTAAATACTACAAATATAGTAATAAAAATATCTATTTAGATATCATCTCATTTTTTCCGAAAAAAAAATTAATAAATTTTTTTCTTTATTTAAATTCTATGAGCTGTTTTATTGACTTCATACATAAAACCCTTAAATTGTGGGTTGACATAAATTACACCATTTAAACCATATCCATGAAAAATCAGTGTAATCGAATTTTTTTGAAAAAATATTCTTTTAATTCTAAATAAAATAGAAAATACTTATAAATTAAATGATATTTTAATTTCTTATGGAATCTAACTGGTAATATAGAAATCTCATGATCACAAAACATCTCCCTCCTTTGTAGTGTGGTATCGATGATTTCTTCTATTTTGTGGTATGAAATTTATTATTAGGGTGTGATATGATTCAATAATCAGATCCATATTTTTTAGTAACACATATTCCATTATAGTTACATAATATTTCTATAAATTTTTATCCATATATTCTCCATCTCATCACATATTTTGTAATATTCTATTGGGACACCATATAAGGACATAGAGCCTTAGTGATTTAATTCCTTCAATTCAACCAGAAATAGATCCCTCATATTGAATCCTTTATTTTGTGGTGTAGTCAACCTTTTCCCCAAGATTGGTTTTGGCACAAAAATATTCCATGGTTTGGATGTACATAAAATTCTAAAACCATTGAATCACATCTGAACATTATTTATTCCACAAACTCTTCCATTAAACATGGTTAGTTTTAATCATATTTTATGATATGATATATTAATATAAATTACATGTTATATATTATAGGTACCTAACAAATATAATTACCATGGAAACGAGAAACTAAATTGTTTTTTCATTGAATCCATTTATATAAAATGTAAATAAATATTGTAATTTTTTAATGTAATATATCTATAACTACATATGATGTTACCTAAATTTCATTTCATAATGTTGTCTTCTCCCTTACATCATGTTAGTTTTTTATTCGATTCAGAAAATATAAAATACAAAGAAAATATATGGCCTGATTTTAATGATATTTAAATAAGAATCAGTTCCTATTATTTTTGAATAGTTTCTAATACAACATGAAAAAATCCAATATTCTCATTTAAACATTGAATTACATATAATCACTCCAAAAATATTCCAAATACAAGACCTATATATATAGAAATATCAATTTTCATTACCTCACAAGGGAATCCATGTAACACATTTTTCTAAAACAACCATGTACATCATAACATCATCAATTATCTAATTTATTCTCATACTCTAGGAAACAACTTATTCAGATATTTTCAACAATTTATTCAAACAAAATACCTATTTTTTTAACATCCACATTATGATTTTGTTAAAAATAATTACATTATTCCTTAACGACTGGGATTTATGGTGAATTTTGGTCACTCTAAATTCAACGTTCCTTATATTAACATCACAACCCCTTTTAGAAATAATGATTCAATGGGTCATCAGATCCATATGTATCATTTCATACATCTCCACATTATGTTTCACCACATATTAAACAGAACTCCATTAGGGAACCAAGATCAACATTTACTCCCAATTTTTATATAATTTTCTTGAACGAGATTACCAATGATATATAATATATATATGTAGGAGAATGATATATTTACCCAACTTATAATGTATAAATATATTGATATTTTTCTCCCCCATTTCCATGAACATTTGCTTAGCCCATATGACACCAATAATAGGCATCCTAAAACCTATTGAATTTTCCATAAAAAAATATATATCACTATACAAATTGTGGTGTTACAACAATTTCTATGATAAATATTGTAATTCATCTTTTTTTCTTCAATAAAAACCATTATAAATTTTGGATCATAAAATTACTGGTTCCTAATAAATATCATTTTTAACCTATTATAATATTTTTTTCAAAGATATATTAGATTTATAAGTCACCCTTTAATCCATTTTTTATAAAAAATATTTAATAAGAGTACTTATATTTTTCTTATATTATCAATTGAGATACTTGTTCAATATTTATTTTAATAATTTTAACCTTTTAATCTTCACGAAAATTACATTGAAACATAATGTGACATTCATTTTATATATTAGTGAGTGAATTTATAATTTTGAATTTGACTCAAAAAATATATTCTATAATCCCACTCCATCCAAATTCATTGATGGATATAACATTATTTATTTAAAATTTCTAAAATCTATCCATTCCAATATACTACTTTCAATCATCATATCAATAATGAATATAAATATCTTCTTAATATCAATCATAATAATAAAATAAAATCAATAATTATATAATAAATCACATGTTTTATTGACATACCACATATTGAAACAACATATATCAATTTTTATTGATAAAATTTTGATACCAATTGATATATTGAATCATCCATTTTTTACAACATAAAATATTCCCTTCATAAGGTAAATAATCATTTAAATAAAAATCACTAAATCTCCATGAATTGTTTTAGATAATTGACATATGTCGAAGAATTTTTTCATCAGCATTGGGAGCCACATCTTTTTAATTAAATTTTATTCAATATCATTTTTGAATCCCATGAATACATTTTAGATATAATTTTTTAAATAAAAAATAAAAATAAAATAGATGATCACATATTTTTAGTCACTCTAATGTTGTGACGTAATTACGAATAACATGTTTTCACTTTATTATATCTAAATCTAGGTAAAAAAATGGGATTTAAAAATATTAATTCAACACCTCTTAAAATTGGCTTTAGGATCTTTACCACTTGTGCATATATTCATCTAGCATGTCACTGTGGATTTTTCTATATTGATGAGTTAGAAAAGGGTCTTGTAATAATTTCTTCTTGGTTTTAATGCATGATACAATTTAAGAACATAAAATAACTTGAATACACTTATTTCATGTATTTTATTCCATATAATATAATTAAAATTTGATTACAAGCACCTTATTAATATGAATCCATTAATTTTGAATTAATATGCCCCATGGATTGTATCTCCCTCTTTGGTTAGTACAACATTTAAAATATATTAAAAATATTTAAATACATTGGGGAGAGTGGTACCTTAAATATCCTCAAGATATGTAATTTGGTTAGGAATTTTAAACCAATGATTTTCCCTATACTTACTTCCACATATACATCCTGGTTATAATTCAAATACAACTACTAGATATTTCATACAAGATTCTACTCTTGAGTTTCCTTAACATCCTCATCTTGGTTTTATTACAATTTTTTGATAAATCCCATTTATACATGTTTCTTATTCAAATGTATCACCAATAACAATTTATTCCATCTTCCTTAACTGTTAGAGATCTCATCCACTAAGATTTACCTCATTAATATTGTTATGATTTATGATACCACTAAGTCATTCCTTATATCAATCCCATTCAATTTTCATACTCTATACATCATACGTGTATGAATTACAAAATAATTTTGTAACATGTTCATCCATATTCTTCATGACTAGATCATCATCATTATTTTATATATTATTTTTTATCTACCTCCATTACATATTATATGTGTATAAAATATTTTTTTATTAATTCACCATTAAATTAGTTCTAATTTTTTCTACGAAACAGATAAATTTATATTTCAACTTAACATATTTTCCAAAATTTAAATTATCCCATTCTTTGTCATTGTAATATTTTAATTCCATAAAACACTTCTGTTTTACATCAATCTACAATTCTTTAAAATGTATCCATGGTTAGAAAAATAGAAAAACCACAAAAAAAAATACCTTATGTAATCCATTTTTAGTTGTGAGGTTGATGCAACAAGTATTATTATTTTTCCACTAGGATTATAGAAGCACCATCATAGTGCACAGTAACCATCCAAAGTAGATTCAATTTTTATTCACTATAATTTGAGAAAAATTTCATAATTATTTTATTATTATTCCAATTATTCATTGGATACATGAATGTAATTCTAACTCACCTTATTATTGAGGATTACTTGGTAGGAATGTTCATCATCACATTTTCATTTGTTAATTTTTGTTTGAATCATGCACCTTTATTTTCTCATAATTATGTTTTTGGAATACACATCCATCATCCTAGATCTGATATTTCAAGAAAGGGAATTGGTGTCCCCACATATCCTATGTAATTATATGTTTTCATGATAATAAAAACTATTGGTAATTTTACTAATAAAATTACTTTGAAATATATAATTTTTATTAAATTTTTATATGAGTTATTTCATAATATAGATATATTGTTGTTAAATAAATTTATGTAAGTCATAAACCATATGTTTTATGTAAATTATTTTTATGAAAACATAAAGAATTATCATTATGATTTCAATTTTTATGAAATTCTAGTTCTAAAATTCATTGACTAGAAATGAAGTCTTATGAAGATGTAATAAAAAATATAGAAATTTAAATATTATAATTTTTGTATTTATAATTAATTCTTATGAACATACAATTCCATATAATATAATGAAATTTATATAATTTTAATGTAGTTTCATTGGTTATAAGTTTTATGATATAACATATGAAATTATATAATTTATTAAATTCATTGAAGAAAAAGTCATATATTAAGAAAAAAATATTACAAAAACTCAATTGAAGATATAAAAAAATATAAAGTCATAATATATCAATTAATTGAAATTAAATAAAAAAATTCATTGAAATATAGTATGTATTAAAAAATCATATGTCTTATGTGATAGAATTAAGAAATTATTATGATTTGAAGTTCTTTGAAGATAATTTACCATGATGTTTAATATATTTAAATATTTATATATTTTTTAAGAATATTATAACCATTGTTATTTTATAAGATACGTCCTGTAATAATTTCATTTTATCAATGTTAGAGATGTTAAAATAATTAAAGACCATGTTAGTGCATGCTATTAATTCAATGGATGATGAATATTCCAAGGAGTACAATTAATGATTTCTCCAAATCAATGTCTCAGTATTTTAATTATTGGAGAAAATGTTCACATGATAAATAAGAATTGTAATATTATGGGTATTATATATTTAATCTATACTCATTTAAGAAGATGATGTATTCTTATAAGAAATAATATTTTTGAGATGAACTAATAAGAAAAATAAAAATACTAGGGCTATAAACATATGTAAAAAAATACAATGCCTTTGTAGATTTTTTTAATTCTATATGATGAATAAATCTTACTATTGGTTGTAAAAGATTAAATATAATATTGTATGATTAAAATTTCCTAGATATAATTTGAAAACATATGTATATTTTTAGATGTATTTTTCAACTATTGTTGATTTCTACTTCTATTTTCATGTACCTCAACTATAATTAATTTCTCATATTTTATTATATATTTATACTATGTATGAATTAATAGAACAATGTTTATTATGTATATAATTTATTCGTTTAATGGGTGATCCCATAAAAAGCTAATGGAACATGTTTGTAACAAGTTCCGTCTAGTTTCACTGATCTATAAAAGTCTATTAAAGATGAAGATGATTAGAAAAATCACTATGACCATATCAATCATTGATGAAATGGTATGTGGGAGGATCATAGATACCTCGACCACTATAAAATTTTATTCTTATAGATATTTACATTTATTAAATATAAATTACATATCAGATTAAATAAAGATGAAAGTATTTAAGATGTTTTAAAGTGGTTTATTTTTTTGGGATAATTTTTAGAACCCAATTCACCCAAATCTTGAGCTACTGTTGAAAACATAAAAGAAAATTTATGGTATTAGAAAATGGACTTTAAAGGCCAATTTTTTTTCCATTTAGTGCCAGAAGATCATTTTGTATTTTCTACAAGGGATTATTTGGGGAAATGAATATGTATAATAGAATTTTGTTATATTAACATAGGAAATTATGGATTCTATAAGGCTATAATTGGTAACTATATAAATAATCTAAGCTAAAATATTTATAAGAATTTTTATAATTATTCTAGTTTTATTTCTATAGAAACCATGATATGTATTTTATATCATGAAGATGAATATAATCAGAAATAACAAATTTAAATGATACCATATGTGTTTTATGTCATGCTGAGTTCAATATATTCTCATAATTTACTACATACCATGATATTTGGGACACCATTGAAATTTCTAAATAATGTGACTGATACTATTAGATTGTTTAGATATAATAAATCTATGTTCAATGTTTTACATATACAATGTTCTTGACGGTAATAAAATAACCTATATAAATCTATGGCTCACAAAAATTATAAATATATATATATATATTTCTTTAAGAACCACAATTGTTTAACTTGATTTGGGTTTTATTGTTTTAAGAGAGGTACATTTAACATTAAAGTAAATTTAAATACCAATTACGTAGATAACTTCAGTTAAAATTTTTATAGTTAAACATTTTATTTGAAATACGGTGTTATATTGGGTCGAAATATAGGGCAAAGATAATTATCACATGCCAAAAAATAAATGAAATTAATATCTCAATGTTTTTTCATCAACATAACATAAGAATAAAAATTAAATATTATTTTCTGAATCATCTGATGAAGGAAAATCATGTTTCTTAGAATAAAATAATGAGTTTTCCAAATTTTCAAGAATTTTAATCATATTGTATTATACTATATTATAATTTAGTAAATATATTAATATTTTATAGATTAATTTAGTATGTAACATTGAGGTAAGGTTATATGAGTGTAAAAGGTTGGGGCAGATCAATTATTTTTATGGTAAAATTAATGAAAATAAAATGGTTTAAATGATATTTCAAGGAAGAATATATTTCATATAGAATGAAAAAATGTATATTAAAAACATTTCTTCTTTCAAATTATTTTATTATTTATTCTCCTTAATATTTAGAAAAATAATAATAAAATATGAATGTTAATATGTGATCAGTGGCCCAAATTGAAGATGTACAATATTTAGAATGTTATGAATCTGAATTTGAATCCCAAAAAATCTATTAGGACAAACAAAATTAATACATATATATTATAGAAGATAAATATATGGAATTAATAATTTTTTTAATTATGTAAAAAAATTCAATTATTATTTCTTTAATTAGAATGATAATTTATCAAAATTTAACATATATTTATTAAAAAATATCCATAAAAATAATATTAACATTTTTTATAGGTGAAAAAAATCTATGAATTGTTATAAGAGGATGAAGAAATAATTTTTTAAAAAAGTTTATTTAGTAAGGGGTTATTACATCAACCAGATTCTTGTAAAAAAATAAAACTAACAAAAGCTAAAAAATTAATATGTAGAAATATAGAGAAATCACATTATATAACTATTTTATTCAAGGTTCTAAATATAAAATCATTTCTAAATTTATTTTCATTCTATATGGACTGAATGGTCACTATTCAATATTTTTTAAAATATAGTCTAATTGTTGGAGTAATGAAATGATATATTTGAAAAAAAAATCTAAGCCCACTATGGAAGATTATTGTAATTCATGATAGATAAGGATTATAAGGACCTTACTTTCTAAAAAATCTAGCCCAATATGCATTTATGTATCAAAATATCTATTCATTTTCTTTATTTTATGTAAAAACCAATAAGGAAGTAATGTAAATAGGTACATGGATACCAAATATTAATGGAACATGATTGGATTCTTTTATAATTTTCTCCGTCATTCAAAAATTGATGAAGGACATATAACATTTGTAGATAATTTAAAAGATAATACATTTGGTTTGTGGATAATATATATTCAATGAACATGAGTGCATACTTTTAGAATTTTATCAATCTTTCAAAAAAAATTGGAGGATATGTAAAAATTTTAGATAATGAAAATGGGTAAATAGTCAATGTTTGATGAATGAGAATTCTAGAAAATATCTTCTTTAAAAAGTTGTGTTATGTATATGGGTTAAATAAAAACCTGATAAGTCTCACTCATCTTTCTTGATAAAGGATATTATCCTTATTTAACTAACATATTAATTTTATCTATTATATAAAAAACATATTAATGATTGAGAACCTAAAGATGAAAATTTTTACGTAATGGATATAAATTAATTATTTTTTAAAAAATAATTGTTTTGAATGCTAAAATCAATAAGTCTAGGATTTTTAATAGTGGGATAGGAAAATTTAATGATTATTATTAATGAAAAATATATAAAAAATATATATTTATGATATAACCAAAATTTATCTACATTAAAAAGATGAAATTTGATGAATATTAATTTGTAAAGATATAAAAATATTGATTAAATCGTATTAAATAGGTTTCTACTTATAAACATTTACAAAATTTCAGTAAGGATTTTTTTGTCCATTGCTAAATAGAAAGATATTTTAAGACCCACACCCATAAATGGTACCCTCCTAAGTCTATAATGTGTGAATGAAGATTGTGACTACCCAAACCCCACCACTAATAGGACACGAGATACAATCAAGCATTGAAGTTATAGTGAACATAAAAATGGGATGAATTACCCTCGAAGAGAACACGGACAAGGTAGATATAAGAATATAAAACCCATCTAATCAAACATATACGTTGTAAAATAGAACATGTATATATAATTAACATCCTATAGGACTAAAACTGTTTGAAAGGAAAACTGCATGAATGAATAAGGTATGATAAGTAGTGACTAGAAATAAAAAATTTCCCTTATAGAACTATGAGCTCGTAGTAACTATATAAATCTCTATCATACATTTAAATACAATAAAAATGTTTTATATATGCAGTTTGAGAATAAAAATTATACTATGTTGGATCCTCCCCATATCCTGTCATGGAGATGATATAGAAAGATTATTAAATCAGAGTGAATAATAAGCTAAACTAAGTTATATCTTAATCATGTATACTAAGTAATCTACGTCAACATGGTTATCTAATATAATGAAATGAATTCAAAAGATCTTATAATATAGTGATAAAAAATGGGTATCCTGCTACCACTCCACACTAGTATTACGATTTCCCCATCATTTTACATCCAAATATATTTATCTCCCAATAATCATTATAAAGACACCAGGGCTAAGTCAAAATATCATCATCCAATGACACATATCCCTATAGTAGCTGATTATTTTTTATATTCCACCATATCACTTATTTGATTTATAATATGTCTTGTATTAATCCTTAGGCCATCAACACCCATTTATTGATTATGTACCTTGAGACATTACAACACATACACTTCATACAGATAATAACTATTTAAAAAATATATCAAGAGATACATGTGTGTAAAATGACCACATGAAATTATGTCCCACTATATAAATATATGGGGTATACATACAAAGATTCATAAAATATCACAATAATAAAAAAATACACAAAATCCATATGGGGTAGTCAAACATCCATCCCACAATAACTTGGATATTTTGGAAAACACCATCATAGTGTCCACTGGGTGCCAGAAATCCTACCAAAAAGGGTGGGGTAGCATAAGATGTCCCAAAAAATACTGGATATAAAATAAATCAAAACTAAACATTTGGAATTACATATTCATAGGATCAACTATAGTTATTATCACTCAAACACTAGGCTTCCTCTATTAAGAAGAATATTTTTTACAATCACACACGCATTTATGTCGACTTTAACTAAATTACTAATTTAATTTTTATAGTCAAACCATACCATAATTAATTAATTATATATTAACTATAATGAATATAAAATATATTTCATTAACCATATGAGTGAAGTCTATTCCCTATAAGAATAATACAACTGATTCCACGATTATTGCATATTTTCAATATCATTTACATTCTAGTAAAAACTAACCTCATTGGTTAAAACATTCAATATTACATTTCAATTCCAAAAAACTAGTTACTATAGAATACATTTGATATTTACAAAAAAATAGATACAGAACCAAGAACAATATGGTACATCTTCCATTGGGGAATGAAATGAAGATAAAAAAATTATAGCTATATTCTCTTCGATAAATTTAGTAAGAAGGAATAAAAAATATATTCAAAATAATTATTAATCCCATCTTCAAAATATTCCATCAAATTTTGTTCCATCTCAAAACCCTCACAAATATCATCAAAAATTGTATTTTCAATGTCAATTATTGGTAACAAAAAATAGGCCTCCCCAATCGTATCACATCATCCATCCTAGTATAACATCAAAATACATTGTAGGGATCACCTATTGATAAGAACAAAAATAACCAATTTTAAAAAGTCAAATGGGCATCCATACCCTAAAAGGATATCTAAATATAAAATGAAAAATGGATCCTATGACCCCAACTCAAGGCCCATATCGTTCATAAGAAAAAATTGCAATATTTCCCCCAAAAATTCGACCTTTTCAACCAAAAAAATATTATTCAACATTGAATTAACTCATTCAAATATTATAGGATATGTGTATGGGTATCCTAAGTTATCAATTATAATAAGACATTATATTTTTTAATCTTAATTCCTAACATGAATCTAGATTAAAAAACTGTGATAATAAAAATTCTCACCTCACATGACATTATTTATTATTTTAATTAAGAATTATATCATCATGTTGTTTATCCAATTTCATTACCATGTAGAATATCATGTTAAATTTAAATATAAATTACAAATAAATTTATTTAAATCAAATTAATAGAAATAATGGTTTCATTAAACATTCCTCTTTATATTCTCATAAAACAATCAATTTATCTGGTTTACATTTTTTTACCAATTCAATGGAACAACATGAAATTAAAATTATAACCACCATTATAAAAAATCATATCATATATAGGAAACTATCCAAAAAATAGAGTAAAAAAATTTACATTGTGGAAATGTAAAATATGTACAATCATTATCCAAATTAACTATATATATGATTAATCATTTATTAGTGTTAATTCCACCACCATCAAATTAAACTAATGTATCACAAATTTATGATTGAATTTAAAAATAATGGAGAAAAAATGAATCTGTTAAATGAAGATGTAAATGTTCTTCAAATGAATTAAAATAAAACCTAATGTTCACAAATCCCCTCACCCACATGGAATCTTTTTCTTTCTATGGATTTTTTTCCAACAAATCTAACAATCAACAAATCTAACAACATTATAAATAGGGATATCATAAACCATAATATGGGAATTTTTTTTGTAGAAATAGGATTGAACATATAATAAATATCATTAAATGTGGAGGAACATACCTCATATCCCTATATATAAAGCATGTGAATATGACAATCATATACAATTGAATGGGGATTCAAAGGACTTAAAAAATCTCCATTGGGTGTTGAGGGGAGGGGGTGAGAGAAATATGGAAGGAATTTGGATTAATATAGTATTTTTTATTTATAGGGAAATATAAAAATAGAAAAAAATTGTTCATCCCCTCAAACAACCACATTGAACTATATGAATATTGGCATATAATCGTCTAATGTATGGTATTACTGCATAGACCCTTGGCTAAAAGTTTCATCCATGAAACATGGTATAGATCCAACACATTTCCAATAAACTAGGGTAAATTCAACTATGTGTGGAGAAAAACAATGCCCTAGAACCCATTCTATAATTTAGAGTCCATGCTAATACCTAACCCCACTAGTGAAACTACACTGAAAATATCAAAATACTAAAATTCTCCCCTCAGATCCAAACGTCACACCTAACCCTCAGAACTATAGTGATAAATGGGACTATTCCATAGCAAGATCTATGGTGTAATATACTAATGTGTCTACACAAAAACCTAACTGTATGAATAATTAATGAAAAATTTTTTTGTAGCACCAAAAAATTATTATGGTTCCCCAACACGAGGACCACACCCACTACTCTACTATGACTATGATTATTGTGTGTCCTTAGGATTTCTGGTTTATAATGCACTATTAAGATGATATTTTATATTAACTCCATGTTTTCCATCTATTCTTCTTTATAATCTCTTATGGATTCCAACAACACACTAATTTTACAATGGAAGGGGATTTTATGTTCATATAAATCGCATTAGATGCATATCAAACTAATCTTTTCATTAGGAATTTAAAAACCATCACTTAAAGAAGGAAGGAAAATGAATTTTTTAAGAACCACCCGATGAGATATCTATAAAGAATCTCACCGATAATAGAGATCCACCTTATCCTTGAGAGGAATAATGTGATAAACTAGAAAATAGAAATAACTAGATCCTACACACTCTACTAAGGGAGAGATATAGCATCCCGTCTTTTTATAACATAACTTTCATCCCATTACACGGAACTGAGGATCTTTAAGGTTTAGTGTCTTGGAAACAAGGAACATAAAACATGAAACAAAAAAAACATTCTTCTTAAACACTTGAAAGGCTTATCCTAATGTTCACCCTAGGCTCATTACTGCATCTCATAACCTAGGGACATACATCAAAAAGAAGGGTGACTAGAAGGCCCAGCAAGGGAAACAAGTGAAACATTTTACATATGAACTTGAGATACATCAATAAAGTCATGAGAAGAACTTTAAGGAATGAAAATGAAATCATGAGGCATATCATAATAAAAATAAAACTTTTTCATAATCTTGAAGATGCGGCTACATAATTTAACATAGACAATCATGAACATATCACCAAGGTCTATCCCCAAGATGTCATTCGAAAATTACCAAGGTTACTCACCAAGGTATCGTGAAAATTTTAATCTATAGTGGTTACATCATTACCCAATGCATTGGAGCGCTATCAGGGCGCACCCTTAAATTTGCCTTTATTATCGTGTGATCCACATATATCATCATCAAACATTTCATAAAGAACCCATATAGCACAAAATAAATGGGTTTCATTTCATAATCATAACGTTTTAAAAACGGCTTTAAAGACATGATCTTTACGTCACTTTAAAACCCACATAAAAGGAAGGTGGGTCTCATGTATGTAAATCCCAGAATTAAAAATAGAAAATTTTGGTATATATGTGAATACCCCTTTAGAAGAAATATCTTTGAGTATCCAAATAATAATATAAAAGAACTTTATAAAAAGAGAGAGACATTTTGAGACAGAAATTCTGCAGCATAACGGCTATGTTACGAGGTTTTAGAAGACATTAAAAAGAGAGGGAATATGGTTCAAACATTCATAAATGACCCATAAAACAGTAGATGGACAGAATAGAAGGTTACATGATCATGGTAATGAAATTTCAAGGACATAACATTTGAAATGAAAAACATGGAAGGAAGACAAAAATTTGATTTCTCTAATGAAAGTTCGGCAGCCTAACGGCGTTACTTAAACTTCAAAAAAAATGATTTGAAAAGATCAAATAGGGTCTCTCATCATGTGAAAATAAGAGTTCAGTATGATAGATATAGAGATAATTCCCAAACATAATTAAAAAGTAACTTGAAATACTTGACATGAAAGTAGAACTTTGAAAAGAATGAGAAGGGTGAAAGAATCCCATAAAAAATTCGGCAGCCTAACGGCGCCACTTAAAACTTCAAAATACTGAATTGAAGAGATCAAATGGGGTCTCTCATCATATGAACATAATATTCCAGTATGATATATATAGAGATAATACCCCAACAAAACTAAAAGGAACTTGAAAGAATTGACATGAAAGTAGAACTTCAAAACGAGAAGGGTGAAGAACCACTTAAAAATTTCGGCAGCCTAACGACGCCACTTAAAACTTCCAAATACTGAATTGAAGAGATCAAATGGGGTATCTCATCATATGAACATAAGATTCCAGTATTATAGATATAGATATCATACCCCAACATAACAAAAAGAAACATGAAATAATTGGCATGAAAGTAGAACTTCAAAACGAGAAGGGTGAAGAACGACTTAAAAAAATTCGGCAGCCTAACGTTGCCACTTAAAACATCAAAATACTGAATTGATGAGATCAAATGGGGTCTCTCATCATATGAACATAAGATTCCAGTATTATAGATATAGAGATCATACCCCAACATAACAAAAAGAAACTTGAAATAATTGACATGATAGTAGAAGTTCAAAATGAGAAGGGTGAAGAACCACTTAAAAAAATTCGGCAGCCTAACGACGCCACTTAAAACTTTAAAATACTGAATTGAAGATATCAAATGGGGTATCTCATCATATGATCATAAAAGATCAGTATTATAAATTTAGATATCATACCACAAAATAACAAACAGGAACTTGAAATACTTTACATGAAAATAGATCTTGATAAATGAGAAGGGAGAAAGAATCCGTTACAAAACTTTTGGCAGCCTAACGGCGCCACTAAAAACATCATAAAACGAAATAATGAGAGTAAGAGGTGATGTCTCATTATGTGAACATGAAAAGGGAAGTAAGTGGAGTATAAAATAACACCCTTTAACATAAGAACATGGAGAATAAAAGAAATTACATAAAGGATATTACTTGAAAAGAAAGAGAGAGGTCGGATCCCTTACCTTAAAACGTAACTATTAAAACTCAATGGTTTGGACCTTTAGGGCTTGGGGGAACCTTGGGAGGACTCCTTGCTAGGTAAGGAGACCAGAACTTCGTTGGGGGAGAGTTGGCACTGAAAAGTAAAGGAGGAAAGGGTGGGTATTTATAGGGAAAGTGAGGGGACAAGGCATTAATGGCCAAGGGACACCTCATTAGTGGTTTTGGAAAACCCATGGGCTTGCCCATGGTATTTTCCCATGGTATTGGCCACTTGGGACACCTCATACCTTATATTACTATTCATAATTCAACCATATTGAATATATACTTAATACATCATTTAATGATGTCATTAAACACCCGTAACTTAAAAACTATATTTTCACTATTCATCGAAAATTCAACTTTCTCAGAATAATCCAAAAATTTCACCTTAACCAAATATCAATGCTCTGATTTTAAAAATGAAATCCATTTTATAAAAATAATTTTCTAAATATTTTTAATTTAATTTTTAAATAAAAACACTATTCATCGAAAATTTATTTTTTTCAGAAAAATCCCCAAAAATTACCTTAACATAATATCGATGCTCTGAGTTCAAAAATGAAGTCCATTTTATAAAAAAAATTCTAAATATTTTTAATTAAAATTTTAATTTAAAAAAACACTACTCATCCGGAAAAACTAATACTTGAATAATAATTTATGAAACCGTTATTTAACCATTTTATTGAATCACATTACTTAATCAAAGTGACTAGCTTATTTTAATACTTTCTTTAAGTGAGATTATTAATCCATTTGGACACATTATTAATCCTAACCATAAAATCACTATTCATAATTTACTATTCATCAAAAATCAAGTTGATCTTATTAGACTCTAAATTTTGTACTGAACATAATTGCAAAAGACTATTTTTTGAAAATCATTACACATTTTTTAATTATTTAGGGTTTACATAAACATATTTAAAATATCCTTTTTCTAAAATTCATCAAAAATATGCATACTACATTTATCCGGTCATTTGAAAATTCATAAAAGAAATCAAAATTTTTATTTAAAACAAAGGATTACACAAGAAAGTTACGGTCTCCTAACATAGCCCCTTATCAAACCAGCATAGGACCTAAGTGTAAGGTGTGCTAAGGTGAGAGAATTTGAGGGAGGCTCGGCCAACATCGCACGAGTAGTAATTTCTATCAGTTTGAACTTCTCGTGAATGCGATCCCGTTCTAGATTTATACGATGAAGTTCAGCTTGGGTTTGGTCCAGAGCAAAGCCCAGTGGTGCTACCTCCTTCCCAAGTTCTGTTAGAAGGGCTTCGATCGGTCCAAGACTACTGGGTGAGGCCATCAAATCTTCTTTCTATATTAATTAACCAATATTGCTTGTATTTAGAGACAATAGTCAAAACGTTGAGTTTCCAGCGGTCAAATTGACCAGTGGTCAAATAACAATCAAAACCCAACAGTCTCATTTTAATTATACTCATGTTACTAAATGAAACATTTTTGTTGCGTATAAAAATAACCCATAAAATTAGGAAACAATATTTATTTAAAATTTCGGGTCATTACAATCTTCCCCCCTTAAGAAATTGCATCCTCGCAAATTTTAAAATTGGGTTTTGAAATTTCATTGAAAGTCCCACATCGGAAATGGAGTCAGTAAAACTATTACTTTAAAAGAATGAAAGGGAATTACAAAGGTCGCCCGAGTTAACCCACACTAGGATTCCTTGTAGGAAATCATGGACATGGAGGAGAAAACAAAGGGTCATGTTCTGAGGGAGAGTGATAGAGAACATGATTAGGAGAAAGTTAACCATGAGAAAATCCGAAACTTATGATGTGTGTAAACGGTCTTTGATTACCTAGTAGGAAACGTATACCAACAACATTTTTGTTTTACGTTTCTTTTCATAATTTTGAGGAATTCATTTACTACATAGAACAAAAACAGAAGAAAATATAACTACCTTCAAGTAGAGTTTCATCCTTTAATAAGTCCCTACCAACACTAATCTTTTCTCAAAGTGATGAGAATTCAAAAACACTTGGTCTCATAAAAGCACAAGAATCATCTTCTAGAGAATCACATAATCTACAAAAGATTAACTATCTATTTCTTCTATCTTTAAACATTATCCCAAAAACAGAAAGCTTAAGGTAAAACAACTCTTCAAAAAGAAATAATTCCATAGGAATGGAAACTACTTTTAAATCCTCAAAGTTCCATGGTACTACCCAAAGTTCATCATACACCATTCCATAAATAACGGTCCTTAAAATTCCTCAAAATAAACCAAACTAAGATTGAAACCCAAATACAAGAAGGATTTGATAACATAGTCTTCCAAAACAACTTCATTGATCATCTCCAGACAACATTAACCACTCCTAACATCTTATAACAAAATGTAGCTAGCCTAAACATATTTTACCCAAGATAGGTTAATCATTCCCATAAGTAACCTAAATTACTATAAGTCCACCTTAAATTCATCAATTCTTAAAAATATAAGCCAACCTTACTCCTCAATGAAAATACTATAGTAATCTATTTACCTCGGTCATATAGGGTCCCCAAAATAGTGAACGTATTCCAAAATAATAATCTTCTTTTAATCCCATAATCATCTCTGTCAAATTAATACGGAAATTGTCGCATTTCCTATCACATTGGTTGTTGGGACACGTTATTCCATTTCCCACCATTAACTAAGAAGAGAAAGTATAATTAGGGGCTTAAATACTTAACCAATAATCATGAAAAGGAACTTAAAGCATATAAGGATAACTTGCAGAAGAAAAGTATACCCTAACTTGTGATCCCCTAGGTTCCCATCTAGGTTATCCATGATCATATATTCTTATGTGAATCTTTATTTTATTTTATCTTTGTTCCTTTAACAATGGTTCATACCAAGCTTATGAATTTACCAAAGCATATCCCCCGGGAGTGTCGTAACCAAGAGTGCAGCAAGGCCCATTTTTGTGTACCAGTTCCCGTTCGAGTCTAGTTCAAAGCGGTGTTTTCGGGTTTAACCCCTATGTACATCTGTGCCAGAGCCACCTCTACCTGCTCGTATCCAGACATGGATGTATTTGCTTGGCAACCCCTTACTCAATACTCACCAAAATACCAGGAATATTTCCTATATTTAAAATTTTCTATAGGGTTCTTCCTAGAGTGTTAATATCCTAATTTCCACAAATAACTAAACCATCTTTTGATACCAACTGTAGAATCCCGTCTTTTTATAACATAACTTTCATTCCATTACACGGAACTGGGGATCTTTAAGGTTTAGTGTCTTGGAAACAAGGAACATAAAACATGAAACAAAAAAAAACATTCTTCTTAAACACTTGAAAGGCTTCTCATCATGTTCACCCTAGGCTCATTACCGCATCTCATAACCTGGGGACATACATCAAAAGGAAGGGTGAGAAGAAGGCCCAGCAAGGGAATCAAGTGAAACATTTTACATATGAACTTGAGATACATCAATAAAGTCATGAAAAGAAATATAAGGAATGAAAATGAAATCATGAGGCATATCATAATAAAAATAAAACCTTTTCATAATCTTGAAGATGTGGCTACATAATTTAACATAGACAATCATGAAAATATCACCAAGGTCCATCCCCAAGGTGTCATTTGAAAATTACCAAGGTTACTCACCAAGGTATCGTGAAAATTGTAATCTCTAGTGGTTACATCATTACCCAATGCATTGGAGCGCTATCAGGGCGCACCCTTAAATTTGCCTTTATTATCATGTGAGGCACATATATCATCATCAAAAATTTCATAAATAACCCATATAGCACAAAATAAATGGGTTTCATTTCATAATCATAACGTTTTAAAAACTGCTTTAAAGACATGATCTTTACGTCACTTTAAAACCCACATAAAAGGAAGGTGGGTCTCATGTATGTAAATCCCAGAATTTAAAATAGAAAATTTTGGTATATATGTGAATACCCATTTAGAAGAAAGAGCTTTGAGTATCCAAATAATAATATAAAATAACTTTATAAAAAGAGAAAGACATTTTGAGACAGAAATTCTGCAGCATAACGGCTATGTTACGAGGTTTTAGAAGACATTAAAAAGAGAGGGAATATGGGTCAAACAATCATAAATGACCCATAAAACAGTATATGGACAGAATAGAAGGATACATGATCATGGTAATGAAATTTCAAGGACATACCATTTGAAATGAAAAACATGGAAGGAAGACAAAAATTAGATTTCTCAAATGAAAGTTCGGCAGCCTAACGGCGTTACTTAAACTTCAAAAAAAATGATTTGAAAAGATAAAATAGGGTCTCTCATCATGAGAACATAAGAGTTCAGTATGATAGATATAGAGATAATGCCCCAACATAATTAAAAAGTAACTTGAAATACTTGACATGAAAGTAGAACTTTGAAAAAAATGAGAAGGGAGAAAGAATCCCCTAAAAAATTCGGCAGCCTAATGGCGCCACTTAAAACTTCAAAATACTGAATTGAATATATCAAATGGGGTCTCTAATCATATGAACATAAGATTCCAGTATGATAGATATAGAGATCATACCCCAACATAACTAAAAGGAACATGAAATAATTGACATGAAAGTAGAACTTCAAAACGAGAAGGGTGAAGAACCACTTAAAAAATTCGCCAGCCTAACGGCGCCACTTAAAACATCAAAATACTGAATTGAAGAGATCAAATAGGGTCTCTCATCATATGAACATAAGAGTCCATTATGATAGATATAGAGATCATACCCCAACATAACAAAAAGAAACTTGAAATAATTGATATTAAAGTAGAACTTCAAAACGAGAAGGGTGAAGAACCACTTAAAAAAATTAGGCAGCCTAACGGCGCCACTTAAAACATAAAAATACTGAATTGAAGAGATCAAATGGGGTCTCTCATTATATGAACATAAGAGTACAGTGTGATATATATAGAGATCATACCCCAACATAACAAAAAGAAACTTGAAATAATTGACATGAAAGTAGAACTTCAAAACGAGAAGGGTGAAGAACCACTTAAAAACATTCGGCAGCCTAACGGCGCCACTTAAAACTTCAAAATACTGAATTGAAGAGATCAAATGGGGTCTCTCATCATATGATCATAAAATATCAGTATGATAAATTTAGAGATCATACCCCAACATAACAAAAAGTAACTTGAAATACTTTACATGAAAATAGATCTTCAAAAATGAGAAGGGAGAAAGAATCCGTTACAAAAATTTTGGCAGCCTAACGGCGCCACTTAAAACATCATAAAACGAAATAATGAGAGTAAGAGGGGATCTCTCATTATGTGAACATGAAAAGGGCAGTAAGTGGAGTACAAAAGAACACCCATTAACATATGAACATGGAGCATAAAAGAAATTACATAAAGGAGATTACTTGAAAAGAAAGAGAGAGGTCAGATCCCTTACCTTAAAACGTAACTATAAAAACTCAATGGTTTGGACCTTGAGGGCTTGGGGGCACCATAGGAGGACTCCTTGGGAGGTAAGGAGACCGGAAATTTGTTGGGGGAGAGTTGGGAGTGAAAACTAAAGGAGGAAAGGGTGAGTATTTATAGGGAAAGTGAGGGGACAAGGCATTAATGGCCAAAGGACACCTCATTAGTGGTTTTGGAAAAACCATGGGCTTTCCCATGGTATTTGCCCATGGTATTAGCCACTTGGGACACCTCATTCCTTATCTTACTATTCATAATTCGACCATATTGAATATATACTTAATACATCATGTAATGATGTCATTAAACACCCGTAACTTAAAAACTATATTTTCACTATTCATCTAAAATTCAACTTTCTCAGAATAATCCCAAAATTTCACCTTAACCAAATATCAATGCTCTGATTTCAAAAATTAAATCCATTTTATAAAAATAATTTTCTAAATATTTTTAATTTAATTTTTAAATAAAAACACTATTCAGCGAAAATTTATTTTTTTCAGAAAAATCCCCAAAAATTACCTTAACATAATATCGATGCTCTGAGTTCAAAAATGATGTCCATTTTATAAAAATAATTTTCTAAATATTTTTAATTTGAATTTTAATTAAAAAAAACACTATTCATCTGAAAAAACTAATACTTGAATAATAATTTATGAAACCGTTATTTAACCATTTTATTGAATCACATTACTTAATCAAAGTGTCTATCTTATTTTAATACTTTCTTTAAGTGAGATTACTAATCCATTTGGACACATTATTAATCCTAACCATAAGATCACTATTCATAATTTACTATTCATCAAAAATCAAGTTGATCTTATTAGACTCGAAATTTTGTACTGAACATAATTGCAGAAGACTATTTTTTGAAAATCATTACACATTTTTTTAATTATTTAGGGTTTACATAAACATATTTAAAATATCCTTTTTCTAAAATTCATTAAATATATGCATAATATATTTATCCGGTCATTTGAAAATTCATAAAAGAAATCGAAATTTTTATTTAAAACAAAGGATTACACAAGACAGTTACGGTCTCCTTACATAGCCCCTTATCACACCAGCATAGGACCTAAGTGTGAGGTGTGCTAAGGGGAGAGAATATGAGGGAGGCTCGGCTAACATCACACGAGTAGTAATTTCTATCAGTTTGAACTTCTCGCGAATGCGATCCTATTCTAGCTTTATACGATGAAATTCAGCTTGGGTTTGGTCCAGAGCAAAGCCCAGTGGTGCTACCTCCTTCCCAAGTTCTGTTAGACGGGCTTCGATCGGTCCAAGACTACTGGGTGAGGCCATCGAATCTTCATTCTATATTAAGTAACCAATATTGCTTGTATTTAGAGACAATAGTCAAAACGTTTAGTTTCCAGCGGTCATATTGACCAATGGTCAAATAACAGTCAAAACCCAACAGTCTCATTTTAATTATACTCATGTTACCAAATGAAACATTTTTATTGAGTATAAAAATAACACATAAAATTAGGAAACAATATTTATTTAAAATTTCGGGTCGTTACAAGAGACCTCTGAAATTGTAGCATGGTTACCAATAATGAAATATGAATAAACAATATCTTAATCCAAAAATGTGTATAACCAAACCTGATCTACAATGACCTAATATTTTATGAATAAAACTCAATTTGTTTTGTTTGTATTATGGATATAGAAAACACTTGCAAAAATTTTTTATTGGGTTTCAATGATCATTATTTATCATTACCATTGATAATATAATCATTGAACAGAGATCCCATAAATGGTATAAATACATGGTTTTAACAAATCCATTCGGAAATGAAAAAAGAGATAATGCCCTCACCCAGTAGACTCGAGTCATATGATGCTTATATTTCAGACCTCAAAAAGGAGGTATCATCACTAGGATTCTCTCTTGACCAAACCCAAGCCAAACTTCAACAAATGAATCTTGAACAAAATCACATACAGGAGAATTTCATGTTATTAGAGTTACCACCAAGGTAATGTAATCTGAGCCGTCCATGAATCTTTCACCATCGCACACCTAACCCTTAGGTCTTATGAGCGTTTTATAAGGGATTATGAAATTAGGTATTAGTTACTTATTGTTTTATCCATTTTTATAAATAAAATCCTTATTACATCAATTCCTTTATGAGAATACTCTTTCATTAAAAATGATGAACTAGATAAATTGAATCATAGATTAAAAATGGAAATTTTAATAAATAAATATATATATAATTATATTAAACTATGGTTTTTATTAAAAATATTATAAAAATATTCTTATAAATTATGATTATATTAGTTTCTTATCTTAAAATGATTAGGTAATTAGTTTGATAAGAGTTATATATTTTATACGATAAAACCGAAAGTATAATTTTTAAAAATTTAATCATTTTTTGAAATAATTATTATTTTAATATGTTTTTTATAAAATTAATTTATTGATTAATAAATAAGTACATAATTTTTTGAATTCAATTGTAATTTGTATTATGGTTTGTAAACTGTCTTTTCCAAAACCCATGAATTTTAAATAAATTTGGGTTTTGATTATAAATAAAATAAATAAAATATTTAATAAATTATTCACTTAATATGAATAAATTTTTTGTAATCAGGATGTTGAAATTATCAAATGCTGAATTTTTCATAATTTTCTAAGACAGACGAATTTTTGGGTCAAATATAAATACTGTATAAATAAAATATGTGTTTTATGACATCATAATGACCCCAAAATGATGTAATAAATATAATATTCGGTATTCCTACCCAATATATATTTTCTATAAAAATAAATCTATTTTATTTTTATTTTACTTATTTCATAAATCCTTTGTGAATCCTCCAAAATGTATAATATTTTTTATTGTTTTAAATTATATTCCTTGAGGGTGATACACGCCTCTATAAAAGCAAGGCCAATATATTAATTCCTTTGTCCATTAGAATTATAAAATATTTTTTCCCAGTCCTTTTATTCAAAAACCATGTGCTCAATCAATTGGATTGTTTCTGGTTTTGAATATTCAATTATATAGATTATAAAACCTATGTTTGTGAGATATTATATAATTCTCCACTAATTTTCAATATATACTCACCCAAGATCCCACTTCACTACACTAAAAAATCTTTTATCACATCAATACATTGACCTACCCTCCCTATAATCCTCTCATGGCTCCCCAAGCTCTCAAATACCCCCTCTTCAATCTTTTTAAGTCACACACTCATCTACGGAATCCCAAAATTCCTTCTATTCTCATTTTCCATGTTTCCTTATATTGTTATTACCTTTTATTTTCAATTAAAAATATTGGAGAATGGTTTTTCACATCCACCATACACCCCTACTTATTTTTTATGATGATATACCCCATTATTTCTCATTAATTCCTTCATGTACACCCATTATTATGCCTATATTTCATAAAAGTTATTCCATTTCTCTCTTTCTTCATGTTTCATTATTATGTTATGCCTTATATTTCAAAATTCCTTGTGTTGGGACATGTTTTTATATGAAAAATATAAATTAAATTTCATGTATATATGATGATATTTCTCTTCCTATCTTATCAACCATAATTATAAAATTAATTGACATAGTTATGCTACAGAAATTGCATGGTGATTTTCCATGAAAAAATCATCATGTTGTGAATACCATTCCCATTTATATGTCAAGGGTATTCCACATTATGAAAATATACTTATTTATTATATAATTTTATTTATTTAATCCAAATTCCATTATCTTTGGATAAATAATGATTTTTAATGAATCCATGTTATAGGATCTTTGTGGCATACTTATGCATGAGATTAAAATGAATGTGAATGGTGTGCCTGGATAGCCCTCCAATGCATTTGGTAATGTATAGTATCATGATATGAAATTAAAAATGAGGGTTTAATCATTCTAATTCATGTTCAATGAGGGTCTACTGATGATAATCCATGTTCAATGATCCACGTTTTAAGCTAATATCATGTTCTATGTTGTTTCAACATTTCCATGTTATGGTAATCATGCTGTATCAGGAATTTATGTTTATTTTTCTCTTATGATCCACTAATAAGCCTATTTTATAACATGCTTTTTATTATTCATCTCATGAATTTTTTAATCCCTTACTGGGCTTTATAGCTCACCCATTTTGGTGGACATCTTCAGGTCATCCCATGAAGTGTTAAGTACGAAGGAAAGTTGTGGTCATGTAGAAGAATCATTAAATAATTATGTTGTATTTAAGGTTTTATATTGTTATGTAATGTTTAAAATTACATGATAAAATATACCTATAAATCCATGGTGTGGTATTAAAAGAATTTTTATTAAATAAATAAATTTCAAATATGAAATAAATAGTGGAGACATTATAGTTTTTATCAGAGGATAAGTTTAGTTATTTTTCCAATTTGGGTTATAAAACTCTAGTGAAATACATTGGGATAAGACTAAGTATAAGAAAAACAATCCTTTATTTTGGTGTGTATATAGAATTTATTTTATCAAGATAATAAATACCTTTATGGATACAACCATGTAGAGGTTTCTCTGGCCCATAAGTATCAAGGTGTAAAATCGGAAAACAACGTTTTGAGCTTGAATAAAATGGGAACTAGTGCCCGAAAATAGTCCTTAATACACGCATAGTTCAATAGTCTTGGGTGATATTATTTGTTAAAATCATAATCCTTGAATGAATCATTATTTAGGGGGAAATAAATTCCCCTAATAATATATGTTTGGAAATTGATAAGAGATAACATATATTGAAGCCTAAAAATTCATAATCCAAGGACATAAATGTAATTTATAGGGTATCCCTTTTTTTCTTTATATTCCCCTTAAATTTTTAATATTTTAAAATACTTACCCTGGATATTACTTTTATTCTATTCAATGGAAGGTAATAGGAGAAATTAGGCTAACAACTGATGTGAATATAAATGTGATGACTGTTCTAATGAGATTCCCAATCCGATGGGAGAAGGAATCTCAAACATTTCCCTAATAATCTCCCAGTTAATCATTTTATGAAATGATATTTTTTCCAACATGAATGTAACCCCCCCACACAATTAATAACAACCCGAAATTGATTGTTTTATGAGAAAATTCATGTAGATTTAAAGGTATCATTTTATTCATAAATCACCATATAATCTATCACATCCATTGATAATATATTTTCCATCCTTCAATGCTTTGAACAAGAGAAGGTTCTTCTGGATGCTTATTGTGTGGAGGGTTAAACAGATTAATGGTGGATATTGATAAAATAATATAAATCTTGATGAAGAGATAAAGTCATGGGAATGGAAGGATTCCCCAAAAATGATTATCCATTAAATATTTTCTCAGTGCCCTCCAAATTGAGATGGAAATGGACTTCCTTGACCCCAAGAAAATATATGACGAATCTGTTAGAGTGTATGAAAAAAATCACACAAAATTGGCATGATACACCTCCAGATTAGTCCTTTCCCGCGAATTCTAGATTAACAGCTTCTTTGGTGAGCAGAAACCTTGTCTACGGAAAGCTCTTGATATATGTGACTTTGATAGCTCTGTGGAAATTGTCTAATGTGACCTCAAATTCAAAATGGAGAATAGAGAATATCAAGGGTATCATGGGGATATGAAGTGGAAAGTATAATTCAATTCTGGTGGTTTAATTGTTAAATCCAATTGTGCTATGAAATTCTAGAACCCCACTTGCTAAAGGTGCCGAAAGAAACACCCTATAAATTTTCTGAAGTGGGAAAGTAAATACAATAGTAGTGTAAGTGAATGGAACCTGTACAATAACTATCAATAAGAAAAACTCACTAATGCTACAGAGGATAGGAGAAATCAGTATGATCCACAATGCATTTTTTTATTGCTACAACTGCGATGAACTAGGGCACATTCCGAACTAGTTCCCCATGCCATGGTTTTTTAGAGGAAACCAAAAACATACAAGGCATCAAGGAAGAGATTTTTCCATCACTACTGCTGAAGTGAATCACAAAAATGATGTGGTAATAGGTAAGATAGTTATTCCTTATAGGATAGAAATCAGTCTTTTTAATTTGGGTTCTACAAATTCTTTTATATCCCAATCATTTATTAGCACTATTCAAACACCACAACAAATCATAGATGTAATGATGTCAATGAGAACAAAATATGGTGCCATTATTGCACCCCAAGAATATAACTCCTCCCATGAAAAAATTTCTAAATTGAACTTCTTGGAGAACCTCATAAAACTCCCTCAAGTGATGTTTTATGCAATTTTTGGCATGGATTTCCTATCCCTATATAGATCGACCATAAATTTCCGTGAGAGGGAAATAACTCTTTATATAGTGAATCAACCCCTGATTCTATACAAGTTCATGGAAGAGGATGAATTTTATTTGTCACCATCATATAAAGATGGATATTACTACCCAATGAGTATTTGTATCCTTATCAGATGATTGAGTTGAAGGAAAGAACCATCCTCAAAGACAATCCTATTTTGAGGGACTTCGCTAATGTTTTTTTTAGAAATTGTCTGGTCTTCCTCCTAAAAGAGATGTTGAATTTTTGATCGATATTATACCTTGGGCATTTCCAATATCCAAGACCCTGTATAGAATGTATTTCATGGAGATTTAGGAGTGAAAGAACCAACTATAGGAAAATTTTAATAAAGGGTTTATACTCACTAGTGATTCACCACGGAGTGCACCATTCCACTTCATCAAGAAGAATGATGGGTCAATGCGCATTTTCATTGATTATTGTGAGCTCAAATATTAGGATAAAGAAATAATATCCTTTATCACTAATTGATTTCCTATTCTATCAAATATATGGAGCACTAAATTTTTCCAAGGTGGATATGTGGTCAAGATATTCCCATTTAAAGGTGAAGAAGGAGGATATCCTCACGTCTTCTTTTCATACTTGGTACATGCCTAATGAATTCTTAGTAATGCATTTCGGAATCACTAATGCTCCCACAAACATCAAGGACTTGATGAATTAAGACTTCAAAGATTACCTCAAAATAATTTTGGTAGTATTTATAGACACTAAAATAATATACTCCAAAACCTAGGAGGAGAATGGAAAGAATCTATGCACTGTACTAGAGACTGTGTGAAAGGAGAATCACTATTCAAAATAAAGAATGTGTGAGTTTCTGTTGAACAAAGGCATGTTTTCTGGCATGTCATAACTAGCAATGGGATATATATGGATCCCACCATGGAAAAATAAATTGATGGAAGGAAGAGGCAAACATCTGTGATAGATATCCACACCTTCCTTGGCATAGTAGGATATTATCATCGATTTGTGATAAATTTCTCACAATTGTCAAATACTATTACAAAGCTAACTTGGAAGGGATTCATGTATTCTTTGAATGATGAAGGCATTTAGAGCTTCAAGGAGTTGAAAAGGAGATTTATCACTGTGCATGTTATCACACAACACACATGTGTACAACATTTGATGATGTTCAATGATGCTTTGAAGAAGGGATTATGTTGTGTGTAGATGAAAAATGTCAAAGAAAATTCCTATGCTTCATGGAAATTGATTGTTCCTGAGTAGAACTATCCAACACATGATCGGAAGTTTCCTGCAGTAATCTTTTATCGAAAATTTGGGGACATTACCTCTTTGGGGAAATGTGTGAAATATATATATAGATCATAAAATCCTCATGTATACATTCACATTGAAAGAGTTGAATATGGGCTAATGAATATGGTTAGAGCAGAGAAATGACTATGAATGATCAATCCATTACCTCCCTGAGAATGAAAATACAGTGGGATACACTCTAACTAGAAAGGATCCGAAAACTCATTCATTGATGAGAATTGAAAAGGATCCAATCATCTTACATTTTATGAATATATATACAGGAATCATATTGAATGTAAAAACATCAATCCTTTAACAAATGATGCGTCAACCGTATCTTTTGGAATGGTTAATGGATGATAGAAAGGCTGATGTGGGAATTCAGAAGAATGTGGAAACTATCAAAAAAGGGAAATACTTGATGTTGACTGTTAATGAAGAAGGAATTTTGAGATTTCGGTCAAGAATATATTTTCCATCAATTCAAGATTTATAGAAATAACATATCTATGATACACATAGTTCGAATTTCTCCATTCACCCAAAAATCCAAATATTTATTGAGATCTCTAAGAGCATTTTTGGTCCGATAATATGAATAAGGAGATCACTAAGTATACATATATTTGCTAGCTATGTCAGAAAGTGAAGGTAGAGAGTCATAAGCCTAAGGGGATGATGCAACCATTTCCTATACGATCCTGGAAAGGAAAAAACATCACCATGGAAATTGTCAGTAGACATTTTAAGACATCTAAAGGATAAAATGAAATCTGGGATGTTGTGGATCATGTAATAGAGACTAGACACGTTATCAGAATTAAAGAGGATTTCTCATTAGAGAAATAGTTATATATAATAAATAGAGAAGTGTTTAGGCTACATGGAGTGCCAATATCTATTGTTTACGATTTACATACAAGATTCATGTCTATGTTATGGAAGAGTCTGCAACATGCTCTGTATACTGAACAGAACATTAGTATGGCTTATCATCCTTCAACTGATGGACAATATGAACGGTCTATCCAGACAGATGAGAACATGATGAGAGCTTTCTCAATAGACTTTAAAGGTAGATGGGACCAACATCTTTCTTTGGTGGAGTTCTCTTACAACAACAGTTTCCACCCAAGTATCAAAATTCTTTCTTGTGAAGCCCTTTATGGGAAGTGGTGTAGAAGAACACTAGAATGTTTGGATAAAGATGGGGAATGATAAATTCTATGTTCATAAATGAGTGATGAAATGGTGGATAAGGTTAATACCATCTGGTTTCATATCTATGCTGCTCAGAGTCTACAAAATAGGATGTATTACATGTATCACTCTTGAGGAATTACATACATAACCTATAATATGTACCCAACACAGAGGTGTTACAATCGGAGAATGGCCTATATTGTGAAGTGAATTTAGTGAAGATCATAGATCATAGGGAAATTATCTACAAAATAAGATGATGCAACCGATTAAGGTGTTATGGTGAAATCAAAAGTTTGAAAAATAAGTGTGGGAACCTAAGGAAGTGAAGAGGTAATGTTACAGTCATTTGTTTTTGTGTGGGAAAAGGAAATTTCAAGGGATAAATTTATTAAGGGTGAATGTTGTAATGACCCAATATTTAATAAATAAAACTCTATTTCTTTTATTGTATTATGGATATAGAAAACTCATGAATTATTTTTTTATTGGGGTTAAATGATTGATAAGTATCATTACCACTGATAATATAGACATTGAATAGTGAGAACATTGACTAATTTAAATATTAGGTTTTAAAAAATCCTTTCAACATTGAAAGAGGAGATAATGGGCTCATCTAGTAAACACGGGAAAAATATATATCATTTTTTGGATCCCAAAAAAGAGGTATCCTCACTAGGATTTTCACTTGACCAAGCCCAATCCGAGCATCATCACATAATGCTTGAATGGAATCACCTACGAGAGAAGTTCATGTTATTATAGATTACCTTCTTAGTGATGTTATCTGATCTTCCCCCAGAGTCTATCACCATCACACACCATACCCTTAGGTCTTATGTCTTTTTATAAGGGGTTATGAAATAAGTTATTAGATATTTATTTTTTAATTTGTTTTTATAAATAAATGACGTATTCCATCAATTCCATTATGAGAATAATCCTTCTTAAAAAGGATGAATTTGATAAATTGATTCTTAAGGTAAAAATAGTACTTTATGAAATATATACATTATTATATCAATCTATGGTTTTTATTAATAATATTATAAAATAAATTCTTATAAATAATGATTATATTATTTCCTTGTCTGTAAATGATAGGGTAATTAATTTGTCAAGAGTTATATTTTGTATATCCTAAAATAGACAGTGAATAGTTTATTTAGTTAATTATTTTATGAAATAATTAAAAAAATTTATAAAATCTTATGATAATATTTCATTTATTAATAATAAATTATTATATTATTTTTATGAAGATATTTGTAATTTTTATAATGGTTTGAAAAATATTTTTGTCATAACCCAGGAATTTTCATTATGTGCCAGAATTCATTTTAAAATTGAAAATTCACATAATTAAAAATTATTTCTATAAGATTAAGATTATTTTTGGAAACAGGATGTGTAAATTATCCAATTGTGAATTTTCCATAATATTATGAGATAACAAATTTTTGGGTAAAAATTAAATACCGTGTGAATAAAATATGTGTTTTATGACATCATAATGACCCCAAATAATGTAATTATTAAGATAATGGGTATTATCTTCCCAATATATTCTTTACCATTAAAATAATGTGATTTTATATTTATTTTACTTATTTTATAAAGCCTTTGTGATTCCTCAGAAATGTATAATATTTTTTTTAAATTAATTTCTTTTAGGGCATGACTCACCTTCACATAAGCAAGGATTATATTTTAATTTATTAGGACATTGGACTTATTAAATTATTATTTCCCCTCATATTTGGAAACATCATGGGAAAAAACCATGGGATTGTTTGCAGTTCTGAATATTTAATTATATATATTCCAAAACCTATGTTTGTAAAATAGTATATAATTACCCACTAATTTCAAATATAAACCACCCATGAATCCACATTTATTAACTAAGATCCATATAGAACGTTCCTACTCTACCCTGCTCTCTATATAATCCTACCAATGCACCCTAACCTCTCAAGAATCCCCTATTCAAGCTTTTTATATAACACACTCAAGTAAGGGATCCTCACTTTCCTAACATTCCAATTTTTTCCATGTTTCCATATATTGTTATAACCATTTATTATAAAGTTAAAATGTTTACGTATGACTAAAAACCTCCCCCATTCATAATTTCTATAGTTTTAATGATGAGATACCCCTTTTTATCTCATTAATACCTTCAATGTACACTTGTTACCATGCCGAAATTTCGTAAGAGTTATTATATTTATCCTTTTTCATCAAGTTTCATTATTATATTATGCATTATAATTCCAGATTACTTGTATTTGAAAATGTATTTATATGTCCCTATTGCTGTCCATTTCATATATATATGATGAGAGTCCCATTTCTCTCTCATCAACCATTTTTTATGAAGTTTAATGATGGCGTTATACCACCGAAAATGCACCAGGATTTTCCATGCCAAAATCATCATATAGTGAATAACATGCACATTTCTCTATCAATAATATTCACCATTATGAAAAAATAATTTTTGTTATATAAATTCGTGTATTTATTCAAAATTTCATTATAATGGAATAATTGATTATGTTGAATGAATCCATGTTATATAATTTATGTAGCACACTTAAGCATGGGATTAAAATGATTATGAAGGGTGTACTTTGATAGTGCTCCTATTCATTGTGCAATTATTAGTATCATGAATCTCTATGTGAAATTATGGTTTACTGGTGCTAATTTATTTTATATTAGAGTTTAATAATACTAATAAATGTGAAATTATCCTTGGCTCAAGCTAATATCATGTTGTATGTTGTTTCTAAATTTCCATGTTATGATAATAATGCTATATCATGCCTTTATGTTAATGTTTATATAATGATCCTTTGAAATACCTATTGGATAATAGGTATTTTATTCCTCATTTCATTCCATGTTAACTCACTTAAGGGGCTTTATATGTCACCCCTTTTTTGTGTACATCCTTAGGGTAACCTATCCTCTGTTATGTACGAAGGAATTTTGTGTTCATATAAAAAAATCTTTCAATATAGATGATGTATTTAATGCATTCTATTGTCATGTAATGTTCCTAATATCCCTAGACACTAGACCTCTTGATCCTAAAAGTTGTATTAAGTGGATGTTTATGTAAAAAATAATGATTCAATATTAAATAAATAGAAGGTTCATTATAATTTCAATTCTATAATAGAATATCTAAACCAAAAAAATATCAGGTTTACTTATCACATATCTACAACCGACATTCACAGGTTCTCTCCTCCATTCCACCATACAACCAGAATCGATGAACTATGGGAATAGAACACCCATGAAACACCTTATCCATGTTGTCGGTGATCTTTATAGGATTCTACTAAAAGGTAAAATCATCATAAAAAATCAATCTATACCTTCAAAATTACATGATAGGCTTGTTATGGTTTTGATAGAGCTAAGAAACATTAAATGTATCCCCTATCTGTCTCATTTGTGGGGGAAGTTCTTTCTAATATAAAGTGCCTTTAACATGATCCAAAACCTAGAAAGGTACCAAAAACTATTTATAAAACATAAAATCCAAAAACAATGTCATTACACATGATGATGTTTAACAATCCAAAACACATGATCTCTAATATAAAACTTTATAGGTATCCACTTATGATCGAAATTGCGCTTCTGAAGACACTTTGGTGCCTTTATCCACATATGAATCTCCTGGACCATCAATATAATTTTCTACCGAAGGTCCGGCCCGAGAATTATTGACTGTCCAACTAAATTACATAAAAATATAGATTGGGTAGGTATGTCATATAATAATTCAAATGGATCCACAAAAATTTTGTTGTGTAAAATACTTCTTTTAAAAAACTGGACCAAGGGTATGTGCCTCATCTCTTATTCCATAAAATTTGGGATACATGAATGCAACATGTATTCTAGTTTAGGGATGGTCCACTTAATCTAAATATATATGTATATATAAAATTAAAGGATATGGAATAGTTGAGAGAAGAAATAAATCTGAATATCTCTCCACACCATGGTGGTAAAATTAAGGTCAGGATTAAAGATGGTAATCTTTGGGACTCCATATATTTTCACAAACTCCTCCAAATATTGCATTAAAAAAATTTCCATTTAACTCTTACCCAACATCACTATAAATTGAGATTATTTCATATAATGGTCCACTATCACCCATATTTAATCGACACCTCCATATAATTGAGGTAAAGAAGAAAAATTTCAAAGTTATTTCCTTTAACTTCACCTAAGAAACATGAATATTATATATCAACCACCAAAAACATAACTCTCAACCTTCAACTATTGGAAAACCAAACATATTAAAATACATTTTACTAATTTCTTCATCCCATGGCACTAAATATTAAATCATAGAGAATAGTTCATCTTTTTTAAACCAAAATGTACCACCAAAGGTGAGAAATGTTACTCAAAGATAAGTATCTCACCCATTGTTATTAGAATCTTCCACTAGAAAAAAACTTAATTTTATTGATCCATAGACCAACCATCAGGGGAATCACAAAAGAAAAAATTATATCTTAAGATCTAAAACTCAAATTCCACTACCTTTGAATCCTCCACCTGCGACCCCAAGGATGAATAATGATTAATTTGGAAAAGAAAAATTGTTTTTCCATCATCTCCGATTTAAGGATGAATCCCTAAAATCTCTTCCATCACTCCCTATATGTAACCTAATTCTTAGACGACATTACTAAGAACTTCTTAATCAATTAATATAAAAAAACATTATCATATCTTGGTATATATGAAATCTCAAAGTGAGAATCCTAAAATAATTCCATCCACCATCATTACATCATGTTCATGTCATGTTGGGATAATACATTACTCATTCTCTTAAAAATGGTAAAAACCAAAAAAATGCATCTTCAAGAGGTAATGTCTCCAATATTTTAGGTAAAAGATAATATTGGTCAAATCAAGATCATGGGGTGCATATTTACAATCATATGGAAATAACTACAGAGAAAAATATGAAATAAATAAAATTTGATGCATCATCACATATCCTATCCCGTGAAATGATGTGTCACATAGACCCCAGAACTGAAATCCCTTTATTAGAAAACAAAGGTCCTAAGTACTGGAAAATTTATTCTTTACTTACTGAAAATCTATCGACCACTGATTATTCCACATGAATTCCATGTCATTTCTAGTCAAGGATTTTATAGGAGTTTCAAATCAAGATAATTCAGATACATGCTTCCTATATTTGACCACAATAAAAAATGATACTTTGAACTTATACAATAGTCACGGGGGTGTCTAAAAAAATATAATCTTCCTTAAAAGGAACAAAAAATCATCACTGATGGGATATTAAATACCCAAAGAAATAAATATATTGATCCAAAAACTAAAACATCAATTAATTATTGAACATATTATAATGATGAAGAACTCCCAAAATGGGACACATAAACTCAACATAATATTCCTCTGATATAGAGTGAAAGAATATTTCATCATTAAAAACCATAACTTAAAAATCTATGAACTCCCAAAACACAGAATTCATCAAACCAAGGAAAAAATAACGAGAATTCAACAAACCAAATGACATCACCAAAAACACATAATTCCAAATAAGACTATATAATGTGATCATAAAAATATCCTTAACCTTTATCCATATATAATGATATATTTACCACATATTGGACTTTGAGAACCAACTAATTCCTTTTAGATGAATAAATAAATAATAAATCTATTAAATAATACATATTTTCTTTTATATCACATGATTTGTGTGATGATAATCAATAAAATGAACAAAAAATATATTATAATCCTTTAGAAACAAACAGGTGCACCCCAATGTGATATATTTGGGAGAACGAAACCCTACGAGAATCAGTAATTGAGATGTACTCATAGTTCTCACTACTCATAAGGTTCCACCATATAAAGAGACATTGAGTTACGATAAATACATGGTTGTAGATCAATCCAAAAATTAATCTCCCATCATGATTTCAATGACACATACTCTCAAGGAAATACATTGACCTTCTTTTCCATAAACCTAATAAACACTAACTTCTAATCCACTAATGAACTCTACATCCTATAAAAAATCAAGGAAAATGAGGATGGAATAATAATCTGGCCCATACTTGAGTCTTTCTGTCAAATTAAAATTTTTGAATCTCTATCAACCCTGCAAGAAACAACCATTATCTTAATTTAATATAAAATGTAATACACTAAATACATCCACTTCATTCTCAAAATTACGTCATATAGTAATATCCACAAACATGTTAACTCTCCCCTAGAGTAGTGATTCCCTATTACTTTATCACACTTTCTACATACGTAATAAATAAATTCTCTTCCTTAAATTGGAATATTCAATTCAATTGGAACATCAAGTCTCTCCTCCTTATTTCCGAAATCAGGGACTAGATAAGTTGATATAATGGAGTTCATAGATACCAAAACAAACAAGGAATGCTCCCAGGTAGAAAATAATAAATGGGTACCTCAAACCACCTGAGGCTCTCTTGGTGATATAAATTACTATGCATGAAGCTTACAGTGATATGACCGTTGACCTATATTAAACTTTATGAGGACCACCTCTATGGTAATGATTTTATATTGGGTGATGAAAAGAATATTATGGAAATCCTCTATCTACCCAATCACATCTTTGTAGATAACATGACAGATCATCCTTCTGTTACCTCATCTTAAACAACTTCACTTAAGGAATACTTTATTTAACACCTAGTACATTCTAAAGACCTAAAATGGCCAATAACTCTATCCAATGATGGCCTTGGCCACCACATAAAAATAAATCATTAAAGGCTATTAAAATGGATGAAGATCCCACTTCACTAGTGAAATGAGATTATGAGGTTTGGGACCTACAACTGATTGTCCAACTGATCTTCTTTCTAGACAACTAGGATCCCAAAACAAAAGCTCAACATCATGAAGGCACCAAAAATATATCCTCTTGTAATGACATTTTTCTATAAATAATCTTCTAAAAACATTTACTCTCACCAAAACCTCGATATATGTAGAAAACATGAATAAGGGGACCTAGTTCTAGCACTATATATAAATAATCCTCAAAATTTCTCACCCTAGCCTCATAATTTGATAGTTTTTCTGAACAATGTCAGATAAGGGTCTTAAAATGATCCTAAAATCCTACACACTATAAATTCATCATCAAAGGGAATGGTTCTCCTAGAGACTAGCTGACTTCCCCATATATGAAACAAACTCTACTATAATCTTGTACCTAAAATTATTTCTTAACAAATATAACCTATTGGGATCTCTAAGAAATATTGTCCACTATTCCATCATTTCTCTGGACATCATCATCATAACCATAGAACCCATGTTATCAATTAGAGCATAAATCAAAATGGAATCTATCTCAACTTCATCTAATTTGTATTATATTATTGTATTTTAAATGGATCCATCATACTAAAATGGAACCTGGAACTCCGATACATTGATTTTTATCCTCCATGATTCATTGTTTTCATCTTCTATATTTTAGCGATCTATTGAAAAATCCATCTAAAAATCATCATCAATAAACAAATGAAGATGTCTACTTAGGGCCACACTATGGGAAAAATTTGAAAAAGTCAAAAAAAATAGATATAAAATATTTATTCTTAATTAATTAATTAATTTTATTTAATAAAGGTTTAAAATATCCAATAGTCTTCAATTTTCAAACATAATCACAAAGAATAATGAAGCATAATCCTTTCCATGGTCTCTACCATGCAACCATTATCACATAACACAGTTGTCTTAGTAAAATTAAAGATCACTTAGTTTTGATAATAGGGGGACCAAAATACATGTGCATAAACTTGTCACCCTTTATTACATCAATTAATAAACTTAGCTGACATTGTTTCCCTATTATCCCACTCAGTCCTCACTTGACCCCAACTCTAATCTCCTTCTTACACCACCAACTAAACATTTTACCCCACTATGTCATGACCTTGAAACCCAAATGGTAGGCCTCCTAGGATGAAAATTATATATGTAGGATAGATTCCTCATAAATATTGTATCAAATAGTCCAAAGGTTGTTGAAAATCATTAGGGTTATAATGAATATAAAAATGATAGGAATTACAATCTATGAGAACACATTAAAGAGAGAGATAATATGAGAACCCCACTCAAATCCATCTATGATATAAAAAATTAAATGCAAATAAATCAATGTAATTCCATAAAATCGAAATTAACTAGAAATAAAAAAACAAGTATATAAAATGTAGACTTTGTAGTGACAACAAAGAGAAAGGAACTCCGATAGCAATATCCTAACTGATCTCTGAACATCACATATGGATATGAAAATTCGTTTATCTATATTTAGGGTAAGAATAATTGGTATACTATGTATGATCCATCCTAGAGAGTCTCATGAAAAATATAAATAAATCATATAAAATCCTTGTGAAATATAAATGAAACTAACTCATCACCTAAACAAGTATACTATGTTCCTAGCATTACCATTGACTTCTATCACCAAGTTAAAAATAAAAGAGATCATATATTAAAATTGTAAAACAAAGTTACCCCACTGTCACTTCCCCATCAGTTTTTCAATATTCCCCAACATATTACATAATAAAAAATGTCTCTCTTAAAGAAGTCGGCTCGAAGAGACTTGGATTATGTATCAAAACATGGATCCCATACATATCATCATTTAATAATCCCATACCACATATCTATATTTAACCGAGATGTTTTTGGAATCCACCACAACATATATTCTTTTGATATTATATCGGGTATTGTAACTTAAGTTATCACCTCCCACACACCACGTATGTAGTCGATCCATGAAAACCCATACATGCCACACCTATAATAACCACATGTATACCAAATCTGGATATACATATGTGTGAAATTACCATTATAAATTTTATCTATCTACACACATATATGGAATAAAAATAAACACCAATCAGATCAACGCATAATACCACCAAGAAAATAGGGTGGATCAAAATATGGTTTCCATCCATCAATCCTTCACCAACATTGGTGGTGTGGAAAACACCCCATGAGTCCATTGTGTGTCAGTTACCCTTCCAGAAAGAGTGGGGTAGAATATGGAATCCTAAAAATTATACGTTACAATATATCACTCAACCACACTATGTGTATAACCCTTTCCTAGGTAAACTACATCTATCATCACCTTGACACCCAGCTACCACTAATAAGGAATATAAATACTCTAAGAAAACCAACAGTTATGAAGAGATACATTAAAATATATATTTACTTTTTAAAATTTAACATTTCATTATTTATAAATTACAAATTAAAGAAATTAATTTTGAACCAAATTTCCTTAACCGTCATGGATATATTCATTCCCTTGAGTAACATTCCAACTTAATCCACAGGTTCTCGTGATTAACAATATAATATTTATTTTCATGTGAACAAAATCCATGGGTTAAATAATCCATTATTCATTTACTATTCTATAATTTGTAGTAATTTTGGAAAACATCATAATCAACTATAGATGAAATGTATAATAATTCAAAACATACTGCCACTAGAAAATGGTAATGAGATGCAGATAAACTAGTAATTACATCATCCATCCTTAGGAATATTTATCAAGAATGATTCTCAAAATTTGGAACAAAAATGATTAAGTTCATATTTAATACATTCCATTATCTCTAGATCCATAACAAGCACCCTCATACATATCATTATACATCTCATTATCATAGGCATCAACGAATTCCAAAACTTTTATCCTCCCAACCGATATCACATCGGTCATCTTAGGATCACATTGGATCACATAATGATAGTCACATGTAAAGAAACACAAAAATAAAAAAATAGAAGAAAAAAATTAATTTATCCAACTCCATTAACACATGGATGAAAAAAGCATTATAAATTGAAGTTTTTTTTTATCAAATTTTATTAACACATGGAATACCAACATCAATTTAGTACTTCATTTAGAATCAATTAATTTTCATGAAATTAAAATAAATACTAATTTCATTAAAAATTACAATATTGGTTATTATCCATATAGTAAATTTACCTAGATTTTTGTTCATTACGAATTTTAATAAATAATATCCTAATCCAAGAAAAAATTACATTATAAAAAAAATCATAACCCATATAGCATAAAATCTAGAAAATTTACGGGAAAGTTTTTTTTGTGGTGAGAATATAATTGATTCCTATCCATAAACCAATTCATTATGAATCTGGTATATCCATTATTTGTATTAATTCAAATACCACTTAAACAAAAGGAGTTGTAAAATAATGATTTCATGTCAAAATATGGTAAAATAAATTAATCCCCTACCTATATTCTATAACGTTCTTCACATGAGAACATACAGTTTAGTGTATCTATGATCACCACTCCTACAAGGAAACTACACACCTCCCAAGTCACTATACGACAACCACACTAATATATAACAAATTAAATTATATAATAATAATAGATATCATCATCCTCAAAAATTAATAAATAACTAGAGGAAATATGTATGAATTAACAAAAATCTTCCAGAAAATAAAATGAACACACCCGAGATCAAACTGGGGAATTCTGGGATAAAATTTGATAGAAAGGGGATTAAAATTCCATTAAAAAGATTTATTTGGAACCTAGTTGTTGAGGGGTAATGTTTGGAAAAATTTTGATTTTTAAGAGGATTAGGGTAATTATAGGGCAATAGAAAATTATATGACCTTGGTGAAACCCCTATGACCATATTGCAGAACTACAAGAAACAGGGCCTAATACGGTGCAATGTTAGATACTATGCCACATAAATCCTACCATGAAGGTAAAATATCTATAAAAAATAATCCCTCAAAATTTATTAAATAAATTTAAATAATGATCAAGATTTACAAGGGGTTTTAAAAATATGAGAGTGAATCAGTCCCCTCATATTGTGTCCACTATTAGTGCACAATAATACATGGTTTTGAAAGATCACATATGTCTCATTTCAATGATTTCAATCATTGACAAAGAATCTACCACATATTCGGATTCCCTATAAAAATGAGAAATAGTAAAGTTGATTTTCATTTTTTGTATTATTTTCTAAATATAATGAGTTAGAATCCACTAAGGGACATCCCTGGATCATTGTCTTTAATCCCTTACTACAATTTCATAATTAGATTTCATCGCATAATTATTCCAATTATTTTATACCAAATCTTTAATAGCATAGATCATAGACACCCAACATTGTCAAAGATACATCATAGAACCCCCATGAAAATATTTCATAGATCATCTAAAAGTTAAGAGGAATTATATAATATGCTAACCCACTATTCCATAGAACCCATTTTCTATTGGTGGGGAAACTCCACCACCTAACCCTTTTAGTTCAACTACCATTAAAAAGGATGAACAACCAGAATAACCAATATTAAAACTACACTACATCAATAATATCTACGATACATTACTAAATCATCTTATACTACAACCCTACATTATGGAATAAAAAACAAACAAGTCTATAACATAGCTTACCTTCACATTGATACCATTCAAAAATTTCAAGTTCCTGAAAGTCCCCTACATTATTCCATATTCTAAAATCATACCCTTAAATTACATAATGACTATTCATATGGATTATTCTTATGTTTCATGGTTAATAATTCCCCATTAATATGATATTTTAGTTTAACTCTAATTTTTTTCTATTAAATTATTTTTTGGAACCTACTTGGGAATTATCTAACACTATAATATCGCATTTCAAAGAGACATTTGGGTGTATAGCCATACATTAATAACTAAAAAATATCATTTATTCATTTTCTAACGTTTTTTTAGATTTAAAAGGGTTTAATTTAAGATAAAAATGATTGAACCCAATTATGTTTTTTTCAAATTTTGGAAAGCTAGTTCATAATTTAACAATGTAAAAAAAATATTCTTTGAGATGTAACATAGATAGATAACATGAAAATACTGAATTTGATTCATTTTTATCAAAACAATGAATTAGAAATACATTCACTACCCTTATAGAAACTCATTAGAACATTGATCTTAACAGGAGAAATATGTATTTATATTGAATTGAATGAATAATGTTGTGCGATAATAGGATTCCTACTCACAATTTGTCTAAAATTATTAACATCATATTATATGTCATTAATATTTTAAATAAGGGTTATGCTGAAGAATGTAACCATTGAGTTGTGTAATAATATAAATAAAGGATGGATATTTTGATGAATTTTTTTTTATGAACATAATATCTCAGAAACCAAGAACAATCGTTGTATATTTCATCCTAATCCTAATAAATGAATATTACAAGTTTACACTACGATATTAAAATATTATATTGTTTTCAAAAAAATTAATGGATTATTAATGAAATAGAAGACATGATATTTTATGAACATCACCCTTTCCATAAAAATTATTTGATTAATAATCCTTGATATTCTAAAAACAATTAAAGTTGTGATCCTCCCAATGTCAAAAAATTGATCTTAATTCTGAACATTATCCATAAGAATAAATTATAGATTAATTGGAAACTATTTAACCTGAATGTTTGATATAAATATAGCCTAGAACACTAAAACACCATCACTCTGAGGATGTTATATAATGTCTAAAATAAGTGTGGGTTTAAGAAGATTTGTTGGAATCCTAGAAGTGTTTTATAATTTCTTATAAAATTCTAAACCGAAATCTATATAATATGTCCTTTCAGATGATTGATGGGTTATTTTTAGATATTAGGATTTGAAATAATTTAATATAAATTATGTTTTTGATGCAACTGATTGGCCCTTAAACTATCATGTTATAGAAACAACATGGAACCTTAAAAATAAGAAGGTTGACCCAGGTGTAGTAATTATAAATGAAGCAATATTAATGGAAAAGGGATATGACCATTAATATGGGGTAAATTATGAGTAAACCATTTATCTTCTTTATTACATTTTTCCATTATGATTATTTTAGACTATGTATATTATATGAATTTTAAATTACTGTTGATGGATGTAAAATCTTATTTATTAAATGATATTTTTTTGTAGAGGTTGTTTATGTTAGGAAAAAACTAGGTTTTGTAAACCCCCATTTTTAAAATTATGTTTTAAACAAAATAAAACACTATATTGTCTTTTAAAACAACCAATGGATTGGTGGTAATGGCAATGTTTATATCATTTATCAATTTGTTTTCTATTGGCTACAGAGAGTATAATTAATTTAAGAAAACAACTTTTTAATTTTTTATATGTTCCAATACCCATTGATGATGTTGGTTTTTGTCTAAATACTATGAAATTGTGTAGTTAATTTTCAACACTCATGAAAACGAAATTATAAATGAGCATGATTGGTGTTCTAAATTTCATTCTTGATTTTCATGATTATCGCCAATATTTTTGGAATGTTTTATATTAGAGTATATATTTACTTTCAAAAATTAATATATCAAGACATGGAAATAGTACTATATATTTACCTTATATGAGTTTTCATATTAATATTCCTTTTTTTGAGACTAGGAAAAAATTATTCAATAGGTTTTATAGAGTAATAATTTGGATTTTGTTATATATTTCTATAAATAGACAAAATATTATGTTATTTTATTTTTATGTGGAATATTACATCAAAATATGAAATAAAAACATTTAAATGATGAGAAAATTATTTTTTAGATTAGAAATAATCCTATTTTTCATCAGTAAATTTTATAAAATAATTTTGTTTTCATTTAATATCATATTATCATTATTATTTTGATTGGTGAATACCTTATAGAAAAGGTTACTCAAGAATCGAACACATCCTAGTTAGATATATGATTTATTGGTTCAGTAAGAAGCATAACTATTAGGAATTAACAATTATGAAGCTGAATAAATAATATATGTTAGTTATTGTACATTGGTGTTATGGTTGATACGCACCCTCATAGACATGGGATTTAATTTTGACCATATACCCATCAAATGTAATAACACTAATGTTACATATATTTATTTAAAATTATAATAACCCATTCAAGGAAACCATTTTTACTAAATGAATCAATATTTAGTGTTAACACTCAAAAATGTTATATCTCCCTTTAATATATTAATACTATAAAATAATTCACTAAAATATTTACAATGAACTAAAATGGTAAACATTTTCATGTTATTAACAAAAAAATATTATTATCTGATTTTAAGTAAATATATTTTGTCCTAGATATAATTTTTTAAACTTTTAGGACATTTAATTATATAACTATATGATGAAGACAAAGAGTTTCCACTGTTGAAAAATTTATATTTATCTATTAATTTTCTAGAATATCTACCTACTGATTAAAAGAGGTAACTAGTTTTCTTATTAAGAAATTGTAATGGTATATGGCTCTAACATACACTCTATGAACCTCATAATCCTCTCACGTGATTTTAAACCCTTTAAATCCTAGTAAAATGAAACTTTAACCTTTAACCATATTGTACAATAGAAAATATGATGGGTTTATATGTGGTTGAATCTATGAATTTGTAGAAACCAAGGTATTGTAGTTAAAAAAAGCTTTCTATTTGGTAAAATAATAATTTTTTAGTCAAATTAGATGAAACGTGTCTTGAAAATGACATTAAATTTTCACGGTTTAGAATTTTTGTCAATATAACTGGATTAGAGATATATATAATAAGGAATCACATCTATTTTGTAACCACCTGATTTTTTCCAATGGTAAATACTATTATTTATTTCTCCAATTTTATTTAAAGGACCCGAATATTGATGTGCAGTTGGTTAAAGGAGGTCTTGGGTGTGTTCTCTAATCATTCTGAGCCTAGATCCCCAAAATGGGAAGACAATACTAGGACACATGATTAGGTGAAACTATGTAGCCCAACTTGCAAAGTTTACCATAACTGTTTGGTTGTATACCATAGGGACCTAGGGGAGAAACTGTTTTTATGAAACTATGAATCCCAAGGCACATGGACATTCTTTCAATCTATAGTTTTTTAACAGTGGGGTTTTCATGGATTGTGCATGGTTAGACAATTTCTATGCCTAACGATGAGATTTTCACTTTTGAAATATTGAATGGAAAGAGGTTTGTGCACAGTTCGGCCTCCAGTGTGGCTAAAACCACATGAAGTTGTTTTAAAGGTGAAATTAAATAATCACACCTCCTAAATAATTTTTAGACATGTTTCTTTCTCAATTTATTTCATCATGTGGTTTAATCTTATTCTCCTACACATAAGATCTATCCTCCCTGTCAATATAGGTATCAAGTTAACGACTCTATCCGTCGTTCATTTCTCTCACCACAGGATCCAACAGGAAGATAGGGGTGAGATATTTAATCCTCCCAAAGTAATATGAACTATTTTTTTTAAAATGTTGAGCAATTGGTGTGTAACCACATTTTTACATTTCTCTGGAATTAGATGGTTTTGTTGATTTAAAACAACTTGTCTTTAATAAATTGATGATTATCAATTGAGGAATCTCTATGAAACTATGGTAGGTATTCTTAGATAACCCCCTTAGTTTCTTGTCATTTCATTTTTTGTGTCTTTGTGCCATGAGATAGACCATTCCGTCATCACCCCTTATATTTAAATTTAATTTAATAAAATTCCATAAGGTGACATTGTAGACCCTAGTGGGTATAGAATCAATACAATGGGTGAAAATCCAAGTTATTGAACTTCAAATTTTCTTTGATTTTCTAAAAATTATAAATTTCCCTTTTTTATTTTCATGTAGAACACCCTAAAGGGGACTTGCCTCATGTTAAATTCCTTATGATACACTTTAAATTATTTATAGAAATGAACATGGAGACAAACCATGAACTTACATACCATTAATTATGTGTTCTAATTAAATTAATTGGAAAATTTCTTAATTACTTGTATATTATGTCATAAATGTATTTACAAAATGGGTTTCCCCAACCATTATCCTTATTGTAATTTAAAATATCTAGAAAATAAAATATTTATTCCCTAAAAGTGTTATTTATTAATAGATTTTTTACATGTTATGTTTCATTGTATTATTTTCAAGGGTGATTTGATAGGTTTCGACATAAGTACCCCTTTGATGGAATCTCATTCCGTAGTAAATTTTGGTAGTGTTTGTAAACACACTGAGGTAAACATCAGCTACTCCTGAAATGAGATCACTATGAATTAACTATTTTTTTATTCTAGATGAGTCACAACAGTTCCCAAAGGGAGACACCATTTATAAGGTCCTGGCCTTAAATCTTAATTAATATTTAAATAAATGAATAATTGACATTGAGGATCTTTTCAGGTTTAGAGTTTTAGAGAATTAGGACATAACTATTACATGTCAAAATATTACAATGTAGACACTTCTACTAAGTTTCCATAAAACAAAAACTCTTAAAAAACATGTCTAGTTCCATGTTTTAGATAGAATGACTATTCCTTGATCCCATCTGTGACCCTATTCCACATTATGTCCTGTGAACAACTTTTCAAAAACATGGGGTGAGAATTAGAAGCTCAGTAAGGGATACACAATGAAGGAAAACTGTTAGTTTTTCAAAACAACCAGTAAACCAAGAATACTTTATCAAAGTAATACTTTTCAACTTTATGAAGAAGAAAATACTCTTCTATAAATACTCGTAAAATTCAAGGGAAATATTTTTTCAATTTTCTTCGGTATTTACAAGATTTTAGTTTCTGACGGCACCTGAATCTGAGGCCAAGTGTGCCCGGAATCATTTTTGCAATGTTTTGCTCAGGTACGTTCAGTGAACGAACGAGCGGGTTTTCTAACTTTTAGGTCGGTTCTCAGAATCAAATTTCGAGGGCACCAATGGAATCGCATCACCGGTTTTCGCTTAAGAGGAATTTTACCTCGATGGCAGATGATCGAGTTTGAGAGTTGGTTTTTGTGTTTTACATGGATTAATAAAATAAAATATGTGACAAATTATTTTACCTTTGTTGAACCCACACAATATGGATAGTGTTGGTTAAAATCTCCACATGGGAGTTGGTGGTGGGACCACCACACCATAACCTCCCATGGGAGGATAATTAGGTGGGGACCACCCGGGCCCCTAAACCCCCTCGAAACACCCCAAATTAATTATGTCATCCACTCGGGCAATTAATTTGGAAGAGCCTCTCCACTTTTGATTTTTTTTAATTGTGCCAACCATCGTGAACTTAATTAAGTGGGGCCCACTTAATTAATTTATGCCACCATGATTAATAGATTATATTCTTCTATTTTTGGGCACCTTCTTGTGCCTTTTTGGTGGGGATCTTGAGAGAACTTCATTCTCTAGCAAAGAACGCGAAGAACGCCGACGACGCTTCTTCCCCGACCTTCTTCGACCTTCTTCCTCGGAGCCCCCCTTTCTGATGTGGTGCTTCTCTGATGACCCTCCTTCCTCCCTCCTCGTCGTAAATGCACTGACGCACGAACTTGGAAGTGGAAGCGTGCGGTGAGCAACGTCATCATCTTCCTCTATGACGCCTCTTTCTGCGACACTCTTCGAACATCATCTCATTATCAAGGTAGGGGTTATTCGTTTTTTCCGTGAATTCATCCTTTACCATTATTCGTCTTCATCTCTGGGCCGCTTGATATCAACTTATTGGGAGGAGGTCAGACTGCACGAAGACGTCCGAATCTACTCCCCCTTTATGTTGTTGTGTTGTTGCAGTTCGAATGAAGGCAGCGCGGTGCGACGACACCACGCAGAATCCTGGAGAAATGCATCGAAGATGCACAGCCCCGTCGTGTCGCGCCGTTGAGGCCAAACGAACCCGTGGCCAGAGTCGCGCCGCAGTGAAGGGGCGCGGCGCCGTCACGCCGCCCCGGAGAACCAAGAAGACACTGTGCCCGGTGCGGGGCCACGGTGCAGGGGCGTGGCACCGTCGCGCCGCGACGGTCAGACAATACCACAGCTCGAAGCCACGGTGGTGCAAGGCCGGGCGGCCGGAATCGCCGGCCGCCGGCACCTCGGACGGGCGGGACCACGGTAGTCCCACGGCAGCAGCACCGGCCAGCCAAACAGGGCCATCCGGCTTCCAGGAACTGGGGGTTGTATCCCCCGACTGGCCGAAGGAGTGGCCCCCCACGTGGGGGCCGCTGTTCATCAAAGAGGGGGGTAGCGCACCCCCCACCCCCTGTTTCGCTCAGCTCGGCCAGCCGAGCTGGCCATTCGGGCCGCACGAGCGCACCAGGCCGCCGGGCTGCCCAGGCCAGGCCGGGTCATAGCCAGGCTGGGCTCGGGCGCGCCCTAATGTGCCAGACCTGGACTCGGTTAGGGTCGACCCAATTTAGGTTGACCCAGGGGGTATCGGTCCGAGTCTGTCCGGGCCCGAACCCCCCATTTTTCTGATAGATCCGTTCAAATACCCATAACATGGGCAACAGACCTCCGATCGATGCACCGTCAGTTGCGATGCGATCCATGGATCGAGACGGTCGTTTCGGTATATTACACTCACAGTTTTAGAAAACTTTGTGTTTGGCCGGGTTGGTTCGAACATGAAACCAACCGGGCCCTCAGAGCGGAAATGCTTATAACATGAGCTCTGGACGTCCGATTGACGTGCCATCGACTTTTTTGGATTCCTCTTAGTGAGATGGACCTTTTGATTTACTCCTCTCGTGTTTTTGATCTAGTCTGAGTGTGGTCATGTTGGTTTTGACTTAAAAACCAACCGGGCACCGGAACAAAAAATCCAATAACTCTCATATCGGGCGTCCGATTGACGTGCCGTCTATCACGTTGCGTTCCTTTTGACGATACGAAACATTGGGATAAATCAACTCCGGACTTCATTTTAGTTGATGTATCATCCCCTCAGCTCGTGGGGCGGACCCCCCGAAACGAGCTTGTTGTGTGTGGGAACTCTAGAGCTGGCTGTGACTACGACGACAATGACGACTGTACAGAAATCCTTCGTGGGTTTGACAGCGATGACTACAACACTCAGCGATCCTATGTGGATCAGTGCTTACCGATCCTATGTGGTTTAGCGCTCAGCGGTCTTGTGTGGGTCAGCATATACCGATCATGTGTGGGTCAGATCCTGTGTGGGTCATTGCAGGGGTTAGTTCCTATCGATCTTGTGTGGGTCATTGCGGGGGTTAGTACCTATCGATTTTGTGTGGGTCCGATGGCTTAGATGAATCAGTGGCTATAACTGATCATCTCTATCGTCTTACAAATAAGTATTCTTGTGTGAGCTGAGTCTTGAATTCAATCAATATATTCGATATGATTGACATTATTTCCTATGTGGATTGAGTTGTATTATCCTACGTGGATTGGGTTGTACTCCTATGTGGATGTGATCGAACTTGGCGTGGATGCTAGAACCGAACGGGAATTGATGACTTAGGCATATGTATTGGCATATACCTAAGTAGTGTCATATGTTACTTCGTGATTGTATCTTTCCTTTATGGATTATCCTTTTTGGATTCCGGGAGACCATCGGGGGTCTCGGGGTCCCTACTGAGTAGTGTATACTCACCCTTGCACGGGCAATGCCCGCACTACGTTGTGTTGGATGTAGACGATGGACAGTGCTGATCGCGGATGAGGCTCGTGGAGCGATACGGTACCTGGAGGTGGACCACAGGGCGGGACGTACACGGAGTGGACGGCTGGACCCATGGAGCTATGGAGACTATCTGTACCCACCCTTCAGGTGGGACTTCCAGTGGACGGCTCGACATTGCGGCTTTACTTTTCAGTTGTTGTACTTCCTTTTCTAGTTGTACTTTACTTTCAGTTTGGGTTTTTATTCTGGGCTACTTACATTTCTGCACTTACTATTGTACCCAGTTTTTAGTGTTTACTTCTGCTTGCTTACTTTTTGTGTTTGTTTACTTTATAAAAGCAATTCCTTCCCTTTTTATCATGAATTACGCCTTGGTGCTAATCCCCAGCCCCTGGCCTATAGAAGGAGGGCTTTAAGTAGTCACGACATGGGGCCCGGGGATGGTTCGTGACATCTTCATTGAATAAAAGATCATTACATACCCTTTTGTAACCAAAATATTACCATAAAACCCATATAAACAACACATAACATATAATGGTTACTTGGTACATAAACATACTTAAGTGGAATAACCATCCGATCGACTTCCACACATATCACTTAATGGAATAGCCATAAGGCTGACTTCCATACCCAATGCATTGGAGGTTATAACGTAACCACCCATCCTAGAATTCCCGGCACCACCCATCATATGGTTTATCACGTGACCACCTGTCAAATGTTCAAGTACAATTATAAAATCATAAGACATAAAACCAATATAATGGATAGAAAACATTTCCACACTTTGATCACAACATATCACATAAATATATTGACATAACAAATCCATTATAAAAACCATTTTCAATACCAACATACATAAAAGAGTATATGGTATTTATTTCATTTTAAAAACATTACGTCTTGTTGAGGAAACCAATGACCAAATAATACTCGCGGCAGCGGAAAAGGTCATTGTCACTGCGTACGTTAAAAGAAACATTCCTTTTTATCATTTTGTAAAATTTTCATAGAAAAATATTACTTTTGTATAATATTAAAATTCAAAGGGGTTAATACATAATATAAAAGAAAGCCTTGTATTAGAACAAAATGTGCCTCAATGAAAGGAGATTGAGACGAAGTCCCTTTCCTCGTGTTCGACGTGACTCGATTGCTCTTTAATATCCTGAATAATAAACTAGAGGTAATTTCTACTTGCTTAAGAACATTTTTCTAGTTTATTTTTCCTTTTTATATAACTTATTTCCATTTTATAAACGTTATGTAATCATTTAATTTCATAATGTTTTTTTTCGATATTTGGTACTCATGTCAAAAATAGACTTCTTAGAATTACATGTTGTTTATGTGGTCAAAGGTTCGTTATATCCAGAATTATATTCATGATTTGTATATCATGTATATCATATATATCCAGAATATACATGTATTTATAATAGTACATAACATTAAGAGGTAAGAAATGAAATGCACTGTTCATGGAGACGGTAAGCCGTACGTACATGTGAACGCTACTTTCATTTCTATTTCATAATTAATGGAGTGAAATCAAAATGATATAAAGTTATATTATAATTCCATAATAAAATCATATATAATAACATTATCTTCATCCTTTATACATCCCACATATGGAAATAACGAATCAAATCATTTTGAGTGTGCGGTAGTCCGCACTTCCAAAAATGAAATTATCATGTTTACCCAAAATGGAAAACATAAAGGTATGTCAAAAATGAAAAATACAGAAGCATAAGGAAAACATAAACATAATATATATCATTTATAAATAGATTAAAATCTTAATGGCCACCATGAAAGTTATTAAAAGAAGATTGAACAATCATCGTTTCATGAGGCAGAAAATTTCCAACCACAGAAACAATATGTTCTTTAACCATTAGATGAAGGTGTGTGTAGGTGTATCTCTAATACTTCTCATAACAACATCATTTAATATTTAGGATACTTGGTTTTTTACAAAATAAAGTTTTAAAAGAGTTTAGGGGGTTGGAGAAGCAAAATAAAACATAAGAACACAAGAGAAGACACTACCTTTAAATCGGGTATCTCTTTTTTATTTGAGCTCAAAGGCTTCCTTGGAAAGACTTCTGACCAAAGTGAGGCTTCTAAAAGTAAGAGAGGGATGTTTAGAGACAAAATGGGAAGGGTTTTTCCAAGCCAATGGCTTGTGAGGTGTGGGTAAGCTGGTAGAGGTGGGGGCCTTTTATAAGAGGAGAGGAGGGGCACTCTTGGAATGTTATAAAATGTTACTTTATTATATAATGAGCTTCGGTTTTTAAAGGTCCCAAAATTATATATTTCGAGGATAAGGTGATGATAGTTCTAAATACATGAATCCAATTGGTTTTTGACAGGTTTAGGTCTTAGATTTTACATTATCTTTTTATTTTATTTAAATCGTTAAGTAATGAGGTAATCGCTGCATCATCATGGTGTCATAAATAATTTAACATATTTAATGTCTATAATTTATAAAAAAAAATCATGATTTAGGAAATCTTTTTATCTTTATAATGAATATATTTAGTCAAGAATATGACTAGCATAACCCCATTTAAAAATTTCTTTAGTAAAACAATACATGTTTGTGACATTTTTATTTTACCTATAAATAAAAAGTTATTAATGTCATTTTCCTACCAAAGTGGCTCCATAGGGTCCCCAATTTGACCCATGGATTTTCGTGGTCGTCCATGACACATCCAATAATGGTAAGACATGTTTCAAGGTCATTTCATATTATTAAAACATTATTTTTACCTTAAATTACACTAATTACCTCTAATCGCGATTAAAAGCATAAAAGTTACTATTCACAAAAAAATATTTTAATCGCATTGAACCACATTTTTCTTCTTAATGACAACCATGTATGTTGGATTTTTGAAATTCGAAACACATAGTTTGTAAAATTTCATTTAAATGAAAAATCAGTTTTTTTATGTACCACTTAGTGGTTTCACTATTAATCAAAATTTGAAGTTTTTCAGAAAAATACCAAAACATCACCCTAAGATATATGTGATATTAAAAATTCAAAATTGATGTCTATATTAAAAAATTCAAAAAATATAAGTTACATTAATTAATTTAATAATTAATTCCCGCTGACAGAACAAATAGCGTGTTTTTATGAAACAATATATATCAAAAGATTGACACTAGTTTAAGTCCAATTTCAAAGAAAAATTAATTTCAATGACCACTATTTGATTAAATGGTAAAAATATATTCTAATTTCACTTTAAAACCAATTCAAAAGATAATATAATCATATAAATAAGTTATATTAATAAGATTTTTTGAATGAAAATACAACATTTTTGACTATTCATTAAAAAATGAACTTTATCAGAAAAATACCAAAAATTTACACAAAGTAAATTTTGATGTCCTGATTCTAAAGAATAATTTTATTTGGTCCAATAGAATGTATAAGAGTGACCAAATAAATATTTAATGATGGTTCTCCACCAATAGGTGATAAGTCGACCTTTAGTAAAAATTAGAGTATGTATGCCTAAAATTGAATTCGTTTCATATTTTAAGCCTTTATCCTTTATTGGATAAATGTAAAAACATTTAAAAAACATATATAATCATATTTTAGTTATTTCTATTCATTCCCACCAATAAAACGGCTACATTTTAACTACCATTTAAATTAATATTATTATATTACTAGTGTGTAACGTACGATTTCAAAGAAACTCATTGTTGCGTATTGGGTATGATATCGAACATAGAAACCCCTTTAAAGTAAGATTAATATTTAATTCATAAATATTAATAAATATGAAAATGTTTTATTCTTTATTTACCTGGGATGTTACAGCATTGATATGCTCGATGGCATGATTGGTTCTACCATTCCATGGGAGTGACTTGGGCCCCTTCATGCGATACTTGGTATGGACTCAATGTCTAGTTTATGATGTTTTCACACCATGAGAGAGTGACACATGGGACTTCATAGGTGACACACATAATATGGACTCCTTAGAGTCGTACATACAGCGAGACCCTCAAGCTATACATTGAATGTCTCATAATATTTTCATGGATGGTCTAAGGGCGACTCTACATAATTTATTCAGATATTCCATGTAGAATTAAAAATAATTATACATTTTCAAAAGATAATTTATCCCCATGGATTTGTAAAATGTATGGTCTTTTCCACCAAGACCAATCACAAGCTTGGGGACCTTCCACATCCTTCATTATATGATACTTATTTTAAAATTAAAGGAACTACTAGATAAGACAAAACAACTTATTCCTATGTAGGTAGAGTGGATGGGTCACCAAAAGGAACCAAGAATAATGAATTTGTTTTTTCGTTGTGTAATTCATTTAAATTATCATGGAAGACTATTTATTTTATATTTCATGAAATGTGAAGGCCCAGACATTTTGGGTGAACGAATACTGATATTTTATCTCACAATATTCTTGGGAACCCTTGGAACCCTAGTAGGATTCATGGTTGTTGGTATATAGAAAGGGGAGTATCTTAATTCCAATGCAAGATTGACTTGAATTACGAGTATGGATTTGGGTGCAGACGACCAAGCATATGCCGGATATAGTATTTTTTTTTACCAATTTTTGTACTTTTTGTATATTTGTTAGCATGTTGTATATTCATGTATTCACACCAGCTTCCTTAACTTTTTCATAGCTTCTATTTCATCATCACCATGTTTTTTCATTTATTTTTATTATCTAACTTATAGTAACTATTTATATAGTTTTCATGATTTATTGGTATTGTTCCACATCAATCAATTTCATATTTCTAATTCCACTAATTAATATTATTGTTCATTTTTTATCTCACCTTGATCAATAAAAGAAATTTCATCCTCATGAACACACCCAAGGCCATCATTGCTATCTGTATTCCTCTTTCAAAAAAGAGAAATTCTTGAGGTCTTGTAATGTGCTATCTCAAGGAACCTGTGAGTGGAATCAAGGTTGGTCTGCTTCAAAGTGGTGTTAAAGGCTATTATTCAATGTTCTTAATATCTGGGATTATGCGGGAGACATGGATATAATCAATTTTTCATGACCCTTGGCCCTGGAGTAGTTAACCCACAAATAGGGGAAAACCAAATTTCATGGGATGGGTAAATTCTAAAATAGATTGTGCAGTTACAGTTTCATGGATTTCACTATTGGGTGAGGCCCATACTTTTCACTAACAATATCCAAATGATATATTTAGGATTTATGGCCATTGATATTTTTGTCATATTATAATCATTCATCATACTAGGAACCATAAGATTAGTAATTCCATGAATTATGTTATTCCATATTTACAATTTGGCAAGAATTTCATGTATTGAATGTGATTTCTACATGCACAAGGTTTATTTTAAATTACATGACTTGATTATATGATATATAAATGTGTAATATTTTTTACTTTTGCAAATGCGAAAACAATATTATCACTTAATTAATCTTCCATTACCTAATTGTTTTTTCTGACATAGGATAATGATAACTCCTTATATAGCTAATTTTGAAATGTTGAACCATGGACCATTCATCACATGGGATGGAAAAAGTTTTGTTTGGACTAAATTGAAATTATAATCCATATTATAAGGTGTATGGGACCCAATGAGAAGGAGAAGGTGATTCATATTTTTCATCCATATAATGAAATTAAAATAACTTAAATTTATTAACTAAAAAATATACTTAAATATAAATGAAAACCATATATATGTAACATGACACCTTGACCCTACACTAACCTATTAGTGGGACATTGGTCATGTATCCTATGTTTACACCAACACCGGTTGTGTTCACCTAGGCTCGACTCCTAGAGATGGTTGTGGGTTTTATTTTGTTCATGGAAAATCATTGTACCGTTAATTATTTTTCTCATTCAAAATTTGGTATAAATCTATTCTAAGGAATAAATAGGGATTTTTAGAGATAATACATTTTTATGAGATTTTTCAATATGTACAAAAAGTGGAAATGATAATAATATGTATGTAGTGTTCCCTAAGACACATATGATACCTCCTGTAGTTCCATGTGAGGCACCTCCTCTAGAACTTCCAATAGTTTCCAATATCAATTTTTATGATAGCTTCTTATGGTTCATGAAATTATTATTGTGTGCTCTATAAATCCCCTTACTATGATATAGTTGACCAATGATTTCGCACAGACTAATTCTACCACCTTCTCAGGGGATGGTGGGCATTTGTATGTTGAATCATGGATATGGTCTATTGTTTTAATCTTCAAGAATATCGATATGCCTCAAGAGTGAAAGGTCTATAGCTGTACATATATTCTAAAAGAAACTGCCAGGAATTTGTGGGAAATTTGGAAATTGGTTGGATGATGTTAGGGTATGATTGGTTCAGACTTCCGTACAACCTTCTATGACTACCTTATCACGTATACATTGAAAGAATGTTGCATTCAAAAATTTATTCAACATGTGAAAGGTGACATGTTGGTGATGGAATACTCATATCGCTACACTAAATTACTAAATTTCACACCGACATAAACCAGTGATGATATGACTACCATGATGTATTTTGGGTGTGGGATTTCTAATTCATTTCACTCATAGTTGAACATAATTTATATAACCATCATTTATAAAATAATAAACTAGGACATTATCAGTAAAAAGAACCTGAGGGGGTAATGTGATGCAAAAAAAATTAGTTCCGCTTCCAAGAAGAGTACTGGTTTATCTAGTGAATGGAAGTGATGCTGTGCGACTAAATGAATGGGAAGTTCCATCCTAGTTGAATGAATTGGATCTATTTTTTTACACTGGTGGGGTAGTCCTTGCCCAAAAATCCCAAGTTTAAATTAAATATATAAAAGTTTTCGGCTTGTAGTAGGATGGGTTACCTCCAATGATTCTCTTGATCCATTCCTCTAGTTTCAAATTAGAGGGGTTATGTGGTAGAACAACATTATGGTATAGGATCAACAAATCCTGTACAAATGTACTATAGTCTTCTATAGGATATTCAATATGACTTAGTAATCATGGATGAGGAATTCAGGATATAGACTTTTAGCTTCAATATCATAGACCATCTAATGATACCCAATAAGTTTCTCTGGGTCACGGTTTTGGATATATATATATGGCTTATTACCTATTACTAAGGATCATAATACCAGTTCATATTTTTCTAGAGGCACTATTCTGGTAACCTTGACTTTATTATCTACCTTATTTGATATAGGTGCATCACAGTTTTTATGTCAGCAATGACTATTGGAAGTTTATTCCTAGGGATAGAATGCTTCAGAGGTGTTACAACCCCTACCATGCCATTAGGAGTTCATTTTGAGGGTATGTGATAATCTAAGTAATCCCCTAATGAAATTTTTGGGTACCATTTTTTCTGGACTTTCTTTATCCTTGAGATTCCTTGATTGGACTTCATTCTTTTTATAGATTAGATTGGGTATTATTAATAGGAGGTGGAATTCATTCAACATCGTGTCCTCTTATGATCTCCGAAGGGAAATACATTTATCCAAATGTTATAATGAAATATCCTGGTGACTTGATAAGGACATGAATACTTTGTTAAGAGGGGTAACATCCTACATGGATAGCCTCTTTATGAGTGAGCAGGAAATGTAGCTTAATTTTTTTTTCATATGGTGGATCATTGTAGGGATATGTTACATGACAATTTCATTTTCTTACCTCCTATGAAATTGATTACGTTCTACATCGATATTGTTCCATTTTCATCACAAGTGTCCATTCCATTGTAAACGATGACACCAACAGAGATACATGACCTCAAGATTGAGTTTAATGATCTATAGACAAAAAGGGTTGTAAGACCTAGCACATCACACTGGGGTTCCACAGTCCTTTTCCCTAAGATAGTGGATGGTGACCTTATATTGTGGATGGATTACCATTGGTTGAACCAACCTACGGTGGGGAACTAGTATCACTTCCTCGTATAGATTAACTCTTTGACGATCCCTAAGGATCTGCTATTTTTTATAAGATAGATTTGAGTTCAAGATACTATCATGTTTACCGGAGGAAATCTGACATACCAGGTACAATTATCCTTAGTATTTATGGCTTATACGAGTATCTGCTTATGTTGTTCAGCCTTCCGAATCATCCAAAAGCCTTCATCTCCTTGATGAAACATACATTCCACCCATAGCATGTTTCCTTTCGTGGTAGCCTTCGTAGACAACATCATATTGTATTCTTTCACCTTACATGACTATGACCATCCTCCTGATATTATTCTTAGTATACAAAGTGAGTCTCTCCTATATGATAATCTCAGTAAATTCCACATTTGGATCAACAAGCTTTAATTATTAGATTATATCATTTATGAGGAAGGAATATTAGTTGACCCATAGAAGGTGCACACCAATTTTTTTGGAGTATTCCAAGTACACATTCAATAAATTTAGATTCATAGGGTTTGATTGATATTATAGGTATTTCATCCAGAACATTCCATGTCTTGAAGAACCTCTTACGAGCTTCACGGAGAAAGGTGTGAAGCTCAGCTGGACTAAATCTCATGAGAAATCATTTTCAGAATTAAAGGGATGTCTCAAATCATATCTGATTCCAATATATCCTGAGTTGGGAAGAATATAATCAATATATATATTTTCTATAAGATTTAGGATGGGTATGATTCTAATGAATTTTGATCATATTATAGCTTACAAGTCTCTCTAACAGAGGCCTAATGAGGGGAATTACCCAAAACATGAGCTCAATCTATCAGTTTTGGTTTATGCTCTATTTTTATAGGGAACTACTAGATGCATGAGTGCTTCAGTGTTTACATATAACATAAATGTATCAAATACATCACCATATATAGACACTAGAATATGAGGTAGTGAATGTGGGTATAATACCTATAGTCATTGTAATTTTTGATTTCTTACACACCTGGTTAGGGAAATATCATAGTTGATTCGCTGATCGATAAGACTCCGAGACAATCTATCAAGGAAGATTTCATTGAGGGGGAATTTATGGCCTTATTTTTTGAAATTCACCATCAGGATCATGAAAATCTTGATAAAAAATTATTTTTATCTCTACAAGTGACACCCACCAAAATGAGTGGGTCTAGATGAGGAAGTTTTTGGATTCATACAACCCCATTCTAAAGGAGAGCATCATATTAGAGAAGACAACTCTTTGTTGGGTTGTGGATGTGATTGGGATCCTTCACTTCAATTTTTATGTTTTTGTGCCTTTAGTTACACTAAAAGAGATGATTAGGGAGTCACATGCCTTTGAATGGATAATTCATCGGGGGATTACCACGACATATAGATATGAACATATTAAATATTGGAGACATGGTATGAAGAGGAAGATAGTATGATTTGTCACTGGATTCGCCATCTGTGAGTAGGTGAAAGAACGGAAAAAGGGAACTAATGAACTTATATATACTCACTCCATTCCTGAGTGAAAATGGGATGAAATCACCTTAGATGTTGTGATGGTCTATCTAAGATCCCGTCTCGGTAGAAAATATATAGGTTGATATTATAAAAGATATACAATGTTGAACACTTCCGGCTAATCTATGTATCCTTCTCTTTTGATGAACTATGTCATATTTAAATATCATAGTTCATGAAACATCATGGGGTACCTAATTATATCATTTTTTAATGAGACACCCAGTTTACATCACAATTCTAGAAATGGTTGCATAAGGAATTGGGTTTATGTTTTCTCTTGATAAATGCATATCACCCTCAGAATGACGTGAATTCTAATAGAACCATATGAGTGTTAGAGGATATTATTCAGTCTTACATCCATAATTTTGGAACATCAGTGGAAAATAAAATCCTTCTAATTTAGTTTTTCTACATCAAAAGATTTTAGGAAATGATCCAAAAGGATCCATATGAGGCCTTAAATGGTACAATGTTCCATTTACCAATGTTATGGATTTGTGGTGGGTTAGTAAACACTAATATGGACTCATCTTATTCATGATACTTCAGAGGAAGTCCATCGGATTTAGAAGCATATGGTTTAATCTTAGTCAAGGTAGAAGCTTTATACCAATGGTTTCTACAGATATCACAATTTCATGGAGGGACATCTAGTCCTTGTATGTGTATCAATTATTCTATAGATGAATCTGGAGATATGGAATGTTATACCGTCAACAAATCTGGATATTTTAGATAGTGAAGAGTGTTTAGAACATAGCATATTTGGTGTTGTTACCTCATTGGAATAGTTCCATGAAGGAAATATTCCACATATCTCATATTGAACAGAATCATTTCAACCCATCTCATTAATTTATACCTGAGGATATCGAGATATAGGTGGATTCATCCTTTGTGGATCATTTAATATGTGACTCTGATTAGAGTACAAAGATTCTTCGGGGTCGGTCAGTTCTTCTGGTCGAGGTGCAATGGCAGCAAAAACACGTAAGGGATGATACATGGTAGGAGGAGGATAATATACATGTGTACTGGCTTGTCCTCTTCATAGACTATGTTCAACAACCATAAAAAGGGAAATTCTAGGATGAGTTGTTTCAATTATGGGATGTTTTAATGCCACATATTTTTCCAAAGGCATGGGAATGTTTTTCATTATTATTCATGTAAACAACAATAATTATGATTCACAATGGGTTCAAGGAGGACTCGGGAATGTTCAGGACTCATTAGTATCCTAGATACATGAAACGAGGAGAATATAGTAGGTTTCATATTCATGAGAAATAGTGTATCCCAGACCGCTAGAATTCCCATAACCACAAGGTTACAGACAGTGGGGACGACGAGCATCAAGGATTTTCTGAAAACAGTACAGAAAAGGTTCATGGTAATGTGATCCATTTATAGTTTTTAGATAGTGGGTTTTTCATGGTTTTCACACGGTTAAATAAACCCTTCACCTAACCCTGCATTGTGCCCCACTGACGAATTTATTGGTGTATGGTTGGTGCACGGTTTGTAAAATCGTGAGAAAAAAATGCATCCATGTTTTAAGAGGGTAAAATTATGAAATTTTCTCTATTAAATGATATTAAACACTTTTTAATTTTCCACATCTTCTATAAAATTGATTTCTATTATTCTCTCATATGTATGATCTCTCCTCCATCTCATCTATGGGACCATGCTACTACCTCCATTCGTCATCTTTTTCCCTTTCTGTTAAATCCCAAAAAAAGATAGTAGAGAGATAATTAATCCTCTAAAATATATTTCAGGTTAGGAATTAAATTGGTATGCTATCTGGGTGTAATCTCATTTTCCATTATTCAATACATTTGACAGTTTCGTCGATTATGCCCAACCTATATAGAATCAAATGATGATTATGGACGATGGAAGCTCTATGAGGTTATGGAAGATTGTTTTATATAATTCCCTTTATTTCATTTCATGCTATATGTTTCACCATTTTTACATGATCTGGAACATTCTGGAATCACCCCTATATGTTAAATTATATTAAATAAACTCCCTACAATTACATTGGTGACATGGGTAAGCATATAATCAACCTCATGGGGTAATCAACTTTTTAAAGGTCATCTGATAGTCTGTTATTCAGTTATAAAAATTAATTTTACATTTTTTGTAGCTTGTTGAACTCCAATAATTGGTTTGTCCTCATGATAAATTCCATTAGCTACACATTTAACATTCTAGGGTAATGAACCGGGAGATAGGTACTTGCCTTTCATTCCACTAATGAACTGGTATAACGAAATGAATTAGGAAAGTGTTTAATTCCTTTTACCATATTAATTAAAATATTTCTCGTAATGGATTTCCCTGAACATTATGCCAATGGTAATATAATGTCTTGAATAAATGAAATGGTTCATTTATAGGAATGGAATATATATATATATATTTTTTTTCTTGTTTTTTTCATTAGCTTAATACTAAGGGTGATATGAGGGGTTATGTATTAAGGACACCTTGAATTTAGTCACATGCTTTTGTTAGTTTTTTATTGTTTGTAAACAAATCAGGGGAGAAATCAAATATGCCTCATACATGCTACTCATGTGTTATATATTCTTTCCTCTATATGAGTGACACTATTTTCTTAGGGGATACCCCTTAGATAGGATTAGTGGAATACGTTTTTATATTATGCCACATGTGTGACTCAAGTCACTATGTGTGATACAATGTACATACATAGAAGTCTGTTTATACTATTTTCACACAATTAGTGAGTGAAAAACTGGACTTCATCCTTGAGTCACCTCAGACAGAATCCTTAGCATTGGACTTATAACAATCCCCTCAAGTTATACATTGAAAGTGATTCATGATTTCCATCAATGGGATAGGGTTGAATCTAAATAATTTATAAAGACATTCCAAATTTAATTTTTGTGGAATTTAATGTTTTCAAAAGAAAAATGACCCATTGGATTTGGAAAATTTCTGGTAGTGTCATCCAAGCTGAATCACTGGCAAGGAGAAAATCCACCACTTAAATTATATAATTCATACTTTAAAATTATAAGAAATCCTAGCTCAGACACACCGTCGTGGGCTGAAGTAGGTAGATTGGACATGTATCCAAGAGGAAAATATTCCAACATATTTATTTATTTCATTTAAATTATCATGTAAAACTATTTATTATTCATTTCAAAAATGGAATGGTCCCTAAACTCAGGGTTCTAGCCTATTGTGATTTTATCTCACACCCAACATGGGCACCTTTTGGTAACCGAGTAGAATTTATTATTGTAATGGAAACAAGGAAGAATCCATCTACTAATGGTTTATTATCATTAATTACTAGAATGGAATTTGGTCTAGAGGACCGATCATATGAATGAGTTTCTATTTATTATATGTTTATTCCTCTTTTGTATATTTGACTGCTTGTTGAATATTGTTATATCCCCACACCTTTAATTTAATTTTGGATAGCTATTGAACAATCATCACCATATGTTATTGACTATTATTATAATTCATCATATGCATAATATTTATTTTGATTTCATGATTTATCTTTATTATTCAATTTCTATATGATTTTTATTTTTACTTCCACTAATTTTTATCATGGTTTACTGATGTGTACACTTCGATTGATGAGGGAATAGTCTCCCCAAGTACATACCTGAGGCCCTAGATTCTTGTCGACAACCAATTGAATATGATGTGGTACAATTGAGGTCTTGTGGAAAACCAAATCGGGGAATCGATGAGTGGAACCCTGGGTGGGATTCTACATGTTTTAGGGAACTTCTATATTTTTATATTTTAAAATGTGAGTACATTGTGCAGTCAAATGTAAATGGAAATAATATAACAATTTATTCATTTCAAATAACTAAGGCTTTATTCTTCCATCATGAAATATGGTATATTTTTAACCATCCATTAGCCAGTGATGATTAGATTATGCCTTCAGATACCATTAATTTTCCATTTGGAAGTCCCTATTTTGAGAATTATTTTTAAATGTTATTATAAAATGAGAGAATGGTTTTTTACTATGTTAATTAAATCTTGAATAGCCTGAAAGGATGGAGAATTGAAGAAATCACTCTTCCTTCTGTTCAATATGATTTAAAATTGTTTTTAATGAATAAATATTAAACCTTCCATGATATATGATGTAATACTTACATCATTATAGTCAAATAAAAAATAATTCCACATTGAATCACTATTGAAGGGTTTTTACCTAATATTCAAGAAGAAGAAAAGATATGTTTGAATTTGGTGCAATTATGTGAAACACTAATCATGCCTTTTAACTATAAATTATAAGGAACATAGTTATATTGTAGAATAATTCTCTTAATATGATTTTTAGGGAATCAATGGTTAAAAAGTGGATGAATCTTTTATTGCAGTTGATGAAGATAACTTAATTCATATAGAGTGTGAGCATCCAATGGATGATTTTATTTAGATTAAAAGTGTTAAAGGAAACTATGTTGTTTCATAGAGATAATCATATAGAATAGTGTTTGAAAATACATTAAAACCCATGTAAATGAGGAGAGGGTTTTTATCAATGATGTTTAGAAAAATGATTTTGATTAGGTTTAACATATTTTATTGGATAATAATTTGGGAAAAAAATTTAGTTTATGATGGTTAGAGAACTAAATGTGATAAAGATACTATATTAAATGTCTAGGTTAATTTTAACAAATATATAGTGGAAGGTTATGTAGTGATTTTTTATTGATTTTCTAGATGCAATATATATTGTTGAGACGATCTATATTCCTTTGAAATTATTCTTTTTTATGTCTCACTATGATATTTGGGAATATTTTCCTAATTATTTTGGATAACCTAATAAATATCAATGAAATGGGACTTCTATGATTCTGATGCTGAGAAAGAATAATAATGTATAATATGAGTAAATCCCAAAACCAGTTGGTGATAGAAAATAACATATAAAATCTTCTGAAATTATTGAATATGCAAGCTAATGTTTAGATGTTTCTATATAATATTATTTTATTATGTAATTTAATGAATTTTACATTTTTTAATTATAAATTATTGAATTTAAATATGATATTACTTATTCTAATGATGTTTTTTAATAATGGAAGGAACATTTTGTCCCCAGTTTTTATTTTTACTGCATAAGTACATGACTAAAATTCAACACGAAATGATAACATATTATTCCCTTAGAAAATTAAAAATTTCATATTCATATTTAGAGGAAACCAAATATTTTTGAAAAAGAGTTGTATAATTATCTTTATATGATGAATAAAATTATATTTGAACAGTTAGAATTCCTTAATTATTTCTACATACATAGTAATATATGACATATGTTTCCAGTTTTATTTTAATTGATGATGAATATGTGAAATTTGAAAATAAGACACATTAAATTAGGTTGAGTATGTCAAGTGAAAGCATTTAATCTCTAAAAATTGACCCAATTTCCATAGACTATCTTTGATATTGTAAAATAGTCCTAAATATTAATATTTATAAATTAATGGTTGATGTAAACTAAATATCCAATGACATGACTGTTTCTAAAATGATATTTTTTAGGACCGAACATTATATACAAATATAAAACATGTTGTTAGATGAATATTAATTTCATGAAATTATGATCCACTCTAGAATATTATATGTATAGTGTCATTTGATACATGGATATATTGATAATTATTTTATAAGTTAATTACATCATCCCTACTATTTTACTCATAAATACCACCATCATTAGTCATATCATATATAATAAATTATATCATTAAATGGGTAACGTAAAATAAATAAATAGGGAGATCATATGATCAGTAATGGTAGATAGGGAATATAAAAATAAGAAAATGGTCATTAAAAATTAGAACATGAGAATTACATTTGAAAACTACACCATACATATTGTATATTATAATAATAACTCATGAAAAAAATATATTAATTTCTTATGAGATGAATCATAATTGAATAAAAAAATATTCGATGAGATCATAACATTAGGATAATACATAGATATTTTTTATACAAATAAGTATATAAAATTATTTCCATACTGTTCAAGAATATTTTAAAATACAAACATTGTATTATGGGTTCACTACCAAAGCCATCAAATTAATAAAGGTTCACTCTCATTAATAACTAAGAGTATATAGTTCCTTACTGAACATGGTTAACACACCTTACAGTCATAGATATCTCATGAGATATTAATCTTTTCCCAATTCAATTGAGGGATATATCATAATTGGTCATGCCATCACAGAATTAAAATCATATAGATGTGAGAAACAAGGTCGTAAAACTTTTATTATATAAAAACCCATGAAATAAAATAGGTTTTAAAAATATCTCATCATACCATAACCCATAAAAATTAAATGGGTTTCATAAACATTTCTTTATATCATAAACCATTTAAATAGAACTACATTCATGAAAATATTATCCTCATAATAATTTATCGTATAGAGGAAAAATGAGGATGATATCATTTTATCATATAACATATAGATATAATGTAGAATAAGGGGTCATTATCATTTATGGATATAAATACAATTAAAATGTCATTAAAAATTCCTTGAGGAAAATATCCATTTTCACATTGAAATAAGTTATTATAAATTAAAAAACTTATCATATGTTAGAGTGTTTATTTAAAAAATCTTTAAATCAACATTATTAAGTATAAAATCATTGATTATTCATGATATTGTAATATTATTTTCATTCCATCCATTTTAAAACAAATATTCCATTCTCATGTTAGTTAAAATTTTGAAATAGCCTGATTATAAAATTGAATATAATATTCCCATGAAAAAATTTATGTTTTTAATTTTTTTATAAGTTTACTTTATATAATCAATTTAAAATAATTAATACAATATTGAATTTATTTATAAAAATGGCTATGGAAGGGAAATAGTTTTCGACCAAAAGGAGAAATACTATTTATTATTCTTGAAAAATAATTTCAGACACATTAGTTTTTAAAGAGTTGAAAAAATGGAAAAAATATATTCTCTAGAAATAAATATAGGAGAATAGAATTATTTTGTTTCTTTATATATATATATATCATAATATTTCATCATTGTATCTTAACCATAAAAATTCTTGATAAATAATGATACTAAAACATTAAGTCTATACCACATTTTTTACATTTCATTAAAAATTGAATGGTGGAGAGAACCGCTGTATGATATTGATATACCAATAATTTTCATGATATTTATTATAAAATAAATCCAAGGGTATAATATACCACACATAAAAGAAACATGTAGTGAGACTTTGGTATAATAAATTCAGTATATTTATAGTTCATTTATAAATTTTTTACATAAATATAATCATACTTATATTAACTTATATATTTATGATATTTCCTTTTACCACCCATTTATTAAAAATTATTTATTAAAATCAATGTTTTGAGTGAGAACTGCTTAATTTTTTTTTGTATAATTTTGCTCACTAGTTTTTTGTCCATGAACATTGATCATAGTTCCATGACTCAAAATTTTATATATTTATATATTTATCATATATATTCAATATAAAAATATATATATTTATCCTCAAATAATAGAGATATAAAAATTAATTACATTATTAGTAGTGATGATATGTCATCCGTATTCATGAATACTATTTACATTTTTCAAGGGATGGAATCAATGAAAGGTAAATAATTATTGAAATTTAATAACTATTTAAATAACATATATATTATTTATATTAATTATATATATCCTTACTACCCTCCATTCCAATATAAAATTGAATAAATTGTATCACATTGCTTCGTGGAGGTGGTATTCCACGTGTAAACATGAGCTGTAATATCATTTTCTAACTGATAAGATGTTAATAAATTTGATGTGATACTATAATTAAATAAGTATAATTATTTATTTAATATCACATATATGTATATATATATATATGTGAGTGTTTGTGTGTTAAATCCATAATTATATCGATCATTTAGATGAATTTATGGAAACTGATTTACATCGGTTCGTGAGGCTGTAGTCCACTATGAACAAGATTGAAAATTTCGTTTCTGAGTTGAGGAATGTGGAAACGGATGTAGGTTATACCATTATTATATTAAAATTATTTTATATGGTATATTTTTATTTTATTATAACAAAATATTTGATTAATATTTTAATACGTTGGAAGAATAAATAAAATAAAATGCTCGGTTAAGAACGATACATTTTCTATGGATAACCAAATTAGGTCAGAACCAACAAGCATCATAGGTGGGTATAAAAAATAATAAAATAACTCTATTTACTTGTAAGGAAATTATTCAAGGGGTGTTGTTATGTATTTTATGAACCGGAAGAATCTTTTTCTAGGGATAGGAGAGGAGAAGATACGCCCTTTTATAAGTATGAGATGAAACCCACTTAAAAATTTCGTAAAATAATACAATATGATAAAGTCATTCCAATGAAACATTATTCCAAATTTAAATATATTCACATTTTGGATACTATATGGTATAAATATTTGCATAATATATGATATAGCAAAATTAATGTGTAAAACATGCCCTTATCGTTTTGTTTAACCCATGGTAAACCATTTTTAATATGAACCGCCATAATTAATAATTATAAAATTTATTATTAAAAAAATAATATGGATTTATTTCCTATTTTTTTTATTATTCCATATATGTGATCAATTTTACCAAATTTTGTTCACATAATTCCATGTTATAAATTTAAAAACTGATCCACACATGCAATAAAATATCTTGTCTCAAATGAAAATGTTGTCATCACTGTAAATGTTATTATATAAAAATTAAAAATAATTTTGTCTATAATAGAATAAATTGGGATAATAAAATAATTTAATTATTTTTAATTTAACACAAATGTAACACACAATCTATATTTTGAAATATTTTGAATGAAAATGTTGTTTTTAATATGAAGTAGTAATTTAAACTATTTTTTGAAAAACAAGTAATATTTTCAAAAAATTATAAAATATTAAATGTATGTTGGTGATGATAAATTTATTAAAAAAATTGGGTCATTTATTCAGAAATAAATTATTTTTTAAAAAAACTAATAATAACATATGTGCTACAAAAGCGATGAAACCAATTTTAGAAAAATATTAAATATTTTTTAATTAAACATGATTTATTCTAATCTCATAAAAAGAAAATTATTTATATGGATTCTAAAACATTTTATTGAATATATAAAAAATAAATTTAATTAAAATTCTTCTACAATAGTGACTAATTATATTTATCACCATAATACCATCTTTTTTATATAATTTTTTTTCAAATAAATAGTTTTAAATAAAAAAATATCTTTTACATTCAATTTATTTTTATTTACATTTCTAATCAGTAGATAACTAATGAATTTTTAATACATTTTTAAACCATGTAATATTCATAATTCATTTATTTTTATTCATATCCACCAATTTAATATCAAGGTTATTTCTATCATATTTAATAATATTATTTTAATCAAACATCGTGGTTCTTTTAAATTCAGTGTTATATGTAATGAAATCTGTCAATGAAATTAATTTTTGATGAGAAAATCATTTCATAAATTCTTAATTTTATACATTCAAACCATCATAAAAATAATTTATATCTAAAAATTTTATTAATATTAGACAATAAACTAAGGATACTTCATCCTTATTATTTTCCCATGTTCACATGTTGCTTACTCAAATTAGTTGTTTCACCACAAATCTCTGACCAAATGAGAGGTCTTCATTCATTCAACATTCTCAATATGATAAAGATTCCCCACTCATTTTTCATCATAATATAGATCATTTACATGTATTATTACCTCTGAGTTTATTAAATATGAAGGATTAGGTATAAATTTCTCAGAAGAGATACATGGAAAAGATTGTGTACTTTAGAGTGGTTTGGTGGATGTTTCGAATGATAAGATTCCATCCTAAATAGATCAAGAATCATGATAGTCTAACATACCAAGGCATAATTTTCAATTATTTCTGAAGACTATAACCATATTACATATATAAATACATATAAAAACAATTTCACCAACTTACAATTCTTTACAATATTAATAATTGTTAGCATAATTTTTTTATCAACATTGTAATACCCTTATGTGTTTCTGAATGGATATGACCATCTCTATAATTTCATAGGCCATCTCAGGTCCCAATAGAGTTATCTTTCTAACCGAAATCATGTATATTGGATTTCAACACTTCATTCGATAGACGGATTCATACAAACATATCTAATTTCTCATGTCAAAACTATTGTTGTAAAAAAACTCAAGTAGAGTAATGTGTTGATCCTAATGAAATTTGAAATCCAATGGACAAGATCATAGAATATCCTCTAGGTTTTCATTTGTTCTATTAGAGTAAATGTATTTTGGTGGATTTCATGCCAAATTAAAGCTCAACACAATATCAAAATATTTCAATATAATTTTCAAACACTTTGAATAAATCCAAAGATCCAGAAAAGATACAATATAAGGTGGTACCACATAAAACCTAATCACTTACTTATTTTATATACTGAAAAGATAATCTAGAGAGAAATGTTATTTGACTTTAAGGAAATGTGATTACTTTGTAATGTGATCATGTATAACCCAAATGGCATTATATCCTTTTGATGTTTTTAGGTGTGCGATGAAGAATAAATGGTTATATTTTCCAATTTACATTCTTGTATGGGTAATGGTTGTAATATAAGCTTACAAAATTTTCCCTCGGGCCTAAATTACTAAAGAAAGAATTGAGAAACAAAATCTTCAATATATCTCTTTATTTCATCTAACTAGAAATACTCATTAAGATGATTATACATATTTGTACATACATGAAAAATATATAATGACGATCATTGTTATTCATTTAATAGAACATTATTCTATATTGAATTGGATGAAACACATAAATATTTAATAAAACATAATAATTCCACTACAATCAATGGAAAAATGAGGAACACTCCCAAACCACTTCTCCAGATTTACATATTCCTTCATTTATAAATCAATCCATTTACATTAAATCAATATTGGATCTTTTGGGATCCTCAAATTTGGCAAGGTATTATGATTCTTTCGAATCAAAGTATCAACCACTCGTTTTCCTATGCCATAGTTGTAATTTATTGATTTTTAATAATCTTCAATGACATATAAAAATATTCTATAGCACATATTAAAAAAAGGTGTAAATATATACTATTTTTGTTGTTTTTTATATAAATCACAACTTTATCCATAATGATAAATCCTCCCCATTTCTAATGAAAAATAAAAAAACCTATTTCAAAATCATGAGTTGGGAAATTATTATTATGGTCCATCTATTTTTATATTGAAAAATATGTCTCCGCATCATTTTACATGATAATGAATCCAACCCCTTATTTATAAGTCACCATATATTAAAAGACCTACACAATTACATGGAAATATAAGCACATGTTCACCTACTAACTTTATCATTAGTTCCATAATTTTTTTTCACATTTATTTATCCATTGGATCTTATATATTTTCCATGTAAAAATAGTGAGTGAATTGGATTACCATTATAAATATTATATAAATAATTAATAAAATCCACCCCATCCAAGAAAATAATAGATATCAATAACCATAGTTGGACTAGGACAATGTTCTACAACATTCTTCTTTGAGGGATCCTAAAATTTACCCTCTCTAGTGATGATCTGATCCAAAAATGAAACAATTTGTATATAAAATTTTACCTTAGTGAATTGTCTATATTAAAGGTCCATCCTTTGTGTCTTTAGAAAAAAATTCAAGCGATCTTTATAGTCATTTTTATCTCTAAATTAATTATAATTTATTTTATAAATACTCCCACACATTGATTAATGTTGTCTATAAATAAAGCATCCATTAAATCAATGAAGATATATTTATAGTTAGTAAGACCAAATGGAATTACTATATATTTATATATTCCATACCATGTATGGAATGTTGCCTCAGATATATCCACATTCATGAAAATTTATTTGTGATGTCCAAAATTAATTTCAATCATGTAATAGTATTGACCTTCATTATTATGATAAATTAAGTCATCAATATTGGGTAGATGATACTTGTTATTGATTTTGGTTTTCTTCATCTCCTAATAATCAATACAAATACTCATTTATCCATAATTATTATTAATATTATTAATTGGTGTTCCCAAAGGTGACACATGTAAATGAATAAATCCCTTGTCAATATTATCCGGGTGTTTCTTCGTTAATTCATGCGATACACTTGAGTCCATACTATATAATGAGATTAAAATAGAAACTTCAACATGGAATAATTTTATTGAAACATCCATTTCATGATTTGCTGGAATACTAGGAAACACTTCTAAATAAACATCAACAAATTCTTATACAATAAGAATATTTTTTATGTTGAGTTTCTCCAAATCCATCATGAATAAACACCACTTTTTCATAGGAATAAATACCCATACAATTGATGTTATTTACAATGTATGTTCACGTTAATCATCTTAGTATTATAAGATCATTCGTTGGTTCATAATATCATATATGGATTCCATTCATCTGAAAATAATGTTATATTTATGCATAAAAAACTAAAACATGGCTATGATGAGATCAAATTCAATTAAATAGAGAATAATATGTTTTATGGAATTATATTACAACATTATTTAACCAGATAAGAATAATTTATAGGATATGTTTTCCCCATATTATTATGGGTTTTCACTACTAATTAAATATCTAATTAGTGAAGAATGTAATTAACATTCCTGTAGAATTTTTATGATTTAAATGTATTCATATGACTATGCTCGAATAGTGTAATTCAATATTTGAGCATAAATATTACAATTTCAATGTCATAATTATATAACTGTTACCTTTCTAAAACCAAAATGGTTATAATAATAATAAATCCTCATTAATGAGAGTGGTGAATCATGAGAAAATATCCATATGATGTATAAATCCTAAAACCTTCAATATATGGAATCTTATGTTTCTCCTTGGTCATTAATAAATATAATATATTCATATAATGTATGATGGATACTAAAATGTTTTCTAATTTCCAAAATATATTCCACATATGTGTCCAAATATGAGTGTAGCAAGGCCCATTGTCATATACCAGTTCATGATTTAGTCAATGCCGAATTTTCTATTTTATATTTTTTTATCCATTGGAGCATGTTTTCCAAATCCAATTTTTTTAGTTTCTAGATAGGGATGAAATTTATTGGAAACCACCCCTATATCGTTTACCGAATTTCTAGTACATTTTCCTATACTTTGACTTATAACAATAGTTTTCTCTAATTATTTCTCATCCTAGATTCCAAAGGATAATTAATCATATATTTTATACAAACTATACGGACCGATGCATTTCATACATAGATTTTACAAATTAATTGATGATTATTCATTTCCAAAAATAATGATCCACACTAGGATTGTATTGGTCTAGTATATTTGATTATATTGACAATTGGGTAATTGAATTATAGGTGAGATACATCATCTCACAGTATTTTTTTTATAACTAACAACCTTCTTAGACATCTCATACAAAATATCATTCTTCAAATCATGGGTAAAGGAATCATAGTAAAGAGTGAGAATAGATGATCAGTAAGGTTAAGAAATTTTAGATATCAACATAACACGAGAATAAGGGAATGTGGACCTAGAAATACGATTTGAAAACCATGTCCAACATAATATAGATCAATATCATACATCAAGGAATATATAATGGTATTTCATAGGACCATAATATTAAATGAATCAATGTACAAAATCTATTAGGGCATAACATTGGCATAAGACCTATACTTTTTGCATATAAATAAACATAGAAAATTATTCCCTCATTAGTCATGGATCATTTTCAAGACTATCATAGTTGATCAAATTGATTTTAAAATCCATTATAGTAGTAATGGTTTAATAACATGAGTATCACAATGGATAGAATTCATTACTAAACTTGGTCCACTCACCAATGCAGTATTGTTTATCACATGAGATATTAAAATTTATCCAATTCATTAGTGGGATATATAATATTGTTCCCAAACATAAAATATTGAAAATAATTTATATGTGTACCATAATATTATAAATAAATATTCATATAAAAACTCCAAAAAATAAATGGATTTAATAAATATTTCATCATATCATGTCATATGAAAAAAAATTATTTTCTTAAACATTCCATTATTTCATCATTTCATAACAATTATAAATGTAATGAGATTTATAGAATTATAGTCATCATAATAAAAAACAATCATAAGTATGAATGGGGATGGTATTATTGGATTATTTCCCCTATATAGAATATGTTTAATCATGGTTTATTAAAATTTATCCATAGAAATAACAATAAAACATCATTAAAATAATTATTGTGGAGAAAATAATTTTTACATTGAATTTTTTTTAAATAATTATAATTTTTGAAATATAAAATATAAAATTATTTTTTAAATTAATCATGGATCTTGTTAATTTAATAAAAAAATAATTTAATGGTCATAATTGTGTAATACTCCATTCTTTCAATACACGTTAAAAAATATTCTTTCCCGTTATAAGAAAATATTCAAAAGAATGTCATTTGTAAAATGAATAGAATATTCATTTTAAACTATTTTATAAAAAAATAAAACATGAGTAAAATGGAATTAATAACTCACTTTATAATAATAACAATATTATTAAAAAAATTTATAATACATGGACAATGATGGGGAATGATTATAGAATGGAGAGTGAAATGATGATTCATTATCCTGAAAAACAATATTTTTTTTAAAAAATTCATATAGAGATAAAAATAAATGGAAGATATATATTCTCCAAAATTAACTATATGAGAATAAAATTGGGTTTCTGAATAAAAATTTATAATACTTTATCATTAGATCTTAATCAGAAACAACACTAATAAAAATGAGATATTTACATAAAATCCTTACCACTTTGGTTACTTTTGAATCAAAAACTCATGAAATAGATAAACATATAAGGATTGAAATATTGAAATATTTTCCATCAGAATGATAATAAAATTAGTTCCTATGTATAATATACACCATAAAATGGAAACATGTATTGAATATGGAATTTTAAACACAAAAGTAAATTTGATTCAAAAGTCCCTTAACACTGATTTTTATTCCTTGACACACTTTCTAAAAAAATGTATTCCAAATATATTGTTAATTTTACTATTTTATAGAAGAATAATAATATATAATATATAATATATTATTTAATTAAACTATAAACACCAATTTATAAATAATTATTTATTTAATTCACTGTTTCCTGTGATGACTGCTTCTTTTTTCATGTAGGTTTTATTTAGGCAGTTTTATTCCATATATTTTGAGCATTGTTACATAATATTAATAATTATAATAATAATATAAATATAATATATTTTAATTACATTCATATGTATAGTCATTCTTATATATTATTTATATAAAAAATAATTACATTATCCATGGATAGGGTTTGTCATACATAAGCATGAACGTTGTTTCCGTTATTTGATGTCTAGAACAAAGAATGGTAAATAATAATTAAAATTTATATAATATTATTTATATAATATATATCTTATAGATTCATTAAATTATTAATTATTACCATCCATGTCAAAGTAAACAGAAAAACACACAACAAATTACTACGTGGAAGCATAATTCAACAGTTATTAATGACCAACATATTCATTTTCCAATGGGTTTCATGTTACGAAAGTTCATGTAATATTATAACATAATTAAAATCATAATTTCATAAATATATTACATATACCTTAAATTTTTCATCATATATATTTTCGAGTGTCGTTGAAGGAAAAAATTTACATCAGTTCGTGAGGAGTTGTCCGTCGTTTACCTGATCGTTGGTTTTGTTTCCCATTTCATTGTAGGGTAGAAACATGAAGGTTGTTAAATTAAAATAATAAAACCTCAGTATATTACATATTGTGATGTTATTATATCATAATATTTTAATATTTTTTTAAGGATGTAGAATAAGATATAAGTGAATGACACTCACTTAAGAACAATACATATTCTTTGGAAAACCTTTTTATATTAATCCCAGAAAAATTAATAGGAGGTTTGAAAAAAAAATCATACAAAATGTGGGAAGTAATTTATGAAGGGTTTTGGAAGGGTATTTTATGATCCATTATTATCATGAAGTTCTAATAGAAAAGGATAAGAGTTATCGATTTATAATTATAGTAGTCAGCTAGATATGAATATTCCGGAAGGAATATATAATTATAACGTAATTATCAAGACAAATTATATAAAACAAATATATAATTGAATGTGTTCTGTTATAAGGTTAAAATATTTCAATAAAATAGGATTACACCTCTTAAATTTGAAAAAAAATCCATTATATTTTGTTGTAACCCCCGATAAACACGTTCAATCATTAACCACGATAATTAATTTTTTCTGAATTTAGTATTAATTATGAAAAAAAAATTAATTTTCCCATATTAAATAATTATAATTATTATAATTAAAAATATGGATTTAATTTTAATAAATTTAATTCATATTTTTATTTTAATTAATTTTAATATCAATCCTGTAAATGTGACCCAATAGAGATTTTCCAAAGGAAAAGTTTCCATATGAGTAAAAAGTTATTTTATAATGATTAAGTAAAAAAATTTAATTCTAATGAACAAAATTTTATTAATAATAATTTTTATAAAATATATTTTCTTTTAATCCATATTGGATAATATGGAACATTATAAATTCTTTTTGTGGGAATCTAGTTTCTATTTAAAAACAGAATTTTTAACTATTGATTGAAAAAAATCTTTTCATTATATTATTTAAAATTCACCATAAGATTTTTTTGAAATTATTATTTTATAAAAGAATTTAATTTTTTCAATGAAATTTTCTAAATTTATAAATAATAATTTTATAATAAGAGTAAAAAACATGATGAATCTTATTTTAGAAAAATAACATTATTTTTTGGCATAAAACTATATTTATTATTATCTCATTAAGAAAAATAATATTAGATTAATGATAAAAATTTAATTGAATATACAATATATATTTTTTTCATAAATAGTTTACCCATAGTGATTAATTCATTTTATTAAGATAAAAATAATTATAATCATATCAAAAAATTTATTAAATTTTTTCTTTTACTTTCAAATGATTTTGATTTTCATTTCTATTAATCTAATAATTGATAAATTAATTTAATACATGTTTAAACAATTTATTTTTCATAGTTTAGTTTTTCCAATCCATACCATATAATTTAACAACTTGGATATAACTACCATAATAAATTAAAATATTTTGATACTATATTTCTTTTGGTGTAATCTAATTTTTTTGTGTATCAAAAGATATCGAAGATATTTGTTTTTTTTAAAAAAATTCATAAAATATTAGGATATTAAAATATTCATAATTTAGTTGATTATTCTTTTAGATCATTATGTGCATTTTTTTTACATTATTCTAGTAGATATATATTATTTTAGAATGAAGAAATAATATATTAATAAAATTATAAAAAATTTAATCATTATGTAAAATAAAATTAATGATCTTTAAAAGAATATTTATGTGTTTAAATCTAAATTTAAGATAATTTTGTTTCATAAGTAGATCATCGAGATTGTGTTCAATGGGAATCATGTAATGAAAAATAAATTATTATTTATATGTTTAATCCCTCTCAATCATTAAATGTTACTACTACACATCATGTTATTCAAATATGTGAAATTATATTTTTTAAGATAACACATGACCTTTTAAATCATATTTATCAATGGATTTCAATTTCAAAATGATTATCTAAATATTTTAAAAGAGTAAATAAGAATAATTTATACATGATTAAAGAATATGTTATTCTATTTTATTAAATAGGATTAATTTCTTTTCTTTATTTCCTTGAATATTCAGTTGATTCTATAATATATTTTATTTGATATATTTTATTTCAAATTAGTGGATGAAGAAGTCGTAGTGATGATCCGCTCTAATTTCATGGTTATACCAAATAAATTATTTCATACATTTTTAATTATCTATGAAACATTCATGTTGAAAATATGAGTGTGTATCTATTTTTATAGTGGATGTTTATTATTATTGATGAAATAAATTTTTTATATTCATTCATCCTATATTTTTAGATGATAAATTTGATGAACAAAGGCTAATCAAATTACATGATTAAATTATTTCAGTGTTGAAGATGACTGGTAATGTAACCATAAGTCTTGGGGATTCTAGATTTGATCCATCACAAGATTTACCTATCTTTAGTAACATTATACAATGATATTACATTTAAAAAACCAATCATAAATATAATTCTGAATTTTCATCCAACCCACAAAATGAGCCAAAAGATTGGATTGTTTTCATTTTTATATATTTTTTAATTTTTATACTTTTTCTAATAATTTATTAATTTCATTTCTATCATTGTTAATAAATTAATTTATGTAATTATTATTTATATTATCTTTTTTTGAATTATTTATTTATAATAGAATATTATATTTTATTTATTTATTTATTCAATAAATACAATTTGTTGAAAAAATTAAAATCCATTTATGAAATTCAATTACCTCAGTAGATTGTATAATAAAAATACATTGATTGTATTTTACGAACTATATCATCTTTCATTTTATTATCCTAAATGGGGGAGTGGATAAATGAAAAATACAAAATTTTATTCCTAATTGTAGTTTCCATAATTTATGTTAATTTATTTATCAATTTATATAAATGTTGTTAAATCTCTAAAATTTCATATTTATATTTTTTGGGTATTTTGACTACTGAAATGGGGGAAATTAATGGTCAAAATAATTTTCTTCCAATACCTCATTTTTAATAATCTGTTTTTATGCCCAATTTTTTGGTATTACTAATTACATTCCCATATAGTGTATAGAAAATTTTCAAAAATGTTTTATGTTTTATTTTATAAGATGGTTCTATTATTTTTAAATAATTATATCTATAATATAATCTAAAAATTTGTTTTTGATGTTCTTAATAGTAATAATAAACTCTTAAATTGAATAATTTATGTATTTTGATTTTCATTTTTATAAACTAATACATTGGAACAAAATCCTTATGATGATGTCATATGAAACATGTAATTTCCTACAATGGAATGAATGTTTTATGATTATGTTTTATTAAATTATAAATTAATTTGAATCAAATAATGACACTCACTCATAATAGAATCTCTAATATTTTTTTAAGTCACACGATCTACCCAAAAAAGGATAAGGATATAGAAATTCACCTAATGAATATTTCTTATGTCGAGAAAGATGTCTTATAAAAATAGAAAACAAGTCATGAAATATTAATGTAGTCATATGACATAAATAATTTCATAATAAATCAATTAATTCACACAAAATTGATGAATTCCATTCTAATTTTAAGTCATAGGAGATGGAGGTAACATTGTATTACGAAGTGAGGTCCTATGAAGCCAAATCCTTATGATGCTTGATATTTTATATTTATTTATATTTTTAGGGCATTATATCATTATTGTTTTATAGGAAAAGTCCGAAAATAATTCATTACATAAGTTATATATTTAGGAGTATGTAAATACTAAGTAAATTCAAGAAACTAATTATAATGTTGTCTATGATTCCAAGGATGTCAATTGCTACTCTCTCCAAATACCTTACTCTAATTCATTATTTTTCATAATAATGGTCACGTTATATGGATGGTGTTAAAAAATTTAGGTGTTATATATTTACGTAAAGACATTTTCAATAGATGAATTATGAATATATTGTAATAGTTTTCAATGATTAAACAAGAAGAAGAAAAAGAGATATACTTATATTGTAAAACAAGAAACATTGTTATATATATTTCTCATTCTTATTGTATGATAATGTAAAACAATTATTGGGAAAAATAGTTTTAATATACTTTATTTTTAAGAATATATTATTTCAACACATGGGTAAGATATAAATATATAATGAATTTTAAATAATCTAGTATCAAATATTGATTTTCAGGAAACATGACTCAATTTTAAAACCATTATAATAATTTATACTCTATTTCATTAAAGAATGAACACAATTAAATGAGTGTGGGGTGGAAGGTATTCATTATTGTAAATTAAAATCCTTTGATAATCACTTAACACCAATTTTTAAAAAGCATTTTCTGCTTCTAAAAAGTTATTAAGCTCCATTGTAAAATTACCACATTATTAGAGTCCCAAAGATCACATTGTGTATTGGTGGATAAGACTATGGGTGGTTCAATGAGCCCTAAAATATTGTAGAAATTTAATATATACATCTATTTACGTTAATTTATTTTATACTTCCTATTTGGCTAAAAAATTGGGTGAAAATCATGATGTCTTTAGGTGGACGTTTTTATTTAGGTAAAAATGTATAAACAATATTATCAAATCTTGAGTTATAATATAGAATCATTGGTAAAGTATTATTATCAACATTTTCACCACTTTTTATGTTGTGTATTGTGAGGGAGAATTCATTTTTTCGTTCTCTATATTCATCTATTTACCTATATCATATTAATTTTATTCAATTAGATCATTTATTCCTTTTATTTTTACTGGTATATTCATTATATCGACATCCATGACCATATCTAATATCATTATAATTTTTTAATCTATCTACAGTTCATTACTGAAATATATATCCAATTAAAAAATGATTTCCTCCTATCCCACCATTTTATATAGAACTATTATTTTATATTCATCACAATATGTACATCCATGTCCTTATAAACTCCATTTTGATATTTGAAAACATCTATCAACATTTTTAAAATTATAATTAACAATATCACTTGAATTTATAACCCTAATTATAGTGTTTCAACGCAATATTCTTCTTCCTAATTAATCTCTTCTTTCCATTTTCAAAATGTTATCTTCAATAGTTAATTAGGTTAATCAATATTTTTTTTAACTTAAACTATTATCACATTATTTTTTTAGTCATAATAATATAAAATAATGTTGTATAGTGATTGGTATTTATGTAAAATTCATTATAAAATGATAATATAATCGTATATCCAATCCTTATATTATTAAATATTTCCTATTTCTTAGTTAAATTAGTATCAAAGAAAATATACTTCTCAAAATCATGGCCACAAGCCTTTATAAAATAAATAATTTCCTTTTTAGAAAAATAATATTTAGTTTCTCTAAAAGTTTAAAGGTTTATTATTGATTCAATTTATAAGAAAAATAAAATCAAATATAGATATTACACTATTATTCAAAATCATTTGGATCTAATACCGCCTATTGTGTCAAGGTATATGAGAGGAACCCTAAGGGAGAGATGGGGTGAGTTAGAGTGTACATTTATTATGTATTTTTTTACATAGTCTTCTTTATTATATATATCATGTTGTCAATTTATAATGACTAAATTTATTTTCTTTTTCTTTCAATAAAAGGGATCTGCCCGAACCTTCCTAGTTTTATATTTTACATGGATCACAACTATGGAAATATTAAAGGAACATATAGATGATGTCATAAAATTTCGATTGAATCAACTATAATATATTTTAATGGATGAGTGGTTTTAGACCATGGTCACTGCATGCTAATGGGTACAAATCATACAAGGCTCCATAATTTTTTTAATAATGATACATGTTCCACCTCATGTTCTTTTCCTTCATACAATACTTCATTGAAGTCTTGGTCTGTTTATAGGGGTGACTGTCTCTTTAAATTTTTATTGAAATGATAGTTTTTCTCTATTTAATTAGAGGATTTTTCTCCCCCTTTGATCATGATTTAATTATATTTACAACTTTTCTTCACTAAAATATTATTCATCAATTTTTAATAAGATCATATCCTTGATCTAAGGGATGTTTATGATTCCTCCAGGATGTAGTAACTATATCTCCTTCCTCAATCGAATGAGGAAAATTCTAGATTTATAAATAACTTTTTTTCCATCAACTTCATATAACAGTGTAGTAAGTACTTTTTATTCATTGAGTCCCCACTCTCAAATTACACAAGATATAACAATTTAAGTAGATTTATGATTCAATTATTCAAATTATTCAAAAACAAATCATATTTCAATACTGTCTCTATTTTTTTGAACTATAATAGGTAGCTTTATTTATTTCCTATATGAAACCCTAATACTAAGGTTGATATAAATTCTACCTCTTTGAGAATATAAATTATAAATATCATTCTAGAAAATGAATTTAGTGTAGTTATTAAGTTCATTTTATTCTAAAAATAACATGGAATACCAAAATATTATTTCATTTTAAAATTTATTATTTAATATCTGAGGTAATATAGAATCCACTTGAGGATTGTGTGGACTGTTCATTGATGTATTGGTCTTCAAAATATTATCATTTTTTTGGAATGATCTTCTATATTTTAATGTGATTTGAATCAACTATCAAATCCAAATTTTCTTCTAATAATTATCCTCCCTTATTCATTGATATAGTGATTCAATGTCATCTTGATATAATCAATTTCATAACCTATTGTACAATGTTATATTATTCCATAGAGCAGAAACCTGTATTCTACGAATAATCACTCCTTCCATTCTAAAAAAAGCCAAAGCATCACAACCTACCAAATACATTGAGGATTGTTCCTAATTTTTTTTACTTTTTTATATAAAAAATTAATATATAATAAAGGTCTCTATAAATATAAAAACTCTTCATTTCACATGAAATTCACTATTATTAGTACTTCATCATTTCAGTGTAGACGTTGTGAATAATATTTTACAATATAACCTATTTTTTAAGTACACTTACTCAATAGTTTAGGTACCTCCTAAACTATTGTTCTACTAAAATCATATATTCTCTTGTTGTGGTGTGGTCACCTATGTTTTGACATGTAAAAATATTATCTAAATTTAAAAAAGTAATATATCTAATTCAACATGTATGAAGAGACATAAATTACATTTATTGTGAGGTAAGATACCTTGAAATATTAAATTAAACCTTATGATTTCAATAATATAATTTATGTATAGAGAACATGGATGCATTATTTTCTAATTCAAACATAGTGTGCGGCCTATACACACTGCTTTCTTTTCAGATCATTTATGAACTAAATCAGTGTTATCATTTCATCTTCACTATTCCTAAATATTATTAAAACCAAATCAAAATCCATTACATTGATATAAAAAGTTATTTAAGTGTATCTCTTCATTTCCACACTTGACAATCATTGTTCACATCTTATCCAATGTGTTGATAAACAACCTCTCATTACCAAGTCATTTTTGTCTTCTCATACTCTATCTCACAACTTTATCAGCTATTATAAACAAATCCAACATAAAAAAATTTATGATACAACCATAAAAAAATATCTATGAAAATATCTTTACATTTAAAAAAATATCTTTAAATTTAAAAGATATAAAAATATAATATTTATGAGTAAAATAAATATGTATGATACTTGGCATAATTAATTTTCAATTATGTGTGAATAACATGTGTTACGATTTTCTAAACATTCATAGAGATATAATGACCTTATATCAGACTATACATAATCATTATTGAAATGAAAAACTCTATCTGATATTGTACTCTAGGGTACATCATAAAACTAAAATATATCCCCCATATAGAACATTCCAATATTCTTTACCAACATTGTCTCCCATATGGGAATGAAATGCATATACATTATTAGTTAGTCAACTAAAACCATACCGCATCATTACCCTCTGGGGACATAGTTCATATCATAACAAATAAAATTATAAATTCTTCCAAAATATAATATTAAAATGAATTTCATCTATGTAACACACCTGGATGGTTATACCCATCCCTTATCCTCTAAATGGAATAACATAACCCAAAATTTCCTACCAGACACCATGCCACAAAAAATGATACATTGTATCCAAATGCATCTTGGTCACCTAGGAGTGCACCACCCAACATGAGCCTTGTATGTTACTCATTAATACATCCCTCCTTGAAGTAAGTAACAAAATAATAGTATGGATAACCAATCACCCATCATTCCTAGGAAAATCCCTAAAATATATCATCATCCAAGACATATTCCAACATCCAAAAAAATCGGAATCGTGTTTTGGATAAATATTACATCATACACAATATTGTACGTAATTACTAAAGGGGAAATGGACACTGCCTCTCATATATATGAGATTTTATTCAAAACATATGAGAGAAAAATCATTATCTTAAAATTTTCACAAGATAAACGAGCACCATTTTATGTTATAATCTAGCTAAGGACATATTCCATGGCATCCCCCCATATTGGGGGGAATACATGATTTTGAATCCTAACATGTATCTGTAAATTCACTATTTCGTTAGTTCTAAGATTAGTTCCCACTAGCATAATGAGTACAATAGGTCTTATGGTTGCTATGGAAAAAAATCATTCCCCAAAGAGGAAATGGTTCAAACTCATTAAGGTGTTATCTCTTATAGATAAATCTATTTCAGAGATAAGATAGTATTATTCTTCTCATAATAATTAATGAGACCCATTAATAAACAACTTGTATTATTATTTTAAAACATCGCCTAAATCAACCAAATAGGAAATATAGAATATTTTTTATCATTTACATCTATTCGGAAGAATCAAAATTAGAGAAGGACATGACCTTAATTTCATCTCCTAGAAAGCCTCCACACATTGATCAACCAACATAATCATAATCCCCTTCATTGTGATCCATTTCAATTTACTCATCCATGTGAGATAAATCTTGAATTAATCACTTGTATTGAAAATAAATGCTAAGAGAACTCTTAATCTCGAAAATATTCATGGTTCGTGGCCAACACATAATTAAATATATAATTATAGATCGAATAATTTCCCCACTCTAATATCACATGCCCATATCTGAAAAACTAATGAAACTAAAAGTGACACTAGGTGTAATTATAAAAGATCATGTGAACTAAAATAATACTCTATACAATAGATTAGTATTAAAAATGAAACTATCGTGTCTATGAGTATACCATATTCCCACTAATGTATAGAAGGATAAAGGATTCTAGATATATATAAATAATTATATACATGAAATCTATCAACACCACAAGGAATACATATTAGATGATAAATTTAAAATATAATTATACAACCCATAAATTCATCTAATTTTTTTATATATCATTTCCCAAATCATGAAGATGATGGTATCCGGATTGACAGTTGCACATAGAAAACCATCGAGCTCACTTCAAAATTTTAAGAGGGTCATTTATTATGGGGAAGTAATAATTTTCAATTACTATGATCTAGATTAGTTTATAGTACTCTATACATGTACCTATCATATAATCATATATATGGATGTATAATGTTGTATCACCCTAAAAATATGTACTTTAATAAATAAAAGCATTCTCTTTATGGTTCCTATGATTTATCATCAAGACTTTTAGTTCATAGAATGTTAAATGGTATTAATTTATTGATATAACATCCACACAATGAAAGATATCAATCATTAAATCGATCTCAAAAATTGGAGGAATCCTTAAGAAATAATCTCTAAATTCATCTTCAAAAAATCCCTATATTGGGGGGAAGGTAGTTGGAAGAATCACATAATCCACAATAAGTAGTATTCCTATAATAGGTGTTGTAATGGACCATATATGATAAATACAATAAAATTATCTTCATATATCTACATTTCATTTAACCATATGAACAAACATATTCTCTTTAAGAATAGTAAAATAAACCACATTTTTAGTAGTTAATATATTCTTGGAATCAACTCAACAAATCCACATTAAAGATGACTTTGAATATCACTATTTATAAGAGAATGAATTCCCATTAGTAACTATAACCCCACAAGTAACTATGTAACAAACTAGGAATATGTACCTATGTTCTAACCTATTCCCAATATCCATACCAAAAAAACAAAAATATGTATATATCTCTAACCATAACAAGGATAGAACACACGATCATATAAACCAGTTTAATTCTCTACTATTGAATAATTCATTATAATGTATATGAGAAATCATAACCATAATTATCATGTTATACAAAACTTTTGATCCCTTAGTAGGAAACTATTCTAATGTATACAACCTTCCAACCTCATTTCTGTTATCAGGACCCTAAAATCCATTGGATTCCTAAGTATGTAAACATTTGGTAAGATAACGACACTACCTCCCATAGGACCCTCATCATTATCTATATCCTAAAATCCTATAGGAATAAATTATGATCCATATGGGGTCCTTGGGGTCAAGAAATTAAATCTTGATTCATCCTTGAACTGCATCCATTACATCAATGAGGGACCTATTTAATGATTCACTACAATAGACCCATAATACGACTTTTATGACACTTCTACTATGGGCTTAGACATGAAATCTAAAAATATACATTATCCAACTCTAATAACATTTTATGGGATCTTTTCATGTTGGAGGGTTTGGAAAACCTCAACCTTAGCATAACTACCAATCACAACATTGGAAAATATTGTTAGATATCCTCTTCATAAAATGAGAATATGAACCATCCTCTCTACTAGAAAGGTTAGTATGTAGACAACAAAAAAAAGGGACCTACTAAACAATCCTACACTAGACACTTTTGAATAGTAGGTTCAATGTGGAACACATAAAATTTCGGTGTATGGTTCAATATCATATCATGGTTCCACACATTTGTTTATAGTTTTATCATAAAAAAAATGTAACATTAGGACCACAATCACTTCCATAAATGGTGAATAATAGTAGCTTAATTATGTATAAGTTATAGTATATCATCAAAATCAACCCTTATTCAGGCTATATAAAGACCAAAAATTTAAATAACTTAAGTGGAATAAAGTAAATCTATGAAAAAGGGATCTTAAAATGAATCCCATGTCAATCACTTAAGCCAACTGGTATCATGTAAATCAATCCATCATCTCCTATTAGGTCCAAAAAACATATAATATTGTAACATCACATGTTGTTTATCATGTATAACCAACATCTTAAATACAACCCTAATATGTTAACATAGACAATCTTCTCCTAATAAACCGAGATACCCAAAAAAGCTACTGGATGTGGAATTTTGAAATATTTTGAAATATATACCATGGTACCTTATCCCAGATGTATCCATCTTCCAAAAGTGGTTATTATATGAAATATACTTGGATAAATTGGAACTAAAACCTAAATAATTGAGGATTAATTAGTATATTTCTTTACCCTTCATACTTATAAATTTTGTGGTATGATGAGAGTATTCGAAATCCCAGGGATATCCTCAACCTTATAATAGCTAAAACAATGGATATCATCAATGTAAAATGTTATGAAATCTTACAAAATTTAAACTATTACATTCATTTTTAATGTAAAATTAATTAAAATAATATATTTATTCAATATTAATAGACACCCAAATTTAAACCTTCAAACACAACCCCCAAAGGTGTACAAATAACTGAATAATCATCTGGATCCACATATAACCTAATCCGTAATCCAATACTAATTTTATCTATAAATTAGTTGATGTCATATAGAGAGAAATAATCCATATACTAAGATACATTTTATTACATTACATTAATAATTTATTTTGTAAATAAATAAATATATTATTATTGGAATTAATTTAACATAGACATATATATAGCACATGAAATAAGGGAATGTAATGTAAAACTATATGTCAAATAAGGATATATGAACTGAAATAACCACTCCACAATTGGAAAGATGAAAACCCCATTAATTGTCAAATCAAAATGTAATTTAATGATACACACAAGAACAAATACAATTAAGCCATAATACCATATAAACTCAAAATAAACTCTTTAGATAAAATATTGAAAGAGTTATAGATTCCTATTGTAACATTGATATTCGAAATTACATTCCACCAAATACTATATAAAATTTTAAAAGAAAAAGGGTTATAATACCATTTTTTAATTCCACATATTACATTATTGGGAAAAATATAATCTACAAAAGGCCCTATGAACATCTCGTACTCCAAAATAAGATTTATAATTTCAATAATTACCTATTCTAAATAGTAGGGAAACAATTACCTACATATAAATTAATATCCATAACATTAATTATTGAATTAAAATAATAAAATTAATATATTTTAAATCATCAATGATATTTTAAAACTAAAAGAACATAAAATTATATATGAAATTGTGTTGCATTATTTATACATCACCATTCAAATATATCCCTATAGTTAGTTGGTCAATACATGATATAAACAATAAAAATTAATGAAAAAAATACAAAAAATACTAGTAATCCTTATAATGACCTATATTCTCAAACTAATAAACAAGTTCACTTTTCTAATATAAATCCATTTGTCTTAGACTATTCTCTAAATGATAAATCTATATGTGCATTGGAGTGATTGTGAATTGTATTAGTAATAGAATCATATATGAAACCACTAATGGATCCATCAAATATGTGAAAAGAAATATATGAGAGATTATAAAATCAGAATTTTTTTTAATAAATATACTTTCATTAGATTATCATGCACTAACCAAGACACTAAAAACATTTACCATACCAGCATTGGTTCCACACCAGGATAAAGGGTTTTATTGTACCATTTAATACTCGAAGCATATAATGTGAATTATAACAAACCTAATGGTACCACCTCAAGTCTCTGGACCCACCCTTTCACATAGTTTAGATAATACATCATCATTCCTATTACAAAGCCTCTCAGAAATTATCAATTCATACTCAAAATTCCATTTAATCCCAACAATGATAGTATTCCTTCACTCAATACAAGGTTACACAATTTCTCTATGGACCAAAATCTTGTCACTTTTGATATGGTCACAACATAACCACATGCCAAATATATTAAATCTTAGTATGTCGACACAACCTCAATAACTGACCAAAAAATAGTACATGAGGTATAAACATATATTTATCATAGAATCCATAATAGTTACACACTAGTCCCAATAAAAAATATTAGATACATGGAAACCACATGGAATATTTTTTGAAAAACATAATAGTGCAAGATATTTTAAAAAATGGGGTTAAGTATTATTGAACAATATTTTCGCACTAGGATCACCATTACTATTACATTAATATTTATGTGATGGTTTCTAATAGGGCTTATTAAAGAAACCAGAAACACCTAATAGTTCTATTGTCCTTGATATTTACATTCTTTCCAATAAAAAGAAATCAAAAAACATTTTCCTTAATGATTCTTAGGGATATATATTTTTTGAAAGGATGGGAGATCGGGCTCACCATACCATTTTGTGAGGAAGTGTTTCCTACATGGGGTCTCTCTTATATATTTATGTCATATTCACTAATCCCTTATATATAAAAACACAAAATTTTCATACATTACAATTAAATAATTGTAATGATAAACAACATAATAGTATTACACATAGAGGATCCAATGTTTTAGTGTCTTGGGAAAACTATGACTATACATAAAAATTTCAACATCAAGTATAAACATTTATATAATTTCTTCTTCCCTAGCTTCTTATTGGAACTTGTACTATCATTAGTACATGTAGCCACCTGAGGATATAAATCAAAAGGGATGAGATATAAGCCCAATAAGATGATAGATAAGAACAATATAGCATGGGGTGAGCATAATTATAACATGGGAAAAAGATTATGAACATGAGAAGAAGTGTAAATATTAGTCATGAAATGTGGCAATGCATATAAAAATGAAACATCATGTCATAGTGGTTAAATACCACAAAAACATGTGAAACATGATATAAACTTTTAAACAAATTATTTCACATTTAATCATGAGATTCATCATTTTTCCCAATGCATTAGAGCGCAGTATAATTTCGGGCACACCCGTCACTTTGAAACATTCATATTACACTATATAATTCAGGGCACACCCGTCACATCATAACATTATCATTATCATGCTTTCCACATGGAACATATATCAAAATTGAACATAAATAACACATGTAAAGTAATGGGTTACATCTCATAAGAACACGTTCATAAACTTTGGGTTCCCAAAATAAAGTGTGAATAACAGACATGTTACATGAACCGTTCACATTGATTTAGATGTGAAAGTTGTGTTCATAAAAGAAGATTTCTTTTGGAAAACATTTCATTGCACATAAAATCTAGGGAAAAAAATGTATATCCAATAAAATTAAAGACAATTATGAAGATATTAACTTTATGGAGTAACCATATCAAAAATGGAGTGAAAGAGGGACAACCCGATGAATGAAAATTGGGTTCGAGAAGTTCCCCTTACCATGTATCCAAAAGCTTCCTAATCATTAATTTCCCATATAATGTCATTATAATCATTAATTATAAATTACAGAACCTTTTATACATGAATAGGGTTAATTCTGGTTTCATTATGTCATTTTTTGTTCTGTTGGATGAATTATAGAGTATAAAAACATTGTTTAGGGATATTCATTTTTCTGGTTTTTCTTGGGTTGTTCACTTGTATTCATAAATTGAAGTTCGAGTAGAATATGGGTAAACATACAGAAATTATATTACATGATATTAATGATACTAAAAGAGTTTTAATGATCCTATAATGAGTTATATTATATTCATGTGGATGTATAATTACATATGAATTAAATGATGATTATTTGGGTTAATTTGGGCGGTTTTTCGATCACAACGAACTTGTTTTAATTTATCACTTAGTAATATGGCCATAAGTTATTTCCAGAACTTTAAATAGGAAATAATACATATATATAATTCTTCTTCAACCATAAAAATCTTTTCAGACCAGATCTGAAGGTAGAAATGGATGAATAGAGCCTATCGTTCTTGAAGGTGATAAATTTACACCTCATGAACAACGTTTATTTAATAAAATAAAAGGAAGATGGAAAGGTGGTTGGATGAAATAATATCCCATTATCATCATAAAATTACATTAAATGTATAATACTGGAGTTACAATATCATTTGTATGAAGATAGGGGGTGATAGATAATGAAATGATCTTGTACTTGAAAGGAAATTAAAGGAGAAGGGGGTGAGAAATTACCTCTTAAATCATCATCTTGAGATTCGCGTTAATGATGCTAGAATTTGTCTTTTGATGAGACCATAAGAACTTGAACGTGGGAAAGGGTCTAGGGAGGATGTTTGGGTAGATTTTGGAGATGTCTTGGAGCATGATAGGTGTGAGGGAATGAGGGTGTGAAGGGTGGTTTGTGAAGTGGAGGGGAGAGTGGTTTCCTTAATGTAAAATTTATTAGTTTATTAATTTCCCCTATGACAAGGAATAGTGAGTCAGAAATGACCATGAATAGTAATTTTATCATATGACCCAAAACCATATGGGATTACATCAGCATAACATCACACATGACACTATAATTAGCTTATTTAGCTTATTTTTGTAAATTACGATATTTCCCTATTCAACAAAAATTCATGTATTTCATAAAAATCACAAAAATTTACCACAACCATTTTAAGATGTGTAGAATACAAAAATGAATTCCATTTTTTAAAAATAATTTTTTAAATATGATTAATTTAATATTTATTTAAAATCATGGTTTATTACTAAAAAATAGTTTTAAAACATTCATTTACTTATTCTAAAATATAGGTACATCATACATTCACTTGCATATTATTTTTATACTATCATTGGTACGGTTAATATTAATTAGGATATATCACTATTCATAAGGGTGTGTTACTATTCATCAGGGTAGGTTACTATTCACCAAAAATTATTTTGGATTTATTAGACTACAGAAATCATCTTGAACACAACAGTGTTTGTCAGATTTTAAAAATTCAAAACACAAATGTGAAAAAATTATGTTGAAACGTCACTTAGAACTTAGTAGTTTATTATGTTGTGTTTTCATGTGATTTTATATCATATTTATAAGAAAGTAGTTTCCATTTAAAAACTTTTGGTCGTTACATTCTTCCCCCCTTAAGAAAATTTTCCCCTGAAATTTCACTTTACACAAACAGGTGAGGGTGTTTCCCCTTCATTGCCTCTTCAGATTCCCATGTTCCTTCCTCAAACAAATGGTTCTGACACAAAACATTGAAAATATTGGTTGTCTTGTTGTGTAAAACCATATCTCTTGGATACATAATATTTACTGGATGCTCCTCATATGAGAGGTCATCTTCCAGCTACACCACCTCTGAGTTTAGTACATGTCAGGGGTCTGGTATGTGTATCATCAGTAGTGATACATGAAACACATCATGAACTTGATCCATTTTGAGTGGAAGTTCAAGACGATAGACCACGGCTCCTATGCGGTCAAGGATCTCAAAGGGACCAATGTAACTTGGTATTAACTTCCCTTTCATCCCAAATCACATGACACTCTTCCAGGGAGATATTCTAAGGAAGAAATTATCTCCAACGTCAAACTCCAAGTCCCTTGGATGGTTGTCATCATAGCTCTTTTTCCGACATTGAGCATCTATGATGTGTTTTGGGATGACTTGAACCTTCTCTGTCATCTCTTGAACTTGATCACGTTGAAGTATCTTTCTTTCTCCAACTTCATCCAAACAGGATGGAGTTCTACATCGCTTTCCATACAGAGCTTCATATGGAGCTATCTGAATACTCGAGTGGAGGATATTTTTGTATGAGAACTCAACCAATGGGAGATTCTGATCCCATCCACCTTTGAATTCAAGAGAGCATGCTCTTAGCAAATCTTCAAGTGTCTGAATATTTCTTTCAGATTGGCCATCAGTTTGGGGGTGACAGGTCGGGCTGAAATTTAATTCAGTACTCAAAGCATTTTGAAGGATGCTTCAGAATTTACATGGGAACCTTGGAACACGGTCAGAGACAATTAAGAGTGGAACACTCTTCAGTCTCACCACTTCCTTCACATATAAATTTGTAAGTTTTTCAAGGGATAAATCTTCCCGAATAGAAAAAAATGGGGGAAGTCATGGTTAGTCGGTCAACCACAACCCATGTCACAATATTTCCCTTCAATGTCTTTGGGAGACCCATGAAAAAGTCTATAGTAACATTTTACCATTTACACAAGGGTATAGGAAATGGATGAATCATCCCTTTGAACTTTTGTCACTCATCTTTCACTTTATAACATACCAAGAACCTTGATATATATTCTGCAATATCCTTCTTCATGTTATCCCACCAGAAGCATTATCAGAGGTCCCGATACATCTTGGTAATCCTAGGATGAATGGAGAATGTTGAGCTATGTTCATTGTCCAATAGCTCCTTCTTTATCCATGGTGATGAAGGCACACAAAGCCTCGTTCCAAACCGAATCACACCATCATCATCGATATGGACCTCTTGTAGCTTCCCTTCCTTTACTACATTCACCCACTTTTATTTCTCCACATCATCCCTTTGAGCTTCATTAGTCTTCTCCTAGATGGATGGTTGCACATTTATTTTGGAAAGGTTGGATTTATCCCCTTATTTTATGATTTCCAAATCCATTCTTTGCATATAAAAAAATATTGGGTCTTTCTCAATCCATAGCATGGATAGAGTAGTAGGATCTTATCTACTTGGAGCATCAACAACCGTGTTCTCCTTTATATGATTGTCATGAATAGATAAATTGTAATCCTTGATTAGCTCTAACCATCTCATTTGATGAATATTGAGCTCTTTTTGTGTGAATATATACTTTAGGCTCTTGTGGTTGGCATATATGACACACTTCTTGCCATAAATGTATTACCGCAATATTTTCAATGAAAAAATCATAGTTGCCAACTCTAGATCATGCATTGGGTAGTTCTTCTCATGTATCTTCAACTATCATGAGGCGTAGGCTATCACATTATAATTTTGCATGAGTACACAACCCAAGCCGTTTTTTGATGAATCACTGTATACCACAAAACATTCTCCACTTTTCTGTTGAGTGAGTACAAGTGCAGTGATCAGCCTTCTCTTTATCTCCTTGATGATTCCCTCACATTCTTCCATCCAGACGTACTTTACAACTTTCCTTGTTAATTTTTTTTGTAGGTATGCCAATCATGAGACGTTTCTCACAAAATGTTATTAGTACCCAGCTAATCCACGAAAACTACGGATTTCTGTGACACTAGAGGGACTGGCCATTCCTCAATCGCCTTTGTTTTTTAAGGACCCACCAAAATTCCCCCAATTGTGATCACATGTCCCAAGAATGTGACTTGCTTCTTCCAAAAGTCACACTTCTTGAACTTGGCGTACAACTTATAATTTCACAATGTCTCCAATACAAATCATATATGTTCATCATCTTCCTCCTTTCTATTGGAGTAGATGAGAATATCATAAAAAAACACTACCATAAATTTGTCAAGGTAATGTCTAAAGATTATATTCCTCAAATTCATGAAGATTATAGGGGCATTAGTAAGTCCGAAGGGAATCACCAAAAACTCATAGTGCACATACCTTGTTCGGATGGCAGTCTTCTGAATATATTCATTCTTCAGTTTTACCTGATGATATCCAGAACGAAGATCAACATTTCAGATGTATACATCTCCTCTTGACTAGTTGAACAAGTCATCAATCCTTGCGATGTGATAGTAGTTCATTATTGTGATATTGTTGAGTTCTCGAGAATCGATACACAACCACATTGTTCTATCCTTCTTCTTCACAAAGAGCATTGGTGTACCCTAAGGTGATGCACTAGGGAATACGAACACTTTGTCTAGATTCTCTTACAGCAGCTTCCTTAACTCGTCCACTTCGATAGGAGCCATCCTATAGGGACACTTCAAGATAAAATTAGCTCTGGGTATTAGTTCAATTGAGAAATCTTCCTCACGATCCGGGGGATTCTGGGTAACTCTTTGAAAAATACATCATCCAATTCCCTCACAATGGGAATTTCCTTAAGTTTGGCACTTTCCTTTGAGTCAACTATTTGGGAGAGGTATGCTTCATCATAGGAAATCATCCCCCACACCATTGAAGGATTTTTCAGAGGAGATTCATGATCTTCCTTGCATTTGTAGAGGAGCATGGGATGGTTCGGAATATGAAAAGATATTTACTTTTCCCGATAGTTGATATGTGCTCTATATAATGAGAGCCCATCCATTCCCCTTATAGCATCAAATTCCACCGAAGGAAGTATTACAAGATTCTCGGAATGAATCTTCCCCCATACGCCAATAAGAGAAGATTCAAACACTTGGGTTGCAATGATTTCACCAGTTTGTGTTTTTACTGATATCTCTACTTCAAGGATTTGGGGCTTCGATTCTATAGTTCTAGAAAACATTCCAGACAAAATGGAATGCTTAGAACAATAATCAAATAAGTATTTTTCCATTCTTGAGTGATAGGAAGTGTACCAGGTATGACTTCATTATCATGCTACACCTCCGTAGTAGTTATGGCATAATCCTTCCCTTGTTCCTTTGGCTTTGGTGGCTGTCGATGCTGATTACCCTTGAGAACTTGAGGTTTAGTGCACTGGTTTTCATAGTTCCCTAGCTTCCTACAGTTGTAGCATTGAAGCATAAGTGGTTCTCTCCATTAAACGGATACATTCTCTATCCTTTTCGTGTCTTTTCGAAATTCATGAGCATGGTGTCATTCTTCCCCACACATAAATCATTACCCCGTCCCATTGAGGCAGTTCCCATGGTGCAACTTTCCACATTTTTTGCATGTGGGTCATTGAGTTTTCTTCCCACTTTTGTCATTAGATCCTCCAGTTTGAAACTCCATCTTTCATTTCTTATCCAAATATCCATGAGACCATTCTCCAAACTCCATCTCCACTTTGAGGGCACATCATACTACTTCTTCATAACTCCCAAAGTCTTGAATTTCAAGATCCTTTATAAGTTTTGGTTTTAATGCAGTAAATAATCTATCAATTTTGTATTCATTTTTCATAACAAAATCCAATGCGTACATTGAAATCCTTGTGAAATTCTCTCTATAGGTTGTGACATATTCTCCTTCTTTTTTAATGAGATCTTTGAATTCTCTCTCCTTCATCATACGAAGAGTTCGTGGAAAATAGTTATTAAGAAACATTATCTTATAATCTTCCCATTCCATCTCTTCAAATTATTACCTTGGCTTGGTGTTCTTAATCAAATCACACCATTGATCGGATTCTCTATCTAGATGATAAACGGAAAGGTTCACCTTCTCTATCTCAGAACATTGAAGAACAGAAAACATCTTATCCATTGATTCGACCCACTATTCTGCAATTAGTGGATTGGAAGATCCCCTAGACGTCAGTGGTCATCGCTGCATAAAACATTTTATAGCCAATTACTCCCTCTTTGGTGAAGGAGGGAATTCCCCATAATTATGGTTATTTTTTATAACCTGAGATAATTGGGTAATCATCACCGTGAAGTTTTGAACTCCACCTCCCAAATCATTTGGTATGTCATTTGCGCAATCGTTCCATTGGCCCCCACACAAGTTGTTGGCCTAATTTCTCCTGGTTCGCATCATTTTCTAAAATAGAAAAGGATAGAACAAAACATAAGTAAACAAGTCATTAATACATAACTTATTCATTTGGACAACATATACTAAAAGAATAACATATGGGATCCATATGTAAATATTCTTCTGTCCATATTTGTACTTAGTCTCATGATATAGGTTTTCTCTAGGGTTTACTAATCCTAATTCTCAAATTTACTATACCTTTCCTCTGATAACATCTATAGAGACCCTACCTTTTCTTAAATTGCTATTACATCATTTTAAAGATAAAAATCATAATAGTATTACACATAGAGGATCCAAAGGTTTAGTGTCTTGGACAAACTAGGACCATACATAACAATTAAAACCTCAAGCAATAACATTTATTTAATTTATTCTTCTCTATCTTCGTATTGGAAGTTGTCCTCTCCTTAAAAAATATAGCCACCTGAGGATATACCTAAAAACGAGTGAGATATGTAACACCCCGAGATTTTATGAAAAATATTCTTTTAATTTCATTAATGTCTTGTATTGTATGCTACACCAATATTACCTTGCGCTATATGCAACACCGTATTAGCTTGCAGTATACGCAACACTATTCTTGGATCGTGTTAAACACAATTTTGATAATAGTTATTCTACAAAACATTGATTATATATATATATATATATTCAATGTATAAATGAAATATGGTTGGATTATGTTATATGAAACAACGAAGGATTCTTGTACAACATGCAACCTTGACTTGGCTTTCATTACACGCAATCACGACCTTCCTCGATAGCGTGTGTTTTACGCAATACTGGGTTTTACTAAACAAAGATATATTATTATAATATTATTATGAACTAGCCGTTATGAATAGTATTAACTAAATTTTTAATTTTATAACATTATTATTCATCTTACACATTTTCTAGAACATGGTATAAGATAAAAATAAATTTTTTGGGTAAAATAAGTATTTTTCAAAAAAATGTAGTTTTGCCGCCTTTTGATGGTCCAACCACTTTAAATCCCGTTTTTGACATGTTTATAAGTTCGATTTTACAAGATAAAATTCTTCTTTGGAATCATTAAATGAAAATTTACTTTGGATAAATTTTTCATATTATCCTGGTAACTTTCATATTTTGATGAATAGTAAAAACATGCTATATTTTAATTAAAAAACAACTTTTTTCATCGCAATAATTTATATGGATAAATTATAATGTTGAATGGTCTTAAAGTATAAATAGAATATATTTTTTCCATTTAATATAATGTATGTCATTAGCATTGATTCTACCTTTGATTCGTAGGATAAATCAATTCAATCTTTTGCAATGTTTTAAACAAAAACCCGTTTTCTTTCGACAACGGGATTAATTTTAATTTAATTTCTATAACTTTCGTGTATTGAATTTGGAAAAATGGATTCCATATTTGGAATCAGTGGGCCCAAAATATGTTAATAAGCTACTTTTTATTTTTGGCATTATGAATAGTAACTACAGTAAATTTTATTTACCATAGTTAAAGGTAAATCGGGTAATTAAGGGTAAATATAAGATTATAAAATTAACCTAACACCTGCCAAAATCCTATTGGATGAATAAAAGTCGACCCATATCACCTAAAGGTCGGATTAGATTCATTTAATGGACTTTTTTCCATGAAAATAATTTAATTATTATTAAAACCAAAGAATGTGACAACATGTCACTTTCTTAAATCTTACAAGTATAATAATTTTAATTTAAAGATAAACTACATGAAACATTGAACATGAATAGTATCCAGAAATATATTACAATTATCTACATCATAGGAATTTATTTATAATTTTTAGGTATTAAATAATTATCATTTATTATGACACAAAGATGATGCAGTAATTATCCTATTAATGAGATATTGACATAATTGATGTTATAAATACCCAAATAAATGTAATTTAAGACTTTTTATGAATTAAACTAATTTTATATGTTAATATTACATGTTATTATTTATTTAATTAACGTTTTTAGAACTAATCATTCTGTTATGATTTTCAAACAAATCAATTACTAAATAGTGTCAAAATTGACATAAAATAGTTTTTAAAACAAATATTAGATTATTAAATGTTATTTTATTCCTAAAAATATAAGGTTTGGAAAAATTATTTAGATAAGGTTATATATATTAATAATAAACAACTTAGGGTTCGTTTGGCTTCTTATAGTATGTTTATTAACCTTAGAGTGTAAGAAAACAAGAAGACACGGTAAAAGTAAAATTATCTAACTTAAAGTTAAATATAAATGATAAGGTTAAAATAGGAACCTAAAATTGTCAAAATTATATTGGATGAGAGTATTTAGACTCATCCCCGCCTTAGCTTCGAATTAAATCAATTTGGAGCTATTTAAAACCGAATTTGGCTTTATAATAAAATAATATTTTTAGCTATTCCAAAGGTGCCCCTCTCCTCCCTTATAAAAGGGCACCCCATCCCTCTCCTCCTCACACCAATTTTAGCCTTAAAGATCGGTCAAACCCTGCCAATTTCTCCTCTCCACTTCCCTAGAGACATCCTAGAGGTCCTAGTATTCTTAGAAGACCATTTTTCGTGCCCTAAAAGGAAGTCTCAAAGAAGAACTTCAAAGAAGAGGTAATGTCTGTTACTGATTCTTTCAACTTTTTTTCTTCTTCCACTTCTTCATCATAGGTTGTTTCACTATGAAGTAATAACATCAGTGTCACTAATATACTGATATGTTATTATAAGTATGAAACAACCCTATTTTACCATCTATCCATCCTACGAAAAATGAAATCACCGCGCGTGCGTACGTACAGAATACCGTCTCCACGCCGTGCTGAAATCTATTTTCCACCACCACCTTAATTGGATGGGTATAATGGTGTAAATAATAACTATATATGATTATTTTAAAGTGATATTGATTCATAAATAGTATACATACACTCCAATACAGTCCCACGATCATGAGAATGATATCATCGCTCGTGCGTACGTACGGACTACCGTCTCCACGACACGATGAGATTCATTCTCCACTTTAACCATTAATGAAGGATTATAAAGTATATATAATCAGTAATCATGAAATATATGACAAAATAATGATACTGGATTTCTGTTTATATATATGTATGTCATCTACTTTATTCCATTCAACTCAATAAGGAAACGAAAACAGCGTTCATGCGTACATACGACCTACCGTCTCCATGAACGTTGTATTTCTTTCCATTTACTGATTTATTATATATATGTATATTCTGAATATATATTATATATAAATCATGTTTTACATTCTGGAATTAAGTAATAATGATCTAAGTAATCATATTAATAATTAGAAGTCAAAACACGGACGACAAATGAAACAATTTTACCCAAAACGCTTTTTAACATGGAATTTACAAAAGAACGGGTAATATAAAGTAATAAGTGAACCATATAGGATATAATAACAACGAGTATGATTCTGGAATATGTAAATGACATTATTTAAATCATTATACAGGACGTTCGGATACTTACGAAGCAAATCAGACATAAGGTAAGGGAAATATCACAATCTCATTTTTTTGTCCGAGATTGCTTATAGTTTGGTATTTACTGGGGTGTATTTTATCATTCACATCTATGTTTCCTCAATATGTAATATTATTTCCATCCACCTATAATTGTTTAAAACCTATTTTAACCTTTGGTGAGTTTTTAGTAAAAGATATGAAAGGAATCTTTTGTCGTTTTTCGTACGAGGTACTTTTTGACTCTTCCCACAAAAAGTATGAGAAGAATGTTTTTTTAACTTATACGGCATGAATGGATTTTTAAAACATTATTTCCAAGAATCTTACTTTACATGTTTTCAAGTTAATTTTTAATCTACTTCTTTTAGGTTAAATGTTATGACATGTTAATAAAGGAAAAGTGTTTTTGAAGTAGAAAGGATATTTTCCTCATGAATAGAGTTCAAGTGTTTTATCAAAATTATTTTCCATCTAAGATAATAAAGGGTTCTGTTTATATCCCTATTTTTACATTGATTTGACTATGTTGTTATGGAATTATTTTTATTAATTCCTTAATCTTATATGAATTGTTTTATGATGTCACGATGTTTATGATTCCCATTTTTATTACATGGGTTATGCTATGATGTATAGTTTATGATTTTGTGGAACACATAAGAATGGTATCATTATGAGATGGGTGGGACCTATATCTCCATCAAATGAATTGGGTAAAGATTTTATATCTCATGAGATAGACATGGCTGGAACGGCAGGTTATACCGGTTCAGTAAAACAGGACTGAAACAAGGAGTGAACTCTGTTCAGAAATGGACTTTGTCCACTAAGATAGTCTTGGCAATGAGTCTTGACTAATAAGAAATGAATATCTATGATTATGTGTGTATGCCACAAAGTTTCATGTTTTATTTTTTGATTATTGGGATTTCATTTCACTACTATGTTATGAAATTATGCTCTCTTTTGCAGGTTAAGGATTCCAAAATGTTATGTACTTATGAATATGTTGTGATTGATATTTCTTTTGTTTACCCTTAATGAGCATTTGAGCTCACCCTTTTATGTTTTCTTTTCCCCAGGATATAAATAAAGGGTTTAGGTAAAAGAAGGGAAGATCTTTATGGGAGATGTTGAAGATCTTTCACCACGATTAGAAGATTATATTCCGAGTTTCCAAAGCCACTAAACTATTACGATCTTTATGTGTGTGTTTTTTTATGTACTAAGTATTCCGTAAAAGTAATGTAATTTCCATGTACGTTAAGCTTCGGGTCTCTACAGTTGGTATCAGAGGAAAGGTATAGTCAACCTTTCGAAACTAGGATGCGAAAATGATAGTGAGATCCCTAGATATATTTCTATGGTGTGTCTAGGGATGTCCCTAAGGATAAGTATACATATAGGATATAGTCCTAGAACTATGGTAACGATATTAGATTAAACCAAAGATGTTAGATATTGAAGTTACGCCCCCTTTATTATGATTTTTTCCTCTCACACTTTTCTTTTTGGGTTTTAGAAAATGGCTGGAAACAAGATGATTCACGATAATGGAGGATATGATGGACAATGGAATGATATTCTTCATGAGAAACCAAATGAAATGGGATTTGGAAGTCCAAAAATCATTATTATTCCGAATCAGCAATCTCATAATATGATCAATAATGTAAAATTTGGTAAGTTTTCTAACTCGGCTAATAAGAGAAAGATGGAGTTTCATGATGATTATAGAGGAAAGAAAGTTCAATTTCCCCTATATAAATCATGTGGGAAGAGGCATCAAGGAGAATGTTTCAACGTAACTGGAAGAAACATTGGGTGTGTAAAAGAAGGACACAAAGCCAGTAAGTGCAAAGTAAAAAGGTTCAGTTAACACCAGGAATTAGGATAATGGTATTTCTATGACATCAACAATGGTTAAATGTTTTAAAAGTGGAATGTACGGGCATTATGCAAAACAATGACCTAAGGGATAGTCTCATGAAGAGAATCAGTATGGTCGTATGGGTCGTATTTATGTTTATGATGATGAAGAGACTACAAATGATTTGTGAGATGAACGAATTGTTAAAGCTCGGTCAATGGTTTAAGAATGTAGTGGAATGATTACATGTTTATCATGTGTAATGTTGTATATGTAATCTCATGGTACTATGGAATAAAGAGACATCTAAGGATTGTTACACTGTTGTCTTTCCTTGAGTTTTGAAAGTGTATGATTAATGGTACCATTATCCATGAACGGTTATTCCGATATTTTTGGAATGTAGATGATATGCGCCTAATGAAGGGATAAGGGAAAAAAATTAAATGTTTGACAGTATTCATGAGCTCATGATTGACTAGGTGATATCATAGTTTGAGTATATAGAATTTTGAGGATTTTGGTTTGTGGAAAGAGTTAACTTTTAAAAGCATTCATGTTTTCAATAAGGTTCAATGGGTATTCATTCTTCAAGAGAATACATGATTAAGGTATTCACATGTTTGTAATTTGACCAACAAGATATATCTTATGATATATGGGGGATAAATGATGTCATTCATGTGATCATTTTATTTATACTATGAGCTTGGACTGAAGTATTTTTAGATAAGCCTAAAGATTGGAATGGATTATGGTGGACATAAGTTAGTATTGTTTAAGGATAAAACTTTTTTTGATATTGTTGATGGGATGTTATAGTAATATAGCTTTAGAAAAAGGAAAACCTACAGGACGGGCGACAGCCCATCACGTCGGACAAGGCTGTGGGAATCGAACCCACAACCGAAGTGCGACTGGCCTTTACCGCCTACCACTGGCCTATAGGAAGTCCCTCGTTAGTAGAAACTAGTTTTTTTATTAAGCGGTATGATATATGATGTATAAGTTCATTTTTGGAACCATATACGATTAATTTCACCATAATATGGACTTATAACTTTTTCTACCCTTTTGTTTGAAAGAGAAGTAATGACCAATCATTCAATCACATGATCTGCTAACACATCACGAATAACAAATTCAACTTCATTTCTTTAAGGGATGAAGTTCAAATTGTTCAATTCACGAACAATAGTGAGATTGTACCAAAATCATGAAAGTATTTCTTTTAATTCATCAAATTTAGGGAAATGATCTTGAAAACCAAAAATGTTGTCCTAGATCCCTTATATCCGATGAATCAAATGGTACCTTAGATCATCACAAATCAATAGCTTTGTGATTGTTGGCTTTTTCATAGCCATGTTCTATACCACTCTCCATCAGAACATGATGGTTAGACTTTTCTTCCATATCCATATTTTCACCTATGTTCTCATACGTGGAAACCCAGTGATGAGTTAATTTGGGTAACCATTACATTTCATACTTTTGTTTTTAAAGCCATGTTTTGTATTCCTTTTTACGATGTGGGTTTCGATTAAACAAACTTTCGAGTAGTAAACTATTTATAACCACAACGAATTTCGAGGGAGAAATTCATTTTAAGGGGGGTAGAATGTAACACCCCGAGATTTTATGAAAAATATTCTTTTAATTTCATTAATGTCTTGTGTTGTATGCTACACCAAGATTACCTTGCGCTATACACAACACTGTATTAGCTTGCAGTATACGCAACACTATTCTTGGATCGTGTTACACAAAATTTTGATAATAGTTATTCTACGCAACATTGAGTATATATATATATATATTCAATGTATAAATGAAATATGGCTGGATTATGTTATACAAAATAAAGAAGTATTCTTGTACAACATGAAACCCTGACTTGGCTTGCATTACATGAAATCACGACCTTCTTCGAAAGCGTGTGTTGTACGCAATTCCGGGTTTTACTAAACAACGATATATTATTATAATATTTTTATGAACTAGCCGTTATGAATAGTATTAACTAAATTTTGAATTTTATAACATTATTATTCATCTTATACATTTTCTATAACATGGTATAAGAACAAAATAAATTTTTTGGTTAAAATAATTATTTTTCAAAAAAATGTAGTTTTGCCGCCTTTTGATGGCACAACCACTTTAAATCTAGTTTTTGACATGTTTATAAGTTCAATTTGACAAAATAAAATTTTCTTTGGAATCATGAAATGAAAATTTACTTTGGATAAATTTTTCATATTATTCTAGTAACTTTCATGTTTTGATGAATAGTAAAAACACGCTATATTTTAATTAAAAAACATCTTTTTTCATCGCAATAATTTATATGGTTAAATTATAATATTTAATGGTCTTAAAGTATAAATAGAATATATTTTTACCATTTAATATAATTTATGTCATTATCATTGATTCTACCGTAGATTCGTAGGATAAATCAATTCAATCTTTTGCAATGTTTTAAACAAAAACCTGTTTTCCTTCGACAACGGGATTAATTTTAATTAAATTTATACAACTTTCATGTATTGAATTTGGAAAAATGGATTCCATATTTGGAATCAGTGGGTCCAAATTATGTTAATAAGCTACTTTTTATTTTTGGCATTATGAATAGTAACTACGGTAAATTTTATTTACCATAGTTAAAGGTAAATCGGGTAATTAAGGGTAAATATAAGATTATAAAATTAACCTAACACCTGCCAAAATCCTATTGGATGACTAAAAGTCGACCCATATCACCTAAGGGTCGGATTAGATTCATTTAATGGAATTTTTTCCATGAATATAATTTAATTATTATTAAAACCAAAGAATGTGACAACAGGTAACTTTCTTAAATATTATAAGTATAATAATTTTAATTTAATGATAAACTTCATGAGACATCGAACATTAATAGTATATATAAATCTAATACATTTATGTACATCATATAAATTTATTTAGAATTTTTAGGGATTAAATAATTATCAATTTTTATGACACAAAGATGATGCATTAATTATCATATTAATCAAATATTGACATAATTGATGTTATAAATACCCAAATAAATGTAATTTAAGACTTTTTATGAATTCATCTAATTTTATATGTTAATATGACATGTTATTATTGATTTAATTAACTTTTTTGGAACTAATAATTCTATTATGATTTTCACAAAAAATCAATTACTAAATAGTGTCAAAATTGACATAAAATAGTTTTTAAAACAAATATTATATTATTAATTGTTATTTTATTCCTAAAAATATAAGGTTCGGCCAAATGAAATTGATAAGGTTATATATATTAATAATAAACAACTTGGGGTTCGTTTGGATTCTTATAGTAAGTTTATTAACCATATAGTGTAAGAAAACAAGAAGACACGGTAAAAGTAAAATTATCTAACGTAAAGTTAAATATAAATGATAAGGTTAAAATAGGAATATCAACTTGTATAAATTCTATTGGATGAGATAATTTAGACCCATCCCCACCTTAGCTTCGAAATAAATCAATTTGGAGCTATTTAAAACCGAATTTTTTTTTATAATAAAATAATATTTTTAGTTATTCCAAAGGTGCCCCTCTCCTCCCTTATAAAAGGGCACCCCCTCCCTCTCCTCCTCACACCAATTTGAGCCTTCAAGCTCGTCCGAACCCTGCCAAAATCTCCTCTCCACTTTCCTAGAGGAATCCTAGAGGTCCTGGTCTTCTTATAAGACCAATTTTAGTTCCCTAAAAGGAAGTCTCAAAGAAGCACTTCAAAGAAGAGGTATTGTCTGTTACCGATTCTTTCAACTTTATTTCTTCTTACACTTCTTCTTCATAGGTTCTTTCACTATTAAGTAATAACATAAGTATCACTCATATACCGATATGTTATTATAAGTATGAAACAACCCTATTTCACCATCTATCCATCCTACGGAAAACGAAATCACCGCGCGTGCGTACGTACGGAATACCATCTCCACGCCGTGGTGAAATCTATTTTCCACCACCACCATAATTGGATTGGTATAATGGTGTAAATAATAACTATATATTATTATTTTAAAGTGGTATTGATTCTGAAATAGTATACATACACTCCAATACTGTCCCACGATCATTAGAACGATATCATCGCTCGTGCGTACGTACGGACTTCCGTCTCCACGACGCGACGAGATGGATTCTCCACATTAACCATTCATGAATGATTATAAAGTATATATAATCAGTAATAATGAAATATATGATATAATAATGATACTTTATTTATGTGTATATATATGTATGTCATCTACTTAATTCCATTCAACTCAATAAGGAAACGAAAACAGCGTTCATTCGTACGTACGGCCTACCATCTTCATGAACGTTGTATTTCTTTCCATTTACTGATTTATTATATATATGTATATTATGAATATATATTATATATAAATCATGTTTTACATTCTGGAATTAAGTAATAATGATCTATGTAATCATATGAATAATTGTAAGTCAAAACACGGACGACAAATGAAACAATTTTACCCAAAATGCTTTTTAACATGGAATTTAGAAAAGAACGGGTAATATAAAGTCATAAGTGAACCATATATGATATCATAACAATGAGTATGATTATGGAATAAGTCAATGACATTATTTAAATCATTATACAGGACGTTTGGACACTTACGAAGAAAATCAGACCTAAGGTAAGGGAAATATCACAATCTCATTTTTTTTATCCGAGATTGCTTATACTTTGGTATTTACTGGGGTGTATTTTATCATCCACATCCATGTTTCCTCAATATGTAATATTATTTACATCCACCTACAATTGTTTGAAACCTATTTTACCCTTTGGTGAGTTTTTAGTAAAAGATATGAAAGGAATCTTTTGTCGTTTTTCGTACGAGGTACTTTTTGACTTTTCCCACAAAAAGTATGAGAAGAATGTTTTTTTAACTTATACGGCATGAATGGATTTTTAAAACATTATTTCAAATAAGCTTACTTTACAAATTTTCAAGATTATTTTTAATCATCTTCTTTTAGTTTAGAGTTTTATGACTTGTTAATAAAGGAAAAGTGTTTTTGATGTAGAAAGGATATTTTCCTCATGAATGGAGTTCAAGTGTTTTATCAAAATTATTTTCCATATAAGATAATATAGGGTTCTGTTTATATCCCTATTTTTACATTGATTTGACTATGTTGTGTTGGAATTATTTTTATTAATTCCTTAATCTTATATGAATTGTTTTATGATGTCACGATGTTTAAGATTCCCATTTTTATTACATGGGTTATGCTACAATGTATGGATTATGATTTTGTGCCACATATAAGAATGGTATAATTATGAAATGGGTGGGACCTATATCTCCCTACAATGCATTGGGTAGTGATTTTATATCTCGTGAGATAGACATGGCTAGAACGGTAGTATATACCGGTTCAGTAAAACAGGACTGAAACGAGAAGTGAACTCAGATCAGAAATGGACTTTGTCCACTAAGATATTCTTGGAAATGAGTCTTGAATAATAAGAAATGATTCTCTATGATTATTTGTGTATGCAACAATGTTTCATGTTTTATGTTATGATTATTGGGATTTCATTTCACTATTATGTTATGAAATTATTCTCTCTTTTGCAGGTTAAGATTTCCAAAATGTTATGTTCTTATGAATATGATGTGATTTATATTTCTTTTGTTTACCCTTACTGACAATTTGAGCTCACCATTTTATGTTTTCTTTTCCCAAGGATATAAAGAATGGTTTTAGGTAAAAAAAGGGAAGTTCTTTATGGGAGATGTTGAATATCTTTCACCACGATTAGATGATTATATTCCGAGTTTCCAAAGACACTAAACTATTACGATCCTTGTGTGTGTGTTTTTTTATGTACTATGTATTCCAAAAAAGTAATGTAATGTCCATGTATGTTAATATTAGGGTCTCTACAAGATATAAGCCCAATAAGAGGATAGATAAGAAAATTATATCATGGGGTGATCATAAACATAACATGGGAAAAAGATCATGAACATGATAGGAAGCGTAAATATAATACTTGAAATGTGGCAATGCTTAAAAAATGAAACATCATGTCTAAGTGGTTAATTTACACACATAATTGTGAACCAAGCTAGAATATTTTTCACACATCAATTCACATTTAATCATAAGAGTAATCACTTTACCTAATGCATTATTGTGATGTATAATTCTGGGATGACTCGTCACTTTGAATCATTCATATTGCACTATAGAATTCCGGGCATATCTGTCACATCATAACATTATCATTATCATGGTTTACACATAGAACATATATCAAAAGTGAACATAAATAACCCATGTAAATTAATGGGTTACATCTCATAATAAAAAATTCATAAACTTTGGGTTCCCAATAGAAAATTTAATAACATATATGTTACAAGAACTGTTCACATTGAGTGAGAAGTAAATGGTGTATTCTTAAAAGAAGAGTTCTTTTGGAAAACATTTTGTTTGACATAAAAACCAGGTAAAAACATGTATATCCAATAAAAGTAAATAGAATGATGAATAAATTATCTTTAAAGAGTAACCATATCAAAAATAGAGTGAAATATGGAGAACCCCAATAAAGAAAATTGGGTTCGAGAAGTTCCCCTTACCTTGTATCTGAATGATTCCTTCTCTTTAATGTCCGATATAACGACATTATATTCATTAATTAGAAATTACAAAACCTTTTATAAATGAATAGGGTTCATTATGGTATCATTATGTCCTATAATGATCCTTTGGATGATTTATAGAGTTTAATAATATTGTTCGGGAATGTTCGTTATTATGGTTTTTCGTGGGTGGATCACTTGTATTCATAAATTAAAGTACAGGTAGAACATGGGTAAAAAAGCAGTACTTATATTAAAATTAATTAATTATATTACAGTAGTTTTAATGATCTTATATTGAAATATATAAGGTCCATATGTATGTGTCATTTGATAAGAATTAAATGATGATTATTTGGGTTAATTTGGGCGGTTTTTCGATCACAACGAACTCGTTTTAATATATCACATAGTAATATGGCCATAAGTTTTTTTCAGAAATTTAAATAGGAAAAAATAAATATAAAATATTATGTTTCAACCATAAAAATGGTTTCATGACCAAATCTGAAGGTATGAACAGAAGAAGAAAACATGTCGTTCTTGGAGGTGATAAATTCACACCTCACGAACAACGTTCTCTTTAATAAAATAAAAGGATGGGGGAAAGGGGGTTGGATGATATAATAGACCATTAATATCATAACATTCTAGTAGATTTATAATACTTTAGTTAAAATACCATTTGGATGAATATAGTTGGGGATAGATCAAGAAATAAACTTGAACTTCAAAGGAAATTAATGGAGAAGTGGGAGAGAAATTACCTCATAAATCCTCCTCTTGAGATTCTCCTTAAGGAATCTAGGATTGTTCATTTGATGAGACAAGAATAAATTGAACGTGGGAGAGGGACAATAATGGATTTTTTGTTAGATTTTAGAGAAGGCTTGGAGCTTGAGAGGTGTGAGAGAATGAGGGTGAGAAGGATGGTTTTTATAGTGGAGGGGAGAGGGGTTTCCTTAATATAAAATTAATTACTTTATTAATTTCCCCTAAGATAAGTAATAGTGAGTCATTAATGACCAAGGATAGTAATTTTATCATTTTATCATGAACCAAGTGGGCTTACCTCAGTATAACATCACAAATGAACCTATAATTAGCTTATTTATCTTATTTTTATAAATTACGATATTTCACTATTCATCAAAAAATCAAGTATTTCAGAAAAATACCAAAACATTACCCCAAACATTTTTCAACGTGTAGAATCCATAAATGAAGTCCATTTTTGAAAAATAATTTTTCATATATGAATAACTTCATATTTAATTAAAATCATGGTTTATTACTAAAAGAATGTTTTAAAACATTCATTTACATATTCTAAAATATAGGTACATCAAACATCCACTTTAATATTATTTTTATACTATCATAGGTACTGTTACTATTAATTAGTGTATATAATTATTAATAAGGGTATTTTACCATTCATAAGGGTATCTTACTATTCACCAAAAAAAATATTATTGTTTTATTAGACTCCAAAACTCATCTTGAAAGCAACCGTGTATGTCATATTTTCAAAATTAGAAACACAGATGTGACAAAATTATGTTTAAAGGTCTCTTTGCACATATTAGGCTATTATGTTGTGTTTTCATGTGATTTTATGACATATTTAAAATAATTTAATTTCCATTGGAAAACTTTGGGTCGTTACCTTATAAATCCTAATATATGACTAATTACCCTTCAGATATGTAATCAATCACATATACCAGCAAGTGTAACCATCTATTTTATCAAAGTTTCTCCAACAATGAAACTATTTTTATGTATCTACAGTTACCCATCATGAAATATATCTACTTATATTATTGGATAGATTTATCAAATTAATATTTACATTTTCATGATTTATTTTAATGAACCACGATTTAAATACTCCTAAATGGGAACCCTAGGGTTTTTTTATAGTCCTCAGAGGGAGTGGGAGTTTTGATTTTGGTATTAGGCTCAGGAGAAGGGATTCCTATATATCCACATAAAATAAATCTGATCCATCATAGTCTGGTGATCTTTAGTTGTTCATGTTTTACCTTTTAGGGGAGTGTGACAAGGAATAAACTATACAATTGAACACCATTCATCAGGGTATCTAAGAGAATGTGTAAAATAAAATATTGGTGTGAGACATACACATAATAATCAATTTTTTTAAACCCCATGTTAAATATGGACTTACATGATTGTATTTTACATTCATGGGATATTTCATGGGGATTGTACCTCTCACATGGAATATTAAACAATGAATATTAGATGACTGGTCCTTGAAGGAATGTTTCCTTCTAGAGAGTGATTTGGTTATATATGGTATATACCTAGTGGCGACAATGTAATATTGAAGGTGTTGGTTTTAGACCATGGGTATGATCCAAACATATCTTATGATTAAGGGAATCAAAAAATATATTTTTTTTTGGAAATTTGGGGCTTTTAAATAAATTATAAGGAAATGGTTACTTTATTGTGACTATATCCCTATAAATAGTATTCTCACATGGAATATGAACCTTTTAGATGATGTAAACATAGTTCGGGTGTTACACATACTAATAGTCACATTTAATATTATTTATTATTCTTGTGTAATGATCAAAAATGGTTTATAAGACCACATGAATAAATCTATTAATGAAAAACAATAGATAATATATGATTTCCACATCACACTACGATGTGTGGGATGGGATTACACCTAAATCATAAGATAGGGTTGAACTTTCTTCCTCATCTTCAAGTAAATGAGTGTAGGGATATAGAATATTGGATGAATATTATATCCTACACTTATGCCTAGGTGTTTAATCTCAGAGGGATTCCCATGGTGGAAACTCACTACTATTTTTCAAGTTGATGAGGTATATTCAACGTCGGGGGTGTTATGGAGATGGTGATGGATTATTCATTATAATATTCCTCACTATCTCAAAACCTAGGGTCTAATTATATTTCTAAAATTATATTTTTTATTTTAGGAAATGAAATATTATTTAAAAGCTATAATCCTTGTACAGAAAAAAAGGAACATTGAACCTCAACGGGGAAAGATTGGTCATTCCAAAAAAAATGAAGAGTTGTAATGACTAACTCTAAATAATAATAATTTGATAAAATTTACCTCCATGACATATATTTATTTGGAAATCATCTCATATTGGAAGGCCATTTTTCCTTGACCATATTTTTGATTAGATGTTTTTCATCCCTTAATTGAAGCATCGTATCATAATTCCATTCTATTGTTGGATCCTAGACACATATTCTACAATCAATTTGACATGTAATGGTCGTTAAAACATTTTGTGAGTATCATACATATATCAATTGTTCATGAGAATTTCCTCCAACAAATATTCCTTAAAATGATGGAGAATATCCTAAACTACAACTCTCTTAGAAACCTTCCTTTCAATAGCCTTTACCAAAGTGACATTTTGGTCTAGATTAGGCACCGAGCCGCTTCCCTAGTAGCACGTGAGCCCTCCTAATGAATTAGGAATTAATTCTTCAATAAAATTTGTCCATTTCAACCATGAAATTAATGGATGGATATTTATTACCATAAATAATTAATTCCTTCAAAACATAATTATTTAGTGCTTATCCGAACCCACTATTTTCATGATCAAAGACCCTAGATAATCACTGCTTTTGGTTAATGTATAATTATTTCTCACATTTATTCAATATTTTAACTGCATACCTACCATTACTATACTTTTAAATGTATGGGAAGAAAATATTTATCACTTTGGACAACAAAATTGATTTCGATCTCATCTTTATTATATTAGAAAGCTAGGAGTATTCAATCCATCAACTACCCTTATTATTCTTTGAATAGATGAAACATCCTGAGTCCCAAGAACCCTTCTTACATTTTTTCCTACTGGGGTTGTGATGCCCCCTTCTTCAATATCCCTCCACACTATCACAAGAAACCTTAAAAATTAAATACTCACTTTCATAAACCCCATACATTTAATTTCCCTCCATTTAATATTCTTCATGTTTTGGTTTACATTTATCTGTGTACAAATATTTAGTTATTAAGGAATCAAATTGGTTACCATGATGTGTCATTCTCAGTATCCTTCATTTAATATTCCCCTTAATTGCATTGATCCATTCTAGTGAATCGAACATTGAGAACACTTAGAATTCATATCTTTTAAAACCTATATTGACCGGGACATTCAACATTGTATCATTCTTAAGAAAACGATGTGAGAATAGGGCCCCACCATTGGATATAGAGTTCAATGAATTCTTATTATGTTCAAAGACTGTTCCCACTCCATCTCTTCCAAATGCCTTAGAAGGATACTGAACTACCATGGGTTTAATAAGAACATTCCTCATCCTATTGACAATATCGATAACCATTGGATTAAAATTCCCATAGCTTTCCCCATATGGGATGAGGTTTGTCGGAATATATCCACCACATGAATTATCAAATTCATTCTATTTTTAATCCTCAAAATGGTGTCCTTGTGTTTATTTTGACATCCTCATAGGTAATATAAATTCCAGTGACCTAAATTCATACATGACATATATTAGTCCATCCATGATTTGATAATAATAGCTTGTTTACCACTTAACACCTCTCCATAATTGATCTAGACAAATATCACTGGTAGCTTCATGAAATAAAAGTAAAACGAAATACAGGTGTAATCAGGTGGAACACCGAACATAGTCAATTATCCGAAAATAAAATTTGACCAACAAGGTTCCCTAGAAAATTGATAATATAAGGATTTTGGAATGGTTGTATAATATTGGGTAAAAATTCCCACACAATCAGGGTAGGAATATCCTTATTCATTTGAAATTCATAGGGTCTCTGAAATAGGTAAACAATATGAAAATTGTTGTTACACATATCACTGGACCATGTGATAATCATGTCATCCATTGAATAAAAACATTTCCTAATATGTCTTATATTAATATTACCAATAATGTAACATTCCAACTAACCTCTGGATAAAAGAGAAAAAACTTTAAACATATCAATCAATTATTGGTGAGATTAAAATTAAATGACCAGAATCATATACAGAAAATTGTACTTTTCAGTGACTTATGAGGTCATAATCGGGATTTCTGGTGATACATTAATGATTCTTGGTACCTTTAGACAACCTTTTATAGGTGGAGATGGTGGTAGAAAATCATGGATTGAAAACAAGGTGAAGGGTCTCATTTGAGGCTCAGTAGAAGGTGTCATCAATCTTCTCCCCCCTCCAATTTGGATGAGGGGATAGGAACGCCACCATTAGGTTAATTAATCAACATGAGCACAATATTAATTTATGCCATAAAATGTTCCCTTTACATCCATTCGTTGAGAAAAAAATACTTGTTCAATATAATATAAATATTAATTTACATTTCCCCACTATCCTCAAATTTTAGGAAACATGTGGAATGAATTTCATATCCTAACCCACTTCTATATTATCTAAGGATAGGATCTGAATTAATTTGAGAATGAAAAAATTTGAGATTTTTGAGGAAAATGGTTGTTGGGTTTGCGGAATATGGAAATTAAATTACCATTATAATGTATGATCATGAGAGGGACACACAAATATTTTTCATCCCCAAGGAATATGGATCTGATTGCAACGATGGTAGTTTTCTTAAGGGAATTATCATGTTTGGTGTTGGTTAGAGTGAACCATTTTGACCATTTTTTGGAGGGGCCTAGATGAAGATGACCATAATTAAATGGAGGGTAGTGGGAGACAATGATTAAAATCCCCTATGAAAACCCTATTTTACAAATTTTTATTTGTATGTGGGACGAGAAAACATGTATGTGTTCCCCTAAAAAATGAGTTTCATCAGGAGAAGTTAACTTTATGGATAAAAGTGTTTCCATTTTTTATGACTAGGTAGGTTCTTATCCTTAAAAAGGGTAACTCTTCATGGTTTGTGGTATCATAACCATGGATCTCATTATGAGATATCTTTTTCTTAAAGACATGCATTAATTGAATTTACTTCTATAAATAGTTTTCCCCACATTTTCTTCCCTTGTTTTCTCCTCTGATTTCTATGTTATATCTCTATTATCCATTATCTTATTCCTTTATTACGATGATCCAATCAACTATTTAGAGGGTAAATGAATACAAAATTTCTTTTAATGTTCGTTTAGACTCATAACATAAATGGATCTATGGGGTAAGAAAAAAACCACACATCGTCTACAATGAATTTTCATTTGAAAGGGAGTTTCCATCATTACCTTCCAAAAAAATTATATTCCTTTTGTGGGGAGTATAATAAAAAAACCACATGATGAAATGAAAAAAAAAATCATGATATGGGCATGATATTTTTTCCTCCTTACACAAAACAATTTCTTTATAGGGGTTTGATTTTGCTGAGCAGTTATAAAAATGAATATAGTTTGTTAGAAGGAGAGTTATTTTATTTCCTCGCTCCATAAACAAAAATCCATTGTGTGAGGGGAAAAATTTCAGCCTCTCCATAAAAAAATTTCTATATTGTGAGGGATTCCATTCCATGTCTTGATACAACATAGACTATGTAATAAATGGGAAAGATCTCGCTACATTTTATTTTTATATACAATGTAAATTTTAACTCCATATATTTTTTCCCCAGTTAGATCTCATTTCTCAAAAACTCAAAAAACTATTTCTGGGATTATTTGTTAACATTTTTGGTAGAACAAATGACCATCATTAAAATGTTCTTGGATCGACATGATGATGGTTCCAATCTAAAGATGAATTTCTCCCAGATCAATTCATAGAAGTGTTCATTTGAAGTCGAAGGAGGGTACACACCAATAGAAAGTTAAAATGATGATTTTTTTCAATTCCTAATAATATATACTTTATGACACACTCGGATGTTACAACATAAACTACTATCTATGTAATGATCTCCCATTTTGAACAGACTCTTATATGTAAAAAATTCAACGTAGTCCACAAACTAGTATTTTCAAAACCTAAATATTTCACTTCATTGTAGAATTATTTTTCAATAACAATAAAAGTGACCACATAGTCACCTAAATTCTTGGTGGTTTGAATAAAAAATATTATACCCACATTGAGTTTAGCGTGTTATAAATAATTCCAAAACATTGATAAATTTACATCAAATTCCCTAGATTCATATAGACCTGACTTATTTTATTTATATTTTTAGAGGATAAAATGATTCTTGATCTATGGAACCAATCTAGATTAACAAACTCTATTAAGAGGAGCCTTTTTATTATGGATATTATTTCGAATGACCCGTGAAAACATATTATTCATAGAGATGGGATCATTAATGATGTCCTTCTACCTATGTTCTAGAGTTACCCATTTTTAGCTAGATTACCCATGTGATATATCATATTACAAGATGATCCCCCAATACCATTATCTTTTCAAAGTTTTTAAAATTCATAGTTCAATATTTTACCATAACTATTCTTAAGTAATCATTTCTACCACTAAACACATATTCCCATAGCAATTTCAAGGGAATGTGTAACGACCTGAAATTTTGAATAAATATTGTTTCCTAATTTTGTGTGTTATTTTATTTTTATACTCAACAAAAATGTTTCATTTGATAACATGAGTATAATTAAAATGAGACCATTGGGCTTTGACTGTTATATGACCATTGGTCAATATGACCACTGGAAACTAAACGTTTTGATTATTTCCTCTAAATACAAGTAATCATGGTTAATTATTATAGAAAGAAGATTTGATGGCCTCACCCAGTAGTCTTGGACTGATCGAAGTCCATTTAACAGAAATTGGGAAAGAGGTAGCACCACTGGGCTTTGCTCTAGACCAAACCCAAGCCGAACTTCATCGTGTGAAGATAGAACGGAATCGCCTTTGCGAGAAGTTCAAACTAATAGAAATTACTACTCGTGCGATGTTAGCCGAGCCTCCCTCAGATTCTCTCACCTTAGAACACCTTACACTTAGGTCTTATGCTGGTGTGATAAGGGGATATGTAAGGAGACCGTAACTGCCTTGTGTAATCCTTTGTTTTAAATAAAAATTGGGATTTCTTCTTATGATGAAGTTTATGAATTTTCGAATGACCGGATAAATATAGTATGCATATTTTTTATGAATTTTAGAAAAAAAGATATTTTAAAAATGGTTGTGTAAACCTTAAATAATTAAAAATCTGTAATGATTTTCAGAAAATGGTCTTCTGCAATTATGTTCAGTACGAAATTTAGAGTCTTATAAGATCAACATAATTTTTGATGAATAGTAAATTATGAATAGTGATTTTATGATTAGGATTAGTAATGTGTCCACATGTATTAGTAATCTCACTTAAATAAAGTATTAATATAATCTAGGCACCTTGATTAAGTAATGTGATTCAATAAAATGGTTAAATAACGGTTTCATAAATTATTATTCAAGTATTAGTTTTTTTGGGTGAATAGTGTTTTTTAATTAAAAAATTTAATTAAAAATTTAGAAAATTATTTTTATAAAACGGATTTCATTTTTGAACTCAGAGCACCGATATTTTGATATGGTAAATTTTGGGGTTTTTTCTGAAAAAATGAATTTTCGGTGAATAGTGTTTTTATTTAAAAATTAAATTAAAAATATTTAGAAAATTATTTTCATAAAATGGAGTTCATATTTGTAATCAGAGAATTGATATTTGGTTAAGGTGAAATTTTGGGATTATTCTGAGAAAGTTGAATTTTCGATGAATAGTGAAAATACAGTTTTTAAGTTACGGGTGTCTAATGACATCATTAAATGATGTATTAAGTATGTAATCAATATGGTAGACTAATGAATAGTAAGATAAGGTATGAGGTGTACCATGTGGCCAATACCATGGGAAAATACCATGGGCAAGCCCATGGTTTTTCCAAAACCACTAATGAGGTGTTCCTTGGCCATTAATGCCCTGTCCCCTCACTTTCCCTATAAATACCAAGCCATCCTCTCACCCATTCGACTCCACACTCTCCCCCTACGAAGTTATGGTCTCATTACCTCCCAAAGAGTCCTCCCGTGGTTCCCCCGCGCCCTCAAGGTCCCAACCTTTTAGTTTTAAGAGTTATCTTTTAAGGTAAGGGATCTGACCTCTCTCTTTCATTTCAAGTAATCCCTTTTATGTCATTCCTTCTATGCTACATGTTCTTATGTTGGAGGATGTTCTTTTATACTCCTCTTACTGCCCTTTTTATGTTCATATAATGAGAGATCCCCTCTTACTCTCATTATTTCGTTTTATGATGTTTTATGTGGTGCCGTTAGGCTGCGGAAATTTTTGTAACAGATTCTTTCTCCCTTCTCATTTTTCAAGATCTATTTTAATGTAAAATATTTCAAGTTACTTTTTATTATGTTGGGGTATGATCTCTACATTTATCATACTGATCTTTTATGATCATATGATGAGAGACCCCATTTGATCTTTTCAATTCAGTATTTTGATGTTTTATGTGGCGTCGTTAGGCTGTCGAATTTTTAAGTGGTTCTTCACCTTTCTCGTTTTGAAGTTCTACTTTCATGTCAATTCCTTCATGTTCCTTTTTGTTATGTTGGGGTATGATATCTATATCAATCATATTTTACTCTTAGGTTCATATTATGAGAGACCCCATTTGATCTCTTCAATTCAGTATTTTGAAGTTTTACGTGGCGTCGTTAGGCTGTCGACTTTTTAGGGGATTCTTTCACCTTTCTCATTCTTTTCAAAGTTCTACTTTCATGTCAAGTATTTCAAGATCCTTTTTAATTATGTTGGGGCATTATATCTATATTTATCATACTGAACTCTTATGTTCACATGATGTGAGACCCTATTTGATCTTTTCAAATCATTTTTGTTGAAGTTTAAGTAACGTCGTTAGGCTGCCGAACATTCATAAGAGAAATCTAATTTTTGTCTTCCTTCCATGTTTTACATTTCAAATGGTATGTCCTTGAAATTTCATTTCAATGATCATGTATCCTTCTTATTCGGTCCATCTACTGTTTTATGGGTCATTTATGAATGTTTGACCCATTTTCCCTCTCTTTTTAATGTCTTCTAAAACCTCGTAACATAGTCGTTATGCTGTAGAATTTCCATCTCAAAATGTCTCTCTCTTTTTCTAAAGTTCTTTTATATTATTAAGTGAATACTCAAAGCACTTTCTTCTAAAGGGGTATTCACATATATACCAAAATGTTCTATTTTAAATTCTGGGATTTACATACATGAGACCCACCTTCCTTTTCTGTGGGTTTTAAAGTGACGTAAGGATCATGCCTTTAAAGCAGTTTTTTTAACGTTATGATTACGAAATGAAACCCATTTATTTTATGCTATATGGGTTTTTTATGAAATTTTTGATGATTATATATGTGGCTCACATGATAATAAATGCAAATTTAAGGGTGCGCCTTGATAGTGCTCCAATGCATTGGGTAATGATGTAACCACTAGGGATTACAATTTTCACGATACCTTGGTGAATAACCTTGGTAATTTTCAAATGACACCTTAGGGATGGACCCTGGTGATATGTTCATGATTGTCTATGTTAAATGATGTAGCCACATCATCAAGTTATGAAAATGTTATTTTTATTATGATATGCCTCATGATTTCATTCTCATGCCTTAAAGTACTTTTCATGACCTTATTGAAGTATCTCAAGTTCACATGTAAAATGTTTCTCTAGTTTCCCTTACTGGGCATTTTTCTCACCCTTTCTTTTGATGTATGTCCCCAGGTTATGTGATGTAGTAATGAACCTAGGATGAACATGAGGAGAAGCCTTACAAGTGTTTTAGAAGAATGTTTTATGTTTTCATGTTTAAAGTTCCTAGTTTCCAAGACACTAAACCTTAAAGATCGTCAGTTTTGTAAAATGTAATGAAAGTTTATGTGATAAAAAGGGTGGGATGCTATAGTTGGTATCAAAGGATGGTTTAGTTATTTGTGGAAATTAGGATATGAAAACTCTAGGAAGAACCCTATAGAAAAGTTAAAAAAATAGGAAATCTTCCTGGTATTTTTGTAAGTATTGAGTAAGGGGTTGCCAAGCAAATACATCTCTGTCTGGATACGAGCAGGTAGAGGTGGCTCTGGCACAGATGTACATAGGGGTAAAACCCGAAAACACCGCTTTGAGCTAGACTCGAACGAGAACTGGTACACGACAACGGGCCTTGCTGCACTCTTGGTTACGACACTCCCGGGGGATATGCTTTGGTAAATTCATAAGCTTAGTATGAACCATTGTTAAAAGAACAAAGATAAAATAAAATAAAGATTCACATAAGAATATATGATCATGGATAACCTAGATGGGAACCTAGGGGTCACAAGTTAGGGTATACTTTTCTTCTACAAGTTATCTTTATATGCTTTCAGTTCCTTTTCATGATTATTGGCTAAGTACTTAAGCCCCTAATTATGATTTCTCTTCTTAGTTAATGGTGGGAAATGGAAGAACATGTCCCAACAAAAAATGTGATAGGAAATGCGACGATTGTCGTATTAATATGGTAGGGATGATTAGGGGATTAAAATATGATTATTATTTTGGAAGACGTTCACTATTTTGGGGACCCTATATGATCGAGGTAAATAAATTACTACGGTATTTTCATTGAGGAGTAAGGTTGACTTATATTTTTAAGAATCGATGAATTTAAGGTGGAATTATAGTAATTTAGGTTACTTATGGGAATGATTAACCTATCTTGGGTAAAATATGTTTAGGATAGATACTTTTGTTATAAGATGTTTGGAGTGGTTGATGTTGTTTAGAGATGAACAATGAAGTTTATATTGGAAGACTATGTTATGAAATCCTTATTGTATTTGGGTTTCAATCTTAGTTTGGTTTATTTTGAGGAATTTTAAGGACCGTTATTTATGGAATGGACTATGATGAACTTTGGGTAGTATCATGGAACTTTGAAGATCTAAAAGTAGTTTCCATTCTTATGGGATTATTTCTTTTTGAAAATTTGTTTTACCTTACCCTTTCTGTTTTTGGGATAATGTTTAAAGATAGAAGAAATAGATAGTTAATCTTCTGCGGATTATGAAGATGATTCTTGTGTTTTGATGAGACCAAGTAGTTTTGAATGCTCATAGTTTGGAGAAAAGATTAGTTTTAGGAAGAAATTTATTAAAGGATGAAACTCTACATGAAGATAGGTATATTTTCTTATGTTTTTGTTTTATGTTGTAAATGAATTCCTAAAAATTATGAAAAGGAAGGTAAAAAAAACGTTGTTGGTTTACGTTTCCTACTTGGTAATCAAAGACCATTTAAACACATCATAAGTTTGGTATTTTCTTATGGTTAACGTTCTCCTAATCATGTTCTCTATCACTCTCCCCCAGAAATTGACCCTTTGTTTTTCTTCCATGTCCATGTTTTCCTCCATGGAATCCTAGTATGGGTTAACTCGGGTGACCTTTGTACTTCCCTTTATTTCTTTTAAAGTAATAGTTTTTTTGACTCCTTTTCCGATGTGGTACTTTCAATGAAATTTCAAAACCCATTTTAAAAAAAATAATAATTGCGAGGACGCAATTTCTTAAGGGGGGAATATTGTGACGACCCGAAATTTTGAATAAATATTGTTTCCTAATTTTGTGTGTTATTTTATTTTTATACTCAACAAAAATGTTTCATTTGATAACATGAGTATAACTAAAATGAGACCATTGGGCTTTGACTGTTATATGACCATTGGTCAATATGACCACTGGAAACTAAACGTTTTGATTATTGCCTCTAAATACAAGTAATCTTGGTTAATTATTATAGAAAGAAGATTCGATGGCCTCACCCAGTAGTCTTGGACCGATCGAAGCCCATCTAACAGAACTTGGGAAAGATGTAGCACCACTGGGCTTTCCTCTGAACCAAACCCAAACCGAACTTCATCGTGTGATGCTAGAACGGAATCGCCATTGCGAGAAGTTCAAACTAATAGAAATTAATACTCGTGTGATGTTAGCCGAGCCTCCCTCAGATTCTCTCATCTTAGCACACCTTACACTTAGGTCCTATGCTGGTGTGATAAGGGGATATGTAAGGAGACTGTAACTACCTTGTGTAATCCTTTGTTTTAAATAAAAATTGGGATTTCTTCTTATGATGACGTTTATGAATTTTCAAATGACCGGATAAATATAGTATGCATATTTTTGATGAATTTTAGAAAAAAAGATATTTTAAAAATGGTTGTGTAAACCTTAAATAATTAAAAATGTGTAATGATTTTCGAAAAATGGTCTTCTACAATTATGTTCAGTACGAAATTTAGAGTCTAATAAGATCAACATAATTTTTGATGAATAGTAAATTATGAATAGTGATTTTATGATTAGGATTAGTAATGTGTCCAAATGGATTAGTAATCTCACTTAAATAAAGTATTAATATAATCTAGGCACCTTGATTAAGTAATGCGATTCAATAAAATGGTTAAATAACAGTTTCATAAATTATTATTCAAGAATTAGTTTTTTTGGGTGAATAGTGTTTTTTAATTAAAAAATTTATTTAAAATTTTATAAAATTATTTTTATAAAACAGATTTCATTTTTGAACTCAGAGCACCGATATTATGCTATGGTAATTTTTGGGGTTTTTTCTGAAAAAATGAATTTTCGGTGAATAGTTTTTTTATTTAAAAATTAAATTAGAAATATTTAGAAAATTATTTTTATAAAATGGAGTTCATATTTGTAATCAGAGCATTGATATTTGGTTAAGGTGAAATTTTGGGATTATTCTGAGAAAGTTGAATTTTCGATGAATAGTGAAAATACAGTTTTTAAGTTACTGGTGTCTAATGACATCATTAAATGATGAATTAAGTATGTAATCAATATGGTCGAATTATGAATAGTAATATAAGTTATGAGGTGTACCAAGTGGCCAATACCATTGGCAAATACCATGGGCAAGACCATGGTTTTTTCAAAACCACTAATGAGGTGTCCCTTGGCCATTAATGCCTTGTCCCCTCACTTTCCCTATAAATACCAAGCCATCCTCTCATCCATTCGACTCCACACTCTTCCCCAAAAAAGTTCTGGTCTCATTACCTCCCAAGGAGTCCTCCCATGGTGCCCCCAAGCTCTCAAGGTCCCAACCTTTGAGTTTTAAGAGTTATCTTTTAAGATAAGGGATCCGACCTCTCTCTTTCATTTCAAGTAATCTCTTTTATGTCATTCCTTTTATGCTACATGTTCTTATGTTGGAGGATGTTCTTTTATACTCCCCTTACTGCGCTTTTTATGTTCATATAATGAGAGATCCCCTCTTACTCTCATTATTTCGTTTTATGAAGTTTTAAGTGGCGCCGTTAGGCTGCCGAAATTTTTGTAACATATCCCTTCTCATTTTTCAAGATCTATTTTCATGTAAAATAGTTCAAGTTCCTTTTTATTATGTTGGGGTATGATCCCTAAATTTATCATACTGATCTTTTATGATCATATGATGAGATACCCCATTTGATCTCTTCAATTCAGTATTTTGAAGTTTTAAGTGGCGCCGTTAGGCTGTTGATTTTTTAAGTGGTTCTTCACCCTTCTCGTTTTGAAGTTCTACTTTCATGTCAATTCCTTCAAGTTCCTTTTTGTTATGTTGGGGAATGATCTCTATATCTATCATACTGTAATATTGTGTTCATATGATGAGATACCCCATTTGATCTCTTCAATTCAGTGTTTTGAAGTTTTAAGTGGCGTCGTTTGGCTGCTGAATTTTTAGGGGATTCTTTCACCCGTCTCATTCTTTTCAAAGTTCTACTTTCATGTCAAGTCTTTCAAGTTCCTTTTTAATTATGTTGGGGAATTATCAATATATATATAATACTGAACTCTTATTTTCACATGATGAGAGACCCTATTTGATCTTTTTAAATCATCTTTGTTGATGTTTAAGTAACGTCGTTAGGCTGCCGAACTTTCATAAGAGAAATCTTATTTTTTTTCTTCCTTACATGTTTTTCATTTAAAATGGTATGTCCTTGAAATTTCATTTCCATGATCATTTATCCTTATTATTCTGTCCATATACTGTTTTATGGGTCATTTATGAATGTTTGACCCATTTTCCCTCTCTTTTTAATGTCTTCTAAAACCTCATAACATAGCCGTTATGCTGCAGAATTTCCGTCTCAAAATGTCTCTCTCTTTTTCTAAAGTTCTATTATATTATTAAGTGAATACTCAAAGCTCTTTCTTCTAAAGGGGTATTCAAATATATACCATAATGTTTTATTTTAAATTCTGGGATTTACATACATGATACCCACCTTCCTATTCTGTGGGTTTTAAAGTGACGTAAGGATCATGCCTTTAAAGCAGTTTTTTTAACGTTATAATTATGAAATGAAACCCATTTATTTTATGCTATAGGGTTATTTATGAAATGTTTGATGATGATATATGTGGCTCACATGATAATAAAGGAAAATTTAAGGGTGCGCCCTGATAGCGCTCCAATGCATTGGGTAATGATGTAACCACTAGAGAATACAATTTTCACGATACCTTGGTGAATAACCTTGGTAATTTTCAAATGACACCTTGGGGATGGAACTTGGTGATATGTTCATGATTGTCTATGTTAAATGATGTAGCCACATCTTCAAGTTATGAAAATGTTATTTTTGTTATGATATGCCTCATGATTTCATTCTCATGCCTTAAAGTTCTTTTCATGACCTTATTGAAGTATCTCAAGTTCACATGTAAAATGTTTCTCTTGTTTCCCTTACTGTGCTTTTTGCTCACCATTTCTTTTGATGTATGTCCCCAGGTTATGTGATGCAGTAATGAACCTAGGATGAACATGAGGAGAAGCCTTTAAAGTGTTTTAGAAGAATTTTTTATGTTTTCATGTTTAAATTTCCTGGTTTCCAAGACACTAAACCTTAAAGATCCTCAATTTTGTAAAATGTAATGAATGTTTATGTGATAAAAATGGAGGGATGATATAGAATGTATCCATTTTGTATAGTTATTCAGAAACTAATTGTATTTAGGATAGTCATAATATGTCAATGTATCCTGCCACTTAATTTTACCTTTCCATACATAACCTTCTGATGGATATTTAGATTGGGGTGCAGAGCACGAAGTTGGACCTATGTCTTGGAAGTAATTTCTATGACAAACAAGCTAAGGATTTATAGGTGTATCATAACTACTCAGAATCTACCAAATGATTGGACGATTTTGGATGGGGTTAGGCTACATGGGTTTCCCAATTTAAAATTTCTATTCCACCTATGATATTAGATGAATTTAATATCCATTGGTATTAAAACCCTAAAAAATATCATATACCACCTGGTGAATTCAGAATTATCTTCTGGGATATCTACCAACTAAGATTAATGATGACACATGGGAGGTTTTATTATGACTTCCTTCCCACGTTTAAAACATGAGTAGATTCCAAAATGAATCCTCCACAAGAAATAAACTTATTATCTAAAATAGATAAATTATTATTCCAACCTCACTAAAACTTCGCAATAATAATGTTCCATGAATGGGTAAAAAAATCCTACAATGTAGTGAGCCAAAAATAAATTTTATTTGTACCAAGACACATCATACCCAAAAATCCCAATGTGTCCTATGTTTTCACTAGGTCACCCTCAATGTGGGTTAATCCACCTTTTGGTGTTACAATCCATGGATATACATCTCTCGAATTTTTAGATTGGAAGGGATCATTTTAAGGTTTCTATGTGTGTGGTCTTTTCCATCCTATGATTCTAACCCATGTTTGGGGTCTGGACATTGATGATAAAGAGACATTAAAAAAAAGAAAATCCATCAGTTTTAATATTCCCAATCTTTCTATGTTTTATTCATTTATTTTACATGTGAATTAAGCAATGTCTCTCCATCACCTAATTTTTATATGGTTGGGTAGTGGATCACTTTTAGTGATATGAATATTAATGTACCCAAAAAATTAGTTCTCCTATTTTCCTCTATAATATATTTTAGTATTACAATTATTTATCTATAATCCTAAGGCACTAATGAAATTATTGAGCTATTAAAGAATCCCTATAACATTATTCCATTCATTACTTTTTCTCTTTCTAGGATAGTAATGAATAATGAAGGTGAGATGTCCAATTAATTTTCAGACATTATTTCATTTAATGATGGGGTAATGAATTTTAAGATACATAGAGATATAATTTTTAAACCATTCAAAACATAATGGTTCATGCGGATGTTTAGATGCCTATAAAAAACTACATCGTTAACTATCATCTATACTAAGGGGGAGTCACATCTTGCCATTCTTATTCAACATTAGTTGGTGCTGATGTGTGAGGATACTAGAATTTCAATACTATTTACATGATTTATTATTCTAACTAACATATCATTGGAGTAGTCTAAATCATGGGTTTAGTATTATCTGGATTCCTTGTTAGGGTGGCCGGTATGATGGGTAAATAATTGATTGAATTTTCTAGGCTCCCTGTGTTCCCTAGATTCAGTTCTAATTTCTGAAATATAAATCATATGTATATGCATTCAATAATTTTTTTTGGAATATTCAGTTTATGGCCCATTCTCATACGAAGTGGTAAAGATTCATCATTTTTGAAAAATGTTTTCAGATGTGTCACTAATGTCGGTCACACCAAAAGAGAACTAGGTACTTCATAAAATGATGTCATGATATTTGACATAATGCCTAAAATTAATTGGGACAAAATAATTTTGATTTTTGAAAGAACATTGTTGTTGATTAAATCGAGACCATCTATAGTTAAATTGAGTCATGAAAATATACCTATTGCAAGAGACAGACATAGTGTGGATTCAAATTCTTCCCTAAAAATTATATTTTAAGAAAATAGTTTTGCTAGAAATTTTAACTATCCTAAAAAATAATCCCATATAGAAATATCAGGCAATGTCGATAGTCTACATAAATTCATCATTAGTATGGGCATGAGAAGGTTTAACTAATGACATATACATAACTATATTCATCATATTATTATTTATTGTGAGTATTTGGATGTATGATAATGTAATATCTTCCAAATTAATTATCCCAACCATAATGCAGATTCTATGGAAAATATTAAGCAGATCTACAACATTTTGTTTCTAAGGATGAAAAAATAGAAGATTGTATCACTATATGGTCTTTCAAAATGATAGAATAAAAGGCTTATATATCCATAGTGAAAGAATAGTAACCATAAATAACCACAATGATAGAAACAATCAAATGATGAATCATGGAAATAGATTCCCATGTCATGAAAAAAATTTGTTTTTTTGGAAATAGATGTTTATCAAAAACTAAATATTCTCCACTCGGTTAACATTTCTCAGAAAGCAAGAACTGATTTATTGATCCAAATGGGACAATTTTGGTTGTAGCTATATTATTTGTATCCCATTACTCATTGTTTAAGGAGAGTCTATTGGATTTTGATGTTATAAATTTTTAATCATTTAAATAATGAATTAAACAATTGTAATTATCTAGTAGTTTTCGTTCATTTACATTAGAAAATAATCTTAGAATGAAATGAAATTCATAGAAAGGTGACTATAAATATTCCACTTCATCTATCCACTGAATAACAATATCAGTTTTAATTATGATAACATAACAGATAATTATATTTTAAAATTCATTAATAATGGATCATTATTGATTATAGTTATAATAACCATCACCAAAACACCAGATTTGGACTATTTAAATGAACGATTACATGTCATTCTTTTCCAATTGTTGTATTTTCTTAAATATTATATCATAGATTACATGAATGGATATATGCATAGTTCTTAATTTTTATAATTATTAGGGGACTAAAAATTATAACATCAATTATAATTATGCAATTGGTCGGACCCAAATTCTATGATAATGTTATGTTTCTTCTAGTTTTTTCATTATCCCTATACAAGGAGGACAAATATTGTAAGGATGATTCCATCATATTTTGAGTTTGGAAGAGAAATGTTATAATACCTTGAAGGGTGTTCTAATACCTATGATGGTGACATGGGACATGTACATATGGATTGATTATAGATAATATTCAATAGGTGGCTTCCATCACAACGCATGCATTGAATACAGACACGAGAGAACATTATCCTAGGTATATGGATGCCTCTTGTTGACATGCCACATTAGGGGATAACATTTTATAGAGACATATTTGGAATATTGTTTATATTAAAATAAATGTTTCCTTTAGATTCATATTGTTTTATTTTTGATAATTATGGAATGATATTGAAGACCCATGTTTCTAAATATAATGAAATGTGACTTATATAAAACAATGATGTTTTAAAATCCTCAACAGAGCATTTAGTCTCAATTATACCTTGATAGGGTGTGTTTACACCCATTGTGGTCATGATATCATGTTTAATATGGTTCAAATAATGATTTAATGGTAGGGATCTAACTCATATCCATGGGAAAATGGAAAATTTCATTTCAAAATGGTTTTTCCATGTTGTACGATTAGGCTTCCACTAAGAATATCATAAGTGGAATAATTAAGAAAAATCTAGTTTTAAGAAAATTCCATGAAGATATAATGAGCATATCTAATAGAGAATATTCCTTATGAGGGAGGCCACTCTAAAAATTTTATAGCCATGTATAATGGGCCGATCACTCCCTTGATTCTTCGAAAAGATTAATTATTAAAATTTGGAACAATCACCCAAAATATTTAAGCACACATTATTCAGGGTCATTGTGGGAAATATGATGAATTAGTATATTTATCTATATAGTCATGTGAATTCCAATCGAGGGTTGTTTGTAGCATGATTAAACTGATTTCCTATCGCACAGTAAAAATATTGCAGAGTCTTAAATGATATTGTATCTTTTGGATGTGAGGAGGGGATATTGGTATCAATAATCTTCAGAATCGCATATATGAGAAATTTATATAGGGAATGTATTTAAGGAATAATAATGGACCATTCTGGAAAAAGGTTTTCCATTATAATGTTTTTAGGGTACATTGAGATAAGATAAATTTCACCTAAGGAATAAGAAATATCTAGTTGATAGTCCATATTGGGGGAACACATTATGAAGAGCCCAATTCGGAATAATATGCATATTAAAAATGATAATTTATATAATATTAAAGTGTCCTTATTTTAGATTACTAATGAATGTTTGGGAAAATACATGTTTCTAAAGATTATATTTTTTTCTGAAAGGATGATTTCAAAATAATATTAAACTAGCATTTAGACTAGGGGTTTATTGATATGAGAAATTAAAAAAAAATATAGGATTCATATGTATAGGAGTGAGAATCTTACTAAATGATGAGTTTTTAAATAGAAGAACTCATGGTGGAGTCTACAGTACTAATTGAGGACTTGTGAAAGAGAGGTAGAAAGTGTTTTTCCCATGGTTGGAAATATAATGATATATCAAATAACCACTACAGATCTTATTATAGTGAGTGTAAATCCTCATGTAGTTACATGATGACTTTTTTATACTGATAAAATTATAATATATAGAGAGGGATTTTTTATCATATAGTGGATGGGTTAAGATATAGGATGCATGTATCACAATTTATCAAATAGGGATGGGTATCAAGACACACGTAGTTCATGTAAATAAATATGTTGTGGTATGATACAAACAATGATATCAAGGGACGTTTATGTTAGTGTCAAAGTATCATATAGATTTATGGTGTTAAAAATTGAAATAAAACACATAGTATAATGTTTTATAGATTGGACGAGGTGTTATATTGTTTATCATCATATTGATTTTATATTTTTCTATAGATTAATTTAATGAAACTATGAATTGAGATTACCAAAACATATTGTTGTATAGCTCTGATACAAGCATGTTAATGGGGTCGTAAATATATAATGGGATGGGAGAAATTTTGATGTGAGTATAAAACAAAAATTATAATATATATGACCTCATGGATATTTAAATTTCGGTTAATTTGATAATTCTTTGACAAAAGGGTGCCTAGATATTATTGTCGTGTATCTTAGACTAATTGTGTTCCTATTAATGTCTTTTATCCCTGACCAGTTATGACCTTTGAGGTATTTTGATAAAGGCTGATAGTTGATTACATAACCACATAAATGGTATAAATCACCTAAAATCACTATTCACTTACGAGTCATTGATGATGTGAGAAATAAAATAAGACATGGAGTAATCTATACTGTACAATAAAAATGTAAATGAATGGTACTTTCTAGTAGGTACCACCTGAAATGTAATTCCATGGTTGTATTGCTATGAGTTGTATTGCATTTTATGAATTTGATGAGGGAATATAGTAATCTCTGTTCTCATCAATCTCAATTATAATAAAATGATTAGGAAAAGTAGGTTGGGAATTACTATAGACCATGTTCAAAAGATAGTTTCCATAATGATTTTGGTAGATCGTATGGAGACAAGTGGACTTTATCCTGCAGATAATGATACCTATGGTTGACATGCCATATTAAGGGAACACATTGCGAAGATAAAAATTGTTTATATTATACATAGTCAAAAAATAAGATGTCTTTTAGAGACATATAAACTTGTTACTTCAAATATTTCTGTAATGCTTATAGAGATTTAAAAATATCAAGATTTATAATATGAGTAGTAAAAGGGAGATTTAAAAATATGGAGGAATCATTTAGATCATCAATGACAACAAAAAGGTAGAATATTAATTTCAAAAATATAGATATTATGAATGGAATGGAAAAAATTTCCTTTACCATTTTTTTGTGAATGAGGGGACTCATAATGGAGTCTACTTCAAGGATTGAAGACATATGGAGGATTGAGGGAAACAAACTATGTTACAGTTGGGAGTAGAATATGATATATTGGTGCAACTATATATCTTGTTAGAGAGATAATAATTCAATATGTAGTTCTAATTTAGAGGCTCTGTTAGAGACTGATACTAAGAATATTTGTCTTCTCATCCGAGGGTCGCAACGTCACACAAATTTAGTTCATGAAAAATGGATGGTAACCATGAATTTTAATTTATTATGAAAATGATGATATCTCATATATTATATTGTATTATGAAATGGAAATATTACAATAGTTAAAAATCTTGGGAATATGATATTTTCATATAGTATAATGTAATGAGATAGGGACATTTTACTAATGATTAAAATCACGTGACTAAGATTTTGACCAGTAGTATAGTGTCATATAAATGGGATACTATTCATACATTTTTTATGTCATCTGACAAAAACCAAACATTATTTTTAGGGTAGTGTGATAAGGACTAATAGTATGTATCCTGGTTAAATTAAATATATATTATTAAAATATATTTTGGTAGGGGTGTAATATGATGTCTACACATAGTAATCAGTGAATATTCCCTAATAGAATATATAGAATGGAAGAAAATGTTCCCTAAAATTGTAGTTTAAGCATCTATGGTTTCTTATTAGGAATCACTAGGGTCATAAAATATAGAAACAAATTATCCTTGGGGGAATGAAAATAGGTGAATGTTCTTGTTAAAATATCATGTTATTTTATATTCATTCATCTATAAATTATATAACGTAAATTGTAGTTTCTCCTATAGTTGTTCCAATTCATCTAACGAATCCAATTCACCAGTAATCATTTGAGATCTCCTATCTATTGATGTAAAATAGAAAATTTTAATATAAATAGAAGGTAATTATAAATTGAATGGAATGACATCATATGTTATATATATATAGGTGTGAAGATGGTGTTACTTGTCTGGAAGTACAACTTATAGCATAATAATCCCACAAGGAATTCCAAAGATTATCAATCCGTCCTTTTTTATTATTTTCCAATATTACGGGGGTATTTTTGATATAGTTTTATTAAAATTATCTATCTATCTATTCACAGCTACATTATTGTGGGATAAATGGGGTGAACATAATGTAATAATCATGGTATAACCACTTTAATTAAGAAGATCATAAATTTTTCATGTTGTATATCAGTATCATGTGAGGGACAATAAATATTGTTTTTATATATGACTTCAAAACTTAGATGATAATATTTTTTTTCAAAATCCTTAAGGGTATATCTTCAATCTATTTGTAAAATATGTTAGTATCGGTAAGGATTCACTTGAACATTATATATATAGTTGGAGGTTGCAAACTTAAAATATCTATCCCCAAAATGGGGAATAGATATATGTAATTGGTAGTGTGGAATAATTATAGTTATTTGTTGATAATGTTGTAATATTTTTGATAATAATCACACCTATTTGGAAATTATCAAAAATTCTGGATCATTGAATGATAGAGATATCCAACCATTTTGATTTGAGGAGAAATCAGGATCCATGAATGATGGGAACCGAAGGAAATTTCATAATAATCCTTCATAATGTAACTCATCCTTTCTTAATCAATGAATATAATTATGAATCCATTGAATGACCATTTATAAAAGATTCAAGGATGATTCAAGTTTTCATAAATAGTGAAAATGATTTCCCATTATCTTCTTTTCTCTTTTCATACACATTTGGATAGAAGAAACTCATTTTTGATGTATTAAACTATGGAATCCATCCTATAATTTTTTGAACCATGTAGTTTAGGGATTTAATTTACCTCATGGACCTCATTCAAACCCTCATGAATAAATAGTGATAAAATTATCAGGTGCGCAATCTTAATGAATATCTCATCATGGACTACATCTTTGCAAACAATAGCCACATTTTCTAATGAATCATCTTCTTCATTCAATGTGTATAGGACAAAATATAATAGTATATCATAATTTAATTTCTCAATGACCCCCCCAACATAATCAAGTAGCGGACCATCTCTTCCTTTCTAATAGAATAATCACAACTGTTCTTCTTGACAAAAAACATATTTTTTTTGACCGTCAGGTCCAATCAAATTTGTAGTGATAGATCTTGAGTTTTTTTTTGATAAATTGTTAATATAAATAATAATTGGTAGGTATTACTGGATATATAAAATAATAAGGTAGAACATACCATATGTGATTGATAATAATGACCCCTAGCATGACATTACTATGAATGGGGTTATTATTTATCAATATTTTTAGGATTCTAGATGAACCATCAATGTATATATCTCATCTCAATGGGCCAACTTAAATAGAAGATATCTCTTTATTAGGAAATTAATAAGGAAATGGAATTTCTTATGTATATTGATCATTTTCAAGGAAATCTGTAAGCTCTGTGAATTTTATTTCTATTTTTAGTATGAAATTAATGTTAATCTACAACAATATTCTTTCTAACAATTCCTAACACCAATTAATTATATGATTGTCTAGAATTAATGTTATTAGTATATCAATGATACAAAATGGATATCATGATGTTGATGATAATACCTTTGATTCTGAACAATAATAATTAGTGTGGGAAAACTATTATTGATGAATTAATACAGAGTCATGGAATCATGATTATTTTAATGAGATAATAAAAGATATTCTCACACCTAATTCCATTATTATATATGGGGAAAGTACCTAGTAATCACACTAAGGATATAATATGAAATTTGATTTTAATTATTTTTATATAGTGTATTAATTGTGGTGGAATAAAAAAATACTACTTGAGATAATAAAATCATTCCGGAAGTTCATTATTCCATGGATAAGTGACTCGTTTTTTCAATATATTGGTGAATGTTAGAAATTTTCCAATATGATTCTTCATAATGATTCAGATATAGCCATTTTCCCCTATAGTAGTCTTGACACATTGAGGTTATGAGGATTTTAAATTTCAAGGATATACATAGTCATATCACGGTCAAATTCATTTCCATAGTTGTATACCATTATATAGAGAAACAATCATGTTGGGACACTGATAGACCATTTTAATGTATTTATTTTTATTAAAATTTTTCATTGCATGTCTAAAAATTTTGAAAGACTAGTTATATGATCCATGGACTACTATGATTTTAAATCCAACTATAATACAAAAAATGATGGGATTTCCCATAAAGGGTTTGAAAATATAATGCATGGAACATTCAAATGTATCTTGTTCATTCTTCAAACCATATGACATAACCCAATAACAATATCTTCCTTAGTTTATGATAAATGAAATGGCCTCATCAACATTAATTCCCATTAAACATTAGATTTATCTTGAGTAGATATCAATAAAGGATAGATCTTTATAGTCAACCATTATGTCAATTAAAAATTTGGTAATTAGATCTAGGAAATCATCTTTTTTAAAATATCATCTTTGATATCTAATGATGATGCCTACCATGATCATCCCATTTATCTTTTAATTTGGGAAAATATTGGATATCTATTTTGGGTTCTATTTTTCATGAATTAATTGGCCTAGGATGATTTTATAAACATCATATTTGATGTTTTCATCTTGAGTTGGATGTATTATCCAGGATTATATCTTTTATCCAAGTAATCATATAGAAATCCCAAGTTGTGGGTGGAAACAACAACATCAAAGTATGGTGTTTTTTGTAGTTACATGTGAACCCATTCATGTTATTCTATAGAAAGGAGGTATATTCCTCTTTTTATTCTTGAGACATGGACTTAGTGATTAGTGAAGGTCATGGATTTTACAATGTAACCATATTTATTTGTTGGAGTTTGTCGATATTAGAAGAAATGGCTTCCTAGAAGGCTAGTGGGGAATATTTTTCTTCTCATAATCTTCTTCTTCCACTTCTTCCTCTTCACTAATCCTAAAGGTAATGGGTGATGAAGTGGAATCATCAAACCTCAAGGAAGATTCACTATTTTGATTATTGGAAGATGTGGTTTGCGGATTCTTCTTCCCCACAAATGATAATGTTTCTTCTTCTGACATAAATGATGATGTAGGGGTCCTCCTTTGCTCTAGAGGGAAAATGAGAAAATTTTCAATTTGTGTTATGTTTTAATTAAGTAGACTAGAGACTTCTCAGTTATTTCCTAAACTAATTAAGGAAACTGATATAGTCAAATTTTGTGCACACATACCCATATATTTACTCTCACATTCTACTTGGTTTATAAGAAATACATATTCTCCATTTTTTTCTCTAAAGGGTTAATTATTGTTATTTATAGACTGTTTTATCTATTATCCTTGGAAAAATAATCGACCGTTGTTTTTCCATTCCATCCAATAAAATTATATGTCTATATATTTTGATACAAAGGGCATAAATTGAGAATTGACATAATGAAATGTTCTAATTTGTACATTTTTAATGTATTTTAGACATTGGTAGAATAATGAATAGATCCATCGCAATTTATGAATCCATGACCATACTAATAGTAAATCAAAAACAGCGTTCCGATAAATTAACAGGAATTTTCTGTCTTCTAAAAGGTCTCTGAATGGTGTCATAATATTGAATTCTCCTTTTATAAATTGTTCACACTTTTAAAAACCCTAAAGTGTCATAGTAGAAGGGTTAATGTAAACTATACTATAACTAAATTTATGATGTAATTAGATTGGAATGATATTGATTCATTAGACATTATCAATGAAAAAACAATGAATTTCAATGTTTTCATGCTTGGATAACACATACAAGTGTATGATTTTCCCCTGTATAACAACATCATTGTCTTACTATGGGAAAGAGATAAATATGTGATAATCTATGGGTTCAACCTCAACTAAATATAATTTTTTAGTGTTATACTTGGTTTCAAAATCTGTAGGGATTTTATTAGCATATATAGGAACCTCTCAAAGGTATTTGATTAAATGAATCCATTAGATATTGAAATTTTTTCTAAAACATCATCTAATTGTATAATTATGTCATAATTTTGATCCAATGTTCATTGTTTTCCATTATGAAATTTTTCCTTATCAGGTTCTTTAGGGAGTTTATATTCTTGTAAGTGGATGTTCATGTAGTTTTTGGGCATAGTGGATGTTCTCCATGATTTTATGTCCAACTCAAATTTTATTGTTAAATCACATGTAATTATTTATTTATTTAATCACAATAACATTCCCCAAAATATAGTAGAATAATAGAGTAAATTATTTTTTAGGAACTGTATTGAGAGGAACATCAAATGAAATTTATAATTATATTATTAATAGATATAGAATTATATCATGCTGAAAATCCACTTTCATTGATGTTCCTATTTAATATAATTCACTTCATCTTTATTGAGATACAATATTCATGTCCCCAATACCTGTAGTTATAATCCAAATATGCACCAAAAAATATGATCAATTTTATACAATCGTGGGGTTCTATCATGTAAATACTTTGTCTCTTACCTTGTTCATGGTTTATTTTAGTATTATTCATTATGTAGATTAATAAAATTTCGTGATCTCCTAATGTCTTGAGAGATATTGAAGATATGGTGCACTCTCGTACTTGATCCAATCACTCATAATCCATTTTTCATAACAAAAGTGATTTAGGAAATTAGAAAAATGGATATTTATTATATCTTCTTTAGGGTTGTAAAACCTCACATAGCCCACCCAAAATTCTATTATATTCTTAATAGGAAACATGTAAATTAATAAAAATAGAAATACCTTTAATTTCCAGACATGAAAAACACATTAAAAATATAAATAAATATTAATTATTTCTAATTGGACGATTAATATTGGTCAACATTACTTCATAATCATTGACCAATCATCAAATAATAACTCTTTAATTAAATAAATGTCAATAAATTATTATAAAATAAATATTATAAATATTATAAAATCTAAACTAGTAAATTTATTTTCAATTAATAGTTAACTCAATTTCTATTTTTAATAACGTGTTTTTTGAAATATGGTGATCAAAAAAATCGAAACAAATAATATTTATAAATCGTTGAAAACTCAATACTCGAATTTTACTGTGATTGTAGATGCACTTAGATTGTGGCCCTATAGGCCTCTACATTTGTGGCATTATATATTCCCACCTAATTTCTAAGGTAATCTTTTAATAACACTCCATGGATTATGTAAATAAATATATTAACTATAGAACAATTTATAACATCATAAGAACATTTATCATGAACTATTGTCATTGAATCATAATATCTCATGTAAAGAAGGTGGCATACTAGTTCCATAATCCTATACACTAAATTAATATTTCTATGAAATTATGTAAATGAAAAATCCCATCAAAGAACATTATGATGTATTTATTCATTCCATTCCATTCCCACTATATGTATTTAGATGTTAACATTCATCAAGTGAAAAATATATAAATCCTTTCTTTCATTATCCATTAATTATATGTCATTAGTTACACCCACAACATATCCAACATCTCCACTAACATATTCCATCAATGTTTTCATTAATAAATTAATTTATGTTAGTCAAGATATCCATTAATGATATCAAAATTTTTTAAGTATTAATCCACACATCCACCGATAGGACCATCCAATGACACTTAAAAATTTGGATTTCCTGTAGATGGACCTATTCTCAAAACCTCATATCATAGATATTCCCATGGGAAATCCATGTGAAGGTGTCTCGATTAATAAGTTTCATCCTTATCCTAGTATAATTTATTTTCAATGTCATGTTAGAAAACATCATCTTCCAATAAAATGAGATTCTGGAATAAAATTGTGGGACAAGTATGTTCTTATTATAGTAGGAAAATCTTATATTGATTTAGTGGGAAATATATTTTTAGCACATTATCACATATAATATTCATGTAGAATAATAAAAATAATGTGGTAATAAAAAATCATTGGTAATGGAAACATGTAATCATGTAATAAAAAGTTGTTTCTAGGGAAACGACTACTACAAACATCAACATACATTAGAGAAAACTGACCACAATTTTCATTCCACTATCTCTCAAATGATACCCTTTTATCTTTTATAAGAAATCCTTAAATATGGGGTCCTCCAAATTTTCTTCCATGTATAATTTTATGACTACATCATAACATCACATACAAAAATCCCTCATGTAATGAAGCTTATGTTTTTTGTGCTTCAAACATTGTTGTGACCATGTATTTTTGGAGAGAACTAGAAATTTAGTGTTGTCACAGTAAACCGTGAGATGATATTTACTACTAGGTGACATAACAAAATCTTAGACAATGTTTCTAATCCAAAATACATCATTGGATGCATTGGAAAATGAAATTTTTATAATTTTTTTTGTAGAATTAGAAAAAACATAATTATTAAAAAAGTTCTATATCACAACCACTATATTGAGAAAAAAGATATATATTGACTATTACTTAAAAAAACATTTAAAAAAAAGAATTAGGGAAACCCCTGATGAGTTGGTTTTAATCTCCTCCATTCATCAGAAACATATCCTTATTAGTCCTCAGATTCTTAATGATAGCCTTAATAGTAGATGAATTATTTTCACCTAGATCAACATGATAACTTTCTTATAAACACCCCAACATCAATATAAATGATCCAGTGGTTACATAAATACATTGGAACAAGATACATGGAAACAAATCTCAAAGGACTAGATAGTTAAGTTGTATTGTTTAAATATATACACACCTGAAATTGTCATTATATTTTAAAACAGAAAAAATAATGAATTTTATTTGAGAATTAAATTACACTCCGCAGTGTATATATAAATACCCGGCCTTCAAACATTACATAAACATTAATTAAATGAATTATTCACATTGAATATATTTTCAGGTTTAGATTTTTTGAGATTTAGGACATAACTATTACATATCTACTTGAATATTACAAAGTATACACATCTAATAAAAAGAATTCAAATCATAAAATAAAACAAGAGTTTTTTTTCTGGATATAAATCTTATTGAATACATACTTTCTCTTACCCTTCCTTATATCATGTGAAAAACATTTCAAAAACATGGGATGATCATAGAAAGCACATTAAGGGTTATAACATAATGAAAGGAAACATTAACCCATCAAATATACAAACCAATGAAACCATAATTTTCAATCATAACATACCTTCTGAAATCATTGTATTTATGAATAACACATAGTAATCACAATTCATAAAGTTAAATTAAGGCATACATAACATACTTACATTGTAGCTATCACAGCTACATAGGGAGTCAAATTTGGAACACACATCACAGTATATTCCCTAAATCTCTTCGGAGAAACATTTACATTTACCTCCTTCATGATACCCAATGCATTGGAGAGCTATCTCTGGCTCACCCACCCAATGTTTATCACGAAACTACCAGTATATGTAATAATTTCCAAGAACCATAACATAATCATTACACATAACTTAAGAATAAAGGAATGATAAAATTACCACATTGAAATAACAATATAAAATTTTAGGATATTGAAATAATGAATCAATTATAAAAACCATTTTCAATAAAAAAATACATAAAAATAGTATATGTTATTTACTTTCCTTTTAAAAACAATATGGCTGGTGAAGGAAGCTAAAGATCAAATAACACTCACGGCGGCAGAAAAGGTCATTGTCGCCGCTTATGTAAAAAAAAGAATCATTTATTTTTTTCATTTAGTAAAACGTTTCATAGGGAAAATATTGCATTTGAATGAAATGAAAAGTCAAAAGGGTTTTATACACCGTATAAAAGAATGTCGTGTTAAAATCAACGGATGCCTCAATGAAAGAAGATTGAGATGAATTCATTTATTAAGACGGTATCCTTATATGAAGGATAAATCAATGACATAATTATGTGTGAAAGAAAATAAATACACCAAATATAATTGGATATTAAGTGGAAAACAATCATAGGCCTTTCACAATTATTCATAGCATGAAATAATCAAGAATTAGAGGATTAACCCAAATAATTGAAATTGGATTAAGAAGATCCCTTACAAATATTTGGTAGCCTAATGGTGTAACATCAAATATCATAAAACGAGTTGATGAGAGAAAAAAGGGTATCTCATCAGTTGGAAATATTATTTACAGCAATAATTCTATAGAAAAATATATCCCTACATAATAATACGTGAATTAAAAGACATAAAAAAAGAGGCCTTTTTAAATGAAGAGGGTGAAAGGTTCCCCTACGGATTTGGTAACCTACAAAACATACACCCCATGAAAGAAGAATCATACAATTTTGATCTAAATACCCATAAATGGATTTATATTACTCAAAGAGTAGAATAATTTGTTGTACATACACCACTCAAATGAGAGAGTGGAAAATATATCATAAATCTCACGGGAATAAAAAGTGAGATAAAAAAACCCTTACCTCGTTGTAATCAATCATGTCGTATGAACAAAAGATAATAAGATCCAAATGAATCACAGAATAACATGAAAATAAATATAATAATGATAATATATATAAAATGGCAGCACACAACAAACCACATTCCATAAATAATTGGTGAACAATGGAAATCTGACAGAATTAAAAGTGAGATAAGAAATCCCCTTAATGTGTGTCCGACTTGACTCACCTGTATGTTCCTTGTTCGTCCTGAATGATAAAAATAAGTTAATTTATACTTGCTTAAGAATATTTTTCATTTTTATTATTCCTTTTATTTCACTTATTACCTTTATATAACAATTATTTAATTTTTGGAGTCCATAATGGGCATTTTGTCGATGATCGGAACTTGAGTCATAAAATGGACTTCTTATAATTACATGATGTTCATGTGGTCCAAAGTTAATTAAATACAGAATTATATTCTTCATTTATATGTAATATATATCATATATATCCATTGTATATATGTACTTATAATAGTACATGACATTTGGTGATATGAAATGAAATACACCGTTCATGGAGACGATAAGCCATACGTATGGATGAACGCTCCTTTCATTTCTATTTCATACATTAATGGAATGAAAAAAAATTATACATAAGTATAATTTGATTAAAGTATAATATATATGTTATATATGTTACATAAGTTCATAAATTACATTCTTTATAAATTCCATGTTTGGCATGAACGAGTCACATCACTTAATGGGGCGGTTGTCAAAACATCCTCATATGAAATTGTCACATTTGGACAACATGCAAAGCATAAAGGCATGTTTTAAATATAAAATACAGAAGTATAGAGATAACATAAATATAATATATATCATATATAAATATAGTTCCATCATAATGGCCACCATGATAGGTGGTAGGAGAATATTGAACGATTATTGGTTCGTGAGGCAGTAATTCACCATCCACGGAAACAGTATGTTCTTTAACCATTAGACGAAGGTTTCTGTAAGTGTAGGTATAATCCATGTCATAAAAAAATCCTAGTATATTGAGGATATTGGTGTTAGTGTGGTATCAAAAAATAAGAATATAGTGGTTTGTTAAGAAGGAAAATAAAAGAATGAAAATCAAGAGAAGACATTACCTCTAAATCGGGTAACTCTTTTAGTTTTGAGCCAAAGGATTTCGTGGAATGACTTCTACCCAAAGTGAGGCTTCTTGGAGTGAGAGAAGTATTTGGGGAGATAATATGAGATGAGGTGGGATGATCTAATGGATTGAGATGTGTGGGTATGGGGATAGACATGGGGGCCTTTTATAAGAGGGAGGAGGTTCTCTTTTGGAAATTCTTGAAATGTTACTTTATTATAAAATGGTTTTCAGATTTTAAAGGTCCCAAAATGATATATTTCGAGGATAAGGTGACAAGGGTTCGAAGTCCCCCCATACAATAGGTTTTAGACAAGTTTATGTCTTATATGTTACCTTATCTTTTCATTTTATTTAAATCGTTCATTAATGAGGTAATCACTACATCATCATGGTGACATAAATAAATTTATTTATTTAATGTATAAAAATAAAAAAATAATATAATGTAGGAAATATTTTTAGATTGCCAATGACTATTTATAGTATAATATATCATTTGTGTAAATAAAATAATTTTTTTTCTTAGGTGTTACATAGTTTGGTTATATTTTCCTTTCTTTAAAAATAATATGATAAAAGGTTAGTATCACACAAAAGTGATTTCATGGGGTCCCTAAGTTGGAACAAGTCATCCCGTGGTCGGCCATAACACAAAAATGATGATTTGGACACATTTCGGGGTCATTTTATATTATTATTTTATTATTTTATTAGCCTTAACTACCCTATTACTAATTAATTATGATAATTAAAGATAAGTGTCGTCGTTACTATTAATAATGCTCAAAAACAAAAGAGTCTTAATTACATAATTTTTACCTTCTGAATAAAAATATGGAATCCATTTTACCAAATTATAAACACAGAAATTTCAGTAATTAATTTAAAAAGAATTATTATTGTCAAAACCAAAGACCAGTTTTTTAAGAAGTAAAATTTATCAAAAGATTGACTTGTTTTTACATCCAATTGAAATGTAAAATTAATTACAATGAAAAAAATTGAATTAAGTGATAAAAACATAATTAAATTATATTTTAAAACAAATTCAAAGGAAAATCTAACTATATAATTAAATTATATGAAAACGTAGTATTGAAGTAAAATGTTGTATTTTTCACTATTCATTAAAAATCAATATTTGTCAAAAAAAAACCAAATATTTACCCAAAGTAAATTCTATATTACCAATTCAAAAATGATGTTCATTTTTTCAAATTAAAAAAAAGAAGTTTAATTAATTAATTTTATAATTATTTATCGCTATCAAAACAAATAGAGTGTTTTTGAAAAATAATATCTATCAAAAGATTGACACTTGTTTATGTCCAATTTTAATGTGAAATTAATTCCAATGACCAACATTGAATAAAATGGTAAAAATATATTCTATTTACACTTTAAAAACAATTAAAAAAATAATCTCAGAATATAAATATATTAGATTAAATGGAGATTTCTAATTAAAATACAGCATTTTTCACTATTCATTAAAAATGGAATTTATCGGAAAAATAAAAAAAATTTACACAACGTACATTTTGATGTCCCGATTCTATAGAATGATTTTATTTCCTCCAATATAACATATAAAATTTATAAAATGTATTTTTGAAAAGGGTTCACCATCAAGATGTGGTAAATCGACCTTTTAAAGAATATTAGAATATTTATTCTTAAAATTGGATTCATTTGCATTTAAAGCCTCTATAATTATTGGGTAATTGTTAAAATATTTAACAAAAAAATATAATCATTTTGTAGTTAGTTCTGTCCATTCCTGCCATTACAACAGTTAGGCGTTAACTACTATTTAAAATAGTATGATTATATTATTATTGTGCAACGTACGATTTCAAAGAAAATCGTTGTTGCGTATTTGGTACGCCTTCGAACATAGAATTACCATTAAAGTAATATTAAAATTTTATTCACAAATATTAATAAATATAAAAATTTCATAATCATTTTTTAGGTGGGATGTTACATCCTTCCCCCCATTTGGGAATTGTGTCCTCACAATTTTGAAATTAGGCTCGGAAACTTTATTGAACGACCCACATCAGAAAAGGAGTCTATAAAACTATCACTTTAAAAGAATGTAAGAGAAGTAAAAAGGTCACCTGAGTTAACCCATACTAGGATTCCATGTAGGAAACACTACTGGAAAACGACCCTATACCCACGGTTTTCGAAAACCGTGGGTATAGGGATAATATGAGGACTTATACCCACGGTTTTAAAAAAAACTTGGGTAGAGATTATTTTTGAAGACCAATACCCATGGATCTTCAAAACTGTGGGTATAGGTGAATTTTTTTGAAGATGTATACCCACAATTTGGGACAAACCTTGGGTATAGTGTTTTTTCAGAAGACCTATACCCATGTTTCTTCAAAACCGTGGGTATTGTGGTTTTTTTGGAAGACCTATACCCACTTTTTTAGAGAACCGTGGGTATAGCTTTCCCTCCATAAGGCGGGAAGAAAAATTACATGGGACAAAGAAAAAAACATTAGTGGGAAAACGGGTATGATTAATATATATTGATTTATACAAATACAATTTTTCAACATTTCTGTAGATGAGTTGGTGAGCCGTCTGTTTCTGTACTACATCGTCGCGGGATCGAATTCTGACGGCTTCTATTTTTATAAAACTTTGAATAATATTAATATATTAATAAAAATGTAGATACAAGTTTACCCATGAATGTTTGTTGGGTTGGTGATGCGCTAGGAAATTGCTGCGTCAGACGCGGGATCAAAACCCGCTGCCTTCTTTTTTTCGTAATACTGTCAAAGATTAATATATATTTAAAAATACAGATATATATTAATATAAATGGACCAGCTGGAGTGGTCAAGTGTGATGAAATTAGCGGTCAGGACTTGGGATATCGTGGGTTCAACCCCGGCGGGCTGCAGGTCTTATATATTTTTACGCACGGTTTAAAACTGTAATTATAACACTTTGACGTGGATGAGGCCTTGACATGGTGGAAAAAATACCCACGGTTTTGACATACCAAGGGTATATGTTAACACCCCTATACCGATGCCACTCAGCCCCACGGTTCCCAAAACTGTGGGTATAGCCTATACCGACGGTTTTGGGGGCTATACCCACGGTTTTGAACCACGGGTATAGGTATTTTTTCTAATAGTGAGAACATGTATTTATAAGAAAAAACAAAGGGTCATGTTCTGATGGAGAGTGATAGAAAACATGATTAGGAGAAATTTAGCCACAAGAAAATCACAAACATATGATGTGTGTAAACGGTATTTGATTACCTTGTTGGAAACATAAACCAACAATGTTTTTGTTTTACGTTCCATTTTATAATTTTGAGAAATTCATTTACTACATAGATTAAAATCATAAAGAAATATACTTATATTCAAGTAAAGTTTCTTCATTTAAAAAGTTTATACAGAAACAAATCTTCTCTCCAAATGATGAGCATTCAATAAGACTTGGTCACATCAAAAGAACAAGAATTATCTTCTTGAGAATCACATAATCCACAAAAGGAGAACTATATATTTACCTTATATTTAGACATCAACTAAAACCAGAATGGTTAGTAATAGATCATATAATCCCACAAAAGGATAATACTTTTTTTAAAGATACTCTGGAAGGAACATAAAATCAGAAGAATTTTTTTTTCATAAATCTTTGGAATTTTATGAGTTTGTGGCTTCTGATGGCACTTGTTTCCGAGGCTCGGTATGCCCAGAATAAATTTCTGAAGTTATTTTTAGGTATGTTCGGTAAACGTACATGCCAGTTTTTCTAACTTTTGAACCGGTGCATGGAATTGAAGTCTGAAGACACCAATGATATCCCAGTGCTGGTATTCTTTTATGGGGACCTTTACCGCAGTTGCGTTTTATGCGGGTGGAGAGTTAATTTTTGGTGTTTAATAATAAAGATAAATAAATTTTGTTGAGAACAATTTTATTTATCATAGTAGTTTAATCCTACATGGGGATGTTATTTTTGGGCCCCACACCGAAAAAACATCCCATGTGTGGATATTTGTGAGGTGGGGCCCACACGATCCCCTACCATTCATCTCCCCATAACCTCCCCACCTCACTCTTTTATTTTCCAACACATTTTAATTAATGAAGTCATCCTCTTGAATTAATTATTTAAGTTGTTTAAATTTTGAATTACATGTTTGAATAGAAATTACAGCTTTCGCAATTATTTTATTTTGGGGCATTCGTTGTGTTGAGAGGACTTGTGAGAGAGCTTTAGTGAAATAGAGAAGGGTGTTCTTCTATCAACGAAGAACACCATCCATCCAACGAAGAGCCGCTGTGGAACGTCAATCATCGCCTTAGATCTTTTCTTAAACCAAAGGAGAAGGAGCCACCCGCGAGGAAAGCCAATAACACGCCATCCTCGGCCCTTCTTCCCCAATATCAACGAGTTGACACCGTCTCCCCACAACACCATCTTCCACAACGCTCGGCTACCGTGAACCTTATCTCATGGTAGGGGTTTGTTCATTTTGAAGTGTTTTACTTGTACCACATTCTTGGTTGGAAATCATGGTTTATTTCTGGCCAACTGCTACTACCTAACGTAGAGGGCGCGGGCTGAATGTACATGGACCGACAACCCTCCGTAGTCTCATTTGATTGTGATGGAGATCATGATAGGAAGGTGGCGACAAATGGAAGCGGCGGTCGTGCGCCGGCCGCATGTGGAAGAACAGCGGCCCGCAACCGCGGGCCGCTCGGCTGACGAAGAACCTGTCGACTAAATCCTCCGGGCCGAAGGAGGACTGCAGCGCCACAAGGGGCGCTATGCTACGGAAGACCGCGAACCGCATTCCTCCGGCCGCTTGGTGGGCGAACCAGCAGGCAGGCTGCCTACCAGGCTGAGCAGAACCGCGACGCCAGGAGGGCGCCGAACTGGTGAGACCGCGGTCCGCACTAGCGGGCCGCTTACACAAAGAAGGCGGCCAGCTTCGGCCAGCCGGTTAGGGAGGGAGGCACTGTTGGTGCCACCAGTTCGGGTAGCTGGGGGACCGCGCCCCTCTCGAACCACTTTGCCAGCCAGCCGATCCGCGACCGTGTCGTGCCCTGCCGGACCGGGCCACGCATTTCATCGGGACGGTCTGACCCCCTACCGTGTTGGACCTGCCAAAACTGTGTTGACCCGACCCGCCATCCCACTGGGCTTAATGGGCCGAGCCCGTTTTCACTTAAGGGTGAATAACATGAAGACCGCGCATCCGATAGATGCGCCGTCTGTAGCATTGGGACCCTGACGATGAGGTGGTCCTTTTGATATACTCTAAGTGGGTTTTGGATGACTATGGATAATAGTCGCGTTTGGAATGAGCATATTTCCAACCGGACCCCTGGAATGGAAAACCCAATATCTCTCAGACCGGGCGTCTGATTGACGCACCGTCTATCGCGTTGGGTTCCTTTTGATGAGATAGAACTTCGAGATACAACAACACTAGACTTCGTGACAGTTGATGTATCTACCCCTTGGATCGAGGAGCAGACCCTCTTGGAATCGAGCTTGTGGTGTGCGGGAACCCTACACCTGGCTGCACTTCAACGACTACCATAATGGAATCCTCCGTGGGTTCAACGATGATGGAAATTGTACTAGAATCCTTCATGGGTTCGATGATGATGACAACTATACTATAATCCTCCGTGGGTTCGACAGTGATGACTACCATACTTGAATCTACAGTGGGTCCAATGGTTTGACTTCTGTTCTAGTATTCTACATGGGTTTGACAGAGTAGATGGTCTAGTATCCTACATGGGTCTGACAGCTTAGCTGGACTAGTATCCTACATGGGTCCGCCAGCTTAGATGAATCAGTGACTGCATCTGATCAACATTATCACTTTATGAAATATGTATACCTATTGGAACTGAGTCTTGACTTTCAATCATTTCAATCGGTGTGATTGATTTCTCTCATGTGTGGGATGGGTTGTTCTTGGGCTCAAGTGTTAGAGCCGAACTCAGATTGATGACTTAGGTATATGTATGGGAATATACCTAAGTAGTGTTGTTTGATACTTCATGATTGTATCTTTCCTTTTTGGTTTATCTTTCGTGGATTCTGGGAGAGCTTAGAGGGTCTCACGGTCCCTACTATGTATCGTTATACTCACCCCGGCACGGGAAATGACCGCACTATGTTTTGATGGTTTCAGATGACGGACAACACTGATCATGGTTGAGGGTTATGGAGCTGGACGGTACCCAGAGGTAGACCACTTGGTGATACGTACTCAGAGCAGACGGACAGACCTGAGGTGCTGTGGAGACTATTTGTACCCACCCATCAGGTGGGATTTCTGGATGATGACTCGGTGGTTCTTGCTTACTTTAATACGGTTGTACTAGATTTTCAGTTGTACTTTACTTTCGGTTGGTTTGGTATTCTGACCCATTTACCTTTCAGCACTTACTTTTTTATTTTGTATCACATTGTGCTTACATCTGTTGCATACTCTATTGTGTTGTTTTCTATTATAAAGTAAATTCCATCCCTTTTATTGGGATTTTCTCTTTTGGTGCTAGTCGTCAGCCCCGGGCCTGTGGAAGGCGGGCTTGGGGTAGTCATGACACAAGCCCTGAGGATGGTTCGGGATAAATTGGAATCAATGGAGTAGGTTCTACCGCAGAACACAGGACTCTGATCTTTCCTTTTTGTGAAGCAATAGTGTTAAGAGTATTGAGTGTGGTTTTCAATCCAGGGAGTCCATTGTTGGTGTGGCAGCCAACGTATCCAAACAACAGGACCCTGTCCCCTGTTTTCCGACTCAGTGCATGAAAAAACTGATTGCGTGTGTGTTTCAAAAGTTTTCTTTGTGATTAATTTTTGTCAGCCCACGAGGTATACTTTTTTTGACCGCGGCACACTATTTCTTTTCAGGATGGCCCCACAAAGGCAACCATCCAGGGTTCCAAGTTACGTGCGATATGGTTGCACCCCGAGCGACGATGCCTCGGTGCATGGCCCCATCACAATGAAGGCACCAGAGGTACCACTACCCACTGAGCCACCGATAATACCTGCCCCAGCTGCAGAGAGTGCATGCTACCTGAGTGCGTTGCACGAGTTTTAGTGATAGAGGTCACCTAGGTTCCATGGAGAGATTGACCCTCAGGTAGTCGAGGATTGGTTGGTGGCTTTCGTCAGTGTCTTCAGATTGGTAGGGACACCAACAAACCTAATGGTGATCCTGGCCGTGAGTCTCATGCACGCAACAGCAGGTAGATGGTAGAACATGATACTCCAAGTTCATGATGAGGCATCTTTACTTTGGACAGACATCGAGAGTCTCTTCTGGTCAGATATTTTTCCCACTACCCTTTGTGTAGTGTCGATTCAGGAGTTACTTCACCTGCGGCAGGGCAGCATGACAGTAGCACAGTACTTGGCGAGGATTACTAACCTCTCACTCTAATCCACAGACATGGTATGGGACACATTAATCCGGGCCCTAACCATTGAGCAGGAACTGAGGCACAAGATCAGGGCTTCGAGGATCTCTCTCAGCATTCCGTTGAAGGTAGGAGTTCTAGAGTGAGACCTTCTTGTGGAGAGAATTCTCATTGAGCTGACATGAGTAGCGAGACCCACCACAGGGTGACACATAGAGGAGTCTTCTACAACAGATAGTAGAAAGTTATCACAGAGGTCAAGCAGACCAGACCATCAGGTGAGTGACCTCACGATACAGGTTCGGTTGTGCAGGGCACCCGAAATAGAGCCAGTTATACGAGGAGTAGGAAGTTCTATGCATGCGTCAGGAAAGGTCACATGGATCAAGAATACCCGACCCGCAATGCAGATGAGCAGCATAAAGTGGAGGGACCTCCCAGGCAGAGGTAGAGGATCGACCATGGTGGTTGGTAGGGAGCAGGCAGACGAGACAGAGGAGATGGCAGTGCAACGGGTGGTGGAAAACGTTTTTAGGATCTACCACCACCACCACCAAGAGGTCCACCTCGATCCCAGTGAGCTGGCGGATAGATGCAGGCTCAGCTCTAGGAAGTCGAGTCCTATGACCACGGCGCACCAGATATTATTTGAGGTACTATCTGTGTCTATTCCACCTTTGTTGTAGTACTTATATACATAGGTTCAATTCATTATTTTATTTCCACTGACCTTTTTGGAGTTCAGAGATTCCGACGGAGCCTTTGGATCGATCCTTATAGTTAGAGACTCCTAGGGGAGCAGACTCGACGATTACGCACTTGTTCTAGCAGTGTGAGCTTACTCTAGGAGGCGAATGCTTCGGCTGGGATCTTCCTTTAGTGGCGTCAAGGCCTTACGACATCAGCTTGGGTATGGACTTGTTGTCTACCATCCATGCTCATATTGACTAAATTAGGCGCAAGGTGTGGTGTATCCACACGGATGGGAGCAGGTTCACCTTCACCATCACAAAGGGAGCCTTAGAAGTGCAGGATGGAATTTCACAGAGGAGAGGGAAACCAATCATACATCAGTTGGCTAGTCTCATCCTTGGAGTAGTTGATGTGTGGAGTTGTAGTTTTCCTATTGTGGGGGATCAGTATGCGAATGGTTTTCCTAACAACATTCCAAGACTACCTCCTCGTATAGAGGTATACTTCTACATAGACTTGTAGACCGGGACATCACCGATATCTACTCCAGCATATCGGATGGATCCCGTTGTGCTTCATGGGCTACAGGTACGTTTGGAGGACTTGCAGGGAAAAGGATTCATCCGACCTAGTGTTTCACCATGGGATTCTACGATTTTATTCGCCAAGAAGGTGGATGGGAGCTTACGACTGTGTGTCGGCTACCGTCGCCTGAATCAGGTGACCGTGAAGAACAAGTACCCACTATCGATGATTGACAACCTCGTTGATCAGCTCAAGGGAGCACGTTGGTTCTTTAAGATAGACCTAATGTCAGGATATCATCAGCTCATAGTTCGAGACAATGATGTGTAAAAGACAGCCTTCAGGTGTCGGTATGGCCACTACGAGTTCTTGGTTATTCCCTTCAGCATATCCAACGCTCCAGCAGTGTTCATGAGTCTCATGAACTGGATATTGTAGCCTTACCTCGATCATTTTGTCATAGTCTTCATCGACGACTTACCGATTTACTCGACTACTAAGGAGGACCACGCATACCACCTGCGGTTTTTATTTGATACACTCCGAGAGCACCAGCATTATGTTATGCTCTCAAAGTGTCAGTTATGGATTCGAGAGGTGCAATTCTTGGGACACGTCATCTCTGAGGCGGGAGATGCAGTGGATCCGGTGAAGATCTATACAGTGTTTTCTTGGGAGCCACCCATGTGCGTGACAGAGGTGCGGAGTTTCCTGGGTCTGGATGGATACTATCAGAGATTTGATCTAGACTTCCCCATAGTTTCAGCACCACTTTAGCCTTGAAGAAGAAGGGGATAACCTTCATTTGGTCAGATAGATGTCATCAGAGCTTTCGGGAGCTGAGACGGAGGTTGAAAAGTGTGCCCATCTTGAGGCTACTGGAGGAGGGCATTGGGTAGGTAGATTACAATGACGCATTAGGGACCAGACATGGGTGTGTACTGATGCATGAGCGAGTAGAGATCTCATCTTTTTCACGTCATTTGAGATAGAACAAGCAGAACTACGCTACCCATGACCTAGAGTTAGCAGCAGTGGTGGTCTTCTCCTTGAAGATGTGGCAGCACTATCTGATAAGCGAGCACATTATAGACTACTCTAACCACCATAGTCTCAGGTACATCTTTTTGAAAAAGGACATGTACCTGAGATAGCAGTGATGGCTCGAGTTTCTTCAGAACAATTTAGTTGTGATAGTCTATACTCCTAGGAAGGGGAACATTGTAGATGATGCTCTCAGTAGGAGATCAGTCATTCAACTACTAGGTTAGGCGATAGAGCAGCTAGCCATGTTGCAGATATCCTTTGTGGATAGAGATGGAGAATCCTTTCTATAGTCTCTCAAAGTCACTCCTCCACTCCTTCAGCGGGCCAGAGAGGTACATCACTGGGACGTTGAATGTGAGACGCGACATGGTCAGATATCCAAAGGGATTGCGCCTGATGGATTATATGATGTAGGGGAGCACGTCATCCTCTTCCGGGGACATACTGTGGTACCAGTTTCACTACAGGAGGAAGTGCTGAGAGAGTTTCACACTTCCCCTCTAGCATTACATCTAGGAGTGGAGATGATGTACCAGGACCACAGACGATAGCACTGGTGGTCGGGCATGAAGAAGGCTATAGCAGAGTTCATTTCATGATGCCTTACTTGTAACCAAGTGAAGGAGGTGCACCAGGTACCAGCAGGCTTGGTACAACCCTTTGAGGTCCTGGAGTGAAAGTGGGACAGGATGTACCTGTATTTCATGATGGGGCTTCCACGTACATCCAGAGGGAACAACTCTATCTGGGTGATTATTGACTGAATCACCAAGTCCGCCCACTTCCTTCTGATCAGAGTTCAAGGCTCAGTAGAGAGCATGGGATGCCTCTACGTTCAGGAGATCGTACGACTTCACGGTGTACCATCAACTATCGTTTCGGATCTTGATGCTCGATTCACTTCCCGGCTATTGAGGGGGTTATAGGAGGCTTTTGGGACACAATTACATCTGAGCACCGTCTTCCATCTTCCGATGAATGTCCATATAGAGAGGACCATTCAGACTCTCGAGGACATCCTCTGTGCATGTTTCCTTGAATTTGGTCGTAGCTGGGAGGATCTCATACCCATAGTGGAGTTTGCATACAACAACAGTTACCACTCCACCATTGGGATGAAACCTTACGGGGCACTATACAGCCGACCTTGAAGATCACCCCTATGTTGTACTAACTCTGGGGATTTATCACTTGTAGGACCAGAGATGGTTTAGGCTATGACGGATAAGGTGTAGATCATCTAGGAGTGGATGAAGACTACACAGAGGAGATAGAATTCCTATGCTGATAGGAGACGGAGACCACTGGAGTTCGCGGATGGCGACCATGTATTCTTATGGGTCTCACCTCGACGGGGTATGTGGAGATTTGGTCAGGGCGGAAAGTAATCTCCGTATTTCATCGAACCATTCTAGGTCTGTAGAAGATTAGGAGAGGTGGCTTACCACCTGGCCTTTCCCCCTCTGTGGCACCGGGTGGATGACGTCTTCCATATATCTCAGCTGAGGAGATACGTGCATGACCCGACCCACATCATTGATCATGGGGAGATGGATATAGACGATGGGGAAACATTCACGGAGGTCCCAGTGGAGATTGAGGATCAAAAGGAGATGGTCCTACATGGATGGGTGATTCCTCTGGTGCGCATTCGCTGGTAGCACGGGAACTTCCAGGAGAGCACTAGGGAGCGGGAGGCCCAGATGTGAGCTTAGTATCCACATACGTTTTCCTAGTGTGTTCTGTTGCTTTATGGGGATGTGAAGCCCTGAGGTGGGAGTAATTTAAAGAACCATAATTTTCAAGTAATTTTTTTCATTAATTATTTGTAATATTATGAGCCTGTGGCTTCTGAATGAACATGATTCTGAGGCCCGGTATGCCAGGAATCAATTTCTGAAGTATTCTTAGGGTACGTTCAATAAACACACCTGTGGGTTTTTCTATCTTTCGAACTAGTGCTCGGAATTTAAATCCGAAGACACCAATGAAATCACACCACATTTATTCTCTTAAAGGGACCTTTACCACAGTTGCGTTTTATGCGCAATGAAAGATAATTTTTTGGGGTTTAACAAAAAAGTTAGATAAAATTTATTGAGAACAATTTTATATATCCTTGTTGTTTAATCCTACATGGGGAAGTTATTGGTGGGGCCCACACCCACATAACATCCCATGTGTGGATATTTGTGAGGTGGGGCCCACATGATCCCCAACCTTTCATCTCCCCATAACCTCCCTTTAAATGCCATTTAACTCACCTTTATTTAATTATTTGACAAACACCCTTAATTAAGAGATATCTTCACCTCCCTCCCACTTTCTTTTTTATTTGACAACACATTTTAATTAATGAATTCAACCTCTTCAATTAATTAATTGTGTTGTTTGTGAAGGACCTCGGGACACCCTAAGAGGGGAGTGGTGAATCAGGGTGACAACTTTTTCTTTTAATGTGGTGGATCTTGTTCCCACATTGGTAGGAACTTTTTGAACCCGTAATATGTATATGATCAGAAAGAAAACATTCAAATCCACAGATAAGACACATCAATTTTTACTTGGTTCACCACTAAGGGGTATGTCCAAGGAGCAAACGCCAACAAGTAGTTGGTCATACGTAATTCCATTAATATTCACTAGATGTGGATTATAAAGGTTTGGGCACAGTCACTCTGTCCCAGGCTCACTACCTTTACAAAGGTTCGGGGATAGTTCACTGCTTCCTTCATGTCACTCCCATTGACTCCCCCTGGCTCACTGCCGTTGGTGAAGTCTCGCTCAGTTTATAGATGTGAAGGTCTCTTCATCATTGCATAAGAATGCATCCCCTATCGTATCTAGATGCTCTGTTGAAGTTAAAATCTTACTAGAAGACTAATCTGACTTTGCGCTGAGGGTAATAGGTGATCTTCCAGCTTTCTTGCAACCTCAGGAGGACATATGAACTTTAACAACCCCGACGCACTTATCCATGCCCGGCGCGCAAATTTCAATCCTGGAATGCAAGTGACTTGCGCGGTACAAATTCAGCGCGTAGGTGACAACAAAACTACTTGCATGACACTGCCTCCTTCAACACCAAATTTGTGAGACGTTGCGCCTTTAACTCCCCCACTGCCATGGTCGCGCAGCCAACAGCCGGCGCACAACCTCTACTTGTGCGACCGAACAACCACTTGTGCGACTCAACCAATTGCGCGACGAGAGCTCAAAAAATCTCTAATTTTTGAACTTCGTTACAAATGAGGAGGCGATGTCCTCTATTTATAAGCAAACTGGACCACCTGTGCGGTGGCACGCAAGTCTTCCCTCGGTGCGCATGTTCCGGCGCGCAACTCATCCTCCCTAGCCTATGTTGCGCTACTCACTTTCGCGACCTACACAAATACTTGTGCGAACATATTTCCTTTACCATATTTTGAAGTTATGATATTGAAAAACAGTAGGCGCTCATGTTTCCAGTCCTCCTAGGAATCGGCACCCAAGTCTCTTCACGGTGCGCAGGTCTCTTGCACGACCAGCCCAAAACTTGGGCGGCCCTTATCCCTTGGCCATTTTCCCATGTTCTGATTTTGAAAAACATATGGCACACAATTTTCCACTTCATCCATAACACGGCGCACAAGTCTCTTTGCCAAAAACACGTTTCTCCATTTGTCGATTTTCAGGCCCAAAAATTTGGCAAACACTGGGAAATAGTGCCACCTTCAATACTGTTGTCTGCATGAACTGTACTATTTCTTTGTGGGTACACATTCTGAACTTCCCCTAAGGATTGATAACAAACACAAATCATACACCAAATCATGCATAGAAGACCATGGTTCCAACAATCTCCCAATTTGGGTTTGTTGGCAATCCGAAAATAAATTCAACAGTACTCCATCCATGTGAAAACCAAAAACGCAAGAATCAACTCAGCCGACACTCTAAGTCTACGTGAGCAATGCTCGGTGTAGAAATCAAGGGAGGGAGCTTGAATTGGGTTCCAATGTTTTCCTTCTCATTCTTCTCATCACAGAAGCATTACATCCAATGTTTTCCTTCTAATTCTTCTCATCACAGAAGCATTACTTGCCTGAATTTATTCCTTTCTCCCCCATTGACAATAAATCCAAAGACCAAAAATTTGTTAAACGTTCAGCTCAAACCATACTCCCCCTGGATACTATCTCCCCACTAAACCTGCATCATAGCAATAAATAGATAAAAATAGTTATTACAAATGGGGATTGGGTTATTGCGTAACCTCCTTATGTACTGGGAGGTGGCTGAACACCGAGGTTCAACCGATGCTTCTCAAACACTACCGTGGATAGTGGCTTGGTCAGGTTATCAGCCACTTTCTCATCAGTTCCCTCATGATCCATTCTAATCACCCCCAGTTCAACTTTTTCTTTGATAAAGTGATACCTGATTTCAATATGTTTCGTATGGGAATGCTGAACAAGATTCTTTGTAAGATCAATTGCACTCTTGTTATCACAGTAAATCACCATTGGGTTGTTTACCTCATCACCAATATCTATTAACTATTGCTTCATCCATAGAAGTTGAGTGCATGCCTTTGTGGTAGATATATACTCAGCTTCAACAGTACTAAGAGAAGTACTTTCTTGTTTCTTGCTCAACCAGCCAACACATTTCTGCCCAATATAGAAAGCTCCACCAGTAGTGGACTTTCTGTCTACTACATCACCAGCCCAGTCTGCATCAGAAAACGCTGATAACTCACTGTCCCTACCTATAGTAAAAAATAACCCGATGTTATGTGTACCTTGAATGTACCTCATGATTCCTTTTACTGCTTCTATGTGTTCCTCCTTTGGATTACTCTGAAAGCGGGCCGCATGGCATGTGGAAAAGACAATATCTAGTCATGTCGTTGTCAGGTACAGTAGGCTCCCAATGATCCTCCTGTACATGGTGGGATCAACAGAGTCCCCATCCTCATGCTTTCCAAGTTTAGTTCCAACTCCAATCGGTGTTGACATTGGTTTAGAGTCTTGCATATTAAACTTCTTCAGCAGCTCCCTTACATATTTTTCCTTAGAAATGAATCTGTATTCCTTCTTTTGAATCACCTACATCCCCAAGAAACATGTGTGCTACCCAATCATAGACAATTCAAATTCTGATTTCAAGTGGTTGGAAAATTGATCCACTGATTTCTGCCTACTGCCACCAAATATGATATCATCAATGTAGAAAAGAACCATGAATTGATCTTTTGGAGAATTCTTCACATAGAGATTGTGATCAACTCCTACTCTCATGAATTCCAGCTTCTTGAGATATGAATCCAGCCGTGAGTACCATGCTCGTGGGGCCTGCTTCAAACCATATAGATCTTTCTACAGTTTGCAGACCTTTGTTTCATCAGTACCCATAACAAATCCAACTGGTTGTTCAATGTAGACTTCTTCTTTGAGTACACCATTCAAGAATGTTGTCTTGACATCCATTTGATATACTTTATATCCTCTTTGTAGTTACATGTCTAGGAAAAGCCGGATTGACTCTAATCTAGCCACTGCAGCAAAGGTTTCTTCAAAATCAATGCCTTCAATCTGAGAGTATCCTTTACATACCAGTTGTGCCTTGTTTCTGATGACACTTCCATGCTCATCAAACTTATTTATTAAGATCAATTTGGTACCAATTAAATTGTGACCTTAGGGTCTCTGGGAAAGATCCCGTGTCTGATTCTTGTCAATCTGATCTAATTCACCAATCATGGCCTTCATCCAAGATTCATCATTTTCAGCTTCTTCGAATGAGGATGGATCTACAACTAATAGAAATGCAGATTGCGTGTTATTCCTCATCCTTATTGTTTGAGTGGTTGCACTCCTATCCCCAATTATGTTGGATGGATCAATCTCAGCTCTTTGATTTCTCCTGCGAGGTTTAGTGGCATTTTCTTCAGCCATATGTTCTTCTTCAGATTCTTTTTCTGAGTCAACATCATGATTTGACTGTTGAGTGTTTTGAAAAACATCCTCTATTTTTGCATTTGTATTTTCTTCACGTTCAGTTTCTTCCGGACTTTCTATCACATCAGCATATGACGTCCTTGAAGAATTTTTTCTTTTCTCATCAATTATCTTAACATCACTGCTTTCCACAATCCCTCCTAAATTCTTGTTGAAACATTTGTAGGCTTTGCGGTTCATTGAGTAACTGAGGAAAATTCCTTCATCTGCTGTGTCGCCATATTTCCCTTGATATCCTTCTTTGTTCCTGATAAAGCATTTACATCCAAATACATGAATGTATTTTACAGAAGGCTTCCATCCATGGAACAATTCATATAGTGTCTTCTTCTCACCCATATAAAGTCATGTTTGATTCTGAATGTACACTGCAACTTGAAAAACCTATTTCCAGTAATTTCGTGGAATACGACTCTCAATAAACATATATCGTGCCATGTTGTTCACCTATAGGTTCCTACGTTCAACAACTCCATTTTGATGTGGATTTCTCACAGCATCTACCTCATGCTGTATCCCATGCTTCTGAAGATAATTATCAAATTCAGTTGACGTGTATTCTCATCAATTTTCAGATCGCAACACTTTGATTGTTCATCCAGTATCATTCTTGGCGATTCGACGATATGTTTTCATGCAGTCAAGGACTTGTCGTTTTCTATGAATGACTATCACACATGCCATTCTACTGTAATCTTCTATAAAAAGGACAAAGTACCTTTCTCCATGAGTTCCGACAACATTTATCGGCCCACATACATCTGTATGAATCAGATCATGATGGTGAGATTACCTTTTCTTCTTTGGCCGAAATGAACTATAGAACAGCTTCCTACGAATGCAAGCATCACAAGATTTTTCATGCTCACGCTTCAGGTTGGGAATGTCTATGACACTTCTCAATTTTTATATTTTCTCCATGTCTTGTTGATTGATGTGTCCAAATCTCTGAGGCCACAAATTGTTTTCTTCTTCAACAGTCATGTAACATACATTTTCTTCCCTATAAACCTAATACAAGTTGTCTTCTGTTCTACATCCATTCATAAGTGAATTTCCTATCTTTCCCTTGATAGTGCAACCTTTTTTATTAAAATTAACTATAAGTCCCAAGTCACAGAGTTGACTCACGCAGAGGAGATTATGATGTTGGCCGTCTACGTAAAGGACTTCATTCTTCTTTTGTTTTCCATTAGCTAATTCGGTACATCCACTCCCTTTGATTTTTAGATCCCCATCAATACCAAATCGTCCTATACCATCAACCGTCCTTTTGATATCCATTAGCAGGCCCACATTACCTATTATATGAGATGAACAATAGCTATCCAGAATCCAGGTACTGTTGTTCTTTGTATCATTGAGGGCCACCTCTGCAAGGTTGGATTTCTCAATCTTCTTCCTTTCCTTCCTTGAGACATTGGATTGAATATATAGTACTGATGGCCTTTCAATTATGTCTTCTGCATACCCAGGTTCTTCATAGTCAAAATCATCTTTGAGATGAGAAAACCTATTTGAAAGAGAAACACTGTCTTACTGATGAGACTTGACTTGTCCTAAACTTCGGTATGAGGTGTCCATGTCCCTTCTCTGGCTGCAATTAGCAGCCTTATGACCAAAGTTAGAACAACGATAACAACATCCATCGAAATTGTTTCTTCTATAAGAATTAGGATATGATTTTTTTCTCCTTTGTTGAACATCTATATCTTCTACATTCAGATAGCTTCTTGCCTCTTCGCAATAAAACATGGTACAGCCCAGATAGCCCCAGAACTGATACTTCATGAGAGAAAATGTCTTCTCACTTAAATTTATCCTAATACCTTCTTCCTTGGGAGAAAAGTTATACGGTCTGTCATTTCTGAATGTTTGTGGATAATTTTCAGTTCTCCTTTTAGTTTGGATTGAGGGTTCCTTTTTGGGACTTTAGGTAACGTTTCAACATGTTTAACTTTCATCTTATCTTTATTTTGGATATTTTCACTTAGAATAGATGATGTCTCAGCCTCACAGTCAATTCTATTCTTTCCCATTCAAGTGGGACTTTGATCACTCAAGATTTTTCCAACCCCATCCGAACCACACTTGTATCTTTCTAGTAATTCTGCATCTGAGAATCTTCCAAACTGTATTTTCTTCCTCGATTCTTTTGGAATTGATTCATTCTCAAGTTTACTATTTAGAGTAACAACTTCCTCTTTAAGACCCTCAGCAGTATTGGATTTTTCATCAAGTCTGGAGGTGACGTCATTGATGACCTTTTCCTGCTCTTCAATTCTCAGCTTTAGATCCACTACATCATCATTTCATTCAATTATTTAATACTATACCTTCAAAAATTCTTCCAGTCGTTCAATATCAGCTTCAAGTTGATCAACGTATTCAGTTTATTTTTTTACAATTGATTTCCAGTTATTTCAACTCTTACATTTAATCTTAAGCTTAACAATGGCATACTTAAGTTGCATCTTGGGATCTACACAAGTTCTCAGTTGTTCTTCTCCACCAGTATCTTCTGACTTTTCAACAGTGGCCATCATGGAAGCATGGTTCCCATTTTTGAATTCTATTTCTTCTTCATCACAGAATTCCATATCATCTTCTTCCTCTTTATAGACAGAACTCTTCCTTTTCATTTTCATTCCATATTTGAAGTCTTCCATTTTGAAGAACCTTCTCTGAGGCTTCTCGAAGATTTCATTTTCAATATCTTCATCATAGATCATTCTTAAGCACTGAGAGGCAATATTCCCAACTTTTACACAACAAAAACATGCGAGAGGTAACTTCCCTTTGAATTTCCCTTTCCCCTTCTGGAACTTCTTTGCGATGATAGAAAGAATTTATTATTCTTATTAATCTTCACCACTACAATATTTTGAGATTTTTAGTTTATCCATGGCCTTGAATTCCATTTCCTTTCTCACATAAGTCGTAGAAACTTCTGGTTTGACTCTCATTTCATATGCCACTAAGATGCTAAGTAGATCATCCAGCGGAAGTTTTGAAAGATCTTTTTCCTCAAGGGATGACACCTTTTCATTGTACATAGGTGGATTTCTTCTTAATATTTTATTTACAATATCAATGTCTTTGATTTCTTCACCTAGAACCCGAATTTCTCCAACCACATCAGTAATTCGATTGACGAACGAGTCTGCATTCTCGTCTGGATGCATCTTCAGATCATCAAACTGATTGTGAAGCACGTGTAGTTTCGCCTCCTTCACTTTACTATCTCCTTCAAAAATATTCTCGAGTTTTTTCCACATGGATTTTTCTGAGGTGAAATTCATCATCTTTAGGTAGATCTAATCAGAAAAGGTTGTAGTAAGTTCATTTTGTGCTTCAGGATCTGCATCAAGAATTTACCTGTCTGTTTCAGTCATAAACAGGCCTGTTGGGTCAGTGACTTGAATTCCTTGTATAGTAGAAAAGAGAACATCCAGTCCAAGAGATCTTAGATGACATCTCATTCTGTTCTTCCAGATCTGGAAATTACTTCCATCAAAGTGAAGGACTCCCCTGACATTGATTGCATTCTCCATGATGATAAAGGACAGATTCAACACCAGCAACCTTTACCCTCTGATACCACTTGAGGAACCATAGGACACCCTGAGAGGGGAGGGGTGAATCAGGGTGACATGTTTTTCTTTTAATGAGGTGGATCTTGTTCCCATGTTGGTAGGAACTTGTTTAACCCATAAGATGAATTTGATCAGAAAGAAAACATTCACATGCACAGAGAAGACACATCACTTTTTACTTGGTAGGGCTATGTCCAAGGAGCATACACTGACATGTTTTCGGTCGTACCTAATTCCACTAATCTTCACTAGATGTGGATTTCAAAGGTTCAAGCACAGTCACTCTGTCCCAGGCTCACTACCTTTACATAGGTTCAGGGATAGCTCACTACATCCCTCGAGTCACTCCCATTGACTCCCCCTGGCTCACTACCGTTGGTGAAGTCCCGCTCAGTTTATAGACGCGAAGGTCTCTTCATCATTGCATAAGAATGAATCCTTTTTCGTATGTAGATGCTCTGTTGAACTTCAACTCTTACCAGAATACTAATCACACTTTGCGCTGAGGGTACTGGGAAATATTCCATCTTTTGTGAAACTTCAGATGGACAGATGAACTTTAACAACCATGGCACGCTTATCCATGATCAGCGCGCAAGTTTCAATCCTAGCATGCAAGTCACTTGTGCGGTACAAATTCGGCACGTAGGTGACACCAAAACTATTTGCGCGACACTGCCTCCTTCAACACCAAACTTGCACGACATTGCATCTTTAACTCCCCCCTACCTTGGTCGTGCATCAAACAATCAGCGCGCAGCCTCTACTTGCGCGACCCAACAACCACTTGCGCGAATCAACCACTTGTGTGACGAGAGCTAGAAAAATATATATGTCTTTAACTGCGTTACAAATGAGGAGGGGGTGTCCCTTATTTATAGGCAAACTGGACCCACTGCGCGGTGGCGCGCAAGTCTTCCCTCGGCGCGCAGGTTCCAGCGCATAGCTCATCCTCCATAGCCTCTGTCACGGTACTCACTTGTGAGACCTACACAAATACTTGCATGACCTTCTTTCCTTTACCATATTTTGAAGTTCTGATATTGAAAAATAATAGGCGCTGAAGTTTCCTATCCTCCTAGGCATCGGCACGCAAGGCTCTTCACAGCACGCAGGTCACTTGCGCGACCAGCCCGAAACTTGCGCGTCCCTAATCCCTTTTCCATTTTCCATTATATGATCTTGAAAAACATATGGCGCGCAAGTTTACCCTTCATCCAGTACACGGTGCGCAAGTCACTTTTCCAAAAACACGTTTCTCCATTTGTCGATTTTCAGTCCCAAAAATTTGCAAACACTGGGAAACGACGCCACCTTCAATACTATTGTCTGCTTGAACTGTATTATGTCTTTGAGGGTACACATTCTGAACTTCCACTGCTGATTGAAAACAATCGCAAACCATACTCCAAATCATGCATAGAAGACCATGGTTCCAACAGTTTTAATTTTGAATTACATGTGTGAATAAAAATAATATCTTTAGGTATTTTTTTGGGGAATTCATTTTATTGAGAGGATTTTTGAGAGAGCTTTGGAGAAATAGAGAAGGGTGTTCTTCTCTAAAAGAAGAAAACAATCCTTCCAATGAAGAACAACTGAGGAACCTCAATCATCGCCTTCGATCTTCGGCCAAACCAAATGAGAAGGAGCCACCCGTGAGGAACGTCGACGATGCACCATCCTCGGCTCTTCTTCCTAGATGTCAATGAGTTGACGTCGTCTCCCCGCAATGTCGTCTTCCATGACGCTCGACTACCACAAACCTTATCTCAAGGTAGGGGTTTTTCATTTTGACGTGTTTATATCATACCCCATTCTTCATTGGAAATCATTTTTTATGTTAGGCCAACTTCTACCACCTAACACGGAGGGCGCGGGCCAAACAGACATGGCCAGACAACCCTGCGTAGTCTCATTTGATTGCGATGGAGATCATGATAGGATGGTGGCGATGAACAGAAGTGGAGACCATGCGCCGACCGCGTGAGGAAGGATCACGGTCGGCAACCACGGTCTGGTCGGCCGACGAAGAACAGAACGGGTAAAGCCAGCTAGGCTGAAGGAAGATTGTGGCGCCACTAGGAGCGTCGTGTTGTGAAAGACTGCAGCCCGCATTCCACGGGCCACTCGGTGGGCGAACTGGCCAGCAGGAGACCTGCCGGGTTGAGCAGAACTGCGGCACCAGGACGGGGTAGTGCTGGAGAGACTGGGGCCCGCCCGAGCGGGCCGATTATGCCAAGAAGGCCGGACGGCTTCAGCCAGCCAGTTAGTGTGGGTGGCACCGCTCAGCCCCGCTGGATCGGGCAGTCGGGGGACCGCGCCGAGCCAGGCCGTGCTGAGCTGGGTTGCGTGTTTCATCGATCCGGTCCGAACCCCTGTCGGGTCGGACCCGCCAAAACTGGGTTGACCCAACCCGCCAACCCACTAGGCTTAACGGGCTGGTCCCGTTTTCACTTAAGGGTGAATAACTTGAAGACCTCACATCAGATAGATGCGTTGTCTGTGGCACTGGGACCCTTACGATGAGGCAGACCATTTGTGATAATCTTAGTGACTTCTGGATGACTTTGGATAACTTTTGGGTTTAGAACGAGTGTATTTTCAACCGGGAACCTGGAAAGGAAAATACAATATCTCTCAGATCAGGCGTCTGATTGACGCGTCGTCTGTCGCGTTTGGTAACTTTTGATGAGACTGAACTTCAGGATAAATCAAATCTTGAAATCATGAGAGTTGACGTATCGAATCTTTGGCTCGAGGAGCAGACCCTCCCGGAAACGAGCGTGCTGTGTACGGGAACCCTAGAGCAGGTTGTGACAGCAATGAATACCATAATGGAATCATCTGGGGGTTCAACGATGATGGAAAATGTAGAATAATCCTCTATGGGTTTGACAATGATAAAAACTATACTGGAATCCTCTGTGGATTCGACAGTGATCAATTCCATAAATGATTTCTCAGTGGGTCCAGTGGTTTGACTTCTATTCTAATATCCTACATGGGTCCGACAAAGTAGCTGGTCTAGTATCTTATGTCGGTCTGATAGTGTAGCTGGACTAGTATCCCACATGGGTCCACCAGTTTAGATGTATAAGTGACTGAATTTGATCATATTTATCACCCTACAAAAGATGTGTACCTGTGTGATCTATTTCTTGACTTTCAATCATTACCATCAGTGTGATTGACTTCTTTTTCGGTGTGGACTGGGTTGTGCTTGGGATCGAGAGTTGGAGCCGAAATGAGATTGATGACTTAGGTATATGTATGGGAATATACCTAAGTAGTGTTGTTTGATGCTTCGTGATTGTATATTTACTTTTTGGTTTATCCTTTTTGAATTCTGGGATACCTTCGGGGGTCTCGGGGTCCCTCCTGAGTTTCATTATACTCACCCCTGCACGGGAAAGACCTGCACTATATTGTGTTGGCTGAAGACGATGGAAATCACTGATCGTGGTTGAGGATTCTAGAGATGGACGGTACCTAGAGGTACACCACTTCTTGAGACATACTCGGAGCTAACAGATGGACTCGACGTGCTATGGAGACTATCTGTACCCACTGTTTAGGTTGGATTTCTGGAGGATGACTCGGTGGTTTCTACTTACATTACTGCTATTGGACTAGCCTTCAATTGTACTGTACTTCCACATGGGTTTGTAATTTGGCCCATTTACCTTTCATCACATAGTTTCTTATTTAGTAAAATTTGTTCTTTCATCTGTTTCATACATTGTTCTGTTTTTTTCTATTATAATGGCAATTCCTTCCCTTTAATTTGGATTTACGCCTTTGGTGCAAGTTACCAGCCCCCGGCCTATGGAAGGCAGGCTTGGGGTAGTCAAGGCATGGGCCCTAAGAACGGGATGTGACATACTCTTAATCTCAAAAATTTGTCCAACAATACCCACAGTTCAACAATGACCATTCAATAAACAACTATCCATAAAATTCATCAATGTAATCCAAACTAAAATGGAAACCTAAATATCTAAAAGATTTAATCACATAGTCTTCCATGGTAAATCATAACATTTATCTCCAAATAACATCAGTTACTCTTAAAGTATCATATTGATAAGTAATGAACCTAATCACATATCCTCCATGATAGGTTAATCATTTCCATAGATAAACCAAAATCAACTTATTCCTCATTCATAAGATCATCTAACTAAAACGAATTATTCATACAAACCAGGGACTTCACGTAGCCCAGTGGTAGGTGATATATATCAGTCGGACTTTGGTTGTGGGTTCGATCCCCGAAGCTTCGTCCGACGTGATGAGTTTTCACAAGGTCTTCATGTTGTCCCGTTTAAAAAACTATATAATTTTATAATATTCCCAAAAAGAGATAAATCAATCAAAAATAACCATAACAGATTTTAACCAAAAATGTTATCCAATAACTTATGTTTTCCATCACAAAATGTATTAACAGATAATTACCTCAAATTCAAGGATTATATAAACCCAAATGGTTTTTTATAACAATATCCACAAAAGAAAAGATAATTATTCCTTGAATAATATTTTCATATATCAAACATCAGGGTTACACTTACTATAAAAAGTCTTCTAATGTAATCCCATCATCGAAAGAGACTTAATAATTTTATGAATTTCACCACCCTAAAATATACCATAACTCGTGAATCCCCTTTCTGTTGACTTCTTACACATTCAACATTCTTCATTATCCATTAAACATTAATTTCCAACATATCCATAAATAATTCGTTCCTAAAAAAATCATGAATCATATCCTAAGATTTCATTAATAGGAAAACATTTGTTAAGAAATAACCAATACCTATCATTGGTCAATGTTAGTTTTTCAACCTCAATAAGAATGGCATTAGGTTTTGGTAAAATAATATTTGTACGATCTTGGTGATCCCATTCCCTAAACTTCTTTGTAGTACATGTGTTTGCATAATGACCATGCACACAACATATAAAACATCCAATGGATCATTCAGAAAGAAATTCTTTCCCTTTCCTAGAGTCAACTACATGCTTCCTTTTTCCATGGTAGTTTATTGCTTTATGAACTTCATTTCCACATGTATAACATCTTTATGTCCCTTTGAAACATTTTCCCTTGTGTTTATTACACATCATTGACACATAGGTTTTTGAACACTATTACCTTTATGATTATTACCTGAACATCTGTAGGGATTTGTTTCTCGCATATATGATTCCTTATAAAAATCACTAAGGATCAGGTGTTCAATCATGACTCTAGATATTTGGTTGAGAATAACCACAAGAGTTCTCATTGCAGCTCCCATATCATTCAGTTGCTCGTTCGGAAAATCGTCACAATATTCTTCACATCCACGGTTACTTTAGTGCCTTCTAGATCCAACCATTAACTAAAACCAAAAAGTTCACTGTGAGTATATTAGTAAAATCATCATATAATATCATATGAGGAGGGTAAATACTATGATATATTTATTCATGTTATCTTAAACTCATTCAATTTATAAAAATAACAATGACTCTTTCTAAAATCCTAACCATTATTGTAATGTCACTTGTCCTTAAAGAATACCCTAACCTATAACTTTATCTAAACCGGCCTTGGATACCAACTATAAGGACATGAACTTAAAACATTACATTATATTTAATTAATGGAATAATTCACATTGAGGATCTTTTCAGGATTAGAGTTTTAGAGATTTAGGACATAACTATTACATATAAACTTGAATATTACAAAGTATACACTTCTACTATAACTGATTTTTTTTTTCAAATCCTTAAATAAAATGACAGTTTATTTCTTGATATAAATCTTCATAAATACTTAATTTCTCTTACCCTTCCCTTTAACCTGTGAAAAACATTTCAAAAACATGGGATGAGCAGAAAAAGATCAGTAAGGTTTAAAACATAATGAAAGGAAACATTAACCCATAAAAAATACAAACCAATGAATCCATAATATTCATTCATAACATACCTTCTAAAATCATAATTTTTATGAATAAAACCATGTAATCACAATTCATTAAGTTAACTTATGTCATACAGAAAATACATACACTATAGCTATCAAATCTACATAGGGAGTCACATTTGGAATACCCATCACAGTATATTACATAAATCTCTTCGGTGAATCATTCACGTTTACCTCCTACCCATTACCCAATGCATTGGAGGGATATCCCAGGCTCACCCTCCCTAGGTTCATCACAGAGCCACCCATATACGTAATAGTGGCCAAGAACCATAACATAATCATAACACATAACTTAAGAATAAAGTAAGGATAACATTCCCACATTTCAATAACAATATAACATTTTAAGATATTGAAATAATGATTCCATTCTAAAAACCATTTTCAATACCAAAATACGTAAAAAGTCTATATGTTATTTATTTTCCTTTTAAAAACATTATGTCTTGTTAAGGAAGCCAGAGATCAAATAATACTCACGGCGGCGAAAAAGTTCGTTGTCACTACTTACGTAAAAAAACAAACATTCCTTTTTTTCATTTTGTAAATTGAAGCATAGAGAAAATTTTCCCTTTGAATGAAATGTAATTTCAAAATAGTATTATACACCATATAAAAGAAATTTGTGTATAAATCAAAGGATTCCTCAATGAATGGAGATTGAGACGATGTCATTTATTATGATGGTCTCCTTAGATTAAGGATAAATCAATGACATAATTATGTGTCACAAAAATAAATACACCTAATATAATTGGATATTAAGTTTAAAACAACCATTGGTCATTCAAAATTATTCATAGCACAATATAATCAATAATTATATGTTTAACCCAAAGAATTGAAATTGGATTAAGATGTTCCCTTACCAAAATTAGGTAGCCTAATTGTGTCACATCAAATTTCAGAAAATGATTAGATTAGAGAAAAAAGTGTATCTCATAAATTGGACATACGATTTACACCAATAAGGATATATAAGAACATCTCCCTATATAAGAAGATGTGAATTAAAATACATAACAAAAACAAGCCTTTTAAAAAGAAGAGGGTGAAAGGTTCCCTTACCGATTTGGTAACCTACGAAACATACAACCCATGAAAGAAGGACCATAAAATGTTGATCTAAATACACATGAATGGATGTATATTAATAAAATATTGGAATAATGTCCAGTACATACACCACTCAAATGAGACAGTGGAAAATATAGCATTGATCTCACAGGAATAAAAAGTGAGATAAAAACCCCTTACCTCACTATAATCAATCATGTCTTATGACCAAAAGATAATAAGAACCAAATGAATATCATAATACCATGAATATAAATATAATCATGATAATATTTATCATATGTCAGTACAAAATACACCACATGAAACAAATAATTTGAAAAAAATGGAAATCTCACAGAATTAAAAGTGAGATATGAAATCACCTTACCTCATGTCTGACTTGACTCGCTGGTATATTCCTTGTTCTTCGTGAATGATAAACATAAATTAATTTCTTCATACTTAAGAATATTTTTCATGTTCATTATTTTTGTATATCTATTATTACCTTTATGTATCAATTATTTAATTTTTTGAGTTCATAATGGACATTTTGTTGATGTTCGTAACTGGAGTCAAAAAATGGACTTCTTATAATTATATGATGTTCATGTGGTCCAAAGTTCATTAAATCCAGAATTATATTCATCATTTATATGTAATATATATCATATATATCCATTATATATATGTACATATAATATTACATAACTTTTGGAGATATGAAATAAAATGCACCGTTCATGGAGACGGTAAGCCGTACGTACGCATGAACGCTACATTCATTTCTAATTCATCAATTAATGGAATGAAAACATAATGATACATAGGTATATAATAATTACAGTATAATATATATGTTATATATGTTACATAAGATCATAAATTACATTCTTTATAAATTCCATATTTGTCATGAACGAGTCACATCACTTGAGGGGGCGGTTGTCCACACTTCCTCATATGAAATTATCACATTTTCACAACATCAAAACAAAAAAAATATGTTTTAAATATAAAATATATAAGAATATAGAGTAAATATATATAATATATATCATATACAAATATAGTTCCACCATAATGGCCACCATGAGAGGAGGTAGGAGAATATTGAACAATCATCGTTTGGTGAGGCAGTAATTCGCCATCCACGAAAACAGTATGTTCTTTAACCATTAGATGGAGGTGTGCATAAGTTTAGATTTAATCCTTGTCATAAAATCATCGAAGTATATTAATGTTATAGGTGTTGTTATGGGATAAAATAATAAGAAGACAGTGGTGAGTGAATATGGAAAATAAAAGAAATAATCTCGAGAGAAGACATTACCTCTAAATCGGGTAACTCTTTTTGTTTTGAGCCAAAGGCTTCCATGGAAAGACTTCGGTATAAAGTGAGGATTCTAGGAGCGAGAGAGGGATTTGGAGAGATAATATGAGACGATGTTGGATGATACAATGGCTTGAGAGGTTTGGGTATGGGGGTAGAGGTGGGGGCCTTTTATAAGAGGGAGGAGGGTCACTTTTGGAATGTCTAGAAATGTTACTTTATTATAAAATGGTTTTTGGATTTTAAAGGTCGCACAATGATATATTTAGAGGATATGGTGATAAGGGTTCAAAATAAACCCATTAAATAGGTTTTCGACAAGTGTATGTCTTATATTTTACATTTTCATTACATTTTATTTAAATCGTTCATTAATGAGATAATCATTGCATCATCATGGTGTCATAAATAAATTTATATATTTAATCTCTACAAATTATAAGAAAAATACATTGATGTAGGATCTATTTTTATTTTTCTAATGACTATTTGTAGTCTAATAAATCTTTTATTTAAACAAAAATAATTTTTTTTACTTAGGTGTTAAATAGTTTGGTTATATTTTCCATTCTATAAAAATAATATGATAAAAGGTCATTATCGGAAAAATTAATTCCATGGGGTCCCTAAGTTGGAACAAGGCCAACCATGGTTGGCCATGACACAACCAGGTTGATTTGGACACATTTTTAGGGAATTTGATATTATTTTGATATTATTTTATTACTATTAACTACTAGATAACTAATTAATCATGATAAATAAAGATAATTGTCGTCGTTACTCTTTATAATGTCCAAAAAAAGTCTTAATGACCTAATTTGGAACTTATAATTAAAAATATGGAATCCATTTTACCAAATCTCAAACACAGAAATTGCATTAATTAATTTCAAAATAATTCCCTTTGTCAAAACCCAAGATGGGGTTTTTAAGAAGTAGAATTTATCAAAAGATTGATTGATTTTACATCAAATATAAAATTGAAATTACTTCCAATGAAGAAAATTGAATTAATTGATAAAAACATAATAAAATTACACTTTAAATACAATTAAAAGAACAATATAACTATATAAATAAATTAGATGAAAATGTAGTTTTGATGTAAAATGCAGTATTTTTCACTATTCATTAAAAATGAACATTTGTAAGGAAAATACCAAAAACATTTCCTATGTAAATTTGATATTCAAAATTCAAAAATTATATCCAATTTTCCAAATTCAAAAAATATAATTTTCATCAATTAATTTTATAATTATTTCCCGCTATCAAAACAAATAGCGTATTTTTAAGAAACAATATCTATCAATAGATTAACACATCCTTATGTCCAATTTAAAAGTGAAGTTAATTACAATGAACACCATTTAATATAATTTTAAGAATATATTCTAATTACACATTAAAATAAATTTCAATGACAATATAACAATATAAATAAAATAGATTAAAAGGAGGTTTTGAATTAAAATACAGCATTTTCACTATTCATTAAAAATGAACTTTATCAGAAAAACAACAAAAATTTACACAAATTACATTTTGATTTCCTGATTCTAAAGAAGGATTTTATTTGGTCAAATATAACATATAAAATTGAAAAAAAGTTGTTTTAAAAAGGTTTTCCATTAAAAGGTAGTTAATCGACCTTTTAACGAATATTAGAACACTTATTTTTAAAATTGGATTCATTTTCATTTAATACCTCTATCATTAATTGGGTGATTATTAAAATATTTAACAAGCATATATAATAATTTTTTAGTATTTTCTGTTCATTCCCGCCATTACAATGACTAGGCATTAACTACCATTTAAAATAATTTTATTATATTATTAGTGTGCAACGTAAGATTTCAAAGAAACTCGTTTTTGCATATTGGGTACGCCATCGAACATAGAATTACCTTTAAAGTAATATTGACATTTTATTCAAAAATATTAATAAATATGAAAATTTTATATTCTTTATTTACCTGGGATGTTACATTCTTCCCCCCTTTTGGGAATTTCGTCCTCGGAATTTTGAAATTGGGCTCTGAATCTTCATTGAAATCCCCACATCGGAAAAGGAGTCTATAAAAATATCACTTTAAAAAAATGAATAGAAATAAAAAGGTCACCAGAGTTAACCCATACTAGGATTCCATGTAGGAAAACATGGATATGAAAGAGAAAACAAAGGGTCAAGTTCTGATGGAGATTGATAGAGAACAAGATTAGGAGAAAGTTAACCACAAGAAAATCACACACTTATGATGTGTGTAAACAGTTGTTGATTACACAATAAGAAACATAAACCAAAAACATTTTTTACATTACTTTTCATAATTTTGAGGAATTCATTTACTAAATAGAATAAGAACATAAATAAATACAATTCCATTCAAGTAGAGTTTCATCCATTAATAAGTTTCTACCGAAACTAATCTTTTCTCCAAATGATGAGAATTCAATAAGACATTGTAACATTAAAAGCACAATAATCTTCTTCTAGAGAATCACACAATCCATCAAAGGGGAACTATAAATTTCCCTTGTATATAGACATCAAATAAAACCAAAATGGTTAGTACGAGATCATATAATCCCCCAAAAGGATAATCCTTTTTTTTAAAAAAGCTACTCTCAATCTCTAAAATTTGTCCAACAAAACCCAATGTTCAACAATGACCATTCAATAAACAGCTATCCATAAAATTCTTCAAAGTAATCCTCAATACGATTGAAACCCAAATATATGAAGGATTTAAACAAATAGTCTTCCAAAGTAAATCATAACATTTATCCCCCAATAACATCAGCTACTCATAAAGTATAGTTTGGAAAAGTAATTAACCTAATCACATATTATCCATGATAGGTTAATCATTTCCATAGATAACCCAAAATCAAATTATTCCTGATTCATAATATCATCTAACTAAAATGAATTAGTCGTACAAACCAAGGACTTCATGTAGCCTAGTGGTAGGTGATAAATACCAGTCGCACTTTGGTTGTGGGTTCAACCCCCATAGCTACGTCCGACGCAACGGGTTGTCAAACGGTCTGCATGTTGTCCCTTTAAAAAACTAAATAATTTTATAATATTCCCAAAAAGAGATAAATTCATCAAAAATAACCATAACATATTATAACCACAAAGGTTATCTAAAAACATTCGTTTTCCATAGAAAAATTTATTAACTAATAATTACAACAAATTCATGGATCATATAAACCCAAATGGTTTTTTTAACAATATCCACAAAAGAAAAGATAATTATTTCTTGAATAAATTTTCATATATCAAACATCAGGGTTACACATACTATAAAAATTCTTCAAATGTAATCCCATCATCAAAATATCCATAATACTTTTCATAATTTCACCATCCTAAAAAAACCATATCTCTTGAATCCATTATATGTTTACTTCTTACTCATTTAACATTATTTATGATCCACTAACTATTCCGTTCCAACTTATTTAGAAATACTTATTTCCTACAAAAAAAATCATAAATCATATCCTAAGATTTCACAAATAGGAAAACATATGTTAAGAAATAATCAATACCTTTCATTGGACATTGTTAGTTTCATCCTCCTTAATCGGAATGTCATTAGGTATTGGTAAACAAATATTTGTATGATCATGGTTATCCCATTCCCGATAAATCTTTGTAGGATACGTGTTTTCATAATGACCATCCACACCTCATATAAAACCTTCAATTTATTTTTCAGAAACAACTTCTTTCACTTTCCTAGAGTCAACTAGATGCTTCCATTTTCCATGGCAGGTTCTTGCTTTATGACCTTCATTTCCACATCTATAGAATCTCTCTGTCCATTTGAAACATTTTTTTATGTGTTTTTTCAACATCATTGACACATAGGTTTTTGACCATAATTACCATTATGATTATTACCTGATCTTCTGTAGGGATTTGATTATCACATATATGATGACTTATAAAAATCACTAAGGTTTAGGTGGTCATTCATGTAACATCCCAAGTAAGTAATTAATAATAGATATTTTTATCTATGTCTATTAATGATTAAGATAGTGTTATAGAGGCTTAAAATGAAAATAAATACAATCTTATGCATGGAATACACTAATATTCTTAAAAGATTGTTTTACTGCCTTTTGATGGAAAACCATTTTTGAATCTATATTTTGACAATTTTATAAACTATTTTTGTCAAAATAAACTTATCCTTTATGATTGGGACATCAAAATTTACCTTGTGTGAATTTTTTGTATTTTTCTGACAATGTTCATTTTTTAATGAATAGTGAAAAATACTGCATTTTACATCAAAACTGATTTTTAATCTAATTTATTTATATGATTAGATTATGTTTTGAATTGGTTTTGAAGTGAAATTAGAATATATTTTTACCATTTTATCCAATGGTGGTCATTGGAATCAATTTCACTTTGAAATTAGACTTAAACTGGTGTCAATCTTTTGATACTTATTGTTTTGTGAAAACACGCTATTTGCTCTGGCAGCGGGAATTAATTATTGAATTAATTAATGTGACTTATATGATTTGAATTTTGTAAAATGGACTTCATTTTTGAATTCGGAATATCAAATATAGCTTAGGGTGAATTTTTGGTTATTTTCTGAAAAACTTCAATTTTTGATGAATAGTGAAACCACTAAGTGGTAATCAAGCAAACTGATTTTTCAGTTAAATGAAAGTTTACCACTAATGTGTATTGAATTTTGAAAATCCGAAATACATGGTTGTCATTAAGAAGTAAAATGTGGTTCAATGAGATTATAATAATTTTTGGTGAATAGTAACTTATTAAGTTCTTAATCGCGATTAGTGGTAATTAGGGTAGTTTAAGGTATAAATAATGCTTTAATAATAGGAAATGACCTAGACACGTGTCCCAACCTTATTGGTTGTGTCATGGCCGACCAAGACAAGCCATGGGTCAACTTGGGGACCCCATGGAGACACTTTGGTTTGGAAATGACAAAAATAGCTTTTTATTAAATGTTAAAGTAAAAATGACACAAACAAGAGATGTTTTACAAAAACAATTTTTACATGGGGTTATAAAGATCAGATTTTTGATTATAAATAATAATTGGAAAGATAAAAAGATTTCATAAATCATAGTATTTTTTTTATGATTTTTAGACATTAAATAAATTAAATTATTTATGACATAATAATGATGCAGCGATGACATCATTATTTGACGATTTAAATAAAATGGAATGATAATGTAAAATCTATGAACTACACATGTCAAAAACTAATTGTATGAGTGCATTTCGAAGCCTTATCACCTTATCCACGAATTATATCAATGTGGGACCTTTTGAAACCGAAACACATTTTCAATTAAAGTAATATTTCTTTACTTTCCAAAAGTGCCCCTCCTCTCCTCTTATAAAAGGCCCCCACCTCTACCTCATTTCACACACTCCTCAAGCCTTTGGCTCGGCCAACCCCTGCCCATTTACTCTCTCCACATCCCTCTCCTCATCCTAGAGGATTACCTTTGGGAATAATCCTTTCAAAGGAAGCCTTTAGATTCAAATCAAAAGGAGATACACTTTTAAAGGTAATTCATTCTCTCATGTCCATTTGTTTTATTTTGCTTCTCCAACCCCCTAAACTCTTTTTATTTACTTATTTTGTAACAACACTAGTATCTTCAATATACTAGGATGTTGTTATAAGATATATTTGAGCTACACACTCACACAACTACATCAAATGGTTAAAGAACATACGGTTTCTGTGGATGGCGAAATTCTGCCTCCCGAAACGATGATTGTTCAATACTCATTTAACACCTTCAAAGGTGGACATTATTATGTCACTATTTTTATATATGATATATAATATGTTTATGTTTTTCTTAAGCTTCTGTTTTTTTTATTTTGGGCATACCTTTATGGTTTCCATTATGGGTAAACACGATATCATCATTTTAGGAAGTGCAGACTACCGCCCCCTCAAAGTGATTTGATTCGTTAAATACCATATGTGGGACATATAAAGGATGGAACTATGATATTATATATGATATTATACTGGAATTATAATATACCTTTATATCATTATGATTCCATTCTATAAAATACGAAATAGAAATGAAAGTAGCGTTCATGCGTACGTACGGCTTACCGTCTCCATGAACGGTGCATTTCATTTCTTACCTCTAAATGATTATGTAATATTATAAATGCAAGTATGTACTGGATATATATGACATATATGATATCTACATCATGAATACCATTCTGGATATAATGAAACTTTGACCAAATTAACAACATGTAAGTGTAAGAAGTCTATTTTTGACTTAAGAACCAAATACCGACAAAATGAACATTATTAACTTAACTGATTACATGATGTTCATAACATGGTATAAAAGGAATAATGAACTTGAAAAACATTCATAATAAAGTAGATATTAACTCAAGTTTATTATTCAGGAGATTAAAGAACGGTCGGGTCAAGTCGGATACGAGGTATGGGACTTCGTCTCAATCTCCTTTTGTTGAGGCATATTTTATTTTATACACAACTTTCTTTTATACGGTGTATAAACCAATTTGACTTTTAAGTTTATTCAAAAGGAATATTTTTTATATGAAGCCTTTACTAAATGACAAAAGGTAATGTTTTTGTCGTACGTTTGCGGCGACAACGACTTCTCCACCGTCGTGACCGTTATTTGAGTTTCGGCTTCCTCTACAAGCCATACCTTCTTTTTAAAAGAAAAATCAATACCATGTTTTACTTTTCTTTTATTTTGGTATTGAAAATGGTTTTCATAATGTTTTTATATCAATGTGTTGTATTGATATCTCATGATTGAAATGTGGAAATTTTATGTTTCCTTTATGCATGTTTTATGTGATATGATTATGTCATGGTTCTTGGGCATTATTATGAAGACGGGTGGTTCCGTGATAAACTAAGGGCGGGTGAGACCGTTATAGCTCTCCAATGCATTGGGTAACGTGAAGGAGTGAAACGTTATGGTTTCTCCGAAGAGATTTTAAGGAATATACTGTGATGGGTATTCCAAACGTAACCAAGAGGGTTACTCCCTACGTAAGAATGTTATGAATGCCTCAAGTTACCTTTATATATTATGATTTATATGATTTATTCATGATTTTATGAGGTATGTTAAAGTGCCTATGTTTTATGGGTAAAGTATGATTTCATTCTTATGTATATATGAACTCATGTTTCCTTTCCATGTATTTTTTATAACCCATACTGAGTTTTTATGCTCATCCCAAGTTTTTGAAATGTTTTTCACAGGTCAAGGGAAAGGTACATGATAAGATGATAGAGTCAAGGATGTGTCAAGAAATAATCCATGTTTTATTTTAAATGTGTTTCCATTGATGGGAATGAATAATACTATCTTTATGTAACCACTTTGTTTATATGTGGAATGTAATGCATGTTTTATGATCTAATTCTCTAAAACTCTAAACCCGAAAAGATCATCAATGTGTAATCTTGTAATAACTCAAGATTAAGTATGGTTTAAAGCTGGGGCCTTATAGTTGGTATCAGAGGTCGGTTTAGATAACTTTAGGGGTTATAATTCTATTAAATGATTATCCAAAAATATTTTTTTTCGAAATGATATAGCATTTAAATATTACCATGTTTCTTCATCTAAGACATGTTTGTTCAGAATGGTTTTCCGCAGAGGAAACAGGGAAGCAGTGCTAGGAAGGAATACAGAAGGAAATGACCTTCGGAATCAGCATCCAAAAATGGTCGGAATTGGAACTGAATAGTTTGTTGCAGTAATGGCGCAGTTGACTCAAGCGATAAATGGCGGTGGTATCCATGCACGAGATCAGCCAGAACAACCGCAGAGGAACATGTCAGTGGTGGAACATTTCATGAGGCAACATCCACCATCATTCAGAGGATCATCTGACCCTGTGCTAGCTTAAGGGTGGATTAAAGCACTGGAGAAGATTTTTGATGTCATGGGGTGTTCAGACAATCAAAAGGTTAGTCTTGCTATTTACTGTTTGGAGGATGAAGCAGATCAGTGGTGGTCTATGGTTAAAAATATCCGGGACGCCGATGAGATTGATGCTCTTGACTGGGATGAATTCAAAGGTATGTTTCTTGAGAAGTATTTTCCTAAGGCTGTTCGACTTAGGATGGAAAAGCAATTCTTGGAATTGAGGCAAGAGGAAGACTCAGTGGCTGCCTATGAAGAAAGGTTCACTCGATTGGCAAGGTATGCTCCAAATTTTATCCAGGACCTTGATAGTAAAATCAATCGTTTTTACTCAGGATTAAAGCCAAAATATCGAAGGGAATTAGCTTCTCGTGAGTTTAAAAGTTATGAAAAGCTTGTTCGATGTGCTGAGAAGGTGGAAATGGAGTTTGCCGATGACCAAGTTTTCTATAAAAACCAGCAGAAGAAGAGACCGAGGTGGCAGGAGAAAGGTAAGAATTCTTCAAAAAAGTATGATGGTAAGAGAACTAAGTTTCCAGTTTGTGATAAATGTGGCAAAAGGCATGTTGGGGAATGTCTTTTGAATTCTGGGAAGTGCTACCGATGTGGTAAGATGGGACATAAGGATCGTGATTGCACTGAAAAGGATCAAGGTGAAGGTAAGAACAAATTTGATTTGCAGTTAATGAAATGTTATAAGTGCAATGAGATGGGTCACTATGCAAACGAGTGTCCGAAAAGGAGCTTGAGTGATGGGAAGAAGTTATACTACATGCAGAAAGGGGTGGTGAAATCCTTTGCAACTACTTCAGCAGATGTCGGGCCATCAAATGAAGTTGTATCAGGTACTTTGTTTGTTTTTTCAGATTATTCCGGCGTGTTGTTTGATTCGGGGTCTACACATTCTTTCATCTCTGAAACCTTTTCTAGTAAAATGGGAATACCATCTCAAGAAATGACTCCTGAACTTTTGGTAAAAACACCTGGGGGAAGTGTCTAGGCAAAAAGAATTTATAATAATCTTCCTATCCTTATCTGTGGAATGAACCTACTTGCAAACCTTATTTTTCTACCTCTAGTAGAGTTTGATGTTATCCAGGGTATGGATTGGCTCTCTATTTACCATGCTAAGATTGACTGTAGAGCTAAAGAAGTTTCTTTTCAGAAAGACTTTCAGTTTGTTTACAGGAATGAACCCTTACTTTTGATAACATATCAAGAGGCTAAGAAACTTGTAAAAGATGGAAATGAATGTTACCTTGCACACGTCGTTGAAAATAAAGGAACTGTTCATATTAATGATGTGCCAGTGGTAAATGAGTATCCTGATGTTTTTCCTGATGAGTTGCCTGGAATAATACCAGATCGGGAAGTTGAGTTTACTGTTGACTTACTTCCTGATGCTATGCCAATTTCAAAACCCCCTTATCGAATGGCACAAATTGAACTTTTAGAGTTGAAGGAGCAATTTCAAGATTTATTAGAGAAAGGTTTCATTAGACCTATCACATCACCATGGGGTGCTCCTGTTTTATTTGGTAAAAAGAATGATGGTTCTATGAGACTTTGCATTGATTATAGAGCCTTGAATAATATCACTGTTAAGAACAAATATCCTTTGCCTCATATCGATGATTTGTTTGATCAGCTCCAGGGAGATGAATTTTTTTCAAAGATTGACTTGAGATTTGGGTACCATCAGCTGAAGGTAAAGGAGGCAGATATTCCGAAGACCGCGTTCCGTACGAGATATGGCCATTATGAATTTTTAGTAATGCCTTTTGGGCTAACCAATTCACCTGCCGTATTCATGGACTTAATGAATAGAATTTTCCATGAGATCTTGGATAAGTTTGTGGTGGTTTTCATTGATGATATTTTGGTGTTTTCTAAAATTAAAGAGGAGCATGAAAAACATTTAAGGGTTATCTTGCAAACCCTAAAAGAAAAGAAATTGTATGGGAAATTCAGCAAGTGTGAGTTTTGGTTGCAACAAATTTCTTTCCTTGGTCACATTGTTTCTAAAGATGGAATAACTGTTGATCCTGCAATAACAAAAGTTGTGGAAGAATGGCCAAGACCCAAAAATGTAACCGAGATTCGTAGCTTCCTTGGTTTGGCGGGCTATTACCGAAGGTTTGTTAGAAATTTTTCACGGTTATCCAGTCCAATGACTAAGCTAACTCGGAAGGGTATTAAGTTTATCTGGACAAAAGAATGTGATGATTGTTTTCAGGAATTGAAAAGAAGATTGGTGAATGCTCCAGTTTTGGAACTACCTTCCAGGAATGGTGAGTTTGTTATATACAGTGATGCCTTATTGAAAGGACTTGGTTGCGTCCTAATGCAGAATGATCAGGTAATTGCTTATGCTTCACGACAGTTGAAAACTCATGAGGTAAATTACCCTACACATGATTTGGAATTAGCTGCTGTTGTTTTTGCTTTAAAAATTTGGAGGCATCATTTGTATGGAGTAAAGTGTGAAATATATACCGATCACAAAAGTTTAAAGTATATATTCACTCAGAAAGAGTTAAACATGAGACAAAGGAGATGGCTAGAATTAATCAAGGATTATGACTGTACAATTCATTACCATCCGGGAAAAGCAAATAAAGTGGCTGATGCTTTGAGTCGAAAAAGTAATGCTTCATTAACAATGTTGTGTTTGGAACGTGATCCTTTCGTTAACAATTTGATGAACTTTGGCATAGAAGTTGTTGGTGCAGGAAGTCCTTCTGTTTTGTTTCAGGTATCAGTGAGATCCTCTATATCAGATAGAATCAAGCAGGCAAAGAAGCAAAATAGTGAGTTGCAGAAAAAGTTCAGCTAATTCAGAAACACCTGAGAACAGCTCAGAGCAGGCAGAAGAGTTATGCGGATAACCGGAGGAAGGATCTATCTTTCGAGGTAGGTGATCATGTTTTTCTCAAAGTTTATCCTTGGAAAAGTGTGATGAGATTTGGTAAGAAATGAAAGTTGAGTCCAAGGTTCATTGGACCATACGAAATTCTGGAGAGAGTTAGATCAGTTGCATACCGAGTGGCTTTACCTCCGAGTTTATCTCAGGTACACAATTTTTTTCACATTTTGATGTTGAGAAAGTATATGCCAGATCCATCTCATGTTTTGAGTCCAGAGGTAGTTCAGCTGGAAGATAACCTATCTTATGAGGAACAACCGGTCCAGATTCTTGACCACAGGGAGAAAGTGTTACGAAATAAGGTGATTAAGCAGGTAAAGGTTTTGTGGAAAAACCACATGATTGAAGAGGCAACATGGGAATCTGAAAATGCAATGAGGGATAAGTACCCCCATTTATTCGATAAGTAAATAAATTACGGGGACACAATTTTCTAAAGGGGGGAAGGATGTAACATCCCAAGTAAGTAATGAATAATAGATATTTTTATCTATGTCTATTAATGATTAAGATAGTGTTATAGAGGCTTAAAATGAAAATAAATACAATCTTATGCATGGAATACACTAATATTCTTAAAAGATTGTTTTACTACCTTTTGATGGAAAACCAGTTTTAAATCTATATTTTGACAATTTTATAAACTATGTTTGTCAAAATAAACTTATCCTTTATGATTGGGACATCAAAATTTACCTTGTGTGAATTTTTGGTATTTTTCTGACAATGTTCATTTTTTAATGAATAGTGAAAAATACTGCATTTTACATCAAAACTGCTTTTTAATCTAATTTATTTATATGATTAGATTATGTTTTGAAATGGGTTTTAAGTGAAATTAGAATATATTTTTTCCATTTTATCCAATGGTGGTCATTGGAATCAATTTCACTTTGAAATTAGACTTAAACTGGTGTCAATCTTTTGATATTTATTGTTTTGTAAAAACACGCTATTTGCTCTGGCAGCGGGAATTAATTATTGAATTAAATAATGTGAATTATATGATTTGAATTTTGTAAAATGGACTTCATTTTTGAATTCGGAATATCAAATATTTCCTAGGGTGAATTTTTGGTAATTTTCTGAAAAACATCAATTTTTGATGAATAGTGAAACCACTAAGTGGTAATCAAGCAAACTGATATTTCAGTTAAATGAAATTTTACCACTAATGTGTATTGAATTTTTAAAATCCGACATACATGGTTGTCATTAAGAAGTAAAATGTGGTTCAATGAGATTATAATAATTTTTGGTGAATAGTAACTTATTAAGTTCTTAATCGCGATTAGTGGTAATTAGGGTAGTTTAAGGTATAAATAATGCTTTAATAATAGGAAATGACCTAGACACATGTCCCAACCTTATTGGTTGTGTCATGGACAACCGAGACAAGCCATGGGTCAACTTGGGGACCCCATGGAGACACTTTGGTTTGGAAATGACATAAATAGCTTTTTATTAAATGTTAAAGTAAAAATGACACAAACAAGAGATGTTTTACGAAAACAATTTTTACATGGGGTTATAAAGATCAGATTTTTTATTATAAATAGTCATTGGAAAGATAAAACGATTTCCTACATCATAGTATTTTTTTTATGATTTCTAGACATTAAATAAATTAAAATATTTATGACATAATAATGATGCAGCGATGACATCATTATTTGACGATTTCAATAAAATGGAAAGATAATGTAAAATCTTTGAACTACACATGTCCAAAACTTATTGGATGAGTTGATTTCGAAGCCTTATCACCTTATCCACGAATTATATCAATTTGGGACCTTTTGAAACCGAAACACATTTTCAAATAAAGTAATATTTCTTTACTTTCCAAAAGTGCCCCTCCTCTCCTCTTATAAAAGGCCCCCACCTCTACCTCATTTCACACACTCCTCAAGCCTTTGGATCGGCCAACCCATGCCCATTTACTCTCTCCAAATCCCTATCCTCATCCTAGAGGATTCCCTTTGGGCAGAATCCTTTCAAAGGAAGCCTTTAGACTCAAATCAAAAGGAGATACACTTTTAAAGGTAATTCATTCTCTCATGTTCATTTGTTTTATTTTGCTTCTCCAACCCCCTAAACTCTTTTTATTTACTTCTTTTGTAACAACACCAGTATATTCAATATACTAGGATGTTGTTATAAGATATATTTGAGCTACACACTCACACAACTACATCAAATGGTTAAAGAACATACGGTTTCCGTGGATGGCGAAATTCTGCCTCCCGAAACGATGATTGTTCAATACTCATTTAACACCTTCAATGGTGGCGATTATGATGTCACTATTTTTATATATGATATATAATATGTTTATGTTTTCCTTAAGCTTCTGTTTTTTTCATTTTGTGCATACCTTTATGGTTTCCATTATGGGTAAACACGATATCTTCATTTTAGGAAGTGCGGACTACCGCCCCCTCAAAGTGATTTGATTCGTTAAATACCATATATGGGACATATAAAGGATGGAACAATGATATTATATATGATATTATACTGGAATTATAATATACCTTTATATCATTTTGATTCCATTCTATAAAATACGAAATAGAAATGAAAGTAGCGTTCATGCGTACGTACGGCATACCGTCTCCATGAACGGTGTATTTCATTTCTTACCTCTAAATGATTATGTAATATTATAAATGAAAGTATGTACTGGATATATATGACATATATGGTATCTACATCATGAATACCATTCTTGATATAATGAACCTTTGACCAAATTAACAACATGTAAGTGTAAGAAGTCTATTTTTGACTTAAGAACCAAATACCGACGAAATGAACATTATTAACTTAACTGATTACATGATGTTCATAACACGGTATAAAAGGAATAATGAACTTGAAAAAGATTCATAAGAAAGTAGATATTAACTCAAGTTTATTATTCAGGAGATTAAAGAACGGTCGGGTCAAGTCGGATACGAGGTATGGGACTTCGTCTCAATCTCCTTTCGTTGAGGCATATTTTATTTTATACACAACTTTCTTTTATACGGTGTATAAACCACTTTGACTTTTACGTTTATTCAAAAGTAATCTTTTTTATACGAAGCATTTACTAAACGACAAAAGGGAATGTTTTTGTCGTACGTATGCGGCGACAACGACTTCTCCGCCGTCGTGACCGTTATTTGAGTTTCGGCTTCCTCTACAAGCCATACCTTCTTTTTAAAAGAAAAATCAATACCATGTTTTAATTTTCTTTTATTTTGGTATTGAAAATGGTTTTCATAATTTTTTTATATCAATGTGTTGTATTGATATCTCGTGATTGAAATGTGGAAATTTTATGTTTCCTTTATGCATGTTTTATGTGATATGATTATGTCATGGTTCTTGGGCATTATTATGAAGACGGGTGGTTCCGTGGTAAACTAAGGGCGGGTGAGCCCGTTATAGCTCTCCAATGCATTGGGTAACGCGAAGGAGTGAAACGTTAAGGTTTCTACGAAGAGATTTTAAGGAATATACTGTGATGGGTATTCCAAACGTAACCAAGAGGGTTACTCCCTACGTAAGAATGATATGAATGCCTCAAGTTACCTTTATGTCTTATGATTTCTATAATTTATTCATGATTTTATGAGGTATGTTAAAGTGCCTATGTTTTATGGGTAATTTATGATTTCATTCTTATGTATATATGAACTCATGTTTCCTTTCCATGTTTTTTTTATAACCCATACTGAGTTTTTATACTCATCACATGTTTTTGAAATGTTTTTCCCAGGTCAAGGGAAAGGTACATGATAAGATGATAGAGTCAAGGATGTGTCAAGAAATAATCCATGTTTTATTTTAAATGTTTTTCCATTGATGGGAATGAAGAATACTATCTTTATGTAACCACTTTGTTTATATGTGGAATGTAATGCAAGTTTTATGATCTAATTCTCTAAAACTCTAAACCCGAAAAGATCCTCAATGTGTAATCTTGTAATAACTCAAGATTAAGTATGGTTTAAGGCTGGGGCCTTATAATTCATGCCTCTTGATAGTTGGTTGAGAATAACCAAAAGAGTTCTCATTACAGCTACTATATCATTCAGTTCCTCAATAGGAAAACCATCACAGTTTTCTTCACATCCAGTGTTACTTTGGTGCCTACTAGATCCATCCATTTACTAAAACCAAAAAGGTCACTATGAGTATATCAGTAAAATCATCATATAATATCTTATGAGGATGGTAAATATGAAGATATAATTATTCATTTTATCTTAAACTCATTCACTTTATAAAAATAACTATGACTGTTTAAAAAATCTTAACCATTATGGTAATGTCACTTGTGCTTAAAGAATACCCTAACCTCTAAAGTTTTCTAAACCGACCATTGATACCAACTATAAGGACCCAGCCAAAAAACATTACATAATATTGAATTAAATGAATAACTAATATTGAGGATCTTTTCCGGTATATATTTTTAGATATTTAGGACATAACTATTACATATCAACCAGAATATTACAAAGTAGACACTTCTACTATAATAGATTCTTTTTCAAATCCTTAAATAAAACAAGATTTTATTTCATGATATAAATCTTCGTGAATACTTTCTTTCCCTTACCCTTCTTTATAACCTGTGAAAAACATTTCAAAAACTTGGGATGAGCATAAAAAGATCTCTAAGGATTAAAAAGTAATGAAAGGAAACATTAACCCATCAAAAATACAAACCAATGAAATCATAATTTTCAATCATAACATACATTATGAAATCATAATATTTATGAATAACACAGAATAATCAAATTAATAAAGGTAACATAAGGAAGACATAACATACTTACATGGTAGCTATCACAGCTATAAAGGGAGTCACATTTGGAATACCCATCACAGTATATTCCCTAAATCTCTTCGGAGAAACATTCACGGTAACCTCCTTCACAGTACCCAATGCATTGGAGAGCTTTCTTAGGCTCAACCACCCTAGGTTTATCACAGAGCCACCAGTATACGTAACAGTTTCCAAGAACCATAACATAAACATAACACATAACTTAGTCATGAAGGAAAGATAACATTCCCACATTGCAATAACAATATGTCATTTTAAGATATAGAAATAATGATTCCATTCAAAAAACCATTTTCAATACCAAAATACTTAAAAATAGTATATATTATTTATTTTCCTTTTAAAAACATTAAATCTTGTTAAGTAAGAAAAGATCAAATAATACTCACAGCAGCGGAAAAGGTTGTTGTCACTTCTTACTTAAAAAAACAAACATTAATTTTTTTTCATTTAGTAAAATGCTTCATAGAAAAAAATTTCTCTTAGAATGATATGAAAAGTCAAAAGGGTTTTATACACCATATTAAATAATTTCATGTATAAAATAATGGATTCCTCAATGAAAGGAGATTGAGACAAAGTCATTTATAAAGAAGGTATCCTTAGATTAAGGATAAATTGATGACATAATTATGTGTCACAAAAATAAATACACCAAATATAATTGGATATTGAGTGTAAAATAGTCATAGGTCATTCAAACTTATTCATATCACGACATAATTAAGAATTATAGGTTTAACCCAAAGAAATTAAATTATATTAAAAAGTTCCCTTAAAAAAATTCGGTAGCGTAACGGTTTCACATCAAATTTTACAAAAACGAGTTGATGAGAGAGAAAAAGGGTATCTCATAACTTGGAAATACGATTTACAGTAATAAGGATATATAATAACATATCCCAACATAAGAATATGTGAATTAAAAGACATAAGAAAAAGAATCATTTTAAAAAGAAGAGGTTGAAAGGTTCCCTTATAGATTTGGTAACCTACGAAACATACACCCCATGAAAGAAGGGCCATAAAATGTTGATCTAAATACCCATAAATGGATTTATATTACTCAAAGAGTAGAATAATGGGCAGTACGTACACCACTAAAATGGGATAATGGGAAATATATCATGAATCTCACGGGAATAAAAAGTGAGAAAAAAACCCCTTACCTCGTTGTAATCAATCAAGTCGTATGGACAAAAGATAATAAGAACCAAATCAATCACACAATTCAATGAATATAAATTGAATCTTGATAATAAATATCATATGGTAGTACACAATACAACACATGAAACATATAATTGTTGAAAAATGGAAATCTCACGGAATTAAAAGTAAGATATGAAATCCCCTTACCTCGTGTCCGACATGACTCGCTTGTATGTTCCTTGTTCTTCCCGAATGATAAAATTAAATTAATTTATACTTGTTTATGAATATTTTTCAAGTTTTTTATTCCTTTTATATCTCTTATTACCATTATATAATAATTATTTAATTGTTTTAGTTCATAATGGATAGTTTGTCGATGTTCGGAACTTGAGTCAAAAAATGGACTTCTTATAATTATATGACATTAATGTGGTCCAAAGTTCAGTATATCCATAATTATATTCATCATTTATATGTAATATATATTATATATATCCATTATATATATGTACTTATAATAGTACATAAAATTTGGAGATAATAAATGAAATGCACCGTTCATGGAGATGGTAAGTCGTACGTACGCATGAATGCTACTATCATTTCTATTTCAATCTTTAATGGAATGAAAAAATAATGATAAATAGGTATATAATAATTACATAATAATATATATGTTATATATTTTACATAAGTTCATAAATTAAATTCTTTATAAATTCCACGTTTGGCATGAATGACTCACATCACTTGAGGGGGCGGTTGTCCACACTTCCTCCAATGAAATTATCGCATTTGCACAACCTGAAAAGAATAATGGTAGGTTTTAAATATAAAATACAGAAGAATATAAGAGAAATAAATATAATATATATCATATATAAACATATTTACACCATAATTTCCACCATGAGAGGAGGTAGGAGAAGATTTAACAATCATCGTTTCATGAGGCAGTAATTCGCCATCCACAGAAACAGTATGTTTTTTAACCATTAAACAGAGGTGTGTGTAAGTGTAGGTAGAATACATGTCATAAAAATATCCTAGTATATTGAGTATAATTTTTTTATTATGGAATCAAATAATATGATGATATTGGTGAGTGAAGAAGGAAAATAAAAGAAAGAATCCTGAGAGAAGACATTACCTCTAAATAGGGCAACACTTTTTTTTGAGCCAATGGCTTATTTGGAAATACTTCTGCACAGTGTGAGGCTTCTAAGAGAGATAGAGGGGTTTGTAGGGATAATATGAGAATAGTTTGTATGATCCAAGGGCTTGAGAGGTGGGGGTATGGGGGTAGAGGTGGGGGCTTTTTATACGAGGGAGGAGGGAAACTTTTGGAATGTCTTGAAATGTTAATTTATTATAAAATGGTTTTCAGATTTTAATGGTCCCAAAATAATATATTTAGAGGATTAGGTGATAAGGGTTCAAAATCCTCCAATCCAATAGATTTTAAATAATTTTATGTCTTATATTTTACCTTATCTTTTAATTTTATTTAAATCGTTCATTAATGAGGTAATCGCTGCATCATCATGGTATCATAAATAAATTTTTTTATTTAATGTTTAAGGATTAGAAGAAAAAATACATTTATGTAGGAAATATTTTTAGGTTTCCAATGACTATTTATAGTCTAATATATTATTTATGTAAAAAAAATAAAATTGTTTTTCTTAGGTGTATCATAGTTTTGTTATATTTTCCATTCTATAAAAATAATATGATAAAAGGTCACTATCACACAAAAGTGATTCCATGGGGTATCTAAGTTGGAACAAAGCATCCCATGGTAATACATGACACAACCTGGGGTATTTGGACACATGTTGGGGTCATTTTATATTATTGTGATATTATTTTATTACCCTTAACTAACCGATTACTAATTAATAATGATAAATAAAGATAATTGTCATCGTTACTATTCATAATGTCCAAAAAAGAGTCTTAATTACATAATTTGGTCCTTATGATTCCAAATATGGAATCCATTTTACCAAATTCTAATCACAGAAATCGCAGTAATTATCTTAGAAATAATTCTAATTGTCAAAACCAAAAACACGTTTTTTAAGAAGTAAAATTTATCAAAAGATTGACTTGTTTTTACATCTAATTGAAAAGTGAAATTACATCCATTGAACAACATTTAATTATGTGATAAAAACCTAATTCAATTACAATTCAAAATCAATAAAAAGGAAAATCTAACTATATGATTAAATTAGATTAAAAATCTATTTTGAAGTAAAATGCTGTATTTTTCCCTATTCATTAAAAATGAACATTTGTCAGGAAAATAATAAATATTTATACAAAGTAAATTTGATATTCCAAATTAAAAAATGATTTCAAATTTACCAAATTAAAAACTTATAATTTTCATTAATAAATTTTATAATTATTTCCCTCAATCAAAACAAATAACGTGTTTTTAAGAAACAATATCTATCAAAAGATTAACAGTTGTTTATGACCAATTTAAAAGTGAAATTAATTCCAATGAGAACCATTTAATAATATTTTAAGAATATATTATAAATAAACTTTAAAACAAATTAAAAATAAAATCTAACAATATAAATAAATTAGATTAAAAGGAGGTTTTGAATTAAAATACATCATTTTTTACTATTCATTAAAAATGAACTTTATCAGAAAAATAAAAAAAATTACACAAAGTAAATTTTGTTGTCTCATTTAAAATAATATTATTATATTATTAGTATGCAATGTATGATTTCAAAGAAACGCGTTGTTGCGTATTGGGTACGCCATCGAACATAGCATTACCTTTAAAGTAATATTAAGATTTTATTCTCAAATATTAATAAATATGATAATTTCTTATTATTTATTTACATGGGATGTTACAGTATACTGACACACCAATTATAAATCACATCATATTCCCCATTAGATAAAAAAATATTAGAAATAGGTGAGCCCATATGATCATTAAGGAAAAGATTATAGTAAAAATTATGAATAAATATAAAATAACTATTATAGAAAGGTAAATAAATGAACACATTCTATTAAATCAATCACATTTTCATAATATTATAGGAACAAATGAAAATAAAATATTTCAAATAAATATTCACATGACCTCAAAATATATCCATCGATTACATAACTAATCAAAAAATAACATGGACATAAATAACTGATTATATATACCTGAAAAAATAAACAACAATCTATATTAGAACTAGTCATACAAAATATCAGAACATTCCCCAGTTAAAAACTGATCATAATAATCCAAAGAAATATGAAGAATGGTATCAATAGAGTAAATAATCCACACAACATTCAATAAATTATGTTTACGTAGATAAAAATACTATAAAGTGATAATTGGAATATTTAATATGGGAAATAAAGTTTTTAATTTGAAAATACTTTTTAAAATTCAAATACATTTAAAATAATAAATAAATTATTTTTTTAAAATTCTTGTAAAAATATAACGGAAGCTCAAAATCAGTGAGGTGTTATGACATTGAAACATTCTATTCATTCTATATAAATTAAATAAATATATTCTATTAACACTCTTATAATAAATGTAAAATAATTAATTTTTTTTGAAAATTTAAAGAATATTCTTTTAAAAACATTTTTCGATAAATAAATTATTGGTAAAAATTATTATAAACAACGTTTAGAGAATATTTAAAAAAGTTTTAAAACTTTTTTATAAAACATAAACTTATAATAGAAATATTATCCAGTAGATACTTAAGAATAAACAATCTCTAGTAATGATGAGATTGTGAAAAGAACAATTTTGTTGTGTGTATCAATTGAATTATAAGACACCCAAAAGAAGTAAATTCTAATGATATTTTAAATATCATTATAAAAATAGATTCATGAAGTAATATTTTAATGAAGTTAAATATAAACCACAAAAATTAATCAATTGGTGAATTTGGAAGAAGTCTCACATAAGGAAATGTGAGAAGGGAAACCCTTACCTCAGGTTCAAATTCATTCAAATGTTTTAGAACCTCCTTTATAATATGTATAGATTTAGAATGAATTTATTACACAATATTTTTTATATTTATCATACCATATATAGTACTTTGTCAACGATTTACAAAAAACGGTTTTTTAAAAGCATTGCTCCGAGTTTTAATTACTTATTTTCATGTATGATTTGATTTAGTAGTTCTGGTCCTTGTATATTTATTATTGTATCGGATTTCCAAGGAACTATAGTTTTTCATTGATTACATGTATATTATATTTATTTTATAATAATCAAACTTCTTATTACATATTGTTTTTATGTTCTTTATGACTCTATTATAATAATTCTCTCGAGTATACATTACATTGATAAAGTCCTAACAGTTCCCTTCTAGGATGAGAACCGTGAGGTGATATGATGATACTTTGTAATAATGTTCTATGGTTGGATAATTCACTATGATGGGACCCATTTCACCTAAAACATTGGTTCTGAGTACTCATAAAAAGAAGAGGATACCTCTTAGTATGTTCTCACATGGTAATCTCCAAGAAGGGATATTATCAGAAAAGACCCACATATATGAATTATTTATGTTTTTCTATCTAAGGACTCTCACATCAAAGATAATTAGTTATATTAATTAGAGTTTAATATTATTATTATTGAATTTTACAAAAATCGTACTTGGATGTATTTGATAAACCATGATGAAAACTAATAATAGTGATGTTGGATATGTTCTGTGTGACACGAGTGGAATTTCATTAAGGGTTATGTTGAAGAAGAATTATTTCCTTCCATATTTATGGAATTTTATATCTTGGACCTTTGATCAGAATAGAAAAATTAAATTAAATTCTTAGTATATGGCGTGAGGATGTGTGTATTTAAGATAGTCAATGAAAGACATATCAAGAATATAGGTTGGTGAAATGGTTAAGAAACATTTTTATGAGATATTATGAAAATGGGATTATATTACACAGTGAGTATTCATATGTGGTTGTTTATGTTGAGACATTATGTTCTTTCTCTTGGGTTCCTTGACCCACTTCATGACACAAATCATTGACTTTTGGAAATACCACATAATTCCAATGAGAAAGAATCCTAGTGGGTCACACCCTATGAGTTTTCTTTGATTATGATTAAATTCTATTTGAGTTTAACTATTTGAATAATTATTATTTTCTTGCCTAGGGAATATTTTTTTCCATTTTATATTGATCTCATAAATTTAAAAAAAAATTATTCCCTAGATTGTGAATAAAATGTTCATTTTATTTATTGAATATCTTGAAATTTATTTTTTTACTATATTATGTATAATTTTTTTATGAAGTTGTTCAATAAATTCAATAGTAGTTTGAAGAGAAAAATATCATTTCCTATAAAAATACTAACTGACAAGATCATTAAATAGTATTTCTTATAACACATGTTGGTCCATTCCAAAAAATAATAATAATATAATTATTATTATGTGGCATGGGGTTTATTAAAGGTAATATATGTTATTTAATGGTAGGTATGAAATTATATATTATTTTAACATAAATCATAACTCTATAAATAGGTATCAATGTTGATAGTGTAGAGAATACATAAATTGAGAATCTATAATTGTGGGGCACAATGAATTGTCTCTCAACTACTCCCTTTATCTCTATCTAGATGATGGCAAGTGCAGTAGTGATTTATTCAAGACCAAAGAATGATAGAAAAAGAACATTCAATGCAATACATTTGACTTCTTTCATAAGAAATCAATTAAAGGGTGGCCTTTCATGGAGACCATAATAGAACATGTGGATCACTGCAAGATGTTTTCTATCCTTGGATCATCACAGTAAAATGAAGGAAATATGAAAGGGTCTATTCAGACGATTAACATTTACCAGAAACGTATGTTCCTAAGTCGGATAATTTATTTCATCAAATGTTAAATAAATAAATCATAAATATTACATGAAAGATCATCACTCTAAGAATCATGAAACAATTTTTAATTTAGATTGTAATATATTGTGAGTGCTACATTCTTCCTTTGCACCCAAAATAGTCACATTGTACCGCATGTGTAATATTTAATGTTGTAATAATTTATTTAATTGTTGATATGTGTGAAATTGCTAAAATATTTTCATTCAAAATTGTTCATTATTTAATCTAATTCGAATTAACATATTATCTACATATTAATCATGTTTTTTTAGTGTTTCTTTTTCCTAAAATTTTAATCATAAATGATTATAAAACAAATATTCCACTGGGAAATGAGAAATATTTAGCCGATAGAACTGGGTTACATGGTATGTGACGTAACCAAATAGCATACACCCTTGTGCATTGTATGTAGATGCATCATGCTGTTGATTTCATGTAGTGATTTTATTTCACACAGCATGTTGACTGGGCCATCCTAGAACCTGAGAAGTCAATACTAGGTGTGTAGCTAGAATGTATATACCTTGTAGTCTAGTCATGTTAACATTTCAAATCTCGAGGTGTGTCACATAGATATAGGTAAATCGAGGTACATGGTGTCAAGATACACGGGAATCCCATGAATTCTACCATTAATGATAAAATATAAAATTACATTATATATTAAAATTGATTCATTAAAATATTATTTTAGTGATTAGTGAGCCATTCCGTGGTTGAAAATTTAATTATGGTTTTAACGAAATATAATAAATCTATAAATTTTTATATAACTAATATGTCATCCTTGGTTCATTCATTTATTTTCCATGATTTCAATTAATGATGTGTATGCCTAAAAATTATAAGATGATCATTATGATGAAATGGATATACTTAATTAATTAGTACATGTTAATTTATCTTAAATAAGAAAATAACGAATAAATAAACGATTAGATTTTCATGTTAGCTGCATGTATGATCGTTCATGAGGTTGAACAAGATGTATGCATGTGTTGGGTGTTTTAATTTTCTTTCGTGAGTTTTCAAATATTTAAAATTAAATTAAATGAAGGCCTTCGATTCATCCATCTCTCCATTATTATGTAGGAACAATGTGTCCAATGATATATATGTAATGTATTTTAACAAACCATTTTGTTACCATCACCCACATGTGACCAATGAATATTTTTAATTAATAGAACATCTAAAGCCATGTGGAGGTGGTTCAATATAGAACAATAATGATACCAACTCTGGTGATACACGTGTGGACCGTTCGAATACTGTAACTCATAGAACGTCTAGAAATATTACTTAATTATACTATGTAATATTTTTATGTGATATATTCTCATTAAATAAACTACTAAATAAATATCAAGATCATTTATTTTAATTTATATTTTTTTCCATCTAAAAAATTATTTATTATATTGATACAAGGAAACACTACTAGGAATCCATTTCTTCCAAACGGTTTTAAACCATAAGGAAAGTCCCTCAAACCATTGGGAAAAATTATCCCAAAGGTTTTAGAAACCATTGGTGTGTGAGGTGTCAGGGATGCCTTATACCAAAGGTTCACATTGAACCATTTGGAAAAGCATGTTTAGATTTCAACTTAGCAATAGTTCAGCTGAACCATTGCGAAGGGGGTATAACCCAATGGTTTTGAACGTTGGGAAATGCATCAGAACACATGGTATAACCCAATGGTTTTGAACCGTTGGGAAATGCAGCAGTACACAGGGTATAACCCAATGATTTTGAACCATTGGGAAATGCAACAGCCCATAGGGTATAACCCAATGGTTTTGAAACCTTTGGCTTAGACCCCCATTAATTTAAAATTAAATATCCTACAATCAACTGCATGCAGCAATCTGTGTGAAAAACGTGACATCTCACAAAAATACACTGAAATCATTACAAAAACACTCATTCTATGTGTTTAGGAACACCGCAACCTGCAAACATAGAAAACACACTGCACAAATAGAAAACTCAAAAAAACTCACTTCAATCACCTACAATCACACAAAAAACACACAAGAAACACATAGAAATAAGCGTCTCATTTTTAAAGGCTTACTCACAACCCTTACCCTTGTATGGTTGACATATTGATGTGGTAGGGAGACCAAGAACCAAAAAAATGTTGTCTTGTTGATCAAATAGGGAGGGGGATATTGTAAAGGTACCTGATCATGAATTGGACTTATGGAAATTTCTTGCATTGGACATAGAGGTGTAGTATTAATGTGGAAGGTTCTATATTGTCCTCATCACATCACATATGAGAATGTGTCAACAATGGAATGATATTAAATAAAAAATCATAGTCTTTGTAATATTTTCAAATATTGATAACATTTATCATTAAATACATGTACAAGTGTCTAATGTTTCACAACATAATGACATATTAATCAAGATCTATGATGGATATTACATTATTTCAATCCATAGTAATTGTACCTGGTTGGATTATGCATGGGGATTTTCCTTCTCCTGCTAGACTCAATAAATGGGTCTTGCACAGTTTCTACAACATTGAGAGTATAAGTAGGGACATGGCTAGAATTATATATTCTTCAACGGATGTGCCTTATCTAGTATACTCGGGTCCTATGAAATCATTTTGAAATTCCCTAATTGGGTTCAAGGAACTCAAGTTCATCTCCATACTCATCCATCTGCCCAACCCCCCCACAACCCCACCTGCACAGAAACCACCTCACCTGCACAGCCCCCCTGCCCAGCCCCCTCCCCCTTGCATAGCCTAACCCATGCACTTCCCCCCTACCCCACCTACCCATCCCCCCTCGCCCACCTGCACAACCACCACCCCCACCTGCAGATCCCCCTTTCCTAGCCCCCTCCCCCATCTGCCCAGCCCCCCACCTACACAGCCACCACCACACCTGCACAACCCCCTCCCCCTTCCCAGCCTACCCCCCACCCCCACCCCATTCCTAGCCCACCGGCTCCACCCCAACCCCCCTACTCAACCCCCTCTTCTACACCTCACCCCCACCAAGCACCCCTGCCTCCCCTACAAATACCCATAGGGTAGTTGATTTTTTGTTTTAATCATATTATTTGGGTTTTTGGTGACCCGTTGAGGATTCAATATATGGATACATTGGAGAAATTAGGTTCTTTGGGATATTTTGGGGTGTTTAGTTTCAGAGAACACATGTACATGATGTGTAGTTTTGAGAACACTCATCATGTGTTCTTCGTACATTAGAAAGATAGGTTTTGGGAACAAAAAGATTTATACAAGGGGGTGGGTTACAAGCTATGCAGTGGTGACTCAGGGTGTTCTAGTGGCAGATGACCATGTAGGGTATAAATCTATATCTAGTGTGAGGTACATGGATAGGCATTGTGTGTGGGTAGACCTTATATTGGGGGATATATGGGTAGGTACATATATGGGAACCATATGTTTGGTAAATATTGTGTATGGGGTGATACATTCCACATAGTTGGGAATTTTTCATGCAATGTGGGGCCTTGTATGTGAATGTACCCAGGTGGGGGTAAACATCATATACTAGAACACATGACGTGTACTTCAGAAAAGTACACACTGAGTAGTCTATGTCACATGGTACGAGGGGACATTTTGGGTTACATATAATGTACCTAAAGTACAGGTTGGGTACTTTTTTCTCCTTGTTGTGTTTACACTATTTTGACCCTGGAGTCCGAATTCGACTTAGGAGTATTCAATTTTGATCATTTTATCATATAAATTTCCATGGTGGAATAGTTTATATTTTTAAATGTGGACTTTATGGTGTTTTGGACTAAGAGAATTCTTTATCAGGATTTCTTCAAGGATTGGATTTATAATCATCCTGCATGTTGGGTTCTGAGAAGAGAATCATGTGTGAGTCTTATGAGATCATTAGTTGGAATGGATTGTGAAATCTAGGATAGTTTTGTTCAATGTTCTTTCATATAGATCCTGAAAAATATAATCAAGTAGTATATATGAAGAGATATTGTTTTATCCTGACATGTTGGTACCTATTTCTCAATGTTAGAACAGTTTAGGATTACCTCATTTTTTTAGGATCGGAAGTATTGGAACCATTGGGATGGGATGATTTTGTGGGACAGAAGTTATGGTTAGATTTCCTTAAGATATTTATATGTGTCAAATGGACTCTTGGGGATACCATAGTGGGCTTGTTACTGAGTGAGTGACCAGTGTTTTCTATAGCTGTTAATTAATAAATCCCAGGTGGAGTGGTCAATCTTTTACTATAGAGCCCTTATTAGGTAAAATTTTATGATTTTCATGAGTACTATTGATAATTCAATGGTTATTCATTTCTTTTATACACCCTATTGGGTGCGTTGTTGATAAATGATCTGTTTGAGATGTTGTTGATCGATGAACAGTTGAAGGCCATTTAGGGGCATTTGGTATATTTTTGAACTGGGTGTATCTTATGCTTTGGATGTACTAGAGGTACCCCTCATATGGAGTATGTTCTTAGTATGTACTTTTTCCCATTTGAGGTTTTTTTGAATGGATTGGGAAAAGATTTTGGGTTCACCTAAGGACACTATAGTTTGAAATCACTTTATATTGTCACATTGAGGACCATGGGAGCCCCGTGTTTTGGTTTGGAACTAAGGTGGGTCAAAGAGAGAAAATAGTGGTTTTTTATAGAGGATAATATCCTAGGGACCATGGATAGGGTATGTTATTTGTTTTATATGAGTTGATCGATGCTTCTAGATCAGCTATTTGGACTGTGGTTTGATGGCTAGATCATCCCATGTTTCGTTGGAATTTGGACTTGAGGTTTGAGGATGTATCTTGTCAGGATTCTAGTCCAAGGAGGAGACACAAATGATATCATTGATCAGGAATTTGAACTATGTTTTGATCTAGTTATCCCGTTTTTAGCTATAATTAGATGTGATTAGTGATCTAATGTGTGATTTGGATGAGTGAAACACCCCTCTAGTGGAATGAGCACTTAGTATATAGTGGATTTAACATGTAATGTGTTGAGGCACTCAAAGAGTTTGACTAAGTGGTTGAGGTTTTTTTGGGTGAGTTGATGATTGTGAAACTTCTATGGTGGGGAGTGATGTATTTGTTTCATAGATATAATCCTTTTTCTAGAAGGATCATAAGTTTGGGGAACTGGCTTTGGATTGGTTGGGGTGGGATTGTGATTGGATTGGTTGGGGTGACATTGTTATTCTATTGAGGAATTCATGATACGTGAAATTAGTTTTCATATGGTGTTTAAATAGAAAATCATTTAGGGTATATGATTGAGATGATTTTGGGCATGATATTGGGGTGTTTTCGAAAAGAAATATGAGGTGTGGGTATCTGAGGTGAGTTGTTGTGTGCGGTGGGAAACAAAAGTGGTTTTGAGTTAGTAGAGGATATGACTATTGAACTACACTAGGTTCGGGTAAAAATTCCAATTTGTGGGTTTGGTTGGTTGTGTAATTCCTTTGGTAGTGAAGGAATTGAAATGAATTCAGGTGGAAACATGTTGACGAATGGAGATGGGTGCTCAGGGAATGAGTCAAATGAGGATAGACTGACAGAGGTTAGCACATAGTGTGGGTTCTTAAGGTTTCCCGATACATCTATTGTGTGGTTTTCGAAATCATAGGTGCCTTTAGAGTTTGATATGTATCTATCCTTTTAGGGGAGTGATCTCTAAAAGGGAAGAATTCATTTAGAAAGAGCTGCTAAAAGGGATAAGTTGTGAATTTAGAAATGTGTTGGGTTTTCAAAATATGGAATTTGATTAAAAAAATCTGAAAATATGAAATATGTTTAGAATATCATGAATTTTTGAACTGTTTTTGTCACATGTGAACTGCTCTTAATGTTTTTAGAGCATGGTTTTAGGAAATCTGAAATCGGTTAAAAAAATCAAGAACTTGTGAACTGTTTTTATAATCATGTATATGAACCCAATTACCCAATGAAATACAGAATTCATAATTGAATTCCCAATTGAATATATGAAGAATGAATTATGTAATGAATTATGAATCAATAACACATAGAAAATGAATTATGTTGCATTCAAAATTCTGAATTATATATTACACATATATAATATGACATACAAGCGGTTGGGGGTGTCCCGGGGGGTGGGGGTGTCCAGGGGTGAGGGGCTGTCCACGGGGGTGGGGGTGTCCAGGGGTGAGGAGTTGTCCATGGGGGTGGGGGTGTCAACACAATCTGAATCAGTTTGGTCGGTTTTCCATACGTCAGTTATTGTTTTCATTTAAAATGTTGTCCATTCCACAAAAAGTGAGACACTTTGACTGGTACCGGCCACACCGTGCCTCAATTTGAGGTGGGGTTGACTCATACACGTCACTTGGGCATTTTGAGTGTTTTCAAGTTCCGATTGATGATTCGGGTGAGTCTAATCCCCTTTTTTCTTCCTCTTTTCGATTAGGGTTTTCACTCTTTTATCATATTCATACGAAGCTCGAAAAACCTCTTTTTCGTTGGGATTTATGGTTAATCTTGAAGTGACCATTGATTGGGATCCGAGGTCTAGGGAGGAGGGTTCGGGGGGCTATCCGGTGTCCAGGGACGAGGGTGGGGGGGGTTGTCTAGGAGGGCTGTTCGGGGTCCAGGGTGGAGGGTTGGGGGGGGGTTGTATGGGGTTCTGGAAGGAGGGTGGGTAATTTATCTAAAACTCTATCTAGGTATCATACATCAAATTTTGACAGGACTGAAAACCCCCGCAAGATGTCGTCCTGGATCTGGGCCAAATCACAACATTACCGCGGCGTGACCACGGTGTGACCACAGCAGGACAACGGCGTGACCACGACATGACCGTGGCATGACTGCGGCATGACCGCGGCGTGTTGGCCCAGTCCAGAGACATTCGCAGGGTAGTATATTCCAGCCTGGAGCGAAGGGAGCAGGAGGAGGCAGGGAAACATTCTGACCATTGCCTCCCGCCCCATTATCTAAGGGTGGGTAATGTATCTAAAGCTCTATCTATGTATCATAATTTGAATTACGATATGTCTATGAACTGCCATGGGGTGTCATCCCAGATTAGGGCCAAATCACAGCATGACAATGGCGTGATTGTGGCATGACCGCGGTGTGTTGGCCCAGTCCGGCGACATCTGCGGGGCAGCATCTTTCGACCATAAGAAAAGGGAGATGGAGGGTGCAGGGTAACATTTTGGTCGTCGCGTCCCTCCCCATTAACTATGGGTGAGTAATGTATCTAAAACTAAATCTAGGTATCATACATCTAATTCCGACAGGACTGCGATCTTCCATGGGGAGTCATCTTGGAGGATGGAAAAATCACAGCGTGACTGCGGCGTGACAGTCGAGTGATTGTGGCCTGACCATGATGTAACCTTAGAATGACTACGGTGTGACCGTGGCGTGACCGTGGCGTGACTGTAACGTGTTGGCCCGGTCAAACGATAACTTCGGGGAAACATCATCCAGCCAGGAGCGAAGGGAGTGGGATGTAGTGGGGCAACATTCTGGCCATTGACTCCCTACCCATTAACTATGGGTGGTTAATGTATCTAAAATTCTATCTAGGTATCATACATCGAATTATGAGAAGACAGTGAACTGCCTCGGGGTGTCGTCATGGAGCAGAGCCAAATCACGGGGTGACCACGGCGTGACCGCAGGGTTACCGCGGCGTGACAACGGCATTACCACTGTGTGACGACGGCGTGACTGCGGCGTGACTGCGGCGTGACCGTGGCATGACCGTGATGTGTTGGCCTGGGCCAGAAACATCCGCAGGGCAGCATCTTCTGGCCAAGATTCCAAATAAATCATATGTAGCTGTCCTTCACATTATAGAAACCAATCTTATGTTATTAAAAGAAGACTCTTGATTCGGGATTGTGGTATGATAAAGATTTATATTTTAGATTCGTTGTTTTTAAAAGTGGTTTTATTGTAAAAACATGACTTTATTTATCAAATGAAACAATTATATTAAAGAAAACTTATTCAAGATATGCAATTCAATATAATTAAGTAGAATTAATAATGAATCTAAATTCAATTTAACGAATTCTTAAATTAAAGAGGCTACAAGAGGGACTCTAACTCAAGGTGGAACTGAGAAGACTACTTCAGCTCTTAGATCATTCTAACTAAAATTTTGTGCTCCCCCACTGGGTATACACACCTTCACACACATGCGGGGACACCTAGCCCCTATGCACACACCTGCATGGCCATGAGCATGTGCAAGGTGATCCTTAAACATTTTCTTATATGAATATACAAGTCTCCACTCACCTGCTTATGATTTTTTATATATATACAAGGGAACACATATCCCCATATGTGTATAATCATTTCCATGTTTGACTATACACAAAACAGGGGAAGCCACATATATATACTTACACACATATGAACACACAGGCGAGTGACCCTTGACTTGGTGACTCGAAACCAAAGAGAAGGGATCAACGCACTACAAAAAGGATATTAAGAACCTTAAAACAAATAAAGGACCCTACATAACCAGTGCAAAACCAACCAACAGCATTAAAACCTTACCTCGATTGGCAGCAGAGAACCAAATCCACCTGAACAAACACAAAATGATCCAAAACCCTACCGAAAACATAATATGGGGTCAAAACTTTGAAATCCCCAAAATATATGAGGTGTGATACAAGTAGTAATCATAGAATCTTACCTTGGATCAAAGCCAGCGGATTGAGTCAATCTGAATCCCTTCTTGCCTCTTTCATAGAATATGACTACCCCCTATCCATAGAAACTAGTAAAATACCTAAATGGCCAATGCGAAAAAGAAAATATAATAATAACTAAACTAAAACATACCTTTCTCCTATGACTATACGGGTCACCTCCCAACATATAAGAACCACAATTCCACGTGGGTCAAATCATGTTCCTGCAAGAAAGGGGGAAACAAATCAATGTTTCAAAATGATAAAATCAAAAAGTAAATTCTTATTAATTAACAATTAATCTTCCTATAAATGGTATATAATTATTTTGTCTTCAGTTTCATCTTGGTTTGGATTTTTTTTAATACATGTTTTTTGGGAAATTTTCGTTAGATTTAGTTTGTCTTGTTTATGTTTATATTATCTTGGACAATTTCATTCATTTGTGTTCTAGTTGATCATGGAATTAATAATAATCAATCAATCCATATTAATAATTATATCCATTGGTTCCACATCTATAGTAAATAATACATAGAAATGAATGATATCATATAAGAAAAATCATAAGAGGGGTATTTGAGTCCTTTCTCTCTCCTTTTATCTAAAGGAATTGCATTTTAAATAACAGAATGCATGAAATAAATAAAATGATTTATCATGTACACAATATAGGTATAAATAATATAATTGGTGGACATATTTTCAAATAAAACACTATATAATGATGAGTCAATATTAATTGTACCTCTCACTATTATTGGACCTAATACATCAATAATTGAATTATCATATACCATGTGATGAAATTTCATTCCTAATTCATGTGGATTGAACATCAAAATTCATCCTCATGACTGTGTCAAATACATTGAGCCAGTGAAATCCAGGTGACTTGAAATTTTTTCATCATGAAACTTGCATGATATTATTACAGGATGTCAAATGATAGGGCCGGTAAGTGTGGAGGACTTTGTGAGACCTAACTAATAGACAATGGGGTTGTTGCATAACTTTGTTGATATGTATGAATAAATTGTAAGATCTATATGGAGAGCGCATAGGGATTCAAAAGAATTAGGTGGAATGTCTGAGGAGTGTCATGAGACATTATAGAAATGTCTGGAGGAAATCACATGATCCACATGGCATATCTAGGGAGGGTCACATGATTTGGATGACATGTCCCGACGCTTTCATATGATCTGGGTGAGTCGTGTGATGTTTATGAGGATCATTTTATATGTTAATTAAATCAGTATCATGTCTTTTAATCTTTATTCCATATTTTATTACATATATTCCTTAGATTTTTCTAGTATTAGAATGTTGAGGATTCAAATTATTGATCAGATATTTAGGACCTCATTCACAGGACATGGATGTCACGCCAGAAGTCCTTCACAATAAATCTTGTTATCACATGAAGTGTTTATGCATGCATCATGACCCCTTAGGTTGTTCCCTATATTTTACCTAGTGGGTAATCATTGTGATCATGAGATTGGCCGCTATGAGAAATCTGCTACGGATATGATCAGTTGTGGATGTCTGAATGTGAAAGTGTATAGATTACATTTTTTGTGCTATGGGGGAGGGATAGAGAGGCCTCAAAACCATATTTATACACCACCTTTTGTGGTGTGTATCTCGTAGATTCATGATGGATTCGATGTGGGAATTGTTGTTATGAGTTTCATATGATCTAGAAATGGATTATTCATGGGGTGTCACATAAAGATCATTGACCACAATAACCTTCCACATACACTCAAACTATAATACTTTGTCCATCCAATGGTGTATTGACTAACCATGTTGGTAATTTCCAATGTATCACACTATACAAGAATCATCCACCATTTCCACTTTTATTAAATTCTTTATTTGAGAATGTCAAGGGGTCTTGAAACTTCTTAAGAGTGTTATCGAAGATAATCTCTCTACCTATTGGTACTATGTCACATCACCAATGAAGGGTCTTGTGGTTATGAATGATCATTATCGTGTAAAACCATTTAGTGTTTCCATAGAGTCATTCATTGTGTCACAGAGTCAAATGGTCATGTTTAAAACCTTTTTTATGATGAATGTGACATGCCAACCTGATGTTTTGCGATAAGGTTGACTTGTCACCAGGGCTTCCAGGGTGTCTTGCGAACCCCATGGGCACATATCTGATTAATGAGCATGGCTATTCTGGGTTAGGTAAAGCTACTTAGATATTTCTGACCAGCTACATGTTATCCATCATTATGAACCAGTATGGGTTTCCTAGTATATCATATACCACCTATAAGGACCTGACCTTAAACATTACATAATATTTAATTAAATCAATAATTCACTTTGAGGATCTTTTCAGGTTTAGAGTTTTAGAGAATTAGGCCATAAATATTACATTACATCTCAAATATAGAGTAGACACACTTACTCAGTTTCCATTTTATATACAGAATAAAAATTCTTGAAAAAAAGACATGTCTAATTCCATGTTAAAGAGAGCATGGATTTTCCTTGATCCCATACTTGACCCTATTCATCTTTATGTCCTGTGAAAACATTTCAAAACATGGGATGAGCATAAAAGGCTCAGTAAGGGTTATGAAACAATGAATGAAAACATTTTCTCATAAATACATACATAACATGAAATATTTTAATTACCTCATGAAATCATAAGATTTTTGAAAGGCACATAGAAATCATAAATCATAAAGGTAAATCAGGGAATCCATATCATACTTACATTGTAGCTATCACAGCTACATATGAAGTTACTTTGGAATACCCATCACTGTACATTCCCTAAATCTATTAGGAGAAACATTCAAGTTTACCTCTGTCACCTTACCCAATGAATTGGAGAGCAATCTCGGGCTCACCCGCCCTAGGTTTATCACTAAACCACCCGTATACGTAAATAACGCCCAAGAACCATAACATGATCATATCACATAACATAAGCATAAAGGAAAGATAACATTTCCACATTACAGTAATAAAATATCATTTCAAGATATTGAAATAATAAATCCATTTTCTAAATATTTTTCAAATTCACAATACGTAAAAAGATTATATGGTATTTATTTTTTCCTTTTAAAAACATTCTGGCTTGTTAAGGAATCCAAAGATCAAATAATAATCACGTTGGAGGAAAGGTCGTTGTCGCCGCATACGTTAAAAAAACATTCCTTTTTTCGTTTAGTAAAATGATTCATATAAAAAGATTCCCTTTGAATAAAATGAAAAGTCAAAGGGGTTTATACACCATATAAAAGAATGTCGTGTATACAACTAAAAATTCCTCAATAAAAAGAGATTGAGATGAAGTCCCTTACCTCGTGTCCGACATGACCCGTTCGTTCTTTAATATCCTGAATAATAAACTAAAGTTAATTTATACTTTCTTAAGATCCATTTTCAAGTTTATTATTACTTTTATATCAATTATTACCGTGTTATAAACATTATGTAATCATTTAAGTTACTAACATCCATTTTGTTGATATTTGGTACTTGAGTCAAAAATGAACTTCTTATAATTACTTGTTGTCCATGTGGTCAATAGTACATTATATCAAGAATGGTATTAATTATTTATATATCATATATATCATATATATTCTGTCTATACATGTATTTATAATAGTATATAACATTTGGAGGTAAGAAATGAAATGCACCGTTCATGGAGACGGTAAGTCGTACGTACGCATGAACGCTACTTTAATTTCTATTTCTTATTTTAATGGAATTATAACATAATTATAAAAATTTATATTATAATTCTAGTATAATATCATATATAATATCCTTAAATCTATCCTTTACACATCCCACATAGGTCATTAACGAATCACATCACTTTGAGGGGGCGGTAGTCTGCAGTTACTCTAAGAAGATTATCGTATTTACCCACTATGGAAGCCATAAAGGCTTGATATAATTGGGAAGTAATTAAGAATAAGGAAATAATAAACATAATATATATAATATATAAATACAGTTCAATCATAATGGCCACCATAAAAAGCGGTAAGATGTAATTGAACAATCATCGTTTCATGTGGCGTTAGTTTTCCATCATCAGAAACATTATGTTCTTCATCCATTATATGGAGGTGTGTGTAATTGTAGTTCGAATACACCCCATAAAAACATCTTAATATATTTAGAATACTTTAATTGTTTCAGAATAAATGAAATAAAAAGAGTTTTGGGGTTGGAGAAGTAAAATAAAAGAAAACAATTTAAGAGAAATTGTTACCTTTAATTTGGGTAACTCTATTTTGTTTGAACCAAAGGACTTCTTGAAATGCCTATGGCCTTAGGTAAGGATTCTAGGAGGAGGAGATGGATGTAGGGAGCCTAATTGGTCAGATTATGGACGAGTCAAAAGGCTTGAGAGGTGTGAGGAATTGCATATAAGTGGTCTCTTTTTATAGGGGAGAGGAGGGGCTCTTTTGGATAGTGTGAAAACATTATTTTATTATATAATGATATTCGGTTTCAAATGAACCAAAAATCATTAAGGTCGAAGATAATATGACTAATATTCGAAATTAAATCATCAAATCAGAATTATAAATTTTTTGGATATTATTTTAATCATTATGATCTTATTTATTTTAATCATTTATTAATGAGGTAAAAACTTCATCATTATTGTGTCATAAATAATTTAATTTATTCGGTGTCTAAAAATTATAAAAAAAGTACTATCGTGTAGGAAATCTTTTTATCATTCCAATTAATATTTATTTTCGAAAATATAACTTATATAACACCATATAAAAATTAATTACTAAATTATTTTTGTTAAAGTCAATTTTGTCTTCACATTAAATTAATTAATCTAAATTGCCATTTTCACTCCCAAGTGGCTAAATTGGGTTCCAAAATCGACCCAAAGATTCTCATGGTCGTAAATGACTCAACCAATAAATGTTGGAAAAGTGTTAAGGTAATTTGAAAATATTATAATATTCATTTAAACTTGATTTACCTTATTTACCTTTAACCGCGGTAAATAAAAGTGAAAAGTTACTATTCAGAAAAAATTATTTTCATCTTATTGAACCACATTTTACTTTTAATAACAACCATATATTTAGGATTTTTAAAATTCAATTCACAGAAGTGGTAAAATTTCATTTAAATGAAAATGTTAGTTTTTTAACTACCACTAAGTGGTTTCACTATTCATCAAAAATTGAAGTTTTTCATAAAAATATCAAAAATTCAGGCTAATAATTATTTGATATTCAGAATTCAAAATTGATTTTTATTTTTACAAATTCAAAAAAAATGAAGTGGAATTAATTAATTTTAAAATTAATTCCCGTTATCAAAACAAATAGCGTGTTTTTAAGAAACAATAACTATAAAAAGATTTATACTTGTTTATGTCCAATTTCAAAGTGAAATTATTTTCAATGACCAACATTGGATTAAATGGTAAAAATATATATTAATTTCAATTTAATATCAATTAAAAATATAATCTAACCATATAAATAAATTAGATTAAAAGTCACTTTTGAATTAAAATACAATATATTTCACTGTTCATTTAAAAATAAACTTTATCAGAAAAATACTAAAAAATTACCCAAAGTAAAATATGATGCCCCATTCTAAAAAAGGATTTTTTTTGGTCAATTACAATGTATTAAAGTGACCAAAACTATATTTAAAGTGGTTTATCCATTAAAAGGTGATAAATAGGCCTTATAATGTAAATTATATTTAAAATTAGATTCATTCATATTTTTAAGGCTCTAAGTTTTATTGAATAAATGTAAATACATTTAAAAAATAAGTATAATCCTATTGTAGTTAGTTTCATTCATTCCCACCAATAAAATGGCTAGGAGTTAACTACCATTTAAAATAATAATATTATATTATTAATGTGCAACGTAAGATTACAAAGAAACTCGTTGTTGCGTATCAGGTACGATATCGAACATAGAAACCCCATTCAAGTAAAATTAATATTTAAATCACAAATAGTAATAAATATGAAATATGTCTTATTCTTCATTTACCTGGGATGTTACATCCTTCCCCCTTTTAGGGAATTTCTTCCTCGTAATTTTTATTTACTAATCAAAAGAAGTCGGGGTATTTATCCCTTATAGAATTTTCATATTCCCACGTTGCCTCTTCAACCATATTGTTTTTTCCAAAAAACCATTACCTGGTGAATTACCTTATTCCGCAACACCTTCTCTCTATGGTCAAGAATCTGAATTGGTTGTTCTTCATAAGAGAGATTCTCTTCCAATTGAACTTCCTCTAGTCTCAAAACATGAGATGGATCTGGCGTATACTTTCTCAACATTGAAACATGAAAAACATTGTGTACCTGAGATAAAGTTGGAGGTAAAGCCACCCTATACGCAACTGATCCAACTTTCTCTATAATTTTATCAGGTCCAATGAACCTCAGACATAACATTCCCTTTTTACCAAAATGCATCACAGTTTTCCATGGAGAAACTTTGAGAAAAACATGATCACCTACCTCAAAGAAAAAATCATTCCTCTGATTATCTGTATAACTTATCTGTCTGCTCTGAGCTGTTCTCATGGTCTTCTGAATCAACTGAACTTTCTCTACCATCTCTTCTACCAATTCTGGTCCCATCTGCTTCCTTTCACCTAATTCATCCCAAAAAGATGGAGTTAGACAACGCTTTCCATATAATGCATCAAATGAAGCCATCTGTATACTAGAATGAAAGTTGTTATTATATGAAAATTCAACCAAAGAAAGGTGTTGGTCCCAACATCCCTGATAATCTTGTGAACAAGCACGTAGTATATCCTCCATGGTCTGAATTGTTCATTCTGACTGCCCATATGATTGAGGATGAAATGTTGTACTAAAATTTAATTCAGTAACCAATGACTCCTGAAGGCCTTTCCAAAAGTTAGAAGTGAACCTGGGATCATGATCAGATACAATGGAGTGGGGAACTCCATGAAACCTGACTATCTCTTTAACATACAACCGAGAAAGTTTATCTAGAGACAACATATCTCAAATAAAAATTAAATTAGAAGATTTAGTCAATCGATCAACAATAACCCAGATTGCATTATTACCTTGTTATGTCTTCAGTAATACCACAACAAAGTCCATGGATATATTTTCCCATTTCCACTCTGGCACCGGTAGTGGCTCAAGTATTCCTTTCGATAACTTTCAATCTTCTTTAACCTACTGATAGGTCAAACACGTCACAGTAAAATCAGAAATATCTCTTTTCATTCCATCCCACTAGTAATAATTTCAATGATCTATTTACATCTTAGTACTGCCAGGATGAAGTGAAAACGGAGAACTATGAGCTTCACATAACAACTCATTCTTCAACATTGAATCACAAGGCACACATAATCTCTTTCCAAATCTCAAAACACAATCATTATCAACGTTAAAATCGGGCAACTGACCCTTCTGAACCAACTATACCATTTTCTGAAACTCATTGTCTTCCTTCTACGCTTTCTTTATTCTATCTGATAGAGATGATCTCACTGACACCTGAAACAAAACAGAAGAATTTCCTACACCAACAACTTCTATACCATAATTCATCAAATCAAAAACCAAATGATCTTTTTCCAAATGTAGTATGGTTAATGAAGCGTTACTTTTTCGACTCAAAGAATCAGCCACTTTATTTGATTTTCCTGGATGGTAAAGGATCATGCAATCATAATCTTTGATTAATTCCAACCATCTCCTTTGTCTCATGTTCAATTCTTTCTGAGTGAATATATATATCAAACTCTTATGATCAGTATATATTTTACACTTCACACAAAACAAATGATGCCTCCAAAATTTTAAGGCAAAAACAACAGCAGCTAATTCCAAATCATGTGTATGGTAATTTAACTCATGTGGTTTCAACTAACGTGAATCATAAGCAATTAACTGATCATTATGCATTAGGACACAACCCAGTCCTTTCAACGAAGCATCACGGTAGATAAAAAACTCACCATTTCTGGAGGGTAGTGAAAAAATTGGAGCATTCACCAATCTCTTTTTCAATTCCTGAAAACAATCATCACATTGTTTTGTCCATATGAACTTAACACCTTTTCAAGTTAACATAGTCATTGGACTAGATAACCGTGTAAAATATTCAACAAACCTCTGGTAATGACCTTCCAAACCTAGAAAACTACAAATCTTGGTAATATTTGTGGGTCTTGGCCATTCTTTAAAAACTTTCGTTTTAGCAGGATCAACAATTATGCCATTTTTGGAAACAATTTGACCAAGGAATGAAATTTGTTGTAACCAAAAGTCACACTTGATGAATTTCCCATAAAGTTTCTTTTATTTTAAGGTTTTGAAGACTACCCTTAAATGACATTCATGTTCCTCCATACTTTTGGAATAAACCAAAATATCATCAATGAACACAACCACAAACATATCCAAGAACTCACGGAAAATTATATTAATATGATCCATGAATATATAAGGTGCATTGGTTAACCCAAATGGCATAACTAAAAATTCATAATAGCCATATCTAGTATGAAACAAAGTCTTTGAAATGTCTTCTTCCATTACTTTCAACTGATGGTACCCCAACCGCATGTCAATATTCGAAAAATACTGAGATCCCTGGAGCTGATCAAACAAATCATCAATATGAGGCAAATGATACTTATTCTTAATAGTGTTGTTATTCAATTCTCTATAATAAATGCAATGTATCATTGAACCATCTTTCTTTTTAACAAACAAGATAGGAGTACCCCATGGTGATGTGCTAGGTCGAATGAAACCTTTATCTAATAACTCCTACAATTGCTTCTTTAACTCTAAAAGTTAAATTTGAGCCATTCAATTAGGGGGTTTTGAAATTGTCTTGGCATCAGGAACTAAGTCAACAGTATATTCAACTTCACGATCAGGTATAATACCAGGCAACTCATCATAAAAAACATCAAGGTACTCATTTACCATTGGCACATCATTAATCTGAGCAGTTCCTTTATTTTAAACAATATGTGCAAGGTAACATTCATTTCCATCTTTTACCAGTTTTTCGACTTCCTGATATTTTTTCAAAAGCAGGGGTTCATTCCTGTACACAAACTGAAAATCATTCTAAAAATATACCTCTTTAGCTCTGTAGTCAATATTAGCATGATAAACAGAAATCCAATCCATGCATAATATAAAATCAAACTATACTAGAGGAAAAACAATAAGGTTTGTAGGTAGATTATTTCCAAAAATAAGGAAATGAATGTTCTTATGTTATCTTTTTTATCTCAAAATTTCTTCTAGGGGTTTTTACTATAATTTTAGTATTCATATCATGAGATGGAATTTCCAATTTACTAGAAAACATCTCAGAAATGAAAGATTGTGTAGACCCTGAATCAAACAACACATTTGCATAATCTGAACAAACAAACAGTGTACCTAATACTACTTCCGTTGATGGACCAACTTCTTCTGAAGTAGTTGCAAAATATTTCGCCACCCCTTTCTGCTTGTAGTCTGGCTACTTTCCATCGGTTGAGTACTTTGTTGGACACTCATTTTCAAAATGACCCATTTTATTACACTTAAAAAAATTTACTGACTGTAAATCAGATTTCATCCTACCATTAAAATGATCTTTTTCAGTGCAATTACGAGCCTTATGTCCCATTTTACCACATCGGTAGAACGTACCAAAATTCAAGAGACATTCCCCAACATTCTTTTTACCACCATTTTCACAAACTGTAAACTAATGTTTCTTACCATTAGAAATTTTTGAAGATATCATCCCTTTCACCTGCCACCTCGACCTCTTATTTGGTTATTTGTCAAAGAATACTTCATCATTGGAAAACTCCATTTCCACCTTCTCCACACAATGAACATGTTTTTCATAACTTTTGAACTCTCGAGAAGCAAAATCCCTTCGATATGTTGGCTTTAATCCTAAGTAAAAATGGTTGATTTCACTATCAATATCTTGTATGAAATTTGGAGCATACCTTGCTAGTCGAGTGAATTTTTCTTCATAAGTAGCCTCTCAGTCATCCTCTTTCCTCAATTCAAAGAATTTGTTTTCTATCCTAAGACGAACCACCATAGGAAAATATTTCTCTAGAAACATACCTTTGAATTTATCCTAATCGAGAGCATTAATATCCTCATTATCCCTGATATTTTTCACCATCGACCACCACAGATCAACTTCACCTTCAAAACAGTAAACTGCAAGACTAACCATTCGATGTTCTGAACAACCCATGACATCAAAAATCTTCTCCAGTGCTTTAATCCATTCTTCAGGTAGCACAGGGTCAGATGATCCTCTGAATGATGGGGGATGTTTCCTCATAGAATGCTCCACTACTGACACGTTCCTCTATGTTTTATCTGGCTGATCTCGTACAAGGATACCACCACCATTTATCACCTGAGTTAACTATGCCATCACTGCAACAAACTGTTCAGTTCCAATTTTGACCATCTAAGGTTTCTGATTTGGAAGGTTGTCTTACTCATGATTTCATCCCAACATAGTTTCCCTATTTCCTATGTGGAAAACCATTATGAACATAGAAATATCTTAGGCGAAGTAACATGGTAATCTGTAAATGCTATAACACATCATTCTTAACATAAATTAATTTTTGGAAAATAATTTAACAATATTATAACTCCTAAAGTAGTCTAAACCAACCTATGATACCATCTATATGGACCCGACCGTAAATATTACAAAATATTGAATAAAATGAATAATTCACATTGATGAACCTTTCAGGTTTATAGTTTTACAGAATTAGGCCATAACTATTACATTACATCTCAAATACAGAGTATACAATATTACTCAGTTTCCGTTTTTTTTACAAAATAAAAACTCTTGAAAAAAAGACATGTCTTATTCCATGTGAAAGAGATCATGGCTTTTCCTTGATCCCATCTTTGACCCTATTCATCTTTAAGTCATGTGAAAACATTTCAAAACATGGGATGAGCATAAAAGGCTCAGTAAGGTTTATAAAACAATGAATGAAAACATTTGTTCATAAATACATACAAAACATGAAATATTTTACATAGCTCATGAAATCATAAGATTTATGAAAGACACATAGAAATCATAAATCATAAAGGTAACTCGTGGAATCCATATCATACTTAAATTATAGCTATCACAACTACATAGGGAGTTACTTTGGAATACCCATCACCGTATATTCCCAAAATCTCATAGGATAAACATTCACGTTTATCTCCGTCACATTACCCAATGCATTGGAGAGCTATCTCGAGCTCACCCACCATAGGTTTATCATAGAACCACCCATATACGTAAATAATTCCCAATAACTATAACATGATCATATCACATAACATATGCATAAAGGAAAGATAACATTTCCACATTGCAATAATAAAATGTCATTTCAATATATTGAAATAATAAATCCAATATCAAAATCATTTTCAATACCAAAATACATAAAAATGGTATATGGTATTTATTTTTCCTTTTAAAAACATTGCGGCTTGTTATGGAAGGCAAAGATCAAATAATACTCGTGGCAGTGGAAAGGTCGTTGTCACCGCTTACATTAAAAAAATTCCTTTTTTTCATTTAGTAAAACGATTCATATAAAAATATTCCCTTTGAATAAAATGAAATGTCAAAGTGGTTTATAGACCGTATAAAAGAAAGTCATGTATAAAACTAAAAATGCCTCAATGAAAGGAGATTGAGACGAAGTCCCTTACCTCGTGTCCGACTTGACCCGTTCGTTCTTTAATATCCTGAATAATAAACTAAAGTTAGTTTCTACTCTCATAAGAAACTTTTCTAGTTTATTATTCCATTTATATCAATTATTACCATGTTATATATATTTTGTAAACATTTAAGTTAATAATGTCCATTTTGTCGATATTTGGTACTTGAGTCAAAAATGAACTTCTTATAATTACATGTTGTCCATGTGGTCAATAGTCCATTATGTCCAGAATGGTATTCATGATTTAGATATCACATATATCATATATATTCTATATATACATGTATTTATAATAGTATATAACTTTTGGAGGTAAGAAATGAAATGAACCGTTAATGGAGACGGTAAGCCGTACGTACGCATGAACGCCACTTTCATTTCTATTTCGTATTTTAATGGAATTATAAAATAATTATACATAGGTATATTATAATTCTAGTATAATATAATTTATAATATCATTAACTCTATCCTTTATAAATCCCACACATGGGAATAACAAATCGCATCACATTGAGGGGGCGGTAGTCCGCACTTCCTCTAATGTGATTATCGTACTTACCCACTATGGAAGCCATAAAGGCTTGATATAATTGGGAAGTACATAAGAATAAGGAAATCATAAACATAATATATATCATATATAAATACAGTTCTGTCATAATGGCCACCATGAGAGGCGGTAATATGTAATTGAACAATCATCGTTTTGTGAGGCGTTAGTTTTCCATCAACAGAAACATTATGTTATTCATCCATTATATGGAGGTTTGTGTAAGTGTAGTTAGAATAATTCTCATAAAAACATCTTAGTATATTTAGGATACTGGATTTTTTAAAAAATAAAGGAAATAAAAAGAGTTTTGGGGTTGGAGAAGTAAAATAAAAGAAAACAATTTAAGAAAAACTGTTACCTTTAATTTGGTTAACTCTCTTTGGTTTGAACCAAAGGACTTCTTGAAATGCCTTCTGCCTAAGGTAAGGATTTTAGGAGGAGGAGAGGGATGTAGGGAGCCTAATTGGGCAGTGGTTGGACGAACCAAAAGGCTTGATAGGTTTGTGTAATTGCATAGAAGTGGTCTCTTTTTATAGGGGAGAGGAGGGGCTCTTTAGGAAAGTGTGAAAACATTATTTTATTATATAATGATATTTGGTTTATAATGGTCCACAAATCATTAAGGTAGAAGATAATATGACTCATATTAGAAATAAAATCATCCAATCAGAAGTATACTTGTTCTGTATAATATTTTAATCATTATAATCTTATTTATTTTAATAATTTATTAATGAGGTAAATAATGCATCATTATTGTGTCATAAATAATTTAATTTATTTGATGTCTAAAAATTATAAAAAAAATAATATCATGTATGAAGTCTTTTTATATTTCCAATTAATATTTATAGTCGAAAATATGACTTATATAATACCATATAAAAATTAATTACTTAATGAATTTTGTTGAAGTCAATTTTGTCTTCACATTAAATTAATTAATCTAAATTGTCATTCTCACTCCCAAGTGTCTCAATGGGGTCCCAAAATCGACCCATAGTTTACCATGGTCGTAAATGACTCAACCAATAAGGTTTTGATAAGTGTAAAAGTAATTTCTAATTATTATAATATTCTTTTATCCTTGAATTACTTTATTTACCTTTAACCACGGTAAATAAAAGTCAAAAGTTACTATTCATCAAAAATTATTTTTATATTATTGAACCACATTTTACTTTTTAATAACAACCATGTATGTTGGATTTTTGAAATTAAATTCACAGAAGTGGTAAAATTTTATTTAAATGAAAAAGTCAGTTTTTTATGTACCACTAAGTTGTTTCACTATTTATAAAAAATTGACGTTTTTCAGAAAAATACCAAAAATTCAGCCTAAGCATTATTTTATATTCCAAATTCAAAATTGATGTCTATATTTACAAATTCAAAACATAGAAGTGGAATTAATTAATTTTAAAATTAATTCCCATTATCAAAAAAAATAGCGTGTTTTTAAGAAACAATAACTATCAAAAGATTGATACTTGTTTATGCCCAATTTTAAAGTGAAATTAATTCCAATGACCAATATTGGATTAAATGGTAAAAATATATTATAAATTCACTTTAATACAAATTAAAAAGATAATATATCCATATAAATAAATTATATTAAAAGAAAATTTTGAATTAAAATACAATATTTTTCACTATTCATTAAAAAATGAACTTTATCAGACAAATACCCAAAAATTACCCAATGTAAAATTTGATATCCCCATTCTAAAGAAGGATTTTATTTGGTCAATTAGAATGTATTAAAGTGACCAAAACTATATTTAAATAGGGTTCGCCATTAAAAGGCGATAAATCGACCCATTAATGTAAATTATGGTTAAAATTAGATTCATTCATATTTTAAGCCTCTAACTTTTATTGGATAAGTGTAAATACATTTAACAAATAAGTATAATCATATTGTAGTCAGTTTCATTCATTCCCACCAATACAACGGCTTGGAGTTAACTACCATTTAAAATAATAGTATTATATTATTAATGTGCAACGTAAGATTCAAAAGAAACTCATTGTTGTGTATCAAGTACGCTATCGAACATAGAAACCTCTTTAAAGTAAAATTAATATTTAATTAAAAAATATTAATAAATATAAAATATGTATTATTCTTAATTTACCTAGGATGTTAGACCACTAGTCTAATATTCCAATAGAAGTGATTATCCATTGGTTCCTTGGAACCAACTCATTCCATTTTTCCCACAACGAAGTTGGAATTAGACTCTAGGATGTCTATTGAATAGGCAAGATACCCCCCTTGGGGAAATGTGAGACAAATTTCTTCCTATCATTGATGTCTGGGATAACCCCTCAAAGACTCTAGTTTTTGTGAGGGATATGCTCAATATCATGAAAGACAAGTTAAGAAATGTGATTTATATATGATCGCTCATCTCTTTTAAAGATTTGATCAATATTTTACTCTATCGTAGTAGAGATTGGCCGAATGCTATATGCCCTTACTGGTTCCCATCCCAGAAGGTCCATAATAGTTTTAGTTTATATTCGGAAATCATAAAAGTAGGAGAATACACTACATGTGTTTATTAGGTGAGGCTGTAAATATTTATAGTCCTTAGGATTGATGGTTTCATGGAAATATTTTTTAATGGGTGGTTTTTTACAGTAGGGGATGTGTGTTCATGAATCCAAGTTGTCACTTTGGTAATGGAATCTTGAGTGGTAGAGATTCATCCTCTTAATATAGTTGTATTGACCCTTATAGGCATCTGGAATATCTTGAGCCATATTCAATAGGAAAATATCCCTTATAGACTCAGTGGTCCTTTACAGTTTTTATTTGGATAGATAGGGGATCACCTCCATTGATACAGTTATCACAACCCCACCGTAATTACTGGTGCCTTGTTTCACCCCAGGCTACTATACATCTCTTGATTTGAGTACGCACCATTTGGCCCTGATGAGGTTGTTGATCTGGTGAGATGATCTGACCGTTTCTATTTCACACATTATCTTTCACAAACTAGGACAATTATTGAAAATGGAGATGACTCACTAATTGAAAGGTCATGCATGTTATCACGTCATGATGTTGTTCTAATCAATTTAGTTTCATTACATTTGTTTCATATCAGTACGGTTTAGATCAATTTAGTTCATGTCAGTTGCGGTTATATTGGTTTTAATTAATTATATTTGGTCCAATTTGATACATAATTTGTTGGTTTGTATGGTGCCACTTTATTTAGTTCAACTCATTTTGGGTTTACTCTTCGTAATCTTATTTTGTTTGGTTTCCTGTGGTTCATCTTGGTTTGTTACATTTTATGTCATCCTAATTGAGGCAGGTCACTGATTATGTATGATTTGTTTTGATACAACATGATACGATTTGTTTTATATCTTCTTAGTTATAATTTATTTGTTTGGTATATGATAATTTGATTTTTTATAGATTAATTTAGGAATATTCAATTTTACTCTTTATAGGTTATTCGAATTCAGATTATTTTTATTTTTCCTACTTATATTATGTCTTATTTCATTAAATTCAGTTTAAATGAGTTCATGATGGTTTCATTTAAAATTATTTGTTTCATCCTCAAGAATTTGTTGCATTGAATCAGTAATCGAGAATCTAGAATGGGTCACCCATACATTAGACATCCATGAAACATCAAATAAACAAAAGTAAAAATTATAAATAACCCAAATGAGATTAATATAATTAACATCAATTTAAACTTAAAAAATGAATCATAAAAATAAGATTCAATGAAATCAGAATCAAACATACACTAGGCCGTGTTAGACAAATATAACAGAATATACCAAAATAGAATTAAAAAATCAATTATACCCATATATCCATTGTACAATATCATATTTCTCAGCATATCTCCACTCACGCATCAATAAACAAACATGATATGATTATACGAATGGATAAATCTGGAACATATAAAATGATTTGAGGTACAAACACACACAAATAAAAAGGTAGGATGTTAAGTAGTTATTTTCAAGAAATTCATACCTTATATAGACTTTTCATAGAAACATAAATCACTAAAAGCACAAAATTAAATTGGTCTAAACAAAGAGAGAAGAATAAACCAACCTCAAATGGTGGCAGATGAACCCAGACTATCCACACCACTTTTCCTTCAGCATCGGATGCCAAAACATACCCCATGAGACATGAGAGAACCATGATACCCCCTAGAAACATGGATGAATGTTAGAATCAGGAAACCTCAAACCCCTAGGGTTCAACCGAATGAAATCGGGCAACCGAATAGAGGAAAACACTATGAAATTGAATAATTAAAGCAGATGAATTCTTACCTGGAAGTACTGATCAAGAACCCTCAAGAAATTTGGATGAAATGGTGGAGGAGAGGGAGCCGAGAGAGGGTGGCATCACGCGGGGTGTTCGGCCATGGGGGGTCTTGCGCACAACTAGATAAGGGGATGAGGGACGTCGTCGGAGAGGGGAACGTCGCCAGAGGAGAGGGATCCAGGAGCTGAGAGGGGAGGGGGACTTCATCGTCAGAGAGGGAGCCGAGAGGGGACGATTGAACTTTGCTGGAGAAGAGGGATCCGAGAGGGGTTGGGGGTCAGGAGGCGGAGGCGGAGGTCGGGAGGTCGTGGATATCGAGGTTGGGAAGGGGAGGGGAGGGCCGGGAGGCCGAGTTTGGGGAGGGTTTGCATGGGGGGAGAAAAATTTAATGGGATCCCGATAAAAATCAGAAATTGGTAATGTATTCCGACAATTTTAGCAAAACCGTAGGGATAAACCCCAATTTCCCAATAGTTCTTCTAAACCGTAGACATTCATGCGTTGGTATAAACCCATTTTCCACTACTGCAATGATCACAAATATTAATGATTTAATGAAAACGTTAGAAATTAAATAAATGAATTATCATAAATATTTTATCAATCATGGTTAACTAATTAAATAACATCCCTGTAATATTAGAAATATGATTGAAGGGTAAAACAAGGTAAATTTTACTCATAATAAAGTAAAATACAATAATTAAATTTTAATTTAGACTAGGAATTCCATTACATGATTGGGAATGAAATCATAGAACTATGTATAGTAAACATCCGTAGTATGGATACATAATTTATTTGGGGATTTCTCATGAGATAATTGGGTTTAAATAAAAAATATATTGGTTTTAAGGACCAATGTCTATTCAATACGAATTTTAGTAGAAATAATGAGGAAATCCAAGTCAGAATTTAAGGATAGGGGAATCTACTCAACAGATCAAATTGATTTTAATCCATAGTTGGAAAGACCACCTACCTAATTGGTTTGTTATGATTTTCATTTAAATTTCTGGATCATCAAGAAATGTAATGGGGATCCTTTCCAATATATTGTGAAATAATATAGAAATTATATAAATTATAGGTAGAGATATTGATACTTGATAAAATAGTTGAAGATTTAATAAATAAATAAATAAAAATTTAATTTATTATATCTATTTAATTTAGTATTCAAAAAATGTAATAATAATAAACTCTTTTTTTTAGAATAAAATGACAATTTCTTCATCCACAGAATTTGTATGACCAATATTGTAGAAATAAAACCTCCTAACTAAAAGTAACATCTTGGAGTTATTTATCCACCTTGATGTTGTTTTATACCATGAACCAAACTATTATGTTTTAAATTCCTAAATTCATAATCTATCTACTTATGTGGAGAGTGATGAAGAGTTCATTTTATATGAATTTTTTTTGCCATGTTAGACATTCAATGTTTGATTCTTTCATCGATGCCTAGTGAACTGATGAAGGCTCCTGAAAACATGGATATGTATATCAAGCAGGAGATCCTCTATTGCCTTTACCATATGATATATAAAAGGGAATGTTTTGTTATTTCCAAGGTATTATTTCAGAAAAATCTATGAGTGGCTTTCCCAACTAGGCCTCACCTATTAAATATCATTAGCAACATTGTGAACATAGATGTTCTTGGGTTTTATCTCCCTGAATAATAGTACACCTACCTAATTCTAGCATCACTCCCATAAAGAATATTCATATATTTTATAAATTTGTATAGGAAAATCATAAAGAATATTCCCCTAGACTGTATAAATTTTTTTAACCTGGTATATAGGTATATGAAAATTGAAAATTCATCTTCCCTTATGGTGAAAATATGGAATGGGAAAGAAAGTTTTTTTAAGACGAAAACATCATTTTCCTCTCAAATAAGAGGAATATCAATGTAAAAGCAAGGGGAACATATTATTTCTATTATGTATGTGGCATGAAGGGCCACTGGAGTTGAAATGGAACCTATACAATGATGTAATGGTTTGATTTAGGTGAAATTATTATCATGAGAATTTTATTTTTTCTACAAATTTAGTATTATATATATTATGGTTCTCAAATATGTATTCAAATTTTGGAACTATGTAGATTTTGAATGACGAAATGAATATAGGTATATCTTTGAGTATCGAAAAAATCTAAATGTGTTGATGTATCTATTAGAGACTACCACCTCACATTTTCTACCAGAATGATCATGGAATTAACGGGTTTTAATAATGACACATTTGTTAGAAAAAACATTATTTATATACCTAGACTTGATAAAAATGGATTTAATCTCAAATTTCATTATAAATATTTCTTCTTTTATAAATATATCATATGTTATGGTAATTTACATTTAAATAATTGTGTTAATGTGTTGTATTTCATGAAAAAATAATGGAAATCGATAATGATGTTACTACATATGAATCATTTCACACCCAACATTGATCTCGCTAGCTATTTCATATAAATAAAAATAACTTGACTAAATTAAAACAATATGGATATTAATACTCATTTGAACTAAATCCACTTGGTGTATGTCACTAATGTTAATTTGAAAAAATGGTCAAGGACCCATTTACTAGGAAAGTGGAAAGGGATAAATATCTTCATGAATTAGTTCATACAGATGTTTGTGGAGAATATCGTATTGAATAAATGGGTAGTTACTCATACTTCAAAACATTTAATGATGATTTCATTAGATATGGATTTGTCTACATAATGATGTATAATTTTGATTCTTTTGATAAATTCAATGAATATGATAATGTAGTCAAGAATCCTCTTTATAATATTGATTATGAAATATCAATCAAACTATGGTAGAGAATATATTAATAAAGGCTTCATTGATTATTTATGACAATTCATGATTTTATGTCAATTGAATCCTCCTTATACACCTTAGTGGAATAGTGTAAGAGAAAGGATGAACAAAACATTATTTGTAATTTTGAGATAAATAAAGAGTAATCTGATTCTTAGATTATTGTTTCTAGGAAAAGAATTAAAAACAAAAACATATATACTAAATTGTATTACAACTAAAAAATTATATGATTTATAATATAAATTTAGTAATGTAATGAAACACTTGTTGTCTTAAATATATGTGTGGGGTTGTGAAGTAGTTTTCAAGCCCTCTTCATGTTAAAATCTAGAACCCAAAGGCACATAGAGTATCTTAATAGGTTATTTAAATGAACAAAAGGGATACTACTTATATAATCATTTAGGAAAAAAAGATGTGGTAGAATGAAAACCGCAATTCTTGAGGAGTATTTTATCATTAAAATAGATTGTGATAGGAAGATAGACATTAATGTAGTCCATTATCATGATATAAAAGTGTTAGCACATGAAAAAAAGATCAAAAATCCATCTGGAAGAAGTAATTTTTATATAGACACAAATAGTGTATAAGAGTAATAAAGAGGATAGAGAACCGGAATGGTATTGTTTTTTAGTTAGGAGGATGGTGGCTCATTAGTAGTTGATGTTATTGATCCTGTAATAAACATGGAATAAGTATGTTGTGTATGTTTTTTCAACTAGAATAAACCCATGAAATTTAAAATTTATTCAATATAATAAAACACATTATTTATTTTTGTATATGTTCTTGTTGATGTAAGATGCCTTTGTTGAAAATGGGTATTTAGAAATAAACTTGACATGAATGGACAAGTCAGTACCAGTAAGGTGTCACAGGTTATGAAAGGGTATAAATAGATTCATGGAATTGAATACGACAAACCCCTATTACCAGTTGGAGTGCTCAAATAAATAAGAATTATAATTTCTATTGTGGCCTGCCATGATATTGATATTTTGAAAATGGATGTCAAAATAGTCTTCCATAACTGAATCATTTAGAAATATGTCTATCTGAAACAATAAGAAGGTTTTCTAATTCAAAAATATTCTAACAAGGTTTAAAAGATGCATACATCCATTTATGGATTACTACAAAAATCTGGGTCATGGGAAATTCATTTTGAAGAGGCCATAAAAGAAGTTGGTTTCATAATGACTGATTGTGAGTTGTTTGTATACATATGGTTTAATGGGAGTGTATTCATATTCATAATTGTAATCTTTTATGACTAATAATTCCATAGAATCAAAATAACTATCTTATAGACAATTAATTAATGGTTGAATGAATGATTCTATGTGATCAAATTGGGTGAGGAAGCATATATTATTATGATCAAGAACTATCGCGATAGATCCAAGAGCATGATCATATGTAGTAAATGTATATACATTGACAAGATACTGATGAGATTAATAAGGATCAATACAAAAGGGCATTTCTTCTGTCATCATATGGAATTCATATAGCCAAGAAAATGATTCATCAGACACATTTCGAATGAAATATAATGAAAAAAAATCAGATGCATTAGTAATTGAGTCATTCATTTATTCTATTCTATGTAATTGGATAGATTTTTCCTACACAATATGTGATGTTGGAGGATCTAATGTTCATCCAGGTGAAACCATCGGATGTATGTCATGACATGACAGACCCTAGGTCACCCAGAGAGAGGGGGTGGGGGTGAATCAAGGTGTCATCTTTTTCTATCATTTATTTTATCTTGTTACCATGTTGGTAGAAACATAATTAACACTATATGGTGGATATTTGCAGTAATTATAACATTCAAATGAAAAATAAATACACAACACTTTTACTTAGTTCACCACTAAGGACTATGTCCAAGGTTCATATGTTTAATAGTTGTCGGTCGTACCTAATTCAACTATTCTTCAACTGGTGTGGATTTCATGGTTTGGGAATAGTCAATCTGTCCTAGGAACTATAACTTTACAAAAGTTTGTGGAAAGAAAATCACTTCCCTCAGATCACTACCATTGACTCCCCGTGGCTCACAGCCTAGGATAAAGTCACACAAAGTTTATGGACATGAATTTACCTTCAATAGATAGGCATGAAAATAATTGACCCCTATTCATAATGAGACATTTCTTGCATTGAGGTCCAGAGTTGATGCTCTTTAATGTTAGAACTTCTTATCAATGGAAAGAACGAGATGTACTATGACTTCTTATTCTTCTTGGCGAGAATGACAAATTATATTGTGATTGTTCAAACACCAAAACACATATCAATAGGTATTACAAGAATCAACTCTTCTAATTCGATGTATGCATGTGACCATGTATGTGACAATATATATAGCACTTCCTCCTCACTTCTTTAGACTCATGCACCCTTGGTTTAGAATGATCCTCTTCAACGTATTCACTTATGTATGTACAATCATAAATTCATGAACTTTCTCTTCTACATTCTATTGTGAAGGTCCATATGAGTATAGTACCTTTTAGAACACACCTGACATATTCTCTCATTTTCATAACACATGATTTAGATATTCTTGGGAATCAATTCATCACTTATTCAAATCAAGCATATGAATTCATGTACTCACTCTCCATTACCATGAACATTCTTTTCTTCTCCTTTTTTGACATACAATGTTCACATTGATTTGATTATAGTTAGGAGCTTCGAGATTTGATCAAAATTCAATGTGTATATTTTGGTATGGATTGATGATACTATTATCCTTTTACACACCATGGGTATAGAGTTCTTCTATGAACAATGTCTCCTCTGCAAACCAGAATGGTTCGAGGCCACTCCAAGTGCTAAGGATGCACAGACTTCCTCCGCACATGAAGTGCAGGCCTCCTTCACAAACTAGGATGGTTCACGGTTCTGTTGGATCTTGGGATCTCCTATTCATATAACCAAAATGGTACACAATAATATTTACTCATGTGACCTAGAATGGTTCTCGGGAGCACCCTTTATGCACAAAGAACAGTTCCCAGCTCTCAGGTCTTGCATACCGAAGTGGTACGTGGTTCCTTGTTATATAATCCCAACGGGTACGTGAGACCAACACCTCATAATATATAAATGGTTTGTGGTTCTTCTTCTTCATGAACAATAATGGAAATATGGATTCATGATCACAGAATGGTTCACAGATCCTGCATGTCCCTTCTAGAATTAGATGATTAGAGAAAATATGATTCTCAGAACTGGAGGCCCAATAAAACATAGATGCAGAAGCTTCTTCTCGAAGTTGTGGTTCTCTTTTTTTATGTATAGATCAGATCTTTTCTACATCCTTAATTTTTACTATAAACACTTCAAAATTGTGCCTCTATAACCAAAATTTTTGGTCCTTTAAAATCATCAAACCCACCTGGAGATATGATTCATATCTTGGATGATTCCTTCTTAAATTTTGCAGCCTTCTTGTCGATCGTTCATATATTCAGGATGGAATGTATCACTTTTTTGAATACCTTCATGAATCCACATGGCCTCGCCAACTATGTTTTCCTCAGACAATCACTTGTTAATCATTAAATTCTGATGCATGAAAATTTAATTGCATTCACGGAATCATGATAGTCAAAAGATCAGAATGGGCTTGACTATAGCTCAAATGGTTTCCCGAGAGGAGAGATAATCATTTGGCTAGAGCACCTAGTTCGTGGGTGTATGCGGGTGTTTAGAGGATGAAGACGACCCCCATTCAAAGATTGAACGACATCGATTCATCCAAACGCGGTGCTAGCATGATGAGTAGCTCAGATTATATCCATGTACAAGGGATGCAATGTGCGGCTGAGATCTTTAGCTAGATCATATAAACAGTCATGATTATCTCCACGTTTTTAAAACCTTGTCTCACATTGATAGGATGTGATGTTTTATCGTGGTTTATCTATCAAGATGTTATAGCAACGACTCACATTACTCCTCCTCCCTCAACGGTACCTCCCCATACCATGTTCAAACTGTGGGTGTGCTCTTAGAAACCTTACTTCTACTCGAGCACGCTCCTAGTGCCCATGTTGCACGGGTTCACCACCGTACAACACATGTGATCTTATACATAGCCCACACACAACGTTCCATCGGTGGGCTTTCCTGGAGGGCTTCCATCCAGTGCGGTTGACCCCTTTTTCCCCATGTGTTCTTGAAGTGAGGACCATGGATGGCCTTAATGGATGGACCCTTTTTTTGGTAATGGAATATAAATAATATTACTAATTACTATAAAACTAAATGTTTAAAAATACAAAATGAAAAACCTCCATTCCTAAACTCATCCACAACCTCCAATTCTCCTTATCTTTTACCCCTTCCAAAAAACATTTAAACCATCCTTAATTGTTGTAGACAATGTATCAATCCTACTACACATATGTGAAACATGGGATCAAGATAAACCATTATCTTGTTTCCATTATCCATTTTTCATAGGACAATTCCTACTTCATGATGATCACCATTTAAATCCATTGACACTCATTGATAAGAAATTCAGTCTTCATATAAAAAGTGGTCCCAACAATCCCCCCATTGTATTTTTTGTCAATAGTTCAAAATTCTCTAAAATTAGAATGTCAATGTCAAAATAAGAGTCTTATATCTGTTATTTCCCTTTCACTTTTAAAAAATCAATTCACTTTATCTCCCCCATATTGACAATAAATACAATGTTTATGGTAGAGAGGGTATTAGTCCATATATAAGAAATTGTTCCATTAATCATTTCATGATATGTCTACATGACCAATGCTCGATGTTGAAAACAAGAGGATATGATATAGACAAGAATGCTATCCATTATCCCATGATCATGATACCTCATGCAATGAGAACTCATGAAATTGTCTTCAAGAACCTTTCATCTTTCATTCAAGGATGTGGATAATATATGTGATATGACATTATCAACCTGAAACTCAGGTGCTCACATTTCCAATGACATGATCATCAGAAAATCATCAGAGTAGATTAATTTAATACCAACATAAGATGATAATTATTGAGATAATAACTCTAACAGGTTCATCATGTGTCTCCCCCTCAAGGGAACACTACTCTGGTTCTCCCACTAAGACCTATCTTCTTCGTCAATTACTTGTAGGATTAATATAATATTAAAAGTGTTAAAGAAATAAAGATGTTCTTTTTACATAATTTATATGAGTAGGAAGGATGATATGATTTTCTCAACCAAGATGCTCTGTTTTATCCACTCCTTATAATTTCACATTTTATTTTCAGTTCTAACATTGGTTGGGTGGATCTCAAGATTTATTCCATTTCATTATGTGTGAGATAACTTTCTTAAAGATAATTCAAATAAATAGAATCTCCTAGTTCAACTAATATCTTCATGAGGAATTATTATTAGGATATAATAAATGCACTGCAATTCTTAACAATGTGACCATCCTTGGTGCATCTCACACACATAACTTTTCTATCATCATGTAGAGTATTTTTATTTCAGATTACACTAGCCTTCACTTGTGAATTTTATTTAATTCTAATTCATTCCTAGTCTTTAGGCCAGAAAAACAATACGTCACTAAGAACAATGGAATTATGTTTGGTTTTTTTACATGGACTCTTTAGAGTGTCCTAATTTTTAGAAATTCTTATTGTTGTACCACTCTTCAAATTCATTAATTTTGAATCCAATGACTTCTCACATTTCCTTCCTCGAGTATTCTTGAGAGATGTTTATTTTTCATTATTCCTTAGATTTCATCCCAAGGTAGATTATTCACTATTAGTTGGCTTCTATGGTCTTCTTATCTTATCAGCTCTAGATATGTGTTGAGATAAGCATGCTCCATTAGTGTGACCACTCCCATTGCATACATCACATATGTTGTCTAGCATTAAAAATATGTGTGCTATATACGTGTGCTCTTGGATCTGTTTATGTTGGTTCTTATTCTCTAGATTTCTCCATTTTTACATAAGCTTTCACTATTATTTTTCATTTAAAATATTATACCAGAAATATAGAGCACATTTCCCAAATTTGTTGCCTCACCAAAATTGACCCACAAATCTTTTCCTCTTCATATCATCAATATAATGTTTTTGGGAATTTTTCTTAATGTGTTGTTCCCTACCAGGAGAACCATATTCTAGACTCTTTTTCTTATCCACCCAATCCATTGTGGTTGGTTTCTTATACTCACATTTCCTTATCCAGGATTGTTTAGAATTTTCTTTCCAACATAATTTTTTGAAGAAACATATTTAGAACCAAGAGTACATGTTGGTATGTATGGTACATTCACTTTTTCAACCACTTGTGATGGATCGCTGAGTGATTTCATTATCTTCTAATCACATGTTGGAGGTCGTTTGGCTTTAAAATCCTATAGTGATAACTGAATAACAATAGAAACTATTTAATTATTTTGTGAAGTCTCAATATATGTCTTCTCATGATTGGTCAACAGGGCTTCCAATTTTAGACATTTCATATTGAGGATTATCTTCTAATCTTCATTCATGATCCTCTTCTCATCATTATCCCTTTTCTATCTTTCAACCCCATCATAATGAAACTTGAATTTCAATTTTAACAATGAGTCAAGTTACTTTTATTTCATGGATGTTTATTCCAAAACTATAACCTTGATTTTAGTGCCCTTTTTCATCTCATATTTAAATGCATGAGTATTTTATTACAGAGTCTTATTGACTCCCTCATTATCTATAAGGGTTTCAATCAATCTGGGAAACTTATATAATTATGGTACATTCTATAGTGGGAATTCCTCCACTTTATCAGCTTCTCTTCCCTATTGGGTGAACTCAACCATCATACATTGAAATATTATGTAAATACCAGCAACTATTTCTTCGAGAATATCATGCATATAGGTTCTTTATTTCTCACGATCTCCTGAAAATGAGATAGAAGTGTCTTTTTTTCTATAGTAGAAAATTGATCCTCCCTCTCTTCAATTCCCAAGCCTGTTATTTCTTTATTATTGTATGGCCAAGAAGAATCGGACACTACATTTTCTTTGGATATGAGAGACATCTTCAACGTCTCCTTCTCTTTCTTTTTCAGGTTCTTCATGGTCTTGTTGGGGGTATATTTTTTCTCATAGATAATTGAACTCTCATCAATTCATCTCTTCATTGTCGACTCATGAAACATCATCCAAATCCTTTTTTAGTAAAACTATTGAGTTGTATCCAACAAACATAAAAATATTTACTTTGATACTAATTGATAAACTCTAGGTCTCCCTAAGGGTGGGGAGGGGTTGTATCAGGGTGTCAAATTTTTCTTTCATTTATTGGAACTTGTTCCCACATTGGTAGGATTTAAATTAACCATGTATGAAGGATATGTGCATTAATTAAAACATTATAATGAAAAAGGAAAACATATAATTTTTACATAGTTCACCATTAAGGGCTACATCCATGTAGAATACACATATAGGTTGCTAGTCATACCTAATTCCACTATTCTTCAACAGATGTGGATTAAACATTTTGGGTATAGTCACTCTGTCCTAGGTGCCCTACCTTTAGAAAAGATCAGGGAAAGCTCACCGCTTCCCTATGATAACTTCCGTTGACTCCCCCTAGCTCCATGCCCTGGATAAAGTCACACTACATTTATTGACATGAAGGTCCCTTAAATATAAAGGAATTAAAGTATTTGTCTCATGTTAATCATGATTCATTGCTTGAACTGAGATCTAGAGTTTATGCTCTTTAACATTTAATATTCTTCTCTATTGAAACATCCAAACGTACTATGACTTCTTATTATTCTTTCCCAAAATCCCAAATTCTTGTGTAATTGTTCAAACATTGAAACACAGCTCAATAGGCATCACCAGAATCAACTCTTATAATACCATGTATGAATGTGACCTTGCATGTTACAATATAGATGTATGGTTCCTCTTTACTTCTTTATAAATGTCCACCTTTGGTTTAGGATGATTCCCTTCAAAGTATTCATGTAAGCATGTACATGAATAAATTCATGCACTTCCTCTTCTCTTTTCTGGTGTGATGTCTGAAATGAGTATGGTACCATTTAGTACACAGTAGACCTCTTCCCTCCTTTTTTTAGCACTAAATTCAAATATGTTGGGGCTTTAATTGTGTTCTTCTTCAAATCATGCATATGAATGCATGCACTCACTCCCCATAACCATGCACATTCTTTTCTTTTCTTTTTCTTAACATACAATGTTCCTGTTGATTTTTTATAGTTATGAGCATGTGGTTTTATTTAAACATCAATGTGTATATTTAGGTATGTCTTGATGATGTTGTTTTCCTTTTACACACTGTGGCTATAGAGTTCTATTTTGAACATTGTCTCCTATGAAATCTAGGATGGTTTGCAGCCTATCCTTTCACTAAGGATACACATTTTTCCTTTTCTTATGATGTGCATACCTCCTTCGTGAACCAAGATGGTTCGTAGTACTGTTTTTTCACGGTACCTCCTATTTGGAAAACCAATGTTGTACGCAGTACTATTTCTTCATAAACCTAGAATGGTTCATTGGAGATCTCTTTGTGAACCATGAATAGTTCAAAACTATCATGTATTTTGTACCATAGCGGTAGGTGGTTCCTTGCTTCACACACCTGAAGTGTATGTGGGACCTACTATTTATGAGTTAGGAATTGATTGTATTTATTCTTTATCACGAACCAGAATTGTGCATCGGAATTCACGAACCTATAAGGGTTCATGGATCATGCATCCCCCTTATCGAATCTGAAGATAAATGAAAATATGTTTCTCATAACATAATCTCCGGAAAAACAAAGAAGCATCCGCTATGGCTCAAATCGGTGGGTCTCTTTTTATATGTACAGGTAATATCTTTTCCACATCCATTATCCGCACTATACACACTGAAAAATTCTTCCATGAATAACCATGATTTTGGCCCATTTAAATCATCAAACCCACATGGAGATATGCTGCATATCATGTATTTTCCCTTTTTCATGATCACAACCTTCTCAATGATTGTTCATGTTTTCATAATGGCATGTATCTCTTTTCAAATCTCTTCTCAAATCCATGCGGCCTTGGAATCTTTTTTTGCCCCCTCCAAGAACTTGTTTTTAATTACATTTTCATGCATGAAAATTTAATAGTATGCATGGAATCTTGATAGTCGGACGATCATAATGGGCTTGATAGGAGCTCAAATGGTGGCAAGAGTGGCGAGATCATCATTCAGATGGAACTACTTATTTGCGGGTGTATGTGGGTGTCCAGAGGTTGAAGATGACCCCCCCCCCCCCCGATTGAAGGTTGTATGACTCTGATACTACCACACAGAGTGCGTGGATGATGACTGGCTTAGATTATATCCTTGTACATGGGATGTGATGTGTGGCTGGGATCTTCAACGAGATCAGATGGACGGTCATGATTATGTCGTCATTTTTAAAATCATTTCCCACATCAAAACGTTGTGATGTTTTCTCACAGTTTATCAATCAAGCCATGACAGTAGTGGCTCAAATTACTCATCCTCTCTCCACGATACCACCTCGCATTGTGTTCACAATACGGTTGTTCTCATAGAATAAACTCTTCTCCTTGGGCGCATTCTGAGGGCCTACGCTGCACGGGTTCACCACCATGTGACACTTGTGGGCTTATAAATTGCCATTGCACACCCTACCTCCTACGGGCTAGCCTTGAGGGCTTCCCTAGTGTGTAGTTGACCCCTTGGGACTCGCATGTGCTTGAGGTGAGCACTTTTACTGGCCCCCATGGATGACCCATTTTTTGGTATTTTCATATAAATAAAATAACTATTAGTGTAAAACTGAGTGTATACATATATAAAATGCCAAGCCTCCCTTCCAAAACTCATCCACAACTTCTTATTCACTCACTTCCAAAACTCTCCCAAAACCACTAATGCTCCTTCTCTTTTAATCCTTCTAGAAAACACTCCATCCTTCCTTAATTGTTGTAGACAATGTATCACTCCTGATAAACATATATGAAACTTTGGATCAAGATCCACCAATGTCTAGTTTCCATTCTCCATTTTTCTTTGGAGAGTTCCTTCTTCAATTTAATCACCATTGACAAACATTGAGACTCATTGACAATAAATACAATCTTCATATGAAATGTGTTCCCAACATGACTATCCTAATGTATATGATGCATACTAAGGATAAGTTTTTTGTTTATGGGGGATATGAGGAACTAGTCATCAAGACTACATGCTCATTCAGTCTTCTAAAATGATCAAAATGTCATGATGTCCCAAATCTAATACATATTTACTATTATTAGAGTTATTGTGAACATTAAGAGCTCAAATTTGGCTATAGAAGAAAATCCTATAGTAGTGTCTTAGAATATTGAGGTTTCAGATGAAGCTAAAGAAGCATTATGGATGAAAAATGTCTTCCAAGAATATTTTGTTTTATCGTGATGTGAATATCCTATCACACTCTTTTTTGATAATGTAATAGTAGTGGATCTTGTAAATGAGAAAACATCACATCAATGGATGAAGCACATACATCAGAATTATCACCCCCTGAAATATTTTTCCCTAGGAGGTGAATATTTTTAGAGTATTATGTTAACATAAGACATTATGGAAGAATCCATGGATAAATCCTTGATGTAGTAGAAACATGGATACCATTTTAGGTCAAGTATACTAAAGGTTATAGGTAGTTATCTCTAGTAAATGTATTATTTTTTTGTAGTTGGTGTCTTAGGACAAACTGTATGTACTTTTTTTACAAGTATATTTACTTTATACAATATTAATAGAACATAAAATTACATATTCTTTTAATCCACATAAATGTAATGTAATAATTTTTTAGAGTATATGTCACATTGACATGGTCATAACATTTCCCTACTTTGATGTGAACTTCAATGTGTTATGAAAATATTCTCAAATAATTTTCAATGGTTGGATAATATAGTATAATGGGACATATAGTATATAGTCAGTCTTGTGTGAGTAGTTATAAGCAGGTGAAGCATCTTCTAATGAAGTTTTCCCTTGGTAATCTCTAACATGGGATATTTTGATAATATACCCACCAATATGAATTCCAATTATTTTTGCGCCATCAGATATTTTTATCTACGATCTTGTGTGGTGGTACTTAGAATTTAATATTACTATTAACGAAAGTCACAACTCACATACATAGAAGTATTTCATAAAATGTGATGATAATAGTTCTGGGCGATGTTTGATACATAGTAAAATGTCATTAATGAATAGTTCAAGGATGGTTTTGACCCTTCTATCATTATTAAATCTGATATATCATCCCATTGATTAGAATAGAAGAGTCAACGAAAATTACATGGCCATTTTATGATGTCATTTTTATTTTAAAAATTTAAATAATTCCATATATAGAATATAGGATGGTGAATTTTTTTTCAAAACTACATGTTGATATATTGTAAAAATGATATTATATTACAAATTGAATGTTCATATGTGGTATTTTATGTTGAAAGATTAATTTCAAACTCTTGGGATCATCGACCCATTTCTTGATATTAATCTTGGAAAATATGAAATACTACCTAATTCCAATGGGAAATTATTATATAGGATCAAACACTAAGTGTTTCTATTGATCTATATTGAATTTTATTGTTTTTAAATTTGTAGAATATATATTATTATCATGTATGAGGAATAATTTTCTTCATGTTATATTGATCGCATAAACTAACAACTTATTTATTTTCCTTATTGTGAATAAAATTTTTATTCTAATTATTTTAAATTTGTAAAAAATATTTAATTTCTATGTTGGTATATAATTATGATTTTGTAATAAAATATTTATACACTCTTACAAAAAAATATAGAGGAGTTCAAACTAATGAATAACAAGTATGGTGACAAATATAATAAAAAACATGTTACAAAATATTCATTATTGGGAAAGTTAGTGTGTTGAAAAAATAATAATAATAAAATTATTATTATGTGGCATGGTGTTTGGTAAAGGTAAAAAATGTTAATTATTGGTTGTTATGAAGTTAAATAACATGTTAACATAAATACAAACTCTATAAAAAGATGGAGATGACTTTTGTGTAGAGAATCCAGTAATTGATAGTTATTAATTGTTTCACACAATAATTTCTCTCTCCAGTACTCCCAATATATCCCTCTCAAGAATGAAATGTTAAAGATAAATTTATTAAATACTAAATAACTACTGAATAAGAATTATAAATGAAAGACATTTAATATTTCGCTCTATCACCTGGAGATCGTATGTTGTTTCTCAGAGATCATATGAGCACATATGCATCACTTCGATAGGGATTCGATCTTTCGATCCTCAAAGTGCATCAATTTTAATTTGAATGTGTCTTTTCAGATGATAAAAATTCACAAAAAAAGTATGTTCTTAAGAACAATTTTTTATTACTTAAATTTTTAAAAAACATAACTATAAATTTGTGGTTCAATATCCCTGCCCTTGTTTTCATGAAACTATTACTAGAGGAAATTTTAATATATCTCCAACCCCCACATAGTTACGCTGCACCGAGAATTTCCATTTTTAATGGTTAACTAATCTCCATAATATTAATCACAATATAAATATAAATATAAATATTATATATTCAATAAAAATATTATTATTGTCATCCATAAAATATGTACATAGAAAAATTATTACACAATTCATCGGGATGATTTGTCGTACGTTAGCCTGAACACTGTTCTAATTTTGTGATGTAATGAATGAGTTAATGTTGAAGGGTAATTAACATTTCATGAATCATTATTTTATCAAATATATAATATAAATTAATTACATATATACTTATTACCATCCATGAAATTTGGTGATAAAAATTGATGTACATTGTTATGTGGTGACAATTATCCATACCTATGCAAGATTGACATTTTTTCTTTTCATAGGATGGATACGAGATGAAATATAGTTGTAAAATGATACTAATAACATATAAGTTTATATATATGAAACATTAGTTTTTTTAGTATGTAGACAATATATTAATATTATTTTGAGGAAAAATCAATAATTAGTCAGTGAAGAAAATTACCTCTTCATTAGCAAACTTCCTTTTGATCTTTCATAAGGGACATAATGTTGGCCTTTTTGGTGAGAAAGCCTCCTAGAAAATGGATAAGAACGTTTAATAGGGGAATATTAAAGAAATTTTTGATCTAGAAGGCTAAATGTGTTGTGAATAACTTATAGAGAAGGTTCCCTTTTATAATTGATGTCCGGGGAGCTTTTGGAGTTTCTCAGAATATTAAAATATATAAATATTCTTACAAAAAATTTCTTCCAAATTAGCTATAAATCTAAGAGGGATGATATATTAAATATTATATTCTATGATTGGTTCTTATTAATTGTTTTTTTAATTTATAAATAATTTAATTAAAAAATAATACCATAAAATTCCATGATATTCAATTTTTATAAAATTAATTCATTCAACATCAAAAAAATAAAGAAAAAATTTAAATAAGAATCAGATTTTTTATTATATCATAGTTTTTTGGTCATCTGAAGAATTTATAGATCACCTAAAATATCTAAAATCATGTTACATTTAATATTATTAATGATTTTTAACTGATTATTCCATTAATTAAAATGTTATTGCATCTCCATTGTGTAAGAATTCATGTTAATTAATTGTTTAATAAAAATTAAATACCAATAACCATGATGAAGACAATTATTTTAGATTTAAAAATACTATGTATAGTTGAATATATCGCCTAGATAACACAATATGAATAACATTACAGTTATTAAAAATAATTGTGTGTTAGGTTTGAATTTTAATTAAATAAAATATTATAGTGGTCATAATCATAAACATATGACCCCTAAATGACATAAATTATAAGCTTTTTTATTATGGTATATATATACTAATCAAATTCTTTTATAGGTCAGATTTTTCATCATTTAATGGTTTATATCAATTTATTTTTAACTAAAATTGCCCGATTTTCACTTTATCATGGTAATAAAATTACCATGTTCACTAGTGATATTAAACAATAAAGTGTTAAAATTTAATAAATTTGGTTTAACAGATTAGAAAAATTTAATATATTTTTCAAAACATAATATAAATAATATTTATAATTAAATTTTAAATTAATCAAATAAAGTCAATGAAAATATGTTTTCTTGAAAAATTAATTTTTATGCCTAAAAATGTACTTATAATAACATAAGGTATAAGTATGATTAAAAATTAATTAATCAGATAATATATAACTACATAATTATTAATTAACATTTCATTAAAATCCAAATAATGAAGTAACATTTTAATATAATGAAAATGAATTTGTTTTATAATACTCGATATTTTTCATTATTCATTGGAAGAATAATTCATAGGAAAAAACAAAAAAATCATCCTAATGTTATTTTGAAAATTTTATTTTAAAAATTAAATTTGTTATAAAATTATGTTTATATATGTTATATAAATTAATTATAATATTCACTCATAAATACAATGAAATCTATATATTAATGAATATAAATTATTGAATAATATATTAAAATTTTAAAAATTCAAGTAATTATTCACAAATAATTAATTAATACAAAACAGTTAGTAGGAAAAATATATAATTTAAAATGTCCTCAATAATATTAGTTCCCTAAAATTTAATTCTTATGTATATAAATATAACATAATAATATTTCATTTTTCATTTAATAAGGGTTTTATGTATCTTGTATGCTATCGAAATTAATATTATTTTAAAATATCAATGTTTTATTGGAAATCCATTCTAAAATAACTTTAAACATTATAACATATACATAACATGGAAAAAAGGATAGATCCAATTATTGAATAATATGAACCTTTAATCATTCACTCTCTTCCACTTTTGCCTATGGAGAAATTTTCATTGAAATATGTATACCATGTGACACTGGAATCCCATCTAGGATTTTTCCATAACAAACTTACTTATTATTTTACCAATTTATATACATTCTCATAGTCCATGTGGTGTCTTGGATCTATCATGCATGATATTCATCCCTAGAATGTTGGATTCATCGCATGAGTCTGTGATAGAGAATCACATTCTCAATTATGACTTAACCTCTTATAGTATTGTTATATCATTCCCAACTATTATTATTTCATTAACATATATTACATTGAAAACAATTATACTACCTTTATACCACTATTATATACGTGGCTCAAATTCATAGTTAATGAAACAAAATTCCCATTGGGATTTATATAATTTAATGTTCCTTGACCAGGATAATTACATTAATCCAGAAAAGGTTATATGATACTTTCATACCAGTATGTAATTTTTAGGAGTCATAGAAAAGTATTCATGTGTCAAATTCACATCTAATAAATGGTTCTTATTATAGAATTCTGTTTTTACATCCATTTTCAAAATATCATAGTTATGGAATATATAATTTTGAGGGATTTGTTAATGGAAAATTGAGAAAAGGATTCATCATAGTAAATTCGAGGATGATATCTAAGCCCACTCGCCACTAGAAATTATTAATTTGAATTTGTATTACCTATCATGCCCATATTTCTCTTGAAAACCCATTTACACACAGTAGTTTTTACATCCACTAGGGAAATAATCAATACCAAAACATGGTTTTTATATATAGAATCTATCTATGAATTCATGAATTTTGAAATATTACAGCATATATGCTATCTACAACCTCTAAATAGGAAGGTTGATCATTATTGTCAAAAATACTATGTAACTATCCTTAGTGATCCAAAAAACATATCTCACCGGTTCTCTTACCTCACTTATTCCCATATATAGTACATTTGATTCATGAACACATTCTTCCATGGGGAGTTATATTATTGATTCCAATACCGAGAGTTTTATTATCTAGAGTGTCAAAACCATCAAACATTATGTCTCTCCCTTAATCCTCCTTGAGGATGTTCTCCCTCTCAATAAATATTCCTCATCTTGTGATATTAATGTTGTTGTCTAAAGGGGTGAATATATATTATCCCCTTTACATCATGGGATAACCTATAAAGATACACTTTATGGATCGGGGAGACAGTTCGTTTCTTGGTTGAGCATAAACAGATGACTCACAAACCCATGCACAAAAATGGGGAAAAATGTTTCCTTCCACTACATTAAAATAGGTAACACCATTTGTGTCATTAGTGGAAAATTGGTTTAATAAGTATAATTTCATCTGTAATTCATATACTTAAATTGACAATGGAAGATATTCCTGACCCATCATCGAAATTACCATATCTAACAAGGTTTGGTTCATCCTTTTAGTTGCACAATTAAACTATGTTTTATATGGTTGAATTAGTTGAGTTGAAATTTCATAATTCCATGTAATTTTGATAAACAATTAGTTAAGATATTCACAATTTCGATCCAATTAATGTTTCATTATCTTCCCACGAAGATGATTTTCATCATCATTCATGATGTCTTTGAAATTATAAAAATATTCATACATTTATATAATTATGTATCTATTACCACAGATACTCAATTAATCAATAAAAGTAATAATGTATGAGTAACCACTTCTACCCTTTACTAGAAAATTGACACACACATTAGTGTATATAATATCATGAAACACTATGTATCATTTAACATGATTAAAAAATGAGGGATTGGTCCTTAGAGAAAGTAAATATGTTTGAAATATTTCATGTTTATTTAGGTGAAAAGAGTTTAAAAACCCATCTTGATAGAGTTTTGAAAAATTATTCTCATTTTGTGTCTCATATAGTGATTCTCCAACTAGGTGTTATATATGTCACATGTATTGGTTTCATTATCAAGTTCTAATATATTTTTTCATAATTTAAGGTATAAATTCCATTATTTATATATTCCACTCATTGACATATTCTGTGATTATAATATTATCATCCATTATTTGAAATGTTGCAAATTAAAACATCTAGATATATTCAATAAGATGAAATTATTTACCTTGTTAAACAAGGAATTTAATAAAACTCATTTAAAACCATAATTGATCTATTCATCAATGTGATATGGTACTATTAGGTTGATAGACCATCAACCCTTGTATATTGGCTACCTATAGGTCCTTCTCTCCTCGTGAAACATTACAAAATATTCATGGGTTCTATATTTAGATACAATTAAGAGAACCACATGTAGTTTTTAACGCCCAACATATCGATATATAAGGATAGAACTCAATAATAAAAACCCTTGAATAAACCCTTTCATTAGATGGGATATATTCCTCTTTCAGTAGCCCTTTTTTTGAATGAAAAACATGTTGCATCATGTTAATTCCCTTGACATTGGATCTTATTATTTTTGGAAAGGAAGTGATTCATATCCATATAATTAGAAGGAATATTTGAAAAAATTTCTTGTTCTTTATTTTTCTATTTACAAAATCGATTACAATATTTTTACACCCAATTTTGTTATCAATTTTGAAAATAATTATAACTTCCAAAAGTGTATTCTCAGTGATTCAAATATTATAAACTACAATTGAACTAGTGAGGGACTTATACAGTGAGGATAGAATGTGATCACTTTTAACCAAATTTGGGATCTTAATACACAAAATTTCTAGGTACTTAATGTAGAAAATAATATTTACCAAATATTCCCCAACTAGTGACAAATATCCACGATTTCAACTTAATAGTGCATTGGAGATCTCATATCTATCTAATCAGTCCTTCTCTTAATAGTGTTCTTTATAGTGAGAAACAATTCTATATGTATGTGTATACAAATATTTAATTAAATTAATAATTGAAATTGATGATATTGTTATGAATTTGACATATAGAAAATCATCCACATGAATTATATTTAGAGACAATACATATTTATTTTCCACTTCGTAAATGAACAATGGATGTGGTGTTTACAACATGTACAATTTCCTTTCATGGTATTGTATAATGTGAAATCAACAATACCATTCCCATGAATTCGCACCCTGGATAAATTTATCATTTTCATTTGTTGATCATATTATTTTTTATTTCATGATGTTTTCATTTTCGGTAAATTTGGAATAAATAATGAGTTTTAGTTTTTATTAAAAAATTTGATTAATAATTAAAAATTTATTTGAATTATTTATTTGTATCCCTTTTTTAATCCTAATATCCCTCTACAAAGCTTTTAGAAGATATTTTCTCATTTTATATTCTAGTGTAAATGATCTAAATTCCCTTATCATATCATAGAAATGGACCTAATATGATATTTTATTTTTTATGTAAGAATAAATTTTCAACTATAACAAATCAATTTTCTTTTAATTATTGATTATACTAACCAATATGAAAATTATTTTTTAGTATTTTTATTCCATTTTCCACTTAGTCACAACAAGTTCATATTTGGAGGTCAATTCTTGGATTATACTATGTTATTTCAACCCCAAACATCAAGGTAGAATTTCCATGATAATTGAATATACAATAACATGTATTGGTCAAAAACTTAACACTATGAGGTTGATTAAAAAATATGTAGTGGAAGGATAAGAAGATTATATATTTCCATTGAGGGATTTTATCCTTATGAGTAAATCCTATTTTTTTCCTTTAACATTCCTTATGGATATTATTTACAATTTACATAAGGGATTAAACTTGTCTTATAAATCATTTACACATAATCTGGTTATATTTTATTCCATATTGAGTGCATGTTAGTAATTTATTTGGTGATGAGGCAGAATTCAAAAATATAATTAATAATACAATTCTACTGAAATTTTAAAATATAAGTTTCAAGATCATGAGATTAACTAAGGGTTAGTTTATCAAGAAGATAATAAAATAACCCTAGATAAAGGGGGAAAACGTACCTTAAACCATATCTTCGGTTATGTTGCATCACTCTACAATTTCCCATATTTATCACGTTGATTGATTTTCCCTAGTCTCAATGACTCAGACTGTCTCCTATAACATGGGAGTTGTCTTTATACATTAGAAATTACTCATGAGTTTGTGATGGGATCTAGTGGATTGAATTAATTGGGATTTCATAAAATAATCTAGAAGAATATAGGGACTTAATTAATAAAGGCAATGTGATAATATAGTTTCTATTTAAATTTATATGAAAAAAAATTAAAATAAACCAATTACGCAAAAAATGGAGGGTCTAAAATCATTATCATCTATACAAAATATGAATCACGAATAAATTTTAAATATTTTTATCAATTACCTGAATTAATTTTTAAAATAATATAACATGCCTTGAAATAATGTAATTAATTCAAATTTTCATAATTCCATAAAAAATCCTTTACTCAAAATGAGTTATAATTTTGAACTAGATTGAATTAATTTAAAATTAATAGGTCACAAAAGTGTACTTGGAGGAAACCTAAATTGTTCATCAAAAATTTTAGCATTGAAATTCATTTAATATATAATTTTTAATCCCATGATAAGGAATTTAATTTCATATGAACTACACACAGAACACATAGTAAAGAGGTGTAATGGTACATTTAATTATTCAATTTTTTAAAATTTGAGAACACTTAATTGAAGAATACTAAATGGAATGCATAATAGTACACATTGTGTACATTACCTCTTCCCAAGTCCACAACACATTCCATGAGCAGGACATGGTTCATATCATTGATGAGTTTGAGGTACAAGACAAGTACTTGGAATACAAGTTGTGTAACCTTGGTGTTCCATCAAATATGTGTCCCCATGTCGTGTAACCAATACAATGATCACTATGAAACCTTGTGTTCTCTTCCACGAGATGACAAATAGTCCATTTCTTGTAATGTAGTTAAAGTCCGTGTAGATTTATATATCGTGGTCTAGTTAGTCTGGATATATACATTTATCCAATCTGTTTAGATATTAGAACCTATTTGTCATATATCAATAGAATGATAAAGACACATATGTGAAAACAAAACAACATGGCATGTACTATGTCAGTACACATCATGTACATTTTTTTCTCAAAGAAGAGACTTTAGAAGATCCAAATGTAAATGTACAGAGGATTAGAAATTTTTAATAATTAAACCATTACTGGAGATGTTATTAAGAATGAATAAATGATGTGTTTATTATGTAGTATTATTTATATATATTTTTTTATTTTTAAGAATGAGAAAATTATTATAATTAACCAATCAATAATTATTAAATATTTATTAATCATGTGGCCTCTCTTATACGACTTTTAGGTTGTATGAAAAAATATAATCCTTTGATGGTATGACCAACAATGCTTTTAGTCATAAATAACATATAATCACAAAATTTAATGATCATGATATCGCATCCATTGAAATGCCCTAGATTATAATAATACATAACAACACTAGAATAGTGTAGATTGCTTCTTCACATGTAGTTTATAATTAATATATTGGGAGATATAAAATTACCTAAAAATGTAATTCCACATTCATTGATAATTTTATTTAGTAAAATTTATCACACTATCATTATGATTTTGGATTGAAGTTGAAAATAACTATAGTGGTGTTCCCCACATGCAGCACAATCCATAAAAAACTCCAAATAATCATTGGGTTATAGAACATCTGATCCAAATCTCTTTCATTGTTTATGGTTGATCACAATAATATTCTTCGTGATGATGAATATCCCTTGAAATTCACTTAAGGGCTAGAGACAAGAGGAAATGAGATTCCAATTTAAGGCTTTATCCAATATCTCTATACCCACTGTTCCTACCAAAAGTGAATTAGTATAGTGATATAACTAGATATTTATTATAAATGGGTTGTGCTTGGAAGATATCACACATGCAACCATCTATCTTTAATATTCATAATTCACACTAAGTCCCTCAAATAGTGATTATATTTTTATCAATCGCAATACTTTATTAGTGCATTGATAATGTAAATAAATATTGATTATTTATAATGGGACCATTAATCCAGGTTTTTAGTAATTCGTTAGCTTTTACTGATTATAAAATAATAAATATTTGACTAAATAAATTTATCTACATTATTCAATGATAAATTTAATAAATAAAATATTCTCAAAACATGAAATAAAATTTTTATTACTATTATTTAACAAATTTAATCATTTGAAAAAATTTAATAAAATTAGGGGAATCAACCAAACCAGAATAAATATTGTTTATTAAACATTTTTATATTCAATAATTGATTTTTATATAATAGATACATTATGTTTATGACCATATTGGACACATTTTTAGTGTAATTTCGCATACACACCTTTGTGTACAAGGTTAGAATCTACAATAATGATGGGGAATCTAATATTACAATAGATTCTATCCACTTATGATTGATTACCATGTAATATAAATCTTTTTACACAATATCAAAAATAAAATATATTTATTTTCTTCCATCAACCTATATGAACAATTTCTATTTCATTGATATTTTGGAAATGGAAATTCCCATAAAAAACCATTGGCATGGATTTATTAAGCTAGTTTCATTCCCCTAGAAGAGCCTGAGATATTTTGTTTCCTTAAGGGAAAAAATGGTTAAATAATTTATTATAATGTATAATAATTACATATCATTCAGGATACACCTTATGTATCAAAATTTCCTAAAAACATACGTAATTGTTGTTTTTGTGAATAATGTTTTGTACACTTTTCCTGATATTCATGAATGATAACATTATATTCTAAGGATAAAAGCATACATCTGTATATAGGAACATTCAATGACACTAGGAAATGTGTGTTCTATTTTAAAGGACATGTTTTCATGATCTCATATCCTAATGTTTATTGAGGGAAATAACCATTATATGGTGTCTCAATGAATTATGAGACTACCACCCCTAATAGATTTTATTTACTACGTGGATTTAGAAAACATCATTAATCCACAGAAAAAGGATCGATAATAATTTTTTGGAATCTCTAGGATACCATTGTATCCGGGAACTTCCCCAACATTTTAGTGGGATATATATCATTATGAAACTATCAAATAAAATTTTCCTTTACATGGATAATAATACTATGATAAGAAAACATCCGTTGAATTGAAAACATGTAATCAAGTACAAAAGAATTCAGTTCATGGACACAAAATCTAATAGGTTAGGAATTTAAAAAGGTATTGGGGGATCTCCATTCACTATGGGGTTAGGATGATGTAGAACACCTACTTTCTTGGTTAGATTATATATTATATCCCCTAAACACTGGTCTTCCAATGAAACTAGGTCTTGATTACCATTAAAATATTTTGGTGAATCATATTCATCATTATGGGATTATTGTAGGTAATTCCCCTGATTTTTTATAGCATAAATATCTTTGGTAGGGATATTGATTGTATATTGGATTCAACCATGGTTGTGACTTACAATACAACCCCGGTTCCTATTGCCTCTATGTTTAGTTCATGAGTCATGAATATAGATATATGGTTAATAAACACACTCATCATATAAAAGAGGTTTTATTAGATGAATTAAATTAATGGAAATGAAAATAAAGTATTCAATTGATTAGGATTCTATTTAATGTAGTCATGCCAAAGGCATATTTTAATGGGATGTTACACATTCCATTTTGGTTGGAGGAGTGATGTCTAAGAGGGTCAACCCTGACTTTAGCATTCATATATGATACAATTAATGTTCTTTTTTTATTCCTCCAATAACTCTATTTCATGGATGATCATATCATGTAGGATTATGTTGTAAATGAATCTTTTTAACTATAGTAGCGGGGGGAAATGAAATAATTAGTTTATTAAAAAATGTCTAAATGATGTAATGTTTTTTATTTATCATCTTACAAGACATCTATTCACTGAAATTCCATGAACTGCTTCTTGAATCCCCCTTCTATTAATCTCTCTCGTCTATAATGGTAGTAGAAACACATTAAACTTCATAATATGTACTTCCAAACATTAAATTCCCAAAATCATTCTTATTATAAAAAATTACAATAATGAAAATGTAATCCTAAACTGTGTGGTAAAAATTATCCTGAAAGGTTTTTTTTCATTCATCAAGCCATCCTAATCATCCCTCCCAATATTTGGCTCTTCTAACCATTGTTTTCAATGGATGTTATAAAGTATGTTAGAACTTTTTCATCTCAAAATGTATATTTTTTTCGATTCCTAAAAATTCATTTTATCATTATTAACTTTACTCATCGTGGTAGGCACGTATTTTATATCACCAGTCGAGAAGAGGTTTTACCAGATAGGGTGTGATTTTAAGATTTGGATTTAGTATATGATACATATTTAGAGTGGTAACTATTTTTCAACATTACAAATTCACATTCCTTGTGTTTCTAAGATATTGTAAGAAAATTAATTGGTTTATAAAATAGAGTGATTGAATATTTTGGAAATTAAGAAAAGTTCCCAAATCCCACCAATTTTTTTCAAAATTTTACGCGATATCTACAACTCATTATGTATTTTATTTTTAAAAATTTCCAAAAATCTACTTGAGATAGATGAAATTTTATAGAATATGTTAAACACTACCACATAGTGATTAAATATAGGAAACTATCATTATGATGATCTTTTCAATTTTATTGGTTTCAGATTGTCATCTTTTTTCGTGTTGAGGTGATTTTATTGAGGAATCACTAATGGTTTTGATTAGAATAATTAAATAGTATAACATAAAAATCAAATAACCTCTAGTGTTTTAAAATGTTCATGTATTTATATAATTCTTTTTATTCAAAGTTTTACTTCATGGGATAAAAATTGAACACAGAATCCATTAGATAGAGTTCTCAGTCACCTGAACCAATAAATTTTGGAATCACATTGTTTTTAATTTTATGTCGGGGGCATTCAAATCTACCAATATGGGATATGTGTATATATCATTTCGTACATGTTCACAACACTCTTTTATAACTCCAAATCACACTATTAATGAACCAATATGGGTGGTGAGCTTTGGGAGTATAGTTAGTTGAATGATAGCTTAAATAAGGTTAGTGATAAGCATGGATGGATATGTATTGATTATCTATAACATTGGTTGTCAAAATGAATTTTTAGTAATATTATAATCATCCATACATGGACTTGATTTCCTCCCTTGTGGTGGAAAAATATAATATCATACTGTAATTGGGTACAAATGAATTATTTATTCCATCTATTGGATGAGATAATGTTTCATACCAACATTATTAGATTTGATGAGATACTACTATGGAGGGATTTTTACCAAAAGTTTATGATGAGGTTATTCTTGAAGATCATTTTGTATCTGTATATTTACTCTAATAAGTCATTCATTTAATATATTGAACTAATTTTTTGTAGCATGATAATTTGAAAGTCACTCCTCATGATTTAGTTGTTCAACATCATCAGGTAACGGGAGGATTGGATACTCCGTTACCCCTTTCCTCAGCTATATAACGTTGAGGGGGAGGTAGTTGGGGAATCCACCAGAGTAACTAAATCTATTTTAATCCTTTTATTTTTTGTATGCACGCCTTTATTTATCATTTCACTATGGAATATCATTCATATAGATACACCCCACCCACCTACTCTCTTAAATTGGTTTAATGATATATATAATCTATCGGGATTTTTATAATGATTTTTACTGATATGTGAGGTATTTAGGGTTTCATGTCACTACTAGTACAATGAGAGGGTTTATTTCCTTTGAGTAGTTGAATAATAAGTTGTACATTTCTGAAGCGGTTATGTATTTGGTAGTTCTCATCAACTAGAGGTCCATTTGAGGGTCCAACTTTTCAGGTGAATATTCTCCTAAGATGGTCATCTAATGGGTAAACAACGAATATTCTCCAGATAGCCTAATTGTACTTCTTCACATAGAGGTAGGTTTCAAAACAAATTAATGTTTTATTGGGGAATAAATTGTTGATAATCCACATAGATGTGAGAAGACTTCTCTTTATAGTGGAGTCTATTTTAATACTAATAACCTCATCCATATGCCATTTGGTTTCCCTTGAACCACTTCTCCATTTCATTGAACTATATTCACTAATATTCATAGAATTTTTTGAGGTGAAAATAATCCCATCCCAATGGGCTAGGGTGACTCCAATATCATCATTTTTGCGGTTATCGTGGATACTCAATTTCATTGGTAGACATTTGTTCGTGAATGAAATGGTTGAAATATAAGTTCTACATGTGTGCCTCTTTTTTATGAAGAAAAATTTGTTACTCGATGAATGTAATAACACTTGTAAGTGGTTTACTCAATCATCCAGATGCTTCATTCTTGATTATTTCGATTGAATACTCTCCCCAAGCCTGATGCTCTGAAGAATATGTCATGGGATACTCATTGTGGTAATTCCCAATATTAAAGAAATATTCCAATTCTAAGAGACATATAATTGTAATTATATTACCTAAATCCACATCTAGTGGTCTTTTTTGTCTATAATAAGAAGTGAAATTAATAATTCCTTGCTTTCCTCAAACACTGATATGAATACTAAATGGGGCATTAATGGCTAATTTTCATGGTTTGTGAAAATAATCATGTTAAACATATTTAAGGCCCTCATTTTACATTCCCAATTCTGGGTGTCATGTGGATGTATCGGATGCCAAATTATGTTTATGAAGAATTAATTTTGATGAACTCTCCTGATCCCCACATCCTTCAAAAAGTACTATTTATTTAAAAAAACAAAAATTATATGTCCATATATTTAAGAAAAATTCATGTAAGTAATAAATTTATAACATATCTAGAATATGGAGGAGTATCCAAGGTCCAAAATAAGATAGATATAGTACCATTTTCCAATAGTATCTTTATTAGAATCATGTTATATTTATTTTATATGGGAAATTTATTCATTTGATTTGACCCAAGGGGATGCTTCATAACATTATTTGGTAAACAATTGGGTTTGTGGAAATATTTTCTATTATGTAGAAATAGAAAAGATCCAAGGGTGGAAAATATAATTCCCAATGTCTCGTGATTTATTCTGATTATGTAACCATATCAATTTTAAATGATAAGGAATTAAGAATGAATGTCCTTCTCCTAACATGTTCCTCATGATATGATGTCATTCCCACAATTTATGTGGAAAGGCAAGGACCATCATTTTGAAGTGAAATTTCATTGGGGGGAGGGCATTTTCATTGAACACCATCATCTAGAAGACTATAATTATTGATTAATTTATTCCCACATGAGGATTACCTATGGTGTGTTATATGGGGAGGACCTTCAAGGAGGATATTTGAAATTGTAGGACCATAATTCCTTTATTATATCAGACCTAGTGGTTATTTTCGGTGGAAATAATGAAGTGAAAATCTATCATTATCAATGTTGTTGTGGATATGAAGGAAGAATTCATGGTAAATATTCTATGTAGGACCTCCAGTGCAGCTAGTAGAAATGTTGTGATGAGGGTTGTTGCAACTGTGATGACAAATTCCTTGAATTTCTAACAAGTCAATAATATATTCATTTAACATTGATATATGTTTAATGGTGTCTAGAAATTGAACATTAAGAAAATAAATTGAGTGGTATTTCATCTATATTTATGACCCCATTTGGTGAGATTTTATTTTTGATGTCCTCCAATGGATGGTTAAAGGTGCATGTTGTAAACATGAACATTCATATGTGAGAGGTCTCTAGAGTTACCACAAGAATCTTCTAGAATATGTCGATGGGTTTATGAATTTTTAGTATGGATATAGGGATACCGTAGAGTTCCCATTTAAATTGGTTAATAATATAAAATTAAAATTTCTATGCATCCCTAATCATATTTCCGTTTATTATAAGAATGTGTTGGTGAGACTCTTCGATTGGAAAGACACTATGTGACCACTCTTATGGAACCTTTCCATTGTGTTGATAAGCTTCTCCAATTATGGGGAACCATTTTTCAAGTCATCCATTGAACACTAACTCTACTATCATTATATCATGTGATGTATGTAGAACATGGGAGGGGATAGATGAAAACCCATCAATTACACCTAGAATATGCTAGGATATATTTATAATTAGAACAATAATATATGAATATTATATGGTTGGATTAGTGATATATTCCAACTCCCCCTAAATTTCTAGAAAAATTTTGTTATCTGGGGTCTTGTTTTGGGGTTGAAGCATGTGATCCCCTTTTTTATGATATGATACACCCATAAACTTATCTAGGTTCTTATAGATTTTATAGGAATGGTTATATCATGCCAAAATGGTTATGTACTTGCTTTCTAGTTTTATCCACATATTGATGGGATTCTACAGTGGGAAAAGGGATGTGGGTCCCCTCTTGGTTGATCTTATTCTACTCGTGGAAAGACACCTTGGGAACCTGATATTGGATGGCCTAATATTAGGAATACATTGTGGAATTCTCATCAAACTACGGACTTGATGTAGTGGGATGTGGCTACTGGAGTATCCTAGAAGGATCCCTTCTTGTGAACTCAAATAACAAGATGATATAGAAATTTATACCACTATATATAACTCCCTCATATATGGGAGTAATTTTTTGATTCATTCAATAGAGAGGCTCCGGAAATAATTTTTATTGGTGATAGGATCCACTAGATTCTTTTCCCCAAATTTTATTTTTGTGGATATAACTCGAGCAAAATAAATATTAGGACAAGGACTATGGACTCTAGGTTTAGTATAGTACCATTGAGGTGGTATTCATAGATCAACATGTTTGAAACCTGACATTTGAGTTGTTGGGTGAATGATGGTATCCTATGGTTAGTTGAATATGTGGTTTGTATGGAAGTGTATGTGTAGTTTTTTTCATAATTTTAGATGTAATTTTTGAAAGAAAGGAGTTCCAGTGGGTATTCCCACATGTAGTATATAAAATAGAGTCATTCTTCTATTTTGAATCATTAGTGTTTAATCTAATTCTAACTAGTTACATTAAATGTTATATATGATGAAATTATATTTTTTATGTAAATATTTGAGATAAAATTGGATGAATTGTGGGTGACACATTAGCTTATGTTAATGAATAGATTCAAATAAGGTTTACTATTTTTTATTCCTAAAAGAATTGAAGAGAAATATGTTTAATAATTTGGGGTTGATTTTTTTTCACTGAATTTTCATTTTGAATGTACCATATTTGTTTCACAAGTATTTTTTTGATAGTATCTAATGTTTTTTGAATATTGAATTGGAAACACCTAATATTTCCTGAATCAGTACGATGATCCTTTTTTATCAAAGGTAGGATATCAATAAACATTTTCGATAATTATTTTTAGGGGAAAATGTGGTTCCAGAGGATGGGAGTTCAGGATCATCACCCCTAATTTAGGTGAATAGTTTCTACTATATGACTCTCATATATATTTAGTCCAGATTTGGGAAATCTTCATAAAAACAAATTTACTACTTGACACCAACCACATCTACAATCAATTACATATTCAAATGGGAGTAACTAATGTGTGTTTCAAAGGATCTCCATCAATGGAACCATTATTATGTATATTAAGTTATCTATTGAGATATACCACTGTATGTCACCTAGGATCTCCATATCAACTTCTTATTTAATGTTTAATATTCTTTTTAACGAATTATGTCTAGAACCATTATATTTTTTCATTGTGGGGTTTATTTTTTTTCAAAGATGTGGTTAGAGTTCTGATGTTGGGATCAGTCCACGAATATGGGATTCTTATAAATCCTCCTAAATGGACTTAGAACACATGTATATTAGTTTCACTTATTTCAACTTATCATAAATACTAGGCAAATGTGACAATAAAAAGAAATTTCTAATTAATTTCATATATTATGTACATCTAGGTGAAATGTGGAGAGAAAATGACAGTGAAGGACATAAGAATGAGAATCCCTTTTGATTGACTGTGTGGGAAATATAAAATGATTGGAATAGATTGGTATTATAAGGTATATGGACCTATGATGTTATGTATCACAATAAATATAGAACCATGAGGGTGAGGAATGTTTTCATGGATGGTATGTGGTCCTCATGGTAAAGATTTAGTTCTACTGGAAATATAGTTCAGTGTGGATGATGGTGGATTGAAGATATTTTGGTTGAACCACAATTAGGATTTCCATGAATCTCATGAGTATGAGAGTTAAATCATTTATAGTTTAAAAATATTATGGTTTATACATAATGATGAGTGACATGGTTAATTCATTGGGATTATATTCATTGAATGTTTTTCTTGTAACTGATATGTCTTTTTGATTATATGGTAACAAGGTATTGGGATAAAATATATGAAGAGTCTCATTTAATATTTTATATAATGGTAGTTACATGATAAGGAGTAATATCTAAGCCCAAGTTAGTCATTCATGATATGTGAAACAAGATATCGTACATGATCACCACGCCACACAATCTTATGTGGGGGGGGGGGGGGGGCTTACACCTGAATCAAAATCCAAGATTGAAATTTCATCATCATCATTTGATGGAATTAGTAATGTATTTGGATGGTTTGATGAATATGATATCCTATAATAAAAGGATACAATTTACTCTAAGAAGCATTTACATGGTAGAAACTAATTCTTCCTCGTTTTTTGAATGATGGTGAGGCTACTAAGGGAGGGCCAGTCATGTAGAAATTCAGGGTTAAAAATTTCTCATATTCTAGACTATATATAAATCCTATGTAGGGGAATACATTCAAGAATCCGATACGACAAGATTCATTCCACATTTTTGGTAACATGAGTATTGATTGTCTATTTTTAAACCACATCCAACATACCTATGGTGTAAATCCTTGCCAAGAAGACAATAAGTGATTGAGATAATTAAATGGACCTAGGATATTAGGGAGGTTAAACATAGGAAATCATTTTACATGGGAAATATTGATCATGATACATACATGAAATGTTTATCATCCCTAGGTTAGATGGTTTTGTTGGATGTGGTGGAGGTATCCCTAATATAATTATCATGTTTTTATGTTTGTTAAGGGGTCCTTTATAGAAGTACTCAAATGGCACTAGATGAAGATGATTTCTAAATAGAATGATTTTCGTGAGATAAAAAGGATAAAATACATATTGGATGCTACATTATTCATACTATTCTTACTATGTGGGATGGTTCATCATGAAGGGGCTCTTCTACAAAATCAGGACTACATTAGAAGAGGAATATTTAATTTTTGAAGGGGGTACCACTAGTAGTTAACCAGTAAAATACTTTACCTTATGAAATATATACATTTAATGATGGGGATATCATAGATACAAATCTGTTTATAATATCTTATTTTCCATATAGTTGGATTTATGAAAATAAACCAATGAAATTGCAGTCTCTCCCCTCGTTTGGACTGGAATTCTTATCCTCCAACTCTATCATATCCCCACACTTCAACAACCTCTTTAACTCATATACAGAGAACATCATATATTTATATGTACCTATAATAATCATTTTCTGGAAATGGTTATTTTGCTACATAAAAAAATTATATATGTGTGGTGGGAAATAAGGCCATTACCACATCGTTAGAGGATTTCCATTTTTCTGGAGGTCATATTTTCATCTTGTGTTATAAATAAGTATAATTTTGGGCATGCATAATAGTATGAAGATTCACCATAAATTAAAACTATTTATACATAGGGAGTGATATTTCCATATTGTGCCAAAATTAAAAAATCATGTTCGATATCCCCGGAATATCTACCTCACCTAAAAAAATTATTTTCATATTTGGGGATTCCATGTGAAGAAAAAGTCCAAAATCATAGCTACACTATATGAGAATGAGTTGGAATCTTTTTGGATTTGTGAAATTTTCGATTTATGACTCCATCAATCATTCATCCATTATCATTCCATCTTTCCAAAATTCAAAATAATATTTGTTTGATATTATTTATAATATTTTGGGGATTACAAGGATATGATATTTAATTTTCCCAAAAGGACCCCAATTGGTAAAACAAAATATCCTTTAATTGAAATATAATATCACCAAAATTGAAGGTATTTATCACCCCTATCCATATGACATCAAAAATTCACACTAACATCTTCACAAAACCCAAAAATCTAGCATTGGGTCCAACCAATTCAATTGGATAGACCACCTCAATAAATGATACATGGTGAGGCCTTATGTTATCAAATAAAATCCACCTATATCCACACTATATGGGGTCAATTACAACAATTTAGAATAACCTATACAGTTTTATGGAACGAAATGAACATTTCTATGAAAATGCATGCCCTTGCATGATGCTAAAGAATAAAACCATATATAAATTACATGAAATTGAAAATACATCATAGCACAGACATAATTGATTAAACAAACTATGTGGATCCCAAAAGACACCATACAAATCAAATGAATAGATAATTAAAAAATTACTCAACGTTAGGGAATTTTCATAGGTACTATAGAAATAGTAAGAGAATGAGACATCTAGGCCTTTGAAGGGTGATAAATATCACAAAAGAACACCCATGAGGACCGAATCATAAAATAGATATACAAGGAGCATGGAGAATCCTAGGAAGTTAGTTAGATATTCACGTTGAATTTCTTTTCAACTAGTGATCAAGGGTGTACATTAGGAAGTATCAAAGCGTTCCATGGAGGAAATTACTAAAATTGTCCTTAAAAAGGCCCAACCTGGAAACTATATACCAAAACATACCCTACCGAATCTTTGGTGCCTTTATCGGGCACAAATTATACCCCCAATGGTAACCCATTAGAGGATCAACCACTACAACACATCTATCAGGGACCCTAGGTATATATCATCCCAATATTAGGTTCTTGATATTCCTCTAATAAAATTTTAATAGGAATTTCATTTATACACATCTCTTATATTCTCCAAATCATGAAAAAACCCAAAAGCTACCTCAAATCATCAAAAATAACTTCATTATAGAGACAAATGATCCCAAAAATCGTACATGGAATTTTATTGTTCTTATAAGGTGTTCCATCAATTTCATAATTTTATCTTTTGAAAATATATTTTTCATTATAAATAATGATAAATAAATATAATTAATTGAGTCTTAATTAAATAAATGTATCTCCATAATAACTTAAGTGAAAAAACCTACATTTATCATAACAAAATTTATTGAGATAGATCTAATAGGTTGTTCAATATATATATGAAATTACATAAATTGATAATAAAATGAAAATATATAATATAGATGAATCCAATATAGTATTGTTACTAATGTAACACGATAGTAATATCCTTAAGACTTTTTTAACAAAGATACATAAAAATATATAATTATTGAATGAAACTCCACAAATATAATTGGTGGGATCTATCATGTATTTTATTTATATAATTGGTCTTCTCATTCCTATTACATAACATCATGGGATGATATGATAAAATCCCCAAGGTTTGAAATAATAAGTAATTAAAACAATCCTACTTTAAATGAACATTGAAAAGATATATTATTCATTTTTTAAGGAAATATATATCTATTATATAGTATATGACATAATTATAGCTCATAAAAACGATAAAAATGTAAAATAATCTTCTAAATGTGAATTTTTATTTATTGGTTGTGTATTGGGAGAGCGATGCATGAAGAAACCAATGATGACATTTTAAATTATGGTCTTCTAGTTTATTATAATTACTAATACATCAAAAGGAGTATTATAAGAACATATATTTGTGTCAAATGTTGGGATTACCCCAATAAAATTTTTAACATATTATAGTATATTATGAAAATACCATAGGAGTGGTACCCTTCAACGACCCCATGTAAAACTAATGGAAAATGAATATACATCATAAATTTCATATCATGGGGGATTTAATCAAAGGTAAATTCAATATCATACCAATAAAAGGAAGCACACCATGAGGGTTGTGGTGAATTATGCTATATGTATTATAATATTTATTTTCAAAAAAATTGTTTTAAAATTAGTTAAATATCAACTCTCTCTCAAGCTCTAACAATGAATGAGAGTGATGAAGCCTAAACATAAAAATGTAATTTAAAATTATCAACAAGTAGTGTGATATATATGAGGATCATAAAATTAAAAATGTTCTAGAGAACCAAAATTCAGTATATGTATACTAATTTTGGGTACAATTCTATGTGGTTTCGTTTCTCCTCTAGGTAAATAATTGTAACATGAATCAGAATTCACTTCTATCATCACTCATTGTAACCCATTGATATATCAAAAAAAAAAACAATAACAACATGAACCAAATCATGATATTACACCCCTATAGGTTCTTTATTACCCTCTTTCATCATCAATATGATTATCTATTTGAATTTATTAGACCTAATTTATTCTAGAATGATTTTGCTCAAATTAATCTATCTTTATTTTAATAAAATATATTTTTTTATTAATCCTTTGTTTTATACATATAAACTATTAGTTATCCATGATAAGTGAAAGTCTCTATGTTTCCCTTCTGTTTATACATTAATCTCTATCTTGAATATTCGAAAAATATATATAACCATTTCTAATGTGGAAAATTAGTCACAATACCAATAATATAAAGGGAATTAAAATAGAATTACTAGACTTCATTTATTTCCTTTAGAAATGAATACAAAGGAATTTTTAATTTTGAGTTTACATATATAATTAAGTATCTCACTAACTTTTATATAAGGAAAAAACATGAACCAAAAAATCAATACATTTTAGAAGGTTCTCCCCCAATGTGTATAATTTTTCCCTTACTGTGTTTGGGTTCTATATGAGAAATGGATGTATCTCTAATACCATAAAATGATTAACATAAGGAAATATATCATTTTAAAAAACATTTTTGTTTCAAAATAAAAATGTATTTTGATAGTTTTTTAAAATATTTTTACACAATTTATAATAGAGATTTACACATATGTGAATATATCTTCAATGAACACCTGGGTGCACCAAAACTAAGAAAATTATCATCTATTAATCCATTAAAATATATCAAATTAATTAAGGGTCCTTCCTACATTCCAAAAATTATATTTTTATATTATTTATCATGATATAAAATATTTTTATCCTTCCCCACTAAAATGATAAAATATCATCAACTATATTCTCCTAGTAAATTTTTTTATTTTAAAGGAACATCATTGATCGCATGGAGAATATAAATTTTTAATAGATGATTATTTCTAGGATATTAAATATTTACATTTTTTTATACCACTATTAAATGAATAACATAGAATTAAATTAGAAATAATGATCATAAAAATAAGGAAAATTTATTAATAATTAAATACATAGGAAACATGGTAATGATATCTCAAATATGTTTTGGATATTTATCACATAAATATTTAATAACTACATTCAAATTCGACTATAGATTCCCATGCTTTCAAAAAAATTCATGATTCACTTTTTTTCATTGATTAGAGAAATTTACACTTTTAGTTCTTTTAAACATACTGGTGTATTCTTACATGACTCTTGATATACACAACATAATCCATCAGAAATACAATAAATCATCAGGATATATTAAATTCAAATATTATTATAAAATTATCAAATTCAATCATATGTATCACCTGCGAAAATATTTTTTATAATATTTGGTATTATGAAGAATCATATGTGTATTTATAATTGAGGCAAATATTTCTCCAACAGAACATTAAAATTAATGTCACATAATATATTATATATTAAATTTATCTTATATATCACAAAATTTTTATTACGTACCTCTAAAATTAACCTCTTTTGTCACAGTGAACTCAATTTTGTTCTTAAATATTATTTTTATTTTCTAAATTCATATATTTTCAGATATTATATATCTATTGCCATTGAAATTTTACCCTTATTTATCTCCTCAACTTTTTAAATCTAAAATTTCTTGATCATAAAATAGAGTATTCATTACCAAATAACAAAAAAAATCAATTAATCTAAAATAAATTCTTAATAAATTTACAATGATTCTCAATTATTATCGAGATTAAATAAAAAAATTATTCAATAATTCCATGTATTCTCCCATAACACTATTTATATTTTTTTGTCTCACAACATACAAAATTTATTTAATTTTTCCAAACGATAAATATATTACCATTGTATTTTCATATTGATAATTTTTTTTCATAGAATTTAGTTCCTCAATTATATGAAATATATGGAAAATTAAAGTTATATTTGTCCCCATAGTTCACTAAAAAAATTATCCCTTATTGAAAAATAAAATATTCTTTGGATTTTACTCTCAAAATATAAAATGAATTTGAAATATTTCTATTCCATTAGGATGTAAGATCCAATGGACTGTGGTGAACAAATCAATATTTTAATGTAAAATGAAAAGAAAAAACAAAAAATTTCGTCCTTAATTTGTCAAATATTTCCCCATACAATTATCATTCTGAGAATATTTTAAATATTATTTCTAATGACTCTAATGGTCAAATATTATTATTAAGTCATATTTTCATTGATAAATATAACAATAAAACATTTCCAAATAAAAAAGATATGTGTCTAATGAAATATATATTCACAACACACAATTACATATATAATTTTAATGAATTAAAAAAATATTTATTATTAGTTCTCCAATTGATTTTATATTCTCTATATTACATGTAATCACTTTGGGATCTAGATAAATCAATACATGTGAAAAATCCTTACAAACTGATAATAGGAAATAGCATGTAACATGAATAATTTTGAGGCCATGTGTTCCCATAATCCTTATAATCATATCCTAATCATGTCATCATAATGAAAATTATATATGAATAATTTATTATACTCATAAAATTTATTACATGAATATGAATTTAATATAATAAATTAATCAATAAAGATACCTTCATGTTAACATGTTACATATATACACAAATAATCACATCATAAAATGTTAATAATGAAAATTATGTTTTCAAATATAATAATAATAACATGTGATATGTAACACTACCAAATACATTGGATGGATATTTAATTATAACTTCACTCATCATGTCAGAATAATTTATTAATAATGTTTTCTAGGTAGAATGGAGAATACATATCATTCATAAACATGTGATGAACCCATGATGAAATAATAGGTCTATTGTGATTTGATAAAGAATATGTCAAAAAATATCAATATATTTTCCCAAAATACAATGGGAAAATATTGTTTTTTTCATTAAGGGGAATCATTATCAATGATGTGATTATATTAATTTTATGTAAGAGGAATATAAAAATAAGAATAAATGTATGATTTTAAAAAAAGAATTTATTCAAAATACAAATCGTAGATGAGACTGAATTTCAACTATGTGTTATCATGAATATCCATGGAATAATGTAATGGAATGTTAGGTGAAATTAATTTTTATATTTTTTAATAATCATAGGGGAAAATCTGATGAAGTTAAGATTACACCAGAAGAATAGCTGGGTTTTCGAACCCCCTTACATTAGTTCATGTTTTTTTCATTACATTTAAACCAATTTTATATGAATATTATATTTATTAAAATATAAATTTATAAGTGCATATAATTTTATTATATAATGTTAGATTATTTCTAATCATAATTAATTATTTTTTTACAATTTCATTATAGGCAACTTGGTATTATTTTCTTTTTTCTTTTAAATTTTATGGCTTTGTTTTTATTTTGTAGTTTCGATTCATTATTATTTATTCATTTATAAAATTACATCTAGATGATTAAAAATATATTACAATGTAATTTTCATGATTTTAAATAATATATAATAAACACTCATGATGATAGTGATAAGTAAAGAATTATAAATTTCTCAATCGTTTGATAAAACCATCCATTAATGAGCCATGCCAAATAATGGGGGTAGAGTGAAAATATATGATATATATGTATTACAAAAGATACACAAAATAAAAATAATATTATTATATTAAATAATATTTAATTAAGTAATTTTGGAAGCAATAAAATTAAAAAATATTAGGATAGTATAATGATGATGACTATAAAGAAGAGGATTATGGGTTACCTAATCATAAAATGTTTACACATTTCAAATTGATCTAAATATTTTGTTATACTGGTATTGAATGTCACCAAACTATCCCAAAGGATATATGATATCAAATGAGTATTTTTTTGGGGATATATTGGGATTTATGAAGTGTTTGATAAGTGATTTCCCTGGGAATGGGAAAATAGATATTTATACATGAGGGGAGGAATATTGTTTTTAAATATAGAAGAAATTATTATTTTAAATGTCACACTTATAATAGTGGTCATATTTGAAATTATGAATTATATTTTATTGTAATTATAATTTTTGTGAACCTAAAATTAATTTTACAATATTTTATTATTTAATACCGAATGAATGAAAAAAGTGATTTTTTATGATATACATTTTATTTGACATATGAAATAACTTTTTTAATATAAAGTTATTTTATTTGAAAATTTATTTATTTATTTTTTGGGTTTGTTGAAAAAATAAAGAATTTATTTTTTTATTATTTAATTAAGAATTTATTTAGTTTAATTACAAATTTACATAATAGAAAATATTTTTTACCCCTCCCATGAAAATTAATGTTTTTAATAAACAATACCAAAAAATAACTAATTGATATTTTTTAAAAGATTATTAAAAATTTAATTTTATTAATTAAATATTGTTATAAAATACTTAATTAATAAACATAATATTAAAATGAACTTTTTAGAGAATAATTTAAATTCACTTTATTGAAAAACCACATATATTTTATTTTGATTTTTCTAATTATATATATTCTATTATAAAACACTAATATTTTCTTAATTTATTTTAATTATTCAAGATTTTATTTACAAGTCATTATACTATTATAAAGTTCATGTTACCAGTATAATTGGCATGTACAAATTTCTTATGATCATATTAATATTACTTACATTTAACTTTTCTTTTCCAATAATCTTATTCATTTATAAATCCCATAAATACAACATATTTCCTTAAGTAATCATTCACAAAAATTATTCTCATGGTTTAATATTTGTAATATTCAAAGTATTTGGAAATTTAATAAATCTATTTTTTATTTTTTAGTATATTGTTCATGGGTGTGATAATTCCAGGATGAAAAAATTTTCTATACATTTCTATTCAAGTAATTTATTTCATTCCTTTTAATTTTCCTTTTTAATATTTATATTTTTATGGATATTAATTTTTTATATATTGTTCTAAATTAATGAATTATATTATTATTTTATAATTTTTTGATAGTGCATATTTTTTATACTATATTGTATTCTTAATTATGGCACATATGGTTATTAAAAAAATCTCTATATAAATGTTTGGTTCATTAAATTTGTCCCCCATTTCAAATTTCTCCATTAAAATTTTAATTCTTTTCCTAAGATAAGAATAGATGATATAAATTTTGTTTCATTTCATCCCCATTTTCCCTTTTTACACTTTAATATATTGTATTCATTAAATTATTTTGGAATAGTGTGTTATCATGTTATGTCTAAATTTTTCTCTAATGTCGAAGATCATCACAAATTAGTCCTCATAGGCGAGGCCATTATATAAATATAAATTAAAATTATATTACCAAAATTCAGGTTTTAACCTTGTCCTATTCAGGGATATATTTGTTTTTATATTGATCATTGGGTGTTTCATTTGATCTCAAGTGTATTCCGTTACTTATTTTGTGTGCTTGTTGTTTATTTCTTTTCCACCTGATTTTTATTAGTGTTTTATAGGGTGTTTTAATCTATTTTTAGTGTTTGATAGGTGTATGAGACTTTTATAATTAGAGTGTGTATTTTAAAATTCATTTAAAACCAATATGAGGCCCACTATATGATCTATGATGGCCACCGACTGGACAGTGCGAGGATGGGTGGTGAGAGATCCTATAATAATCCAACAATATATCTAGTACCATCCCACAATCCGGCCAACAAGACTTCCAAAATGCAATTATTTCTTCCCAATTCCACTAGGTTCCTAGTAGAGACCACTAGAAAGATAGTGACATGGATATGACCCTGATTCTTTATGGAAATTTCATAATCACAAAACATTTAATCCATCTATTATATCTAAAACAGCTCCCATTATTTTCGTTAAAACCAAATCTCTATAGAGTCTCTTCAAATATGATTTTGGATCACTTAAACAGGATTCATAATGGATCAATGTAATGATTATACCTCTTCCCATAAGAGAAATAACTTTATGGTCGTAGATTATAATTTAATCTATTCTATTCTTTTTTGATTGTTTTTAATCCTCACACCATGAGTGGATCATGGCCATGAATTTATTCATCAGGAATCTAGGGTTATACATTTGATCACACTTTCTATTTATTCTAAATCGATGGATCTTGTGTGGTTATTTTTTATCACGATTGATGTTACTTGTTGCAAAACGCGATCTCTATCAATTTAAAAAATCATTATTATATAATTTAAATTTTATTTAATTTTTTAAAAAATTTCCAATAGAGTATATTGATGAATATATTGAAATGGCATGGTGTGTGTGGTGAACCCCTTTAGAACTAGATTTTTGAAATTAGTGTGATTTCTTAAAGAATTATCATTGTTTTAAAATAAATATTTCTAACATTGTACTTCTAAGATAACATATGGATGAAAAGTTTTATGATTTGAAATGGATGATTTGAAAATGTTTGTTTCAAACTAATTGAATGTTTCATTTCAATTTGTTTAATTGATATGGACTGTTTTTCTGACATGAATAAGTGATGATTTTATTAAATTTATTAAATTTTTTGAAATTGAATGAAATTTTTGATTGTCCCTTTATAATTGATTTATTTCATGACGGACAAGGGTGATTGGGTAGTTAGGATGAATGGAAACATAGATTATTGTTGCTAATTTTGATAAATCAATCTTGAGGGAAATTACAATATTCTTTTGGATTATCTATTAAACCCTAAGGATTTCAAATTAAGGAGTGTGTTTACACCCAAATACTTACATTGCTGATATTTTATACAAATAAACTAATATTACATCGAGTCTCGTAACAATATTAATGCAATTAAACATAATTATATATGCCTACAATTTATTGAAACACTTTAATCAAGACTATTTTGAAATAAATGTTTATTCATTAAAATTATGATAAATATGATACTATTTTTGTGATTTAATAGAGATACACTATGAAAAATATTTTCTTTCCTCCATTGTAATGTATTAAAAATTAGATTTTTAAACAAATACTGAAGGTATATTCCATGACATGTTTAATTAATAAATATTTAAAGATGGGGTTTATATATTATTATTATGGAATATTTGGTGAGATCGGTCTAGGATTGGTTTCTCACACTATACCATTCAATTCATAATTTTATAGATTTTATTCTTCCACGATTAGGAAAATGAAAATAACTACTCATTGGAGGTGGGTAAACATGATAAGTGGACGTTACATGTTTTTAGTGATATGTGGAATATCAGATCCATTTTTTTAATGACATATTTTGGTTCGTTTCATGATTGTTTTATCAAAGGATATCAGTTAATGGAAAAATTTTGAGAACATCATCTATCAACTTTTGGTGATTTCTCTCTTGAAAGTTATTTGAAATAATGTGTATTTATCATTTTATATCCATTTCATTACCATTGGAACTTATTATTAGGGTATAATAATTTCCTCTATATTTAATTGATTAAAAAAAGTTATATCCCTGTAAGTGAGAATTAAGAATTCCATAAAACCAATATTAGAACAGATTAGCATATTTTTTAGTTGGGTCATCTGGTTCAATTCATGAAATATAGGAATCAGATTTGGTTGTGTCATTTCATAATGTCATATTTTAATTTGTGATGTATTTGTTGATATAAGATAGGATTTTCAGTACATTATGGGTATGTTATGGATGATATTATTTTCATTAATCATCTTAAAGAGCCATAACATACCATGGGATAATAAGAAAAAGTGTCCATCAATATTTTTTCAATTTATTGTATTATTTTTTCCAATTATTTGTTCTTATATATATTCGTCCCATTTGTGTTTTGATTATTAGTGTTTATTATCTCATTTATCTTCACTGATGTATTACTTATTATCTGGTGATGTTGTGTGTAACAATTTCTCCAAGGAGAATTTTTAATATACCTCTGAAGGGGGATAATGTTGAATCAGAATAATTAGACCCTCCAGTTCATTAGAACAATGAGGAGGTTTTCTTTATGTGGTCGAAGATCTGATCAATGTAGCAGCACTATATCCTATTTAGGGTTAATAGGTTTTACCTATGAGGGATGAAAACCGAGATCATTCCACAATGTTTCTTTTTTTGATTCCACCATAATTACTATCTATCAAAGAACATATGGGTTCAATAGATTTGTTGAAAAATGTTGATAACCACTTAGAGTTTCATGAGATTCGAGATTTTGAAAAGGTGAAATATTCCACCTTCAAACATGAAGGACCTGGAAGATAGTGATGTGACATAATTGATCAGGTTTGGAATAATGTGAGCATGGAGTGGAAAGATTTATAGACTCCTTCACAGAGAAATTAAATCTGAAATAAATGGTCATAAATATATTTATGGGGTTTCTTAAACTCCAAAAAATGATAAGAAAGTCTCCCAATTTGTCAATAGTTTTTAATCATTTTCATTTATCCCCTGAGGTTGTAAGGAACGTGAGGTTGAATGCTTTGAGGTTTGAGATTGGTCTTCATGTTGATATCCAATATCAGGTTTTTAGAATTATTCTGACCACTAATGTTGATATTAAAGATAAATATGTATGGAAATAAATGAAATGGATGGATTGTTCATGTTGATTGTAGTTCCTCCTACATATAGTAGTTGTTTTAGTGGTCCCCTTAAAGGGAAGGAGAATTAGGATGAGTGTCATTGGAAAAGAAGTTGTAGTGAATATCAATCACAAAATTATTTCTAATAATTTATCATATATTGTAAAATACCATATACTTGTTTGATGTGTGGCTCGGTATGGAGGAAACCCCAACTCCGACCATCATATCATTACTCGCACCAAGATCCTCCTGCTGGATCTGCTCAGTTCTTCTCACAAATGGAAGGAGGCTCCCACTCTTCAATGTCTCTATACACATATCAATAATGATACTTTAGGTGGCATTAATAAGAGAGGAAACCTGGTTCGCTGGTTATCGCCAAACAGAGGGCTCAAACTCAACTCCGATGGATCATGTAGCATGGGGTCGATCCGAGGAGGAGGGGTGGTTTGGGACACTTCTCGGTCGGTCATTATTGCCTTATCTGCATCTCAGGGGAAAGGTTCTTCTCTCCAGGCCGAGGACATGGAAAGCTGATGGGGCTCTCCTTATGTCACCATGAGGGGATCACCTTATCAGAGGTGGAAACTGATTCCCTAATCCTCCACAATGCCATCCACGGATCCAGCATCCCATGGTCCATCCACTACGTCACCAGGAAATTCAGGGACATGATCTGTATCAATATGAGCATTTTCCAAACTTGGAACGAGGGGAATAAGGTTGTGGACTACCTTTCCTCCATCAACATCCCTAGTTCGGCACATTGCTGTTTTCACACTACAACCACCATGAAGGCAGAGGGCATCAACTTGGTTCGAGGGGATGCCCTCAGCCTCGATTATCTTTGCCCCAATTAGGCCTTTTTTTCCTTCTTTTGATCTTTGGGACAACCCCTCTTGTGTTTTGAATGCTCGTTGTTTGAATAAATTTATAGTATGATGATGTTTGATGTGTGGAAAATTTAAACCCTTAAAATATGTTTTCATAAAGGAACTAAAAGTCGATATCTCTTGAAGATATTTAGGTCGCATGAATAGGTTTCTCTATAACATTTTGTCATTGTGTAATTGTTTGATTTAAATAGTATTTAGAGGATATAAGAAATTGTAATACACATCAAGAAAAAATGGGTTCCATCCATAGGCCTTAGGAAAAAAGCATATTTACATAGTTGATGAGTCAATAGGGGGGCTGATATAAGTAATACAACCATAAAATTTACCATCACCATTACTTCATCATTAGTTGACGATTTATTGGACACTAGTGATTCTAATTCGTTTATATATACCTATATTTTGGAATTTCCTAATCTTCCTATGGATATAATTCCTTATGTTATGTAGATATATTTAAATATTAGGATGAAGAGAGTGCATGGTCTTTGATGCCCCTCTTGTTATTTATCTATCCTTTATCGGTATTAAAAATTTCTATGGACTTTATGGTTCTATATATAACACATATGGATTTAATTCATGGTATGAATTTTATTATTTTCCATAGATCTCATATCTGATATTATTATTGGCAAGTCTTCTTTACTTCTCACAATAGAGTGTGAATTTTTTTTCTAATATAGTGGGTTGAATGGTCATTTTTCATTAGACCTCATCTTTGAGAGTTGGGTTTGATGATATACATTTTTTTGTTGAGCTATAGTAAGAATATTTAAATGGTAAGTTTTTTTAGCATCCTTTGGTGTTCCTAATTTGTTTCATTATACCTATTATTGTCTTTCATCAATGAGTGTATTATAGTATCTATTGACTCCATACCAAAAATGATGCATATTTTCTGTTCCCTTATATTTTATGAAGTCCAGTGAACTAAAGTATTTAATGACCTAGTTAGATGACTAATTTCCAATGGGATTCATCCAACCCAGTGTGTCACCTTGGGAAGTATCCATGATTTTTTACATGAAGTCTAACCAAAAAATTTTCATATATGTTGATTACTGAATGTTCAATTAAGGCATAATCAGGAATATGTATATATTTACACATATTAATGATCTATTTAACCACATAAATTGGGATTATTGGTTCTAAATTATTGATATTTATTCAAGTAATCACTAGCTTATGAACATGGTGTTAGATATTCTTAATACCATAACAAATATAATTTATGGCCAATTTGATTTCCTAGTTTTTTCATTTGGTTTGACCAAATCACTTGTTTAGTGTTTGGAATTGATGAAAATGAAATTGCAATAGTAAGTTGACATGTTTTTGTGGAATTTTTGGACGACATGATAGATTACTACCTGATTGAAGAGGATTATTTGAATCACTTGGGGGAATTTATAGACTTCTTGAGAAGTAAAAAATATCATACTAATCTTTTTGAATGTAATTCATCGATTTAGCAGGTGACATTATGAGGACACACAGCTTTCAAACATGGTATTGAAATTTATCATTAGAAGTTAAAATATATTATTTCCTTGGAGTAACCACAAAATTTATTTGACATTCATATATCCCCAGGATTGGTATAGAATTATCATATATTTTTAAAGGATTTCCAATTGTTTTATTCCATATTGATTTCCTTATTGATAAGGGATTAAAGTTTGATTGGGACTTAGTTTTTTTTGGTTATTTACAATTTATCATATATATTTTGTTTATTTCCTTAATGAGAACATTAGTAGGGTGCCAAAAATAAATTTTATGACATTCACTAAACTCTTAGAAAGGGTAATTTCATTATTGATTCTTTAGGTCGGAAACATCCATCCCAAGATATAAAAGAGTCTTAGTAGTGGTCCAATTTTTTGAGAATCATTTCTCATATGAAGTTGGGGTTCCAGATGGATAATAATAAGTCTTTCTATGAGTGTCCAATTGACATCATTACATCTCGAGATTATTCTATGGGAATAGAAACATGATGGTGAGTTATTTGGATTTAAGGATTATTTATATAGTGGGGAGACCATGAGTGAGTTTTCACTATCTTTAGAGGGTATCCTTCACTTCATGACTCGGTATGTTTTTCCTCTTTATAGGATTAATGATGTGATGGGTGATTAACATAATTCAATATTAATAGTATAACCTTTATCAAGGATTATGATATATGATTTAATTGATATTTTTGGTGGCCTATTATGAAATAATACATTTTGATATTGTTTATCATTATTATACATGATAAATGATCAAAATCGTGCATGAGATGCCTTCTAGACTATTTCAGCAACATCCTATGATTACATGGATGTGAGATGAGGTATTGATGGAATATGTGGTTAGGATTCCATGAAAACCATGTTTAATGAATGTGTTATGGTTTGTAATTGACCAATTGACTAAATCAGTAAACTAATTAATAATCATGACATCATAAATTTTAGGGACATGGGGAATATTTATGTATTGGATATCATAAGAATTCATGTATTTCTATCTCCTATTGATTCTTATTAGGATCCTCAGTTCCTCTATAATTTTTAGAGAGGCCTCTAGAATGAAATGGAATCCCATGTTTAGTTGATCATGGGGTAGAATACATATAAATATTGTTAGAAGGAATGATCTATAAATATTTTTTTAGAAAATTCTGTAAGATGGTGCCGATTATTTTAGAGGGTCTTTGTATTTACAATTTATACTCGTCAAGTTTTCAGATTAATATTATTATCATTTGACCATAAAGATGACTCCCTTTGGCTCTTGGAAATCATGACCATGTAAATATCCACAATAATCATCTGATATTGTTGAAACATAACTAGATGAACATAGTTTTTTAAAATCAATGACAATTATTGATTAGTGGATTCATTAGATGAGGTATATGGAATGAAGATGTTACAAATCATAAGTTGATCTTCATCAACTCCTTTTGTATTTCTTCATTATTGATTAGATATTTTGAATAGTTTCACCTCATTTAGGTGACCGTTATTTTGGAAATCATGGAACGTTACAACTTGTATTCATAGGGGGATTTGAGGATGTAGATTTGATTACCATGGTGTATTATCATTTTTATCTTCCACCTTTGATAACATCCTTCCATAATGTGGTTCATTTTTTATTCCTCAGGATGTATCTTTTTAACCCTTCCCATGTATTGATTTGGGAGGACCTTGACGTGGGGAATGGTTTTTCAATGCCTAATTATTCATTTTTGATTGTTGGAACATAGAAAATGTTCCATCATGTAATTTATATAACCATAGTTTGGGAGTTTGGGAAACATGGTTCCGATTCACGTTAAATTTGGCGGTGTGAGGCTTTAAGGATTGAGTGGTTTCCTAACCTATTCCTGGATGAATCATTATTATAGGATATATGGGGTATAATTGATTTATTGTGGGGATATAAAAACATGATTTCAGGATATTTTAGTTTCCTTCCCTGTTTTATACATGGATATCATTGTTTTCTTATTGTTATCGAGGTGAATACATTGATCTATATATGATATTGTAACATCATATCAATTATTTTGGTGTATTTTTTGTTTTTATGATTATTTTTTCTTTTAGATTATTATGGGAGAGATTTTTAATTATTCTTTATTTTCAATAAGGGGGAACGAACTTCTAAAATGGGACTACGCAAGCTGCAATAGCTGAACATCTTAAGGAAGCATGCATGAAAGAAAATGAGGGCCACCGAACCATCAGTGGGAGATTGGGTAGTCATAGTTTCATTGGACTTACACTAGTCGACCATCATAATCCCACTATCTAGCTATTATTTCTTCAAATATAAGAACCCATTCATAAACTTTACATAATCTCGAGATTCATATTAATATTTCATTCTCCTAAATTTGAGGATAATTTAATTTTATAGTTTTAGATAAATAATTCATATGTCATAAATTTTAACTCTACACACATATATATATATATACAATGTGGACAATTAAAATCAGAATCCATTACAAAGATTAAATATGGCATTAAAAATAAAACATGATCTATTTTCACAAAAAAATATACACGACATTCAACATGAACTCCTCCATTATATTATGCATCCTTAAACCATGTGTAATAAATTTTAAAATATTTAATGAGAAAAAAATCATTGTAAGGGAAATAAAAAGAATAAGATCATTATTCTAGTGAAAATCATGAAAACCCCTGAAAAGTATACCATTATCTCAATTTTCTATAAAAAATATTCTAAAAATAATATTCAAAAAAATTAAAACACTCATTTTTATCAATGAAATTATTTTAATACACTCAAGGGAAAATTTATATAATGTTACTTATCAAGGAAATAATCATTCATATTTCTCTTACAAATAGAATAATTGATATGGTAGACATCCATCTCTGGAAAACCCATTTGATTAGAGGGATATCACAGAACCACCTATCCTTGGATTATCGTAGAACCACCCATACATAGATTGTTATGTATCCACTCATCCTTGGTTGATATCATAACCAATAATAATTATTGTATAAAAGTAACACCCATCATTGGTTTATAATGTAACCAACCATCCATGGTTTATAACAGAACCAAAAATAATCATTGTAAATTCCCAAGAACCATAATATAATCCTTAATCATTAATTATTTCATATTCTTCATATATCCATTTAAAAACTCTTTTAATCACATGTGTAAAAAATTTAGATATAAAAACCCACATTTCTATTGAAACACCATTTTCAATATTAAAATATCCTTTAATTTCAAAAACAATTTCTAATAAAAAATCATATAAAAATGGAATTTGTCTTTTTATATGAAGTGAAAATTAATTATTTTAATGGAATACCAGATTCAAATAATTATTACGGTTGTGTGAAAACATTATTTCACTATAAATTTAAAAATTGAACATTCATTTTTTCATTTGTAAAGAAAGTCGACAATTTTATATAAAGATTAATTTTGTTGAAAAATATGAATCAATAAAAAAATTACCTTTATAAAATTATCATTTCCATATAGTATCATTAATTATATTATTGAAAAAATTGTCATGGGAGAGAAATATTGTTTAACAGAAAACATTAAAAGATGATATTTTATAACCGAAATTCCCTTACCACAATGGTAGGATTTATATCATAAGCCCCATAAAAGAATTACATTTAAAAAAACAAATTTATTAAGAATATATAAATCCGTAATATATCATGTAAATTTTGTTTTTTATACACAAAATAAAATAAAATAGGTGCAAAAATTCAAAATATGCTTCAATGAAAGGAAATTGAGACAAAGTCCATTACCTTGAGTTTAAGTCATCACCCTAATTAATTAATTTCATGAATAATAAATATATGATTATTTTTTAATGTAATAAGGACCTACATAATGTTAATTTCTATTTCTATTTATAATATTAAATATTTATATATAATTACTTACTCAATAATGTGTATGTTGAATGTTTCGACAATATGTGGCTTCTTTGTTAAAAAATGACTTCGGTAGGTTGTCCATGGTCCAAGAGGTCATTATTTAAAAATATATATAATATTAATAATTTAATTATTATCATATTTATATGTAAATAATTATTTTCAAAATAAACCATGGTTAGTGGTCACAAAATTTAACTCTGTCACGATTATAGAGATGGTAGGCCTCACATATACCAGAGTTAAATTTCCATTTTCAATGATCAATACTGATAGAAATTGTGTATTATTTTATGTTCATATACTGATACTAACATCATAAATATCATATTATTTTTTTAAAAAGACATAAATATATAGTCAATGTTTTTTGGTTAGGAAACATGAGTCGCAATGCTTTGTGGAGGAGGTAGTCCAAAAGTACATGCATGCAATGTTATTAGTTTTCTATGTAATAATTAAAATGATATATTATCATTTAATAATGATAAATATTTCACAAATATAATACTAATTTCAATAATATCACATATATTCATTAAATTTTTATTCATTACCTTTCATCTAATGCGTTAGTTAAGAATTAATTACATCACTACGTGAGATGGTAGTTCTCCAAACAAATGAGTGAAATTGTCATTTTACCAAGGGAATGGAATGTATGATGGTATATATGACATAATAAATCTAGATTGTTTAATTTTTAAAAAATATCATTTATATACTTTAATTAAATCATTATAACAAGCAATTCAATAAGATTTTGGGAAACAAAATACATCGCTTCTTGAGGTGGTAGTCCACTTTACACATGAATGATGATTTTGTATTCCATTTGAGGAAGAGGAAAAATTAATGTTATTAAATTATCATAATAAATTATTAATTTCTGTATTAAACCTCTTTTCAAACCATAATAATTTAATAATATTTATTTTTTGTTTATTTACAAATAAAACAAAAATGCATTTTAAACATAATTCCTCTTATTTGGAAAACCATCGTAAGAACAAAAATACATTATATGATGGATTTATTATAATAAAAAGGATATCATGGTCATGTGGATGTAATTTATTAACTTATATTTGTAGTTATTGGAAATTTAAAATGTATTTTGAGGTCATAGGAGGAGTAGAGAGGTATGAAATTTTATAAGTGAGGTGAGTGGAATACTTGTAACAATTGAAAGTAAAAAGGAGTACCCACATGTTTAAAATGTGATTGTTCCATTAGGAATGGCACAAGGAATGGAATCCACCCAATAGTTTGATTTCAAGAGGTTTTATGGTATTTATCAATCACTCACATTGGTTATTTCATCTGTTTATTCTTCCCTAGAAACTCTCTATGGTTCCCTAATGTGTAACCGGGTACATACATTCTATCCAATGTTGGGTGTTCATCTAGTTTTTCATGTCCAATGTCTCTTAGGGACATTCATTGGTTGAGAGGATTGTAGGTTGGGATCATAAAAACCTTTGGGGAGGGGAAATTGTTCCAAAATCTGGGAACCTCTTATCGATTTAATATATATTTGTAAATCACATCATAATCTGGATAATGGACAGGTTACCCTAACAAAATGATCATGGGTAAATTATATTTTATGATGCAATGATGGGTGTAATAATTAATGAATCCATATGTATGTATCCATGTATCTCTTTCAATTTTACAATAATTATTAGCTACTTATGTGATGATACCATAAAAAAAGTGAATTCAATGTGTGATTCCATGTATAGAGGATGTTATTATTTTGAGGAGGTGTTTGAGCCATTATGTAATGTAATATGTATCCTAATAATTGTATTAATCAAAATACACATATTTATTTTAACTTATTTGGTTTAATGTCTTTTCTTGAGGACATATATGAGTGTTATGAAGAACCATGTATTCAAGCATGAGTCCCTGGGATATTTCCTACATATCTTAATTTTGGTGATAATTCGAGTTTTCGTAGTTTATTCAGTCCCTTGGGATATGAACCATGGCGGATGTCCATATATAGGGGTGGATTGTATCATTTTATACCAATTGGAACTTTCACACGTGGAATTACATGGATGTATGGGATTAATTATGAGAAATATATGATTACTAAAATTACGAAATCATAGATAATCTTTGATGGATGTGAATAACAAGGGAAAAATGATCAATATAACTATATAGGGGTACATGAATTATTGAAAAATTAGTCCCTAATAATGATTACTATAGATCTTGGGACTTAGGTATGTATCCTAAATAACCTAGTTAGAGAAATAATTAGAGACATCGTAGTTTAGTTAATTTATAAGTACACTAGTTGATGAGGTAGAATAGACATCCCAGTGATATAATTGGGTCCCAAGTGTTGAGATGTTGAATACATGTGAGGATTTGCACCAAAGTGGGTTTCCATTTCATCTCAGTCCCTAGAAATTCATCCTATATATCTTGATTACTGTAGGAATCAATGTTCTTATAGTTCAGTCCTACCCCTGGGACTGGCCCCATGGGGGATTCCATCATATTGAGTTGAATGTATCGTGCCACCCATCTAGGATAACATAAAGAAATGTCACTGTAATTTATTGAGGATTATGATAAATATAATTTGATAATTCGAACTCCATATGCCCAAATGAGTTTTTCTTTTTTTGAGAAAAAATGGATAACTAATAATCAATTTAATTGTGTGTGGTTGGGGGACTTATGCCTTGGGATTTCACTTCCAAGATATATATGGAGTTTTATCAATAGAGAGGTATCCATAATATCCTTGTTATGGTAGGAATCAATGTCTTTGTAGATAACATTGTTGGAGCATACACATAGATGTTTCCCTTTGCATATTTCACAAGGATCATCGGTCATAGAAAGGGGTCTTGCGTATCCTGATTATGGGGAGAATCAGAGTACTCATAGTTCATTTGCTTTGGGATTATGCACAAATGTTTCCCTTAATTTTGTATAGGCTAATGAGAAAAATGATATGATTATTTTAGCTACCCAAGCCCACAATAGGTATTCTTAGAGTGATAATAGAATGATGGAAAATGATCAATGTTATTTATTAGTTAGTGAGGGACTTACATATTGGGACATCCATTTTGAGATTTAATATCATCATTAGTTTATAGAATAGAATTTTACATATCCCAATTATGGATGGAAATAGTGTTCACTTATTTCATTTGATCAGGGCTTACAAATTGATGTTTCCCTTGGGATAAGGCTTACACGTCAAGGTTGTACAATGTTATCAGGCCCTAGGATGCCCTACATGAATGATTCTACTTTCGTAACCATCTTGTGTTGATTGTCCATTCAGCATGGCTTCATTATCTACTATGAATATCAGAGAGTATCTACTTGAAATATAGAAGGAAAATTGCATGATCAAGTTTACTCACTCATGAGTCTATTCATAATCATGATGGATTGTCTAAAGGTTATTTCATGATCAAATATGATATGTGTGGATGAAATTATAGGGCCTAGATTGTCAATATTTGGAGCTATAGCATGACCCTATTTACCTCTCATGGTAGTTTTACTTGATCTATCTTACATACGTAGGTTTCACCATAAGAGCTGGCCAACACATATAAGGGGCATCATGAGAGTCAATATGAAATACCTCTGGGGGTATTACATGTCTTGGATGATTTTTCCGGAGCCCATTGAAAAATATGGATAGCCATATTTTAGGGTGTATATAGGGATTGTTGACATGATTGGGATTTAATGATAAACTAGGTTGACAAGAGAGGGTTCAATTATATGATACATAAGGCATATATAATGGAGATCACAAGAATTGGCTGATGAAATTGGTATTATTTTAGAGGCTAAGGTGTTGGGACCATGGGGTCTATGTGACATTTTATAACATATCTAGATGAGTTTGAATGAACCATATTCCATGCTTAATGTGAATCACGAGATATGGGGGACATTTCCATGAGTGTTTTCATGTCTTATATTTCTCACGCCTAGTGATAGAGGGTATGCGAATAGGATTTTTTAAATGTTTCACAACTTTAGTATTTCTTTCATCTCATATATCAATAATATCATAGATTTATTTAATATCCATTTTTATGTCTTTCATGATATAGAATATGTGATGGATGTGTTCACATGTTCAACAAGAAGACCTTTGTGTGATCTGTGAGGGATCATGTGAAGTGATTTAAGAATGGTTAATGTTATCTCTATCTATAATCTGGTATATTACTCTATTAAATACATTTTAGTTGTGATATCATCCACTCTGAGAAATCCACACAATTGTCTTTTTTTCTGGGTAATACTAATCCAATACATACGAGAGTTTAGACCTCTTTTTCATGAATGGTTTGTCCTTCCATTTTCATGCTTGGGAGGGGGATTTATTGGCCTCTATACCCTAGTTTTCCACCAATTTTCATGGAATATCTCACAAGGATCAGGGATTGTGTCGAAGAAGGAATTTACTGTCATGCATATCTATGAGTATCCAAAGTGGATCATTCTAAATGGCATCACCAGATTTTCAATATGGAATCCATCCTTTTTTACATAACCATGAGTGAAATTTTAGTAAAAAAAGATATCTTGGGTTTTGTGTCTTGGAAATGAGTAATATAATACATGATAACTTATAAATATTCTTCTAATACAATTTAATGGATTCTATATGGTTCATCCTAAGTTAATTTATTACATCTCCTAACATGGGGACATACATCAATGGAAAGGGTCAACAGAAGGCCAAGTGAGGGAAAATATGTGAAATAATTAACATGTGAACATGAATGATATTTATAATAATAAGAGTAATATCATAAAGTAATGATAAATATTAATATAATAACAATAATAGAATGAACCATAACTTTAAATTGTGTTTACAACATTTAATTTATACATTCATAGGCATATCATCAAGGTTCATCCCCAAGGTGTCATAAAAATTACCATGGTTGTTCAACAAGGTATCATAAAACAATATCACAAAGGTATATCACTAAGGATTAATAATAATTTCCATGTTTATTCAGTATGTAATTGTAAAATCTTATCACCATGGTTTATCACCGATGTTTCATTAAAATTTCAGAGGTGACTCACTATGGTATTGTAAAACATGTAATCTATTGAGATTAATTTCCTTACCCATTACATTATAGAATTATCATGTAACAAGATTTATATGTATTTTTTTTCATGTGATACACATAAATAATAATATTAAATTTCATAAATAAACCATAGGGAATAATAGAAATGGGTTTCATATCCAAATCTAGGGATTTTAAATGATGATTAAAAACATGTTCATTATGTCAATTATAACCCATAGAAATGTAATGACAGTTTTATGTATGAAAATTATATAATAAAATAAATAATTTTCATGTCATTATGAACGCCCCTATAAATTAATGTTGTTTTGGAATTAATATAAGGAAAATTAAGGAAATTCTTGATTAAAAGATAGAGATTTTGAGACAAATATTATGTAGCATAACGGTAATGAAACGTGGATTTAGTATACACTAAAAAGAGTGTGGGAAAGGGTCTCCCATAAATAAATGAAAAATATATAGTATAGGGACATAATAAAATTTAATAAAAACTATGTTATGTAAATTTTAAATACATACCACATAAACGATAACTTGAAAGGGAAAGTGAATTGGGGAATTCCCGTATGAAATTTCTGCAGCCAAACGACATCACTTTAGAATTAATAAATTTAGTTGATGAAAGAAAAAGGGTTATATAATATTTTTTACATAATATGGAATGTGATGGGTTTATGGAATTACATATCCAAATATTTTAAAATAGAAATTAAAATGTCATAACATAAAATGAGTTCTTGAAAAGGGAAGGCTGTTATATTCCCTTACATCGTAGAGTGACTTCTAAAACACTATGTTTGGGACCTTGAGGGCTTGAGGACCCCATGATAGGACTCATTAAAATGTATAAATAGAATAAATTCATGTAGGATGAATTTCTAATGATTTGAGAGGGAGGAATGGGTGTTTATTTATTGAAAAAAAGAGGGAATATTTTATTAATTTCATAGGACAAATAATTAGTAATATTTGAAAAACCATGTTCTTTCCCATGGTATTAGCCACTTTAGACATCTCATAACATATTTTAGTCTATCATAGTCTCCCAGGATCTTATATTACTCATTAAATAATTATGAAGTAGTTATGATGACATGAATTATACTGAAAACCCAAAACTATTTTTTTACTATTGATAATAAAAATGTTTCCGAAAAATACAAAAAATTAACCCAAACCATTTTTAAATGTGTAGAATTAAAAATTGAACTATTTTTTATAAAAATGAATTTCATTTTAAATTTATTTAAATAAATAAAGTATTATTACATAACAAATAATTTTCTAAAACATATATTTACTTATACATTGAGATAATTATATAACATTACCATTTAAGATGAATAATATATATTTATACTTACAAAGGTGATGTTTCTATTAGATTGATTAGATTAAAATTCATAAGGGTAAAATTACTTTTATAAAGGGTCATGTTACTATTCACCAAAAAAAATTGTGTTGATCCTATTAGACTGTAAATATCTCCCTTTTCACAACTGTGTATGTTTGTTTTTCGAAAATCATTTCTTATTAAACATTATTTAATAATAAAATATTTTTTACTATTCATCAAAAAACACTATTCATAAAAATCTATTCATTAGGAAAACACAACTCATAGAATATTATTAATTAATAAATAATATTCATCAAAAAATGAGGCTTCTTAGAAAATTACTAATAATTCTACCATGATTAATTTTTACATTTGGAATTGAAAACGAAGTTTATTAACCCTAATAATTATCCATGTATGGAAAATAATCGAAAAGTATAAATTTTTACTTTTAAAATCATTTAATCATATTTTTATGAATTATGAAAAAAATTTATAAATGAAAACTACTCATAAATTTGTATATGTTAGTATGATTTATAGTTATAATAATCCAAATTTATGCCTAATGTGTAATGTTTTCATTAAATAAAAATTACTTTTATGTGATGCTATTATAAAAAACAATAAAATTACATTTTCAGGAATGAGATCCATAAATAAAAGAAGTAAAATTTTTCGTTCATTTCATTCTTCCACCTTAGTGATACTGCATCCATATAATTTTCTCTTATTATATATTTTTTACCATTAGGAAAATTTTAATTATATATCAATTTAATCTCTTGAATAATAATAATCTCTAACAATAATAAATTTTTCTATAAATCTATCATAATGATTCCTAAATATCTTCTGATTTAAAACACATATCCTCTTGGAGTGTTGAACCAGGAGTGCTGCAAGGCACATTGGCGTGCACCACTTCTAATTCGAGTCTTTCTCAAAGTAGTCTTTTTATGTTTTATCCATAGATACAACTATGCTAGATCCAAATCAACTATTTTGTGTCCAGATAAGGATTTATTAGTTTGGAAAACACAGAAAATTATATTTCACTAAAACACCATTTTGTTTTCAAATTTATATACTTTTCTATATGGTTCTTCCTTGTGTTTTCGAAACCTGATATCCCAAAATAACGAAATTTTCCTCTAAAAAAAATTATGGAATCCTACCTTTTTATTACATAACATTACATGAAATATTACAAAACAAAGGATATTTTGGTGTTTCTATCTTACAAATCATAAACATAATACATAAAAACATAAAAAAAATTCTAATCCTCCTGAATGTCTTCTTCACGGTTCATCCTACCTAAATTTATTGAATTTCATAACATGGGGACATACATCAATAGAATCATTGAGCAGAAGTCCTAGTAAATGAAAATAAGTGAGATACATTTCATGTGAATGTGAGCGATATTAATAATAATATATGGAATATCTTATATTAATGAAAATATTATATATCATAACAATAATATCTTGAGTTATAACATGAAAATGTGGTTAAAACATTTTATTTAGACATTCATAAACATATCACCAAGGTCCGTCACCAACATGTCATAAAAATTACCATTGTTATTCAACAACATATCATAAAGGAATATCTCCAAGGTTTATCACTGAGGTTTCAAAATAATTTCCATGTTTATTCACCAAGGTATCATAATATCATATCACTATTGTTTTTCACTGAGGTTTCCAAAAAATTAACAAGGTGAATCACCAACGTATCGTAAAACTTATCATCTACAGAAAATATTTTATTTACCTAATATATTGGAGCGGTATTAGGGAGGACCATTAATATGTATTTATTTTCATGTGAAAAAAATAAATAATAATATAAAATTTTATAAATAACCCATGAATAATAAAAGAATTGGGTATCATATTAATATCATGGCATTTTAAAAAGTGTGTATAACATGATCTTTATGTCATTTATACCCCCATAGAAATGGAATGACGGTCTTAGGTAATTCAATTACAGAATAAAATAAGCCTTTCATAGGCCATTATGAGTACCCATTGATATTAAATAGGATGGGTGTTCATGTAAAGAAAAAAATTCTTTTAAAAAGAGAGTGATTTTGAGAAGAAAATTCTACAAGATAACAACTATGAATCATGGTTTTAATAAACATTAAAAATTGATAGGGAAAGTGTATCCCATCCATATATTAATCATAATATAGTATATTAACATAATAAAATGTAAATTATAACATCATATAGATATTTTAAATACAAAACGCATAAAAGAGAACATGAATGGAAGAGAGAAGTTAAGATTTCCCTTAGAAAATTTTGGTAGCAAAATGGTGTCACTTAAAAATTCATAAAATGAGTGTATGAGATAAAAGGGTTATCTCATTATTTTTACAAAATATAGGAAATAATGGGTTTATGGAATGTCATATTGGAACATAAGAAAATTGAAATTAATAACGTATACCATAATTGGAGTCCTTGAAAAGGGAAGGGTGGTTGATTCCCTTACCTTGTAGAGTATATTAAAAAATTATATGATCGAGGTTGTTAGGGTTTAGGAAATCACAAGAGGAATAAGTGGGAGGTGTAACTAGAATAAATTCATGTGTAATTAATTTTTGAAATGTATATAAACAAAGTAGTATGTGGGTATTTATAGAAAAATTTATGGAATATTTCATTAATGTCAAAGGACACCTCATTAGTGGTTTTAGCCCAACCATGGTATTTTCTGTGGTATTTTCCAATGGTATTGGACACTTGGGAAAACTCAAATCATATTTTAATCAATAAGAGTTTATAATAATCTTATCTTACTCATTAGATCAATATGACATCGATATGATGGCATTTAACATTATGAAAACCGAGAACAATATTTTTTATTGTTCATATATGATTCGATTCTTTTAAAAATTTCCAAAAAATTTCCTAAAACATTTATTGATGTATATAATTTATATATGAACTCCATTTTATAAAGATAAATTTAAAATTAAATTAAATTAAATTAATAAATAAATAATTCTTAACTAATAATATTCTAAAACATTTATTTATTTATACTATGAATGATAATATCACATTACCTTATAAGATGACTAAAATGTATTTTCACTTCCATAGGTGAGGTTACTATTTCATTGTTGAAATTACTTTTTATAAGGGTAAAATAACTATTCAAATGGGTCATGTTACTATTCACTACAAAAATTATGTTGATCCTAGTATACTATAAATATTTCCCAGATCGTAGCTGTGTATTTCTGTTTATCAAAAATCATTTCACATTAATAGTTATTTAATAATAAAATAGTTTATTATTATTCATTGTAAATCACTATTCATCATATAATTTTCATAAAAACACACTATACAGATAATAATTTTAATCAAAAGAATATTATTCATTGAAAAAATGAAACTTCATATAAAACTACTAAAAATTCACTTGATATTTATTCTGACATTTTGAATTCAAAAATGATGTCTATTTATCCATAACAATTCTATAAGTAATAGAAGTATCATAGGAAAACAATTTTTACTTCTAAAAACAATTTATCAAATTTTTCTCAATTTCATATATATATGTATATAATTAATAAAAACTCTTCCTAAATGTGTATGTCCCATTATTGTTTATAGTTATACTAATCCAAATTTCGGCATTATGTGTAATGTTTTCATGAAATGAAAAGTAATTATATGTTCTTCTATTTTAAAAAATAATAAAATGTTATTGGGATAAAATATATCCATAAATTAATGATGTATATTTTCTGGTCATTACATTTTGCAACTTTGAATCCCTCATGTCAACAAATACATTATTTTATTAGTTAAAATTATTGGGGGCTTCATTGAATTATGTGGGAATTATGGATGATATTCAAATTATCATACTGAAAATTTGTAAGTGCTTTGATGAGATCTTGACATTTTATGAAATGAATTCAAGAGATGTTAGAAGAATTTCTCGAGACAATACATGTGGCAAGGATGGCTTATCGAGGTGCTTTGAAAAATCTGGTCAACATATTAGGGATTCCCAGAAAGCCTTTTTTTGGACTTCCTTAACAATTTGTGTGATTTTGACATCCACGATAGGCTTCCTCATCGATCCCTTTTAAATTCATTTATTTATTTTAAAAAGGTCTGGGGTTTTTTGTAGTTTCTTGGGCGTTGTCATGGAAAATCACCTTACATCTCAGTGATACACCACATGAACAAAAAATCATATGGTGATGTGTGAAAATTTCTTATAAAATTAATTCAATATATCCATAGGGAGATAATGGGGGAGTGTAGTGCTTCCTGAACATGATTGGGGAACTTCCCGTGGGGAGGGTGACATTTCTGGGGGCTTTTGTGATATGATGCAGACAATTCACTGGGTTCTATTGATTTATAGGGAATTTTCAAGGAAATATCACATTAATTTTATGTCTTTAAGAGGCTCCTTCCTTTTACATATATTTTTATAAATTTTAAATGGATTTTTTAGATTATACTAATCCATTCATTTTTTCAAATAAAATCACAAGCCTTGTATGTGATGTGTCACGGGATCAATAATGAATCTCACGATCAAGCGAGAGATTTTCCATAGAAGACACTTATATTATATTTGTTTTAATACATGATTATTGATGGATATGTTGATGGTGAGCTGAAAATTTAATGTAAATCTTCTCTTTTCCCCATTGATACGTCTTGTGTTCATTGCTGTAAGATGCCATATCATTACCAACACTATTTGTATGTGAAGACCGAATGAGTACATGGCTACAGTTATAATTTATCACATTAATTCCACTAAAACAAATTCCAATACACACATACATGGAATATTGTTTCTCTTCATAAGATGACATCGAGAGAAATACAAATATTCTTATCCATACATTAATATTTCATATTTTTAATGTGGACATCCATTGGATCGCCTAGGAGAATTTATCCTCGAATGTTATTCATGTATAGATTTATTTTAAATTCGAATAAAATATTTTTGACTTGATCTTTGTCATACGTTGAGCCACGATTAACAATTTTTCGCATAACTACGTATGTGGTAATTCAATTTTATTTTGGGAAGAAGTGGAAATGTGATATGAGCATGTTTCCATGCTTGAATGATGATGGTAATATGTGGGATGTTCATATTATCATTGTATAATCCTGATGCCTTTTTTTATCAGATATCATCACATGATAGGTTATGTGGTGCCATACCCATTCATAAGAGGGGTTTCATAGTTAATCAGACCATCATAATATGGGTTATGCGATGTTACTACCTTTCTGAAGATGGGCTACATGGTGTTAATGACTTTTTCAAGATGGGTTACAAGATGCCTCAACTCTTAGTGTGGATTATTATGTTGGGGGATATCTTTTTTTGGGGCCCCTATTGTGATAATTATTATGTGATGTCCTTCTCACATCGTCTCCTTCACATGAGCATTATTCTAGATTACCATACTCTGCTTTGCGAGGAAAGTAAGATAAATATTATAAAGACTTGGTGATACCCTAAACTATAATTCTCCCAATTGTATTGATAGATAAAATATCATGTTTCCTTGATTCATCTGAGAACAGTTGAATGTATGATAAATATTATACACTTCATATCATAGTAACCGTCTTTTATCTAAGGATGTAAGTGAATTGAATCATCTTCATATGATTCTGAGGTTTATCGTGATTTTATTTCAATGAATGTCTTCTATTTTCATATCCTCCTCCTCGATTAGTAATCAATTATCAATAATTTTTGGTTCTTTATCAGGTTCATCAAGCCACATGTATGAGGAGTGCGGAGGAGTTATAAAAAAGGAGGTTTATTCCTAGTATGATCTATTGGCTAACAAAACCATTTATGTAGACAACCATATTAGTAGAGGGATTAATGGTACCCATCTTATTAATTTTGTTAAGTCATTGGGTATGTGATACACATCCCCATGGAATTAATTATTTACTATTAATGAGATGTCGATATTAGTGTATTCTGAGACCCTTGAAACCATTCATGATTTTTTTAATTTCATAGCCGTATGAAGGATTCTTGTCAATTATTAGACTGCATAGGGAATTCCATGGGCATGATGTTGATTTTCTTCACTTGTCTCATAAGAAATATCTTTTGAATGGTCATTTTTAGTGTATATTCATATGTTAATTCACTAGTCTTATCATCTTTCCTTATAGGAATATTAACATATTTTTTATCCTTGAACCTAGCCAAAATGGTGTGGCATCGTTTCCCTCACATACTGTAAGGCATATATACACTAGAACAAGGGGGTGTAGTAGTACAATGCAATGTATGTTGTAGGGTAATAAATGAGTTGGCTATCCATGATGGTGACCATGGATCATGTATCACAATCAGATCATATTCCAAAATAGTCTCTAGGTAATCACACTTCTACTATAGGATTCATTATTCCTTGAGTGTTCTTAGTGTTTATGATGGTGTATTCGAAGATGACACCATATGGGATCATGGAATGAAATATGGATACATATAAGTATGATTATAGTGCATCTTGAGAATCTAGTCTTGGTTTATGAGTATTCTTAACTACGTATCCTCATGGACCATTTTTTTCACATGTAGATTCATTGAAAAATATATCTTCACTACTTCATGCATATACCTAAATGCCTCATGAAATTCCTTAAGATTCATATTCTTATTCTCAGATGTTATATGTCACAAAATCCATGAAATATCAACTGATATATCCAATCATTTTGGATGTTCACTGCATGATCCCAGGAGTGTTGGTAAAAGAAGGGTTGTGTGGATGGGGTGTAATATCAATTCCATTAATGATATCATAAAGTATTAGAACCACGATGTTGAATAATAAGATATGAAACAACGTTTATTCATTGCATAATATGACTCCAAAAATCAATATAACATGGCATCAAGAAGGATTATTGACTAAAAAACACTACATATTCCCATCATTGAAAATGTGTGTGGATCAAATATAGTGGTGTCAAAAAAATTTCCCCCATTGTATTAGGTTTATTCATAATGAAAAGAAAAATATTGTACTACAAATATGAAACACTATTCCACAAATATGAATGATGATTGATTCATCCATTCATATACAATCATTGAAGAGATCATATGAACATTATATGTGTCACTCCGATTTTATTTCTTTCATGATGTCCACGACACTTCACTAATATGATATTATATGAATAGCCAACGATACCCATCCAATCCATAATATCATGTAAAAACAAATACTTGTAATTTATTATGGAAATTATAAAATATACCTTCTTGATTAATTCTCATTCATGACCACTAATATTATATTTTTTAATGGTATATCTATGATAGATATCGTATGATTACTTATTTCCGATAAGGATAATTGTGTAATGTATAAAACAAAGAAGGAGAGTGCTCTCTCTTTTGCAGATGCTGATATTCTTGGGGAGTGTATGTTGGATTTACAATGGTAAAATTATGTTCATTGTAATATCTTCAATTATTTTTGATCAAATGACTATTGTTCTATATTTTTGTGTCCTATAACGTTATCCTTTCCCCATTTTAGTTTATCATCTTCTGTCCCAAACCTTCTATCATTGTTGTATAGGGTACATTAGATCAAAAATCCAATTTCTTCACCTTAAGTGCATTTATCTCTAACCTTCTATTGATTTAGTTTCTCTTTTTTTCACTCAGAAATGATATTTATTTAGTTTAGTGTCGTTTATCTTGGATATAATATTGATTTAGTGAAATGTATTTTATCTTGGACATGTTATTGATTATGATAATGGTATTTAAATCAGACATGATGTAGAATTATATTGTTATCTTTTATCTCAAAACATATGTTTATTTAGTTTAGGTTAAATATCTTGGAACACATGTTGATTTGGATTATGAAATTTTATCATGGACCATATGTTGATATAGTATAGTTCATTTTAACTTCGATCCATAATTTATTTAGTTTATGTTGTTTTAGATCGAGCCATCTATTTCTTTAGTTTATTGTATATCAAGTCAGAACAACTATTTCATTTGTTAATGGTGTTTTATCTCCCAATTGATAAATGATCAAGGGATATGGTGCAGACATGTTTGGAATGAACAAAAACACATAGAGTTGATGGGTTCTGTCTTGATGTTTGCAGGGCTCACAAGGATCAGAAATCCCATTTTTTTGAATGATGCATTTGGTTGAGGACCATAGGTTTATATGAAGGAGCCATATCCATTCATGAAAATTCAAGAAATTGTTCCTTGAAGTCAGGGATCTTTTCCAAAGTCTATGAATTATTTGTCAAGGTGAAAGCTAATATTTAATGGTGATCATACATGAATATTCAAGAAAAGGTTCCTTATGTTGTACGCTACCCAAATATTAGCTTTCACAATATGAAACAATGTGTTAGCTTTCAGTATACACGACACAATTCTTTCCTTGTGTTACCTGCAAAAGAGACCTTCCTCGATAGCTTGTGTGGTATGCAATACCGAGTCTCACTAAACAATTTAAAACTATTAAAAAAAATTTATTTAATGGGATATAAACTATAGTTTAATAACCGTATCAACCACATTTTGAATTACATATGACATTAAAATTCATATTATGTGTTTTCTAGACATGATATAAGAACAAATTCAATTTTTTTGGATAAAAGAATCATTTTTCAATTAATGAAATTTTTCTTCCATTTGAGGTAACACAAATTTTAAATTTTTTTAATGCTTATATATTTTATTTGGAAATTTAAACTTCTTATTTTTAATAGGAACTTAAAATTTACTTTTTTGGAATTGTTGGTGTTTTCGGATAAAATTTATATTTTAATGAATAGTGAAAAATGCTGCATTTTTATTCTAAACTACCTTTTCATATAATTTATTTATATAGTTATATTGTATTATTAATTTGTTTTAAAGTTTAATTGTATTATTTTTTATCATTTAATCCATTTTTTTCATTTGAAGTAATTTTACACTTAAATTAGACATAAAAACATGATAAAATTTTGATATGTTTTTACTTCTTAAAACCCTACCTTTTAGTATTAATAACAACAATCAATTTTAAATTATTTTAGAGAAAATATCTGTTTATAATATTAAATAATAGATTCCAAAAATTTAATAAATGTTTAAAAATTATGTTAATAGGTTTTTTTAATATTATAAAATGTAACTACGGTAATTTTTATTTAAAAAGATTAATAGTAAATCGAGTAAATTAGTCTAACAAATAATATGATAAGGAGAATAAAATGATCTTAAAAACTAATTTTTTTGGATGAATAAAACTCTACCCTTTAGATATTATGTTAAAAATATAGTCATTTAAGGGCCACATGACAATTAAAATGACATATATATTAAAAAACCAATGAATGTGACCAAATGTCCATGTCACATTTTTTATTGGTATAATAATTTTAATATAGCGATAAAAAGGTGATATTTTCCAATATTAATAGTAAATTGAATGATAGAATAATTTTATACAACATGGTAATTTATTATTAATTTTTATGTATTATATAATTACCTTAACGTGTTATTTTTTGGTGATGTAAAATTTAATTAATTGTTGAATAATCAATTTAACAAATTTTATTAATATTATATTATCCATAAAATGGTTCAAACACATGATAAAATATTATTACTAGATTATATCTCGACCATAATCATCCAATGGTCCTGATTGATACCATTTGGAGATTTATATAATAGATTATGACCATTATAATATTTTATTTTAGGTAATGTTAAAGTTGTCACATCAATACTTTAATAAGTATAACATTTTTAATGTTTGATTTCATAGAGGATAAATTCCAATAAATATATTCTCATGAAATACATTAAATTTATCTTAATTATAGTATTTTATTTTAACATTTTAATAAAAAAAATATGTATATTAAATAATAACAGAAACCATTGTAGTAATGACATTATTAGTGGAGATATCAATTACATGTTATTTAAAAAATTAAAATAAATATATTTTGGGATAATTAATATTTCCACGGATTATTATAAATATCATTGACATCATAGAAATATAATAAAATAGTTTTTTCTAAATTAACATGTTCACTTTATATTTTTAAAAATCAATAAATTGAATGTTGTCAAAATTGACAACACTGATTGTTTATCAAAATATTTTTTTATTAAATAATTGAAAAATATATTTTTTTAAATAATAATAATTATGATATGTTAAAAAAATTCTAAATTGATTATTCATGTTCTAATTGAAATCAAATATGTAAAAATTTAACCCTTTTGATATTGAATGTTTTGTTACCATAGTTAAAATAAATTATAAAAAGAAAGTGTTAAATTGAAACTATATGATTTAAATTGAAATAGAAACTGCAATAAAATTTATATTTTTATATGATTAACATCCTATCACATATCATCTTTTAAATTAGGAAAATTAGATGGTTTTTGACTGGGTTTTATTTTATTATAAGTTAATATTTTTGAGATTTCTAAAAGTTCCCCTCACCTCAATTATAAAAGGGAACCACCTTCATAATTTCTCCACAACTAATTAATCCCTCCTGTTCCACCATCCCCTGCCCATTTAACTTCTTAACTTCCCTAGTTACATTATATAGGTTTTGTTCTTCTCAAAATACCATCTCTTGATCCATTTAGAGGAGTTCTAAAGATAGCACATCAAAAAAGTGGTAATCCCCTCTAATGATTCATTCGTATTGGTTTCTACATCTTCTAAAAATTCACGAGTTGTTTAATTGTAGAACAATAACCCTAGTGGATTTTATTTTCTGAGATATAATTATAATTATTAAATAACCATATTCCTCTTTATATCCATCCTAAAAAAACAAAATCATTGTGTGTGTTTATGTACAACTTATCGTCTCCACGCTGTGGTGTAATCTGTTTTTCACCACCACCTTACTTGGATGGTAATAAAAATAGATGTAAAAATTATATATAATTACTATAAAATGAGATTTATTCTGATATACTATACACTATCAACTTCATATATAATTCAACAATTATGGGAATGATATCGTTTCTCATGTGTTCTTATGGCCTACTATCTCCATAGTGGGATGTGATTCGTTATACATAATCATAATTAAAGACTAATTATATTAATTTAATTAATGATTAAATTTTATATATCTTATACTAATTCCATGATGTAATTGATATAACTATAACCTAAAAATAGGAATATTAACATATCTGATCAAACATGCATAAGAAAAAAAATGTCAATACCCAAATAAAGAGTAATAAAGAAATATTACTAAAAATAGATGAAAATATGATCATAAATCATATCAAAAAAATAATTATTATTCTAGAATAAATAATAAAAATTATTTAAATCATTACACATGAGTTTCAGATACATTGAATGCAAATCAGACCAAAGGAAGTGGATAATTTTAAAAATCTCAATTTTCTCTTACAATGTTTATACATAAGTATTTATTAGGGATATATTTAGCAACCATGTCCATGTTTTATAAAATAGTTTTCAATTTTTTTAACTATTCTTATATGTATTTTGAATTTAATTTTTAACTATTCTTTACTTTTCCTACATGGGATAGAAGGACTCACTATTTTGTTTACCATACGATATACATTTAGATTTTTCTAAAAATGTATGTAGAGATTTTTTAAAATTATACGGAGAAAAAAAATTACATCTTTGTAACCCCTAATTTCGATGAAAATTCCTCTACACGTTTTCATGTTTATTTACAACTTATTTTTTTCCTTTTAAAATTTTTCATCATTTTGAGAAAAAAAAACATTTTAGAAAAAGAAATTATATTTTACTCAAGAATTAAGTTCATGTGTTTTATGATGGAATTAGTTTTATGAAATACACTTATTTTTTATTGATAATGATATTAATGAATGATGTTTAAGAAAATAATTTTATTTCATCGGTTATTCTATATTTAATGATTTAGATTTTTAGAGCACATGTTAGAATGATTTCATTATTGGATTGGTTGGACCTGTACCTCCCTCCAATGAATTGGGTACTGTTTTATATCTCACGGGATAGACATTCCATGAATGGAATGTTATCTAGTTCATTAATATAGTGCTGGAACAAAATTTACATACAGTTTTGTAATACAAGGATGGAACGACAAGTAAATCCGGCTCAGTAATGGATTTTTTCAACTATGATGGTCTTGGAAACAATTCCTTAGCTACTCTGAAAATCATATTACATTTTTATTTTTTTACCAAAATTCCATGATTTATGTCAAAACTAGTTTAACATGGTAAATATTCCATTACGATCTATGCCTTATGAACTAACAAGACTTATTTAATGACTAATAATTTTGATATGTAAACATTATGTTCATTTTATTACATTTTTATGTTTTTGGTATGGTTCATGTTCTCAATATTTACCATTTCTGTGAATTTGAGTTCTTCCTTTATATGTTTTCATTTCCTCATGATATAAAGAAAGATTTTAGGTAGGAAAATAGGGAAAGATCATTATGGGAGATGCTAAAGATCTTTCACCAATTTAGAAGATTATATTCCATGATTCCCAAGACATTATACTAATATAGTATTTAGGTGTGTGTTTTTTTCATGTATTAGGTATTCTAAAAAAGAAATTGATTGTCCATGAAAATTATGATTATGTTGTTATAGTTAGTATCAGATATATTTTTGTGGTAAAATTTGGAATCATGGGTGTGAGTTTTTTTTTGAGATCCATTGAGATATTTATGTGGTTTGTATAGGGATGTCCCCAAGGGTATAACTAACAATAGTTTATAGTCCTAGAATTATGGTGATAATCAGGAATAACCTAGGATTAAACCTAATATGTTAAAGACTGAATGTACTACCTGTTGATTATATTTTCTTCCTAGTATTATTATTTCCTCTAAAACAATCCTTTTTGGGTTTTAAAAAATGGATGGAAACATCAGGATTCATTTTATGAAGAATATGATTGATAATGGAATGACATTATTAATGAGAAATGAAATGAAATGGGATTTGGAAGGTGAAACACCGTTATTTTGTGTAATCAAGAATCTCAAAATATGATAAATAATCTCAACATTGGTGTGTTTCCAAACCCAAGGAATAAGAGAAATATTGAGTTTCTTGATGATCGTAGATGAAATAATGTTCAATTTTCCTCATGTAAATCTTCTTTGAAGATGCTTCCGGGAGAATAGTTTAAAGGAATTGGATGATGATTTGGGTGAAGAAAAGAAGGATACAAAGCCATTAATTGTATAGTAAAATGATTAATTAACATAATGAACAAGTAAAATGGTATTACTAGAACATAAAAATGGATAAATGTATTAAACTTTTAATGTACATGCATTATGAAAATAAATTCCCTAAGGTAAAATTCCCTAAAGAGAATCTGGATGGTCCTTTGGCTAGTATTTATGTCGATGAAGATGAAGTGAAAAAAATGATATATTACAGGAAATAAGGGTTGAGAAATAAAATGATAAAGCTTCATCAATAGATTAATAATATAGTGTAATGAATTCATGTTTATCAAGAATAATGTTTTTCATGTAATTTTAAGGAACTATAGAGTAAAAAACTTCAATATATTATTACAATGTTTTTTCCTTATATATTGGAAGTTATATGTTGAATAGTACTGGTATGCATGAAAATTTATTTGGATATTTTTGGAAAACAAGATATATTGGAATAATTATTAGATAAGGAGATAATGAGTTTTTTGATAGTACTAATGACATCAGGACTGATATAAGGAAATAGTGATATCATGGTCTGATTATATAGAATATTTTGCAATTTTAGTGTGTAGAAAGAGTTAATTTTGACAGAAAATATTTTTTCACCATGGTTCTATGGTAATTCATATTATTACAATGTTTCAATAGAATAGATGAATAAGGTATTCACATGTTTTGAATGTGACAAACAAGATCTACCTTATGAGATATGGGAGATAAATTTTATGAATATTTAGTTCACCACTTTTTAATGTTTTAAGTATTTGGAAGGATTATAGGGGTACACATTTATGAAAATAATTCGTTATACTCTCATTGATGTTTGTTACATTAGTATATTATCTCACTATAGGTAGACATATTCATATTTGACTACCAGTGGTAAGATTTTTGTTGAGATAGATTTAATGGCCTATCATTCTATTGAATGATTTGGGGAAACTTCAATAATGAAAAATTAAACATCATTTCATAAAATATGTGATGAAGTTTAAATTTTTCAGGGAATGAAAAACAGTGAGATTTTACTGAAATTATGTAAGTAGTTCTTCTAATGCTAAAATTCAACAACTGTAGGAAAAGGATATTGAAATAAAAAATGATATCCTAGTACCGTCTTATCCAATGAATTATATGGACCATTGAATCATCATAGATTTATGGATTTCTATCACTTACTATTCTATAAACATTATTCTCTATCACTATCCATCAGAACATGATGGTTATATTTCTTTTCAATATCCTTGATTTCACTTCCCACCCATGTTCTCAGATGTTGTTACTCAGTGATGAGTTACATTGGGTAACCATTATGTTTTTAAGTCTCTTTTTTATAATGGAGTATTTTTATTAATTTTTACGATATGGGTTTCCATGGAAAAAAACTTCAAGGTAGTAACCGCTTTTTACCCCCAATGAATTTTGAGTGCCAAATTAATTTTAAGGTGGGTATAATGTAACACAATGAGATTTTATGAGATGTAATCATTTTAATATATTAGATGTCGTGTGTTGTACGTGACACCTATATTTTTTTTTAAATATATACAAAATTATATTATCTTGCAGTATACGTAGCACTATTCGTGGCTTATGATCCATGCAAGAGCGACCTTCCTCAATTTATTTCATTGTACGCAATGATGAGTTCCACTAAACAACGATAAATTTTTAAAATATTATTATTTAATGGGATATAAACTATCCATTATGAATAGTATTAACCAAATTTTGAATTTTCATAAAATTAAAATTTATCTTAAGTGTTTTCTAGACAAGATATAAGAACAAATTCAATTTTTCAGATAAAATAATTATTTTTTTTAAAAAAATATAGTTTTGTCACATTTTGACAGTGCACCAATTTTAAACATAGTTTTTTAATACTTTTGATATATTCTATTTTAAAAAATAAACTTTTTATTTGGAAAAGGAATATAAAAATGTACTTTGGTGGAATGTTTGGTATTTTGTAATAAAATTCATATTTTAATGAATAGTAGAAAATACATCATTTTAATCCAAAACATCTTTCTCATCTAATATATTTATATAGTAAGATTATATTTTTAATTGGTTTTAAAGTGTAATTGGATTATAATTTTACCAACTAATCTAATTTTGGTCATTGCATGTAATTTCACATTTAAATTAGAAACCAACATGTGAGAATCTTTTGATTTGTTTTTTACTTCTTAAAAACCATCTTTTTTGTTTTAACAAAGATAATTTATTTTAAATTAACTCCTAACACAAATTTTTTTTGAATTATGAAAAATTGATTCAATATTTAAAATCAGTGGGTCCAAATTATGTTATTAGGTTAATTTGTTTTTGATTTTATGAATAGTTACTATGGTAATTTTTATTTAAACCCTTTTATAGGTAAATTGAGAAAATTATTGTTACAAATAATATGATTACGAGAATAAAATGATCCTTAATCCAAGAAAATAATTTCAGATGAAAAAAATTCTACCCTTGACTACTATGTTCTAAAACATAGTCAATTAAATTCCACATAATAATGAAAATGACATTGATATTAATAAAACCACTGAAAGTGACAAAATGACCAACTGAAGATTATTATAAGTATAATAATATTAATATAGGTATAACCAGGTGATATCATCGAACATAAATAGTCCATGGAAAGGTAAATTAATTACCTACACCATGGTAATTTATTTTTAATTTTTTAGAAATAAATAATTATTTTAATGTCTAATTCATTGATGATATAAAATTCAATTAACTGATGAGAAATCAAAGATGGTTTTTTTATTAAAATCCTAATAACAATAAAAAGGACAAAACACAGGAAAAAGTCTTATTTTTCGGGAATATATAACCCATAATTTTCCAAAATCCAGGAAATTGACAATTTGGAGCCTTATTGAATTGACAATGAGCATTATGTTATTTTATTTAATTTAATGTAAATGTTTCCACATTCATACATTAATAAGATTATCTTTTAAATGTTTTATTTTATTGTAGATAATTTGAAATTAATATATTATGATAAAATATATTAAATCTATATAAATTATATTATTTTATTTTAAATTTTTACACAACAAATATGTATATTAATAATTAAAACAAAATAATTGTAGTAATTATTTTATTAATGGAGATATCAAATAGATCATATTAACTGTATTAATATAATTATATTTTTCAATAAATAATATGTACACTGAATTTTCTAGATAACGTTGACCTCATAGAAATATCATAAAATATATGGTTCGAAGTTAAATTTTTATCTCTATATTTTTAAAAATCAATAAATTGATAGTGTCAAAATTGACACTATTGATTGTTTATCAAAATAGTGTTTTATTAAATTATTTTGAAACCATAAAACTATTTTTAAAGTATAGAATAATTATTATGTGGTAAATAAATTTAAAGGGTTTATTTAGGATTTAATTGATATCAAATAAGTAAATATTTAACTATTGAAATATTAAAATATTTGATACCATAGTTAAAATGAAATAGAATAACTAAGTGTTAAATTTAGTTGATATGGTTTGAATGGGCATAAAAACATGTCTAGAATTTATTTTTTGATCATATAACAACCATACCTTATCTTATCTTCTATATTGGGACATTCTGGTGGTTTTTTAGAGGGGTTTTATTTTATTATAAATTCATATATTTGGGGTTTCCAAAAGTTCCCCTCACCTCAATTATAAACATGAACCTCCTCCCATAATTCTAAACAACTAATTAAGCATTTAGGTTCATCCATCCACAATCCATTTCACATTTGAACTTCTATAGTTACATTACAGTGGTTCTGGTATTCACAAAAGTCCAACTCTACTTTTATTTGGATAATATCTAAAGAGACCATGTTAGAGAAGAGGTAATACTCTATAATGAATATTTCATATTTAATTCTACTTCTACTTATACATCCTGAGTTTTTTAATAATTTAATAATAACTACAGTAGAACATATATACTTACATGTTATTATAACTATGAAACAACCATATCCCACTTTCTATCAATCCTATAAAAAACAAAATCATCATGTGTTCATATGTATGACTTACCGTCTCCACGTCGTGTTGTAACCTACTTTTCACCACAACCTTACATAGATGGGTATAAAATTACATGTAATAAATATATATGATTGTTATTAAATTATATTTATTCTAATATACTAAAAACCATCAAATTCAATACCATTCTACACTTATAGGAATGATATCATCATTCGTGCGTACGTACGTCCTACCGTCTTCACAGCGTGGTATGATTTGTTCTACATAATCCCCATTAAAGCAGGATTATATAAATTAATTGAATGGAAAAATATGATATATATTATACTAATAAAATGATTTAAATTATATAACTATAACTAAAATAGTGTAATAAGAACTTATCTGATAAAACAAGCCTAAGAACATAAAGCAGTTAATGTCCATGTATGTCAAGCTTGGGTCATTATAGGGACCTTCTGGTCCTTTGATAATTGATGACGATGGGTGATGGCCTTTATATTTTAATATCATCTAGTTGGCATATATTTTCTACCATGAAGATTAATGTGATATGGTAAGGACATATTTTTTTGTGTTGTTTTAATGTATTATAACGAAGACATTTTTTTTACTTTAATGTCATGTGGTGAAGACATATATACATGTTTGTTACCTTAAAATGGTAAGGAAAGACTCCCATGAACATTAATGGCATGAGGTATGGATGTGGGAACTGAATTGAAAACATGTGCAATGAATATTATATGAACATGACGACAGTGTCCAGATATAACTCATATGTAATTAGAGTGAGCTTGTATGACACAACCCATTATGTAGTTTGGGATTCATTTTTTATTAGTTGCTGCAAAATGGACATGTATTTAATATCTGAGTGTCTTTGTGGGTCCCCTGATGTTAGGAATCATGAAACACATATTTATTGAAATACCATTCAGTTTAAATCCATGTGGAGAGGATTAAGAAGAACTGGCATGGATGAAAAAAATTGTTGTGGTTGGGACCATTGGTTGAAGTCTGATTGTCACATCATATCTCATGATAATGAGAATAAAACCACACATCGTTCTGAAGAGACCTTTAGTTTCATGTCATGTGGAGTGTATCTTGGCCCCTGACATGAAATGGAAATATTTTTGTTGGGTCCATGAAATGAATTTTTTGTGTCACTACGCATCCCATGGTGGTGGGAATCAATCCATAGTAGTCCATAAGGGAGTATCATATGACTGTCTGACCCATAGCCAGTGAGGGGTTACTATTCTACTTATCTATCTTGACTGGTCCCATAGTTGATAATCTAGGAATCAATACTTATCATGTGAGGATACAAATAAGATAAAATGAGGTTTTTGAGCATGAAACCCTCTCTTACTAGGATTATCCCATAAATAGAGTTTGTAATTATTTGTGTCAATTATTATAGTTGGGCCCACGATTTGTTATCCTGTCTGGAAAATGTTTCCTATGATCATAGGAAACAAGACACACTTAGTTCTTGAATAATTGTGTAGTTATTTAGTATTCAGTAAGGACACTAACCATGTTGTTTATTATCCCGTGTAAAAAACCATGTTGTGCAGTATATGGCCATACACTCAAGAACGTGATTGATGTGTGCTATGATTTCATGATTTTATTATATGGGGAAGTCCTAAATGAAACTTCTAGACTGACATGTGAAATCCTCAATGTGATAAACAATGAATAACATTGGTTTCTGTAATTATGTAGATGAAATGAGGATATGACATGTGAATTATACATCATGTGATGTCTTTACCACGATATAGGATTGAGGAATCCCTACTTATCTAAATCAGAGAGAGAATAATGTCATATATAATTCTCTAATAACTGATTAGATTAATGGCATATAGAAATATCTTTTAGTCGTGTTGTTTAATTCTTGGTGGTAAGGGCATGGATCACCTAATGTGAAGGAAAAGTATTGTTTTAGATGGGACCAAAACATAGAGGTTCAGGAATCATTGTGTATGTGGAAATGGTAGGAATAATGACTTTTTTATTACTTAGGGAACAATTCTAAGTAATGACATGTTTCTATGACAATTGTCATATAGTATTTCTTCATGTGGTTATGAAGAACTTCATATAGATTATCATAATTTGGTCAAGGCAATCTCTGTATATTTTATCGTCATGTGTTCAAGAAAATAACTGTATAGATTATTATCATTTAGTTATAATGAAGGACGTTTTTTAGTTTAAATTCTTATTGTTTGGACTTGGGGGTATCATTTATTTTAATGTATATTTGTTAGTACATCGTGTTATTGATGATATCTATGTAAGTTGTTACTTGAGAATTGTAACATTAGTTGGAGGTGTGGAACATGTTCCCTCGATGGTGGAAAACAAGTTGGATCCATTATGATATAAATTATGTATGATGTAATTCCCTTCGCATAGAGGATACATTATCATGGGATTCATTCCTTATATCCTTGGGGTTCTGAGTGCCATCACTACAACTCCTTGGTGGAATGAATATTGGTGAAAATTTTTATTAAAGGATCACTCAATCCAATTCTGATGGACCTCATGTTTGTGAAATGTGCACAAACTGCTCTCATCGAGCTGCTCCAATTTCTCTAGCTGCTTCTGAAATCACACATAGTCTGATAGCTTTATAAAAATGGGTATTTGGAGAAATCAGAGATTGTATTCTAGTGGTAACACTACTTTTTTCTAGTAAACCAATGAGTATGAATTTGATAGTGTAGAAGTATGTGTGGTGTAATAGTGATCCCATAAATCCTGATGAATCTAGTCCATCAACGACTTATTATCCTAGTTCACTATTATCTATTGTCTATTAGATAATTTTCTATTACAAGACTATATCTATCCATTTGATACATCATGATAGCATTATGAGTAATTGTACTATATATTATACCCCTCATACAGTCTCTTAAATTCTATATAATAGAAATTGGAATTTTTGTATGTCAATATTTAGTGAGGGGACCCAAAACTAGTGATGATATAGGAAATCATGAAGTTGATTATATTTTTCATCCCAATTTCAATGATGGATATCAACTCATCCCATTTAGAAACTATTTTTGTATTAGTAAGTAAATAATTTAACTTCTTATCCATGGATGAGGGATATGGCCCCTAAACATGTATTACCCAAAATGGTATAAAATCAAGATTATTTTACTGTATGAAGCAATTTCGAGGTTTGGTGGATGGTGTTTTCATGAACTCATTTTTGAATGAAATTTCATTGTGAATCCCATGAATTTTGAAATCATGTTTTTCTTATAATATCCCATACATCTAATTTTATGACAGGGCCTAGTCCCATATGTATGGGCACTACTAGAACATGAATGGAAATATTCCACGAAGGTGGAAATTTTATCTTCCACATTTCATGTGAGGATAATTATATAAAATTGTCATTTATAGAGAGTTTTCTACTCATTTTATTCATCCAACATAGTAAATTTCACTAGATGATGCTGAATCAATCCAATATGGTTTAGTATGTTAGGAGAGTCATGTTTTCGAGATAACTAATTATGGGGACAATCCATCCTAGGGTGAGCATTGGTTCATCACACTATGGGGCAGTGTTGACCTGATTGATATATTCCAAATCATATTTGATTTTTGATTAGTCTATTTAATGATGTGTGATATGAAATATTTGTTCTTACTAGTCTAGATTATCTAGGATGGTGGCTAAATTTTCCAATGTGTTGGCATGAGAATTCTATGATCAGGGAACATGATGCACTATGGAATCATTTGGGAACTCCGCCATCTATCCCTTGATATATCTTGTGATAGGGTCTAATTAAATATTTTTCAAAGAATAATCATTATTGATGTTCATTATCAATATTTTATAGTCCACATTGTTAATTAGGTAGTATTTGTACTACTCTTGGTCCAGTTCAAACAGAGTGAATAGGGATTAGTATTATACCTCATTATTTGTGAATCCTTTGGATTGTGAAACTGATTAGGGAAAAGAATCCTTGAGTGGAGAGAAAAATTCAACCCTTATATCAACCCAATTCAAATTATGTTTCCCATCCTTTTTTTAAAAGGAATATGAGCATTTCCATCATGGTACATATACCATTTCCGAGTAGTGTCATGGGCATCGAATACCTCTTTATATAGAGGCTTGGTGTCCACTAGAGTATTCTCTAGCGGTAGGATGTGATGAATGAAAATCAGTCAGGGATTTCCCTTTCACTATCATTTATTATATGAACATAATGTCTTATTTTCGTTGAATGATAGCCTTTCGGTCTGAGAACACATTAAATATGTGGTGGACATGGATATAATTCGGTGGAAAAATATAGGATACTAGACAGACATCATGATGATGTTAGTAATGCCTCACCTTTTTCATTGCTCAGATTATTTCATGTTTGTTCTTTTCGACATCGTAATATATGATATCTTTACATAGAATCATTTGTATGAGGTATTATATTCTATTATGTATTACTATATCATTATTCGATGCTATTAGGGTATCTAGTGAGTGTTCCATGGTGGACACATACAAGAATAGTAGCCTCCCTTACACTACAGGAATTAGAACTAGTGGCTGCAGAATATAATGCTTTATAAATTCAAGTGATTCATGGTAGTCAATGTCTCCTTGATATAAAATGATCTTAATCATTATGCTATTGATGGGGAATAATTTTCTGACCATATTATCTATGAATCATAGAATTAAGGCGAGAATCCCTAAGATCCCATGAAGTTATTTGAGTTTTTTTGGGTGTGAAATTTATAAAAAAGTCACTTTTCATCTCTTAGAAAACCATGATACCATGGTGGAATACATTAAATTCAACAATTTTTCCTAATGTTAACCTGAAATCACATTTCATCGGAATCATTTTAGACTATGTTGTCAAAGTTTTTCGATGAATACATGATGGTTTGTCAAGTGATAACTTTTCTTTCAGGTTTTGACAACTAGGTTGTTGACATAACATTAAATTATCATTTATATTAATCACAGAAATATATGGGGTATAGAGTGTTGGTATTTGGCCCTCATGTTCTTTAATCCTAAGGGATTGACCTAATAGAAAGAGAACCCATAGGGAGCTCGAATTATATTTTCTTCTTCATCTTCTAGTTCCATTTGATATGAATGTACCATAAATACCCTTCCATGAAGGAAATCTCTTGGAATCCAAAATTTTCATTGATCACGATTTGTGTGATCGATAATGAAATTTTTTCCAATGGGAAAAGACAATTGAGGTCTCTAAAATAAATGTAAAACATAATTTTCCCATTTTTACTTAATGTGGACAATTTTATTTTACCTTATTGTGTATTCCACATTTTGGAAAAAGTTTCCTTCGATCAATTTCTCAAATTTCTTCCTATACACTAGTTGAATGAGAAGGGTGCGTCCTCATGGTTTCCTTCTGGAAGCCTTCATGTTGATTGGGTAGGCTAAGATACAGCATAGCTGCATCTACATTCACTATGTGTAATTTTGTATAGTTACAAGGGAATACATATTTATGTTTATATCGAAATGAAATGTAAATATGATACACATTGATGTCCATTGAAGAACTAATAAACATAGGTCGCAAGAATTCTTCTATTCATAGATTAACCTATTTAAGCTCATCGATAGTGGTGGATATATATCCCTCCAATGTGGGAGGAGAGTTCCTAATTCTATCTTTGGCTTCTTCTATATTTGGGTTTGTTAATATGTTTTTAGGAGATTATGGAAATATGTGTTATTCCCTATCATAATCTGAGTGAGAGATCCATGATAGGGGAAATTATAATGAATTCCATCTTGGGTCGTTGGTGAGAGATGCCTGAGCTAATTGTATTTTTCAGTTTCACTAGGGAAAGAAGAGGTTTAGACATACATGACTAGATTAGTTACCTCAATTAATTTTATTGGGAGAATATTGTCCCTTTTGACCATACTCTATAGATTCATAGGGGATTTCCCCATGCCATATGTGAGATTAAACCTATATTCCATAATCTTCTTTTGCTTTCTTTCCTCCCTTCTCATATAAATTTTCCTCATCATATGTGGCTCTATATGATTCTAAGGGGGTATTTACACCATGTAGTTTGCTGACAATGACATCAATGTGACACATCAAACACTAATGGATTTTTAATGGTACCACCAATTGGATATGGAGAAATAGGCTTATGATTATTACATTATATGTAGTTTTTTATTGGATAACCACAAAATCAATATCAGATTTGAGGTCCAGATACTGATCTAGGAGTTTGATCTTTTTGAGTGGTCTCTTATAATGCATACATATCATTGAATAGTCATCAGGTTAGTACATAATTAAACATCACTAGATCCCAAATGATATAGGGCATGAATAAGGATGATTATGATTCTATAATCATTATCAATTAGCACCCTTTGTAAATCAACTTCACTGAGTCTTCTCATAACATTTATGGAAATGACGTACCCTTGCATGACATTATCATAATATTTCTCAGTGAATGGGGTAGATAAATTAAATTTTTAGAACCTTTTGTACACTAAATCAACCACAACTAAAAATACATCTATCTCGAATTATGTTGAGGTTCGTAGGGCTTCAATGAGTGATTCACTGTGGTATTTTGAATGATGGAACACAGATACCATTAAGAGAATGGCGGGGACCATTTATAGTTGTTTCATAATTTCATAATATTTGTCTACATGACAATTCTTCCTGATGTGGGGATTTTCTTGTACATGTATATCATTAGTTAAGTTATTTTGGTGTGGAGTATCTTGGTGCTTGGGTATAGGTTGTGGGAGTATCTTCTTCTAGTGGAACAAGTCATGATGCCCTTCCCTATAATCTAGGGTTAACAAATAATTGAACCCCTATCAGGATGTCATGAAATAAAGTTGGGTTTGGATGAGTACAAGAGTGTTATTAGAGGCCATTACTCCTTTTATTGGTTCACTAGAGTTCTTAGAAATTTGTCTCATCGTCATATGCTTCCTATGTTTGTACATGAAAGAAATTTTGGGACTGAAAACATTTTCGCTTTCCCCTATATCCTTAGTTCAGGTGCATGTGACCTCCCATTCCATAGTTATATAAAGGGAACTCATAAAATTTGGTATATTATTCATCACGGAAGGGTTCATACAAGTGTATCACATTGATAGAACACAATATAATCTCTTTTTATAATGAGTTTTTTGTTTTGTGGGGCGGAGCCATTACTTTAGATGATGTAGTGATGAAATATGAAAGAGTCACAAATTTTCATGGAGAAGAATATGAATACTCCTATTCTATTTAATACTACTTATAGTGGTCACACCTACCTTTGGGAAACACATTTTATGTTACCTATTTGGGATGTGGATCTATTTCATGTTTTCACAATAATTCTATCCAGGTGGCATGATCATGATCAACTATATTTCGAGTTATCCATTTGGTGTACGTTCATAAATGCTTTGCTAGAAAATTCTTCATTCCATATTATTCATCTGACCAAAAAACTATTATAGATTCCACCACCTTTGAGGAGTTTTCAAGTGCCAGTTGTTTGTAATTGATCAGGCCTTGAAGGGATTAATTGAAGATAATTAAATCCAAGATATTATGACCCTGTCTTTTATGTTATGGGAAGTAGTCTAGTCGATCAGTGATGTTGACCTCATCAAGGCTCCTAGGATGTGGAATAATGAGAAATTTATTATCAATGGATTCCATGAAATAATCTAGTAAATGTTTATTTTAGAAGGAGTATGAAAATTTCAACTACTCATCAAATCCAGAGAGGCCCTAATTTCACTATTCTTCTAGATGACATAGATTTTTTCATTCATGTCACTGAATAAAATGTTATATGTTGTTCATGACCTCCCTAGTATCATGATGGAAACTATTTATCAATTGAGTGTGATAGGTATGACTTTTTCTTTTGACAACATTTTCGTTTATGTTGTGGGCATGAACAGAGATTTGGATTGGGTCTACTGAATGCCATTTCCAAGATGTTGTGCCATTTTAAAGAATTCATAGGACCCACCTAGATTTTTCATCATGATTAGAGGTGTTTGAAACTCATCTCATATATTTCTAGTAGATATTTATTGAATTTGTTCCTATAATAGAGGGATATTGAGCTAATAGGTTAATCCTTTCCACATAGCTAGTAAGTCATACACCCTATTATTTTCACAATGCTTGTAGTTAATTACGTATAAAAAAATCATTTTACATACCATGTATATGACCATAAAAAATAAGTAACAATGAAGTTATTTCCATCCTATATTTGTTCCCATAGGATGACTATCGTATTATATAAAGGATGGCCCTGTAAGATTCTGTACTAAAACCATCAACTTCATCACTTCCTGTTGATCTCAAGTGACCATCATTAGTCCAAACTGGAATACGAAGTGTGTGAGATTATTTCCCAGATATCATACACCATAAAATGTATGTAAATTAGAATTGATAAACTTATATGTAGGTAGAGTATCATCCACCAAATATAGATGTGGATTCTTTCCATGTTGTGTAGTTGTGTGTCACACATTCATAAATACCATTAGATTAGTCAGGGACTGAATGAAGTTATGTAGATCTAGGAGGGACTGAATACTGATCCATCCCCATTCCACTTAGAGAAGGTGGGGGTTGAGGATGTGTCCTATCTTTAATAATCCATATATTCCCGATTCATCATCTGAAAAGAATTATTTCCTTAGAGTGGTTGAGTCTGTGGTCACAACTGTGGGAATTCATGATCATGTCCTTCTTCTAAAACTTTGAAAAGTGGATGCATGTATCTATATACTGACTAACAATATGATTCCACCTTTTTTTGGTGGATCAGAATTTAAATTAGGATGTATGGTTTTTGTAGATTTATGAGAATACCCATAGGGGATATTTCCTTTTTTTAGATCCACAATGAGTTATTGGAGTGTTTTTATTTTACTGTCAACTAGTAAAAATTGTTCCTCTATGGATGGAATCATAATTATTGAAGTTCATTATTGGGATGAGTCCATACCTTTCCCATTTTATTTGGAAATGTTTGGCCATGGAGGAGGAAACTTGTTATTTGGTGGTGCAATATTTTGGATCATTCTCCAGTCCCTAGTGCATGCACCCTTACTTGTTGAATCCAAATCAACCTCCTATCAGGGTATATTTTCCATTTTACAATGTTATTCAATTGTGTTTTGATTCACAACATCTTCCATATAGATAGTTAATTAATTTATAGAGTCGTATCAAGTAGTGGTGGGGGTACTGTTACTTTTCACACAACAAACTGAATATTTAATTCATCCATCAGATTAATTATTCAATATTTTCCCTATATTGGATTCAAAATTGTTACCCCAGTGTGTTCTGAGCTCCATTATTTTACATTCCTTTTATCTTAGACAATATGTAGTGAAATCGATAGAGTATCCGATCATGAATAGAAAATGGGAATGAATAGTAGTGGATTTTATTTTGGTGGGGGAATGGGTTTAATGATGATAATTGATCATATCTCCTAGATATATTCCCTCTCTGGTGATGATGATAATGAAAATTTTCCAGCCTTCAGAACTGGGGGTTCTTCAGGGCCAGAATTGGAATTGATTGATCATGTTGTTGATGATCCAATAATTCCATTAATGGATTTGATGATTCATTAGATGAACATAGATATATAAATTCCCCGAGACTAGTGGGATGTGATTGATTTATAGTCACCATTGATTCCCCGAGGACCCTCCCACGGGATGAGGAACATAGAGATGGTGATTGAGATAAAAACCCTACATCCTATCAAGGTAGGGGTTTTTTCAACTACTAAGTATATATATATATTGAATCTTCTTTGTAATTTTTTAATTTAGGGGTGTATGACGTGGATGTTATTCCCCAAACACGTTTGGACACATACTCTCTAGGTCAACTTCTACAGAAGCTGATACTACAGCCTATTTGATGTGGCACTGATGTGCTTATGTAGAAGCCTAATTGGATGGCCTCTAATGAATATATCCTTTCATTATGGGATGTTTCCTAGGTGATGGTAACATTGGTTTACCTTTTTTTAATGCACTATTAATTATTTAGTGGGACCAATTTTATGATTTTTTGGTTATCCACTTCCTCTATTTTTGATTTATATTTATCATTGATGCTATAAAGTTCTATTGTTGAGACAAAAATGCATGAGAGTTACCTATTCTCAAAAAATTTCTAGAGGAGATAACATTACATGAATCCAAATATGAGGTGTTCTGTTATTAAAGGGGTGAGGATATGTTTTTTCTCCATAATACCACCATCCTAAAATATAGATGCATGATGTGAATTTGGAGTGTACTGCTATAGTGTCATGATGAAATGGAAGCTAGCATGTTGAATATTTGTATTTTAATTTTTTAGTATTGGATACTATTCCACATAGCTAATGATAAGGTTTATATGGAAATAGTGTATCATGGTGGTCTAATGGTGACCCGCATATCCTAGATAAAGGAGATATCAATCATTCTATCACTAATGATTAGCCCACATATTCTGGCCTTGATAAGGCATGAACAAATTTTCTAGTTCATATGGTATCTCATATTCAGATGTAGTGAGGGGATATACCATTATGGGGAGTTTTTTCGAAAATAAATCTCTCTAGATATAAATGTTGGCCTCCTCCTCACTATATTTACACATATCCAACATGTTAGACCATTGAATATGATTCTACGGGTCTCCTGCATACATTAGTGGTGTGGTACTAGATTTTTATGGGGAAATATATAATGTTTACAATACATTTTTGATCAACTCTCTATATTATGGAGTTGGAGTTTTTAACACCACTTTATAAAGATTTGTTTGGGAAATATGAGGATTTTCATTTCTGTGGGAGATGGCCCCAGGGGTTGACCATGGTGGGTATTAGTAGTAGATTCTCTGTGATCTATCTACACACTACCATGTAGACGAATATCACCATAATGATTGAATTATTCATCGAATAAATATTTGAAAGAGACTTGTAGAATTTGGAATGTGTCCTGAATGCCCTTAAGGACACTAGAATTGAGAATATTGGGAATATGAGTCTCGATCAACATCATGGTCTGAATATGCTAACTTTCCTTCTAAAATTGTGTAGGTATATGAGAAAGTTGTTTAGTGGTTGCTGGAACATTCTCATAACCATTGGGTGCTGCAGGAATATGAACCCACGGATAATAATCTACTTGAGTATACCAATGATCTATAATAGAATTGACCAGAATATAAACGTGTCCTGAGGCATGTGACATTCTTATATGGTTAGCCTCAATCAGGATGAGAATATGAGCCTGATCCTGAGAGTTTGGGATATTATTTTGGTATTTCATGGAATGTATTAGATCATACCTAGAGGCATTTGGGGCTCACACTATGTGGGATTTTGTTAGGATAAGAATGTTACCCTAGTTTAAATATTCATTCCCCTTCAGATTATGTCTACGAAACACTTGAATAAGATAAATTATTTGAGCCTCCTCCTGTATTACCATGAAAATATTTTGCTGCAATAGTTCATTGGTGGAAGTAGATATATACACCAATCTACTATGACCTATTAAAATATAATTGGATGATTCAGATACCTGAATATGAGCCTGTGATGAGGCTTTTTTGATTCTCAATTTTTCAACAACGGTTAGAACAATGATATATGACCAATCATAGACATTTGGAGTATTCCAATATTCTATATCAATAAGGATATGAGCATGTAACGAGGCATGTGTCCCACTCACATAGTAAACACTAGCTAGGACTACGATATAGGCCAGATCCCAGAACATTGGAATATACTAATGAACATTTTTTATTGGAATATGATCATGTGGAGGGGATTGTTCCCCTCCTACATGGTGAGCCCCAATTGGAATGGTAGAATGAGCCTGGACTGATGACTCAACCTTTTTTGTAATATTCTAATAATTCTTCTTGGCGAGAAAAAGAATATGTTCATTCTCTTCTATGGACAGTTGTCTGCATTGATCAGAGTGTTGATCTATCCTATATATAAGGAAATGAATTTTCACCTTTCCCTATATCTTCAATAGTTCTGGAATATTCCAGAGTCGTTTTCTAGATGCATCTAAATTGTATTGAAATTTTAGAAAATTGTGTGAATGAATTTAAACGTACTCATTTTTGTCTCTGTTAGACAGTGTAGGGTATCTTTAATAGGACCAAGAATATGAATCCGCTTATGTCCTCATTTTGACACCCAAATATAATAATAGAATTCATGCATTGGGGTAGGTATACATGACTCCCCATTCCTATTGTCAGAATATTCCCATATACATACTCCAAGATAGTATGGATATTAGCAAACATATAGGTTCCTTATAGAATATACTGTTATGAATTGTCATTTTGAGTGGAGATATGAGACACCTACTAGATATACAATGACTTTTTTTAACACACATGTCTTTCTCTATACAATTGCATGGGCGTCAAAGGTGGATGTTTATTTGGTGGTACCCCCAGAAGTTGACTGGTGGGTACTAGTGGGAAGGAGTTGGCTATAAAAGATGATAGATTCCCATCATAAAGAAACTTGAATCTAAAGGGATCCATATTTTATTCAGTGATTTACCTTCATCATAGATTGAAGGTGAAATCAATAATTCTCTAGGGATAAGCTCCCAAATCGATTGGTCATGGAGACTACGAAAACCGGATTTTCTATAAAATTCCCTACGAGATGTGGAATTTATAGTTTCCATGCTTGAAGAACTTTGCAGGCTGCTTCTAGTGTTTGGAATGTACCACTTCAGTGGTATTTTCGGACCCTCATGTTCACCACATGACATTGGTGATATCATGTAGGTGAGATCATTTTTTTGCCCATGGGGGTTGCAACCAGAATCAATTTATTGGTTCAATAAATAGATGATGAAGACATTGTATCAAATTGGGAGGATAGAGAGTAGTATCTGTAGTTATGAAGTCAAAATAGAACAAGTTATCCGATTATTGAAATATTGAAGCAATAATATTCTCATTCAAATATTCTTGGTTAAAAGAATTTTTCTTTAATTTCTCATTAAACGTTCTACCCACTCTAACTTATCAAATTAAGGATGGAATTATTTTGTGAGAACCCCTTTTAAAGAGGATTATTTTTAATTTAATTTCATCCTTACTAGATTTTTTTGAGTAGGATATGTAAAAAATTGTAATTCCATGTGATTAATTTGTTATCTAGTTATTTGGGGGGTTCACATCAGGAATTTACCATTTATGTTTGTACTGGGTGAAATAAATAGATATATGGGTAATAAACTAATTATTTTTTTGAATATAGAGTTTCACATCATATTCACCAATTTTGTTTCATTGAGAACGGGACAAGGAATGGGATCCAACAAATTGTTTGATTGTAATGGGGTTTAATGCCTTTTTGATTTCTCACGTCAGGTTCTCCATTTGTTTATTATTAACTAGGAATTCGCAAAGGATATCCCACCTACAACTGCAGATAGAAATACCTTCCAAATGCAGTTGGACAACTAGTATTTCTATCCCAATGGATCCTAGGGACTCACATTTTTCTATTGGATGAGAGGTTTGGCACTTCATATCCTGGGGAGAGGGAGGGATTTGCCTCAAACTCCAGTACTATCTTATAAATTTAAAATATGTTCATGAATATATTCCTAAACCCGATAGCGTATATACTACACTAACAAAAAGATTATGGGATAATTATATTTTATGTTCAAATGATTGATGTTTTATTAGTCAATCTATTTGTATTTATCCATGCTACTCCATTAATTTCCAATTAATGAGTTGGTGGTTATGTGGTAAAGCTGTATAAATAGGGTCTTCAAATTATGATGACATGTTAGGAGGCAGTTAGTATTCTACCGAATACATTGATCTATTATGAGGTGTCCTATGTATCTTTATTATTGTGGGAATCAAAACACAAGTAGTTTTCCATAGACATGTATTTTTTGTTCTTATATATAAGAGATATATGTATTCTCTGAAACACATGGTATTTAAAATTTTTTCTTAGGGAGATTTCTTATATATCCCAATATTGGTGAGAATCATAGTTTTCCTAGATCAAGAAGGTCCTATAGACTATCCCCAAAGTGGATTTTCTAAAATGGGGGAGGTTTATATCATGCTTCTTATTGGTGCTTGAATACAAAAAAATCCCTTGATGATGGTGTTTCATAATTCAAATTATATGATTACTATGATTCCCTAAGCTCCTATGATATTTTCTCAATATGTGGAATAAGGGATAAAAAATGTACAATATCACTTCAAATGTGTACATGAATTGTCTAATGAGACGGTCCCTACAAAATTTAATTATAAAGATCTTGCCTTAGGGAGGTGTCCTATATATCATTGTAGCCAAGTTTACTTCTCAGACTAATGGAGGATGAGGTGGAAAAGTCATCCCATGAGAATGATTAGATCTTGATGGTAGAGACGTTGGATACATGTGGCCATTTTTAGCTAATTGGGAGTCTATTTGAGCTTACGCCAACAAAATGTGTCATACGTATCCTAGATATGATAAGAATATGAGTTCTCTTAGTTCCATCATTCCCTTGGGACTAGACCCAAGGTGGATTTCCTAGTGTGGCGCCAAATATATGATTCCACACATGGAGGCATAAACAATGGAATTTCCCTAGATATTATGGAGGTTTATGTTTTATATTAATTGTTAATTTCTACTCCATAATCCCGCATGAGCTATGATCACTATGAGAAAAAGGGATACCATATAATAAATGTCATTTCTTGTGGTTTCGAAATATATGTTCTAGGAATTTCCTAGAATGATATATATAGATCTCAATCCTTGGGGAGCCATCCTATATATCAATGTTATTGAAGTTATAATATTGATCATAGTTTTCTTCATTCGGGTTTACAAATATATATTCCCTTTAGAGATTTTATAAAGAGAATACGCTTTACAAAGTCATCCTATGTTTAATGACTATAGATGAAATAAGAGTTATTATTGTTCATATGACTTGGGATTATAAACTAATATTTCCATTTCCATTATAAAGAATTATGAAAATAATGATATGGTTATTGTATCTCCATAAACCCAAGCTATTTACACTCAGTGAGAGAAAAAAGCAATTGAAGATGATCAAGGAAATTTCCTTATGGGTGTCGGGCTTAAATATTGTGATATTCCTTTAGAGAATTAATATGGAGCTCGGGCCACATATAGGCATCTGAATTATCCGAATTATTTATGGAATTAAAGTTCTCATAGTTTATATGATAGGGTCATACATACTGAAATTGTTCTTTGGTTGGGGAATACAAACCAAGATGGAAAATGTTATCATGAACTTGGATTCCTTTGTCGATCGTTCTCTCTTTTGGGCCTATCTTGCTGTGTTTCTCCATTTAGAATGGCATTATTGTATACTTTTCAAGTCATAGATTGTCTAACTAACAATTATAAAGAAAATTCCATGATTGATTTGACTCATTTGATATAATGTGAATAATCTTGATGGTATTTAAATTGGGTGTAACATTATCAATACAGACTTGTTCATATGACATTGCAAATCCTATTTAGTCCATCTCGAGAAAATTTGCATGACCCAGATGACTTGTATAGTCGTTATCGCATAATCTAGCCTACCTACAAAAATTTCACTGCAAGAGCTAGATTAAACATATGAAGTGAGTCATGAGAGTTAATGTAACATGTCTCAGAGGCTGTTTAATTTCATGGAAAACATTCATATAGGGAATTTTGGTACCTTTATGGCATACACCAAGGGAATTTTGTGAGCTAGTTGACATGACCATGTACTATCGTGTGAATTTTTTGAGATGAGCAGGTTCCATTATATGAGTTTGGGGACATATATGAAGGACATCATGAGATTCGTGTGACCATCCAAAATGGATCTACAAGACTAAGGTGTCATTCTTAGGGGGACCACATGACTTTAACTAACAAGTCTGGAGGATTAAGCATGACCCCAATAGCATTCTGAAGGAGTGTCGATAGATTTGGATGACATGGCGTAGTGTTGATGTTGTCTTTGATGGATTTTATGAAGTATAATAGGGTCATGAATCATGTTTTCTAAAGTATCCAAATTTATTCTTTATTTTATCCAATATATTGTAAATGCATTATATTTATTCAATTTCCATTTATTTTATATCTTGTGTGATCTAGAAGATGTTCACGATGTTCTTTGCATGTCCTTCCAAAATTCATTAATGTGATCTATGAGTTATCCTGTAATGTTATTCATCGATGGGTCTGGATCAAATTAGTTATTTTATAGTATATTAATTCATAAAATATTTTTTGATCTCGAGATCAGCAACTCCGAGAAATTCTCTCAATCATTGGTTCATCTGAGAATGGTAAATACCACCGACTAGAGATACAAAACTCCATTTTCAAGATTGGTCCTTCGAAATTTTCTCATTGTAGTCTCTGATATTTATAGTCATATACACCCTATTTTCACCTCTTTGTGCGGTGTTTCTAAAAAAGATTCATTATAGAGTCGGTGAAGGGATTCAGTGTCATGCGTCCTTGTGAGTTGACGCCATGGATATTTCCTGTGGGAATCTCATGATTTTAGTGACCTCAAATCCCACCCAAGAAAGCCTAATTTGTTGTATTATTTTAAATTAATGATGAAATTGATGAATTATAATGTCAGAAAAAGGACTTTTACCTTGTCATATTGACATGTCCAAGGGCTTCCATGAGATCAACATTCCCATTAAATGGAATTTGTGAGATGCTATAATCCATTCCAAGGAAATTTCATGGAGAAAGTATGGATTATTGAGGAACCTCACAGGATTACTTAAAATTTTCTAGGATCCTATCATATCATTTTTAAAATTTCCTCAGTGTGTCACTAGAGTTTTACGACTACAAGAGACTTCCACCTCCTTGAACTATTCAAAACATTTTTTACATTACCAATGCAAGGTAGTTAGCAAGGTTGATTAGGTGTTGTTGTGGACAATCAACATGAATCTTGATGATGTGTCAGATGACCCAAAAATTTCATTTGGATTTGTGTAAGAATTTGATGGAAAATTCCATTTGTCCATCTTTAGGGAGCTGAACGAGATGTGTGGAATTTCATGGAATTTACTGAGGTTCTTTTTAGCATGAGGAGGACATGTCAATGAAATTTCTCAGGATGACATGGTAATGTCACCAGGGGCCCACTGGGTGTAACAAATCTCTAGGTGTTTATCTTATAACATTTATGACTGCATGTGGAACCAAAATATTGAATATTTTTTTCTATATTTTACAATGATTTTTGATATTTTGGTAACCATAAATGTGTGGTTAGATAAATCCACATTCCTTGTATGTGATGTGTCACATGATCAATAATGAATCCTACAATGGCGCATGAGTGTTTCCATAGACAACCTATATAATTATATATGTTGAGTCACATGATAAATGATGAATCTTACAATGGTTCACAGACATTTTTAGGGATTTTATCTTCTCTCCCTTTCTACATGACTTGTGTTCATGAAAGTTTTATTCCATAGCATGACCTGGGGTGTTTCTATGTCATGGACTTATTAAAAAGGGAGCATGGATAGTGTTATAATTTGTTTCATAAATTGCGCATAACCAAATCCTACAACACACAAACATGGAATATTTTCCCTTTTCACATGAATATATTTGGTGTGACTGGGTATTATTATGCATACATAATATTTCATGTGTGTGGTGAGGAAATCCATTGGATTGACAAGGTGAATCAAGCCTCTAATTTTTTACCACTTCTTCTTTTGTGGAACTTCAAATTAATTCATTTGGAAATGATCATAGGCAAATTCAATGTCATTGTACACAATTATTCCCATAGCTGAGGAGGTAGTAGTGGAGTCTTATTCTGGGAAGAGGAATGAAGGTGATATGCACTCACTTCAATTCTTTCCCGAAGAAGATTATATATGAGATATTGTTCATATATTTTCATGAGCATGAAGTGTTTTGATATCAGATTTCATAGCATGATAAGTGATATAGTTTGACACTATATTGTCCCATTATTGATGTAAATACACAATATATTACATTTGAGGAACAATTAAAACCTTGAACAAACATTCTCCCATATATGGTAGAGTTATGTTGCCTTTGGAATCATTGAAAAATAAAAACTAATATATAAATGAGCTACATAATCTCACGGTACGTTCTTCATGACTATAATCCTTCTTATAAACAAAAAAATAATACATATATTCAATCCTGGGGGAAGGAAATATAAAATGTGGTCAGCTCAAATACCCAGAAAAAGTTTAAAAAAGGGACATGTGAGCCTAAACACAATAATATTGGTTTTAGAAAATGATCATATCATTAATATATCATATCATGCATATCAATGATCATAAAAATGAATAATAAAATGAATAATGGTAGTTCATAAGTCATGAATCATATGTAAATAATGAATATAGTCCATGAATTCATAACATAGGAAAAAAACATGGAATTATGGAAGACTTATAATCATGTAATAATGATTTCCATAGTCATCAATGAATCACTAAAAAGGCCATAATTGTAATATGGGTTCACTCCCCACAACATCATGGAAGTGATGGTTCATTATCATGGACATCTTTATAGTACAGTTCCACTCCGAAGACCATATTATACTATCTCAAGAGATATTAATCATTATCCATTTCATAGTAGGGAAATATAGGTCAGACAAATCTCTTAATTAGATACATGTGCCACAAAATCACTAACAATAATCTCATAACCCCTTAAATAGAATGGGAATCATAATTATGTAATCAAAACATAACATGTAGAAAAAGATTAAACTTTTATAATAATATTATCAAATTCAATATCCTAAAATGATAAATGGATCTCATATACATATTACCCATTAATGTAAAATTAATTTCATAATGACCATGATATTAAGAAAAAAAAATTAAAATAATGAATGTGAGTATAGCTTAAAAATAATTTTCTAGTGTGATGTGAGTAACATTAATGGAAGTCATATTAGATTGAAAATAAATATTAAATATCATTCAAAAACATTTCTTGATGAAAATTTCCATTCTTATTTGATTAAATATTTTTAATAAATAAAACAATTTAAAATACTTTTCCCAGAAATTAACTTGAATGCTTATAAAGACAACTTGAAATCATTATAAGATAATTTTTTGTGAAAAATTATAAAAGAATCATGAAATTATTTTGTAAAAGTTTTCCATTTAGTCTAATAAAATAAACATGAAAACATTATTAAAAAAAATTAATTTAGAAAAATTTAAAACAAATAAATAAATTTTGAAAACATTTTGACAACTAGTTAATTAAAAAAATATTGAAAACATATAAAGAAATCATGAAAATGTTTTGAAAACCAGTTTCATGAAAATAGTTTAAAATTTTATAAATAAGGATTGAAAACGTTTTTAAAAAAAATTTCTATCAAAATAATTTTTAAAAAAACTTCTTAAATATTAACCATTGAAACATGAAAATGATGATTCATAGAAATTATTATGGGTAAACTCATAAATTTTGTACAAGGTTAAAAGTTCATTCCTTTTTCACGATAAAAAATAATTGAAAAATCACCTTTCTAAAATAGAAAATAAGATTCATTTTAAAGAATTGGTAATTTAAAAAAGGGTAATAATTTCATTTAATTATTATTGGATAATAGTAGAATATTCTTGGATAATATTTTTAGAGATCAGGATTCTTAAGGAACATTGATTTCCTGTCGAAATGAGGGTAAGGTTAGGATTTCATAAAAAAGATTTCATAATACTGTTTTGAACCATATATTAGAATAATGATACCAAAACATGAATATATTATGAATAACTATATGAGAATAAAATTAATGAATTTTCATGAGAGTTTGATCATAATATTTCATCAAAGGAAGCATAAACATAAACATTTTCAATAATCAATGTGATTGTTTCAATAATGTATTATCACATAGTAAATTTTGATCATACTCCTCATGTCAGAAAATTAAATTAAATGAAGATTAAAATATAATTATACCATTAACAAGTATAATGGAATTATATTCGAATCAAAAAATATTGTAGGATCATAATAAAAAATGAGTCTCGAAGACAGAAAATTGTGACAAAAATGTATTATCGATTTGGTCTATCATTAAAGATTAATCCCATGAAATAAATATCATATAATGGAAGTGTAAATAATAATAAAATTATTTATAAGAATAATTTAATAATTAAATTGGTTATATACACACCACACAAAAGGAATGGTTGGTGAATAAAGCATGTATATCATGTAAATAAATAGTGTGATGGAATCCCATTACACATTGTCTTGAATCCCATAATACTCGTTAAAAACACATGTATAATAATTATAAATTTATATTAAATATTTTAAAGAACCATATTCTTATATATAATTCCAAATATAGTACTATTATGACCTTATATTACCCGCTTCTTAACAATCTTTTGTTGTGTTTTCTCTTCGGGTAATAATCTCTTCGTTTTTCACATGAGTCTAAATTTGTTATATCCTTTCTCCTTATACATATTTGAAAATTTAATAGAATGTAAATAATTATATAAATATCATTATATTAATTATATTATTTTATTATAATATTTATAATATTGATGTATGAAATGTAATACATCATTCATGGAGATGGTATGTCCTACTTACACATGAATGTTGTTTCAGTTTTTATTTTCATATAGAAATAAAGAAAGTAAATGATATATATATATATATATATATATATATAATTATTAAAATAGAATTATTATATTATATATATCATATATTTTCCTTAAACTTATCGTTAACACATTCCATGCATTGTGTGACCAAATCACATCACATTGAGGGCGCGATAGTTCACACGTCCTCAAAAGAAATTATCAAATTCACACCACAAGTAAATTATAACATTATGTTTTGTAAAATTTTTAAATAATATTAAATAAATAATAAAAATAATATATAAAATATTTAATTAGATTTTTCATCATAATTTTTTCCTTGAGAGATCATAAGGAAAAATGTAAAATAATCGTTTTGTGAGGTGGTAGTTTGACTTACACAAAAATCAACAACTTCGATGCCCATAAAATTGTTGTTTGGGTTTTTTTAGTTCATAATTTTACAATAAAGGAATCAATTTTATTGAATATATGGTTCTTATTATACAATTTTGAAATAAAAATAGTGGAGGGGGAGAATGAAAAAAATGAGAGGAGATTGAGGGAAGACGTTACTTCTTAATCAGGTAACTCCTTTTAATTTGTACCTAATGGTTTCCATGTATTGAATTCCTCTGAAGGGGAGGATTTTAGGAATATGGGAGGCATTCTATGAAGTGTAATAGGAATTTAGTTTCTAAGCCTATGTGGTTTTTGAGATGTCTTGTATAGGGAGATGTGGTTTCATTTAAAAGGGAAGTGAAAAGAAAAATAAGGAATATTTTAAATTATATCAGTTGGGCCCACATTTTACCTACAAAATATCATAAAAAACCAATAAAACCCAAGAATTGAATTTTAATGGATGAATAATGGACATTTAATGGAATTTTTAAATGTTTCTAGTTCAATTTGGTTATAAATTTATGGTTTTGTACTTTGTTAATCTAATTTTACTCGTAATTGTTTATAATTAATTTTAATCACTCTCACGTACCTTTTTCATAAAAAAATATTTTGAACATGTTATAAATTATAAATAGTTATGATTCCAAATATGGAATCCAGTTTTCAAAATTATAATCAGCGAAGTAATAGAAAGTTGTTATAAAATAATCCTGCTGAAGGGACGACATTATGAGTTTTAAAGTCAAAACATCCAAAAGATTGCTATGTTTTTATACCGAATGTAAAAGATAAAATGATTATAATGGATTAAAATGTATTAATTGATAAAAATAATATCTAATTAATATTTTAAATTAATTTAAAATTTAATTTTACATTATAAATTAATTAGATTAAAATGTTATCTTGAATTTAAATTTAGTATTTTAATTATTTATAATAAATGAAGGCTTACAGAAAAATACACAAAATTCATCCTAAATTACATATTAATTTATTAATTAAAAAATGAATTTTATTTTTACATATATAATATTTAAAATTAACAAAAAATTGATGTAAAATGGGTTCACTATCAAGGGGCAGTAAATATTAAAAATATAGTTCATTAAGTATAAAATTGGGTTTGTTCTTATATTATACCTATAAAATATACTGCATGAATATCAAAATTATTTTATTGAATAATATATATATATATATAACATTAATATAACTCACTAATACTAATAAATTATATTAATTTGGGTGAAATTACTTTGTGGGTATAATTATATTTTCCATTATTGTCAATCAGTCTTCGTACTCATTTTTACATAATTGGTAAAAAATGTATTCATTTAATATTTTTTAAACATTAGATTTTAATTATTTAGTTAACCCATTTAAAAGCTACTAATTTTACAAGTATGTTATATTAAATAATATATCATTATTAGGTAATACTAAGTATTGTGTGTTACACAAGACACCATGGAAAGTCATTCTTGTGTGTTACACATGCTTACCGTTATTTTATGTTTAAAAAAGATAAAATTTATGTTGACTGTATTTCACAAATAAGATGGGTTTTCATATAATTCAAGAAAAAATTTGTTCCTTAATATACAATAAAATATTTTTACTTTTTCTTGAAATGGAAAATATAAAAAATATTTAAATAATTTTCAAAATCAAGTGGTGTTACATTCTGCCCCCATAAAATCAATTTCTCCCATGAAAATATAATGGGGTTTAATACATGGATAATAATTTCATAGAAACACACAATATAAAAATGAACACTAAGTAATCCTATAAACCGAAAGAATGTAGAAAACATAGTGGTTACCCAATGTAATATATAAGTAGTTATCCATATAGGAGAACATAGGATGAAATTGATAATATACACTTCAAGGAAAAGATTAAATATTCATAATGATTTATTGAAGTTATTAATATAAAACAAATGAATGATCTATAAATTTTTTAGTGTCTCTAATTCATTAATCAGTGATTGTTTCAAATTTCATTTGATCAATAAAATTAATGTATTAAGATAAAAAAATCGGATCATTATCATATCTTTGAGTAATTATTTTATTGAAAAATAATAGAAGGAAACATAGATACATATAATGTTTATATGAACAAAATATAATTAATTTGTTGTGATTTTATCTATTTCTACTTCATCCATTTCATCATGAAAATGATGTCCATAAATTTACATTGATTCATGATGCACTTAAATAAACATTTAGTATATCATAAGGCATGTAATAGAATAAAAATTAAAACTATTTTTCTCTAAAATTCCATAAATTAAATATGGATAATACATTATTATCTGAAAATAAAATGAAACACTATTATTTCATCATAAATAATTATTCATAAAAATTAATTATATATTAATCCGGACATCGCCTAGGTCGATGGTAGGCATGAAACCCATATCATCATTCTGTTATGGGTCCAAGACCTACGACCTTGCCAGACGGGATTGGTACTATCCTAAAATAAATTATATCAATTTATAAAACCACTGTAATATAATTTCCAAAATAAATATGAACAAATCCATGAATTAAGTTTAACGACTAGATTTTATTTTATACAATGGATTCAATATAATCGTAATATATAAATAAAAAACCATGAATGGTTAATCATATAACCCTTATGAGTGGTAAAAATATAAGAGATATTAAATATATTCATGAAATAAACATAACATTGATCCTCCATATATAACATTGTAACACTAGGTTTTCACATTCCAAAAAAGTTAATACCCTCATGGAGAATTCACTTGGAACTTTTTAACAACCTCAATTACCAATCAACATTATGAAGAAAAAATGAATTCATATTTATTCCATATATTACTAGATATATCCTATAAATTCAAGAAGTTGTATACTTCATCCAGGATATCATGAATTACTAGTCAAAAATACCTTAATTCGATCCAAGGAAATTTGTACCATATAATTTAATTGTATCCAACAAATCATTATCCAAACAATATTATCATAATATAAGGAACATATTATGGGTTATCTTTCTCTTAATACTATGTTTTATAGGGAAATCACATTTTAATTAAATCACATTTATATTCTATGAAATCTAGTCAAAATATTTATTTAATTGTATATAAACAAACCATAAACAAAAAAATCCTTATATATTTAACTTTACATAATTCTTGAATCCAAATAAATAAAAATTGTGATTACATCATCCAAAATACATTAACAAGGATATCTCATCCTATTATATAATTCCTCTTTCCTATCACATTTTATTCATAGACTCATGATCTTCCTTAGTGTAACCATTACTCACACCACATTACTAATTCTCTTCTATAGATTTAATCTTGGGACATTCAGTTTCATAAGGACTATTTATTCAACACTTAAAACACATAATATTAAATGATTTCATTGGGAGGATATTATTCTCTTCTAACTCATTAATCAAACTATTTATTTTTTCAAAGTATTCACTTACATTGTGTCCATACTTCCAAAGTCAAACCATATTATTGTTCCACTAAAACATTCACATAGGTGATACTTTCCACAATCATAACACAAATGAAGACAAATATTCATTACTCCATGATTAACACTACTCAAAATCTTAGAAACTCATTCCATATTTACCTTGGAGAGTCTTATTATTTGTTATGGTACACATTTTAAATCATGTTTCGTGAAAAAATCATTAAACATGATCCAATCATTTTCACTCCAGTGATCGTCCCAGTTTATTTCTCATGATAAAATCATTCATCACATTCATTTTTGATCCATTTCCATCTGGTTCCCACTATTGACTAAAACTAGAAGCATTGTGTGTGCATTATTTCTAATAGTTAAAAAAACATAGTCCAAAAAATAATTACATATAGGATTTATAAATCAGGACGCCTTTCTTAATCTATCACAGTCTAGGTTAATACATGGTTATTCATAGATACCTTATATTTACATCATTTTTGATGGTTTATGATTATTTATAGAATTCCCAATGAATATCCCTTGGGAGTGTCAAACTGGGTGTGTAGTAAGGCCCATTGGCATGTACCAGATTACTCTAAGTTATGACCAGATCAACTTGTTGGGGTTTCTACCCAATGGCACATCATTGGAAGATCCAATGCCTCTTGTAGTATCCCAGAATTTATTTAGTTCTAGAAAAATCTAACACTATCCTTCACAAAAATTATTGGACATTTTCTAAAACATTTTTGTATCCATAAAATTTTCCTTATACATTTCCTTAGGGTTACCAATAAGGTTCTATCATCCTAGTTTCTGAAGGATAACTAAACCTATATCTGAAAAAAAACAACTGATACCCTATATCAATGTACAATAACATTACATAACTTTTATAGATTATATAAAACATTACACAAGTAGACACCCAAAGACCATACTATTTGAGTTCCATTGGATACATATAAACATAATCCTTGGCACATAAATGACGTACACCTTCTCAAACTAGGTTCTTCATGACTTCAAGCCATATTAAAAAATAATACATAATACAAACATTTATAACCTTGTAGAAGGAAACATAAAAAGTGGTGAGCTAAAATGATCAATAAGGGAAAACAATGGAGACATGTATGAATAGACCTGAGCAAAGGGGTGTGGTAAAATGATCGTATCATTAGAATATCATTCCATATATATCAAAGATCATAGAGATGAACCATGATATATCATAAATAATGAATAATAAGAATATTCATAACATAAGAAATTAATTAATATATTAGTAATAAAATATAGTGTTTTGGCAGACACAAAATCATATGATAATGATTCCAATAATAGTTTGAGAATCATTTTCAAGGTCATCTGGTAGTATGGGTTCAGCACCCATTCCATATTTTTAGGGATGTTTCACAACTATGGTCATCATAGTAGCATTATTTCACTCCAAAAACAATCATGGTCGTCATGTTAGAGAGCAACATGCATCTTAATTGTCAAGATTCACACAAAATACTATCTTATTCTATCTCATGAGATAAAAATATTAACCTAATTAATTTTAGGGAGATATAGGTCCCACACATCACATAATGAAATCATACTAACATGTTCTTAAAAATCATAATCAATAAAATCATAAACCATTAAATAGAATGTGTATCGTAAACATGTAATATTATCATAACATATTTGAAAATATTAGGTTTTATAGACATTTAATCAAAATCATATTAATGGAAATAGAAAAACTTTTCACAAACATATACCATGTAAAAGAGAAATGGATTTTAAAAATATCATTCTAGTAATAATAATAAATTCAACGAAAGAATATGAATCCATGCTTTATATCATTTATTATTAAGGCATGATTAGCATCAACATATGTAATCTTATATAGAAAATAATTTTGAAATATCTTTCAAAAACATAACTTGATGATAATATACTTTTTTATTTTAAAAAATACATTTAATAAATAAAACCATTTGAAAAACACATTCATTGAATATTTGATTAATAATTAAAAATAAGACTTGAAATCATTTTGAAAAACATTTAAATTGATAAAATATCCAATAATCTAAAAAAAATTTGAAATCCTTTTAATAAAAAAACGTATAAAATAATCTTCATAACATTTCCAAAAAATGTTTCTTCAAAAAAAATTGTGCAAATATAAATAAATCATGAAAACTTTTTGAAAATAATTTCATTGAAAATAAATTTTTAAACATTTAATGGAGGATTATAAATGTTTTGAAACCCATTCTACTTGAAAATAATTTTAATAACCCATTCTTAAATATTATAAATTTAAAAATGCAATAGATGATTCATATAAATGATGATGGGTACATACCTACATACCTGGCGAAGTAATAAGAACATCCCATTTTCACAGTAAAATGGAGAAAACAATTCAATGTTTGGAATGAAAAAAAAAGAATAAAATTCCATTCAAAATAGTTGGTAAAATATTAAAAGTGTTAAAATTACTTTTAAATATTTTAGGATAATTTAAAAATATTCATTGAATAACTTTTTATAAAACATGATTTTAAAGGAACATATATTTCTGGTCGAAGAGAGGGTAATGTGGAGATTTCATAAACTAAATTCATAACTATTTTATGTAAAATAAAGTAGAAAAATGGTACCAATGAATGAATATTTTTTTAAAATATATGATAAAAAAATTAATTAATTTTATTGTGATTTAATTGTATTATTTCATCAATGGAACCATAAACATAATCAATATTTATAAACGATGAGATTATTTCAATAAACTTTTACCACAGAGTAACATGAGATCATATTCTCCATGTAATAATGTAAAATTAAATGAAGATTAAAATATCATGAAATGAATAAAATTTAAAATTTATGTATATATTATTCTAGAAAATCTTGTTTTTTTTACAATAAAACTTGTGTCTCAAAGAAACAAAATTGAGACAAAAATGGCATACAGATTTGGTAGGTTTTGAAAGAGTAACCTCATGAAATAAAGATCATATAATTGATATGTAAGTACACATAAATGTCAGTATATTTACAATTTAATACATCCATGGATAAATAAAACCGTAAAATGGAATTAATGGTCAATTAATCTTGTATCTTATGGAAATTAAAAGTGAGATGAAATCCCCTTACCGTGTCTCCTGACTATTATGGTACTCATTGAAACCACACCTATAATAAATATAAATTTATTATAAATATTTTAATGAATCATATAATTATATATAATACCATATATGGATTTATTATTACCATATATTACCTTCTTGTTAACAATTCTATATTAAGGTTCAACTTCTGGTAATATTCTCTTTGATGACCGGATGTCTGTAAATTTGTTATATCTTTGGTCCGTTTACTTATATCATGATATATTTAATGGTAATAAAAATATAATTATAATTTATATTCATTATATTTAAATTATACTAATCTAAATAGTATAGATGAATGAAAGGGAAGAAACCGTTCATGGAAACGGTACGCCGTAAGTAAAAATTATCATTGTTTCAGTATTTATTGTCTTATTGAATAAAATAAGGTAAATGTAATATGTGTATATATATGTATATTTATATATAATTATTTATGTATCAATATTATATCATATATATCATATAATATCACTAAACCCATCCTTAATGATTTCCATTTAATGTGTGAACGAATCAAATGGCTTTGAGGGGGCAGTAGTCCACACTTCCTCAAATTAAATTATCATATTTACACCTAATGGAATGTATGAGGATATATGTTTTAAAACGATTATAGAGGATTATATATAATAAATATAATATATAACACATATAGGTAGTTCTTCAATAGTAATTTCTACCATTAGAGGCTGTAAGGAATAATGAAGAAGCTTTGTTTTGTGAGATGATAGTTCTCGGTACACATAAACAGTTTGTTCATTACACATTAGATGGTGGTGTGTGTATGTTTTCATCTAAATCATATCAAAAAAATTCATAGAATAATATAGCTTCTTTATTCAGTATGCAATCATGTAATAATTATATTGGATGGGGTGGGGACATAAAATAAGTGAAAGGATCTTGGGAGACCACATCACCTCTTAATCGGGTAACTCCTTTTGGCTTTTTCCAAAATTCTTCCTTGGATTGATTTCATACGAAGGGGATGATTATATGAAAAAGAGATTTATTTTTGTAAGTGTATTCGGAATATATTTTCCAATCTTATGTGGTTTGAGATATGTGAAGAAGAGGGAGAGGTGATGACCTTTTATAAGGAATGGAAAGGACACACATAGCATTTTGGAAAACTTGTTAGGTGTACCCTTGTGTTTAACTATATTTTTTATAAAAACCAATGAAACAAATTAATGGAAGGTTCCCAGCTAAATCATGGATATTAATTGGGTTTTGGACACGTTTCTATGTATTTTTGTGTCTTATATATAATGTTTAGTACTATGATATACTATTTTCCCTTAATCATTGTAATTAATTTTAATCACCTTCACTAATATTTGTCATCAAAAACAATTTTGATCAAATTATAAATTATAATTTTTTTGATTCCAGATATGGAATCCATTTTTCCAAATTCTAATCACTTATTTTGAAGATATTAATTTAAAAATAATCATGCTAACTGGGCAACACAACAATTTTTAATATAAAATAATCCAAATGTTTCTTAGGTGTTTATACTAAATATGAAAATAAAAAAGATTATAGCAACCAAAATTGGAATACCTGTTAAAAAATTTTATTTAATTATTATCTTAAATCAATTAAAAATATAATTTTCCCTTATAAAAAAATTGATTAGTAAAAGTGTTTGAATTAAAATTTTGTGTATTTAACTATTTATTAAAAAAAGGAAACCATTCAAAAAATTCCTATAATATTTTTGAATTTTATATTTAAAATATGATTTAAATTATTGATATTTTAAATCTATAAGTGTTTCAAAAAAATATTTAAAATGGGTTCCTCGTCAAAATATATTATAACAATAAATATTATTTTTTATCATAAAATCTGTCTTGTTTTTATGTTAATCCTATCAAATATATTTGATGAATATCAAAATTATTTCATTAAATATATAATATATATATAAAAAATAATATCAGTCAATATCTATTAATATTTAAACTAATTAGTGTATGACCATGTAAAGACCCGTAAATTTCATGGAAGTTTTTTTCATAATTTTCTTTGGGATTTTACAGGAACACAGTTTCTAACAGCACCTGATTCAGAGGCCTGGTGTGCCCAGAATTAATTTCTGAAGTTTAGCTCGGGTACGTTCAGTGAACGAATGAGCGGGAATTTCTAACTTTTGAACTGGTGCTCGGAATAGAATTCTGAGGGCACCGATGGAACCGTAGCGCCGAAATTTGCTTAGGAACGCCTATTCTAGAGTTACGTTTACACGAAGGAAGTTGATAAAAACTGCGGAAGTTAAAAATAAAAATTTAACAACAATTTTTATTTTTCGATAAGTGTTTTTATCCTTTGGGAGGAGGTTGGGTAACTACCCAACTTCCCTTTGTAGGTTATGAAGGAGGTGGGGCCCACACGAACCCCACCCCTTCATATCCTATAACCTACTCAACTCCCATTAATTTTGTTAACTTAAAATTATTAAGATATGGAATTAATGAGGTGAGTTATTGTGGAATTCAAACACTTGAATTTCAAAAGGCATGTTGTGTTAATAAAATAAGAATGGAGCTTATTTTATTTTTTTTGTTAGAGTTTTGTCGTAGAGAGGTTTTGGGAATAACATATTCTTCTTTGACGAACAACTCGAAGAACATCGGTCTCCGACAAAGAACACCGGGTTCTCGGAAACTGATTACTGCGACGCCGCCGACATTTTCTTCCATGACGTCTCTTCCTGCGACGCCGCCGACGTTATCTTCCGCGACGTCTCTTCCTGCGACGTTTTTCTGTGACGAATTTCTCCACGATGAAAACCTCGTTCAAGCCGCGCTCGAGGTAGGGGGTTTATGTGATTTTTCCTTACGTGATTCTCTTCCGTCTTTTATCCGCGTTTATTTGGACCTCATTATACCAGTTAACGGGAGGAGGCCGGACCACACAAACACGGATGCCCCCTCCCTATTGTTTTTCTTGTTATTGTGGATCGAATGAAAGTGAAAACGTGCCATCGCACCACGTGGGATTGAGCGGCAAGAATTCATGACGTCGTCATGCCGCGCATTCAAATTTTTGAACCAATTCTGCAGCGCCGTCGCGCAGTGCCGAAGAATCGCAAAAGAACCGCAGCCGAAGTCGGGCCGTGGTGCCATCGCACAGCGCCGGAAAACCACAAAGATGGTATGTTTTCATAATTGACGTGAAGATTGACGCACGATGACAAATGGGGCCGCAAAGTATTTTTGAAGCTTGCGAAATAAAGTTCGAGTCCCGAGATGAACACCGACTCAGACAGTTTTGAAAAAGAACCACCGGAGCAACTCCATTGGCCCGCGGAAACACTCGGAGGTTCGGGTCCCCAGCGGGGCACTGCCGGCTACCGGGGCCGGCGGACGGAGCGCTCCGGCCGCCAGGAGGCTGCGGCGCCTGAGCGCGCCGCCGGAAGATTGGCGGCGGCAGATCCGCAGCGGGCCTCAATCAAAGGTGAGGGCGGGCCGCGCACCCCCCCCCCCCCCGCTCCGCAACATCAGCTCGGCCACGCTGGCCGAGCCGCGGCCGGCAGGTCGGGCAGGACTGGTCGGGCCCAGCTGTCATGGACCTGTGTCGGGTCGACCCGGTTCGGGCTGACCTAGGGGGCCTCGGGCCGGGGCAGGTTCGGGCCCGAAACCCCCATTTTCGGACCCTCTTCGGTCTTTTGCCCATATCATGGGCTACAGACCTCCGATTGATGCACCGTCAGAGGAGATGTGATCCTTGGAACGAGATGTTCGTTTCGGTAAATTACACTCAAGGTTTCGGAGAACTTTGGGTTCGGCCAGGTTGGTTCATACACAAAACCAACCGGGCCCTCGGAGCGGAAACAAATATATCTTGAGCACCGGATGTTCGATTGACGTGTCTTCGACTTTGTTGTAATCCTCTTGTTGGGACGAAAATTTTTGAATACTCCGCCCGAGTTTTGGACGTAGTTGGAGTATGGCCGGGTTGGATTGTACTCGAAATCCAACCGGGCACCTGGAACGGAAAAGCTGATATCTTTCAGACATGACGACCGTTTGACGAACCATCAGCGGCGTTGGTGATCACGTTGAGAAACGGACCCTATTAGTATACCCTATGAGAGTTCGGGGTACAGTTGAGATACGGCCGGGTTGGTTTGTACACGAAACCAACCAGGCCCTTGAGACCAAAATGCTATTAACTCAGAGACCGGGCATCTGATTTACACGTCGTCTATTGTGTTGAGACCCCTACGACGAGGCGGTCCTTTGAGATACTTCTTCATGGGACTTTGTGATACTTGGAGTATAGACCAGTAGCTCATGGAGCAGACCCTCCTGGAGATGAGCGTACGGAGTACGAAGACCGTGTAGCTGGATGAGACCTAAAGACTGCTTGTCCGATTCGAGTCAGAGAGACATGTATAGCCCTATGGGGAGCACTACTGTGTTTGGGTGGCAGAACCACAGTGGGGAGCACTATTGTGTTTGGGTGGCAGACCCGCGGTACTCGACATGAGGAGTACCTCTGTAGGCTATGAGGGGGGAGCACTACTGTGTTTGGGTGGAAGACCCCGATGGGATGCACTACTATGTGAGGTGGCAGGCCCGCGGTACTCGACAGGAGAAGTACCTCAGCAGTCTTAGGTTGGTGAGCAGTACCTCGGAGTCGTGACAGGACCACTGTACTCTCCAGAGACGGAGCTCTTCAGCAGTTACGGTTTCGATAATAAAAATCCTGGTTTGAGCTGAGTCAATGATCTTTGTGTTTTTTCATGATTGAGATGGGTAACTTGATAACTTAGGTATATGTATGGGAATATACCTAGGTAGTGGTTATATGTTGATTTCTTAATCTTGTGTTTCCTAATGATTGAGATGGGTTACTTGATAACTAAGGTATATGTATGGGCATATACCTATGTAGAGGTTATCTGTTGAGATCCTCTTTGTGTATATTCTTGTTGGATTTAGTGAGACCATGAGGGTCTCGGGGTCCATACTGAGTATTGTTATACTCAACCCGGGACGGGCTTTGCCCGCACCTCATTGTGTTGGTTACAGACGACGGACAGCACAGACAGAGGCCGAGTGTACAAGAACTAGACGGTTCCCGAAGGTGGACCTCACAACGAGTCAGTATCCGGATGTGGACATCACGGAGAGACGATACTCAGAGGGGGATGATGGGCGAGAGCGTTGTGGAGGCTATCTGTACCTACACTTTAGGTAGGATCCGTGGTGGACGATCCAGGAGCTGTGCTATCTGTACCTACACTTCACGTAGGATTCGAGGTGGACGACCCAGGAGCTGCTTCGTTTCTTCCAGTTTTTTTCTTTTTCTGTTGTACTTTCATTCAGTTGTAGCTACACTTTCACTTGGGTTTGTATTCTGGCCCATTTTCTTTTCAGCACTTTCTTTTGTACTTAGTTTTTTTACTTCTGCTTGTACTCTGTGGTGTTTTGTTACTTTTGTAAAGGCAATGCCTTCCTAGTTATCCGGATTTATGCCTTTGGTTCTATTTTCCAGCCCATGGCCTATGGAAGGTGGGCATGGGATAGTCACGGAACGGTCCCCGAGGACGGGTCGTGACAAATTGGTATCAGAGGAGTCGGTTCTACAACAGAACTTATACTCTAATATTTTTCTTTCTGTGAAGCGATAGTGTTAAGTGTACCGAGTGTGGTTTTCAGTTCAGGGAGTCCAGTGTTGATGCGGGCGCCCGACGTATCCATACACCAGGACCCTGACAACTGATTTCCGACTTTGTGCATGAAAACACTGATTGTGTGTGTGTTTCCATAAGTTTTAAAAGTCAGCTCACCAGGTATAAATCGTTTGACTGTGTCACGTTTTTTATTTCAGGATGCCTCCCCATGGACGACCAACTAGAGCCCCAAGAGTGGTACGTACTGATAGCCCGCCGAGCGATGAGGCCTCAGTACATGGCCCTATCCAAGTTGAGGCACCAGCGGAGGCACCAGCGATACTACTACCCATTGGGCCACCGATGCCACCAGCCCCAGCAGCAGAGGGTGCACGTCGCTGGAGCGCACTGCCCGAGTTCCAGCGCCAGAGGCCACCCAGGTTCTAGGGAGGGACGGACCCGCAGGCGGCTGAGGAGTGGCTGGAGGCTGTGGTGAGAGTCTTCAGGCTAGTGGGGACGCCAGCAGAATTCATGCTGATCCTTGTTGCTAGCCTTCTTTAGGCAGCAGCTGGCAGATGGTGGAGCCTGATGCTCCAGATACATGACGAGGCGACACTTCTATGTGCAGACTTCGAGAGCCTGTTCCGGGAAGAGTTTGTACCATCCACCCTTCGAGCGGAGCGTATACAGGAGCTACTTCAGCTGCGTTAGGGCGGCATGATAGTGGCATAGTATTCAGCGAGGTTCACAGACCTCTCGTGCTACTCCACAGATATGGTACGAGACCCGTTCTTTAGGGCCCAAACCTTCGAGAAGGGACTCAGACGAGAGATTAGAGCTTCTATTGTTTCTCACAGCATCCCGATGTAGACAGGGGTGTTGGAGTGAGCCCTCTTAGTGAAGATATTCTTTGCTGAGCAGTCTCTAGCAGCAAGACCCACCATTAGCCGTAATGCGGCAGACTCTTCTATAGCAGGCAGTAGACATATGACGCAGAGGTCCACGAGGACCAGACCTACAGGTGGTCGACCGCGGGACTCAGGGTCGGTAGTGTGAGGCACTAAGGGGAATGATAGATCATACCTTCCATGCAGTGTTACACCTGCGGCGAAATTGGTCACATGGAACGTGACTGTCCGACCCGCCATGCAGATGACCAGCAGTTAGATGAAGATCCTCCCAGGCAGAGGCAGAGGTTCGATCAGGGCAGACCGCAAGGAGTAGGCGGCCATGGGAGAGGAGATGGTCGTGCAGCTAGAGGTGGACGATGCTTCGGGGTGTTTCCACCACCACCACCAGAAGGTCCACCCCTACCGCAGGGGACAAGAGGACATGGGAGAGCTCAGCTTTAGGCAGCGGAATCTTTTGACTACGGAGCTCCAGAAGCGAGTGGACAGGAGCAGAACTAGTGGTGTATATCTAGTTCCATGATGTTGTTGTTATATTTGTGTCTTTGAACCATGAGCTTCAATAAAATAAAGACACTTACCTTTGTGTTGTTACTAAGAGGTTCCTGATTAAACTGTTGACTTGACCCTCACTTGTGAGATACCAACTGGAAGAGACCCAGTTACCACACACTGAAGCTGACAGTGTGACTCAACCCTTGGAGGTGAGAGTAATGGTTGGATCTCTTGGTAGTAACTTCTAGGCCTTACGACGTCATCCTTGGTATGGATTAGTATCATCCGTGTCGGGATTGACTGTATTAGGCAAAGAAAGTGGTTCATCTAGGGGTGAGATCGGATTTCTCTTATCAGAAAAGAAGAAATCTTTGCAGCTCCTGTGGGACCAGAGATGGTCCAAGCCATGACAGAGATGGTCCAGCTCATCCAGGAATTGGAGACCTTTGGAGTTCGAGTATGACGATCACGTCCTTATACGGGTCTCACCTCGACGAGGTTTACGGAGAAGTGACCAAGGCGGAAAGTTATCTCCGAGGTTCAGCGGACCATCTTAGGTTCTCAGCTGGGTAGGCGGGGTGGTTTACCACTTGACTTATCCACCTATGTTGCACCAGGTGCATGACAACTTCCACATATCTCTACTGAGGAGATACGTGCTCGACCCTTCGCATATCATCGACCATGGGGAGCTGGATTTTGGCGATGAGGTGACTTTTGCAGAGATCTAGTAAAGGTTGAGGATCGATGGGAGTGGGTTCTATGAGTACAGTCGATTCCACTTGTGTGTTTTTGTAGGCAGCACGGAAACCTCCAGGTGAGCACATGAGAGTGGAAGGCTCAGATGTGTGCTCAGTACCACTTTTGTTCCCCTAGATTGTGTTATAGCTTTACGGGGATGAAAATCCCTGAGGTGGGAGTAATGTAAAGACCTGTAAAATTCAAGGAATTTTTTTTTTAATTTTCTTTGGGATTTTAAAAGAACGTAGTTTTTGACGGCACCTGATTCCGAGGCCCGGTGTGCTCAGAATCAATTTCTGAAGTTTAGCTCGGGTATGTTCAGTGAACGAACGAGCAGGAATTTCTAACTTTTGAACCGATGCTCGGAATCGAATTCTGAGGGCACCGATGGAACCGCAGCACTGGTATTTGCTTAGGAATTCATATTCCCGAGTTACTTTTACATGAAGGAAGTTGATAAAAATTGTGGAAGTTAAAAATAAAAAATTAACAACAATTTTTATTTTTCTCTAAGTGTTTTTATCAATTCGGATGAAGTTGGGTAACTACCCAACTTCCCTTTGTAGGTTATGAAGGAGGTAGTGCCCACATGAACCCCACCCCTTCATATCCTCTAAACTCTTCAACTCCCATTAATTTTGTTAACTAAAGATTATTCAGATATGGAATTAATGTGGTGAGTTAATGTGGAATTCAAACACTTGAATTTCAAAAGGCCTGTTCTGTTAATAAAATAAGAAAGGAGATTTTTTTATTTTGTTGTTAGTGTTTTGTCATAGAGAGGTTTTGGGAAGAACATCTTCTTCTTTGACGAAGAACTCGAAGAACATCGGTTTCCGACGAAGAACACTGAGTTCTCGGAAACCAATTACCGCGATGCCGCCGACGTTTTCATCCGCGACGTCTCTTCCCATGACGTCGTCGACATCTTCTTCCGCGACTTCTCTTCCCGCGACATTTTTCCGCGACGAATTTCTCCATGACGAAAACCTTGTTCAAGCCGCGCTCGAGGTAGGGGTTTTACGTGATTTTTCCTTACGTGATTCTCTTCCGTCTTTTATCCGCGTTTATTTGGATCGCATGATATCAGTTAACGGGAGGAGGCCGAACTGCACAAAAACATCCGCCCCCCTCCATATTTTTTTTCTTGTTATTGCAGATTGAATGAAAGTGACGCAGTGTCGTCGCACAGTGTGGGATTGAGCAGCAATAATGTGCGACGTCGTCACGCCGCGCATTCAAATTTTTGAACCAATTCCGCGGCACCGTCGCACCGTGCCAAAGAATCGCAAAAGAACTGCGGCCGGAGTCGGGCCGCGGCGATGGGGCGCGGCGCCATCGCATCGAGCCGAAAAACCACAAAGACGGTACGTTTTGTTAATTGACGTGCAGATTGATGGGCGATGACAAACGGGGCCGCAATTTATTTTTGAAGCTGGCACAGTAAAGTTCGAGACCCGAGATGAACACCGGCTCAGACGATTTTGAAAACAGACCACCGGAGCAATTTTGGTGGCCCGCGGAAACACCCGGAGGCGCGGGTCACCAGTGCGGAACCGCCGGCGACCGGGGGCAGCGGCCAAAGCTATCCAGCCGCCAGGAGGCGGTGGCACCCGAGCGCGCCGCCGGAAGATTGGCGGCGGCGGATCCACTGCCGGCCACAATCAACGGTGAGGGCGGGCCGCCCCCCCCCCCCCCCCCCCCCCCCCCCCACTTCGAAACTTCGGCTCGGTCATGATGGCCGAGCCGCGGCCGGACGGTCGGGCCGGACCGGCCGGGCCCAGCCGGGCGGACCCGGGTCGGGCCGACCCAGGGGGCCTAGGGCCGGGGCGGTCCGGGCCCGAAACCCCCATTTTCAGACCCTCTTCAGTCTTTTGACCATATCTTGTGCTACGGACCTCCGATTGATGCATCGTCCACGAAGACATGATCCTTGGAATGAGTCGGTCGTTTCAGTATATTACACTCAAGGTTTTGGAGAACTTTGGGTTCGTTGTGGTTGGTTCGTACATGAATCCAACCTGGCCCTTGAGACGAAAAGGCTATTAACTCACAGACCGGGCGTCCGATTGACGTGTCGTCTGTTGTGTTGATACCCCTATGACGAGGAGTTAATTTGAGAGACTTAATTGTGGGACTTTGTGATACTTGGTGTATCTACCATTAGCTTGTGGAGCGGACCCTCCCAAAGATGAGCGTATAGAGTATGGAGACCATGTAGTTGGCTGAGACCGGAAGACTGCTTATCCAATTCGAGTTGGAGAGACTTGTATAGCCCAGTGGAGAGCACTACTGTGTTTGGGTGGCAGACCCACAGTGGGGAGAACTACTGTGTTTGGGTGGCAGACCCATGGTACTCGACAGGAGGAGTACCTTTGTAGGCTATGAGGGGGGAGCACTACTATGTTTGGGTGGCAGACCCTGGCGGGAAGCACTACTATGTGAGGTGGAAGGCCCGAGGTACACTATAGGAGGAGTACCTCAGTATTCTTAGTTTGGTGAGCAGTACCACAGAGTCATGACAGGACCACTGTTCTCTCCAGAGATGGAGCTCTTCAGCAGTTATAGTTTTGATAATGAAAATCCTGGTTTGAGCTGAGTCAATGATCTTTGTGTTTTTTCATGATTGAGATGAGTCACTTGATAACTTAGGTATATGTATGGGAATATACCTAGGTAGTGGTTATCTATTGATTTCATAATCTTGTGTTTCCTAATGATTGAGATGGGTTACTTGATAACTTAGGTATATGTATGGGCATATACCTAAGTAGAGGTTATCTGTTGAGATCCTCTTTGTGGATATTCTTATTGGATTTTGTGAGACATTGAGGGTCTCGAGGTCCCTACTGAGTATTGTTATACTCACCCCTGCATGGGCTTTGCCCGCACCTCGTTGTGTTGGTTGCAGATGACGGATAGTGCAGACAGAGGCCGAGTGTACTAGAACTGGACGGTTCCCAGAGGTGGACCTCACGACGAGTCAGTATCCGAAGGTGGACTTCATGGCGAGACGATACTCAGAGGAAGACGACGGGTGAGAGTGTTGTGGAGGCTATCTGTACCTACCCTTCAGGTAGGATCCGTGGTGGACGATCCAGGAGCTGCGCTATCTATACCTACCCTTCACGTAGGATCTGAGGTGGACGACACAGAAGCTGCTTCCTTTCTTCCAGTTGTTTGTCTTTTTCTGTTGTACTTTCGTTCAGTTGTAGCTACACTTTCAATTGGGTTTGTATTCTGGCCCATTTTCTTTTCAGTACTTTCTTATGTACTTAGTGTTTTACTTCCACTTGTACTTTGTGGTGTTTTGTTACTTTTGTAAAGGCAATGCCTTCCTAGTTATCGGAATTTATGCCTTTGGTGCTAGTCGCTAGCCCCTGGCCTATGGAAGGAGGGCTTGGGATACTCACGACACGGGCCCCGAGGACGGGTTGTGACAGACCACATTTTGGGTATAATAATATTTCTTATTATATTCAATCAGTTTTCATATTCATTTCAAATTAGTTGGTATTCAATAAATACATTTTATATTATTGTAAACCATAGATTTTTATAAGTTTGTTAACCCTTTTAATAAATAATTATTTAAATACTAGGTAATGCTAAATGATAATCCATTATTAGGTAAAACTCGGTATTTTGTTTTATAAAAGCCGTAGAGGAGATTTATTTTTTCATGTGTTGCAGGATGACCATTGTGATTGGTTTAGTGAAAGCAGAAATTAATTTTGGGTGTAGTGCATGATTAACAAGGTTTTTCATATAATGAAATCCAGACATAGTTCTTTAAGAGTTAAGTAATGGATTTCTCAAATCATCGCATTGACATTACCATTATGCGGTCTTGTAATATAGTTATTTTTGATGAAAACATGAGCTCCCATCTACTGACTGGTAGTGGAACTCAAATCTCAGTCACCCTTTAGTATTTAATGATGAATTATCATGATTCTGTGGCACATATGAAAATGGTGGAATGTCTGATTCATACACTCAACCACTTATTAAACTATCCTTCTCAGATCTGAATATATCGGTGTATCGAATCATTATTAAATGATGTTGAGGTTAATAATTCTTTTTTTTTGTAAATGATCCACTATTTTCAAATCATCCTCGCTGTGTAGAATGTAATGGGTATCTAATCATGATTCTTTATCATCATAAACCTGAAAATTTTATGAAGAGTGTGGAGGAGTTATACATGATGATGCTGATTCTTGGGATGATATGCAAGAAAATGAAACCGACACAAAATATTACCCTACATGTAGCCGAATAATATGATACCCTTCTTCCACATTGGGGAAACTCATACTGTATGTGATACTAATACCGAAAGAATACATAGAAAACCACACATGTGATCTTGACATTAGCACATCCTGAGACCCTTACAATGAATATTTATTTTTTGTAATTTCATAATCTCTTTAATTCTTCCTGTTATAAGGTAGTCTACATTGTTAATTCCATGTGTACACTATAGTGTTTCTTTATGGGTCTTGATATAATTCATTACAACATTATATATTTATAGTGTACAATGCATATTTTATTTCAATGGTTCAGTCATACAAACCTTTATGTATATTTTCATGATGATTATCATTGTACTATGACAGGAGGGCATGGAATCATTTTCCTCACATACTAGAGGACATTTGTGCACCAGGACATGAGGTTTTAACACTCCTCTTCCATTAATGTTGCAGTTTCATACATGAGTAGGAAATAAATTATAGTTTCCATAGAATATAAATTGAACTATGATCAATTCCCCTGACAATATCTAAATCATTGCGCTGCTACCTAAGAACCTCAGGATTCCTAGAGTGTTATTTCAGATGATGAATGATTAGCTGAAGATGACGGCATATGGGATCATGGGATGTAATAAGGTTACAAGTGAGTTAGACATAAGTGGATATAGAGTATGTTGTTGTTGTTTAGGAATCTTCTTAACTGTGTTTTCCCATGGAAACATGAATTCAATACAGATCATCATGGACCATTGGCGTCACACGTAGACTCCTTCCATAGTATATCTTCATTGTATCAAATATATACCAATAAAATCTAATTATTCTCATACTCACATGATTGGCATCATAGACTCCCATAAAGTTCAACCGATGAATCTCATCATATTGGGTGTTCTCCTCATGAGCCTATAATTGGTGGTGGGAGTTGGATTATGAGGTTGGGGAGTGAAATCAATTCCACGAATGAATGAATAATGTCATAGATCCATGAGGATGAATAATTAGATGAGTGACATAATTTATCAATCAAAATATATAAAACCAAAACAACATTAGAACATAACATCGTGGATCATGATTGGCTAAACAAACATTGAATGTTGCCATCTAAGACAAAATCCGTGGAACACATTTAGAGCTGTCAATAATGAAAAAGATCCAAAATGGACTAATATCAATAATAATACAATATAATGTACAAATATTCTGATAAAATTTATTTTATACATGTTTTTGGATGTTTTAACCCTTATTATTTAATTTAACCCTTGATAAATCATTTTTTATCTTCTCCGTTGTAATTAATTATTATTATTTTCACAATTAAATTTGGAAAAAAATTAAATATAACTTATAAGATAGTAAATATTATAATTTTAAAAAACATATGATCTATTTTAGGAAATTAAATTTGTAAGAGTTAAAATATATAAAATTTAAATTATACCCTTAGACACATCAAAAAGGTTGTTTTTCAATAAATGTAATTTTAAAGATAAATATTTTGTTACATTAACTCTATGAATAATAACAATAATCATGTAAATACTAATTAAAAATAAATTTTAATATATATATATATATATTTAATTAACAATATTATTTATTAGGGAATACCTTACTTAATTATAATGGAGAACAATTTTTCATTTTAGAATAGTTTTCTGAAAAAATGGTTTTTAAACCCAAAAATAAACCTTTTAAATATACAATATAATGTAGATTCATAATAAATTAAGTGTGATAAACTTAAAAAATATAATTCAAATGTTATGTGAAATTATAAAAATAATTACATAATGTGAATTTTTTATTTACTAATTTTTTGATAGGAAAATACATTTTTTAAATTCTATATTTTTTATTATTCACCAGAATGTATTTTTTTCTGAAAAATCACTAAATTTATTCCCATGAATATTTTTATATGATGATTTCAAAAATTAAACTTTTTTTTATAATTAAAATTATAATATTTATCAATTATTACTTTATATAAAAAACAGATATTAAAAGAAATTAGTTATAAAAATAACATTTGATTTAAAAATTACCAAATATTTTTATAATTAATATAAATATATAATTAATATTAATAAATATTAAAATGGTTCATTATGTCTTTAAATTGGATGTTAATTTCTCCACCCATTTTGTAAAATTTTTCATTACAATTTTATTCCCTTATTATATATGCGATAATATAATTCCCTGAAGGGATTTTCATATTCCAGTATTGCCAGCTCGACCATATGGGTTCTCCATAAAACATTAACATATTTAATGAAATTATTCTAAAATAATTTCTCACTTTGTTCATTAATATGAATGTTTTTTCCTCAGAATAATTATTATCTTATAGAGGAAATAATTTTAGTCTCAAAATGTTAAATTAATCCATGCATATTCTATTACAATTGAAACATGAAAAAGGTAGTGAACATGGAATAAACACCAGAGAAAATCCATTTTGTGGTAATATAATACCACATTATACAAGAATTAATATGTTCAAATGAACCATGAAAATATCATTTCATTATTAAAAAATAAATCATAATATTTTTCCTTGGAGATAATTTAAGAAAAACACGATCACCGACCAAGAAAAAATATATTTCCTCCAACTATATACATAAATTTGATTCATACTATATGTTTTTCTCTTATATTAATAAATAGACTAAAACTTCTATCCATTTACTCAAAAACATTTAGTACCATATAAGTTCATTTCACCAGCTTTATTAATAAAATATGGCATTCAACACCAAATTACCAATAATTCCTCCACGGGGTCAAACTGTATATTAGAATGAAAGATATTATTATATTAAAATGAATCAAAATAATGATGTTGATAAAATCATCCCTTGTAATACATTAATAAAAAATTAATTATATCAAAAAATTCTCGACGAATCCACTCAAGTTATCCATCATTCTAAGGGAAAATATCTGTACTGAAATTTATGTTAGTACCCAATGAATTCATAAGTCATTTCCCAACGATAAATGTAAATATAGTATCACATTATGATACAATTGAGAGAGGTACATCATTATACTAGAATATATCATTTAGATATAGTTTATAAAGTTGGTCTAAAGACATATTATCTTGAATGAGAAGGAAATGTGTTGATTTAGTCTATTGATCCATAGTAACCCTGATCATATTGATAACTCCTGATATCATTGGTAACCCAAACATGAAATCTATTGATATAGTTTTCATTTTCCAATTAGGAAATCAAAAATCTAGAATCATTTCCTTTGATAATTTTTATTCTTCTTTAAATAATTTACAAGTCCTACACATCATGATCATTTATTAAAAAATATCTTTTCATTCATCCCACTGGTAATATTCATGAAGGTCTTTATATGTCTTACTGGAACATGGATTAATAGATAATAAATATTTAAAATCATAATTCAACAACCCTTTCTTCTTCTAGGTTTCATAAGGAACAAGTAATATTTTTTTTCAAATCATAAAAAACCATATTAATCAATATTAAATCAACTACATTACCCTTAATAATATATTTTGCCATATCCTCCAAAGAATAAACCTAATTCTAATCATCCTTAATTCATTCGGGTAATGTTGACTATAAAAAAACTAAATAAAAAAAGAGGATATCCATGAAACCACTTTTTTTTAGAAAAATTCATCAAATAATTAACCCATGGTTCATGTTCCAAATATATTGTTTATAATATAGTATTATTTTTTTAATTGAAACCATTAAACTTATTATTTTATTTTATATAATGGTAAAAAAATAGTTCAATAAAAATCTTTGATCAATCCATCCATATTCTATATCTAATTTTCCTTATTTTGAGGGAATATATACTTTAATATTTTTTACCAAAATATATTTTACAATTTAATCAATATAAGTTATTCGTACAAACATTTAAAGGGAGAACCGAAATAACCAATTCTTGATCATTTTCAGTGTAAATTAATATGTGTGGTTTTAGCTTGCATGAATCATAAGAAATTACACGAGCATCCTAAATTTGGAATCAACCAATTCCCTTCAATTAAGAATAAATGTTGATGAAAAATTATATTTTTCTAGTTGATAGGACAAAATTGGTTCATTCACTAGTATTATTTTAGGTTCATGAAAAAAATAATCATATTATTTTATCCAAATTAATTTGACTCCATTATACATTAATTATCATTATGGGATAAAATAACAAAGATATGTTTTCAATAATCCTTATGTATTAACCATATAATCATTTATAATTAATGAAATCTATGATTTTTTGTGGTCTAGTAAATTCTTGATTAACATTTTTTAGTAGGGTCAGCAGTTATTCCTCTATTAGGAAAATAATATTCAAGAAATAATATTATTTCAACCAGAATAAAATCATAAATAATTTTAAATATAAATTACATTCCCACAAGGCTTAAAACATAATCCTTAGAAGTATTACATGTTCCTATTTAAATTTATAATATAAAAAATGTTTTCAATAAACCAATAAACTAATAAAAAATATCATTCAAGCATTATTCCTCATGTCCACAAACATAGCATGTTCATTGGATAATGAAATGGGGATAAAATCACACTCACAATTCCCATAAATAATAGGAAATATAGTAATTGGAATGTCATCCTCCTATAATTTTTCTGATGGTACCCAAACCATAGATAAACCTTTGAAAAATATAGAGATCCCTGGAGATAATCATAAAAATTATCAATATGCGGAGTAACAAATTTTATTAACATTGATGTTATTCAAAATAATTTAGTCAATGAAATAGATCATTGAAAAATATTTTTTTAAAATAATAATATAGGATCACTCTATTGTTAAGATTTAGGGAGAATGAAACCATTATCTAGAAACTTATTTAGTTTATCATTCAATTATAAGTGGTCCACCTGAATCATTTAATAAGGGATTTATAAATAGCTATTGAATTAGGAACTAATTATATAATAAACTCATCCTTCCAATCTAGAAGAGAACTAGGAAATAATGTAGAAATAAATCAATGTATCCATTCACTAGTATAATTCCACTAATTCGAACAGTTTATTTATTTGTAAAAAATACTAGGTAGTTAAATTTCACTACCATAAATTTATACACCTCTTTGTATGTACTCAATGACATTAAATTATTTAACAAAACATTATTAGATTTGAAATGTATATTTTCATGATAAACACAAAGGTAATCCTTATGATGAAATATATCATACTCTATAATAGTTGGTTCAAAAATAGATATAGGAAATACCATGTTATTAGTAGAAATATGATGATTATTATTAACATTGGTTTCATTAATACTTCCTACAAGATTCTACATCAAAACATCTATCATAATTTCATGTGGTTATATACCCAATTTAAATGTAAATTAAAGGGGAATGAATGAATGAAAATAAATTGAGTCAAATAGGGTATTGACATAATATAAATAAACTAGTAACCAAATTATAACCACTTCACTTGATAGTCCAACACAACTGTAGAAGTATAAAAAATATTTTTACACTATTATACTTTGGATCATGACAATTTCTCTTTTGAGTGAAAAACATTGGACAGACGCACTAATAGATCCTTAAATCAATGCAACTAAATCATCTTTTCATCATCTTATCATAATTCACATGCTCGTATTCATTACTGTTATGAGGAATATATATTTACTCACCATATCAAATTCACATCCCATATTTCATAGTATATTCTCCAATATGATTTTACCACAAAACGTAGCATATGGGAAATTGGTTTTATTACATCTATATTTTTCTTATGGATGTTTCTCCATTTCCCAATATCTATACCTTTTCATAGTCATTCCATCTTGAGGAACATAAGTGTTAATAAAATCATCTCCACTTTCTCCTCATAATTTAAAAAAATTCATATAGATTTTAAATTCACACGTGACTAATCATCTCCATAAAATTTGTTTTAACCATTAGTTAAATCTATTAATTTTCATACCAATGTCCTAAAAAAATATACCACATGTACATAAAGTCTTATAAATTTTACATAACATGTATCCAAAAATATTCATCTTTTATCCTAAATTTGAGGATCAATATTTCTACCCATATCTGAAATGATCTAGTGAGACATTTCTCAGGGAGAATTTCCATGAATGTTTTTCATTATATTTGATCATGATCACCTTTCTATATGGTGTTATTAACCTAATAACACTATATATTAGCTTCACCATCAAAACGATTAACTAAAAGAGTAAAAAATTTACATTCTAACCATCCATGACCTCAAATATAATATCCAAACCATTGAAGCATCTTCTGGCTACCATTGGGTCATAGATCCACTGAATTTATAGGGATTTTTTTCATTAAATATTCAACTATAGCCATGTTACATTAGGGTAAATTTGGTTCCTCTATATCATGTATTCCTATATAAGATATATCTCTTTTCAATATATCCATGACTACAAAAAAACTATTTTTTTCCAATTCAATCCTACTTTGAATGCTAATTTGGACGGATTATTTCCCCTTGGTGCCTTCCAATGACAACTTCCTAGTTTACACTATGGAATCTCATTATGAGGATACACAGTTTAGATGGAAGAACATGGTTATAATTAAAGTCTATATAATTTAAATGTAATAATTTTTTTTTGATTCATTAATGGTTATGATATTATCATTATCTTAAATGATAGACATATCTAAAATTAGTTATGATAACAACTATGTGGAATAATCTTTAATCATTACAAATTCATCAGTTTTAATTATATCATTTATTATATTATATATGTGGATAATTTTAGGTTTAGGTGTTTATGGAGTTATTCCAAAATTCATATATTAAAATACCATATATTTACAATGTTAAAACATCAGATCAATAACAATTTTTCGATTAACATAATACATTTATATAATTTTTTATTTATTCATGAAAAATATTTAATAATTTAAAAACTAAATTTTCCATTACATTATCCATTCTTAAACCATATAAAAATTATATTAATATTGTGGATGTGAACAAAAATATTCGTAAGGGCCATAGAAATAAGAAATTTCTTAGATAATTGAAAAACATTAAAACCCATGAAATGATTACCTTTATATATAATTTCATTTATAGAAATTAGATAAATTATTTTCAATTGAAACGACACACAATTTTTGTTCAATGAAATCAATTAAAAACATCGAAACCACAAATAAATTTTATAGGTATCATGGGACATCATAATTCAAATAACTATTACGAATGGAACAACCAATATAATAAACATTCATATCCAGAGCACATGATACATTATTCGGATATCATAAAACAATGCAAACTTGGATTTTCATAGAACCTACCATCTTTGGTTTATCATAGAACCACATTTCATTTTATATAACATGAAAACCTATTAATTTTTATTAAAGAACCATATTTTAATGGGTTATAATGTAACCAACCATCCTTGGTTTATAATAGGACTAACCATCATCATAAATAATTTACCTGAACCACAATAGAGTCAAAAATCATGAAATATTTAATATTAATTCTAAACCCCTTTCAAAACAGATTTAATATATTAAGAAAAACTCTTTGGGATATCAAAATATCGTTTTATTTAAATAAACCAATCATAATACCGAAATACTATTTACATTTAAAAACAAATTTTAATATTAAAATACTTTAAAAAGGGAATGGGGGTTTTCATTGATGATAAAAAGAAATATTTTTTCTGAATATGATTTTATAATAATGGTTATAATTGAGGGAAATTATTATTATCTCTATACATGATGAAATAGAACATTTATTTTATTGTTTTTGTTGAGAGTCACACATTCAATAAAAGATTAGTTTTTTAAAAAATTAGAGAAAAAAATATTTAATTTTATATATTTCTCATATACAGGAAATTATATTCACAAAATCAATTTAAAATCATGGATTTGAATGTGAAATATAGTTGCAAGGAAAACATTAATAGGGAAATTTTTTACAGAAATGTCCCTTAAATCTTTGGAATCATTTTATTCACAAGTCTAATGAAATAATAAAAATAAAAAAATTTAAATATCAGGAAAATAGAGAAATTAGTGAAAAAGCATGTTGAATATGATATATATATATATCATATATGAATATTGGTGCATAAAAATAAATATGTGTCAACTAAAGGTAATTGAGAAGATTTTATAGACCTCAAGTTCTATTCTTTAGATTAATTCGTTATATTGTTAAATAATAGATTTATGATAATTATTTAATATCATAAGAAATTTTTTAATGAATATTATTTTCTTATTTCAGTATTTTACTATTATATATAAAATTACATAATAAATTACATTTACATCATTTGTTTTAATGAGATTTTTCTTATATATCTAAAAATTACTTTGATATGTTTTCAAAAGTGAAATAGGTCATTATTGAGAAATATAAATAATGATAACGTTGAAAAATTATAATATTAATAAATTAATTATTATGTTGTAAATAAAAAATTATTAATTGCTATGAAAATTGGACTATTTTATGAATATTGAGATAGTAGGTCATATGTATGTTTGAGTAATATTTCCACTTTTCCATGTTCATCTTGGAATGAATGTAATCCTTATTTTGTATTTTCATAGTTATCATAATATAATATTTATAATATTTTTTCATTAACTATATTTATATATAACATCCATTTTTTGTGGTGATGAAAAAAGTCACATTGTCTTATGGAGGACGTAGCGTACACAAACACATAAACAACATTATCATTTTTAATTGTAATACATAAAATAATAAATTATCATTATATAATTATAAATATGTCATGAATATTATCATAATTTCATATATATCCTACAAATTCATTAAAATTATCATTATTACCTTACATGTAATTTCTTGGTGTAAAATGAATCAAATTCCATCTTGTGGTGGTAGTATGTCGTACACAAAATTGACATTATCGTACCCACCACTAAATGGAATGTAATATAAAATATGTGTTATCCTAAAACTAGATCTATAAATATGTCACAAATTTCATATATATATATTAAATTAATCAGTATAATAATCATTTGGAGGTTATGATAGAAAACGAATCACATGGGTTCGTGAGAATATTGTCCTCCACACACATGAATAATGATTTCATAACCCATTTGATGGAATAAAATTGGATATAAGTAATTATATTAATATAATAACATCTATTTATATTTTAGATACTAGTGTTATTCTATCATAATATTTTAAGAATAATTTTACGATGTTCAATAAGAAATAAAAAAATACATAGTCATACATGATAACTCTTCTTTAGAAAAACACCATAGGTAAGAACCAAAAACCATCACAGGATATCATTTGGAAAAAAATTATCCATCTAAAACATGGGTATGGAAGTTCGAAATGTATTTAGGTAGGTAATTTAAAATTTTATGTTCTATGAAGATATGAAAATGATTGGATAGAGGGGGATTTTTATAATCATGGGGGTGGCAACATGTAATTTTTGAAAAGAAAAAAGGTGTGCCCACATTTTACACATTCCCTAAGGCTCCATAATTTACCATTAAAAAACAGACATTATAAGGTATAATATTTCCATAAAATTTACTTTATAAATTTTTTCGTTCATTTTAATTATTATATATGTAGTATAACACATAGTAAATCCATTTTAACATTTACCATGGTTGTTAACATTTAATTTTTTCTCTATTTATTATAGTAATGAAAAAAATTGAAATTATATATAATATAAAGTTTGATGAATAAAAATAAGTAATACATTTCACCAAAATAAAATCACTTATTTGGAAATATTTAATTTAAAATGAAACCGTTATTCACAATGAAAATTAGATTTCCAAGACATATATTTTTCTATAAAAAGACGATTTTATGTTAATACTATGACTAAAAATAAACACCATATGAATAAAAACTTATTATCCATTTTTTATAATATATAAATTTAATTTTAAAAATTTATTATTTGGGATTATATTGTTCTAATAAAATTGATAATAATTATTCACTTTTGAATAGTTTTTAGAAGAAACCTATTTTTAAATCCAAAATAAATTATACTAAAAACTAATATAAAATTTATTTCAAATAAATTAATTTTAATAATTTAGTCAAAAAATATTAATTTTACTTGACATTATATTAAATAAATAATGATACTTTTAAATATCTTAATTTATGGAATTTTTTTTAAAAAAATTTATTATTTTTCACTAAGTAGTGAAAATCAATATTTCCAAAAAATATGAAAATATATATCCAACTTAATTTTCTATTCTTAATTAAAATATGAAATTACTTTTTTATAATTAAAATTTAATATTTTGAATTATTCATTAAAAACATTATATAGAAATATTTTACATAAAAAAATTTCCCTTTTGATGTCCAATATCATAATATTTTTATAATGAATATAAATCTAAAACAAATATTAAAAAATATTAAAATGGATATTCTATAATAATATATTGTGTCACATATGGTCCATAATGCATTATTTTTTGCTCCACCAATTAGATGGTAGAGTCCACTAGGTGTCCAATCGAGGTCACCAGGTTGTCGGTGACTTTGACTTGGTCGATATTTAGTATGTTAGTATAATTATTCATCATCATTCAAAACCTTGTTTATGTATTAAATACCGCCATCAATTTTTATTCGACCATAATCTCCCTGGACGCTCTCTAGATATGATTTTGGATCTCCTATGTTTGTTACTTCACAATACAATGTTCTAGTTAGTGTATTGGATTTCTTCTGGTATGTGTAATATCATCATGATAAAGGATTATCTATTCCTTTTTCTCTCCCACTTTGATATTGGTGAATCATCATGATGTTGCTAGATATATATATCAAGGTAAATTAATATTTTATAAATGGATCCACAAACATTTTTTTAGAATATATGGTTACCCTGTTTATTAGGGATAGTATTGGTTATCTGATTTCATGCATGATTTCGATAATATGGGGATTACCTATGGAGTGACATATATTTGATTGGCATCAAACATATGTAAAACATTTATTTTTTTGGTACGTTAAAAAAATAAAAATATGTATCTATTATATTAAAATAATTTCCATGAACCAATAAAATCATAATATTAAAACCTATTATGGAATTTCTAATGGCTATTTGGATAACCGAATTTATTTGAGATGATATATATGAGATATTCATTGAAAAAATGACAATGGATCAGGCTCACCAGTAATTATAGGACATGATTGTTTTACATCAATGATTGATTAAAACATGAGGTAGGGATCATTATTAAATTAATATCTCCATATTGTATTTAATTAATAAACATGGATGTTTTATTTTCAAATTTTCTAGATAATTTTATTCTTCAGATGAGCCCGATTTCAATGGGGGTTTTTAACTATTTTGTTGATATCTCCTATAAACATTATTCTATACTTTTTTCCATGATTTATTATACCAAAAATGTTCATGTTTTAGTATTAAATAATAAAATAGGTTTTATACCTTGTTTTTTTATTTCCTACCATCGTTTATACTGTGCATCATCACGTCGCTACAAGGTTAGGAATTTGACATTTTCATGCCATATTTGAAAACAATTGAATCACTAGATTAATGTGGAATTCCATAATGCTATATGATTCAGAATTTTTTTGATGGATAGTGGAGAGTATTGTTTTTTGGTTGTTTTATTAAAGGATTATAACCCATGATGATAGTGGATGGAATAATGTATTACTTTTTTGGTAATCAATATTCAATTTTCTATCCATCAGATGCCTTAAAATGGTAATCAAAGGTGACCCTACAATGTGTTATTATATATAGTCAAGATAAATGATGGAAAATTTGGAATTAATAAAGGATCCATCCTTCACGTGTTGAAGGGAATCTGTTAAGGAAAATAATGATACAAAAGAAATGTACCCAAGAAGAACACTTTCCATGTAGTCACCTCCAGTGGAGAATAGAGTTCCACATGTAGAAAAATATCATAGATCTCGTATAACCCATGCATATCATGTGACCAGTTGGAGGTGTCTCATTGTCTTCCCTATGAGTACATGGTTAGGGACAGAACTAGTTACAAGGGAACAACCATTGTACATAAATACAAACATGGATATTTTAATCATAAATGGCCAAATCACTAGAGAACTACCTATATACATGGGAAAACAAATACTACATAGACATGACCATGAATAAATGGGTATTGGACATTACATATGGTCAACCCATAGTATATAAGCCACAATATGTATACCCTTTATATATTATGAACTTTTACCTATAGACATTTATCTAGTTTTTATCCTTATTCCCAACTCATATATGAGATTCTGAGTAGAAAATCATGAATATTATTATACATAAGATGGTATTATATTTTTAAATATTTAAAAATATATATGAAACAATGTTTTGTTAGTGAAAAACAAACATCACTTGTGCATGTCTGATGGTGGAGATCGAGTTTGACCGTAAGGTAGATGGTAGGAATAGTAAACCCCCATTGAACAATAGTGAGGAAACAAAATTATATATATTTTATTACAATCAGTACTTCCTAAAAAAATATTAGGGTGCTATTACCCTATCTACCTGGTGGTACTCCACTTTGTTCAAGGTCTAGTAGGGTGAGAGTTCTCCACTAGAGTTTATGCTCCCTTGGCTATGGAATAAACTAAAGAGGTGTGTGATCCACACCACAATTTGTATGAGTTTGTTTGTGGTGTTTTACAATAGAGATATAAATTGGTAGATGTATTATGAATCATTATTTATAACTTTTTGTGGAGATATATAACCCCTTTCATTGTGGGGATTCATTGATCAATTTTGTTGGTTTTCACTTTACCCTCTTTCTATATGTGATGAGTAGACTTTTATTAAGTTTTGTATTCCTTATTGAATTATTAGGTTCCATACTGTGCATTTATATACTCACCCCATCATGGGTTCAAGAAAAACATGTTGTATCTTATATATATTATAGATAAATTGTCCAAGACATTGGAGTAGAATAGTTGTACATGGAGTTGTTCACTATGTTCAGTGGTTGACCATGGAAGATACCTCCTTCAGTCAAGGAAAATGATCCACTAAATCTTTGAATGACATATGTGTTCCAACAATATTTACTATTATGGTTTGGTAGTGTTCCAAATTCTTAACATGTATAGGTTTTCATCAAGGTGGTGGTATGAGCTTTTATCATTGTATGAAACCCGATCATTTTAATATTTTCACATGAGACCATACTACCTCAAAATGCTGTAGGGTTCTAGTGGAGTCTATGCACCTAGAATAAGGAAGAGGGTATTCTCACGTGGATATACCTATAGTATTATTTCGAAACTTATTTATTACCATTCATTCTTGGATTATTTTTGGATTCATTATTTTCTTGATTTATTGTAGGGAGATATTATTGTTTCTATATACACCATGAAGTATACCATCCTCACTCGGTACTCCATTTATTTGATTCAGTATAAATATTTCCAAGTGAAAATGATTGATTAGGGGAATCAAAGAGACATCCATAATAACCTAATATCATTTTTCAATCACACATAATATGGTGTTTTGGAAAGGAACATGGTTAATGAGATATTTCTTATGGAGGGATGCCATGTTGCATGATCCACTACAGAAATCATTGGGATGAGTAATCTTTGGTATATTGAAAGAATCAATCATTATATTTAGCATGTAGGGGTCATGTTTATTCAAAAACTAGGAAACATTGTGTAATATAACCTAGTTCACATTGAGGATCTAGTCAATCCTTAAAGAGACGATGATAAATTTGTGACTCTTGGGCCAATATGAATAGTGATTTTTTAACCCGACATGTACCAAGAGGTTGTTAGCCTAGGGACAGACCATCAAGTCAGAGGTAGTTCCATGATCTGGGATCTTACAAACATGGTCATGGAAGCTCCCAGGGTGGTGGTGCTGATAAATGAGTATGTTGATCTCTTGAGTGGGGAGCTGCAGGTGGTGGATGACTCTATAAGATACTCGCATCACTTCCACTAGGTGGCCCATCATAGGATGAGATGTCATTTTGTCAAAGGAATTCAATTTATAGTTTATAGGGAGATATGATATAATTTCCCATGGGACAATTCAATGTATAATCATTGTCATTTCCACTTATTCTCTTGTACATGTTGGAATAATCATGAGGCATTCCATTATCCACATATCACTTATGTGATATCTAGAGCTTCCAATTAAATATTTATCCCAATAGATATAGTAAAAGGTTATAAAAGGGAGTGATTAATCAAAATCACACTTTTACCCATATAGAATATTAGTTCTTAGTTAAAATATTTTCTCATTTTTCTGCTTAGACAATGCTTTGAAACCTTATAACAAAATCCAGTGTATGGACTAGTTATTCAAGAAGCATTACCATATATATTTTCATCATAGGAGAATTGGATGCCTTCATATAGATGAAATGTGATTATACTTCTAGTGTAAGAGATACTTTATATAATATTGAGTGGGTATCATGAGATGGATGCCATAACATATCACCCATTAGTGGGAACATTTAACCCTTTATGTAGTAGGATCTCTAGAATTTGTCTTACAATGGATGTGGAGGATTATATCAATTTATTTATAAAATGTTTTTTATGACTATAAATAGATAGGGAGATTTAATTTTTCATTGAAATAAACCATTATACTTCAAGTATGTCATATTTCATATTTTTGATATCACCTAACATTATATGGGAAATTTGGATGTACTTCAATGTATGTCAAAAAAATGTTTTTATAAAGCCCAGTGTGCCCCATCAGAAGCTATAATTTAATTAGGAGAATGTATAAAGATATTAGATATCCTATTGTAATTTAAATTAGTGTCCTTAGCCTAACTATAATGTATTATAACTATAGATAACGATTAGGTTATCAGATAACATATGGGAATATCCAATATTCCATAGTACACTTACATAAACTATCTTCCAAAACCCCAAGTGTTTGAGAACATAGAAATTATTATCCAAAGAGTTTCCACATAATGAGGATTATATATATTTTAATGGTTATTAAATATATCATTGAGGTTCATGAGGCCATTAGTGATTATATGGAGGGTTAGTGAGGTTGATTCCCACGTAACACTAACACTTTAGTTGGGTTGAGTACATGAAATATTACATTTGTAGCAGTTGAGGATATTCATTCATGGACCATCACATGTATTTGATAGGGGTTATATTTATGTTGAGGATTGTGATATATTATCATATTAACATGTGGTGATCAGGGATTGATTTGAGTGGATCCTTGGTGTATGGACGATTCACTTGGTTCATGTACTTTGACGGTATGGGAGAACGCTGGAGTACTCCTGGGAGCATGGGATCATAATGGTGGATTTGTACACCTACCATTTTATAAATTATAATTTTTGGGGATAAAATAATTAAAGGTGGGGAGAATATAATTTTATGGTTTTCTAGGATTGATACATTGAATAAATATATATCTACATATATCTATATATATCAATATTTTTCCATGGAGTTGGTGTTGTGTTTGGGGGTTGCAGGTCCCTAAAATAAATATTTTAAAAGTATATAAATATATTTTAAAGCTAAAAAATACAAATTTATAGAAATAATTTTATTCCAATTTTTTAGGTCATGGATATGAATTTGATTTATTGGTCGATTCCATAGTATTTGGTTTACTCTAGGCATGGTATAATGTTGATTGTAATTTGGTGTTCAGTAAAAAGAATCCATTGGTGAGTTCATTATAAATAATAATAATTTATTTGTGTTATTTAATTTATTTATAAGAAAATAATTATATTATATTAAGACACTATTATGAAAATACCTCGGGATAGTTGTATTATCCTAGATATTTTTTGGAGACATAGAAGACGACTGTTGATTAATTCCAACTAATTATAATGAAACAACAGTTGTACAAAGGGATGTTCTACACCAATGCGGTTTATAAAAAAATCAAACAACAATTAAACTAATATTCTCTTAATGAGTAGTAGATCTATATATTATTTAAGGAATTTTATATCTTTTATTTACACTTTATTTTATTTAATTGATTAAAAAATATTTTAAGATATGATTATTTTATGGTGTTTATTGTTATTCCCCTGATCTTGATTTGAGTTGTATTATAATTTTTTTTCAAATATATTCTGTGCAACTAGTGTATCCTTTTTTTATACACTTGTATTCCCCAAATCATGGTACATGGTTAGGATCTTATCAGTCTATAGAGATCTGACCATTTTTTTGTTCTTTTCCTGTCTATATTCTTCCCATTCTTCATCTTTTTCTAATCAGGCTATATATTTGACATTTCTTATTAACATTTTAGGGAAAATAGACCCCCTAGATTCAAAATTAATTTTTGTGTAATTATGGATTGGTTTTATATATATATATATCACTGTATGTTGTGGGATACAAGTTATGGATTTGAGGACTACAATCCCAGATAATAGTAGATATAGCATTTACTTTATGACAGTGAAATTGAAATCCCATTTTCTAGCCACCGACGCCAAGGAAATAGTGATTAGATGTGATAACCTTCAATTTTACAGGATTTTGAAATTTAAAATAATGAAAATGGACCAAATAAGGATAGCTCTAGCATCTGTGTGACAGAGGGTTTTGGCTTTGAAAAAATCCAACACATGTTATGTATTATAGAAGAACACACACTACATAGTCCCATCTAGTGACAATATGATTTTTCATAGAGATATGTATCAATAATTAAATATTACCCATACACACTATATGAAACAATAATGGTATCTCAGTTAGTACCCTCAGAGTACACTTAAAAAACATGGCCATGTACAAAAAAAATCATATAATAAATGTGAACATAAATGACCAGAGTATTCAAACATGACTAGGGAACCCATTAACGACTAGAGAACTTGAGAGTAACATGAGTGAATAGGAACAACCCAATGTACACTATAATGGTATGTAGTGAATGGTAATACTCGAAGGAGAAGATACATAGTATTTATACTATCAAAAAATCCATGTACTTTTTTTCCTTTGACTTCTACATTGTGTATCTCGATATTTAGGACTCGGATTTATGGCCACAAGTATCATATACCATGAATTTTTTTTTTCAAAGTATGATTTGGATGCCATAATTTTTGGATCATATTTATGACATATGGTTTCATGAGTGGGGATCATCCTTTAAATATGCATGTAAAATTGTGTAGATCAGGTTAGATTTTTAGATATATTATGGGGTTGGTTCTCCCACATCATACCTTGGCGTGGGTCCTCCATACCCCTTAAAAAGGACGAGTCAAAACTCCCCTGCATCACAAGATTGTAATGTTCCTCTATCCACGTAGTTGTAATCCACCATTTTAGAGCCCCAATAATGGAGTTTCTTCTATTGTATTATGTTCTACCATGTTTGTATAGCACATTATCGATGTGCGGGAACACCTACCAAATTATTTTGGGGTTTCATATGGTAAATGGATTCATAGAAGGATGATTGGGTCTTACTGGATGTCTCATCAATCATATTTTTTTGTTGTTATGGTGATCCCATTTCACTCTCACATGGGTTACCTTGATTATATCTGTTGGGATTCTCTTTACCATGTTTCTGTAGGAGCTGAGATAACTATTTATTCATTATATTTATAAATTATTGGGTTTCAAGGTATTATACAGGGTATTCATATAATCACACCATCAGAATATCTTCCCATATATTTTATTGTCTTATAAATATTATAGGATGATCAATGGTGACATTAGGGGAGCGTATTAATACATAGAGGTGTGGAATGTAGATTTTGGTCAACAATGGAGACTGTGAGTCGAGATCCCTTTAGTCTTTAACTTATTTCATGTTATAGTTAGTGTTAGTAACGAATCATCCTTATGTATTACATATTCATTTTTCATGACCCATAATTTAGTCTCTATCAATTAGGATGATCTTCTTAGTTTATTCTGTTATAAAAATATTAAAAACTGTTACATAGTACTGCAATACAATTCAAGTGGGCACATATAATCAATATAAATTTTTACCTCAAAAAAATATTATAATATTTCTTATTATCATTACATATGATGAAATCATTCAACAAGAATTCATCTTTTCGCATACCAACCCTTAAAATCCCGAAATTATTTTCAGAATGGTGGGTGAGAAAACAATTCTTTGGGAGGGACATAAAAACATGATAACTATTAGTCTAGTGAAAAATAAATAAATAGATGAAAATATTACATTTATCTCAATGGTATTTTTGAGGATGAAATAAATCATTTCCATCGGAAAATTACCTATGCATTTTCCTTAAATAAAAAAAATTAAAATGCTTAGTATAAGACTAAAACTATTATTGGAAACACAGAGAATCACAATCATATATCATTTTAATATATTTTAATATATCATGGGATAACTATTAAATCTACATGAGAAATCATTATGTAACTCTGTCATTATTTCCACAAATAAAAGGCACATTTCCTGATGCATTGGAGCATTATCTAGGGTCACACAAAGCTTTAACGGGCTCACACATCTCTTTCTAGGTGGAACCATTGTATAATATATCTTAGGACCACCCAATGAGATATTAAAGGGATCAACCATTTATATATGTTCTATTTTAGGATCACCTGATTCACATATAATTCTCCTGTACCATATCATGAATAAAACAATTTATGCTAGAGCTTTTCAAATGCAATCCATTGAAAAACTCATTAAACCCATTATGAAAGACACATTTGGATGCAAAAATACTATTTTTAAAACCTATTATTTAATATCATTATACCTAGAAAAATTTAATGTGAGGTTTTTTTGACATAAATTTATTTAAAAATATTCCTGTGGAATATAAACTTTCTATTAATGAATCACTTATTTTGAAAAACGGTGCACATTAAATGGAAGAATTTTTCTTGGAATGTAACCTTATAATCAAGTAGATTTTGATTATAAATATTAATTCATCATCATTGAGGGAAATTCCATTCATTTTTTATTTTCATGATAAATACATTCATCTTAACCTTCAAAAAATTATGTTAAATGGAAATTTAAATGGGTATTTTAAAAATAATAACATTTTCCTTCAGTATGACTAGTCTGGTATATTATATATCTACATTAATAATTAAGAATTGAAAATTATTATATTATTTAGAAAACATTTATAATGGTTATTATTTCCTTTATATCAATTTTTACCATGTTATATAAAATTAAAAAATCATTTGAGTTTACCTTTGACATTCTGACATTATTTTGTACTGATGTCCAAAATGCCTTCAGTTAGTTGACTATGGTCAAAGGGGAATTTATTCTATCCTAAACAAAATAATAAAATTTAAATATTTATCATTTTTATTAGTCAATTATAAATTTCGATCATAACATTAACTATGGTTATGAAAAATGTTCAACGTTACAATCCTAGAGACAATAGGTTTTACAAACACAAGAGTACCAATTTCATTTTTCAAGGATAATTATGGAAATAAGGTGTGTAGTATATTATATATAAATAGTGGTAATAATGTAATTAATATAAAATTAATTATCTAAATATAATTATATATATATATATATATATTTTATGTGATCTGTAAATGAAAAATGAAACATATCTCTTTATAGAGGTAGTATTCCAATCTGTATGTGTGAATGAGGCTATCAAGTTTCATTGGATGGAATGGTATAAAAGTAACTGATATTTTATCCTTTAATAATGATATTTATGTCATAATTATCATATAAAAAATAATTTAAATCATTATAAAAGGTATTGAGATATGGTGATGGGATAATATTTCATCGGTTCATGAGACGGTAGTCCCCCGTGCACATGAACGATATATTATTTTCCCATTAGTCTAAATTGGAATTAGATATTTGAATTTAAACTACAATAATAAAATAAGTATATGAAGGATAAGTGTTTGGTTTTATTCATGATTGAATAACTTTTTAGGGATGTGGATGAAGAAAATATACAAGAACATTTAAATAAAATTATATCCTATTCTTTGAAAAAATATCTTTTTCTTAACATCTTATGATGAATAATATTTGTATTATTTATAAATAAAAATTGTGTAATAATATAAATGATTCTAGGATGTCATTTGGGTAAGTATATTCAAAAGTAAAATTGGTTTTATGTGTAATAAAAAGTGAAGAAAATGTTCCCTTTTACTTGGATGGGGTGGGGAACTCTTGGAATTTCACCAAATATTAAATTAACATATATTAATTTTCAACTCAAAATGGAACCAATGTTACATATTTAGAATATAATATGAATATATATATAAACCATATCATGAAATTTAAATTACACAAGTTCTAATATATATTTTCTCTTATAATTTTTTAACCACTATTTAACCCCTTTAACTCATATAATATTTATAGTGTTTTTTATTCATTAAGGGTAGATATACTTCTATAAAATGATAGAATACACATATACAGGCCTTGAATGTTAAATCAATCATTATACTAATTATTTTGACTAATTTAATATTCATATTTATATTTTATATAATTTATTAAAATTTATCTTCTATAAAATATCCATGATGTTGATTTTTATAACTATTCATTAAATTGCAATTATTAATATTAAAAAACATTTAAAATTTAAAAATATATTTAATTATATCCCTAAAATTTCATTTTAATCCAAATAAATATTTTATCACATTATGTAACTCAAAATACATTTTTTTATTATTATAAATATCATTTATTGGATTTATTCAATATTTTAACATTTACTACATTAGTGTTGTGTAAGAAATTTACAAATTTATTTTACAACTAAAAACAATAAATAAATTATCATGACTAACATATATCATTTTAAATTTAAAAATACTATTTATATTCAAACATATCCTATGTATTACACAATATTATAATTATTATAGTTATTTAAAATAAGAATGTGACATTTCATAAAATAAAAACCCCAACAGTAAAAATCTCAACAATTTTGTAAAAAAATGTCAAATATTATGTCCATAAATGTCTATGGATGATATATAATGATTAAATAAGATTTACATTAGTATATATGTCACATAATTGTTATAATCATTTTCTATCCTAAATTAAACAATTTATCTTTTTTGGTGGTAATAATATCACTATGTTTACTATCTAAATTGTCCTAAAATAATAGTATCTAATTTAATAAATTTGGACACCATTATTTCCAATATATAATCCATTTTTTCAAATACAAAACATATAACATGTCGTATTAAATTAAAAATTAAATTGGAAAATGGTAAAAAATAATAATTTTTTAGAAAAAATACATTTTCCAAATATAATTTTCTTATAAAATTTCATCATAAAACCCTTTTCAAAAAACATAATATGATTTTTTTTGTCATGAATATCAAATAAAAAATATAAAACAAATCCAAAAAATAAATTTTCCTTCTAATTTCTTTAATATAAAATACAGGTTTCCCTAAAAATTAGTATTTCTCATTATTCCATGATAAATTAATAGTTTTAGAAAAATCCAAAAATTATTCCTATGAGAAATAATCCATTATGAATTTAAAAATGATTTTTTTCTATTTTTTATTTTATAATTATAAAAATAAACTTTTATATAAAATCTAATAAAAATAATTTTAATAAATAAAAATTTTATTTTTGATTTTACGAATTACATAATATATTTATAATGAATATATTGATATAATATTATTATAATAATAATTATTATTATTTATACTATAATTAGCTTGTTTTTTATAGTTTCCCCACATTTTGGTAACATTATCCTCAAAATTGTGATCATGATCTTGGTATCCATTGTTTCAATTTTCAAAAAACATTTGTGGAAAATAAACATTATAATAAGTATTAATAACACATTCTCTTGAATTGAGAGAAATGAAAGCATGAAGTTCACCAAAGATAATAAATACTATGTTTATCAACAGTAGACCATTATTGGGATGTGAAAATATTTATATGAAAGTTATAACTAAATCACAAGGACTGGTAGAATGTTATATAGAACTAGGTATTCATAATGATAACCATAACAATAAATTGATGGGTTAATAAGAATTTTATTTCATTTTATGAATATTAAAAAAATAATATTTTTTTCAAAATAAAATTGACTACTTCTTTTACTACCTATATTAATAACATAATGTAATATACATACTTTACATTTTTAATTTCATCATTTAATTATTTTTAACTCCACTCAAATTTTTCTCCTAATGATGAGACTTCATGATGAATTTTTATTTCCATAATAACTAGAATAAACATATAAAGATCCCAAAATACATATTTGAAAAATTATCAATTCCTATTTTATTTATAAATTAATAAAAACCAAAATGTTTAGTATAATATAAATAAATTATCTAAGAATAATAATCTATTTTATGATGAATACTTCATTAATCTCAAAATCTCCATAAAAAATCCCAATGTCCAACACAAATCATTCTATAAATATCTATCCCAAAAATTCCTTAAAATATTATAGACTAATATTTAATCAGAAAAACTGAATGGATTTTATCACATAGTTTCTATAGAAATTTTTTATCTTTTATCAGAAAATAACATCAATAACTACCAATGTCTCATAACAAAAATGTAGTTTCTTAATTAATATAATCTTTATGATATGATAACTATTTCCATAAATATCCTAAATAACCATTAAATCATAAAAAATAATATTTTATTTGATAATATAAATCAATTTTTATACCTAAAATAAAATTCCATACTATTCTATTTACCATAATCATATAGAGTTCCCATATTACTAAATGTTTTCTTAAATAAAATTAATCACAAAATTTCCAAATAATTTCCCAATATCATTGCGTTCTAGTCATTAAAAATTTGTCCCAAAAAGACTGTAAACCTTATCCTTATGGTAATTTAACTAAAACTATGTTTTCATACTAACTAAGGCTTCACATATGTCATGACCAGTCCCCCGGGGTGTTTGTCGTGACTACCCCAAGCCTTCCTTCAATAAACAATGGGTTGGTGACTAGAACTGAAAAGGAGTATCCCTATAACCAGAAGGTATTTCCTTTGAACTTGTACAAATATACAATCCAAGAACACAACAAGAAGAAACTATTATGTAAACAAATATATTAAAAAAGTTTACTGAAGGTAATGGGGCCAGAATACAAACCCTAATGAAAAGTATAAGTACAAAAAAAATGATAAAACAGCTCTTGGATCCGCCACCAAAGATACAACCTAAAGGGTTTGTACATATCATCTTCACAACAGACCACGTAATCTCGTCTCATCCGTGTAAAGCCAAGTCCTGGCTCCCAAAAGTCTCATCACAAATGCTCATCATCTGTACAATACACGACAATGTGTAGGTTAAGCCTATGCATGGGTGAGTAAAACAATACCTAGTAGGGGAACCCGAGACCCCCCGATGGTCTATTAGTGAACCACAATGGAAAAAATCATACAAAATACTTCAAAGGTAATTAGAAAATCATGATATAAATCATGAATCAAAAAGAAAAAGAGATAGCTCACACATGGTATGCAACTTATGAATCCAAGAATATAGATGATTAGGCTTAAGCTATATAATATTATTCCATTTAGAAGTTCCACAACTTATCCACTATGATTTTGTTCTATTGATGATCCACACTTGGAAATAAGTCGAAAATCCACAATGAGCCACTGTAAGGTGGGTCCTCATCATGTCACGATACTACTGATCCACACAAGGGCACTAGAATATTGATCCACACTCGGTAGCTAGAATGCTTATCCACACAAGGTCACTGAAAGGTCGGTCCACATAGGGACGCTCGATGATTATACACACAAGGTCACTAGCTACTAATCCTTGATGAGCTGCTATTATAATAATCCTCATTGGGTATCTATGGTGTTGATCAACACATGTTCACTATGATGAAAATCCACACAGGGTCACTACCTCCAAGACAGTCGGTCACATGATTCCCTCTCATAGAACGTGTTTTCCTGGGAGAACCACTCCTCAAGACTTCGATAATATTTTGAATGGTATAAAGTACCACAAAAAGCATGCCCCAGGGACCGACCTGTCATAGGGGTCCCAAGTTGAAAAACAACAAGTTGATCACACACTCGGTCTCTATGATATGGACACTTTTGTAAAAAGGGTGGTGTTGGATTCATGTCTGATCCATCCCAAGTCACACATTAAACATTCAAAACTCACATAGAGTATCTCTAAAGGACTACCTTATGACAAAGGAACTTATTCCATAGACGGTGCATCGATCGGACACCCAGTCTATTAGTTACATCCCATTTCATGAATTGGGGGTGATCACACCTTTGTCTTCCCAAGCTCGGTCAGGCCTTCTAGAATATGCCAAAGGGACCATTTCCCAATTGGTGTCCCAACTCCACGGACAGCGTGTCAAAGAGGCACATAGTTTTTTAGTAACATGTATTTATTTATTCAAGGGCCAGTTGAATGTGAACCCTATCTAAGTCAGTTTGACCAGACTGAAACAACTATTCAGAGGGTCTTCAAGACCTCTCCTAGGTCCGGCCCATTGAGGGTTGGCCTAGCTCACTTTGTTCGGCCTATCCGGGGTTGTCCTATTGTTTTTCTAGCCCAGGATGAAGTTGGCTCAGCCCGTCGGTTGGGGATCGGTCCACCCGCACTGGCCCGCTGGGTCGCGGGTCTGGAACGATCCGCTCGATCGGGCCACGCCCCGCCCGGGTCCGCCAGAAGGCAGACCAACTTCTCCACTAGCCCTACTGTTGCAGAGCTATTTCTCCCACCGATGGGGAATTTCCCCAATCCATGTAATTGTCATCCATTTGGCCAACCGACTTCCTCCAACATGGTGCGGTGCGAAGCAGCGTCACCCCCTCCCGCCGTGGCCTACTGGTCGCAACTGCTATTGTCGTCAATGCCTACGGGTGCCACCCATGTCCCTCAAGGCTAGCTCTGGTCGGCCTCCTCTAGCCACCATGGAAGGCGATTGCATTTCACTTTCCACCACCCGCAAAAGGTCACCACCGTTCTCCTCCATCCACCATCAGTGGCCGCCAACATATCACTCCAGGGTTTTCTTCCACAGGCCACTGGACGCACTCCGGTAGTCTGTTTTTGGTGTCATCAGCACATACGAGGATCTCATGTCACCACCACCACTATGTGTCCTACGATTTCATCCAGCCACTTCCTTTGGAAATCTATTCCAGAAAAAAGAGGAAAATAACAATGAGGCGGAGGGTCCAGGACTTGTTTGTTTGGCCCATGCCTTCCACGTTATCATCGTTTCATGTGGTCGACAAGTTATCTCATAAGGACAAACACGACAAAAATCCCACTTCCTAGATAAGATTTATTTTTATGATGAACAAAATAACATCCTTTGTTGTTGTCGTTAGTTCAGGATTCCGTGGCGCGTGTCACCACTCACTAAAACTAATATCGTTCTCCAATTGGTTGTCGTTGTGTTACTTCAGCAGAACTTCTTGGCTTGGTGAAGTTATTCTATAACCCCACCTTGAGCATAATATAAATAGGAGGTGGAAGGGGTGGGTAACACTCTAAGGAATTTATGGGGTTCATTTAATTAATTGGCATCGATAATTCCAAACGGTATGTTTACAAGTAAATGAGAATCAAGACATTTAATGGCTTGATATGTCAATGGTTTTTCCACCGCCACTCATTCATTGGAGGAAAAGAAAAAGAGAAATAAAATAACATTATTATTTTATTATTCATTTAAAATTCCAAAAAGTACCTTGTTCTCTAGACCTTATGAGGTCGAAGTGAAGCATCTCTTAAGAGAATCTCGTTGTTGTAGATTCAATAGTGCCATAGGATTTTAAATCTGAGCACCGGTTCAAAATATAGAAAACGTTGCACACGTGTTTACTGAACGTACTTTGAAAAAAGTTCAGAAATTCTTTCTTGGAAAGCCATACCTCAGAAAAAGGCACCGTTAAAATTCCCAGACTCATAATAATATCATTTATTTATAAAATTTACATGGATAAATCTGGGTATTTACAACATAGTTTAGTGGTATGCGATGCAACCTGTTCTCTCATAGGTTGTTAGTTCTATAAATATGACATTGCTGGATGTGATGAGTTTTCACCAATCCTGTCCGTTTTCCATTTTTAAAAACTATGTTGATATAAAACTTATGAAATTAACAAAATTTGATAAAAATCCTCATGAAAAAACTATAAAATATTAAATATTTAATGAAATTTTTTATCATTAAAGGATATATAATTCATATCATTTTAATCCCAAACTGTAATAACCTATAATTACATCAAAATCAAAGATATAATAAACCATAAACGATACCTAAACATTTAAAGATAATTCCACCAACATCATAGGAATGATTCCTTAAATAACAATTTCAATTAATCCTATAGAATATCTAAGGATTAATTAAAATAAATTTTTATCATAATAATCTTAATCATCTTAGTCATCCTCTATTTAAAAACTAAAGAGACATGTTTGTGACATAAAAATAAGATGTAACATAAAATTATAGACCAATGATGTAATTCATAACTATTCAGATTACCACATCTAAAAACTTCTCAATCTCAATTTTTTTCTCAACCCTCATATGATGCAAAAGTTGAGTAACCTAACCTAATAATTACATATTATAGTGTTTTTGAACTAAAATTAACATTATAATATTTCTTAGGATATTTTAATTTTATTGATTTCGATAATTAGAAAAAACTATTAAATAGTAATCCTATATATTTCATGTTGGTAATTATACTTAGTATATAATTTTTCTAGAAAAAAACTACAAAAAAGAATCATGTTTTCTTCTCCTAACTTATCTTCACAATTTTTAACACTGCTTATTCTTTTATAATTCACATCCCTAATAAATATGATATTTTTAAGCCATTGCCTGATTAAAAAGGCTTAGTATAGGACACAAAAAATGAAACCATTATTCTTGTGAAAATAAATGAAAAACAAAAAATGTTTACATTTATCTAAATGTTTATTCAGGTGATGAAATAAATCATTACAATATTGAAATCATGAAGACACTTTTCAATGAAAAAAATAATATCTCCATATAATATTACAAAAAAATTGGAATATTATATGATCAAATTAATAAAATATTTAAATATTTTCTAAAAAAACTATACCATGGTAAAGCATGTAAAATAAACCCTTGAGAAAAATCCTCTTTCATTCGTTGAAAGACATGGTACATTATAGAATGATTTAGCATGCTATCAGTGCACACACAATCCTCACACATGGTGAACTGGTTATATTTATGAGTACTACATATATAAGCTATAACATGCTCACCTATGATCTATAATGGGGATCATGACTTCATAAAATTTAAATTAGGGTCATCTATGTTACATATAATTCTCTTGTAAAATATCATGTATAAAAAATTTATTTTTATACTTTTCATCATAAGACATTTGAAAAACTCTAGAAACACCTAATTCTAGACACATTTGAATATCAAATTACCATTCTAATTTTAAAACTAATTTTCAATACCAAAATATTTGGAACCTGGTATAGAGAGTTTTTAATTTATGAAAATAACAATAAAAACATTATTGAGGAAAAGACCCATTCTATCTGGAACTAAATTATTTGGGAAAATTGCATAAGTACAAAGGAAGACATTTGTTTTTAAAATAATGGCATAAACATGTAATTTATGCTTTAGAAAATTAATCTATCATGGTGGAAGTAAATTCTAGTAATTTGGTATATGAAAAAAAATTCCATGTTCCCAATCAAAAAAAAATTGAAAAAAGGCTTTGAAAGATAAATTTTAAATGAACGTCTTTTACATTCAGTCTAAACCATCATGTCTATTCTATGACATCTTGAATAATTAAAATACGTTAATTTTTTAAATCATTAAGAACATGTTTGAAGATTAGTATTTCCTCTATATCAATTATTACCTTGTTATATACATGAACTAAATAATTTATGATATCCACATTCATTTTTATGATATTCAGAACATATTTCCAATGTTGCTTTAGTCAGTTGACTATAGTGTTGAATCCTTCCAATTGGGAAATATAAATTATAGGATGGAAGAAACTCTATAATCATATGTGTTATTTTACCTCAATGAAAATGGAAGGATCATCATGGATACATGATGACCAGGCTACCGTGTTACGCATATTCCTTGATTTCAATGAGAAAACACAGTCACAAGACACAAATAATGTCATGAAAAATGGTCATGTCCACCACAAGACATGATCATGATCATAGCAATCCCCTCTTATAAGCCCACATATTCTTGTCAAGGAATCTAGGCATGTTTTTATAATAATGTAAATTCCGCTAGATGAGCTCCTCTAATTTGGTGAAATTTTAACTGACACATTTTTTTAAATAATTTAAATCTGATTTTCAAATAAATATTTAAATGGAGGATTAATCATGTATACAATGATACACTATTTTTTCACAAAAAAGGATTAATAATACTTGAATGATCATTTCAATGTTCATGAAAAATCCATAACTATTTCACATACATTCCATGAAAAATACAATGTCTGTGTTACCTTCATCATGTGAACGACCTCAAATAGGTTCATTCTGTCATTTTATTATACTTTAGATCAATTGAAAAGTTGGGTCTCTATGCATGAAAATTCCCATACACCATTTTTGGGACCCCTAATTAATCACGGGATGCTTCACATTCAAGTAAGGAGACTATCCATGGAAATGAGCATATGTTTCCATGTTGTCCAATATTTATTATTAGAATCCATAATGGAAATCCAATGTGTAGATATTTGGAAATATTATATAAAAAGTTGAAAATGGGGAAACCTTATGTGATGGAGAGTCATTATTTTTTTCATGCAATGTCCCTTGGACAAGTCATCAATACCTTACAATGGACCCACGATATGTCTTCGTCGACAATCTTAAAACCTCTTTGACAATCATCCTTGTTTTTAATGACTCCAAGATATGATATCCTGATCATTCAAAGGATCTTAGAAATAGTTACTTGATTTCAAAAACATACTCTAATAGGAAAATATTCTAATAAATATAGAAATATAAGTGTGATTTAATGGTCTCATTTTTTCATGTTACGCCATAAATAACATGTGATGGGTTTTTGTAATGATAATTTTGTGACTCCCCTACATGGAATCAAGCACATATTTGTAATATATGCATCCTGAAAGGAGACACAAATCCATGGTGGAGACACATGTAATTTCATTCCTATCAACAAAAATAATAGGAAATACACACAGGTGAGACACACATGGGAGTGTAGAAGTGAGAGTGGATTTATCTACATTAAAATAATGATAAATATAGTGGTTTTGGACCAAGTAAAACCTCAGGAAATGACTAATGGTACTATATGAAAATAATATTTTATACACCTTGTCACTCTATTAATAACACAATAGAATTTGTTTTTTGCTGAAAAGATATGAGAAGTAGTTTTTTCATGTCAACTTGGTCACACAAAACCTCATCAAGATATTAATTGAATCAAATTGATCCATTGTTGATATAATAAAATAAAAAGACTGAATCCATACCAGAATATTGATACAATTATTATGAATAAAAGGCATCATTCATTTCATATGACCTGTCAAGATTAAAAGATAACACTCAAACATGTCAACTAGATAATGTGACAACACTCAGATTTGTTACCCGAGTCATGTGATGTCCTTCTGAATTGTAAAATTTTTTATGTAAAGCCCAAAAAGAAGTGTAAAATGAGTCACATGATGTTATCCATATATTTCATCCATGTCATGTAAAGTCTTATAGACATGCTAGGTTGATCATGCGGTATCCCTTCAAAATGTCAGCCCTAATCATGTGACACCCTTGGGTGTGTCGGTGTTGATAACATGATGGATCCCTAGATAATTTAGTTTAATCACTATGTATCCATCTGGAAGGATTCCTAAAATCTTGTATATAACATTGGACATGTAAAATATGTCATGTGGAGTACCCCAAATTGGTTAGCTAGATGACGTGACAGACACCCTATGACATGTCCTTATATTATTACATATGTCATGAAAAAAACCAAGACATATACAACAAGAATCCTTAATATGTTTGGAATGTCATTAGACACCCCAAAATATAATTACCTAGTCTAACAGTCACAATAATACATATATCATATTGATCAATTAGAACATTGCTTCCTAACCAAACAGGATTCATAGAACACCATATATAGGACCATGATTTTAATGGGAACCAAAATAGTGTAATTAGCTCTATATCGTGGCCACTCCAACCCATGGAAGAAAAAGTACTTGTGATTTTATCATTATTCATCAACCATTAGCGGATTGACAAAATAATTGAACCATGAGGACACTGATTGCTTTTATAATTATGATATGGAGGTTTCCTTCCCGGTAACACCCTGATATTTTATTGATGTCTTCTATTATACACTACACCAAGTTTAGCTTGTACTATACGCAACACCGTATTAGCTTAAAATTTACGCAACACTATTATTGGCTCGTGTTACACACAATATCATGTTCATTTTGTGGAAATTATTCTATGCAACATTAAGTATAAATATTGTTTAATATAAAAATGAAATAAGATTTCATTTATTTTATATTCAACACCAAAGGGAGATATCACTACATGCAACCCTGACCTGCCTTGCATTACACGCAATCGCGACCTTCCTCGATAGCGTGTGATGTACGCAATATCGGGTTTCACTAAACATCGATATATGGTTATAATATTATCACGAACTATCCATTATGAATATTATTAACTAAATTTTGAATTTTATAACATTATTATTCATATTTCTAATTTTCTAGAACATGGTATGAGAATGAAATAAATTTTTCAGGTAACATAAGTATTTTTAAAAAAAATGCAGTTTTTCCGCTTTTTGATGGCACACCCTCATTAAATATAGTTTTTGAAATGTTTATAAGATAAATTTTACAAAATAAAATTATTCTTTTGAATCAGGATATAAAATTTTACCTTGGATAAATTTTTCATATTATTCTGGTAACTTTTATATTTGAATGAATAGTAAAAACACGCTATATTTTAATTAAAAACAACTTATTTCATCATAATATTTTCTGTGGTAAAATTATAATATTGAATGGTTTTAAAGTATAAATATAATATATTTTTACCATTTAATATAAATTATGTCATTAGAATTGATTTTACATTGAATTCGTAGGTTAAATCAATTCCATCTTTTGCAATGTTTTAAACAAAAACCCGTTTTCTTTTGACAACGGGATTAATTTTAATTCATTTTCTGCAACTTCTGTGTATTGAATTTAGAAAAATGGATTCCATATTTGGAATCAGTGGCTCCAAATTATATTAATAGTCTACTTTTTATTTTTGGGCATTATGAATAGTAACTACGGTAAATTTTATTTACCATAGTAAAAGGTAAATCAGGTAATTTAGGGTAAATATAATATTATAAAATTATCCTAACACTTGTCATAATAAAATTGGATGATTATATTTCCTCCTAAGTCATATTTCGGTCAAAATGGAATCTATTAGAACCCACATGGAGGTGATTAAGACCTTTAGTTTATTTTATTTAAAGGAAAGTGAAATATGTCTCACTCAAACTTTAATAATTAATGTATGATTAATATAAGGTTAAACAGAATATAAATTCGTTTATAAATACTAATTTGAAAGCTAAAATGTTTTTCTTTATCATGGTAATTTATTTGTAAATTTTAAGAGTTATTTAATTACCTTATTAGTTTATACATTAATGATGCAAAAATTATTTATTTAGTAAAAAAATCAACAATATTGCTTTTATTGAAATATTAATACATATTAAAGGGCTCACAAACCTGACCAAAACTTATTGGTAGTGTATATATACACCATATGTATTCAATAACCGAATATATGACCGTTTGGAGTCTAATAAACGTGATTATGACACTTATATTATTTTATTCTAAATGACGTAAAAGTTGTCACCTTCATAATTTAATAAATATAACATTTAAAATTTGGATGTATTAGAAGAGAAATCCGAATAAATGTATTCTTATGAATGATATAAACATTATCTTCATGCTATTATTTTATTTATAATTTTTATGCATCAAATAAGTATATTTAATAATTATCCAAAAATGTTGTAGTAATTATTTTATTAAGAGAAATATCAAATAAATGGTTTTACAAATAGTAAAATAAATATTATATGAACTATTTAATGTCCTACACTAATTTTCTATATTACTATGACATGTTAGGAACTGATTAATATTTTAGTTTGAACATATCCTCTGTGTGGGTATAATTTTAATTCAAATAAATGAATAGTGTCGAAATTGAAACTATTGTTATTTTATAAAAAAACATATTATTATATTGTTTAAAAATAAAAAAAATATTTAAAATTTATAAATTTAAATTTATATAGTTTAAAATGTGATAAATTATTTTTATATTGATAATTAATAGAACATAAGTAATTATTTATAACAATTTGAAATTTAGAATCTTATTACCAAAAATAAAATTTAATAGATTAAATAAAGATAAATCAAGTTGATAATGTTTAAAATAAATTCCCTACATGTCTAAATTTTATTTCTTGATGATATTACAAAACTATCTCACATAATATTAGAATATGAGTCATTTTTTGAGGTTTTTAAGTGGGTTTTGATTTATTATAAATTAATATTTTTAAGATTTCCCAAGGTGCCCCTCTCCTCCCTTATAAAAAGGGAACCCCATCCCACTTCTCTTTACACCCTTTTGAGCCTCCAAGCTCAGAAAAACCCTGCCAATATATATTCTACACGTCCCTATAAACATCCTAGAGGTTCTGGTATTCTTCAAATACAATCATTAGTGCCCAAAGAGGAGGTTAAGAAGAGGCTCTTCAAAGAAGAAGTAATGTTCGTTACTGATTCGTTCAACTTTATTTCATGTTCTACTTCTTCTTATTTAGTTGTTTCATTATGAAATTACAACATACGTATCACTCATATACTGATATGTTATTATTAATATAAAACAACTCTATTTCACCTTCTATCTGTCCTACGGAAAACGAAATCACCGCGCGTGCGTACGTATGGAATACCGTCTCCACGCCGTGGTGTAAACTGTTTTCGACCACCACCTTACTTTTATAGGTATAATGGTGTAAATAAATAACTATATATGATTATTGTAAAGTTATATTGATTCTGAAACATTATACATACACTTTAATACAATTCCACGATCATGAGAATGATATCATCACTCGTGCGTACGTACGGACTACCGTCTCCACGATGCGATGAGATTCATTCTCCATGTTAACCATTCATGAATGATTATAAAGTATATATAATAAATAATAATGAAATATATGAAATAATAATGATACTGTATTTATGTGTATATATATATATATGTATGTCATCTACTTAATTTTATTCAATTCAATGAGGAAACGAAAACAGCGTTCATGTGTATATACGGCATACTGTCTCCATTAACGGTGTATTTCATTCCATTTATCGATCTATCATATATATATGTATATGTTGAATATATTATATATAAATAATTTTATACATTCAGGAATTATATAAATCAGTATATAAGTAATAATATCAAGAACAACAAGTCGAAACACGTAAAATAAATGAAATGATTTTACCCAAAATGCTGCTTTAACATGGAATTTACAAAAGAACGGGTAATATAAAGTCATAAGTGAACCATATATGATATCATAACAATGAATATGATTCTTTAATAATTCAATGACATTATTTAAATCATTATAAAGGAGGTTCTGATACGTACGAATCATATTGGACCTAAGGTAAGGAATAATGTTGCAATCTCAATTGTTTTCAATCTGAGATTGCTTATACATAAGTATTTACTGGGGTTATATTTATCATCAATGTCCATGTTTTATAAAAAAAATTCATGTATGTTTAAAGTACTATTTAACCCTTTTTTAATTTTACTATATGGTATGTAAGGAATATTTTTCTTTGTTTACCATACGAGGTACTTTTTGGCTTTTCCGACAAAAGTAAGAGAAGAATGTTATTTCTAACTTATACGGCATGAACAGATTTTTACAGTTTCATAATGCCTCAATTTCATGAAGCTTACTCTACAAGATTTTATGACTATTTTCAACAAAATACTTCTATTTTAAAAGTCCATGGAATTTTGTTAAAAGAATATGATTTTGAAGAAGAAAGGATATTCTCCTCAAGAATTCATTTCAAATGTATTATCAAAACCATTTTCCATCTAAGATGACATTATTTCATATGTGTATGTTTCAAGTTTAATGTCTCTATGATTTACATGGTTTCACTTTTCTTATCATGAAAATCAATTTTTTTATATGGATTATGAGATTATGAGAATATTAGATGATGTTTATGAAACTCAATTTATTCATTGGGTTATGATGAATGTTTTCAGTTTATTTTGTTGCACAAGTAAGAATGATTTCATTATGATATGGGTGGGACCTATATCTACCCCCAATGAATTGGGTAAAGATTTATATCTCATGATATAGACATGGCTGTAATGGTATGTTAATCTGGTTCAGTGTTACAAGACTGAAATGAGGAGTGAACTCGATTTAGAAAGGGACTTTGTCCACTAAGATGGTCTTGGCAGCAATGCCTTGTATACTATGGAAATCATAACATGTTCTCAAAGGATTCCACAATTACATGTTTTATTCCCATTATATTTTATCATGGTTGATGTTCCCTTATGATATATTCCTTACGTACTTCCACGATTTATGTCTTTACTCAAGATTTTGATGTTTAAATTTCATGTTCAAGTTTTTTCTTTCAAATGTCTATGGATTGTTTTATATTCTCTATGTTTGCCCTTAATGAGCATTTGAGATCACCCTTTTTATATTTTCTTTTTCCCAGGAAATAAAGAATGGTTTTAGATAAGGAAACAAAAAGGGGAAGATCATTATGGGAGATGTTTAAGATCTTTCATCATGATTAGAAGTTTATATTACATGTTTCCAAAGTTACTATACTATTATAGTCCTTTGGTGTGTATTTTTGTTATGTATTAAGTATTCCGAAAAAGTAATGTAATGTCCATGTACGTAAAGAATTGGGTCTCTACAGTTGGTATTAGAGGGAAGGTTTAGTTAACCTTTGTAAACTAGGATGAAAAACCATTAGTCAGATCCCTAGAGATATTTCTGAGGGATGTCTAGGGATGTCCCTAAGGTTAAATATAAGTATAGGTTATAATCCTAGAATTGCGGTGATGATATTAGAATTAAACAAAAGATGTTAGATATTGAAGGTACTCCCCCTTTATTATGTTGTTTTCCCTAGCATGATTTTTGCCTCTCACGCTATTTTTTTGGGTTTTAGATGATGGATGGAACCCGAAGGAACCGTGTTGATCAATGAAATGGAAAATGCAATGATTGTCCTCCTAAACAAACAAATGTGATATGAGACGGAGTAAAAAATCTTATTTCTATACTTACACAAGCTATAACTCATTCTGGACTTCCAAATCAGTAGAGAAGGGAATAATATTCTATTGAGTCCTTCATGAGGCAACATCCACCTTATTTTAGTGGGTCTTCTGATTCACTTGTTTCTGAACAATGGATTAGTACCATTGAAAAGATATTTTCCATACATCGCTGTTCAGAGCATGAAATAGTCATTTTGGTTGTTTACCATTTAGAAGGTGAAGCAGACCAGTGGTGGACTCTAATTAAGAATACAATGCCCCGAGATGAAATTGAATCCAGGGAATGGGATGAGTTCAAGAACTTATTTTTTAATAATTACTTCCCTCATATTCTTCGAACAAAGATAGAAAAGGATTTCCTTGAGGTTAAGTGAAAGGATGATGAATCTATTGGTATATATGAGGCGAATTTTACAATGCTTGCGAGGTATGCATCTAGATTTATCATCCAACCAGAATGTAAAGTTGATTGATTCTTCAGTGGATTAAAACCAAGTCTTTGAAGGGAATTAGCTATAAGAGACTTCAGTAGATATAAAGAAATTTTGCGTTGTTCTATCAAGGTAGAACTGGAAGTTGGTGTTACATATCCATCTCATGGTTTTGACAAGAAACAAAAGATGGAGTTCAAGGAGAAATCTCAGAACAATGGTGAAAAGAAGATTAATGTTTCTTTTTGCTCAATGTGTGGAATTAAGCATGGTGGAGATTGCCTAAAAGGTACTAGAAAGTTTTTTAAGTGTGGAAAATAAGGTCATCGAGCAGTTGATTGTCAAAGTAATGGGAAAAAGGTTGATAATGATGTGAATAGAGAAAAGACTACAGAGAACTCTCCCCCAACACTTCAATGCTTCAAGTGCAAGGAAATGGGGTATTATTCTAATAAATGCCCTAGTCCAAGGGTTAATGATGATCGACATGAGCAACCACTTAAGGCAAAGGACAAAGGGAAGTCACATGCAATCACTACTGGCGATGTTGAATATGACAACTATGTGGTGGAATTATTATGTTTTTATGTAATGGGATTCCAAAATAATCTTGTATATAGTTTCGTGGAATGTTGGAATATTTATGTATTGGTCAATTGTGATTTTCAAAAAATTTATGGTACCGGTAACCATGGAAAGTGATTGAAATATTTTTGGAAAGAAGATGATATGCGCATAATGAAGAGATAATGAGAAAATGAAATGAGATCATATAAGGAAAAAGTTATGTCATGGTTTTAGTATATAGAAATTTTGGGATTTTGCTACGTGGAAAGAGTTTCCTTTTGACAGCATTCGTGTTTTCACTAAGGTTCTATGGTAATTTATGTTTCAAGAGAACACATGATTAAGGAATTCACGTTTTTGGAATGTGACCAACAAGATATATTATATGAAAAATGATGTTATTCATGTTCTTGTTATGTGACCTTTCCGGTAATCATTTTCTGTATACTATGTGATTGGACAGATGTATTTTGGATAAATCTAAAGATTGGAAAGGGTTATGTCAGGCATCAGATAGTATTTTTTAAGGCTATAACTTTTTTTCGATATTATTGCAGGAATGTTATTATAATGTAGTTTTAGAAAAAAGGACAACCTGCATGACGGGCGACAACCCGTCACGTCGGACAAGGCTGTGGGAATCGAACCCACAACCAAAGTGCAACAAGCCTTTATTGCCTACCACTGGCCAACAGGAAGTCCCTGGTTATTAGAAACTAGTTTTATTATATTAAGTCATATGATAGATGAAGTATAAGTCCATTTTTGGAATCATATACGATTAACCTCACCATATATGGACTTATGTATATTTTATTTCCTTTTCTAACCTTTTTTATGAGACCGATGGAATGACCCATTATTCTATCGCATGATATTCTAACACTTCCTGGAAGACAAATTCAACTTCATTTCATTAAGACATGATGTGGAAATTGTTCAAGGCACAAACAATAGTAAGATTTTACCAAAATAAAGTAAGTATTTCTTTTAATTAGTCTTTATCTTTATGGGAATGATCATGAAAACCAAAAATGTTTTCCTAATGTCTTCATATCCAATGAATTATATGATACCTTAAATCATCACAAATTTATGGCTTTGTCATTGATAGATTTTTCATAGCCATGTTCTCTACCACTCTCCATAAGAACTTGATGGTTCTATTTTTCTTACATATCCATATTTTCACCAATTTTCTCCTATGTGGAAACCCAGTGATGAGTTACTTCTGTTAGTCGTTATGTTTCATACTTTAGTTTTTAAAATTATGTTTTAGTATTCTTTTTTATGATGTGGGTTTCTATGAATAGTAAATGATTTATAACCCCGAAGAATTTCGAGGGAAAAATTCATTTTAAGGGGATTATAATGTAACAACCCAAGATTTTATTGATGTCTTCTATTATACACTACACCATGTTTAGCTTGTACTATACACCACACCATATTAGCATACAGTTTACGCAAAACTATTATTGGCTCGTGTTACACACAATTTCAAGTTCGTGTTGTGGAAATTATTCTACGGAACATTATCTATAGATTTTATTTAATGTGTAAATGAAATAAGTTTTTAATTATGTTATACGAAACACCAAAGGGAGATTTCACTACACGCAACCCTGACCAAGCTTTCATTACACGTAATCGCGACCTTCCTCGATAGCGTGTGTTGTATGCAATACCGGGGTTCACTAAACAATGATATATGGTTATAATATTATCATGAACTATCCATTATGAATATTATTTACTAAATTTTTAATTTTATAACATTATTATTAATCTTACTCATTTTCTAAAACATGGTATGAGAATAAAATAAAATTTTCGGGTAAAATAATTATTTTTAAAAAAATGCAGTTTTGTCACCTATTGATGGCGAACCCACATTAAATCTAGTTTATGACATGTTAATAAGTTCAATATTACAAAATAATATTATTATTTGGAATCAGGATATAAAATTTTACCTTGGATAAATTTTTCATATTATTCTGATAACTTTCATATTTTAATGAAGAGTAAAAACACGCTATATTTCAATTAAAAAAAACTTTTCTCATCATAATAATTTATGTGGTTAAATTATAATATTGAATGGTTTTAAAGTATAAATATAATATATTTTTACCATTTCATACAATCTATGTTGTTAGAATTTATTTTTCATTGAATTCGTAGGTTAAATCAATTCAATCTTTTGCAATGTTTCAAACAAAACCTCGTTTTCTTTTTACAATGGGATTAATTTTAATTTAATTTCTGCAACTTCTATGTATTGAATTCAGAAAAATGAATTTCATATTTGGAATCAGTGGATCCAAATTATATTAATAGACTACTTTTTTATTTTTGGGCATTATGAATAGTAACTACGGTATATTTTATTTACCATAGTAAAAGGTAAATCAGGTAATTAAGGGTAAATATAATATTATAAAATTACCCTAACACTTGTCTTAATACAATTAGATAATTATATTTTCGTCCTAAGTCATGTTTCGGTCGAAATGGAATCCATTAAAACCCACTTGGAGGTGAATAAGACCATTAGTTTATTTTATTTAATGGAAAGTGAAATATGTCTCACTCAAACTTTAATAATTAAATTATTTTTAATATGAGGTTATACAGAATATAAATTCAGTTAGAAATACTCATATGAAAGATAAAATGTTTTTATTTATCATGGAAATTTATTTTTAATTTTTAAGATTCATTTAATTACCATATTAGTTTATACATTAATGATGCAGAAATTATTTATTTAGTAAACAAATCAATAATATTGTTTTTATTGAAATAGTAATACATATAAAAGGGCTAAAAAAACTCACCAAAACTTATTGGTAGTGTAAATATACACCATAATCATTCAATGACCGATTATATGACCGTTTGGAGTCTTATAAAAGTGATTATGACACTTATATTATTTTAATTTATATGATATCAAAGTTGACACCTTCATAATTTAATAAATAAAACATTTTAAAATTTGGTTGTATTAGAAGATAAATCAGACTAAATTTTTTGAAATGAATGATATAAGATTTTTCTTCAACATAGTATTTTATTTTTAATTTTTATGCAATAAATAAGTATATTTAATAATTATAAAAAATGTTGTAGTAATTATTTTATTAAGAGAAATATCAAATAAATGGTTCTACAAATAGTAAAATAAATATTATATTAACTATTTAATGTGGTAAACTAATTTTATAGATTATTATGACCTGTTATGAACATATTAAATATTTTATTTTGAATATATCCTCTGTGTGGATTTAATTTCAATTCAATTAAATGAATAGTGTCAAAATTGACACTATTGTTATTTTAAAAACATAACATATTATTAAATTGCATAAAAACCACCAAAATATTTTAAAATTATAAATTTAAATTTATATAGTCTAAAATGTCATAAAGTATCTAATTATGGATAATTCACAGCATATATTTAATTATTTATAACAATTGAAAATTTAGAATCATATTACCACAAATAAAATTTAATAGATTAAATAAGGATAAATCAAGTTGATAATGTTTAAAATAAATTCCCTACATGTATACATTTTACTGTTTGATGGGATTACAATCCTATATCATCTAATATTATAATATGAGTAATTTTTGGAGGTTTTTAAGTGGGGATAGATTTATTATAAATTAATATTTTTAAGATTTCCAAAGGTGTCCCTCTCCTCCCTTATAAAAAGGGAACCTATTACCACTTCTCTTCACACCCTTTTATGCCTTAAATCTCGTCCAACCCCTACCAATTTCTCTTATCAACTTCCCTAGAAACATCCTAGAGGTTCTAGTCTTCTTAAAAGACCATATTTAGTGCCCAAAGAGGAGGTTAAGAAGAGGCGCTTCAATGAAGAGGTAATGTCCGTTACCGATTCTTTCTACTTGATTTCTTATTCTACATATTCTTCTTTAGTTGTTTCATTATGAATTAATAACATCAGTATCACTCATATACTGATATTTAATCATAAATATGAAACAACCCTATTTAACCTTCTATCCATCCTACGGGAAACGAAATCACCGCGCGTGCGTACGTATGGAATACCGTCTCCACGTCATGGTGTAATCTATTTTCGACGATCACCGTACTTGGATGGGTATAATGGTGTAAATAAATAACTAATATGATAATTGTGAAGTGATATAGATTCTGAAACATTATACATACACTTCAATACAATTCCACGATCATGGGAATGATATCATCGCTCGTGCGTACATACGGACTACCGTCTCCACGACACGATGAGATTCATTCTCCATGTTAACCATTCATGAATGATTATAAAGTATATATAATGAATAATATTGAAATATATGACATAATAATGATACTATATTTTTATATTTATATATTTATGTCATCTAGTTAATTTTTTTCAATTCAAAAAGGAAACGAAAATAGTGTTCATGCGTACGTACGACATACAGTCTCCATGAACGGTGTATTTCATTCCATTTATTGATCTATCGTTTTTATATGTATATGATGAATATATATTATATATAAATCATGTTTTACATTCAGGAATTATTTAAATCAGTATATAAGTAATAATATCAAGAACAACAAGTCAAAATACGTACAATACATGAAACAATTTTACCTAAAATGCTGCTTTAACATGGAATTTAAAAAAGAACGGGTAATATAATGTCATAAGTGAGCCATATATGATATCATGACAATGAATATGACTCTGTAATAATTCAGTGACATTATTTAAATCATTATAAAGAAGGTTCGGATATGTACGAATCATATCGGACCCAAGGTAAGGGATAATGTTGCAATCTCGATTGTTTTCTATCCGAGATAGCTTATACGTAAGTATTTCTGGGGTTATATTTATCATCAATGTCCAAGTTTTATAAAAATGTTTTCATGTATGTTTAAAGTCATTTTTACCCATTTTTTGACTTTTACTACATGGTATGTATGGAATCTTTTTTTTACCATATGAGGTACTTTTTGACTTTTCTGACAAAAGTATGAGAAGAATGTTATTTTTAACATATACAGCGTGAATGGATTTTTAAGGTTTCATAACGCCTCATTTTCATGGAGCATACTCTACAACATTTTATGACTATTTTCACCAAAATACATTTATTTTAAAATTACATGGCATTTTTTGATATGAAAATGATTTTGAAGAAGAAAGAATATTTTCCTTAAGAATTCATTTCAAATGTTTTATCAAAAACATTTTCCATCAAAGATGAGATTATTTTATATTTTTATGTTTCATGATTAATGTCTCTATGATTTATATGGTTGAATTTTTCTTATTATGAAATGCCCATTTGTTTTATATGGATTATGAGATGATCTGATGATGTTTATGAAACTCATTTTATTCTTTGGGTTATGATGAATATTTTAAGTTTATTTTGTGGCACAAGTAAGAATGATTTGATTATGAGATGGGTGGAAAATATATCTCCCTCCAATGTATTGGGTAAATATTTATATCTCATGATATAGACATGGGTGGAATGATAAGTTACTCCGGTTTAGTGTTACAGGACTGAAACAAGGAGTGAACTCGATTCAGAAAGGGACTTTGTCCAATAAGATGGTCTTGTTAGCAATGCCTTGGCTACTATGGAAATGATAACATGTTCTGAATGGTTTCCACAATTACATGTTTTATTTCCATTATATTTTATAATGGTTGATGTTCCATTATGATATATGCCTTACGTACTTCCACAATTTATGACTTTGCTCAAGATTTTGATGTTTAAATTTCATATTCAAGTTTTTGTTTTCAAATGTTTATGAATTTTTTTATGTTCTCTATGATTGATCTTACAGAGTATTTGAGCTCACCCTTTTTTATGATTTCTTTTCACCATGAAATAAATAAAGGTTTTAGGTAAGGAAACAAAAAGGGGAAGATCGTTATTGGAGATGTTGAAGATCTTTCTACATGATTAGAAGTTTATATTCCATGTTTTCAAGGAAACTAAACTATTATGGTCCGTTGGTGTCTATTTTTGTTATGTATTAAGTATTCCGCAAAAGTAATGTAATGTCCAGGTATGTTAAGATTTGGGTCTCTACATTCCCAATGTCTGATCTCTAAATCCAATTCCCAAGTAGGATAACCCTTTTATAGAATTCAAATATCCATATTGCATCATCCAAATCAAATGATATCCCTTATTTCCCAAACTCATCTTGTCCCATGAGGACTTTTGTATTTTTTATGATCATGTCACTCGCGTCATAAGTTTCCCAATTTAGGGAATCCACAGTGTGTAAGCCACATTTAGTTCCACATTATGATCACCAAGATATATGGGTATCCACATCGGTGTAGTTCAAGAACGCATTCCCGAAGAGGTAAAATTAAAAAAATTGACCCTCATCAGAATAAATTACTTATCACCACCAATCAACAAGTTGATCTCCAATCAAACTAAGATCAATTTTATTCCTATTATAATAGGTATATATAAATAGAATTTTAAAGGCTCATTATCAATAACAGGTGCTTAAATTATCCCATATATTTCCTTCGCACATGATGTTGACCATTATGTTGTAAACATAAATAAAAAATGTTGATTTTGAATCCTGTTATACACATGATACATTAGAAACCTTGTGAAGGATCAGTCATGAAAAAAATTGCCTACTCAAATGGATGTAACTTTATAAATATTGTTTATATGGTTTCAAATTATTAATTGATAAATATTAAAAACAAATACTGGGAAATTCATATAGATATTTTGATATATACATATATTAACATCAATAGATTTCTATAAATTTTTAGAATTATTAAACACTTGATCATTTTATTATGTTAACAAATATCGTATCAGGATTCACAAGTTATATAAGAAAATATTAAAAATATATAATTTTTTTATTCAAATTGGAAATAATTCTCCAAAAAATAGTGAAATGAGCATGAAATCCCATCATCTCGATGAAAACGCCTATAATAATGATGGTGGTGAACTCCCCCGACACTCCCTCTCGTTAGATGCCTCTCCTAGGGTTTCCCTTGGATTCTTCTTAAGGATTCAGCCATGGATCTGCGTATCTTCCATGTTCTCGAGAAAAGCGTGATCTAGAGGAGCTTCTCGGTCTCAAGGTGGCACCAGCTTCCTATTTTCAGTGACTTCTACTTCCCCGGGTGGTATCTTTGCTCAAGATTTTGGACTCGGATCTAGGTGGGGATTGGATTCTTTGCTCTCAGGAATCAACATATTTGGAGGCCTCATAGTTAGCTGGGAACTCTAATCTGGTTGTATTAAGTTACATAGCAGAAGGATCCTTAGCAGCTAGAAAATCTTCTGATCTCTATCCTTGGATCGCGGTCAAGCTTTCATATCGGGGGCTTCTACAGATAGTCCAGTGGAATCGAGGGATTCAATAACATAGAGGGATGCAGTGGTAGGCCAGGATCTGGTCTCTTCGATTCTTTTTCGTCCCTTCCAATGTGATTCCTCAGGTTTCAATTTATCCTCTGATGACGATCTGGTATATTACCTCTTCGGCAGTGTTGAATATGCAATTTTTCTTCATTTTTGGTTTACCAGTGGCTCGTGGCTTCAAATCCCTTATGAATAGTTGGTACATTCTTTATATACACATTTTGTTGATTCTTTGGTGATTTGGTCTAGTGGTTGGGATGTTCTTTTGGTTAGTGGTTCATGATTTTAATTTATGGTTGTGACGGATCTGGTTTGTTTGGTTTTTTTGATGATGTTGTGAAATTTGGCGTGTGCTAAAGTGAGATATTGATTTAGTGCTACTAGTCATTTACTAGAACGACATGTCGGATGCTGTAAATGGTGGTGTTGCATGCTTCTTGCTAATTGGAGGGGTTTTGATGATGCTATTGGTTACCGGTTTGGTGCTGGTAGCTCTATACTGCTGGTAGTGGATCCTCTTGGTGAGAAGGTTTTGAAGGCTAGTGATTAAAGTGGTTCTATGCTACTGAAGGTTGATATTCATAGCCAGGAGATTCTTGAGGAAGGCTACACTGCTCTAGGATAGTTTTGAATGGTTGGGAAGTGGTTAAGCTGGCAAGTTTGGATTTTGTGTTGATGGTTCTATGCAGCTCATTTTGGTGAGGAGGTGATCGATGCTAATCGTTTCTTGGTTGTGAGCTGGTAGATACTGGTTAATGCTCGATGATGGGGATAGTTTCTTCTTGGCATGGTGTTCTTTTTTTTGACTAATTTGTGTTTCTCTTTCTAGGATTGGGGTTGTTAAGGGTTTTTGGGTGTGGGTCATTTGACCCTTCCCCTCCCTTGTCTGCTGTGTCGTTTTCTTCTAATATATTTGGGGGTGTTAGGAATAGCCCGAACCTCACATCTTCCTTCGACATCATCTCAACCAATGTGGGTTCCAAAACATCGTTGGGTATTAAAACACAATTTAATGCTTTCATTTGGAATGAATGAATTCATTTGGAATGAATTCCATTACTATGTTATCTATGTGAGATCAATTGGGAGTTTCTAAGGGATATCAAAATGATCAATCCAATGTGAATTATTGTAAAACCATAATTAAACCACTAAAATAAATTTCCAAAGATCATATATCATTGAAGGATTCAAGAATTATTGAACATGATATAAAATAATGTAATGAAATAATAACCGAATGATTATAGACATTGGGAATCTTCTCTTAAATCTTTGGTACACATCCATCATATTATGAAGGAAACTAAATGGTGAACCCAATACGAAACTCTCAAATAATAAAATTATAGTTTAACCATGTGTCAATCCATTTTTTTTCTCCAATTATAATGAAAAATAAATCCCAATATTCCATCATTAAATATTAAAACATAACATTGTTTAACAATAAATTGTCCATTCTCAAAATTTAATTTCCATTTTAGAAAAATGGACGATCTAGGAACAATAAAGAATAATTATTTTACCAATTCATATCTGATTTAGAATGTTAAACACAATAAATTATGCCTTTCTCGGTGAGTTTATTCGTGATTGTCTTTAGGACTATAAATCTCCTCTCAAAGAAATATTCACCCAAGATCATTTCTTCCTCAATTTTTTTTTCGAAAACCGTGTCTATAATAGTAACCTCTTTGTGTCCAAAACAACTTCACCCACCACATCCATTCAGCATCAGGTGGACAACATGATTGTTTAGGAATACCATCAATATAGTATAATCCCAACCATTGAGGATAGAATATATGAACTTTAAACACCAAAGATAACATGCAGTCACATTTGAGGAATACTGTAATGAAATTAGTGGAACCTATCACCTCCACCAATCACATAGCAATACTATCCCCGAAGAGTGAGATGAAGAAACTTCCTTGTCACGAACTATGACAGAGTTCCATCAAACCCAACACCAAATCCAGTCCATGGTATATCATAAGGGAATTATGGATACCCTTAGGATGGATACTAGTTCCTTGGTATCCACAAAACAATATTGGAATTATTTCACTCACTGTTATAATAATAAAAACCCATAATAATAAAAATAACAAGGATGGAAAATGAATCCAAACATGGTGAAAAAGTTTTATGATTCATGGATTTCTATATTAACAAAAAAAATACTACAATGGATGGGAAACACAAAACATCTCAAATTACTCCTTGAAACATTAGATGCATCACCCTCAATCCATCACCACCAACACCTGCGACTAGCGGAAAAAAAGAAACCTAGATCTATAATCATCACCATAAAACATATATCCTTTACATGGACAATATTTAATAACGTTTATATACACCCAAAGGTATATATTGGTTGTCAAAAAAATCATAATAATATTGCATGTAAAAAATGATACCATGATACAACATTAATACACAAATTAAGTTTCATATTTGGACAAAACAATTTGAAACATTTCATGAAAATCCTTTTTTATGAAAAACCATACATTACGAAACACTCTCATAGAAACCCATTTGTAATAAAATTTATGTAATGGAAATAAAATATAAAAATGGTCCACGATATGTAGATGGACGAAACAACATCCCATATATACCATTTTCAAAAGAGATCTTTTTGTAAATCTCTAAGGTTAAGAGCACTAATATGACCATAGAAACCATGTACCATGGTTAAAAGTTGTATAGAAATGAAAAATCATACATTTATAATGAATGAAAAAATAGTGGGAACATTTCATGGGACAATTAGTCTTTGATTGTCATCAAAATTCTGTTAGTGTTTTTATTGTCCATCTGGCTAACTGAATCCTGAATTTTCACATATGAGTCCACTAGCATCAATACAGAAGAAAGAATCCGTGGTTTCCACTTCCAAATCACATGTATACTAGTTATTATTATCCCACATATGTACCTAGGGTTCCCTTTGTGATCAATTTATCATTTTCCAAGTTACATGATTAATCACTTTCACATACACATGCCAAGAATTATAAACCAACTGTTAAAACACATCTTTCACAAACCATCACATGGTAACCACCATTTTCCATAAACATGCCACATTACATTTTACACATACAAAAAATATTAAAAAAATGTTTTTAACCCACATAAAACATTCATGAATCCCTTCTGGGCACAATTGAAAAAAACTCCTAATTCATTCAATCATTTTTATGCATCAAGACACTTTAAAAAAAATAAACCAAATTCACATTAAAACAAGATTCCTTAATTAACACAATTCACATTTCATACTAAAAGTTCAAAAAAAAAAGAATCCATCATGCCATAAAATCCATTTTTTTTTAAAAAATGACATGAAATACATTTTCACCTCAAATTTCATTGAAAACATGCTTCACACATTTCAAACAATCAATGAAATGCTTCCACAGAGCACCACAATAAGGACGAATAAAAAAAATAACCATTTTCCTTTCTAAAATTCATTTCTATAATTGATGCATGTCAAGCCATTACAAATCACATTTAAATCCACTAGAATAAATCATAGAGACCATTTAATTATCCAAGAAATCATATCAAATCACTTAAAAATGATAAAGTATAGAACCCCATACCTCAAACATGGATCATTCTGGAATATAATGTGAAACTAAACCCATACTACCAAAAGACCTTATAATGTAAATATTGATTATTAATCATCAATATATTACCCAAAAACACTTGACCATACCCTCTCAATGACGTATAACCTTCAAAAAATAGGAACCAAATTATGTGGGAAGAAAAACTGTTGAAAGATGGGAGAATCGAGAGAGAGAACACTTATATAGAGTGTCCTTGATGTTCACACAATATATTCCCCTTAATGAATTGTTCCCAGTATTCTCGTGGAATCCTAGAGGGAGATCCAATGGGTGAAAATCACATATGGGGAAGATAGAGGAGGAGATAGGGTTAAATTCTCATATGACATGAAGGGAATTTTCAGATTTAGGATGACCTGGACAAGTCTCATGGATTTCCCTCATGGTTTACCAAACTATATGGAAAACATACTCCCCATACCACCTAAGAGGAATATTCCACATGGTTATCCCACATGGATTACAAACTTTGTGTTAACCATTTGATTAACCATTATCCAAAATTTCACCTTGGCTGCATGGTTTGGTGGTAAAGGCACATAGATTTTCAAACTGTGTGCCAACCATGAGCCACCTACAATTAAAACACAAACTAATATTTTTATCATATATGAAGGGTTAATCTCATGTAAAATTACTAGAGTGAATATAAAAAAAATTCCTCAAAATTTAATTCTATCACACTCAAAAATAATAAGAAAATCTAAGATACAAAAATGAACTAAAAGAACAAAGGAAAAAAGAAACCCATGTGTTACAATTCCCCACACTATAATGCATTAAAAAACTTTAAATTCATTCCAATGATAGGTATGAAATTAATATCCAATACTCATCCAATGATAAAAATAATCTAAATAAAAATCAAACTAGCAGAATGAAAGAACAATACGAATTGAAAAAAGAATTTACTAGATTAACATGGGAGGATAGAATAAACACCCCACAATATGCCTTCTGCTCCAAAAATCAAAAAATACACTATTTTAAGGATAAAAAGGGAGAAAATTCTCACCACACATAATCCAACCTCACAATCTTATAAAACATCTAAAATCACCAATGAAACTCATATGTCTAACATGATGTTTCAAAATGAACCTAAACCACTTATCGAAGATCAATAGAAAAATCAAGCATCATTTCTTCCATTATATATTAAAATAATGGCACCATGCACACTCAATAGGCCCCATGTTTTATCTTATTTCAAAATCAGATCTAATGACATCAAAAAAACATATCAATGTCAAGCTTCATGAGAGACTAAACCAGATTATGAAAACGGGATGCCCAAATAAACTGACCACCATGAAAACCCAACTAACACTGACCAACATTAGAGGGAACCAAAACAAGATCCTGGGTGGGGATTCAAACCATCTAAAATAATAAATTGGTTATGTCAACTAGAAAAAGAAAACATGGGAAACAATGTACAAACCAATCCCCCACCACAAGAAGTCTGGAGAATAGAACTCCAAAACAAGTTGAAAAAACATCATAATTTACCATCCTTGTGGGACACAACCATTTAGTTATGAGAAGAAACCCAAATCAAAATGTATTCAAAATGATGAGAATAAAGGAAACCAAACAAATATTCTTACACAAAAAGAAACATCTATAAAAATTTCAATGACTCGATACCACCGTGCCTCTTCATAACTGAATTAGAGCTTTCAAACCACAATTAATGCATTGAAGAAATGTGGAATATCTATATCTTCCAAAAAAAATTCCATTCAAGAAGAAAAAACTATACAATATGAGTAAAGTATATCCACTTACCACACTGAAGACAAATGGTAGACCAACGTCCCACACATCCATATGATTCCTGACTTCATGTGTGCTTCACTGTACTCCCTATTGCAAGATCCCTGATGATTCAATATTCTCCTTCCTTGAATCGAGAAGCTTGAAATCCTTAGCCAAACAATTTATTTGGTTCCATGAGAAATCTCACAACAGTACAGTGAAAATCAAAAAAGGAATCAAAACTCTGTGGAATTCACTTCACCTCAACAGGGCACGCCCATGGGACGAGAATTCATGGGACACGTACACATTAATCACTTTCATCCTAATGCAAAACAGAATAAAAAAAGAACATATGGGAGATAATATCATTTATATTGGGGGAACTCAAGACCTCTGAAATAAAAACACTCTTCCATTGAAATATAATTTATTAAAAGGGTATCAATTCAACCATTACATCTCGAGCCAAATGGAAAAACATTGAAACACCACTGGACACAACCATTACAAATAAAGAATAATTACATAAAACATGACATTAAGAAGATCCCAAACTTTTCACAACTCCAATATGGGGTGTTTTTGGAAAATGTGGACCTTGCTCCATAACACTTCAAAATACCATCTCGAAAGAGCCACTAAAAGTGACTTAGAAATCCACAAGTACATTAAATCATAGGTGATTTTCTTTAATATGTATCCCCATGAAATGTCATTCCTATTTTATGGAACATTATTATCCTAATCCTAAAACAATATGGTGAAATATATAGAGGCCCTTTTAATTACATAACCAACATTAACAAATTCTATCTGATTTACCATTTCATTAATGTTAATTCCTTCACTAGTCCTAGAGGCTAGGGGTAAATTGGATGCCTCGAGAACTCATTAAACATACTACCTCAACATGAACCACACACCGTGCCACATCAGTAAAAAAGACCAAATAAATCAAAAAAGCCCTTATGCATAATGGTTGAAAATTAACCTTAAAGAACTATTTTCTGACACCACTCCCACTCTTCAATATTGAGTGTATCTTCATCACCATAAAAGAGAGGAGGACTCAAATTCTGAAACTCAAGATGAATTTATAGAGGTTGATAAACTTGAGGGACTTAAAACATTGAACTACTTGTGGTCGTAGTTTGAAAATCCATTAAACTGTAGTGGGGGAGTATAGTAGCCAATCACAGATACTAATAACCCAAATACACTAATCCATCAACCCAATCACACTATAATGAAATAGTGAACTCTAAAATGGATATAACTCAATGGATTCCTTGTAATATTTTTCTAACGAAACCTCTAACCATTATTTCAATATAAACACACTAAGAAGATCTCAAAATTAAAACCCCATTCAGATAGGAATAATTATAAAACTCCAAACACCTGAAAATAAATGTCCCGAAATCACAAGGAGACACACCACAGAACCACCAGTTTTCAAACATCATTTCTTCTCTCGAAATAACATTTGAAAGGAAAATCCTATTGTGGGGTTTCACGCTCACCAATGGATTTCCATGGATCCTGAGACATACATATTCTGTTATGACATGAGGAACTCATCAACTCATTCCTTCCATTGAACATACAAATTTATATACATATCTATGAATGCAGCCAATCATGGAAATACAAAAGGTCAATACTTATTCCAATATAAGACATTCGACCCAAAAACCAGATTTCTCAATTTACATCACATTTCAAAATATATAAAACATTTCAAAATATTTATCAACAGTGGTAAAAAATTTACATATAATCGTAAAAAAGAAATAGTTATTATTTTCTCAAAATAATTCATGTGTATTCCATTAAGAAATTGAATACCACTCATTTATAAAAAATAAAAAACCTTTTTCAAAATAAATTCATGTTTCTGAAACAAAATAGTTCAATAACTCCCAAATTAAGACCATAGAAATCTTGTCATGTTAAATCTGTCATTATTTTATAGGAACACCATTTCATGAATATAAACATTCCAATGTAATCAAAAAGTTAATTTATGAAGAAATAATTTCCTTATTTAAAAAAAATTGTTTCCACTTAGAAATCAAATTTAACATATTTTTCAAACAAGGGTTTTCAAAAAAAATTCAGAACCTAAGAATACACAAGACAATTCAATGAATAGAATCTAGTGTCGATGGGTGACATAGACATATGGTTTTTGTCTATATTAACATCACACCATTATCACAACCTGTATTCTAGGTCCATGTTCCAAGCTCCACAAGGATATTCAGGCCCTGTGATCACAATGAGACCACTTGATCGACTTTGATTTCATTTCCCTAACACCAAAATATTAATAAAATCCAATGGAACTAAATAAAATTGAAAATACCCAACTGACTCGAGTCCCTTAACAAGGTGTTCAATCCAAGAACCATACTTGAAAACAAAAATGATGCCCAAAATGTCCTAACTCCACTCAAATCTAATTTTTTAACAAATAATGTGATCCAAAAGACCATAATGTTCTCTCAAACCATTTCTTCATGAACTAAGCTAGATTTCCATTTGACATGACACACGACATTGTCTATGGCATGGAAAAAATGTAATTACTGATCCCCATGGGATTAATGAAATTGATTGGGTATCAATAATACTAAATCAGAATGATTTCACCAATTATTATGATTATAAAAAACTAATAACAAATAACATCACAAGGCTATAAAAATGAAACCCAATATTGTCCAATAGATTCCAGATTCATTGTTTACAATTTTAACCACACAAAAAAATATAATGGAAGGGAAACCAAAAATTTCCCAAACTCCTCCATATAACTTTAGAGGAATCACACTTAATCCACCACCACTAACACATGAAATATATAGAAGATAGGAAACTCGGGCCTTCCATCATCGCCATGAAACATCTAGAGTTTACTAGGTTCATATGTAAACATTAAAACATACACCCAAATGTGTTTGTAGTGTTTGAGCCAGAGGCCAGTAGGATGGAACCAAAAAAATTGCTTTATAAAACATTAACAGTCAAATTAACAATCACATTTGTACAAAATCCATTGAATCATTTTCATGAAGAACCATTTTTATAATGAACCATTATCAGGGATACACATTCAAGGAGAACCGTGTTTTAAAAAATCGATTTATAGAAAAAAAATAAAAAGGTCCAACATATAATGACAGATGACACCACATCTTATATGTATTGTGTTTTGAGAAAGAACTATTGGTAAATCCCAAAGGGAAACTAGAACCAGCAGGCTGCGAGAAACCTTATACCTTGGTGAAAAGTGGTTTAAAAAATACATCCAACAACTCTCTCTTAAATGGGACACTATAAGGGAATGTCCCATGGCCTATGTGGCCTATGATAATCATCAAAATTTAGTTATTATTTTAATCATCAATCCGGATAAGTGAATTTGGTCATTTCCTCTTTTGATTCAACTAGCGTCCACCGAGTAGAAAAATCCAATATTTCCCCATAAAAATCAATAGTGTATTTGTTCTAGGTGTCCCACCATGGTACCCAAGTTTCCCTTTTTGATGAATTTTTTATTTCACAAGTAACACAATTATTTACATTCACATTCCCATGTGAAGAATTATAAACTCACCGGGAAAACACTGATTTCAAAAAAATCACTTGAAGACCAAAAGTTTCATCAAATAAATATATATACATTTAAAAAAATACTTTGAAATGTGTTTTAAAACCACTTATTCCTTTCAAGAAACCCATTTAGGAACATTACATGAAAAACCCAAAATCATTTCAATCATTTCCATGGACCAAGACCCTTTCAAAAACACCCATAAACCAAATTTAGAGTGAAACATACATCTATAATTTAATGATCTCATATTTCATATCAAAAGTGCACCACATAGAAGTCATCATTCCATAATAATAAATTTATATTGAAAACAAAAATTTGAAAAACATTTCTACCTCAACTACCTTCAAAACCACACTTTAAACATATCAAATAATAGATGAAACTCTTCCATGAAGCCCCACGATAAGGAAAACTCATAACATAACCATTATTCGTTTTGAAATTAATTTCTATCCCATAAGAACGTAAAAACATCCAAAAAACCATTTTTCTCCAAATAAATAAATCACAGATCTCCAATAATAAACCTAGAAAGCATGTCAAATCATCTAAAAATGTTTGAGTATGGGAACACATACCCCAAACATTGATCATTTCGGAAAATTATGTGATACTGAAGCTGCACAACCCTAAGACCATATCAAGTAATGATTGAACAATAATAATTAAGATCATACTCTACAAGACATGATCAAACCCTGACTCTATCACATAACTAGATGAAAAATAAGATCCCAATAAAGGGTATTTGAAATCACTAAAATGATGGGATAATAAATAGATAAACCACTTAAATGGAGTTTACTTAATTTTACCACACAAAATTCACCCATGGAATGAAGATAATGTTGTACATGTAAACTTAGTGTGAGATATAATGGATGAAAATCACGTATAGGGTGGATGGATGGGGAGATAGGGTTAATTCATGAGAGAAAACAAATTGAATTTTCATTTTTTAATGACCTTAAACCATCACATAGTTTTATTAATCAATTTTCAAAGTTTTGTAGAAATCAAGTACCCCTTACATCCAAAGAGGAATATAAATAACAATTATATCACACAGTTTACAAATAGTTTTCTAACCATCGGATTTTCTAATATCCAAAATGTGGCCATGGGTGCACGATTTCCTGGGAAAAGAGCACCATTTTCCAAACAATGCGCCAACAATTTACCACATAATGTTATACTAAAAACTCAATTTTACATTGATACTCAAGGATAATGTTTTTGGAAAATCACTAGACATAATATTAAAAGAGTACATACAAAAAAATTGAAAACATTCATAATTGTAACTCAAGCGTAAAAATGAGACCAAAAAATGAACTGGAAGCAAGGATAAAAAAACTCAATTGTGAAATTATTTTTCCTATGAAGCTAGAACAAGGATTTTTCTATGGATACATCCTTATTAAGTAGCTTCCTAATAGGTATCCTATAAACATCCCTATATATAATCATAAAACTAGTTTCCTACTATTGTCACTAACTAAAAAATATCCAATTTGGACACTCATTACACATAGCAAGGTGGTCTCAAAAGGCATTAAAAAGTTTGGATAAATGATATTAAACACATTAACCCAATTTAAATGACAAATATCATTGGAATATTCAATCTATATCTTTATATAAGTCTTATATCCCTTCTCACCCAGCTCAAGTCTAAATGCATATTCATGCATAAAGCATAGGGGAGGAACATATCTCTTCCCCAAAGCATGAAGCACATGAAAACATTTTGATGGCACAAGGAGGATATGAGTGGGATTATATTCCCACATCAATCAATGACATATAACTATACATCATGGTGTCTTAAATTTTTTTTACCGACATTCATACACACACATTACAAAATTTCGATTACATTTTATAAAACATCAAAAGAGCTCCACCAATATATTATAGCACTGGTATAGATAGAGGGATATGTACATTTTCCAATCTTGAGACCAAGAGTAGTGAATCAACATGGTTAAAATAAACATGTGGCCACATTAGGGAAATTACACAATCATTATCCCATCTATGAGTATTAATAATCTATTTTGGTAAAGGATGTGTCGTAGGAATGTACTCATATATTCATTCGAACACGTGGTCACAAACATAGTTCGGCACATGACTCAGGATATGAAAACATTCCAAAAGAAATATCATTGATGTACACCAAAGTCACATGACAAGGCTCATATCCCCATTCCATCTAGGGAACCCTTTTTTGGAATCATCCTCAGGATAGGTGGATATTCCTATTGAAAAATACCAGTGGCATAAAGAAAATGCATAGGACTATGCTTATATCATCATTCAAACCATGGATTGTTAAGAAAATTATTTAAATTACCACAGAGTCGGATGATATTACAGAAAATGATGTTTCATGTCGTATTCCAACAACTTATAGTTTCCATGATCAACCCTATCCATCCAGAAATGAACTACAACACCAACAAATTTAATATATTATATTAGTGGTTTCCCATATCCCTTTCCCAATTCCGGAGGATCTTTATCTTATTTTTAGTGTGAATTTATATTCAAATTAGGAACATATATTTTATTCATCAATTATTGAATGAAATAATTTGGAAACCACATATTGGTAGGATTATATACCAACAGATAATATAGAAACTGAAGAAAATACTTCATCATCATCTTAAAAATGGGACCATATTCCCATATACCTATATAGTAATCAACATATTTTAAAAACCATCATGCAGTATTCTAACATACCTACTAAAACCTAGAATGAATGTCTCATTTTACAACCACAAATAGAATGAGTATCATGTCCATAGTATTATTAATTACATTTTAACTGAGGATTTTTAATAATATCTAAAATAGAATAACGGTCCATCGAATCATCATCCAATGAATAAGGTGGTAATTACCTTGATATTCCTCCCCCAGGTAGTGTTGTTTTGGATCATAGGGACAGTACATCTAAAATCCATCATGGTCAACAACCCCATGCTGATATGAGTCTTAGAAAATAAAATCCTCCTCCTACCTACAAAACATTCATAATGAGAGTTTCTAAAAAAATATGAAACAGTCTTACAGAAATGTTCTCAAAATATCACGGTTGAACATATATTGTTCCTAATCGACTATCAACATCACATTAACACGGTTATTAGGAAACCATGTCAAGAAAATTGTGTGTTATAATGAGGTAGAGGTATATAATTACAATGATTAAGAGGACATAAAGGATATATGCAGATATTTATCCATAAAAAACCTCCCGAACATGTTCTGTCCCAACCCTATTTTCAACTATTAGAACCCTAATAAGTCAGAGAAGGAGTACATGCTTGAACTCAGAGAAAACATTTTAGAAAATAATCAGTAGTTGAAGGATAGAAACCTTCAACATCCATGATACAATGGGAACCATCATACCATAAACATAATTTGTTTTTAAATATACCTAAATTCAATCTCCATTCCCTCAGAGAAATGAAAGGAACAGTATAGTGAAAATATGCAGCTTTATTTACTCCATTTCCCCCACAACTCTTTAAAATCCAATATGTAAATCCCCATCTGATATATTTATTATATGATTTCTATTTTTTGGGAGAATTACACTTCATCACTTCAATATAAATGAAAACTACACTAATATAGATTATTATAATTTCCTAGATTTTGGAGAGATCGGGGGACTAGGTAATGCATGTGATTGTTTGTTAATATAGAAATATAATTCTCCAAAAATAATGATAGTTTATATCATGAAAACTACCTTAGTATACAAAATCTAAATGTAATACACAACATTTAGAATAAATAATTCAAAAAATAACTATCATTTAAATTTATAAATAATATATTCTAGACTTATATTGAGACACAAAATATAGAATAATTCAGTCATAGAGTCTTCGAAGATAAATTTTATATTTCTTATAAAAATTACATCAATCAATCATAATATATCATTCCAAATGGAATATCCATATGAACAACTTCCATAACCAATGCATTAGTGGTTATAACATAACACACATCCTTTGTTTATCAAGGAACCTCTCTTCATTTGGTTTATCATGTAACCAGCCATCATTGGTTTCTCACGTAACCACCCATAAAATGTCTAAGTACAATTATATAATCACATGACATAAAATAAGAGAAAAGGGAAAACAAAATTTCCACACTATAACCGCAATATATTATATTTTTATATATAAATATTCATCCCACTTCCAAAACCATTTAAAATTTTTATTACAGAGACTGTTGAATTAAAGTGTCCTATCCCACATTGAATAATTTTATATAATTTTAATTTTTTAAAATTTCATTTTCAAATAAATAAATTCATCAATACCATTTTGAAAACATGGACATGAAATATAAGGTTTTAGAAGAATTCAACTTTAAAATATAAAAAATTATGTTTTAGTTACATAAAACATTTCTACTTGAGAAACAGTTGAATAAAAATAAATATGTAAATACATTTACCAAAACTGTAAATATCATGATAATATATGAATTAATGATATAATGAGTCAATCATTTTTATATACACTTTATAGGGTAATACAGGTGCATAACATCAATATATGCCACAATAAAAAGAGATTGAGATGAAGTCCATTACCTTGTGTCCGAATTGACTCGTTCATTCATTAATATCATGAATAATGAAAATAATTTAATTTATACTTGATTCAGAACCGTTTTCAAGTTAATTATTCCTTCTATATCACTTTTTATGATTTTATAAAAAATACTTAATTATATATGTTAATGTTGTTCATTTTTCGATATAGGGTACTTGAGTCATAATGAATTTTATATAATTACAATTTGACAATGTAGTAAAAATCACATTATCTACAGAATATTATTCATATATATATATCATATATATACATTATATATGTTTTTATAATATTCCCTAATATTTTGAGATATGAAATGAAATGCACCTTTCATTTTGATGGTAATCCATATGCACGCGTGAATGCTACTTTCAACTCTATTTCATATTTAATGGAATAAAATCATAAAGATAAATTGGTATATAATAATTCCAATATAATATCATATTTTATATATTTTACATAGGTTCATTAACTCAATCCTTTATATGTTCAATTTATGACATGAACGAGTAATATCAATATAATATCATATTTTGTGGGGAAATAGTTCGCCTTCAATTGAAACAGTATGTTCTTAATCAATTTGATGGAGGTGTGTGTAAATGTAGTTATAATACATATCATAAAAACATCCTAGTATATTTAAGATTCTGTTTTTCTATGTAATATAAGAATAATAATCGAATAGGGGTGGATGAAATAGAATATTGGAAAGGAACTTTTGAGAAGAAGCTGCCACTTAAAATGGGTAACTCACTTTGATTTGAGGCAAAAATATTTATCAAACTTCCTTATCCCAAATATAATACTTATATGAGTAATATATGGATATTGGGCGCATATTTTAGTAGAGTTTGGATCAGACAAGGGGCTTGAGTGGTGTAATTATGGTGTTAGAGATGGTGACCTTTTTAAGAGGGAGGAGGGGTACATTAGGATTGTATTGAAATAATATTTTATTATAAACTGAATTTCATTTTTAAAATGGTTAAATACTCATGTAATTAGAATATTAGATGATGATACTTTGAAATTATCCAAGAAAATAGGTTTTAGTCATGTTTTGGATTCAAATTTAAACTTATTATTTATCATTATCCTTTAGTTAACAAATTTAACTATTACCATGTCTTCTTATATATTCATATTATGGTTAATTTGTTTACCATAAAATTCCAAGAGAACCTATATAGGTTAATTAATGAAATTTAAAACATTATCTAAGTCATTTGGTCGAATTATATATTTTTAGGACAATTATATAGTTTAATAAAATAGTTATTGTTTTAAAAACTCAATTATGTCAATTTTTATACTATTCAAATCATGACATGTTAAAAATCGTAAAATCTTGATTATTTGTAAAAAAAATTAATTCAATGATAAAAAGTAATAATAATCCATAAAATTAGTGAATGACATAAAATGGTTCTAAATAAATTTAGTTTAATATTTATAATCTCATTTATTTAAATCAGTCATTAATATGGTAATCACTACACCCCCAATGTGTAGTATATAAATTTATTTAGTTAATCTATAAAAATTTAAAAAAAATCCCTGATTTTGGAAATATAGTTAGATTTATAATGAGTATTTATTCAAAAAAATATCACTGTTATAACCCCATTGAATTTTTTTTTACTAAAATATACATGTTTAAGATATATTTTCCTCAGCAAATAAATTAAAAGTAATTAAATATCGTTTTCACACACAAGTGGATCCATTCGGTCCTAAAATCGACCCACAGATGACCAATGTTGGACATATCTCATCCAATTGTTTTCAGACATGTGTCATGGTAGTATAATATTTTTATAGTATTTTTTAACAGTTACATATGAGATTTACCCTTTAACCATGGTAAACAAAATATTTATTGAAGTAACTATTCATAATGCTTGAAAATAATATATACCTATTTACAAAATATGTTCCTCCTGATTACCAATAAGGAAACCATTTTTTGAAATTCAAAACATAGAAGCGGTAGAAATTATCTTTAAATTAATTCACATTGTCAAAATCAAAAAGTGTGTTTTGAAAAAGTATAAACTACAAAAAGATTAACATGCATTTATGTCTAATTTAAATGTGAAATAACTACGAAAAAACAACATAGGATTTAATGATAAAAATTAAAATCCAATTAAAATTTAAAAAATTAAATGTACATACTAACTATATAAATAAATTACATTAAAAGGAAGTTTTGAATTAAAATGTAGTATTTTGACTATTCATTAAAAATGACCTTTAGTGGAAAAATACCAAAATTTCATCCAATGTAAAATTTGATGTTTGGCTTCTAAAGAAGAAGTTTATTTTTTAAAATAAAACTTATAAAGTTGTCAAAAAAATATTTTTTGAATGTCTTTTCCATAAAAAGGTGGAACAACTGCATTTTTAGAAAAATAAAACTTTTATTTGAAGAAATGTACTTATTAATCAATAATATATAGAAAACATATAATATGAATTTAAAACATTAGATTGAATATATATATATCTACTATTTTTAATGAAATGAATATCCATAAAGGTGGATATGAGAACAAAAATATTTTCTTTTAAAGAGGTTTTCATAAAAAAACATCCATTATATTCAATTGGTATTTTTCCATTTCTAATAAATTTGGTAATAAATGAATCATCATTTAAACATGTGTAAACCATATTTCAAAATTCAGTTGATACTATTCATTACCACCATTCCAATGGCAAGGCATATACTACCACTTAAAATAATAACAATATTGTTGTATTATTTTTCAGTATAACACAATGTTGTCTACAATATAAGATTTTAGAGAAGCTCATTGTTATGTGTCGAGTATGCTATCAGAAAAAGAATCCCCTTTAACATAAAATAAATATACTATTCATAAGTATTATTAAAAATCAAAAGGTATTATCATATAAATACCTATGTTGTTACAAGAAGTTTATGGATAAATGAGAGTGGGATCATATACACTCTTCCCATTATAAATCTCATCAGTATATTCCAGTAGTAGCTAGTGGGACGGCACACATCCATGCTAACACATATCATTTTTGAATGATGACTTTTATAGAATGAATGGGGGAGGGATATATACCACCTCCATTCATGAATTCCATAAATATATTATAATGTAATAATAAGTATAGGTGTAGAATTACATCCCAACTTCAATTGATGAGATTTAACAGTATATCATGGATTCTTAAAATATGCACGCATAAATTCCATGAGACACATTACTAATATTTCACTAAATTATAGTTACCTAATTATAGAACCCCCAGAAAATTTCGATAATGGTAAAAATATATAGAAAAAGACATATTCATGTCACGATTGATAGAGTAGTGTTTCAAATGATCATAATGAATAGTTGTATACTTATTATCACGAACACACTCTTTCTCCCATATATGAGTATTATTAACATATTTTGATAATGTATGTGGCACAAGACTGTGATAATAGGTTCTTTTTTACTGGGGATCACCAAATCAGTTTGGATAGTTCATTGATATAGGCTCGCATTCCAAAAAAATTCACATAAATATTCCAAAGCGTCAAGACGTAACTCATATCCATGTTCTAACAGGGGATACTGAATTATTTTACAATATTTCATAAGGCAATCTCATATTTTTTTCAGAAAACATAAAGACACATAATTAGAAGGAATTTTACAAGTCTCATATACCATCTCCAATAGTGGATTTTTATGAAAATGTATAATAAACCTAAATGCATTCTCATATCCCTAAGGATGAAGCTAAATAACATATTACAGTATATTATTGTTGAAATGATCATAAAATTACTTCCACCAATGAATGAAGTCTGTAACATATTTAATATTCTATAAAAGTGATGGATCATATCCCTACCCTTATTTCAGAGGTCCTTTAGAGTATTCCAATGGAAAATAAATAATTGAACTAGTCTCACACATCATTCTCAAGATGAATTGAATATAATTTTATAGAAACCACCTATGGGTTGGATCATATACCTAATGATAATATATAATCTTAGTGAAATACCCTAGAATCTTATTATAAGTGGTATCATATTCCCACAACATAATATGGTTATCAACATATTTTTTCAACCATCATGTTAGAGGATCATACCTATAAACAACCCTAAAAGGAATGTTAGCAGATTCCAGCATTGACATAGAGAGAAGAAGATTTCCCTTATATACTCATGTCCAGTTTCATTGAGTATTTTTATGAATATCCAATATAGACAAATGGATATTCAAATCTTCAGTATTAGAATAAGTTGTTGTGTGCCTTGATAGTCCTCCTCACGACAGTGTGGAGTTATATTCTGTGGATTCTACATCTTATATCTACAATGGTCATCCTTTCCCTGGTAATTTCAGTCACAAATAAAAAGATATTCCCATTTTCTAGAAACATTAAAATTGAGAGGGGAACAAAAATAGAAACCATCATATAGGGAAGTTCTTAAAATAATATTGTAATCTTCATATAGTTCCCCATCAACTATCTGCAATACTTCATTGTAGCAAGAGACCTAGAGAAACAACAGCGATGTTCTAACCATGTGGACGCTTATTAATACGATGAAGATGATGTTGATATGGATATATGTAGACATTTATCCATAACCAACCTTCCAATCATGTTATGGCCCATCCCCATTTTTTACATTAAGTTCATTGATTATCTAGAGAAGCAATTCATGTCATACCAATGCAAAAACATTTGATAAAATGATCAATGGTTGAAGGAAAAACACATACACTATCTATGATATGAGGTTAACCTTACAAATATGAACATAATATGTTTTCAAATGGACTAGGAAAATATATCCATGGAATGAGAACCATGATTTTAAAATCATATTGAAAATATGCAACATCCCTACAGGCATTTAAGTATATCTCCTTGAAAATTGATCACCAAATTCTTGTAAAATGACTATATCATGAGGTACGGAACAAGTGTAGTGTTTCACTTCACCACATCACAAGAAAATTTTTTATACAAAAATATAAAATACATTATTATCATATCCATAGAATAAATCAAATAACCATGTAATTCAATGTAAAGTTGGTCAAAATAGAAATACTCCCCTTCTTTGACTGTGTAATGTTTTATTGAAAGATGGTATAAAACTGACCACACACTCTAAATCTATGACCATAAGAAATCAAAAATAATTTTAGACATATAAACCAATGTAATGGACACCCTAAAAAATTCATAGAGAAAATTATTCTTATAATATGAATCAACTGTATTGGGCTCATACACAAGAACAAATTCACCCAATCAAATAGATCACTCTATTAGTCACTATAACATCAATCCAAGAGTGATCTCAAATAAATATTATGGGTGAATATTTACTGCCACCTCCACCACACAGGTCATCATTCCTTGAGAGAATTCTAGATATATTGACGGAACCTTCAAAAAATCCTTATCCCATCAAATTGGATGAATTTTTATCTAAATCGCCACCATTAGATTCAAAACACTCTAATAGGGTCCTTGTAAAATTTGCAGTGGTAATAGATAAACCCCAACCCATAGTTATGGGGGCACTTATATCAAAATTTCCATCATTCATGCCATCAAATCATCAACATGAATCATCAAATCCTAAACAATAGGATCAAAAGGTGTCAATAGAGGCCCCAATTAATCCCCATCCTATAGGTATGATGGAAATTTCATCATTATCATATCCCAAGAATGAATTAGTCTTCTCAAAATTGGGAGGAAAATATTGATCTTCAGTATCTCATTCATTCCACCTATTACTTGACAAAACATTACTATTTAGGGTATATTCACAAAGAATGACATGAAACTCCCTTAAGATCATTATATATAAGAAAAGGTGATAATAATGTTCAATAAAGGAAATGAACCTCTGTGGGGTCTTAAGATAAAATGGTTCAATTTTTCTATTGGTAAGAGAAACATCTTCGATGAAACCATCAAAGGAGTAGTAGCAATGGAATAATCACCCTATTATGTTGATATTATTGGTATAACATCCAATACCTAATATACATTAGTGAATTTTAAATCCATCAAAATAAAAATTTATTGAGACCAATATTAAAAAAAAGTGGGATGTTGTGTTGAATCCTTACATCAAGACGAAAGTGAGATAGATTCAATAAATGAGGATGCATGTATGTATATTTTCAGAAGGTTTTTAAACTTGAAAATTTCAAATGATAATCTGATAATAATAGTGGTTCATTACTTGTGATATAGTGTAGGTTGTAGCTATATCCCACTCACCGACCATAGGATATATAATTCCCTCAACGTAGTATAGAGTTACACAATATGTGAATGAGATACAAATTTTCAAGCAACACAATGAGAAACTATATAGAGGAAACATTAGCAATTTTTATTGTTTTTATACAATGTGGAATATCTCACATCAAACATGCAATGAGATAGGTAATATGCCAATAATAAAAGTATCTGAGAATTACAATTTCTCTAGATCTAGGAAGCTAGACTCTATATTTGAGAAATTTTAGGGTAATCATGTCATTCACCCACTATAGTGACATCCCCTTCAACATCATGGTGATCATTTATTAACATAATGTATTTATAATTCAAAGGATGTGAATATAATGGCCCCAAAGCAGGACTCAACCACTCCCTATTGATGAAAGGTTGTCCAAATAGTGGTACCTCTACAACTCCTCAATGAAATTTAATAAATAACTACTCAAATGGATTCCATAAAATGGTGAATGTAACAATGAATCCTGAAAGAAATATATTTCCCAAATGGGTTGATAAGACATTACACCATCCAAATTTTAGTTATCTCTTCTTCATAACTTTTTACATTGAAGGTGATCCAATATAATATCACATGCACTTCATATCCCCATATGGCGCGATGTTGGACCCGTGATAGCTACATGAGGTGAAAAAACCTACATGTTCACTAAAAATATGATTGTTCATGCATTCATTTGGTACAAAAAATATCTATCATGATCCATTTAAGAAGGGGAATTCCTCAAATTTCAACTCTTTTCATAGTTCATATCTACACTAAAAAATATTTTTTTAAGTAAAAAATAAAAAACTACATGAAAATGATACAAATTCAAATTTAATTTCTAGATTAAAAGGATTAACAAATTCAATCATTAACCCTCCTTTATATGAGAAACTATTGGAACTCTATGATGAAAGTATTCTGCATGCACTCTAAACACCATTGATCTTGATGAATTATTTATGTTTATATACATGAGTTTTCATAAATAAAACAATTCCTATAAGATTCAATTCAGAAAAATTGATCTAACCCTCATCTAATTCCTTTGGAATAGGGAAAAATTCTTAGTAATTTGGAGAATACATTCGATTGCATTAAATCAATAGCAGTTCTCATTCAATAACCAAGGAAGTCCCAAAATATAATGGAACCTTCTCTCAACTGGAAGTAGAAAAAAAATGACCCTCGGTAGGAAGATAAAAGAGATTAGGGTCTCACGTAAATATATGAATAGATGAATAAGTAAAACTCCTTATGAAATGAGAATGCCTTTAGTTATTTCATTATCTGTATATAAAATAACCTGCTCAAGATAAGAGATCCTAGGAAACCCAATAATGTCCACATAATTAATATTCATGTCTATTATCCATTCCATAGTATTTTGGGTATCACCATACTAGATTTTATTGTTTTCTATGAAATTCTTAGAAGAATGGTTGATTCAGGACATGTAATTCTAGATAATTCCAATTCACTGTTGACTAGGTTGTGTGTCAAATTTTAGGGTGCTTTAACCCTTGTTATATATTATAATTTCCAAAAAAACACATTCAAGTTTTTAAAGTCTATACTGACATAACCAATTTTATATATTGCTATTCTTCACTTGGAACCCCATTAAACCGAGCCCCCATTTTCCATGTTCTTACCAGTAGAAATTATAATTAGGGATTTGATAATGAAAAAGTACCCCCCCTAATATTGGTTATATAATTGGCACCCTTATATTGATCATGTTCATAGAGATTGTATGGTCACTTAGGAAAGGTTCCCATTAAATCCCTGATTTATAGTCCTATCCACATTGAATATAGGTCTACTCCATTATAAATTGTTTACCTATAGCCACCAGTCTCCTCATCTAGTTAATTTGGATATTTTAGGATCATAATTTAATATAAATATAATAATAATATTCAATAGGATTTGGCATCTTCGATATTAGGTCACTGTTTGTTGTACCCTTTCCTAATCAGAAATGTGATATTCCATTATATTACCTTTTGATGACTAATACCTCCTCACTCAAAACAACATGGAATAGGGTCTATGATTCCCAACCAAAAACTAAACTGCCCTTGGGTATTTGATCCCTTCATGGACATATCTTTTTTATATAACCCACTTCATCTTAAAAAAGTTTAAGTTTTCAAAATTATCTAATTTACCTTAGAATAGAGTGGGTACCCTTCAAAATTACCCTGAATTTAATCATTATGGTCTCATTTAAAAGGGTCTCTAACCCAAAATCTATAGGCATATGCACCATTGAGGAATGAACCTTAAATCATTATGATCCCCCAAATATACTGTAGAGGAACTCATCACCTTAAGGTGTTTTATTGTCATCCCCTACATGTCATCACTATTCTATATTCATCGGTTCAAAAATTAGGTTTTTATTCACACCAACCATATTCATGATACCCTAGATGACTCTACATCCCTAATTATTTAATATAGATCAAAATTAATCCCATTGAGGATTTTGGGATCAAAAACCCTTCATGGTCATTCATCCTTTTTTTTCTCCATGAATGATGTTCCGTAGAACACTATATGAAAAATAAATCCTTATAATACCAATTAAAAATTCATGGTGTAAGAGAAATTCGTGGGAAACCCTTCTTCAAGATGCAGGGTTCAGAAACCCATCCTAACTATCCATCCTTTACTAGCATAAATAGGTAGTCCGGGCTAAAATATATTAAACTACATTAATAGATGTTCAGATATAAAAGTTTTTAAACTATTGAAATATATTTTAATTACAAACGAAAATTAATCTACAACAATATAAGTTCCGATATAAAATACACTAAACTACATCTACTAAAATGTATGATCAAGGATAACACAATATAAAACAGTTGATGGTCTGAGTGGGAGACCAAAAACTCCAATAGTAGACGGTTTAAATTGGGAGTTAATAAAATTTAACATAGAAATGGTCTAGTTAACAATACCATCAACCCATTAATTAAAAATGTCACAATGTTATCCATTTTGAAAAATTTAAATGGGAGACTTAAGAAAAATGACAACTGTCTTCTCGCTAGACATGGAATTTACAAGATTGAGTAAATATTGAGAACGTATAAAATGGAAAAAGAACATACATGTATGTTTCAAGGCATGTAAAAGGGTGGTCTCATTAAAATCCAAGTTTATTCATGTTATGATTTTCCCATATTATGTGTATTAAAATTTATGGATATTATAAAAAATTCAAATCATGTTTGGATCAATATTTTTTACAAGGAAAATATCTATCCATGAAGATTATTTCTACTAAAAAATGAAGAATTTATAGTTCCATCCCTCAGTGAAAAGAATTTTACCGAACTTATACTTTGAAACGATGTAATTATTAGAAAATCCATGAAAATAATTAATCATGGAGCCCCATTTTCATAGTCATTTGTGAGTAATTCTCAAGAGAAATATTTTGTGACTCAAGAATTAAAATCAATGTATTTTAGTATTATAGATATTATATACATGAAATATATATTTAATGATAAATATGATATAAAATCAACAAAATACCATGATTATATAAAATAAAAGATATCATAACTAAGAAATACAAAATGTAGAAAGTTTTGTATATTTATAATGTGAAAAGGTGGAGGAATCACAACATCCCAGAGACTCCCTATCAATTATCAAACATAATCAATTTTATGAAACTAACATTCAACTAAATAATTTTTCCAATTAACTCTGTGTGAAATTTAGACATGTACCCAATGGAGGCCTTGGATTGGCACAATTCATTAATGGAATCTGTATCATCCTTTGTAATCAATTGTAGTGCTTCCTCTATTAATAAAACATCATTTCATGCCTTATTTTCCATTTAAAAGTTCCCCTCTTCATCTGATATAGTTATATCTGTTTGTTTTAGTTCTGTGGAATACCATTATATCACTTATTAGAGATTAATGATTTTTGACAAATATTGGATAACTGTAACATTTACAATGCTAATGAATTTTCAGTGAGACTTTTCCTCCAACACATATTGTGAATCCTAAGGCCTTTTCCCATCTTCGTTTTAGTGAAGATGAGTCCTCAGCTTCCATTACCCCCAATTGAGGTCCCTCCTATTGTCATTTAAATAAATTTCTTCCATCATTCTGGTATGAAGAGGTATATGGTAAAATTAACCCTAACCAAAGGTGGTCAAGAAATTATTGTTATGACCCTTTTGGTCCTTTAACTCATCTAAAGGGCCCTCTAAGAATAGGAACAAAATTTCTATCCAAAAATTCCACTTCATTAGTTGATAGAGTTTTGTTGAATATGATCCTTGACTAAAGCCCAAATATGAACCCAATTATATTCTAATACTTAGTCACTATGATGTGGGATTAAAAGCATGACCTTTGAATATGTAGGTATAGAGCTAGCGTATACATTGGTTGACTGAATAAAGGGAATGATAAAAGAATAAGGGATTAAACAACTAATCCATAAGGTGAAGTCACTTCAACAATAATAAAAACATTATTATCTATCCATAGGATAATAATATGACACTAACTTATTGTCAAAAGATGATATCAATGATGGAAAAATACATTTCTTAGTTTAATGGCGTGAAATATAAAACTCATAACCCCATATTTAGGGGATTATTGAAGTCTATATTGAGACACGAAACATAATGGAACCAATAATTTTTTCACTTTTGGCATAGGTAACTTTTCACAATTAAGGGATATAAGCTTGATGAAATGTTAGGAGATATAACTAAAATATGAAAATTTGGTTGGTTTCTAAATAAAAGTTCACTTTATTCCATAGATTCCCCCATCAAGGCTAAATATGTCAATGAATCACTACCCTTATAGGAATACTCATAATGATAATATTCCCATGCTGGGTCTAATGGCTGGATCACTAGAGCAGCAGTAGTAGGTACATGGTCTGACCTTGTCGTGACCTCTACTATTAACTATTCTTGATGAACAAATCCCAATATTAAGGATATAGTGAAGAAATAATAATCCCACAAATATCCTCTGGAGAAGATGTATGTCCCACTTGACTGGAACGTCAGGGGCCTATAAATTTTTTACAAACCAAAATAATACATTTAATTGATCAGCAACTAGAAAATAAATTATCTGTAATGCATAATTGAGGATTAAAGGTGAGAATACAATAGTAATATTGGGTGGTTCTTTTTAAATTTTCACTCTAAAGAAGGTAAACCATATTGGGTTGATGCTGAAGGCATTGAGGATGGAACTAATGGATATATAGACTATGATGCCTCGTGAATAGTATCCTCCATGATAATAAGAGTCATTTGACCTAGGGATCTATCATCACTAGTTCCTTGGTCATCACCTAAGTAAACTATAATAGCCATACCCCTAGGATAATACATAATGGATGGTGGTAGTTATTGGTCTCCATGAACATCCTTCCATAACCACTTAATCGATGAAAAAAGTATTACATCATCAATTAATGTAAAACCATTTTAATATATTAGTATGTCTTATCATACAACATGCTCTATGATATGGTGGGATGTTTCCACCCTAGAAACCACTTTAGTGAATGTAAAAATAAACATTTAATCCAAGGGTGAGTACTGGATCTTGCCCATCTAGATGTTCATCATTGGATTAGGGTATTGAAGGAAAGACTCAAACTTAGCGGGATAGTTTTTGAATCATATTTCTATGGGAGTTTTAACAAAATTAATGTTTTACATGGGAATATACACCTAATTTAATACCCCCAAATGTTCAACATATTTTCTTTTCATCATCTCAAATCACCATTGCTGAAATTCAAGGTGATATACTAGTGCATAAAAGGGTTATAATATAGGAACAATTATCATTTTAGTCATTCTAGTTGGAACCCACCATGTCCAAAAAAATTGACGAAAAATTTCCCACTCCATTCCTTGGAATCTATGAGGAAGATGATCAACTTGAATTGAAGTTTCAATTGGGACATGGATCAGATTAAAAAAATCCAAGGTTTATTTACATACTTAGATACTGATGAGAATAATTAAAACTTCAGATATGATTGAATCTAATTCTTAATATAATAATTATGAAAAATAGTATCATTATTTTCTAAGGGAAAATCTTTTTGAATTTGTTTTTTATCTATATGAAACATCAATCATAAAAGATGGGCCACCATTGTATTATTTTCGTACAATACATGAATATGGGAATGTAATTTTTTTAATTCATTTAATCTAATTACTAAACTAAAAACGAACATATAATAAATGGAAAATTATCCCATTAATATTTGTATAAGGATTATATCATTGATTAACATCATATAATATCATGCATGAATGTTATTCCAAACATTTCAATTATACTACTATAGTGAATCTCATAGGGTTCAAAAGATGATATGTATTTATTACACATGAAGGACCTGATTTCATAGTCCTTTAATGTTAAATGAGTCACCCACTGATACACTATTGAAAATTCTTGAAACAAATGATATGAAATTATTATAAGATTTTTTATTCATATCCACACAAGAGATCCCCCACCTAACCACATAATAACTGGAAGGGGATAAAAATCATTTTTTTGGGTTTATCCCCTATAAATGTGGCATAGGAGGTGGTATTTCTGGTCAAATATAGGAATATCTAACCAAATGTGGCTCCCTCCTTTCATAGAGGCCACTATCATAATGTTAGAAACTTTGACTCCATACTTCTGTAGAGTATGGAGAAGGTAACCACATATATATATAGGATGAATACTAGGAAAATTAATTGCTCATTCAATGTTGATAATAACCACTCACCGAAATTGTTAAAGGAACTCTCTTCAACTGTGTTCCAGTAGTCACCTTCAGAAACGTGAGAATCTTTTTTGGTAATAGATATTGTATTCTTGTCCTTTCCATTAGAATGATCCATATTTATAAAATATCATTTTACATTGCTTATATGGGACGCCTTCCCTAGGAAAATGGGACATCCCATGTGCCTTATCATTAAACATTATTATGATCATGGAAATCGTAGGCATCCACTCCACATCATCCACATAGATCAATTGAGGGACAAAATAATCATACATGTCTCCTAAAATTAGTGCACCATAAATATATAAGTGTAAAATATATGGATTCCCACCTCACATTGTGTCATATTAATTGTATTTGTGAATGGACTCTACCTGAGACCAAGTGCACCATACAGACTTTATAAAAATATTTGAGGTTTTGGATATAAATTGGATACACGCATTCAAAAAAATATCATAACCAGGGAAAATATAGATGAATCATGATGTACGCATAATTTAATCTCTAATCCATCTTGAATTGTCCCAATAATAGAAGGTCCCATCTATAAAACAATTAATGCTTCTAGTTCATTTAAAATTTCAACATAATTTATTAGTACATATGGATGTCCAAATCCAATTTATGATGATAAATTCTAATTTTTTATTGAATTAACATCATTATATAGAGGTTAGATTATTTTATTTCCTCAATAAAGAGGCCAATATGGAATATTTTTTATTTGATGTTATTATTGGTGCTTTGCAGAAAAAAATGAGGAACTATCGGTGGCTATGGCGGAAGGATAAGATCATCATTCTTAAGACCAAGCCTATAAAGGGTTAAGAACTATTATAATGGGTTTTTAAATAAAATTTCCCCATAATGCCTATGAGATTCTTTATGATGACTTGATGTTGTTATGATGGATGAAGAGCACAGAAGCCATTATTTAATTCCAATGGTCTACCATTGGGGAAACCTCTCTTTTTCATAATATTCATTAATTGGACGTCATTTTTATATAGAAATAGATGTATCTTATCTGGGAATGAATACTTATAAAAAAAGTAAAAAATTACATTTATTTGGGAGATTCCTAAAAATATTTTGATCCAAATAAGGGTTTGTGATCACAAATGTAAGAACCCGGTTTTTTCTGTGAAAGACTATGGAATATTCTTGATGATATTCCAGAGCTGCGCCTTCAGACGGCGTGCGATTCCGAGCCCTGGAGTGGTTGGTATTAAATTTTCAGTGCGTTCACACTGGGAACGCCAAATAAAGGGGTTAACTCCTAAACGGAGTTCCGGATCAGGGATTCGAGTGTATGGATGGGTCCAGAATGGGGTGTTTACCCTAGGAACGACATAAAACTTGTCGGCGCGGGATGTTTGGACCCCTCGCCCGCTTCTAGAGCGTTAAACGGATTAATTAATTAATTAAATCAATTCGTTTAATGTTGAAATGCAGCTATCTCATAAATGGTTGATCGGATTGGAAACCCGAGGGCACTGTTGAGTTCAGAGCGTGCCGTTTACCCTAGGAGGGGTGCAAGTTTTGCGGGCGCGGGCCGTTTGTGAAAAAATGGCCCCAGGAGCGTTTTCGTAATTTAGTAGCTTCGGACGTTAAATTTTATAACTTTTGAACGAGGTCACAGATTAAAATTCCGAGAACACCGTTGTTCTAGGGAGGTCGTGTTTACCCCAGGGGAGGCTTAACCTTGACCCTGCTGAGGGTTCGGGTTCGGGCCGACGGGCTGCTGGTTAAGCGTTTTCTATTTAAACGCTTAACACACCTCTCCATCTTCTCCTTCTCCTTTCCCCCTGGCAGCCCCTCCTCTCCCTATCCTCCTCCACCTCCAGAGAGTTAGCTCCGGCGAGGCGAGCTCCGGCAAGGTGCGGTGGTGCCGGCGGGTTGACGGTGAAGCGACGGGCATCGCCCAAGAGGCAGGGTTATGTTTTTACGTTTTAATTTCTGGACCTCACTTTAAACACCAATTTTAGTGTCTATTTGTTGTTTTCTCATCGATCAAATCCCATGAATGCGTATTAGTGTAAATTCCCTATCCAACGCATTTTTCGGATTCAAATTCTGAGCTCCGTGGGATCCACAATGATCCACCGAACTTTTCCGTTTTTCGGGTTCCGGCAAGTTCGAGCGGCGGCGCGGCTCGGCGGAGGAGGTGGCGCGCGGGTGGTTTCGGCGGTCGGCGGACGGTGGTGGTCGGCACAGGTCCGTGAGAGCGTGGCTGCTGGCCAGGGTGAGGGAGAGGCGTCCTGCGGAGCGGCCGCGGAGCAGGCCGGCACGCCGGTCGCGTCCGGCGGAGGAGGGAAGACCGTGCGCGGTCTTCCCGGGGACAGCGAGGACCGGCTTCGGCCGGTCCGTTTCAAAGGAGGCAAGGACCCGCCTCATGAGGGTCCGGCACTGCAAAAGGAGACCGGAGCTTTGTCTGGTCGGATGAGGAGGGCCGGACCCGCTCAGTTTCGGTGGTTTGAGGCGGGCCGCGGCCAGCGGGCCGGCGGCTCGGACCGGGCCGGCCGGGGTGGACCGGCCCAGGTATGCCCCCTTGCACTCGGGGGGGGGGGGTAACTCTTAAATGGAAGGTCCGATTGATGCACTGTCTGCGGTGGTGGAACCATATCGACGAGGCGGTCTTTTTGAGATAGTTTCGGGAATTTTTAATTCCCAAAACGATAGGCCTCGATGGCGCGGCACGTACGTCGACGGGTTTGACGTCTTCCCGGGATTCTTGTATTGGACGGCGCAGACGCGTCCGACGTCCGCATTAAGCGCCGTCGATGGCGTTGGAACCCTGGCACCAAGGCGGAGCTTTCGAGGGTGATTTTGGGCGTTGAGGCTGTAGTTGGGGGGCGGGGCCCACAACCCGTCTTTTGAGATGCGTGTAGCTTTTAGTGACTTTTTCCTCGGACGTCCGTTGGGGGCGTGTGAGTAGTAGATGTTGGGTGTTTCTCCGAGGGCATCGCATTGGCGCAGTCTACCCGCTGTAATTCGGCATGATGGTGTGGGGCCCACAAGGGCTGTTTGGGTGTCGACGGTGAGTTTCCATCTTTATCACCGGGCGACCGTTTTGGACAAGTGAGTAGTCCATCTTGTGTGCTTTTTCGATAAGATCGCAACGGTGCGATCCGTTCCTTGAGTTTCGGGACCGGGATGCGGGTCCCACGTGGCACCACTCAGGTGTGGTGCGCTGGGATGCACCTTTTTCTCCGGATATTCGTTGCACTCTAGTGAGTAGTGCTTTTGGTGTGTTTTCTTGAGGGGATCGCAATGGTGCAATGCACCCGACTGTTTTCAGGGCCGAGGTTCGGGATCACGGGACGCCGTTTGGGAGTGAGGCAGTATTGGTGAATTTTTCGTCGGATATCCGTTGGAGTCAAGTAAGTAGTCCATCTCGCGTGTTTTTCGGCGAGGATCATAACGGTGCGATCTGTTGGGTTGTGCGGAGCCTCTTGCGTGACCTTGTTAAATATGGAGCATGGAAGGTGCTCTAGTGGTGGTTCGCCCTACCGTATTTGTAGCGGACCCTTGGCGTGTGATCGCACACTCTTGGGAGAGTGATAAAATTAGTCCACGAGATATGGTTGGCCGTGCCTGGGCCTTTGAGGTGGAGTATTTACGTCACGCCTTCGCGTTGACGCTAGGTGCCGTGTGCACGATAGCCTTTGGGCTGGAATGAGGTATACTCCGGGAGTATAAGGGAGCGCTTGGAGGTACGTGTGGTTGTTTGTACCTGAGGATGGTTGTGCGCTCAGTTGGGGTTGCAATGGGGCCACACGTTGTGTGGGCCCCACGTGTGTGCCGGGTTCTGCTTTGCGTACTTGACCTCTCACGACGTAGAGGGTCCCTCTGCGCTCGTTTGTTTGACCAGCAGGGTGGAGTTTCCCCTGGCCTGGTGCACTATTTTCTGACCAGCAGGGTTGAGTGGTCTCCCCCTGGTTTCGCTCTCGTTGGATTGGCCGGTAGCGGTGCTAGTGACACCCAGTGTTGGAGCAGACGCTGCACCCCTTTTGGGTGAGTTGTGCTGGAGTTGGATGGTCGTGCGATACCCACTCCGTGTTCGGTTGGCCAGAGTTTTACCCTCCAGCGGGGCTGGGTAGTGGGTTACTCATCAACATCTAGGGTTTACCCTCCAGCAGGGCTGGGGAGTGGGTTGCTCACTAATTTCTAGGGTTTACCCTCCAGCAGAGACAGGGCAGTGGGTCACCTGATGCTCTTAGGGGTAACCCTCCATCAGAGACTGGGCAGTGGGTCACCCGACGCTATTAGGGTCTACCCTCCAGCAGGTTTTGGGAAGTGGGTCACCCGATGACCTCTTAGGGTCTACCCTCCAGCAGGGCTGGGTAGTGGGTCTCCCGTCGTCTAGTTCTAGGTCTACCCTCCAGCAGGGATGGCTGTGGGTCGCCTGATGATGTATTAGGGTCTACCCTCCAGCAGGGCTGGGTAGTGGGTCACCCGATATTTGGTTATGAATTACCCTCCAGCAGGGCTGGGCAGTGGGTCATTTGTTGGCATTCCCGACTCAGTCCTTAGTACTAGGCTAGTATGTGTCTTACCTCCGTGGTTACCGGAGAGGGACCCTTGGTTGTACGGGTCGGTGATGGAATGGCTTGACTCTAAAGAGACCTCTCGACTGCAGAGCAGTGATGAGGTGTGGTTTGACTTTCCTAGAACTCTCAAGTACGAGGGGCACTTTCCCCACCGAGACGCATTCTTGTGACGCGATCTAAAACCGTGCGGGAAAGTCAGTGCCGCCCAAATCGTATAGTGTCGAAGTGTGGTGATTGAGCCCCTTGGCTTGCGGTTTAGGGAAGACGTGCGGGATGCTGGGCATCGATGATGGGGTTACATCTGGGACTGTTGGCTACTCTTTTCTGGGGCTGAGCTACGGGACGGAGATCGCCTTATGACATTGTTCGGGCTTCTCGCTGAGCATAATGATTTGTATATACCTTGTTCTGGTACCCACTCCATGGGCTTGGTTACTCTCAATCCAGGAGAGGTGAAGACACGCGGGGTATGCCACGTGCTTTCCGTGTCTAGCTTCTAGTGGTTGGATGAGTCTACTCTCCTGGTATAGGTAGCGAAGACTTGATGGGAAGTTCATCTTCTCACCATTTCCAGCTCCTTGTGCCTAGATGAGTCTACTTCCTTTCACTTGTTGGGTTGAGCTGGACTCTTTATTGTACTCTCTGTTGTAACCCCCTTTACTTTCCTATTCACTCTACTGCTCACCCTTCGGTACCTCCTTTTGTTACTACCTTGATCCTTCGGGGTATCCTACTGAGTATTTTTATACTCACCCCTGCTTGGGCTTTGCAGCACTTGGTGTGCCCTTGCAGACGACGGACATGTGGAGCGTGACTTCAGTGGAGTGTAGGAGCTTCGGAGTTTGGACTGTGTGCGGTGGTCGTGGCCGGGATCCATGTGGGAGACCTGTCAGTTGTTTCTTTTGTTTACCTGTGTCCGGGTTGTGGCACTTTTCGGTTGGGCATGTGTTTTTCCCATTTTCATTTCAGTTTTTACTTTGTACTTGTAGCGGTCGATGCACTCTATGGATTATTTATAGCAATTGTTATTTTTACTCTACTTGTTCTTCTTTTTTACTCTGCACTTTTGCATTGAGTGTGCTGTGTGTGGGTGTGTACAGGTTCTTAGGCAAAGGCCTCCCCGAGTTGTTGTGCCTTCGGCGCTGGTCGCCAGCCCCTGGCCTATGGAGGCAGTCTTGGGGTAGTTGCGGCTCGAGCCCGGTTAGGGTCGGGTCGTGACAAAGTGGTATCAGAGGTGGTTCATTTATTTGGATGTTGTGCGGACGTCCCTAAAAGATGAATTGGTTGGGATTTAGGGAAACAATGTCAACGTGTCTCGAGAGCGGCTCTCAGGCCAGGGAGTCCAGTGATGGTGCGGCGGCTGACGTATCCATTCACAAGGACCTTGATAACCAGCTTGTCGACTCGGCATGCTGAGACACTTGTTGTAGGGAAATTTGTTTGAGCATCACATAGGATCGAGTCTTTGACCATCCTTCTTGAGTCAGCTCCCCATCGTTGTTGTTGTATTGGTATATACATATATGCTCATCTGACCACGGCACTCCTTGAAAATTTTCAGGATGTCTCCGCGAGGACAGCCAGCCAGGATACCAGCTTTGGTTCATGACGACGAACCTATGAGCTACGAGGCCACAGTCCAGAACCCATCATGCGAGCCATTTCTCCGGGTGGGTCGGTAGCAGCACCCCCACCTGTTGAGCAGCAGACAGCTTTAGTAGAGCAGGCTGAGCTTGAGCGCAGGTTGAGCGCACTCCGTGAGTTCCAGCGGTGGAGACCGCTGAGGTTCAGTGGTGAGCCAGACCCTCAGGTAGCAGAGGATTGGCTTGAGGCAGTGGTTCGGCTTTTAAGGCTTGTGTAGATGCTGACAGATTAGAGAGTGGCTTTGGAAGCCACCCTTTTTCATGGAGAATCTCGGCGTTGGTGGAGTCTGGTGACTCAGTTTCTTGACGAGTCGTCGTTTTCGTTGGACGACTTTCAGTTGTTGCTCCATGAGGAGTCTTTCCCCTCCTGCTTGCACTCCATTCAGATTCAGGAGCTCCTGTAGTTTCAGTAGGGAGGGATGACAGTGGCCGAGTACGCGGCTAGTTTTGCAGACCGTGCACGCTTTTACCCGGACTTGGTCGATGACGACAACCTCCGAGTGAGGAAGTTTGAGCAGGGTCTCCACCGAGATATTTGTGTTGTCATAGTAACCTTGGGAATCTCCACATATGTCGGGGTGCTAGAGTAGGCACTGGTGAAAGGGGGCTTTCTGTCATGTTTTGCGGCTGGTAGTGGTAGTGGGCGCGACGGATCCGGGAAGTCCGTCGTAGTTAGCAGGCACTAGAGAACAGGACCTCGATGCTGGTGGCCTTCCCACTGCCTGTTTTGGAGAGGTGGTCATATACCACTGTGGCGAAAAGGTGCAGGGCCTCAGTTGAGGATGCCCTTCTGTGAGTGGATCCCGGGCCGTAGTCATACATTACAGTGGCGCCGGAGTGCACTAGTGCAGCCCAGATAGAGTCGGTGCTATGCTTGTGACAGGCGAGGTCACTTGGCACGAGACATCCCGACCCGAGTTGCTGAGAGCTTTGGGCAGGCAGCAGGCACACCCCCACAGCAGAGGCAGTTCCGTGATCGGAGTAGTACCCAGGGAGGTGGTTCTAGCAGAGGAGCGGGAGGAGATGGTAGTGGGGGACGATGTTTCGAGATCTCCCCATCACCACTAGGCAGTCCACTTCAGGCTCTGGGAGCTGAAGGTTGAAACCGCGGACAACCGCGAGCTTTGGATGTCTACGGTCCTGTAGAGCACTGGATGGTGAAATGTACCCCTTGCGACTCTTCTACTTCTTGCAGTAGAATTGTTAGGCTCTGTGTGTGAAAGGCTTTTCTCCATGCTCCTTGTTTGAGGTGTTACGAGGGTGACGCAGGGCGTCGGGTGTAAACCTGTGTTGGTAAGGAAAAAGGCGTGAGACCTTTTCCATTAGTCGATGGTGTTGACTCTTTCACTTCCCGAGCGTGTAAGAGAGTCTTGGTTGCAAGACATCGACAGTGAAATCTTGCATGACCAGATATCCTTGGGTGTTTCACCATATGGATATTCTGAAGGAGGGAATCATCGGGCCTTGTTTCAGGTGCGGGTAGTGATTCCAGTCGCGGCGTGCGACGTTGAGGTTTGACCGGGGAGGTGAGATACCCCCGAGGGCCTTCGGGCCGTTTGAGACTATGCAAAGGGATGGAAAGGTACCCTACTGCCTTTCCCTAACCCCAAAGTCTGGAGTGGGTGCACGACGTCGGCAAGGGCCGACCTCACTTGAACAGATCAATCCTTTGGTCTATGTGCAGTGACATAGAGCTGTGTGTGGGTTCTTCTGGGTATGGGGATGCCACGTGTGGGCTTCATACCCTGTGTTGCTCCCTAGTTTTGCTTTTTGAGGACGAAATTCTTGGAGGAGGGAATGATGTAAGAACCCATTTATTGTTGTGAAAGACTTTGGAATATTTTTGATGATATTCCAGAGCAGCGCCTTCAGACGGCGTGCGATTTCGAGCCCCGGAGTGACCGGAATTAAATTTTTAGTGCGTTCACACTGGGAACGCCAAATAAATGGGATAACTCCTAAACGGAGTTCCAGATCAGGGATCCGAGTGTATGGATGGGTCCGGAATGGGGTTTTTACCGTAGGAACTACATAAAACATGTCGGCGCGGGATGTTTGGACCCCTCGCCCGCTTCTGGAGCGTTAAACGGATTAATTAATTAAATTAAATTAATTCGTTTAATGTTGAAACGCAGGAATATCTTAAACGGCGGCTCGGATTGGAAAACTGAGGGCACCGTTTAGTTCAGAGCATTCCGTTTACCCTAGGAGGGGTGCAAGCTTCGCGAGCGCGCGGGCCGTTTGTGTAAAATGGCCCCAGGGGCGTTTTCGTAATTTAGCGGCTTCGGACGTTAAATTTTATAACTTTTGAACGGGGTTTCGGATTAAAATTTTGAGACCACCTTTGTTCTCGGGAGGTCGTGTTTACCCCAGGGGAGGCTTAACCTCGACCCTGCAGAGGGTTCGAGTTCGAGTCGACGGACGGGTGGTTAAGCGTTTTCTATTTAAACGCTTAACACACCTCTCCCTATTCACCTTCTCCTTTCCCCCCTGGAATCCCCTCCTCTCCCTCTCCTCCTCCACCTCTGGCGAGGCAGCTCTGGTTAGGTGAGCTCCGACAAGGTGCGGTGGTGCCGGCGGGTTGACGGTGAAGCGACGAGCATCGCCCAAGAGGAAGGGTTATGTTTTTGCATTTTAATTTCCGGACCTCCCTTTGAACCCCGATTTTAGTGTCTATTTGTTTTTTTCTCTTCGATCAAAGACCATGAATTCGTATTATAGTAAATTCCCTATCCAACTCATTTTACGGATGCAAATTCCGAGCTCCGTGGCATCCGCAATGATCCGCCGAACATTGCGGGTTTTTGGGTTCCGGCGAGTTCGAGCGGCGGCGCGGCTAGGCGGAGGAGGAGGCGCGCGGGTGGTTTCGGTGGTCGGCGGACGGTAGTGGTCGGCGCAGGTCCGGGCGAGCGAGTCTGCTGGCTAGGGTGAGGGAGCGGCGTCAGGCGGAGCAGCCGCGGAGGAGGCCGGCGCGCCGGTCGCGTCCGGCGGAGGAGGGATGACCGTGCGCGGTCTTCCCGGGGTCAGCGAGGACCGGCTTCGGCCGGTCCGTTTCAAAGGAGGCAAGGACCCGCCTTTTGCGGGTCCTGTGATGAAACAGGAGACCGGCCCTTTGGCCGGTCGTATGAGGAGGGTCGGACCCGCTCGGGTCTGGTGGTTTGAGGCGGGCTGGCGGCTTGGACCGGGCCGACCCGGGTAGGCCCCCTTGCACTCGGGGGGGGGGGGGGGGGGGAGGGAGGGAGGCTTAACTCTTAAACGGCGCGTTCAATTGACGTGCCATCTACGGCAGTGGAACCGTATCGACGAGGCGGTATTTTTGAGATGGTTTCGGGAATTTTTAGTTCCCAAAATGATAGGCCTCGATGTCGCGGCACGTACGTCGAAGGGTTTGACGTCTTCCTGAGATTCTTGTTTTGGACGGCGCGGACGCGTCTGACGTCCAAATTAAGCGCTGTTGATGGCATTGGAATCCTGGCACCGACGTGGAAATTTCTAGGGTGCTTTTGGGCGTTGAGGTCGTAGTTGGGGCGCGGGGCCCACGACCTGTCTTTTGAGCTGTGTGCAGCTTTTAGCGACTTTTTTCTCGGACATCCGTTCGGGGCGTGTGAGAAGTCGATGTTGGGTGTTTTTCCAAGGGCATTGCGTTGGCGCAGTCTGCCCGCTATAATTCGGCATGATGGTGCGGGGCCCACGAGGGCTGTTTTGGCGTTGACGGTGATTTTCCATTTTTATCACCGGGGGACCGTTTTGGAGAAGTGAGTAGTCCATGTTGTGTGCTTTTTTGAGAGGATCGCAACGGTGCGATCCGTTTCTTGAGTTTCGGGACTGGGATGCGGGTCCCACGTGGCACCGCTCGGGTGCGGTGTGCCGGGATGCACCTTTTTCTCCGGATATCCATTGCAGTCAAATGAGTAGTGCTTTTGGAGTGTTTTACCAAGGGGAACGCAATGGTGCGATGTGCCCGACTATTTTCAGGGTCGAGGCTCGGGATCACGGGACGCCGTTTGGGCCTGAGGCGGTGTCGGTGACTTTTTCGTCGGATATCCGTTAGAGGCATGTAAGTAGTCGATCTCGTGTGTTTTTCCGTGAGGATCATAACAGTGCAATCTGTTGGGTTTTGCGGAGACTCTTACGTGATCTTGTTAAATGTGGAGCATGGAAGGTTCTCTAGTGGTGGTTCGCCCTACCTTATTTTTAGCGTACCCTTGGCGTGTGATCACGCACTCTTGTGAGAGTGATACAATTGGTCCACAAGATGTGGTTGGCCATACATGGGCCTTTGCGGTGGAGTTGTTACGTCACACCTTCGCATTGACACTGGGTGCCGTGTGCACGATAGCCTTTGGGCTGGAATGAGGTATACTCCGGGAGTATACGAGAGCGCTTGGAGGTACATGTGGTTGTTTGTACCTGAGGATGGTTGTGCGCTCAGTTGGGGTTGCGATGGGGCCACACGTTGTGTGGGCCCCACGTGCGTGCCGGGTTCTGCTTTTCGTACTTGACCTCTCACGACATAGAGGGTCCCTCTGCGCTCGTTTGTTTGACCAGCAGGGTGGAGTTTCCCCTGGCCTGGTGCTCTTTTGTCTGACCAGTAGGGTTGAGTGGTCTCCCCGTGGTTTCGCTCTCGTTGGATTGGCCGGTAGCGGTGCTAGTGACACCCAGTGCTGAAGGAGACGCTGCACCCCTTTTGGGTAAGTTGTGCTGGAGTTGGATGGTCATGCTATACCCACTCCGTGTTCAGTTGGCGAGAGTTTTACCCTCCAGTGGGGCTGGGAAGTGGGTTACTCATCGACTTCTAGGGTTTACCCTCCAGCAGGGTTGGGCAGTGGGTTGCTCACTGATTTCTAGGGTTTACCCTCCAGGAGAGACTGGGTAGTGGGTCACCCGATGCTCTTAGGGTCTACCCTCCAGCAGAGACTGGGCAGTGGGTCAGCCGACGCTATTAGGGTCTACCCTCCAGCAGGGTCTGGGCAGTGGGTCACCCGATGACCTCTTAGGGTCTACCCTCCAGTAGGGCTGGGCAGTGGGTCGCCCATCGTCTAGTTCCAGATCTACCCTCCAGCACGGCTGGGCAGTGGCTCGCCTGATGACTTATTCCAGGTCTACCCTCCAGCTGGGATGGCCAGTGGGTCTCCTGATGATATATTAAGGTCTACCCTCCAGTAGGGCTAGGCAGTGGGTCTCCTGACGATGTATTAGGGTTTACTCTCCAGCAGGGCTGGGCAGTGGGTCACCCAATATTTGGTTATGAATTACCCTCCAGTGGGGTTGGGCAGTGGGTCATTTGTTGGCATTCCCAACTCAGTCCTTAGTACTGGGCTAGCCTGTGGCTTACCTCCGTGGTTACCAGAGAAGGACCATTGGTTGTACGGGTTGGTGATGGAATGACTTGACTCTTATGAGACCTCTCGACTGCAGGGCAGTGATGAGGTGTGGTTTGACTTTCCTAGAACTCTCAAGTACGAGGGGCGCTTTCCCCACCGAGACGCGTTCTTGGGACGTGATCTAAAACCGTGCTGGAGAGTCAGTTCCGCCCAAAGAGGATAGTGTCTAAGTGTGGTGATTGAGCCCCTTGGCTTGCAGTTCAGGGCAGACGTGCGGGATGCTGGGCATCGATGATTGGGTTACTTCTGGGACTGTGGGCTACTCTTTTCGTGGGCTGAGCTACCGGACGGAGATCCCCTTACGATGTTGTTCGGGCTTCTTGCTGAGCATAAGGATATGTATATACCTTTTACTGGTAACCACTCCTTGGGCTTGGTTACTCTCCCTCCAGGAGAGACAAAGATGCGCGGGGTATGCCATGTGCTTTCCATGTCTAGCTTCTCGTGGTTGGATGAGTCTACTCTCCTGCTATAGGTAGCGAGGACTCGGCGGGAAGTTCATCTTCTCACCATTTCCAGCTCCTTGTGCCTGGATGTGTCTACTTCCTTTCACATGTTGGGTTGAGATGGGCTATTTATTGTACTCTCTGTTTTACCTCCCTTTAATTTCTTATTCGCTCTACTGCTCACCCTTCGGTACCTCCTTTTGTTGCTCCCTCGATCCATCAGGTTATCCTACTAGGAATTTTTATACTCACCCCTGCTTGGGCTTTGCCCGCACTTGGTATGCACTTGCAGACGACGGACAGGTGGAGCGTGACTTCAGTGGAGCGTAGAAGCTTGGGAGTTTGGACCGCGTGCGGTGGTCGTGGTCAGGATCCAGGTGGGAGACCCGTCAGTTGTTTCTTTTGTTTACATGTTGCTGGGTTGTGGAAAATTTCGGTTGGGCATGTGTTTTTCCCTTTTCTTTTTAGTTTTTACTTTTTACTTGTAGTGGTCGATGCACTCTGTGGTTTATTTATATCAGTTGTTATTTTTACTCTGCTTTTTCATCCTTTTTACTCTGCACTTTTGCATTGAGTGTGCTGCGTGTGGGTGTGTACAGGTACCTATTCAAAGCCCTCCCCGAGTTGTTGTGCCTTCGGCGCTGGTCGCCAGCCCCTGGCCTATGGAGGCGGGCTTGGGGTAGTTGCGGCTCGAGCCCGGGTAGGGTCGGTTCATGACAACAAACCACTACCTAGGTCTCATGAGGTCCATGGAAAATGTATCATTTCATGTGACATGAATCATTCCGAAATATGCAATTATATGGCCATATAAAGGTTACATGAATCACATGAAGACTATATGGTAATGGATGAATCCTTGGGATCATGAAAATCTTTTGAAAAATCCATACACCATATTATATATCAAAATTAAACCACAATACCATCAATCAAATATAATGTTTCTCATTCATATAGTCATGAAAAGATGATTATGTTTAGATTGTGAGGAGAAATCATGCAATTATATTTCATGAGTGGTTCTTTTGAAGATTTCATGAAAATAAAGCTTCTGATATAGGAGTTCACAAGAGTGCTGGAAGTTTGAGTTTTCGGTGGAATGAGTGGATCTCCTGGTCCCATATTTATAATTTTCCCCCTGTAACACTTAAGGTAACTCAAATGAACAAATATAACTTGGGACACTAATCCGAGGAAGTGTAATAGAATTTGTTGGGCATTTAATTTCCTTTTAACTGAGACCTTTCCCCTTCAAAACTCATTCATGAGGCAGTTTAAATCTTGATTCTTGATATATAAATATTAAAAATTCATGTATTTTTGTAATACCTGAAGAAAATGTATTATTTTACCTTCAAGGAAACAGATGGAGTAGAATGGATGCATGATGTACTGGGATCTAGGTTATGAATACTATGTGACCCCTAGGATGGGATGTGATCACAAGAGACAAGGAACATTTTTAGAATGGGTCATCAACTTTAGACTACCATTTGATGATCTCTTGATTCCCTTCCAACAATCCCTCTTGTTATTAGGAAGGAATGTAGAATGTGAGGATATTGTTGTGGAGGCTTCCATATGATCTCCAATAACTAGTTAACAAGCCATCTTATAAGATACAAATAAATATATTAATACCCATTTAGAATAATTTATGAGAAAATGATAAAGAATTTTGTGGATGAATATACATTTATTTTAACTAGAAGGGCCCAAAAAATTTATATGACCAATTCGATGATCAAATGATATCCCTAATGACATGATAGCTATGACACATGAAAGTATTTTTTTTATTTATCTTTCATCATTATGGGCCAATGCATGCATCCATTTAATCAGGTGATGCCTATTTGGATCCATAGATAACCATGATACATTCTCTGATAATTATCACAAACCATCGTGAGATCCAACATTATTTAAGAGGTGTAACATAGATATATGGGGTGACTATCTATTAAATTTATTGCATTCCATCACAAGATCCAGAATTGATCATGTGACTCATTGAAGGAAACCTAATTGGGAGTTCATGGAAAATAGAGGATAAAAATATTTAAAATGAAGAACCCTAATTTAAATGGGAGTTATATTTTTTCATGTGAATTCCCTCCTTAGAGGGACTAGATCCCGTAATGGACCCTAGAAATGTCTCCCATAATGATGAGAAAAAAAATCATAGATATGATTCTGGTTTTTTAAAGACTCAAAACATGTCATCTTGATCTTTAGAAGTCTCATCGACATGTCTAAATTGTTATACAACAGACCATTGAAAAAATTGTATATAATAAATATATAAATGAAGGTGTGTTTTCAGGATCACTATTTATAAAGTGACACCATGGATGACATGTAGTTGGTGCATTTGATGTTAGTGATGTGATGCCACCATCACCAAATCAATTTGATATTTGTGATATATGTTCCATTAAAAGAAGAATATATTCAGTGTGGAGGTATATAACTTACACCCTATCAACATAAAAATGATATAGTAGTCATATTTTATACACACACATGAGTAATGAAATGAGAGAGGATTTATCAGAGTGTAAATAAAAAATAAGTAATTCTACTAATTAAAACCTTGGGAATTACACAAGGGATTAAACAGAATGAAGATACACTTCACATGATCAAAAAATTGATCACATGAAGGAGAAATGTTTTTTCAGGTAGACTATTTAAATTAGATTTCATGTATCTACATTGTCCCAAAAGAACATGAAAAAGCTAATTCAAGATAAAAATTGAGGTGTATAGGTAATAAATAATTAAAATTCTAGATGTCTTACATGAAGTTATATATGCTTGATTTTCATATGACGACATCATCAGCTTCGCCTAACCCAGCTAGATCCTTTAACAACCCTCATACATGTCCCCAGATCATATAAAGACACCTGGAATTATCTTTGATGTAATGAAATGTTCTTAAGACATGTAATCCATGTAAATTGATATCCACAAGGCATGTTAGTCGAATCAAAAAAAATCATTCTAATATTCCATCCATTTCCTGAAATGTCATCTAGAAGTACTATTCAGATGAATATCAAACACTATGATATATTAGACCTAATCACATGACACCCCTGGAGGTGTCATCCTTGTTCATGAGAAGTCTCCACAAAAGTATTAGTGGATTTACACAGTATCACTCGAAAACATTTTCTACAAACATAAAAAGGAAATTTGGCATGTCATCCTTTTTATGAGATAGCCTCTAGATATGTCAGTTGAATCACATGGAAGAATCCATAGGACATGTCATGACGTCCTCCGACTTTTCAAGAAGACAACCGAACCATGTCAAAAATACATCCATAACATGTGAGGTGTGTCAGGAATATAACCCATGAAACAATAACATTATCTGGTAAAAAAATAATATATAAAAAAATTGAAATACATGGACTCTTATTCTAATAAAAATGAGATATTTAGGATACTTAGATATGGTGTGAGCATGGAATGGACATCTATTTTAGTGTTAGTCCCTTAATATCTCAAACACAATGAAAAATGGGACCCAAACCCTCATATAGGTTTATATTTGTTTCTCACACATTAATTGATATATATTATACATTAACTATGACGATTTTGATTCCTTATATATTCAAGAAATGTATTATTCCTTCATATGTTCTATGATCTATATCAAACTCCCAATTGAGAATTCCCCAATGCAAAAGTCCCTTAACAATATATGGTGAAATTGAAAACTGGATATCCCATGGTTCCGACACCAAGAATAAATAACATTGTATTAGGGATTTGAAATTATCATATAAGAAGCATAATAACTCTCTCCCCCCATCTAGGGATACAATAGTTCTAAATCATCATTCTGTGACTTGATATAAACACTATATACAAGGGTTTACAACTTAGTAAAGTATAAAAGGAATTCCCATATTAGTAAAATCTAGGGAAATAACCTGTTGGAGTTGGTGGCCTAGAACAAACTACTTTTTTAATTATTCATTAATAAATATATTACCACATATTGATTGATCTTTTGTGTGAGAATGAATGTTATAATGTCCTAAGGATAGTTGTTTCATTAATGGGTCATAGTGAATCTCGGCTGTGATAAGAACCCAGAACTGCCATAACACTTTTCTTGAATATATGTTCTATGGCCGGATGATGAAATTTTAGAGGCAAAAATAATACAGGCCATTAGGTTTGAGGACTCCAAAAACATTAAGGCCCCTTCTCATGGTGTGATCCCTTGTTAATATCCATGAGGATATTATGAGAATGAGAACCGAAAGTAGGAAATCTATATATCATGGTGTCATTGGATGTTTCTATCTGAGGACGTGTGTATTGGTCCTTATATATTACGATTATCATTAATCGGTATTACAACTTGCGCACATAGATGTATTGATGAAAACTGTGATGACACACAGTTCACAGTGTGATAGGATATGTTGGCTGCATCATGAGTGATATTGCATCAATAGATAATGCGAGAAAGGATTTGTCTCTTCTGTTCCATAACGGAAGTAGATATCTCAAGCCCTTTGATGGAATTGATATAGCCTAAATAAATACCTGGCCATGGTGAGGAATGAGCATGTTCAATTCCATAAAGTCAATGAAATAATAATCGAGCACATGGGTTGATAGAACTAGCACACAACCTTCTTGATCCGAGAAATCGATTCAAAGGGATAACATTACATGGTAAGCGTTCATTGGAGGCGACATGTCATTGCATTGTGAACTCAACTCTCTATGGGTGTCTTGGCGTGTAGCTAGATTCTAACCCTAGACATTAGGTAGGCTCCACCTAATGCCACTAAGAAAGAGGCCTAGAGGGTCGCACACTAAGTGTTTCTAAGTATCTTAATTAAATTTTAATTTAACAAGTTATATAAACATTATTCCCGATTGTGGTTTAATAATTATTTAAGGATGTCTGATATTATTTATTTCGACACAAGTTATTCGAGAAAATATATTTTGGTGATATAGTATATTTATTAGCGAGTAATGTCGTGATATTTATTTGAGAAATAAATAGCCATTATTCAAAGTCTAATAAATATAGTGGAAGGAATAAAATAATAGAAAAATAAAAGTACACGCTATGTTTATTAAATATATAGGCCATTTATTTTATTATGGGAATTTATGGGAAATAATATTATTTATTTAATTAAATAATATTAGGTGTAATTCGATGGGCACATGTCATGTAATAATAATAGACAACTGTTATTATTAGACATTGGGTATTACTAAGAATTAAATGAAATGAATAAAATCTTCTTAGTAATTGATTAAATTTATTATTCTATGTAATTAAAAAATAACCAATTATATATTTCTCATTAGCCTATCCATTTTTTGGTGGTTGTTCACAATGGATTTGAAAAGCTCTCAAGCCAAGAGATGATTCTTTTTTCACCAAGAATACTCTCAAGCTACGAGGGAGAGATCCACCTCCACCAGATCAAGGCGATCGAAGGAAGACATCACAGATGAATGCTTTTCCATGCTAGCACTCAAAGATCCCTTCAATGAAATCTCGAGATACATGGAGCACATGTGGATCAACTCTAGATGAATCAAACAGATGGATTCTATTACGCAATGACACATCAAATTAGATCATGATCAGAAACATCAACGAAGAAATATTTCCATCATGGTAATTATTGTCAATTAATTAAATTGATTATAACCAACATATGATGATCCTATCATTATTCTGGGACTCGCCTATTTCTTTTTATATCTTCTTTTTATTATGAAGATCTGTTGTTGTATTATAGTGATAGATCAAAGATTGATCATTGTTAACACTAAAATTAATGTTGAGTACACCCACCAATGCGCTTACACTATGCCCGGATCCTACAAGGGGTTTCAGAGGGGTCATATCGTTGATTATAATTATTTATTTTTTCATTGGTTATTTTTTCATTTAATAACTTAGTAGGTTCAATACTATTTAATCGGACATTAAATCTAAATCTCACGATCTATTCATCCCCTCTTGTTTCTTGTTCACCTTACTGAAACTCATTTTAATTTTAATTTTGAATAAAATAAAATATATTATCTCATCCGGAGGTGCCAAACATTTCTAGTCGTACAACACAAGAATACATGGTGTGTATTCAGAAGTACATGTCGTGTTTTCTATGATTAATTCATTGGACTTGTCTGCAAAATAAGGTCATGTAAATGGATCCATTCTATGTCTTTAAGACTCCATGGGTTTACAAGGAACAGGTGGCGTATGGTTTTTGGATTACACACCGTGTGGCCCATGGATCACATTGTTTAGTTCCTTTAGGTTAGGGTTGGACCTTGTATCCCATACATAGATTTCCATGATATAAACCATGTAATACAGATACTACAAGGTGTGTGTCCCACTGGACACGCCATGTACTCTGAAATATTTTTAAGTACATCTACATGCCATATCCCCAGGAGGGTACATCAGATGGATGGTGAACAAATGTAAACTCCTTGTAGTGGAAATTACACAACGTGTACTCATCCAAATTATGTATATTTATTAAAAATTATTATTATATTATAAAAACCCTTGAGACGTGTACCATAGTATAGGCATAAGGTTATGGCACAACAAGTGATTGGTCTTATATATATATATGTTTAATTTTAAAACTGAGTAATTTTCATTTATAATCATTTGGTAGTTATGAATGGGAATTCACAGTGTTTCCTCAAATGTACAATTCACGTAAAAATATAATTTTAAATGTATTTATTTGTATAAAATTAGGATGGATATGAAACTTGAGGAAATTCAGAAACGGTTTTAAGATAAAAGGATTGATTAATTAATGATAAATAATTTATTCGATCATTATTTATTTTAAACAAGAATGACTAAAGTATTGAATGATAGTTTTATTTATGCGTAAATATCATTTCATGCATGGATGATCCAGAGATAGACCAAGACCATTGTATGTGAATGGGGACTTTTAATTTATTTTTTTAATTTAAATTTTATGGCATGTGAGCGTTCTCCTCATTAATTTGTAGGGAAAGATTCCCCATGGTTTATTTTATTTAAAACACCATTTTACCCCTTACCTGTATGTGAGAAAAAAGAATATGTAATGGATGGAACTCCTAATCTAGTGGAGGTGGTTCAGGTTAGGAGGCAAGGTGAAACCAATCCCACAAGATACAAAGGTGGACAGGTGGAAAGATGTAAACACAAACCCAAAAGGTTTACAGTGTTTCTCCCCTAGGTCGTGGGATAGTTTATCAAATTCTAGATAAAAAACTAATTGAAAACGCTATTGATCAAACCATTTATGTCATTTCTGTCAGTTTCATGGTTTATTTATTGGGGTGTGTTGTCATGATCAAACAATTAATTAATTAAACAAGCATGCTAGATGGATCTAAAATAAGTTTGGATTTTTCATAACATATTATCTTAGACACGGTTATTTACTTAAGTATATCCCATATAATATTAACAATCCTGAAATAAAATATAATAGAATGTAAATACTTGAATAATGATAAAATCCTTCAAAGAAATATTATGTTGGTATAGCCTTCTATAATCTTAGATAGAATCGAACCACAGTTCAAAGTGCTTGACCAACCCTAGTTGGGGTGCATTCAATTATCGGGGAATTATAATTCCAGGTTTTGGGTTGACGTGACTTGGTTCACATCAAGGTTTGACTACAATATCCATACATGGTGTGACCAATAGGCCAAGGTTGAGTAATTCCAAAATAAAAGGATTTCAGGATTGGGGAGTCTACTCAATGGATCAAGGAGCTATGAGTTAATGCATTTGGAATTTGTAATTAATACCTAAAACTCAAAATGTTTCTTGATATAACCCTAGTGAGGGTAATGCGAAGGCCAATATGTATCCTTTCCACCAGAATATTTAGGAAACCAAATATTCTGAAGTCAGTGGTGAGGGATATTGGATTTCGATAAAATAGTGGGAGAATAATAAGTATTAATTTATTTATTTATCTCAGTTTTATCATAATAAAGTACTAAACCTATTCTCATCTAAATTTTTAGAAACTATACAAAAAATGACATCAAAAATATCATTGTGAACCATACATGGGAAGGAATACCTTCTCACCATCACCAATTACTAATATTGGTAGAGGCGTTTACGCATCATCCATTGCCACAAGAGGAAATTGTATGTGCTGGAAGGGCCTATTAAAGTTCTGGTTGGGAAAGATGCCAGTTTTGAGGAACTATCTCTCTATATGAAACATCTAAATGATACCATAGATGTACAATGTTTCTTGCTATCAGCAATTTCTAATGATCTATTGGAGGAACATGAAAACATTGATGTTTAAAGCATGATGTCTCACCTTAATGATCTCTACCAAGATAAGGCGGGACTGGAGAGATATAAGATCTCAAACACTTTTTTTAAAACTAATCTTGGATGGTCTCCTCCATCTAGGACTCAAGTAGTCAACCTTATTTTCTACATTGGACACCTGGACATCATTGGGAATAAGTTCTCGGATGAGTTTTGTACAGATCTCATCCTATCATCACTGCCCAAGACCTTCTCTTTCATTATTGTCAACTATAACACAAGAAACACTGAGAAGAGTATATTGGTACTTCTGACCTTAATTCACCCGGTAGATAAGGATATGGGGTGGGAAAAAACCACAGTCCTTAAGGTGAATATTAAAATTAAGGAAAAGGAAAAGGATTCGAGGACTTATAAATGGTCTGAAGACCCTGAGCACCGTCCCCCCAAGAAGGGGAAGATATATATGTAGGGAAAGGAATGAGAAATGATATGTTTTGAATGTGGAAAGAAAGTCCACTCAAAGAGGAACTGCACCCAAATGTGTGGGGATGCTAAAGATTCATTTTTTATTGAGTGTAATCTTTCCATTTCTACACATTGGGTATTAGATACAGTTTGTGGGGCTCACAGGTGTATTCAAATACAGGAACCAAGTGGATTTAGAATTATTTCTTCAGCAGAGTCTGATCTTCAAGATGCAAATTTCGTGAGAATGGCAGCGTTAGCCATTGGAGATTAACACCTCTCATTTCCAACTAGTATGATTTTATATTAACATAACTGTTATTATGTACCTAGTGCTTCCAAAAACAAAATTTTTGTACCATGTTTGGATATGGATGGATTTATTTTCTTGTTTGGAAATATGGTTTGGTAATTTTATAATAACAATGTATTTTTTGTTAGGGTGAATTTAAATAATTGTTTTATGTATTTAATTACAAAAACCAACTGTGGGAAATCGAAAATGAAACATACACACCTAACTCATACAACACCCAGTAGTGGAATCACCATCTCAATCCTATAAATGAGAAGCGTTGGACAATTCTATGCCAAGATGGATATTTAGACTCTACTGAGATAAAACCACTTGATAGATTTCATTCTTGTTTACAAGGTAAAATGGCCAAGACACATTTTGGGGGATAAGGTGAAAGGTCCATAGAGCTTCTAGGATTGGTGCAAATAGATATGTGTGGATCACATCCAGTAAAATCTAGAGATGGATATTCGTACTTCATTAATTTTACTGATGATTTAAGTGGATATGGATATGTCTGCATAATGAGAAATAAGGCAGAATACATATTGAAATTTTTTGAATTCCATAATGAAGTTGAGAAACATATTGGTAAGAAGATAAAGATGCTTCAATTGGATTAAGGAGGAGAATACCTGAACCCAGAGTTCATCGATCTTCTACGGGAGTATGGGATTCTATCTCAACTCACTTCTCCTAATACACCATAGTGGAAAAGATTTAGTTAATGTAGGAACAAACCCTTGTTGGACATGGTGAGGTCGATGTTGAGTAATGCAGATCTTCTACTTTTATTTTCGGGATATGCATCATAGACTGCATCATACACATTAAACCCAGTACTAACAAATGAATCAAATGGAATTCCCTCTGAGTTTTGGAATGGAATGAAACCCATTTTGTCACACACACACATGTTAGGGGATGCAAGGAATTTGTTAAGGCCTTCTCAGGTAACAAAATCACATCCCAGGGTATAAAGTGTATCTTAATAGGATATACCATTAAAATGAAAGGATATTACCTATATAACCCTTTAGAAAAGAAAGTGACTGTTTCTAGACAACCCATCTTTCTCGAGTGGGATCACATCCTAAAAAAGGATAGTGGGTGAATGATTGACTATTAAAAGTTTGATGCCCAAGATACACAAGTTTTGGTAGTATAAATAGTTCTACAATTCCCCATGGAAGTGGTTCCAGAAACATGAGTACTGCGTAGGAGCTCAGGAAAGGTAAGGGAACTAGAGAGATTTAGTTTCCAAGTCACCAAGGATAGTGAATCATTACCATTGGACAATGATGAACCTATATCCTATAAGGAATTAGTAGAATGCTCAGAAGTTACAATATGGCTAGAAGCTATGAATTATGAGATATATTCAATGTTTCAGAATGATGTACGGGTCATCTTTATGAGCAAGTTGATGTAAAGCCTATTTGATGCAAATGGGAATTCAAGAGAAAAATAGTCATTGAATGACATATTAGAACCTATAAAGTAATGTTGGTAGCTAAAGGATTCATACAACATCAAGGAATTGATAATGATGAAACCTTTTCACTAGTTTTGATGTTTAAATCCATAAGAATCATTCTTTCCATAGCAGCTAACCATGACTAAGAGATTTGGAAATTGGATGAAAAAATTGCCATCATTGACAGGAATATTCAGGAAGCAATCAATATCACACAACCATAAGGGTTTTTGACACTAGGTGAAGCCATATGAATTTACAGGTTGCAGAAATCCATTTATGGATTAAAGAAATCATCTAGGTTGTGGAACATTCGATTTGATGAAGCAATAAAAGAATTTGGTATCATTATAAATGAATGAAAGCCATGTGTTTATAAGTGGTTTATGGGGAATATGGCCATTATCCTATTAGTATATATTTATGTCATACTACTTATTGGATACCATGTACCAGTCATACAGTCAGTTAAGGACTGGTTGAACAAGTGTTTCTCTATGAAGGACTTGGGTGAATCATCCTACATTATAGTGATCAAGATCATTTCTGATAGATCCAAGAGGCTACATGGACTATGTTAGGGATATATACGTTGACAAGATACTAAATACATTTAGAATGGAACAATACAAGAAGGGATTGGTTCCAGTTTCACATGGTCAACATATTTCTTTGAAACTGTGTCCTCAGACACAACAATAGAAAGATAGAATGAGTAAGATCCCATTAACATCGTCTATATGATCTATTATGAATGCCATGTTATGTACCAGGCATGATTTTTCCTAGGAACTGAACATGGTAGGAATATATCAATAAAATAAAAGAGAACAGAATTGGACTGAGGTCAAGACTATATTTATAATTTTTAGAAGAACTAATGATATGTTCCTGGTGTTTGGAAGAAATGAGGAGCTTATCATCAGAGGGTATGTTGAGGCCAGTTTTTAGACTGATTAAAATGATCTAAAGTCACAATCTAGATATGATTCTTGTCTTAATAGAGGATCTGCAAGCTGGAAGTTTTCAAAGCAGTATGTTGTTGCCGATTCTACAGTGGTGTCCGAATGTATAGTGGATTATGATGCCACAAAAGAAGCCATCGGGATTCAAAACATTGTCTAGGAGCAAGCTGTTGTGCATAGAAGTAAAGATCATATCATGTTGTAATGTGATTATTCTACAGTGGTGGATCATGAAAAAGAACCAAGGTCACATCAATGGAAAAAGCATATACTCTGGAAGTATAACCTCTTGAGGGATTTTTATCAAAGGGGTGACACTTCAGTTAAAAGAGTGTCCATAGAAGAGTACGTGGTGGAACCCGTGACTAAAGGCCTATCTCAGTAGAATCATGAACATCATGTGAGAGATAGAAAGTGTATTTTTATTAGCTATTGGCTCTAGTCCAAGTGGGAGTCTATTGGAGTTGGTGTCTCGAACCAAATACTTTGTACATTATTCATTAATAAATACCTTATCACATCTTGATTGTTCTTTTGTGTGACAATGCATATGATAATGTCCAAATGATAGTTTTTTCATTAAAGGGTCACAACGGATCCCTACTATGATGAGAACCTAGATGATTCATAACACTTTTATTGAATATATGTCATATGGCCGGATGATGTAATTTGATGGCCACAAATAATACAATCCATTATGGGTGAGAACTCATAAATCATTTAGGCACCTTTTCATGGTGTGCACCATTGGTAATATCCATGAGGATATTATAAGAACGTGACCCGCCTGTAGGAAATCCTCATTTCATAGTGTCATTGTATGTTCCTATCTGCCGATGTGTGTATTGGTCCGTAGTCCTTAATAATAATATTAATCGATATACAAACTCATGCACATAGATGTATTGACGAAAACTATGATGATAGATAGTTCGAAGCAAGGTAGGATACGTTGGGTGTGTCATGATTAATATTGCATTAATAGATAAAGAATGAAATGATTTTTCCCTTCAGATCCATAATGGATGTAGATATCATAGGCCCTTTGATGGAATTGATATAGCCTTAATAAACCCATGGCCATGGTGTGGAATGGGAAAGTTCAATTCTGGAATGTCAATGAATGAATAATTGAGCACATGGGTTGATGGCACTGGCATGCAACCTGCTTGATTCGAGATATCAAGACAATGGGATTACATTAAACTGTATGAATTCATAATAGGTGACGCGTAATTGTATCATTAAATTATTTCTCTATGGGTGTCTTGGCATGTTTCTAGATGCTATCCTTGGACATTAGGCATGCTCCACCTTAATCCACTGAAAATGAGGCCAAGAGGGTCACACACAAAGTGTGTCCAAGTATGTTGGTTAAATATTAATTTTACAAGTTAAATAAAGATTATTCCCGATTGTGGTTTAATTATTATTTAAGGATGCCTAATCTTATTTATTTCGACACTAGATATTCAACAGAATATATTTATGGGGAAATAATATATTTATTGGTGAGTAATGCAGTGATATTTGTTTAAGAAATAAATATCCATTATTCATGGTCTAATAAATGTAGTGGAGAAAATATAGAAAAATGGAAAAATAAAAGTACATGCCATGTATAATAAATATACATTCCATGTATTTTTTCTGGAAATTTATGAGAAATAATATTATTTATTTAATTAAATAATATTAGGTTTAATTCGATGGGGGAATGTCATGTAATAATAATATTCAACAGTTATTATTAGACATGGGGTATTAATAAGAATTAAATTAAATGAATAAATGCCTCCAGGAAATTGATTCATTTTATTATTCTATGAAATTAAAAAATCACAATTATATATTTCTCAATAGCCCAGCAATTTTTTGGTGGTAGTCCAAAACATATTTGAAATGCTACCAGGGAAATAAGGAATTAATTTTCTACCCTGAACACTCTCACGCGATGAGAGAGAGATCCACCTCCACCAGATCAAGGTGATCGAAGGCAGACATCGCAAGAAAATTCATTTTTGTGCTTCCAACCAGAGATCCATTTGGTAACCTCCTGAGATATGTGGAGCATATGTGGATCACTGCTAGAGGAATCCTACACTTGGATTATATGAAAAAATGACAAATCACATCAGATCATGATAAGAAACATCCACGAAGAAAAAATTCAATCAAGGTAATTCATGTTAATTAATTAAATTGATTATAACAAACATATCATTATCCTATCTTTAGCCCTAGCACTCCCCTCTTTCTTTTTCATTCATCATTCTATTCCAATGATCCGACGATTTATTATCGTGACATATATCGGATTGATCCTTTTTAAAGTTAAAATTTAAGTTGGTTGAACCGTCCAACGCACTTCTTCTATGCCTGAAACCTACATAACCCTCAATATAATTAATTACCTATCATCCCACATTTTCAGCTAGAGGTAAGATCAGTCTATAAATAATCTTATTCTTGTTATAACTAGTATACTTAGGCAATATTCATAATTCTAGAGGTCAATACATGGTTCTTAGGCTTTCTAAAATATGTTCTTCCCACATGATGATAGGATACATAACATGGTATTTAATGAAATTTTTTCATATTTACTTTTGCTATACATTTGATAAATAGGAATCCTCATTAATGATTAATCCTATATTGAATACATCTATACCATATATGTATGATTGTAAAATCCAGATTACTTGGTTTTCTGGATGGAAAATATGAAAATTTACCAATTTCTATTTACTAATGAGAATTAAATAGAAAAAATCATATAAATAAAACATTTCTTATTAAAATAACACCCTCTCTATATAGAAGGATTCAAAAACTGATTAGTTTTAGGGTATCTAATACCATATTAGTATATGGATGATATTCAAAAATACATCATAAAACTATTAGAGAGTCATAAAATGGGAAATGATTCAACCTAGAAGGGTGATGTGTTCCTAAAATATAATAATCACAACCAATATGATATCCTATGTATTATTGGGTTTTAAAAAATAATTTACCCCTTCCATTGGAATGTAGGTCAGTACCCTCTTATAGATGTGGGAGCAGTTGAGAGTTTCTATTAGAGAAGAAAATAGTAAACCTAATGTGAATGATTATGAAAACATACATAAAACCCCACAATAAATAATTATAGATTATATATCTCTAAAATAATATAATAATGGTGAAGCTGATGTGGATGTGTTGAATGAAAAAACTACTATATCATTATAGGTATTGGGTATCATGTCTCATAATCCATGGGCATTCCATCCATCATCATTTAAAGGAAACATATGGTCCAAGGGGTAATTTTTACATAATATCTAGAATAGTAATCATAAAATATTTTTCATTTTTATGAGTAAATTATTATTTGAAATGTATCAAAATAATATGGTTATAAAAAACTAACTAAATTATGGTCATTGAGATGGAAATCCATACCAATACATGAGTATCATTTCCATTTTCAGTGATCTTTATATAAATAATGTGACTATTATTTTATACTCTTATTATGTTAATAATATCATAAATATCATATAAAATCATAAAATAAACTTATAAATGTCTTTGATGTGATGTGCGGACAAAAAGAATCACATCAATTTGTGGTGGTTGCAGTCCACATGTAGTAACGAAAGACATTCTTAATTTTCTATTAATTGAATGGAAAGAAGGTAAAGGATACATTGTCTTTTTCAGAATGATAAATATGTCATGTATATCATATATAAACGTTATTTTCATTATTATAAAAATTATTGATAGACGGTCATGGAAAACAAATTACATCCGTTCGTGAGGAGGTAGTTTGTTGTACACATGAATGATGAATTACTTTCCTATTTTATTGAGGATGAAATAGATATATGTAATGAAACTATGAAAATAAAATATTATTTTATGTAGTATACTATATTTATTATTTTATCATGGGTGAAGATGTTTTGAGGGACTTGTACGAAGAAACAAAACTAAATAATTTAGATAAAAACATTAAATATTTTTTGGAAAACATTATTTTCATAAAATCCAAACACCACAATGATTTGTATTAATCCAAAAAAAATGATATATAGAATTATGTTATAAATTATTGTAATTTATTTTGATTTATTGGTTGAACTAGAATGGATATGATTTGATGAAATAAGAAGAATATGTTGTCACGACCCGTCCACTAGGGCCCATATCATGACTACCCCAAGCCCGCCTTCCATACTCTAGGGGAAGGATACTAGCACTAGAAAGGCGTATACCTAAAACAGGAATGCATTTCCTTTTTAAATAGTATAGACACACAGTCAAATAACACAACAAGAAGCAACCACTAAATAATCTGTTGTAGTAAATGTTTTCAGAATGTAAAGGGTCTGAATACATGCCCAAATGAACAATACAAGTACAAATGAAAAGTAAACATAGAAATGAAAGGGGGAAATAGATTTTGGATTTTCCACTAAGGATCCTACATGAGTTATAGTTACAACTCACAATTATTAGTCCTTATGTAACATCAAACAAAATGGACCACCTCCGAGCACTATCTAGTCCTAGCTCCCTCAGTCTCGATCAATGTTGTTCGTTGTCTGCACAAGACACAACAAGGGGCAGGTGTAGCCCATGTAGGGTGGGTATAATGATACTCAGTATGGACCTCGACACCCCTATATGTCTCTCAGACTTCCACAATGGAAAACCCACCATGCAATACCTCCATCTCAAGCACGAAGCGTTAGACATATTCCCTACATAGGTATATGCCCATACATATTCCTATGTTGAAAGATATACTCATCTCATGAATGAGGGAAAAATACCATGATGCTAACACCACAAAGGTAGAAGTATGGCACATATAACACCATGAAGATATAAGTACCACATAGGTAACACCACGAAGATAACTCCAGGAAGGCCACACCACAAAGGTAACAACACAAATATAGAGGTACCACACAGGTAAGGCCATGAAGATAGAAGTACCAAACATGTAACACCATGAAGATAAAACCACAAAGGTAAAGTATTATCTCACAATTAGGTATAACTTAGGTATAGAATTACAGATGATTATTCATAAGCTAGATCATATTATTCTATTATGTGAAATTGTTTCTAACACACACATGATTAATAGGTAATATAGAAGACTGACCCACACAATATTGGTGTACGACGACCCACACAGGATCACTAAGAGTAGACCAATACAAGATCTGATAGACGCTGACACTTAAGATCGATAGATGCTGACCCACTTTGGATCGATGTTATTTCATCACATTACTGCCTGCCACAGGATTCCTATCACCTAGTGTGATCTTGCTCTATGGAATCTACACCATGATATATTGTACATACATAGACTACTACTATTCTCTACAAAAGAAGTAACCAAATAGACCTCCATGTCGCAAGTATTACAAAGCAATAGACGGTGCGTCAATTGGACGTCTGGTCTGTGAGTTATAAGTGTTTTAGTCTTGAGGGCCCGGATGGATTCAGGTTCGATCAAACCCAGCCGTACTCCAACTACTTTAAATAATCATGTATAATATTTTAAATGGACTGTCTCGATCCTATTATACCAGCACTATAGACATTTCATCAAATGATTTTCTGGTTTTCAAGATCTGACCCTTTCTGTGTTTTTGGATCTAGTTGGGGCCTAGTCTGGTCCGACATGGTCAGACTGACCGGGCCCAATCTGGGCTGGGGTAGGCCCTGGAAGGCCTGATCTTAAGGGGGCCCGAAAAGAAAGGGGAAATCCCATCCCGCATAGGGGTGGCATGACTCGAAAGGGGGCTGCTCGACCAGCAAGGGGGTACGACCTACTGATTTGGCCCACTCTGTGGTCTACCCTATCCAGGGTAGTAGCAGGGAGACCCCCAGTCTCCCGAATGGTCCAAAGGTTGTTCAGCATGTGAAGCAATGATACCATGTGCACTCTGCCTGGTCTCCATGGAACTCGCTAGAGGTGTGGTTTCTCTTCCACTACGGCTTTTGATGCTGTCCCTTGATCACCGGTAATGCGCTGGTCACACCGCCGTCATCTTCCCCGACTGATTGTTGTGTAGATACCTCCTCCACCCAACGCGACATCAGCTATGTCCCCATGATCACTGGTGGTGCATGATGCTGGGCCACACCTCCTTCATGGATGGATGGTTCCAGCCACTCAGCTGACTATAGAGTCATAGTTCCATGACCTCCCTTAGCGGCGTTCAAAGGAATTCTTACTCCATCGTAGCAGGTTGGTACCATCGCCTCATCGGTATTCCTTGGAGAATTCAAGGGTAGCAAGGTAGCGGAGAGTATTTGTTAGGTTTGTTAGGGCCACTCCCACAAAATTAGCTTATAATCTTGAGGATGATTAAAGTATTCAATAATCACTTGAATTTAACAAAAAATAAAATCCCCACATCATGAAAAATGTAGGACGTCCACGATCGCGGAAGTTTCAGAGTACGTCTTTCCCATGACATGCTTCCAACGATGACACTCGTATGTCATACATTGGTTCATGGTTCAGTGTCACCCTTCTCCTCCCACTAGATCTGACTCTATTCTCTAAGGGTTTCAAATCATCTCACTTTTTCAGCACTTCATTTCTGGGTGAAATAGTGCCGATACCTCTCCCCAAGCTTTATATAAATAGGAGAGGGGTAGGGTGTCTAGTTCTTGTAGGATTTAAGAGTTTTCATTAATTAGAAACCTTCCTCATTCCCAATGATGTTGTTACATAGTATTGAAGTGTCAATCCATTTAATTTCTTGAAACATCATTGGTCCCACGTTGCCGCTTGTTGGTTGTAGTAAAAGAAATAAATCAATCAAATAACAAAGTTATTTTATTTATACTTTTAAAAAGTCCACTCATCTACCAACTTATCCAGTCCTATTGCTATCGAATAGAAGTCCCACTTAAGAGAATCCCGACACTTCAGATTCAACAGTGCCCTTTGATTTTTAATTGAATCACCGGTTCAATCATTTTAAAATTCCGCTCGTGCCTTTACTGAACGCACCGTAAATAATGTCCTGAAATTCATTTCTGGCACACTGGGGCTCGGGATCATGCACCATCAAATTTCAAAGACTTGTAATAATACCATATAATATAAAAAAAATTACATGGAAAATCAGGGACTTTACATTCTCCCTATCTTATGGATTTTCATCCCCAAAATCCACATTATAGAATAAGAAAACCAATGTGGGTACTGAGCACAAATCTGAGTCTCCCACTGCCATGTTCTCTCTTAGAGGTTCTCGTGCTACCATCGAACACACAATATAGGTATCGATTATCCACAAAGTACCTGGTCTTGTCGATCATCAATCTCTAGTATAACCTCTATAAACGTCACCCCATCATCAAATTCCAGTTCGTCGTGGTCGATGACATGAGATGGGTCCGGCACATATCTCCTCATCTAGAATATGTGGAAAATTACCTTCACCCTCTCTAGCTACAGTTCAAATGCCTTGTGATATGCCACCTCTCCTATCCTCTGAAGTATAAAAAATGGTCTGATAAACCATGGTGATAACTTGTCTCCATGGCCAAATCATAGTAAACCTCGTTGAGGTTAGACCCGTCTAAAGAAATGGTCTCCCTCCTCGAACTGCAATGTTCTCCTCCTCCTATCATCATAAGGCTTTTTTCTACTTTGTGCAGCCTTCATCCACTCCTAGATGATCATCACCTTCTCAGTGGTAGCTTGTATAAACTCTAGACCCATAAGTGCTGACTCCCCTGGCTCCATCCAACATAGAGGTGATCTGAAAGTTTGACCATTTAGGGCATCAAATTATTCCATACCGATGGTGGAGTGATAACGGTTGTTGTATGAGAACACCACCATGGTCATGTGATCCTCCCAACAATGACCAAAATCTAGGACGCAAACATGAATCATGTCCTCCAACATCTGAATGGTCTTCCCCTTCTGACCATCAACTTAAAGATGAAAGGCGATCCTCAAATGTAGGAGAGTCATGAATGCCTCCTGTAATCCCTTACACATTCAATATGTGAAACTTGAATCACATTCATAGATGATCGTTAATGGAAACCCATGAAGTCGCACAATCTCCTATACATAGAGTCATCCCAACCCCTCAACTGATATCTGCTCTCAGATAGGTAGGAAGTCGGCCGACTTGGTGAGTTGGTCAATGATCACCTAGTTGGAATCATGTCCCCATGACATTGGTGGAATCCCTGTTACAATTTCCATGGAGATACTATCCCACATACACACCGACAACTCTAGTGGTTGTTCAAATCCTGCTCGAACTTGATTCTTGGCCTTTACATTCTAACTATTGTGGAATTATGAATCAAACTCTGGAAAAACATTCTTCATCCCTTCCCACTAGTGCTAATGTTGGAGGTCCTGGTTCATCTTAGCCACACTAAGATGTAATACCAGAGGGCACATATGGAAATACCTCAACTCCTACAATTGTAGAGCCACCATTTCCATGGTACTACCTTTGAAGAACATGATGTTCTCCCCATATTTAGAAAATCCATCAGGTGCATGTCGGAAGTATATCATAGCACCTCGATCCTCATAGTCAATGTCCCCTAGCTGCGCCTCCATGACTCGCTAAAGGAGGGTGGTAGTGACTGTCATATATTAGAGGTAAGCTACCCCATCTCTATCCATGAATGATATCTACATCACAGATAGCATCTATGTACCATCACTCAACAACTATATACTAAACCACCCACTAAGATCATCTACTACTACATTACCCATCCTAGGAGTATATACTATCTCAAAGAAATTGTACTGGAGGAACTATAGCCATCATCATTGTCTCATGTTCAGGTCCTTCTGAGATAAGATATACCTGATACTCTTTTGATGAAAGTAGACTGTTAAAGGTTCGCCCATCAAGTAATGTCACCACATCATCAGGGAGAAGACCACTTCTTCTAACTCCAGTACATGGGTAGTTTAGTTCTTCTCATGTTGTCGCAGCTGCCATGAGATGTAGTTGATCACTTCTCGCTCCTACTTTAGGACACACCCAATTTCGGTCCCTGATGCGTCACAATAGAATAAATATCCAATGCCCTCTTCTGGTAGCTTCAATATGAGGGCATTCTCTATTAACTGCCACATCTCTTGCAAACTTTTCTGGTATATTTCCATCCATACGAAGGGTTTTCCCTTCTTCATTAATGCTGACAAGGGCTCCAATACTCTGGGAAAGATAGGCATGAATCTCATGTAGTTTCTAGCCAACAACAATAAAATTCGAACCTCGGTCACACTCTTGGATGGATCTCAATCATGAAAAACCTATATCTTCACTAAATTAAATTCAACACCATCCTTCGAGATAATGTTTCCCAAAAAGTGGAAATCTCATATCCAGAACTGGAACTTCGAGATCTTACCATATAGCTGGTGCTCTCAGAGTGTATCCAGAACTATCTACAGATGATAGGCATGCTCCTTTGCTGATGCTGAGTATATCGAGATTTAATCTATGAATACAACCATAGTCTGATCAAGGTATATCAAGAAGATATTATTCATGTGTCCCGTGAACAATTCAGGGGAGTTATTCATGCCGAATGGCATCACAAAGAACTCATACAGGACATAGTGACATTAAATGTTGTCTTCTGTAATCCTCGTCTCGTATCCTAAGATGATGATAACCCTATCTAAGGTCTATCATTGAATACCAATGATCTCCCTTCAGTTGATCAAAAAGATATTCAATCCATGGAAGTAGATACATGTTCTTCATGGTCACTTGGTTCAGGCACTGATAGTCCACATAGAGTCCCAATCTACGATTTTTATCTGGGAGATCAAAATTGGGGCTACACACGGAGTAACAATAGGCATTATGAACCCATTATTCTATAAGTCCTCCAACTGTACTCGTAACTCACAAAGATCTTCAAGAGCCATTCGAAATGATGGTGTAGATATCAGGGGCGTCCTGAGATATTGGTTGATGTAAAATTCAACCTCTCTATGTGGAGGTAGTCCTAGAACATCATTAGGAAAGACATCAGAATAATGGTCCACCACCACAGGATAGCTCTAACTCTCAACATCTACTACTTTGAGGGTAATGATAGCTAACTTATGTGTGATCGGCTGCACCCTCCCCCAGTTAAGCCCATCCTATGATTTAAAAATTCCGTTCAAGCCGGTGAAGGGAAATCGGGACCCATCTTCGCGAATACACCACACATTATGCATAATATAGTCAAAATAGGCATGGATTGTGGATAACCTGTCAATACCCAAGATGACGTCGTAAGGTCAGGACACCGAAACTAGAATATTCCAAATGAAACTCTCGCCTCCTAGAGTAAGCTCAAACTATTGGCACCAATGTTTAATCTTCGAATCCCCTCTATAAGTGTCTTTTGCTTTAAGGATCGATCCAACGGCTCCACTAGAATCTTCGATCTCCTAATGGGGGTTCTGGAAATAAAAAAGTGACTAACAACTATATCTATAAGTACATCAGCTAACATGATGTAGATAAAGATCATACCTATAATCATCTCTGAAGCACCATGGTCATAGGATTTAGTTGCCTGGAGCTGAGCTCGTCCCTATCCACCTGCTCCCTATGGTCGAGGTGGACCACATGGAGGTGGTTACGATAGAACCTCGAATCGTCACCCACTGCCCTCTAACTGGTCAGATCCACTTCTACATCTGACTTCTTCCTACAGACCTCCCCGATCAAATCACAGCCTCTACCTCGGTGGTCCATCGACCGTATAATGGTCATCCATACGGTGGGTCAGGCAGTCAGGAGCCATGTGACCCTGCCCACTGCACGAGTAGCACTAGCTACTATTAATATTTCCTCCTCTCTCCCATGATCCCTGCAAAAATGACACTAAATCCTGATTTCTTCCCCCAGAAGGTCATTCCCTTTTAGGCCCCTATGACATCCATCTACTGCTTGCTACAAATCACTCTACTACCTGGTGTCCTATGGTGGCTCTCGCTATCTGTTCCTGCTCAACTAGGAAGCTCTCCACCAAAAGTGCTCACTCTAGCACCCTAACCTATTTTAGAATGCTGAGTGATATCATCGATGATATAATCTCTCAAAGGAGACCCTTATCAATGGTCTAAGCCCTGAATAAAGGGTATCATACCATTTCGGTGGATTAGCGGGAGAGATCCGTGAACCTCACCAAGTATTGTGCCATAATCATGATGCCCTACTTTAAGTGAAGCAGCTCCTACATACACACTGAGCATAGAGTCACGATGACTAATCCGCCTTGAAAAGGCTCTCAAAGTCCACCTAGAAGAGTGCCACCTCATTGTGTATCTGGAGTGTAAAACTCCACCATCACCCAGCTGCTCCATGGAAGAGACTATTAACATGGATCACCATCTGATTACCTGGTGTCCCCATTAGGAGAAAAACTCCGGCCACTGCCTCCATCCAGTCCTCAGCCGCCTGTGGGTCCATCTCAACTCATATCCTTGGAGGCTTCTACCACTGGAACTTTTGAAACACGCTTAGTTTGTGTGCATCCTCTACTGGTGGGGCTGGTGGAAACGGTTTCCCTACAAGAGGAGGTGCTGCTGGTACACCACCCGAAGGTGCTAACACCATAAGAGGCACCTACATCAAGGCCTCATGACTCGGTTGACTGTCATCTCATAATTTCATTAGAATATTTTCTATCCATCTACGTGGAGGCATCCTAAAAGAAAACAGGTGTGCAATGGTCAACATGTTATACCTGGGGAGCTGACTAAAAGAGATCCGATAAAATCCTTTCAAATCCACATGAAATCAGTGTCTCCGTGCACTTAGTCAGAAATCAGAATTCATGGTTCTGGTTTACGGATATGTCGGCCCCCTAAATAACACTTGATTACCCCATGCTGATAACCACACTCATTAAACATAACACAATTACCACATAGAAAATATCAGAGTCCTTGTTCATCGTTAGAACCGACTCCTCTGATACAACATTGTCATGACCCGTCCCCCAGGGCCCATTCCTTGACTACCCCAATACCACCATCCATAGGCAAGGGGATTGAAACTATCTCTAGAATGGTGTATCCCTAAATCATGAAGGAATTTCATTTTTAACCCGTACAGACACACAGTCCATGAACACAACAAGAAGAAACCAGGAAGTAATATGTTGTAGTAAAATTGTGCTGAAAGTAAATGGGCCTGAATTGAAGGCCAACTAAAAACTAAAAGTACAACTGAAAAGTAAAAATACAACTAAAAAGGTGGAAATAGCTTCTGGATCACCCACCGAGGATCCTACCTGATGGGTAGGTACATATAACGATCAGTAGTCTCTATGTCACGTCACGCCAATTGGTCCACCTCCGAGCACCGTCCTGTCCTAGCTCCCTCAGCCTCAGTCAATATTGTCTATCATGTGCACAAGACAAAACAAGGTGCAGGCATAGCCCATGAATGTGGGAGTAGAACGTTACTCATTAGGGACCCCGATAACCCAGTTGGTCTCCAAGAGTTCCAGAAAGGAAAAACCACAAAGCAAACCTCCATCTCAAGCACGAAGAAATTAACATAAACTCTACTTAGGTATATGACTATACATATACCTATGATATCAACATATAATCATATCATACATGAGGGAAAAATATCAGGAATGTAACCCCGTGAAGGCAGAAGTACCACACAGATAACACCACAATGATTGAAGTTCCACATAAGTAACACTACGAAGATAACACCATGAAGGTAACATGCCGAAGGTAGAATTACCACATAGGTAACGCCAAGAAGATAGATGTACCAAACATGTAACACCTTGATGATAACACAACCAAGGTAAAGACTCAGTTCACAATCAGGTATAACTTATGTAGAGAAATACATATGATTTTTCACAATCAATATCATCTTATTCTGTTAAGAGGTACTGATTTTTACCCACACGGGATCGATAGGTAATAATCCCCACTGACCCACATGGGATCTCTCTCACAAAGGATTGGTGTGTGCCAAACCACACAAGATCGATGTGTGATAAACCACAAAGGATATGATAGATTCTGACCCACACTGGATCGATAGATGTTGACCCTCTTAAGATCGATGTTTAATCTTCACGTTATAGCCTACCACAACCTTTCTGATACCTAGTGTGCTCGAGTTCCATATAATCTACCCCTAAAGATATCAGTCATACCTCTACTTCCACAATGACCCCTAAAGGAGTAACCCAAAATAATTTCATGTCGTATGTGTTCGAACATGATAGACGGTGCATCAATCAGATGCCATCTCTGTGAGTGAAAAGTGTTTTAGTTCCAAGAGCCTGGTGGGTTTTGGGTTCCATGCAACCTGGTCGTACTCCAACTATTTCAAAAACTAAATTGGAGTATTCCAAAAGGAAAATCTCGATCTACGGATGATATAGATGTAGAATCTTCATCAAACAGGTGTTCTTTCCTCAAGATATGACACTTTAAATGTTTCTGGGTCTGGTCCCACCAGGCCATACCGACCCGACCCGATTTGGGTTGGGCTAGGCCACGGTGGGCTCGACCCAGCCCGTAAGGTGGTGTGGCCCGTAGTTCCGGCCCATGGTGGGGTCTTCCGTAGCCAACACGTGGGGGGAGGGGGTGAGACCCCTAGTCTCCGAAATGGCATGGAGGTCGTTAAGCTTGTGAAGCGGCAGCGCAACGTGGGCACCACCGCATCACCGCCGAACCCACCGGAGGCACATGTTCCGCCTCCACAACAATTTTAGTTGCAACCCCTTGCTCACTGGTGGTGCACTAGTTGTTCCAACCTCAAAATCCATGGTCGGTCTGTGTGACAGTCACCTCTTTCACCCACCAAGGCTTCAGTAGCAGCTCCTTGGTCAACGGCTGCCCGCAATGGAGCGTCGCACCTCCATTAGGGATGGTGGGTGATAAAAGCTCCACTATCTATCTTAGCTTAGTGCTTCGACATACCCTTATGGTCCAAGATGGCATGCCCCCTCCATCATATCCTGTTGCTGCTTCCATATCGGCGGTCTTCCATAGGGAACATAAGGGTACAAGGTAGTGGGGGATCCAGGTCGGGTTCATTAGGCTCACACCCTCCGCGTTAGCTTGTAATCATGAGGGAGGATTAAAGGATTCAATAATCCTTGGAATTTCAAAAAAATCAAATCCCTACCGCAAGAAAAATGGAGGATGCCGGTGATCGAGGAAGTGTCGGTGTTCTTCTTTCCAGCAACTTGCTTCCAATGATGTCGCTCATACGTCGTCCTTTGGGTCATGGTTTAGAGTCACCCATTAGATCCCAATGAAACTAGCTTAGTCCTCCAATGGTCTCTCATCTCAACACATAGTTAGCACTTCGTTTCGTGGTGATGAAATGTCGATACATCTCCCCATGCTCCATATAAATAGGAGAGGGAGAGGGTGCCTAATGCCCGTCAGATTTATGTGGGTTCATTAATTAGGAACCTTCCTCATTCCCAATGATGATGATACTTTGGATTGAAGTTTCATGTCATTTCATTTCATGACATATCACTGGTCCCATGTTGCCAATTTTCTATTGGAGGAAAAGGAAGAAATAAATCAAATTACAATGTTTTTTTATTTATTCTTTAAAAAGTCCCAAAATCTATCATTTTTTCCAGTCGTACTCCGGTCAAAGTGAAGTCGCCCTTTTTCAAATCCTGGAACCTTGGATATAATTAATCCCTCATATTTTTAATCAGAGCACCGGTTCAAAAGAGTGAAAATGCCACTCGTGCGTTTAGTGAATATACCTTAAAAAATTCAAATTCATTTCGGGTACATCAGGGATTGGAATCACATGCCATAAATTTTCAAAGACTTGTAATAATTCCATATAATTAAAAATGGTAATATGGAAAATCTGTGTCTTTACATATAAACCATTTTATATGTGAGGATAGAATAACTCTTGGTGTTTCTGTAATTATTAATTAAATATAAAATTATTTTTAATTACAAAATTCAAAAAGATTGTTTTTTTAGATTAAGATAATATTTATATAAATACCCACATAGAATAAAAATAATACATCTTTTGACTATATACAAACCCTTATAATTTTTTAAACCCCTTTAACTCTTAACTTGACAACATGGGTTTTTACTCATTTAGGGTCAGCATTGTTACTATAAAATGACATAAGAAATATATTGGATCAATGATGATATTTTCAACCTTATCCTAATAATATGGAAAAATTTAATAATTTTAATAATTTTATATCATTTAATAATATAATTTTTACTATAAAATATCCATATTTTTAATTTTTATAACTATTAAATAAATTCACATTATTAATATGAATAAATTATCAATAATTAAGGAAAACATATATTATTATATCCCAAAAATTTTATGGTAATCACTAAAATTTATTTGCCACATTATTTATCAAATAATATATTTATTTTAATATTTTTAATAACATTGATTCAATTCTTTAATTAATTGAATATTTACTTCATCGTGGTTCTGTAATAATTTAAGGGTACAATTTTTTCCATTAAAATTTAAAAATAATTTAACATGATTATGTTATACCATATAGATATAAAAATACAATCCATAGTCTAACAAACCATATAGATAAAATAATATTAAAAATAACTCACTTATTAAAAACATGAGGCTGACATGTTTGACATTTTTTAAATAAAATACATTAATGGTAATAATATCATTTGTGTACCCCCATTAATTCATAAATTCAACCATTGGATGATTTTTGTCGATATATAATAAATGAATTCGATTTATTATTGTTTTTTGGAAATTTTTTATTTCCTTTATTTTTATTTATAAATGAAATTATCCAATTTACCTTTTATCATTGAATAAAAAGTACTAATTTTACGATTAATATTGTCCAAAAACAAAAGGAATATAATTAAAAAATTTGGAACCACTCATTCCAAATATGAAATCCATTTTTTAAATTAAAAATATATATTTTCTAGAATTTAATTTAATATTTACCCATAATAACACAATTATTTTTTCCAGAAAAATGCTATTTATAAATTTTAAATGTATTTATACTAAATATTGGTATAAAATACATTTCAAAAATAATAATTGTTTTATTTAAATTTAATATTAACTAATCATAATTTTAATCTTATGAAAAAATTACCGTGAATATATTTAAAATTAAAATTCAGTTTTCAATAAAAATAACTATTAATCACTAATCATTAAAAAATTTGTATTTTCAAAAAATTATGAAAAGTAAATCCCATGGTAATTTTTAATTGTTGAATTTGAAAATGAACATCATTTTTAATAATAAAAAATAAAAATTTAATATTAATGGTTTAAATAAAATTTTATAAGAAAAGAGTATAATAAAACCATTTCCTCTTTGATATTTTTAGTAACATAATATATTTTTAATTAATATTTCTACATAATTAAAAAATACTAATAAATATTAAAAAGATTTATTATCAATATGTTGGGGGTTTTTATATGTTGGGACTTCATTTTACAGTTTGAAAACAAATTTTACCCTTTTTCATCTTTATTATATTTTTAAACATTAAGGATTTCCTAGGTGTAGTTTCATTTATAATTTATACTCTGAATATTTTAATTTAATATTTTATCTATGCTCTCGTTCTTTGATTTTTTTTTGTGTTTTTTCATTCCGATACATTAGGAAACATCCTTTAGTTTTAGTAAAATTCCTACTCATTGCTAGTCATCAGCCCCTATCAATTTGGTGGTTGGTTGGGGTTGTCACACTCTGCTTACTGCCTACCCAGGAGGGTTCTCGATGTGTATGGTAATCAAAATTATTGGGTAATTTCTGATAAAAATTGTTGATATAGTTTTTTGATATTCAATTGCATGTTTTTTTAATATGAACTATGGGAAATATGAAAGGTTAAATTATATTATATTAAATTGCGTAAAATGATTAATATCCTCTATTATGACTCATTAATTTATTTAATCATATGAGATTTTAGATAGTCAATTGTTATGAATGCATAGAATAATGTTAGAAATTATAACTAAATATTATTGAGTCTAGGATGTTTTTGCTTTTAGATTCTTTCAAATTCTCTCAAGGCATGGGATCTAAGAAGTGTGTTCACTATAGATATATACATTACCAAAATATGGGATAATCACTATAAAAATAAGTCCTAATGTTTCATAAATATATAAATATGAATGAAAATCATTATACATAACAATTATTGTTTGAAACAATATTCCTTGCATGTTTTGATAAAAAAAATTATTTTTGAGTTTTTTGAAAAAAATACTTATGGATTCAGTATTTGATGGAAAAAATTGAAATATATTTTATTCCATAAATTGAAATTTTTTATAAATGACTTTGATACATTATCAATTAAAATAAATTTTATTCCCATTTTTATTCAATATTGAGAAAAGATAATTCTCTTATCATTGATTTCTTATGAAATTATTATTAACAAATTACATGGATTGGTGGCACAAAACCTACCCATAGCATCATTAATATATATATTTTCTACAATTAAGAAATGAAAAATGAAATTCAATACTCAAAAGTTATGGGTGTACAAGATTATTGGAGCCTTGATAATTTCCATTGACGGGTGGAATGAGTGATCCACATGTTGAATGATGTTTCTGGGATGATTTCATGATTGTATTTTCTGATAAATTTTATTTCATCACTATTTTTTATAATTTTATCTATCTACTTGTGATGTTTTATATAATATCAAGATTATTAATTTTAAAATTATAATACGTTGTATATATTTTATAACACACAGCACCATGATTTATACGAATTGAGATATGGTTGAAAATAATTATAATTTAAATTTGATCATTATAACATATTAATATAATTAAAGGATATGAATAAGATTACATTCATTATTAATTATATATATAATTTTACATCTTAATAGAAATGTGTCGATTAATTATTAGGAAATAATAACTCACTTATTATTAAAGTCATTTTATGCCTTAGATAGTAAATTTATTCAAAAAATATTTATTTTCAATTTCTACATGGAAACTATAATTAATTTTGAAAAAAAATTTAATTTTTATATAAAATATAAACCAAATTTTAAAATAGTTTATCATTATTCACATAGAATTAATATGGGGGATTTTATATAATGATTTTATTCACTAAATATAAAAAATAAATATTTTAGTAGTATTTTATTTTCATTTCATTGAAAATTATCATTATGAAATGAAATTTATAATAATGAAATAGAAGAATTATTTTATTAAAAATAATATAATTAATTAAATAGAAATCAACATTATACTTTATTTTGGAATATGTTCATTTATTCGCATAAAACACTTTTTTTTGTAAATATTATTTCATTATGTTTTTTGCATTTGTAATAAAATTGAATTACTGCACTTCTAAACATTAAATAATCAAAAATGGGTAAGATATATATAATTATGGTTCTAATATTTTGTAAATATTTTTTTTATTATCAGTGATTATGAATTGTCACCTTAGCAATAATTGACACATATTTTTTCTTAAATCGGATGATTGAGGTCAAAAAAATATTATAATCACTAAAAAACCGCACACTTTTATTTAAAACATTATATGTGTTTGGTTAAAACCATAATCAATATGAAATTAAATTATTTAAATTTGGAGCCACAAGAAAAGTGAAATTAATTTAGAATAACTTTATAATTTAAGTATTTCCATGAGTTCCCTTTACCGCACTTATTAATAGGCACCTCTACTCTTATCTTCCTGACATCTGTTGAGTGATCTATCTTGGATTATCCTTACTGAATTATATTTTTACATTATGAATGAAGTATTTAATGGTTTCAGTGTTCCTAATTGACTATAACAGGGGTCATTAATTAGTAATCTGAAGGATGTATACTAAATAAGTGGTAATCAGATTTACTTAATATTTTCAATTTGTTTCTTATACTAATTTATATAAATTTTTTCAACCCATCTTAAAATAATACCACATGTATCATAATTATGCTACGATTTTATTATTATAATAATTACATGACTGTTTCTCTTCTCAAATTCATCCATTAAAAAAAACATCATTCATGAGTATATATGGCTAATCATCTACACATAGTAGGGAAATTCATATATCATCAACTTTTTAGTTTTATGGTTAAAATGATTGAAATAATGAATACCTAAGATATTAATGTCTAAATTTTACTTCTAGAATTATATTACAACATCTACCTTCATTCCATCTAATATATTTGAATATGATAATGCCCCTCATGAATAGGGGTTGACTACCACCTCTACCAAGTGATGTGATAAGTATTTCATTACTACATAAAATGGATGGTGTTTTTTCTTTCAGAAAAGATTTATTTCAGCGTAGATCACCCATTTTGATAGATAAAAATGGTATTTTGATAATTTTGCAATCTTTCATATATATTTTTTGAACGAGTTTCCACGATTAGATACTATCACATGGTGAGCCTCAATCAAAAGAGGGAAATGAGTATAATATCGATCCTTTGGAGAATGTTTCGTGTCTTGTTTGATACGAATATGAGAATATCTTGAGCCATGTTCCAATATCACATGGTGAGTCATGGTTGCATTGAGAATATAATTCTGGTCTATATATGTAGTCCATGTTGGAAGTATACGTACGGACCACCCAAATGGGTTGTGGGATATGGGCCTAGTCCTTTATAGAATTATAAGAATACAAAAGCATTATTTCATAAGAGGATGTAGGGATATGCACCTGGATTCCAAGAGTTACTAAAAAACTAGTTATCTTCACTAATTTGAATATGAGCCTCTCTCGAGGGATATGTCACTCACTCTTGATGACCCATTTCCAGAATAGAGAAATGAACATGATCAGTGGCCTTCAGAGTATGTTAATTTCCCTATCCAATAAGAGTATTATCCTGTGTCGAGTCTTCATCTGCTCTTACATGGAGTTTCCTGACCAGAATGGGGATATTTTCTAAATCCTAGGATTTTGGAATATTCTACTAGTCTATTAAGATATGGAGATGTTCTTTTTACAATTTAGGTAATTAGCTCACCTAGGGTTCCGCAGTTTGAAATGGATTATGGTCCAAGTCTAATTACACATCCATTATCAGAATATATGATAAACCTATTGGAACTGAGATAGAATATATGCATGCTCTAGATCAACCACTTTTTCATAGTAAACAATGTGTTGGGTCACCCAAAAATATATGGCTAGGAATATTCAGCTATCCAAATTTCTATAATAATGATAGAATATACATGGGGAGATAATTTTATATTTTTAATATATAATTACACTTTTAAAAAACTATTGGGATGGATGTAATGCTACACATTTTTTCTGTCCATTATATATTTTAGAATATATTTTCGTGAAGATAGAATAGGATACCACATGTATCCTCCCTTTGACTAAAAAATATTCTGATGAACATCATGCATGGGTGGAGGGAAATATGAACCCCCATGCCTATTGATGGAACACGGTAATGGACATGTACCAAATGAGAAGGGATATGATCCTTATAACTAGTTACAGTTTGAGTATTCCATCATACATCCTCATTAACTGTTTGGTTATGTGTCTACTCATGATTATTGATAGGGATCAATTCATGATGTGTAAGTCCTTTTTCTCACGCAGGAGAATTTGAGGTGGTTGGGTGTTCGGTGGGACATAAACTAGGCAACTGACGTGAACTGATGGGATGGATCCTTCAATGCAAGTTGATATAATCCCTCCTCAAGAGACCCTAAACATGAAGGGATTCATAGTGGACTCCTTGGTCCACCATCTCTAGATGATTAGGGACGTGATTTTAAATCACAATGGATAATATTTTTATGATATTGTAGTAGCCATCAATAACCACTAGAATTAATATAAATTTAATTGGTGGATGAAGACTTATTAGTATCACCTTTTATAGACCCTCACGAGAAGCGTCAATGTCATTATTATTCCATTTCAATTCTATTCCAGAACCATTTTACTACAACTTTAAATATGAGGTTTTGGGTGGGATATATAATTCCAAGACCCACAAGAACTATAGATATGGATGATTTTATATAATGGTTTTTGGATGAAGACATTATATTAATTAATTTAGTTCTATGAGAGAGGGGTATGTATGGTCATGAAGACAACACAAACCAACATCCCAAATTAGTGCATCCATATAATCAGAAAAACTTATCAATTATATATTCATGGATAATATAATTATCTCTTATTATCCTTAGTAAAAAACAATCACATGGACTTATTGATGTTGGGATGAAGTTATTTTACTATAATTTTATCAATAGAGGATCAACCATTCATTTGTAATTTTCTATTTTTTATTTACCAATTATGGATATGAAAACAATATGGATTGATATTTAATAAACTGATAATTCAATTTTTTGAGAGATTCATGTCATGTTAATCTTTTTTTTCCTTTGTAAAGATGAATATCGATGGGGATCACCCATATAAATTGAAAAAAAATGGTCTGATGAGAACCTTGAATCATATCCTATTTATTTTTTGAAGGAGATTCCATTTTTGGATTATTTCATAATGGGTTCACAAGTATTGTTTCCTCAAAAATGATATGGTGGACTAGGGTGGATTGATTGATTGTATGATGTTCAATGACTATACATTCATTGACATCAGGTTCACCATTCCCATTTTCCATTCATAGTAATTACTAATGGTTTCCCAATCAACCACTGGGTACCAACATACATTACCAATACAGACGGTCAATTGGGATTTCAGACCCAATTGACATAAGAACACACATTAGTCTATAGGATGTGAGGTCGAGGTCATCACAGCCTTTTGGGGGATAATGTTTTCCTAATATGGTTATTTCTAGTAAATTTAATATATGATCATGAATATCTTACTTATCACAATATGGTACTGGTTACCCAAATAAAATGATCAGAAATTCAATTATTTTATATGTAAAGGAGAATCTATTAGAGAACATATATGTATGTATATAAGGTTTTTCATCCATTTCCTATTTTTGGGTAGTTACTTATATGTTTAATTGTTATTACTATGAACATTAGAATGTTTCTTGATCCAAATTTGAAATTAATATGCTTATGATGGAATTCACCTTCTATGAGGTGTCCTACATTTCTTGTTTGTAATAAAAATATAAACCCACATAGTTTGTTAAACCAATTATGTTTAATTTCATACAAAAAGATAATATATAGTATAACATAGTAACCCTGTATAGAGTTCAAATATACAGAAGGTGTCCAATGTATCTTTGTTATGGCAGGAATTATTGTTGTCATAGTTTAGTCATTCCTTTATGACATACCCCATTGTAGATGCCATTATATAGGGGCATTCTATCATACCAATGAACAGAGATTTAAAAAAAGGCTTCACTGGCTGGTTGAGATTCATGATGGGAATAATACGATAATTAGTACTCTCAAATCCCACTTGATCCATGATCAATGTGAGAAAAATGGTAGAGAAGGTAATAAATTTCACTAAATATGGATGGGTTACTTATGTATTTGGAAAACCCTATGGATGATTAATATAGGGCTAGATTCTTATGAAGGTTCCCTATTTATATTGGTTATGGAAATAATTAGATTCATTTTAGTTTACTTGGATTTTGAAACCCATGATGGATGGGACGAGACAATTAGCACATGGGATTGATTGGATATTGATTTTTTGGATTTTTCAAATATCAGGAGAATTACACTGATGGGGAATCCCATTTGAGCTCATGCCTTAGATTGGTGTCCCAAATATATTGTCTATTGCATGAATAATTTTTTTCATAGTTTTTTTATCAAGGATTTCACAATGAGGATTCCTTAATATGTGTGAAATATTATATTATGTATGTGATTGAAGCATAAAATATGGGGTTTCCCTATTATTTACACTGTATAAGGTTATCTTTTCCATAGAAATCTTGTTAACATGGATTGAAAGTCAGCCTGAAATACTTGAGGGTGACAAGATAAGTCCCTATTGATGCCTAGATATGCCCTATCTATTTAGTGTAATTTCTTAATGACAAAATCACGATCCATTTTACTTTTCTAAAAGATGTTACATAATCTGAAGGGAATGTCTAGATATCATTTCAAGGTTAGGGATGAATTTTTTTTGTTATTATCTAGAAATGTATGCGGATTTCTTAGACACAAGTGATGACTACTTTATGATCTAGGTTGACATGTCTGGTGGATTTCACAATACCTAGTTGAATATTTCTCAAGGAAATGACATGATAAGGGTGGAAATGACTGGAGGAAATGATGTAAAATTTGAGGTCATGTCCTAGTGTTTTCACGAGACCTGGTTGACATGTGCTGGTGTCCTCATGAAACATGGATATTATGCATGGAGGGTGACATAAGATCTGAATGGTCATCCCAAAGATATTTTCAAGACCTATCTAACATTAACTGGTGTCTCTATATAGTAGGGGGTACATGTATGGTGAAATTTCAATATCTAAATGGATATCCGAGAGGAATTCACAAAGCTTAGGTGGATTTCCTAGAATGTAGCATGAAATATTCTAAACATGTCTACTGCAAATCTCTTTATCTGAATGGCATGTTGGGAGGATTTTGCGTGGCTTGGGAGACATTTCCCAGTGTTATATAATGTTCCATATGGTTAATGTGAAGAAAATAACAATTATTGTATAAGTTCATTACATAATTTTCGCAAATTTTAGTCTTTATTCCTTATTTTTACTATACATGGCTTAGATACACCCAGGCATACCACATAACTAAATTTTAATTCTACCATAATCACAATTTATTTTCTCAATATAGTGGAACAAATTTACTAGAAAAATTCATTTGATACAACATTGTAATGTCCCTTGTCATATGCTACTAAAAGAAGCCTAGAGCTGGTGGGTCACATAGAATGAAACACAACTCCCTATATGCCTGAGGCTTATAACATGAAGAGAGTCACCAGGGTGTGTCTTTGGGGACAATATTCTCACATGTTATAGTTTAGCATAGTGTGATTAATCGGAACAATCAATAATAGAATCACTAAATAAACTAGGTAGCATATAAATATCTAACAGAAGAATATATAAACAATGAAAAAATGTCATATTATATAAAAAATGATTTTTCATTTTATGTATATATAAATTTAAAATACAAGGATACATGAAAGAAATATAAAAAATGTTTGCAAAATAATACAAACACTAAAAGGATCAATCATAGTTAGAATCATAAGCCTCGACTCTATCCCATTCTCCCCAGCTCCAATGTATATCAAAAAATCATTCATCTTACTAAGTTTACATTCCCCATTCCATTCCTATATCTACAAATTCTATCTTGGTACCGAATGACGGCTAGAACATGGAATGAGATTAAACATAGTAGGCCATCACAAACTGTTTTGACAACAAATACAGGTAATTTAAAACAAGTTAAATAGTGTGAAATGTATACAACACGTAATGTAGGATTACAAGAGAAATTATATCACAAAAAGTAATACTTTTAAATTGGTATTGTCAAGAAAAATAAAGTTCCATACAAAATTAGTCTGTATAATTTTACAAGGTATATTTAAACATAAATTAACAAGACATGATGTCCAGTCTTAGAACTATAATTGGATTCCCATACAGTGGCTATCAGTAAAACAAACCAAAAGATCCATTATAGTCCTGCTCTAAAACCATGAAATTGTCTAACACATCAATTCCACATAATAAATTATATCAATCACCATATAAATTCCATATAATAAAGTCAAACGAAATGGAATCATCATGTAATCCAATGTTTCATACCATGAAAGCCCAAATTCCAGGTGTAGAAGATGAAGGAATCCTTATCAAGTCCTATGGGAATCTCAATCGAATCTCGGAAATAAAGTGGTTTATGTCCATTGGTAAATTCATTATCAAATGTTTAATATGTTTACATAACATTTAAATCCATTCTATAGAAATGACCGAGGAATCTTATGGATTCTTGACCGAACATGTAATCTCATCCCAGACATCCAGTACCACAATCAATATCTATAGGAAAATGTCAATGGAATATATAGAATTCAAGATTGAAGGTATAACAAAAAATCCATATAATACCATGTGATATAATATCTTTTATTTAAAGCATTCACAATAAATTACAATAAATTAGTTTACAATCACATTTCAATAATTTCTCATAAAAGTTAAGAAATTAAATCAAGTATTATCATGTGAGCACATCAAAAATTAAGAAAATATTCTACAAATAATTTATTTAAATTTAAATTGTATTATAAAATGCATTGTTTAAATAGGAAATACCATACTCACCTAGTGGTTGGTAATTTAAAGGAATTAATTTAAATTAACACCACATAGGTGGCTTTGGTAGGGTAATAACGTTAAACAATATCAATGGAACTAGTTGTCATCTCTAACATGTTCCAATTAGTACAATTCATTTAGTAAACTCGTTTTAGTGTAAATATCATAATTTATTATGTGAAAAAAAATTAAAATACTAATATTGATCACTAAAACCCAATGTTATAGTTTAGACAACCTATCGTAGGTATATGGTTAAGTAATCAAACTGTATAGGATCTAATTCTATCCGGATCGTGAGAAAAAATGATGAACAGATTATTTCCTGGAAAATAGGGCATAATAGCTCAAACCAAAATAGAACAACTGATAATAAAAAAATTAAATAATTTCACCGGATAAATATAGAGCTCACTATTATATATCTAACAATAGTGAAAATGTAGGAGACATATCCTGGATCATGAAACGATGCCAAAGATTATTTTGTAGCTACCATGGGTGATCCTGTGTAAGAGTGATGGGAGGGGAGGAATATATTGGAAAAGTAGAAACCATAACTATTATTATTAAATATTTAAATTATCTATTTAAATGTCGTTTAAATGAATTACACATCTTGTAAATTTTTAGGTCTTCCCCCTTTGGAAAATCCCTTACACAATGTGAACTAGTTATCCCAATGTATTACATGTCATGTATTTAATACACATCATGTATTGAAACAAAAAAACATGGAATGGGCCAACATCCCACATAAATCCCTCCTTCATAATATATTCCAAAAACTACCCAAACAACCCATAATCTCTACCTTAGGTTCAAGTACATAATGGTCATTTAGTATATATTAACGTGAAATAAATGAATCATTACATCTAGAAGAACCTGTGATCTAACACTCACACTATTTTTTCTTATAAAAAATCAAATTATATTACACAACAAATTTGATACAAAACCTTAAATACATGACCTTTCTTTAATAGTGTAACATTTACATTTCAATTAATTTTTTAGTTTTATATTTTCATAGATTTAGGGAAAATATTAATCTTTTATAACCCATGTTATATATATCAACTAAAATATTTTTCGACTATATAAAAAACCTGATAATCAATAGAAATACTTCAATGTATATGATAAATTATGAATAAAATATATTTATTTAAATTCATTAGACAAATTATATTAAATCATAACATCTAGAAATTGAAGAAAAAGTTAGTGGTCTTGATTGATTCCACCTAAGAGTAAACATAAGAATTAAAAAATCAAACATCATAAGTGAGCTTAAGATAAGATTTTAGGTATAATCAAGATTTGTAAAAATGTTCTACCAATTTATTAATTTATCCCAAATCTTGGAAGAACATAATAATATATCAGGAGGTCTTTTAGAATCAATAGAACATGTAAAACATCACATCTATGTATAAACAATGAGAATATGGAAAAATAACCTTCATGATTCAAAAGTGTTCACCCACACTTGTGACATAATTTAATATCACCCCTATATGAGTCCCCATATTTAGTCGCACAGTTGATCCCATTCTAGGAAACAAATACATTTCCCCCTCTTATAAATATATCCAGATATTTAAAATTGTAACCAATTCAATTTTTGGTGATATCATACCCTGCACATATCCATACATACATATTTATGAATGAAAAAATAAATCATCATAAAATCATAAATAACCCATAAAATATTAGTTTGACTAATCACATTGTAAATATTACATTGAATGAAAATGTTTTTCATAATCATTAAAAATGGATTCCCAAAACAAAAATTAATCATAATTTCTTAATTATTCCAAACACGATATTCTCATAAAAATTTATTAGGTATCCAATGATATTTAACAACATTATAGGTAATTGCCGTTAAATCATGATAATGGATCATGTTTTATTTACACCATATAGGTTAAATGGGTAGAGTTGAGTCAATATTTTCTATAATGAATCTATTCATAGAATGTTGATTATGATCATTCAATAAATTTAATGGAATTCCATTTATTAATAATGAAAAGGACTAGGATAAAAATTTATTCATATTGTCATGGGATGGTTAGGAAATATAATGTTATAGATGGATCATATATTTAATTCAGAATAAAATTATCTAATCCATCCAAAGAAAGAAGTTATTATATCACATTTTTGGAAAATATTTGATCTGATATAAGATATGTCAAGTGAAAATTATTTGAATGAAAATAAAACGTCTTTTAATTTTGGTAAAAAAATTGACAATAAGAAATATCATTGATCATTTGTAATAATTTAATAGCAACTCTTTTATTAGTATTATAGATTAATAATTTCTTTTAGAAACAATTAAAAATAGATGAAATGTTTTACATAAAAAGTATTATATGGAGGCAATATGTGTTCACATGGAAAAAACCTAATATGAGTCGATAAAATACACATTTATAATTATTGAAAAAATTAAATGTTACATGTAACACTATAAAAGGCTATTTTAAAAAAATTGAATAAATTTTCACTAAAATAATAATAATTAATAGTAGATCCCATAAAATTTAGGAAGGAAAACAATATATGTGTCGGGTTTATGATAAACCATATTATTTTTAATGTATTAAAAAATTATAATATTTTCAAATTCCATTGCCAAAAACCCATCAATGGAAAAATGGAAATAAAATTTCCTTTCGAAATGTGGTGATGAAAAATAATAGGTTCACATAAATTAATCAATAAAATTTTACATAAGAAGAGTTAATACCAATTACAGGAAGGAATTGTTGACTTGAAAGAGAAATATATATTATAAATAACGTGACATATCCATAACAACAACAATAAATTTATGTCAAAGGGTATTTTATCAAATAAGAATATCAAGATGAAAAAAAAGATACATTCCATTGTAAAATTATAAACTATTAATATAGAAAGAAAATTTAAGGGTAAAAGAGGCTTCGATGATTACAATAATTCCAAGAACTTATGAATAAAGGGTAAGGAATTTGATTGAGGAAATATGTTTCAAATATATTACCATTTAAATAAATAAAATTGAATGAATTTGAGAGGGAGAATAATAATAAAATGAAAATATCTGGCATTAATTGTAATTAATGAAATAATATAAAAAATTGGAATAATATACACCACATATGATTAAATTGGTTAATAAAAGTAATTATTAGTCAATAAAAAGGATTTGATATCATGAAACTATTTAATGAAAGATATTATTTGTAGTAAGAGAAATTTGACAATAAAGTTATAAGGTAGATATGAAAATATTTATATAAGAATGAATATAAAAATATATTCAATTTTTAAATTATGTAAATCTTGGTAAAATTGAGTTCAATAACAATTTTGGTAAATAAATAGAGGAAAATTTAGTATGCATGAACCCTTATGTTATTAGAAATGTTTGAATAAAAAAACAATAAAGGTTGTGAAATAAAATTAAATAATAAATACTGTACATTATAATAATTTAATGATAATAAATTTTAAAAGCTACATGGATAAAACATTCACATGTAAAAATAGTTTATAATAAGAATTATGTCTCTAGGGATTTAAAATTGAGAGAAGACGCCATTAAACTATTATACATTCACTCTTATATCTGCCTAACATATTTTATAATAAAATAATGTTTATTATATATCTTATTTGGGACCTTATTAAACTATATAAAATTTAATAAAGAGGTGTTATTACTATATCCAATTTATTTATGTTATCGTATCTGATTATAATTTTGTGCAAATTGTGTGGGCATTGACTTTTTCAGTATTTTTTTCAATAAAAAATAATATTTTCTGATATTTTTAAAACATAGTATTATATTTAAAGAACGAAAAATTTATATATATTTTATTATAAATTTAATATTTTTCTTGTTTTTATGTTCCCATATTTATCCATCATAGTTTTTCTATCATTATTCATGTAGGTGGTTAAAATGACCCAAAAAAATCATGCTCTATCTCGAAGGGTGAGATTTTTTATATATGTTAGAAATATATTTATAAAAGATTAATATACAATATATTTAATTATATACTAATTTCTTTTTATTATTTCAATTTTTTTATAAATTATTTAAAATATGATGAAAATGACAATTGTTACTTCATGAATGTTGTAGTTGGTAAAACAGATAATTAATATCAATTCATTTATTTTTTAAATTTAGGAAAATGAATTAATAAGGGTGTTTAAATTAATTTATTATTATGTATGTATAATAATTTTTCTTATTAAATTCCATTTCCATGACTAGAATTGTTTTTCAAGTGGCTGATTTAGAATAAATGCATATTAATTATGTAAAACTTACTTTGGTATAGTGAACAGTGTACACATAATATCATTTTATGATAAAGGAATAGTCTAATAGAATGATACAAAATGTTTATGAATATTATATATAATAAAATTAAGAGAATAATTTTATGGATTTTTTATTAAATTTGATGGAATGTGATTAGCATGAAGTTATTGAAGTGTCCTGTTTTATAGGTGAAGAAAATCAATCTTTTTAAAAATCATTTCGTTTTTTAAATAATGGAATGAAACAATACTGGTTTCAATGAACACAAAAATATTATGTATTTTTTATTGGGATAAGGTCTATACAACATAAAAATATCATTTGATTTTTTATTCAATCAGTTTTCAACTCATTTTCCATTTAATTTTTATATTTTACAAATTTTCAAATTTAAATAGGTAAATAGTTTTTATCTACGTAATAATTTTTTTTAATAAAAATATAAATTTCAGAATGATAATGAATTTGGGTGTGATTAAACTAATAATAACTTATACCATTCATCTTCAAAATAAGCAAAATTTATCTTTTAAATATAATCATTTAATGTGTAGAAAAATCATTTTGTTGAATTATTTTTACCAATATATGATATAAACATTATTTATTATTGATTAATAATTTAATTTGTAAAAATATATTTATTTTTAGATTATAAAATTAAATTAAATTAATTTATATATATATATTAATTTTATTTATTTGATAAAAATTATACAATATATATAATATAGTTCATTGAAAAAATTGGTTTACCATTATTATTGTAAATGAAACAAAATTAGTAATCACAATTTCACAAAAAAAATACCATTGACATTGTTAAATAAAATTTTCTTATTGATATGAAAAATAAAATACATTTTTATAGATTTAATTTTTATAGGTGAGGAAAAAAATTTGTAATATATGGGTATAAAAATATTTTTTTAGATTAAAAATTTAATGATATTTCTAAAATAATAAATGTGTGTTTAATAAATTCAACATATTATTTTTAAAATAATAAATTTTACTATAAAAAATTATTATTATATATATAACTCTTTGAAAACGATTATGTCATTTTGCTATTGTGACTATTTCATAAAAGTGATGATAAAAGAGAAATCAGCTTTTGTTTACTATTCCCCAAAAATTCAATTATTTTAAAAAAAGTCACAATTCTTCATAAGATAATTTTTTATATTTAAATAAAAAATGAAGACCATTATGTAAAATTAAAATTATTAAAATTATAAATTTATGTAATAAATAAAAAATAATTATATAAATATAAACTACTCTTATTGAAAAACAACGCTTTAAAACATATAGTATTTTTAATTATTTTTTTCTTTTTTAATTTATTTATATATTTTAATTAACCTAATGTTTTATTATATTTATATTATTATTATCTAAAATTTCATTAATTGTTTTTAGTTTAGGGGTGTGTGTTTAAAATTCATTCAACATGGTGAATATATAACTAAAAAAAATTCTGTTAAATGATGGGTTGTAGAAATCTTAATAAAAATTTTATATTTGAGTTGAAATTGTTTTTGATAAATTATATATGAGACCTGAATTATTATTTATTTTATGTTTTTGGGTGAAATAATCTCTTAGGATAATCCCAACATTTTTTAAGATACAAATTTTTTTGTAGATAATAAGTTATTTAATTTACATTCATCAATATTTTTCAAAAATAGAATCACTAATGATGAAGATAAAATTAATGTAATTGAATATTTAATAACTTTTGTAATTATATATAGTTTAATATAATCTACAATATTTTTGGATTATACTCTTTTATTAAAAATTCCTTAAAATGATAATGAGTACCCAATATTGTGTCATACATCATTTCCTAGTATAGGATTCATAATTATGTTGGTGATTATTTTTTGTGGTAAATTGATTAATTGAATTTGGAAAATATTCGAGAAAATATATGGAAAATTATGTGGATTTTGTTAATAATTTTATTACATTAAAACGATTGATACATTTCTATTTCATATAATGGTTTGTGTTGTATTCTGATTATAAGTGTCCGATGTATATTGTTTCTCAATGAGATTTAATATTGTGGAATACAAGAGAGGTAGAGTATCTTCAAAATTTTGATATTCTATTGGATAATAAATCATGTAGAAGTAATTATATAGTGTATTTATTTTGTGGTAATACTTAATATATGATGGAATATAAATATCAGTTATAGCTAATGACCAGGATGGATGGTTTGAATCAACAGGATCAAGCGCAATGACATCATCTAATTTTATAGTGGATTTACCTCACTAATAATTTTAAGGATATATTGAATTGTGGTAAAAATAATACCAAATATTAGAGAATAGATGTCCCAAAAAATGGTGGGGGAAAATGGAAGTGAGTATGTCAAAATTTATTTAAAAATATGTTTCAAGTATGTGTAGTGGATCACTCAATTTTCACAAAATATATCCAAAAAAATTCCAAATTATATCTATGAAGATTATTATAGAAGACTAATCATACCATTAAACATTATTTATTTAATTATATTTTTACATAATATGGTAAATCCCAAACAAGTCAAAATATTAAAAGCATCATCAAATCCAAATATCCATTCCCTTATGCATGTTCAAAATAAACTGATACAAATTACAAGAAAACATTGATGAAAATTACCAATGAAAGAAAATAAACAAAACAAGTTCTGAGGTCCAAGATATTAAGGTCTAACATGGTCCAAAATGTCCTCCTGGAAACCTAAATGTAGTTTTCTATACATAGAGTGAGTATAAAAGTACCATTTGTTGGAGAAACCAAAAGTTCTCTAACACAAGTGGGGAGTCATTATATTCCACCATGAGAAAGTTTTGGTAACCAAAACACCTACGATAGAAAACTACCCACCCAACCTCACAAAGTAAAACTCCCCACATAACGTATGTTAGGTAAAAAACTAGTAAAAGAACATCGATATTTGGGTATTGCCCACCACTTTCCTAGAAGTTATTGATGACATCCTATGCATCAGACCTCCCCCATCGCTTCCACTATAGTCCCACTACCACCCCAACAACAACCTTATGGGCCACCACAACCACGCATCTGCCTACAGACACATGGGCCTCCTCAGCCAGACATCAATTTTGCGGAAACTTGGGCCGCCACATCCACATATCCCACACATAGACTACTAGTCCACCACAACCTTACATAACCATTCCCACTGACACTTGGTCCAGAGAAACTACCACCACACCCAAAGACACCTATTCCTCGTTCTGAAGACACTTGGGAAACAAATATGCACGTAACCACCTGGGCCAACCACCACATCATACCATGCTGAAATATTCATGGGCCATAATAGACCTTATGCCATTAAAACCTTCCAACAGAGTCTTTGGCTACTCGAGAGAAGGAGAAGAAAAAGTGCTAATAATCATCCACTCATAAGAATGTGGGGAAAACACCCTACCCCAGGAAATGGGGGTGTTGTGTGCAAAGTACCCAAGATGGGTGGGATTTGTATAAGAAAAAACAGACTCAAAATTTTAAATATATTTAGTCAAACACTTGTCCCAACCTAAGGGGTTTGAGGGACAACCACCCTCATTATTTTTCCTATAGACACACACACATAAACACACACACAATTTCTACAACCAGAGAACAAAATTTTTTGGAAACAATTCCCCCATTTTACTAGTACTCATTTTCATGTTCATGGGATTCAATTTAAATATTTTTCAACTACTTGAAAAAAAATACATATCCATAAGTTAATACAACTGCTGATCGAAAATAACCAAACATCAATTTAAGCATTCAAACTCAATTCTCTTGTAATGTCGCCAAATCAAATGGGATCTACAAGATCCTTCAATGTACTGGAACCAAAAAAATCCCCAACATACATGGAGAGATTAGGAAACCAAAATCAAAATAGAAAGAGATCACAACCTCATCCCCATCACCCCCAATAATTCAATGAGTGAAACCACAAATTTTACTATATCTGAGATGGGATGTTTCCAGATTTGTCCATACCATTCATTTTGTTTCATCCTTCTATTTGGTTAACTAAGGTGATCACACAAGGATTCATAGTCATTAAGTGTCCATTTCATCATCAAAATTTACATGCTTAACCAATTTCAATGTTACAGTCATTTAATCACACGATTATACAGAAATATAGAAGTTCATTAGTGCACATGAAAGGACCACAACCAACGACTATTTTTAGTGGGAATAAGCCCATAAAAATATCAATAAATAAGTGAAGATAAAAGAGTATACCATCACCACTATAAATAACACTCCTTCATTCTTTAATGTTGTTTTATTATCTTTTTTAAGGGTTGGATTCATCCACATCTACATGGAAACATTTTTATACCTAAATAGCATGATACACAATAATGAAAGAAGAAGGAAAACCCTATATCGGTGATCAACGATCGATGTTTTATTCTCGTTCCAAGAACTGGTGATGCATAAATTTAAGAATATCAACTCCAATGACTTCAAGAGTGACCAGGAAAGGATCAATCATGGCCACATGATTTGTCTCCGGAGGAGGGACTCCTGACTCACCATGGAATGAAAGAGACTAGTAAGGAAGAAGATCTCAAGTGATAAAAGGAATGATCCTCGAGTTATGGGATGTCCAATATCAATTTTTGTAAATAGTGAATCATGGATTAACCATGTGTCAAGGTGGTTTCACATGTTATGATTTATTGAAATTTAATAATTATCTTGGACGATAGTGGAGATAACATCTGTGAGTTAATGGATATCCATTAAACTGATAAAACACGAAAGAGAGTCTAAACTAGTAACATGATAAAGGTTTGACACGGGGTCACCCCCTAGTGGTATTAAATAGACATAAACCAATTTAAAAGAGGTTATAAAACATAAAACAGATATTACATGAAAACTAGTTGGAAAAACCTTGACACTCCACGGTGGCACTGTTTGGGTGCGGCACCGATCAGTGACACCATGCCACAATGACTAATGCCCTCCTCACTCGCCGATGGGGTCCAGGACACCCAAAATACCAATATTTGACATAGTAAAATGTTGAGGAGGGTCTATAACATTACATAAGATACCTCTCAAACTATACTCATCCTCGAGTATTTAAAACCAATCGGAATAAAAGAGGTCCGACTGACCACCCTTAAGATACCACTAAGATGTAAGCCTCCTTGACATCTAAGACCACATCTCCATATAAATGGTCAACTATAGAAGTACTAATTCCCCTATACCCCAAGGAAACACATGAAAATATAATTTTCACACTATCAAGACTCACTTATTATAGAGTCTCTTTTCCCATGTCATGATATTATCCTTTATGGGTGGAACTGACTCTCTTGCACGGGTTTAATCATATCCACCTTACTACATCTTGATTAGTGATCCATGACTCCCCTCCCCATAGCCTAGAATTTTACACACATTCTAAGAATAAGGAATTCATCCCTTTTCATGTCTAATAAGGTTAACAATGACATCACATTCACGTAAAAAATGACACAAATAATCACAAAAAAAACCCTAGGTATTTGGCACGCGTCCATGCCTCTGATTCCTAGGTACTCTCATTGCAACTCCATGCCCCCATAAGACACGAACCAAGGGATTAGTTCTTCCACTACGCATATTATCCTCATGATCTACAATCCTCTCTAGTTGTACCATTAATGTTACATTATCCCCGATATCCCGCTCCCCCCATTCGAGGACGTGCAAATCATAGTGTAGATACTGATACAGCTGGGACACATGGAAGAAATCATGGACACTGTATACCAGTGGTGGTAGATCAAGCTAATAAGCCACATAATTGACCCATCACAATACCTCAAAGGGTCCGACGTACATAGGAAAATGAATACTCCCCCTCCCCCCAGTCGAACCTCTGTTTCCCACACCAAGGGGAATCATTCAAGAACACATGGTCTCTAAATTTGAACTCCAAGGGACTCCTCCTAAGATTAGAATATGACTCCTTCCAGTATTGGTATTCCTTCATCCTCTGACACACAAGTTGAACCTTCTATGTTGTGATTTGTACTACCTCTGGTCTATGATCACCTTCTTCCCCAACCATGATCCATTATACAGGTGAACAACACATCATTCCATAGAAGGGTTTTAATGGTTCCATTCCATTAGTGGAGTGATATCTATTATAGTATGCAAACTATTATAAGGTAAAATGTTATACCCATGATCCCATGATGTCCATAAAACATTATTGTAGAATATCCACAAATTGTTTGATGGTCCACACTATCTTCCCATATGTTGGGGATTGGAAAGTGGTGTTAAGGCGTACCTGGGTTCCAAAATCATGCTGCAATCCCATCGAGACTCATGAGGTGAACCATGCCCCCCGATTAGAGACTATGGTTCTCGGAACTCCAGGAAACCACTCCACCTCATCCAAGCATCTCTAATCTATGTCATCCACTCCACTCGACTCCTTCATCACTAGGATGTGAGAATATTTCGTCATCCATTTTACCACTACATAGATAGTATTGCTGCCACCTTGATCCTTGGGTAGTTCTATGATGAAATACATCGAGATTTAATCCCACATCCACATAGGGACATCTAAAGTCGACAAAAACCCTCCTAGGATGCAGTTTTCATCATTCAATTGGGGAAACACTTGGCCCCTTTCCACAAAATCCTCCACCGGCTGTTCCACCCTAGACACCCAAAATTATTCCCACAGGCCCTGATACTTCATGGAAACTAATAGGTGTACTACAAGGGTGATTTATGGATCCCATAGAGAACTCTCATGTGTCTCATCTCTGGTACAATAAACATTCAATAGAAAAGCATCCAATTATGGTTGTCTTCAAACCATACATCTAGAGCATCATCCTGAATAACATGATAATGCATTACTTTAGCCTCTATGTCCCCACATTGCGACACCTCCACCTATTTTACCATGGAAGAAAACACTTATATCTGGAACATATAACCTCTAAAATCCTCCACTCTCATGCTCAAATGTATTGTATCCATTTTTTCCATCATCTTCCAAGCATCCAAAAATTCTCAAACATTTTCCATCAATGAATTATTGATCAAGGAATTGGCCACAAATTTATCCATACCATCAATTTAAGAGATATCAAAGCCATAGTCCATATAGTACTCCACCCATATTTTTTGTGGAATGTTCAGGTCCCACAGGGTAAAGATATCCCTCAAACTCTTGTAATCTATGAATACCACAATGTGCATCCTAATGAGGTAATGCTGCCGCAACATGAATTAGAACACTACAGCTACAAGATCTAGGTCAAGGGTGGCATAATTATGCTCATGAGGGCATAACTACCTAGATCCATAAGAGACAACTCCCTACTGTTTCATCATAATACAACCCATGACAAGAACAGAAGCATCAAAAAACACCTCAGAAACACCCCTTCCTCTGGAAACTTGAGCACTAGTTAGATAGCTGAATTCATCTGGACTCCACTCACTCTATGTGACAGTAAGGTCCTTTCCGGTCAAAGCTATCAAATGAGCAGAAACTCGAGAAATATTGTGCACAAACCTCGGATAATCACCTTCCTGGCCCAAAAAACTATGAACTTTTATCTCATTCATGTGTGTTTACCAAGAAACAACTACTTTAATAATTTAAAGATCTATCACTACCCCTTGCTTAGACACCCCAAGTCCATGATTGTGCACTTTTTGTGTCAAGAAATTGCACTTGGAAAATTTCACATATAGATGGTGGTGTCAAAGGATCTATAAGACCATATTGAGGTGCTCAATGTGCTCCTCCTCTAATATTGAGTAGATCAAGATGTCGTTGATAAACACAATGACAATCCAGATCAAGAACTCATATAAAATCATGTTTATGAGACCCATGAACATAGAAGGTGAATTTATAACACTGAAAGTCAAGAATATGAACTCGAATTTCCCAAATCGTCACTTGAAATCTATCTTCAAGATTTCACAATCTTCCACCCTAAACTGGTGATACCCAGACCGCATATCGATCATAGAGAACCAACCGGATCCCCTAAATTGGTAAAATAGGTAGTCTATCTTCGTATGTGGGTAACGATTCTTGACTGTTATGAGATTCAGTCTCTGGAAGTCTATGCACAGAATGATACAACCATTTGATTTATTTGAGAGAAAGACTCAAAGTATCCATGGAGACAGGTTGGGTTGTTCAAAACCCATCTTCATCAATTCATCAATATGAATCCACAACTCCCTAAACATAGATGGATCCATCCGATATGGATCCATAAATATCGGACAGGCACTGGATAGAAAAACTATCCCAAACACAACATCACATTGATGGGATAGAGTCCCAACCTATTTGGGGAAGATGTCCAGGAACTCAATAAGAATCCATAGAACTTCCACCATTTCTAAATTTCTCAACTCCACTGATAACTCTGCTAATAAAGAATGAAGGGGATCTATATACTGATAGCCCTCCTAGAAACCCCTCTTTCCAATGAAATCTACACATTCACCACCCATATATGATAACACAAACCTTCTCCAGAAGTAGTTTACAATAGCATGTATGGAAAATATCCAGTCAATGCCCAAGATGACATCGTGTGGTGGCATTTGCAGTAGAAAGAGATCCACACTAGACTGATGTGGCCTCAACATTAGCCTGCATCCTCTACAAAAATTAAATAGGCTGGTTTGAACTAAAATTATAATATTCAACACTAGGGGAATAGAGATTCTCTCTACATCAAGACCCATTGAATGGACTAGAACGGGTTCAACCAAGGAGTGGGAAGCTCCTGAATCAAACAAGGCACCTGCAAGAGTACAAAACAAGATGATCGTACATCGAAGACCACAAGCCCAACTAGAACTGCTGCCTCGTATTTGTGTATCATTCCACACCTTTCTCCTCTACCTCTTGACTATCGGCAGCCTCCCGGACCAATCAATAGTCGCAGTCCCTGATTAGTGCACTGGGGTCCACCTCCTCTGACATCATCTTCCCTTTGTGAAGAGAGAGCACACTACCCATACTGGTTCTGAAATGGTCTGGCTGGAAACTGATGCTGCTAAGGTGTGAGCTGAACCTTCCCACCTCCACTATACATCACTCAGTCTAGGCACTGATTCTAATAGTGCCCATTGATTTCACAGATAAAACACCTCGGACGTAGGCTTATAGAGAAAGGGTGAGGACGAGGATATTGAAACTAGAACGAATGAGGCATACTCCCAACTGCTAAATCATCAATGGCCCTAATCCTAGAGGAATACTGCTAACGGGCTTCCGCATTTATGAGATCAATGGACTGCCCTCATGTGGCACACTAACCAGTGTGTGCATCCTCTCCACAACGTCATAATTCATCAGATCTACCATGTACGTCAGTAGAGTAAAGGGGTTACAACATATTGAAGGGAAGGTCATAGTGTCTCCTATAAGAATCTTGCTGATGACTCCCCATCTAGACTGAGGTATAGAGAGAAACTATGTAGATCCTTGATCATGATCCCCAACACACTCACTAATATACTCCCCTGCTGGAGGGAGTTTAAATCCTACCTCTTCTCATCCATCATTATAGAAGGAAATAATTCCTCCCAGCGCACCCCATCGAAGTCAGTCTACGAAACCTCTTCCTCCTTGTCCCCAATATAGAGTGTCAACCACTCATGTGCTTCTCCCCACATCTAAATGAAATTCAAGTGAAAATTTATTCATCTAGAGCCGGTATCAAGCTTAACGATATCACCATCTCCTAAAGCCATATTTCTGTCTCTATTTCTGAGATTCCGCCTTCATACTTCTCAAGGGTCTTCTATTAAATAGAACGAAGAATATTCTACCACTATTCACCATGCTCCTCTCGATCATCCCTCTAATGATCACCTAGATGGTCCTCCTAGGCCTCAATCAACCTCACTACTCATGGACATCGTCTGGGTGCCATAGCTATAAGGAAAACTAGGAATGCCTAAGCATGTATAGTGCAGAAGATTTATTTCAGATTTTACTTAAACCTGTTATTCATTTTAAATTCCTAAAACACCCAGAACACACTTTAACAAAATTCATTAGGATATATTTACCATACCTTGGGTTTCTAAATTGCATTCAATGTATCCTCCCTTGGCCCTTTATTAGGTCTATATTCCTTCAATCAGATCATGGGGGGACTAAAATCATGTGTCCATGGCAGTCTTCCCCGATCTATTTTGCACACCATTATTGCCTAACACTATTTCTCTTCTATCCCATGAAACCCTCTCTATTCATAACCCCAAAAACCATCGTATCTCTCTACACTCCCTCTGATACCATTTTTTCATGATACGCCTTCACCAAGAAGAAGAATGGGACAAAAAACTTCTAGACCAATACTTCTTCATGTTGTAGGATATATAACGACCCCTGATTCCCAAAATCAATATGCCCCATATTGGGGACCAGAACCAATGGTATATAATCTCACCAAAAATGGAAGGAATTAACCTTTTATTAAATGAGATTAGGATATAAGAACGTAAATCCCAAACAACTCAAAAAACTAAAAGAAATACTAAAGCCAAAAATCCATTAGCATTGGCATGTTCAAAATAAAATGATACAAGGTACAATTAAAACTATGATGAAAATTTCCAAATAAAGAAAAACTGAGATGAAAAATGTCCTGATGTCTGAGCTAGTAAGGTCCGACATAGTTCTCAAAGCCCTCATAGAAACCGAAAATCAATTTTATGTATGTAGGTTTACTATAAAGGTATAATCAGTTGGAAAACCCAAAATTAAACATTCAGAAGTGAGGATGCATTCTACATCCCCATGATAAAGTAACAGTTACCAAAACAGCATGTAAGGAAATCTACCCACCCAACCTCACCAAGGAAAACTCACCAAATAACACAAGTTACGTCAAATTATAGTAATAGCACATCAAAATTAGGGTACCCCACACCACATTCCCACTTGTTGTTGATTACATCCTACATATCAGACCTCCACCACCATTTTCACTACTGTCCCACTACCACCCTGAAAATAGTATTATGGGCCACCACAACCATGTATCCTACCCGCAAACACATGGGGCACCACCACCACACAACCTGCCAGTTGACACGAGGGCCACCACAACCACACATCCCTCTCACATAAACATGGTACACAAAAACCATACATATCCATGCCCATAGAAACCTAGGCTAGAGAAACTTCCACAACGCCTGAAGACACCTAGGCCTCTTCCCGAAGACACTTGGGAAACATGCCTTCCCACACCCACCTGAGAAAACCACCACAACATACCATGCCCGAAGAGTCTTGGCCTATAACAAACCTCAAACCACCAAGGTCTACCCAACAATTATAGGGATACCTGGGAGACAGAGAAAAAAAGGAGCGAATAACCATCAACTCAAAGGAATGATTAGAAAAACACCCCCCCATGAAATGGGGTGTTCAACAAGAAGTGCTCAACATGGTTGGGGTGTGTATAAGAAACCAAAAACTAAACATTTTACATAGATAAAATGAAACACTCGTCCCAACCTAAGGGTTATGTGGAAAAACCACCCTTGTTACTATCCCAACATGCACACACACACACCAGCCACAACAAGAGCATAACCCATTTCTGGAAAAAAAAATCCTTCATTGTTCATGTTCTTGTTGTCATGTTAAATTGATTACATTTAAATTTTCCTCCACTACCGAGAAACAAACATACATTGTTGCAAACCATGAAAACAACTGAATGAAGACTTCTAAAAAAAATTTAAGCATTCACACATAGTTCTATTGTAAATTAAATAAAACAAAAGGAATAGGTGAGATATCTAAAATTACTAGAACCATACCAAGCCCCATCATACTGTCATAGATCACCAACCCAACTACTAAACAATAGGAAACCACATCCCCATCCCCATCACCCTATAATAATACAACGATAGAAAAGACACATTTTACCACAACAGAGAATGGATGTTTCAATAATTTTCCACACCATTCATTATGTTCTTTTGTTCCGTTTGGTTAACCAGGGTGATAACACAAGGATTATTACACTTTGGGAATCCATTTTTTCATCCAATATTTTATGATTAACTTGTTTCCATGTTACATCCAATTAATCACATGTTTATATATAAAAAATAGTAGTTCATTAGTGCGCAAGAAGGACCACCAATGGACACTATTTTCAGTGGTCATAATCCCACATAATTCACAACAAAGAATCTAAGATTATATAGTTCAACACCACCACCATAAATCTCTCACATTAATTATTTAATGTCTATTTATTATCTTGGTTATGGTTTGGTTTCCTCCACATCTTGTGAGAAACATTTTGATACCATTACCACATGATACAAATATAAGAGAGAGGATGGAAGACCCTACCTCGATGATAAACGATTTATGTTTTCACCCCGTGCCAAGAACTAAGGAAGCACAACATGCAGAAAAAAAATCTAAGGACTAAAATGTTGAGTAGGAAAGGATACATAATGGGCACACAATTGATCTTTAAAAGAATGACTCCAAATACACCAACGTAATGAAAGAGACTAGGAAAAAAGAAGATCATGGGTGATAAAAGGCTCAATCCTCAAGATACAGGATGTTTAATCTCAAAGTGCATAAAAAGAATATCGTTGTTTAACCACGTGGCTAGGAAATTTCACACATTAGGATTTATTATGATTTAAAAAAATTCCCTACATATGGTGGAAATAATATTTTGTGTTAATTGATATACTTTAAACTAAGAAAATGCGTAAGAGGGTTTAAACTAAAAAGGCGCCAATGGTGTGCCCCGGGGTCACCCCACAGTTGGAATAAACAACCTTAAACCATATTAAAATAGGTTATATAACCTAAAAGAGGCGTTACAAGAAATCTATTAGAAAGAACCCGGACACACCATGGTGGCTACTTACAGGTGTGGTACCGATCAGTGAGATCAATAGGTGACACCATTGTGACCCCAATCCACCGACATCGACTCCCTCCCTACTGACTGATGGGGTCTAGGACATCCTAAACACCAGAATTTGACTATGTAAAAGGTCAAGGAGGGTCCGAGCCATTAAAAGGGTTTTAATCATGAATCCAAATTTTCAATATGTTAAGGATTATATTTAGTGACTTATGATAATTTTAGAACCATAGCCAATTCCAAATTATATATTATAGGATATTATAATTAAATTTTATTTATATTTTCATGATCACCCTAGAAGAATGATGTTAAATATATTAATTTGGAAAAACACAAACTTTTTTCTTTTTTCCAATTATGGGGATATCCTCAGTAGAATGATTATAAAATTTATATGTGAAGGAAGTAATGAGATTACATTGAATTTCATTATTTATTATTTCATTTAGTGATAGTTATTTCACATAATTTTTTTTATAATTTATTTTGAAAGGTGATCAGTAATATGTTAAATATGTGTACATAATATTTAACATATTGGGATAATATAACATAACGGACAATAAAATAACATAAAGGATATTCTAAGTGACTATAATCTGGATTTTGTAGGATCAATGGACATTAATATTCTATTAGTGGAATATTCATAAAATAATATCAATAATACATTAACAAAGATGGTTAATATCCAATCATTGTATAAATTTCAATGTCAATCACAAAGATATTGTATTGATATTAGCCATAGATATCCCCTCAGAAAATCATTGCAACTATTAAAAAACAAAAACATTTTTCTAAATTATAAGGGTTTGACCAAAAGTCAATCTTAAAATTAATATTATATGAACCGTCAAATATTAATATTGTTTTTTTAGTTTTAAATAATTCCTTTTTCTATTTCACCATAGTTGCTACATGATGTATTCTAAAAATAATTATTTATTCCACCTTCTTCTGTGGGACCATTTGATATAATTAATAAAATTGGGTGTCTAGACTATTGGATTGATTTATTCCAAATTAATATGAAATTGTATGATTTGATTCATATTTAATAGTTTAAAATATATAAATAGAATTAATATCAATTTATTCCACTGAAATATATTGATTTATAAACGAATATGATATTTTTTGAATGACTGGTAGAGATTATTGTTAGTAAGATAAATGTTTGAAGAGGAATATTTTTTCCTTTGGTTTAAATTTATAGAATCATGATAAGGTTCTATTGTATTTGTGGGATATATAATATCACAAGAAATACCAGTGGCTACAATATTTTATGTAAAATATCATGTGATATCTCTTAATATGTTTAAATATTATATTTGGGCGATAATTCAAACATCTATTATTTATTATATTTATATAAATTTATATACAGATAATTTTTAGTTTCATAAATATAGTTTTTTCATGGAGAAACTTGAAATTTTTCCATATAATAATATAGGAATTTAAATAAGGGATTATTATTTTTTGATTTGTGATATGATAGTATTTTATCATTAGGAACATTTAAGAAAAATATATTATGATATTGGATTTGTTTCATTCATGAAATATGATGGATTAAATATTGATTTTATGACATGATGTGGGGGTCATGGGTTTTCTTGTTGGTCTAATTAGAAGAGTTTAAATTTTGTTATTATATATATATATATACATTTTTGGTATTATGGAAAAAGATTTATAGTGGTTATGTTTCTTAAATAATGGGTATATATGATATATGAAATAATGATATTTTATGGAATTGTTATGTTAGAATTTAGACATTTCATGGCGATAGTGTCTAATTGAAATTTTGATTAGAAAATTGACAGGATTTCGCTCTATTTATATTGTATGTTATACATTAGTTTTTTTAAAAGTCTATATGTGGCCTTTAAATATAGGAATGTTAAATATTTTTATTCCTGTTTGTTTCTATAAACATCTCCATTGATGGTGGTTGAAACTTCATGTGGGGTGATCAAATCTTAGTAGGCTAGACATATTGTTAATATATTTCATAAGTATTTGGGACATGAAATTTAGCACAAATAATAATACATAACATTTTATCATGAATGATCTAAAATAATTACTAAAAATATTTTTACATAAATTTATTATATATAAATAGTTAAAATTACATTATATATTCTTTAAATAATATGTTACAATACAATTTTCAAATATGTGTTGTGTGTGGGTATCCACAGACACACCAAAATAATTGATATTATGAATAAATAAAGAAATTATAAATTTCTTTTTAGACCAACATATAAACACAGTTAAGTATAAATAAAAAATTTATAAACAAAACAATATAGACACACACAGACATGAAAACAATTATATTAATGAATTTTAAATTTATAATGAAGTTATTACACACATAGGTATGAACATATATATATATATATATATATATATTAATATAACCAATTTATAAAAACAAAAAAATTGAAATATAAATTGATTTAATAATGAATAATATAGGTTTATATTTTCCTAGTTTAATATATTTATAAATATATAAAATAATTTTTATAAATGTATATTAAATAATTAAATATATGTTCATTATATACATAATTAAATAAATATATTTAATTTTAATTTCAAATTACCGACACAAAGATAGATAAGTATATGTAAATAATAATATTAATATGTATAATTTTTTTCAATTATATATAACACATTGAGGGTTTTGAAAACTAAACTTTGTTCGATTGCATATTTGAAATGCAACACCAAACATAAACGACCCAAAACAATATATTCATAATAACAAAGATGTTAAATTGTTTTGTATTTATATTAATAACTATATTTTGAAATATTTATAATAATATAAATATAAATATATTTTATATCCTATATATATCGTATATAAATTTTTGGTTATTTTTTAGATAATATTTTATAACGTAATTTTATTCAACAAAAATATGTTAACTTTTAAAATTATTTTTATTTACTTTCTTGAAAAAACATTAAAATTAATGTTTTAATTTTAAATAAAATTATTAAATAAAAATTAATACATTAATTAAAATGTAAAATATAAATTTAATGTGGCTTAAATTTTAGTATTTTTTCAAAAATATTAATTTTTCTTTAATTAATGAAAAAATATTATTTTTTTATAATTGTCATTTCTCTTCAAATATATCTGAAATTTAAAAGTAAAATAATATGTTTATATGATTTATTATAGAATAAGTACTACATAGTTATGATTAATATGTTTAATTTGTTTTAAGTCATCTTTAAATTGGATTTTAAGATAAATTTGTCATTATGTTTAAAAATGTGATTTATCAAAATATTTTATTAATGTGAACATGGATGATTTTTATATTTGAGGAAAAAACTTAAAAAGGAATGATTGAAATTAAATATATAGTTTATATATCAATAATATATAATTTATAATAATAAAATTATCATAATTTGTCCTAAATATTACAAAAAATCATTTTTTCATGAAAAATTCCATTTTGGAAAACCAGAATTTTTTCAGGTCTGTGGGTCTTGTTTTAAATTAAATCTTACATTTAATGGTAATATAATTTGGTAAAATGGATTAAATTTTTTTTAATTATTTAAATTGATATTATATAATGGAAAATGGTTTTTTTCTATAATGAATAGTGAAAGAAATGAAATTATCATCGTAAAGGTGAAAATGGGTTTACATGGGGATTTAACTAAATAGATAAGGTTATAAATGACCAGAAAAAAAATATAAAAACTATTTTCAGTAAATAATTAGGCCTTATAAGGTAAAATTATCTAGAATATATCATTTTGTGCCCATTTTTCTTATTGAATATATTGGTAAAAAAATTTCATTTCAAATCAAACATGTGTTCCACTCATATCACTTTTAAATGCCTACCACCACTCCACTATTACTCACTCCATGAAACCATTTTGGTTATTCTAATACCAAAATAAAATAAAATATAAACATACATTCCCCTACACTAGTCTAATATTTCATTCATAAATACATTCTGGATAAAAAATTAGGTTTAATCATAATGAGTTGGTCCCAGATGATTTAAAATTCTAGACTATGTGATTTCGATTTCCTTCTTATCCCTTGATTCAAATTATATTATAATTTCATCATATTAAAGGAACCATGTCTATTATATATGTATACATTATTAAATTAATGTAACAACCCAAATCCATATCCCCTTCCATAAAATGGGATATCAAATCATCATTTCTGAGATTGGAACTCCAACGCCTCACGAACTGAGGTCAATTTTTTCCATCATCACCTCCCAAAAATTGTATTAATACTATATTTAAATAATATATAATTTATATGAAACATATTGATATTTAGGGTGTTATGATATCACAAATACCTTTTTTATTATCAATTTATGGCGGATATGTCAACACCGCTCGTGTGCACCGAAGATTATTGCCTCATAAAGTGATGTGATTCGTTTTTCCAAATATCACTACATGAACTGTATTATGGATAATTTTATTGAATATATGTGGAATAAATGAAATAAAAATGAAATAAATAACATATTTTGTCCTTGAAAATATAATATATCATTTTCATTCTTTAATAAAACTGATAATGTAGTTCGTGTTCATGTGGACAACCACCTTCAAGAAGCTATGTATCACTATCTTAATCATCCTACAATGTAGAAGATATATATATAATTATATTTAAATAACTAATATTATATTTAAGATATTTTTATAAATAGTTAATGTTAATATAATATTTACCCCCATTCTATAAGAATCATTGAGTAATGGAAATGTTTCTCATTCATATGTATGACCAACTATCATAATGGTATGAAAACTCATAATTTATAAAACATTATAAATCATTGGTATTCAATGTATAACTGATTAATAAAAATTTTAATTATTTTATTATTTTTATTATATTGATTTTGAAATAATTATCTCTTTTAACATGATCAACACACATAATCCATTTTTATATAGTGAACGAAACTTCCTCAAAACACATAACATGGATATAATTGATTATATATTAAAAAATGTAATTGTTAGAAATAAAATATATTATATATTTATATTTTGATAAATCATGAAATGTTTCTTAATAAATCATAAAATTTATGAAAATTTATCATATTGGATTTAATAGACATACAAGGAATTTCTGGACACATGTAAGGGGGTTTCTTATCTCAATATTATTTTTAGGGGACATATTATTTACCCACCACTAATTTATATTGTGAGATGTATATACATCCCTGGTACATGTAATATTTTGAATCAATCATATATCATGATATTTTATATTTAAATTTTAATTATTTTATTCAAGTGGGTTTAACATGAATGTTATCAATTGGTAAAAAATTTCATAACTCAATTTCATTTTTTTGATTATATGACTTCATGATTGTTTTTAATGTTATATTATTATGTGTTTAATGAATTGTGATTATATTATGTTTCATTATCCTATGTTTTAAGTGGATTTACATTTATCATAAATAATAAATTCATATATTAATTCTAAAATTCTATGTCTTGTTTTTGTATAGATTTTTCGTACCTAATTATATTTCGTTGAGAAATTTTTTTATAATATGATCTTATATTTATCTATGATCTATATATCCTACAAAATATAATGTTATATCACTATATTCATTATTTTAATTATATTTTATTTATCAATTGATCTTATTCGTCAATGGAAATTTCGTTTTAATAATTATTAATATGAAAAAGGCTTTATGTTACAATCTTATTCCATTCAAGATTGTTTACATTTAAGGTTTCTACAAAATAAATCATGTGGTATTATTTATTTAGCCACATATATTAATCGACTAATGGTTATGAATGTGGTTAAAATATTTTATTTCTATTACCTTCCATATTTATTGATTAAATATCATGAAATTTATTTCTATGTGATATTGTTATTTATTTCTATTTTAGAATTTGTTTATTTATCCTTGATATCAATTTTTTACAGAATGATTTAAATTAATATTTTCTAAAAATTAAATGATTTCAGAAATAAATTTTAAAAATAACCTTTATATTAATCTAAAATGATATCAAAGGGAATTTATTAAGATTTTCCAAATGAGAAATTTTTTACTCATTTTACTAATTATTTTAAAATCAATTTTTATTTGGTTTAGTTAAATGAAGATTTGATTTTACCACCATCATGGACACATTAATAATTGAAAAATAATTTTTGTGATTTATTTTTTTAAATAAATATTATTTTGAATTTATAGTTTTTAAATTATAATTTTTTTAAAAAAATTGAGATTTCCTTGCAAATTTATTTAATTATATTTGAATGGTATTTAAATTTTTCATAATAAAAAGACCTTATTTTTTTACTTATTATCTTATAGGGATACATTATAATGAGGTTATAAACATTATTTATCTAGGTGAATTATAATTTCTTCAAAGAGATAGTCAGGGAAGACATTTCATTTCCATAAGTTAATCTTATTTTGAAGATATTTTTATAGAACCATTTTCCCTCCCATGGGTTCACCATGTTTATAACATTTTGTGATAGAACTAATTTTCCCAAGGGTTAATGATTATTAAATGTGACTATTCTGGAACCCATTTATTCTCATTGGGTTCATCAATTTATGAAATGAATAATGATTGATTTTATGATTTTTATGATAAAATTAAATAAATGTGTACATTATTTTTATTTTGGTTCCTGGTCATTTTTTATATAATTGGTTAAATAGATATAAATTGGGGAGCATATTATATTTTATATGTTGGGTTCACCCTAACAATACTCCAATTCATTGAATATTTTATATGACTATATGGTTGCTCCATTTATAAGGGTTCTATAGTGGTTATATATGGGTTCTTCTATTAGGGTTATTTAAAGATAATGTCCCAAGATACTAGAACATTTCAATTATTTTTTCTATAGGGAATAAATCTATCCCTTGATAAATATTTATACCATGTGGATGAAGATTATTAACTCTAAATACTCTTTGATTTGTTAAGGAATAATTACATGTTTTCATGAATAACGATCTATGTAGATATGGTTTTTAATATTATTATGTTCTGAAAATTAACATTGACTTTACCATCATACCATTATTCTCATCATGTTCCCTCTATTTAAATTCAACTATTAATGCATATGTTTACCATTTGTGAGAAATTTATTTCACCCATTTTATCATTCCTTTTATATAGGATATCACAAATGATGTTGAATGACTTATGTTTAGAAGATATTTTTTATGTATGATGATAAAACATAATGTAGAAAAAAAAAATTGTGTGAGTTGGATGATGATGTTTATCATTTTGATCCCATTTTTTGAATCCATGAAGTTAATAGTTTTTCATAATTCCCTAAAAATCATAACCTAAATCTTCACTGAGGATATAAGCTATTAAATATTTCTTTATTATTTGGTATGATTTTTATGAAGAAAAATTAATAACCGTAATCTGTCTTAATGTTGAAAATTTAATAATAATGTTCTCTGTACATGTTCTAGGAGTGTGTGTTCATGGATTATATATTTGGTATTAGAATAATTGACTATATATAATATATATTTTTATGTTTTCATTTGAAAATATCTTATAATTTATGGAAACCATAATAGGTATATAATATTATAGATGATCATAAGTTTAAATTCAAGCACACTTGTTTTGCGATATAAGTAATGATATCATAAAGAGATTGATTATGACATATGATTTGTTTTATTGGGTTTAATTATATCTAATTATTTTGTTTCATGTGAAGTATTCCATTACATTTTATTGGAATAATTTTTTTTATTTATAAACATTAGGGTTTAGATGATCATGTATTTTAATGTATTTATTAGTATATGTGTTTTATCATACAGATGAATATTTTATTGAAATGTGAATTGGTTACTAAGTGATTAATTTTATTCAATATGGATATCTCCAAATATTTTTGGATTGAATGATGAAATGGATGTGATAATGTTTTTTTGTTAAACTATCATTTATTATTGAGGTTATAAAGGAATGATTTATTTGGAACATTATGCATTGCTATCAAATTTCTGAGAAGATTGTATTATTACATCTTATAATGGTTTACTCATATTATAGAAATTATTACAATTTGATAAGAAATATTTATTTTTTATTATATATAGATATCTGAAATAGATTTATTATCACTTTAATGGTTATGTGGTTTTAAAATTTTATTTTAGTTATTCTGGAACTAATAATTTATCTAGAATTCTTATTGTTTGGGGGGAATGAAAATATTTAAGTGGAAATTCAAAAATAGAAGAAATTATACTCATTAATTAAGTATATTATAGTATTCCCTTAATATATATGTTAATGTAATTCCTCAACCATAGGAAAAAGAACTTGAAACAAAAAAGTTTCCTTTTACCATAATTTTTTAGGATATTAATTTCCTTTTCACACCCCTTTGGTTCATTTTTTTGGGGTTGTTGACTTTTTCTTGGTCATTCTATTTCTTGCAATCAATGATATCTATCAGTATATACAAATATTTTGGAAATATTATTTTATTTCATTTCTAAATAATCACATCCCACCTATGTTATCATATTTTTAAATTCATTATGTTTTACTCTAGATGACTTCCATAATTCCCTTTCTCTTTTATGAAGTGAATTTTATATTATCCCCATTAATGATTTTTTTTGAAAATTTTATTTTCAAATATATAACAATTGATTACATATATAATATTAAAATTTTGCAGACAAAATTTATTATATGAGTGAGGATGTAACACATTTATATTTTATTAAATAAAACTACGTTCAATAATGAATTTGACATCAACAACGACCTTAATTGACACACGAAATATGTAACTATTATAAAAAATCAATTAAATTTTAGGTAATTAAAAATTTTATGGAAGTTATTATATATATATATATAAATAATTTCAAAATTCAATATAAATATTGAAAAAAATATATTATATAAAAAAACTAATTAATAGTAAACCAATTTAATTCATCAAAAATATGATTTCTAAAAATTGATTTCTGAAATTTTTCATAAAAAATAGTATTCCTTTTTAGGAAATTATTGAAAATATATTTTAAAAAATGATAATAATTTTATAAATATTCATATCAAAACTGAATTTGGGAGAAATTTTGTTGTTTTTTTTTTGAAAAATTGATTTCTCTGCGAATACTCACAAATACCTATATTTATAAAATTGTGATTTATTTTCTATAAATTATTCAATATAGAGGTAAAATTATAATTCAAACAAAATTTCATGTAACATATGTATTATTTTGATATATTTAATAAACATAGTATCTTTTTAATGAAATTAATATTTGTTTTTAATTTCTGTTTGTCTTTTGTATTACGAAGAAGTATTTTTAAATTTTTTTAAAGTGAATACATATTGTCATAATTAATTAATTAAAAAAATCATAAATAGGATTTATTTAAATAAATTTATATATAATATATCAAAATATAATAACTGATATTCACTAATGGGTAATTTATATTGATATAGTTAATATAAAATCATATTTTTTAATGGAAAATACAATTTTTGAAACCCAACTTCATCATCGCGTCTCTATGCAATGTTTTAAAATAAATTTTTACACATTAGGGAATTTAATTTTATGAATTGGAATAAATATTTTTAATCAGAATAATTTAAATTATATTCTAATTTCAACCTAATGTTACCATAATGAATAGTAAAAACAATAAATAATAATTTATCACTATTATTGGGAAAATGGGTTTACTATGGGATAATTTTTTTTGACAAGGATAAAATGAACTAAAGATTTGGATAAAGTCATTTTGGTTAAAATATATCACCCATATAAGATATAATAGTTGAGAATTTTCTATTCTGGATCCATTATTAATTTTAAAATTGATGGAACACCATTTTATTTTCATCAAATATAAGTGTGCCCTCACTTCACTTATAAATAGAAACCACCAATGGTATCTTATTTACACATTCATTTTTTTTGTTCAGATAATACCTATAAAAATCACATAACAAATTCAATATCCTCGTCCTATAATACAATTAATTTGGTTTGGAAATCAATTCTAGAATACATTTGGTATAACTCTTAATTGGATATTTGAGAATAGGGGATATTCAAAAGAAGGTATTTTTTCTCTACTTATTCCATAAAATCCTTAAAATTCCTCTCAAATATTCACATTTTATAACTCTATTATCTCATATATAAAATTATTTTTTAAAATTAATTTCATAATTTTGGACACCACCACTACTATAAAATGGGATAAAAATCATTCTACATTTGTATAAAGGATTACCACCTCTCGAGAGGATGTCATCTGTTTCCCATCATTGCCTTTTATGTGATGTTTTAATGATGGATTTAATTTTTATATATACATATATATGATATAAATAACATATTTATACAAATATAGTGATGATGTAGCATACACCTTTTAAATTTATAATTTGTAAGTGGTACAATAATGGCATTGTGGTGTATGATAGACTACCACCTTGCATAGTGGTGTGATTCATCTAGTACTTGTGCTATACATGGAAATAATTGGCATTTTTAATGAACATATGTGATATAAATGAAATAATATTTATTTCATTTAGTATATATTATCCATAAAATATAATAAATTAATTTCTTTCTTACCCTGAGAAATGATAACGTCATCTATGTATGTGTGGGATAAAGTGTTCTAGAGGCGATGTGTCTCTATTTTCATTACTAGGCCATATGGATGATATATATATGTATAATAAAATAAATAATATGATATATATGATATCAATTTAATTATACAAATGTAAAATATTATATATACCATTTCCATAATTATCATTGAAATATGGAAATGTGACATATCCTTACGTATGACCAATGGTCCCCAATATTGTAACATAATTATTTTCAAAATATCAACATTAATTATTGGTTGTAAAAGTATAATAGATGAATAATGATTAAAATAATCTATTTTGTTATTATTTGAGATATTTATAGACAATGATGACTTAGACCATGGAAAACACATTAATGAATTATTTTAAGTATGAACCAAACGACCTTAACACAACTTACATTGACATAATTTGTTCGGTATTTTAATAAGAAAATATATTGAAATAAAACAATTTACTTATGTAAAGGTTTTTAAACATATGAAATATTTTTATGAAATAAAATAATTGATATATTCTTATTATAGAGGAGTTAATGTATATACATGGAATGTCTAGAAATTAGGTAGGGGGTTTTATCTACAATAATTTAATTTATATTATACATATGATTTTTTCCCATCTATTTTTCTGTGTGTGTTTATACTATCCCTTTTCATTTAATATCAGGAATTATTCCTAAATAATGGATTTTTTATCATTTACAATTATTTCATCCATGGGGATTTGACATGAATGTTACCAATTGGTAATGAATTTTGAAACTCAATTTCATTTCATTAGGCTATATTACTAATTCATTATAATTTTTATTCGATATTTTTGTATCTAATGAATTATTTTTATTATATTTTGTGTCTCTACTCATTATATGTGTATTTAAATTTATTAAATATAATTTATCCTTTGATTATTTATAACATTCAAGGTTATTATTTTCTTAAGGGATATTAGTTTCAATTACATTTTTAGCATGAATTTTATGATACGAACATATTTTCATATTTTTTTTGGTTTAGATACATAACGATGAAATATTATATATTGAAAGTCCATATGTTCACAATATTTTAATTATCATATGATGTTATTCTTCTATGGGGATTACAATTGAAGTGTTTCCAAAGATGTAGAGTATTTACGTTACAATCTCCATCTAATCAAGATTTTTTATATTAAAGGAACCACTAAAGGAATTTATATACAATTATTTCTGTGAAACACATATCTATTTTCAGAAATGTTTAGGAATTTGGTTTATGAGTTTCATTTCCATTTTCTTCATTATTGATTGTTAAAATATAAAGAAAATATTTCTAAGAGATATAAAACATTTATTTTCTTTTAATTGGGTTCATAAGACCTCCACATTCATGTTTTCTAAATGTTTTTCAAAATATTAATTTTTTTTAAAATAATTTGTTTTCACATTACATTTTATCGAATTTGAACATTTTTTCAATGGAAATTTCATAATTTTATCCAAATGAGGCATGTTGTAATCCCATTGATAAAATTCTTCGAGAATAATGTATATTTTTATCATGTATATCATGAATTAATTTTCCCATAATAATGGGAACTATTTCCATTTTAACACCATTTATATGATTCCATTATTCTATGAAAAAAATTATTTTTTATTTTCTTTTATTTTTTAAACTGAATTTAAATATTAAAAAGCAATTTTCCTCAAATTGTTCTAATTATATTTCCATTCATCAATGTCACCAACACCTGGTTTAATTTAATCTCAAATGGGGATATTTTGTAACGAAAAATCCAAATTATTTAAGTAGATGGATTTAGATTTTATAAAAGATATATTTGTGGACCATGTATCTTTTCCCACAATTTATCATATCTAAAATATATTTTAATCAAACACATTTCCTTTACAATAGATAATAATGTTTAAAAGAATATATAATGGACCATTTTTCATTTAAATGGGTTAATAATGTATTAAATAGATCCTTATCGAACCCATTTATTTTACATGGGCTTATAAAGATAGAATATTACTAATGATTATTTTTATGATTTTTATGATCAAATGAAAACTCCATGTACATAATTCAAGTTGTGGTTTTGAACATTTTTTGTATGGTGGGTTCCCTAGGATTGAAACTTGTGATCGTGTTATAAATTATATGATGTGTGTGTGTCAAGATAGTTCTCCAATTTATTTGTAATGGATGTTGATTGAATAGTTATTAAATTTTTTTGGGTTCTATAGGGGTACTGTAAGGGATCGATGAAGATAATTTCCCATGACACCAAAACATGTTTGTTATTCTTGATGTGGGTTATAAATCATTTATTTGATCAATATTCAAATAACATGGCTCATGATTATATATTATAATGGATCTTTCATTTATGTAAGTATTATTCCAGGGATTCAAATTTAATGATCCAGTGATTTATGGAAATAAATATTCTTATATAACTGTCATATACATTAAGAATATCATAATACTGTTACAATAATCAAATTCTAACAGATGCAATTAAATTGTTATTGAATATGTTTACCCTTACTAAAAATTTTATCTCACCCTTATTTTGATTCATTTTCCCAATGTTATCAAGACTTATGTTTAATGGATTATTTCATCAGCGAATTTAAAATGGATTTGGATGATTACATAATGTTATAAATGAAAAGATAGATTATTTGGAGATGTTGTTAATTATTATTATTATTTTAGTAATAAATGGTTTTTTCAATTAATTATAATTTTCTAAAGCCTTTAATATAAAAATTCCAAGAAAATAAAAGTGATACAATATTACATTAGGATGTCATAAGTTTTGGATGGTGAGCATTAGGTCAACATCATTATTATTTAATCAAGAAATTAAAATTTTTTGTTTTCAACACTAGTTCTTGTAGTGAGGGCTCTAGGAAGTATCATTTTATATATACCCAAACATATATATATATATATGAAAAAATAAATATAATATAATTACAGATATATATTTTGAAAAATAAATATATTATCATGTTCATTTAATTAGTATATAATATATTAATATTTATATGCCTTTAGATAATGTTTATATATATTTATATGAAAATTTGAATATTTTTCCGTATGTATATATGTATGTATGTATGCATGCATGAATTCATGAATGTATGTATGCATTTATGCATGCATGGATGTATAAATGTATGTATGTATATATGTATATATGTATGTATGTATATATGTATGACTAGATTTATGTATGTATTTATGTATGTATGTATGTGTGTATGGATGAATGCATGTATGCATTTATGCATTAATTATTCTATTTATGATTTTATATATTCATCAATGAATCTATCTGAATAAAATTACTTATATTATTTATAAATAATTATATGTTTAAGTATAATAATATTTATGAAATTATTTATACACACACATATATATTTTTTATAGATTAATTATCTGTAATATTTTATTTAACTAGACATATTTTAAATCACTCACATATAGATATTTTTTCATAAATAATCAATGATGAAATTATATAATTTCACAAAATATACACATATTTTTGAAAGATTATCATGGTCCAATATAAAAAAAGTCTGCATGCCGGGAAAAAATATAGGATTGATTTTAATATATTATGGATAGTTTATTAAAAATATTTTGTTGGTTACTCACCATGGAAAAATACGAAATATTTAGTGGATAATATATTATAAAAAAAGTTATTTATGATATTTGGGATAGATATATATCCATCATAGAAGTCTTTTCCATGACATGAGTATTTTCATAGAGGGTTTTATTTGTTCCATAATGAATGGAGAGACGAAGCCAATGTTGGTGGGGTTGTAATTGGATTGTTGGGGTATGGTATATCTTATAACATTATATGAGTATGCACTTGTTCAGGTAATATATATTTTGTTTCTTATATAATCATACCATATAATGATGGAGGTAAATCATTTCAATTATCATGCCAAATAGTTCTAGCTACACCCCAACACAAATAATTCAAAATAATCATAAAATTCAATAAGGATGACCTTTCTATACAACATGGGGATGAAAATATTTGATTTAAAATGTTAAACACATTGAAATCCCACTATAAATAATATTCATCATTATTTTCCTTGAATTTTGATCATATATGCAATAGTATTTACAATATTTTTTTCAATCCATTTTTAAATGATGATTATTCTATATATTACGATATTATTAGTATTGGTTATGTTTTGATGTCATTTATTATTTCCAAAACTATTATTTATTGATCGATTCACTCTTTTTTTTATTCTTATATGGATTCTTAATCTTAATATGTGAATTATCTTTTTTATTGAGACATGGATATTAAATAATTAAATGGATTTAATGGATTACTTTATGATATTTATGCTCATCCATTTTATCCTAAAATATTAATTACGGTTATATTAGTATTATATGATGTCTTCCCTCGATACATCGCTCACCCTCATTATAATATAGGTGCACCCACTCAATTAAATATATTTTTATGCATTGATTAATGAAAAAATATTTCTTCTAATTTCTTCCAATCTTCAATATTTTTATCAAGGGACACTAATTATATATATATATATGGTGAAATTTAGGTATATTTCAAAATGGATAGAATACATTCTTGGTAGTACTTCCAAATTTTTCTTTAACAATATTAATTTAGAGTGTGGGACCTAATTTGTTATGCATCCACAAACGGAACATAAAGACAGTTTATTTTATGATTTTGGGAAATTGTTGGAATCATTATTTAAGACATTTAATTTTTATCCTATATATAATTCACAATAGGGTTTCCGTATTTTGTTTTTCACGAAGATGTCAAAATGAAAATTTATAAAATTGATTTTGATGAGTTAGTTTTATTATGATTTAAAAAATAGATGATATTTTATAAATTATAGGTTATTAAAGCAATCCACCTATAAAAAGTATTTCCCCTTTTATTCATTGAATAGTTTCCTAATTCACTCACATGTAGAATAAAAAAATACTTCTTCAAATTTTTTATTGTTTCTAGATTCATATTACACTATATATGTTGGATCATATGTCTTTTCATACTCTCTTGGTATGTTTTCTTATAAAAGGATGGAATTTTGATTTTATATAGCCCGATGTTCATTCTAGTGAAGCGTTATTATTATTATTTTAATTTTAATTCATACATTTCATGTGGTATCAATTGAAGGATTTAAATTATATGTCTCCTTATTTGTTTTTTATTTATTTTGATTGTAAATGGAACTACATCAATGTATAAACAAGAAACTAGATATGAAACTAAAAAAATTTCATTTAATAGAAAATGAATTCATTTTTCTAGGAAATAAGTTGGTGATTATTGTATTGATATAGATAGATCTATGGTTGAAATTTTTACACATTACCCTATGGAACACCCCAAACTACCACAATATGATTCTCTTTGAATAAAACAATAGCTTACGTTGTATGTTACTTCGAGTTCAAACACACCACAACCAATAAAACTAGAAGTTATGGATAGTAATGCCAACTTATTTAAATTTTATAACTTTATTTTTCAAAATGGACTTCATTTTTTGATTCGGAATATCAATATTAGATTAGGGTGAATTTTTGGTATTTTTCTGAAAATATTCAAATTTTGATGAATAGAGAAAAACACTGCATTATTGTTTAAACCATAAATTATATTTAAAAAATTATATATTTTAATTAAATTTTAATTTATTTAAAAATAGATACATAATACCAATATATGTTCAATTTAACACATTGGAGACATTTTATAATAAAATTAGATGTAAAAAAATTGTTGAACATTTTAATACGTTTTTCCCTCCATCAGAGAACATTTCCAAATTATCATAAAATGTTATTTTACAACATCAATAAATTGAATTTCAAAAAATTTAGAGACATGGTTGACATCTGTATCTAATATTTGATTCAATAGGTTTAAAATAATTTATGGGGAAAAGTACATTTTGAATTTTATTTCAAATGGTTAAAAGTAAATATGGTAATTAAAGGTAAAAATGATATTGTAATTACCCTAAAAAATGTCCTAATTATATTTCATAGGAGTATTTCGACGAAAATCATCCTTATGAATAAAATATGAACATTTTGTCCCACTTGGATTAGATTAGAGCATTTATTATTATATTATTTAATGAAGTGTTAAAAGTGTTAAATTCCAAGTTTAACAACTATGAAATTTTTAATATAGGGTTATGCATAACATAAATTCTACTATAAATATTTATTAGAAAGGTAAAAATATTTCCTACATAGTGGTTTTTATTTATATATTTTACGAAATAAATAATTATATTTATTTATGACATAACGATGCGGCAGTAATTACCTTATTATTGAATGATTAAAATAAATGATATTATAAATATTTATATAATTTAAATTGATACTTTTGATGTTTTCCATGAATTTTATAGATTAATATGACATGTTAGGGTTGGTTAAATTATTTGTTTCACAGTGATAGTGTTTTTATGTCTTTAAAAAACCAACTACTAAATAGTGTCAAAATTGACAAAAATGTGTTTTTAAAACAAATACAATTTTATTAATTGATATAATATTCCTAAAAATAAACATTTATAAAATAGGGCTTATATAAAGTTTTATATATCAATAATGAACCGATTATTATTCTTTTGGATTTTTATAGTAAGTTTATTAACCATTTATTATAATTATACAACAATTCATGGTATAAGATAAAATATTTAAAATAGAGTTAAATCTAAAAGATTGGGTTAATATTTTTATCTAAACATGTCCAAAACCTATTGGTTGCATTTTTCCTCCCAACGCCTCCTTGGTCTAGAAATAGATCATTTTTGTGACATTATAAACTTAATATGATTGTATAATAAAAGAATAGTTCAATCATTTTCCTAAAGTGACCATCACCTCTCTTATAAAAGGGTACATAACCTTCTCTCAAAATCACACCTAAAAAGACATTTGGATTTGCCAAGCCCTGATCAAATATCCTCTGAATTACCGTCACTTTATCCTAGAGGCCTTACTATGATCAAAATATAATATAAGGATCCCTTTTGATCAAATCAAAAGGAAGCACCCGGAGAAGAGGTAATAATTTCATCTCCACTTTTAAACTATTTTTCTTCTTACACTTCCCCATTAATTTTTGTTTATATACCAAAATATTAAATCCAGTACCATATACATAAAATTATTTTATTATTAATATGGTACATCAATTTTTCTTATTTATCCATCCTATGATTGACAAAGTTAACATACCTGCGTACGTACAGCTTAACATCTCCACATTGTGTTATAGCTTGTTATTGAACACTTCCTCATTTTTATGGGTATAATAATGAGTATAATTTAGGTAAGTAATTAATAAAACATGTCAATGATTTTGTATATATGATATACCATCCAATTACATACAATATCACCATCAATAGAATGGTATTGTCGCTCATGCGTACGTATAGATTACCAACTCCACGAATGTGATGAGATATTACCCATCATAACCATTCATCAATAATTTTAATATAATGATTAAAAATAATTTTTAACAACATAATATCATTCTATATATGAATAAAATACATCCTATACATATCAAACATGTCTTACGTAACAAAACATATAAAGAAAATGAATCAGTTAACACAGAAACAATGATACTAATGAAATATTATTAACAAAGGAATATTAAGAGATCATATATGATATCGTATTTATGTATGTGGTTCTTTTATAATTTAATAAAAATGTTTTAACTAATATAAATGATGTTAACGAACCCTCAACCAAGAAAAATTACATGCTAGGGGTTAATTTTACAATCTCTTTATTATCAGAGAATGTTTATAGATGAGTATCTACTGGGACCTCTTTATCATCCACATCCGTGTTTTTTAAAAATGTATCTCAAATAATTTATTTAATATTTTCTAGACTATAGGTTAATGAAATTTTTACAATTTTTTTACTTTTTATAAAATTGTTTGAAAAAAATGTTTCTGTCGCTTTCCAAATAAGGTACCTTATGACCTTTTTGAAAAATTAATGAAAGAATGTTCATTTTTAAAATATACGGTGGGTACAACTATTTTCAATTATTACAACTCCTTTGAAGCTAACCTTAAAATCATATAAGAATAGTTTAAAAATAATTGATTCCTTTTTAAATTGTGTGACTTTTAAATGATTTCAAAATAAAAATAGATTTTTCTCTCAAATAGTTTGATTTTCATCAATGTCAACATCCTATGACTCATTTTACACTTGTTTGAAGTTGATTTATTATTATACAATCATCCATATTGTAGTGACGGTTTTTTGATATGTTTGTATGTGGATGTGTTAGTTTATACCATTCATTGTTTATGTTTAATGTGTTAATATTCTATATTATATATTTAATACGAACTTTTATGTTATGTTTCATCCTTTTCATATGGGGAATGCATTGGACTTAGTATGTGATGAGTGGAGCCCGCTATAGCTCCACGATACAATGGTAGGTCTAATGAGACTATCTTGTGTCTTAGAAAACGTCCTTAACAAAATCTTATTTTTTTCGTGGCACTAGGCTTTGACTATGTGGTTATGATGTCCGGTATTAGGCATTACATCATTATAAAATTGGATATTGATATAACATGTTATTATTCGACTAGTAGAATATCCATGTGAATAAGTAAATTTAATCATTTGATTTATTTTTTCCATATTATGCTAAATTTAATGTTTTAAATGCTTGTGTTTTAGTGTTATAAATGGTCTTAAATGTTTTATGATTATTTATGATAGTTTCTGTTATATTGTTATCCTTATTGAGTTTATAAGCTCACCCCTTTCTATGTTTTATTCATCCGAAGATGCGAAGAATTATATTATGACTGACCTATAGAGATAGTCTAAGGGAGATGAATGTGTTCAAAGGAGGCACAATGTTTTTGTTTTTTATTTCTTAATGTATTTTAGAACTTATGTTTGTATCTAGTATTTAAAAAGGTACTAAATGGATCAGTATTTCGGGATTTTATCCCTTATGATCATGCCAATGTAATGTAATAATGCACCGACTCTAGGTAACTAGGGTCGGGGCATTACAATTGGTATCAGAGGAAGGTTAGTACAAACCATGGAAACTAGATTTACAAAACACTGTTAGAGAACATTACCCTATGATTGAATTTGAGGATTAATATATAAGAACTTCCTAGAATTTTGGTAATGTAGATATTTTGTAAGATTTCCAATCAATACATCCCTATCTCTATTAGAGAAGATATAGGTTGCTCGGGAATAGATGTACATAGGAGTGAAAACACTGAAAATGGGTTCGGAACATGACCTGTAGTATCCTGGTACACAGCAAAGGGTCTTGCTAAACTCTTCATTACGACACTCTAAATGGATATGCTTAGGATAATTAACATTTTAAAAAAATCATTATGAAGTATTTATTAGTAAATAATTCGTTAAATAATTTTTTTATGATTATGGATGATATGAATAAACATTTCAATTTATCGTAGGTATTTTACATGTTTGGAATTATGCATTGAAATTCATAAACTAATATATTGAATCCCATTGCTTATAAATGGCACCTAGTGGAAGGAGATAAAGCCATATCAATTCATGTAATCCATGTAGGGATTTCCCTCCTACTCAAGATAATTATATGTGAGCTGGTGGTGCAATTGGCGCTAAACATTATATAACCATACTAGGGAAACTCACTTAGGTTATGAATAATAACCATAACCATATAGAGCACCCTTCTCCACATTGATGGGGATTAATGTTAGACCAGTTAATGATGAAACATCTACTAACATTCAATGGTACTAAAAATCCATTTGAATCTGGGCAATGGATAATTTCCATAGAGAGATTATTTCATGATTTGGGGAGTAGCCAAAGGGGAAAAGTTGTCATTTCAGTTTATCACCTCTATGTAGATGCTGATCAATTTTGGTCATTAATTCAAAACAAAAAGGCGGATGAAGAAGTATCAAATACGGAATGGGGGCAGTTTGAATATCTTTACATAGAAAAATACTTTCCTCGTGAACATCATGCAGATATAGAAAGACAATTTCGGAGTCGCAGGCAAAAAGAGGATGAGAATATTGCAATGTTTGAGGCTAACATTACCAGTTTAGCATAGCATGATTCATATTAGATACATAACCCAAGAGGTAATATTGACCGATTATTTGATGAGGTAAATACTTTCCTCTATTGAGAATTTTTTTCACAATCATTCCCATCATAGCAAGATATTGTATCATGTGCTATCAAGATTAAAGAATATTTCTCTATGTCTTATGACTTTAATGAAAAGTAAGAGAAGAAGGGATCTATTAAACTCTGTTGAAACAAAAATAAGGGGAAGAAGGAAAATATTGAATTTCCATCCTATATTAAACGTGGGATGAAACACCCTGATACTTGCCTAAAAGGAATGGGTGTCTGTTACCAATGTGGTGAAAATGGCCACTATCCTTGTGATTGTAAGGGAAATAAAGAGGATATCAATGTTTAATGCTACAATTGCAGAGAAAGGGGGCACTATGAAAATGAATTTCCTAAGCAACAAGAAAACATAACTCAGAAAAGTCCAGGAGGGAAAGGTGATGCTTATATGATCACTACTACTGAGGTTAATGGTCTGAATGATGTGGTGGAACGTAATTTAATGGTTTCCTAAAATTTTTCCAATGCTTTATTTGGTTCTGGATCATCGCATTATTTCATATCTTCTTATATTTCTAAGAAAACTATATATTTACAAATTGATTTAACAAGGGATTTGTCAATAACAACTCTTAAGAGAAGTATCATTGCAATAATGTTTTTTGAATCAGTTCCAATTATGTCATATAAACATTCATCATCTGTTGATCTCTTCATCATAAACATGATTGAATATTATATAATCCTAAGTATGGATTTGATTTCATACCATGATGAAAAAATTTATTCTAAGAATATGGAGGTTACAATTTTCGATGGTGATAAGTAGTACATTATCATTAGAGATGAAACGTCACTATCTGATTCTCATCTAGATCCTCCCCCAGTAGCTCTACAAAATTCAATTATTGGGGAGGAAGAATGTGAAATTACAATATGTGACAAAATTCATTTTCAAATAGGGGATGAACCTATTGTTAAGGTATATGATGTTGTGTTTCCAGATGATTTATATAGACATACTATGGATCGAAAAATTGAGTTTTCTGTTGATTTAATTCATGGTTCAAGGCCCATATCAAATACCCCTTATAGAATAGCCACTATGGAATTAGTAGAACTAATGAAACCACTAGAGGAATTGAGTAATAAATGAGTTATTCACCCTAGTTTTTCTCCATGGGGAGACCAAATTCTTTTGGTTAAGAATAATGATGGATCTATAAGGTTATGCAATGACTATATGGAGATCAATTATATAAAAATAATAATAAGTACCCATACATCGCTTTGATGATTTATTAAATAAACTTCATTGAGATCAATATTTATCAATTATTGATCGTAATTATGGATATCATTAGTTGTGTGTGATGAAGGAATACATTCCAAAGACAGCATTCCGTACCTTAATTGGGCATTACGATTTCATAGTAATGCCTTTTTGATTGACTAATGCAGCTATGTTTTCATAGATCTAATTAATAGAATTTCCTACGAATATATTGATGACCTTATAGGAGTATTAAAATATGATATATTGATATACTCAAAATGCTATGACGATCATGAAAATCAGTTGAACATTATTCTGAAATCTCTCAGATGAAATTAATTAAATGGGAAGTTTTGAAAGTCTAGATTCTGGCTTCAATATATATCTTTTCTTGGCCATATTGTCTATAAGGATTGAATATCTCTCGATCCTTCTAAGACAAAATATACACAAGATTCTCCAGCACCGATGAGTGTAACTTACGAAGACAGTTTTATTGTTTTAGAAAGTTATTATTTGTGTTTCATCCAGAATGTTTCCCGATTGGATAACCCATTAACCAACTTCACACGTAAAGGGGTTCAATTTGTTTGAAAAAATGACTATGAAGATTGTTTTGAAGAATTGAATTGAATATTATTCAATTCACCTATCATGACTCTACCATCATAGAATGATGGGTTTTTTATTTATAGTGATGCTTCAATTAAAGGAATCTATTGTGTATTTATGTTGAATGATTGTGTTATTTTCTAGAGATCATGCCAGATAAAAATTCCTGAACAAAACTATCCCACTCCTGATCTTGATTTAGTAGTTTTAATCATTTCTTTGAAGATTTGGAGACACTTTCTATATAGAAACAAACATGAGGTATATACTGATCACATGAGTTTGAAGTATATTTTATCATATAAAAAACTCAACCTGAGAAAAAGACAATGGCTTCAACTACTCAGGAATTATGATTTCACTATACACTACATCCTGGGGAAGGAAAATAATTTTGCTGATTCTCTGAGTAGAAAGGATCATGGATTTTTGAACAAGATGAGAGTTTAAAGGGATCCTATATTCCTGGATGTATTAAATATGGATATGGGAATAATCATGGATTGTGAATCATCAAATATTTTTCAGTTGGATGCCAATCTATCTTTACTATAAAGGAAAAAATGTTCTCAGACTGATGATGAAGATTTTAAAAATAATGTTATAGCTGTGAATGATGGGAGATTGATTGAATTTGGATATAAAGAAGGAATGTTGAAATTTTGCTACAGACTTTGTATTCATGATTTACTTGATCTTAAAAGGGAATATTTGGATGACTCTCTAAACTCATATTTCTCTATTTTATCTTCTTGAACTAAGATGTGAAGTGATTTGAAAGAATTTTTTTGGTTGGATGAAATGAAGATGGTGATAAGAAGATTATTTGTAAACATGTATAATTTTCCAACTGGTGAAGGCAAGAAGACAAAATCATAGAAGATTCATGAAACCTATTCCAATAATGGAGTGGAAATGGGATGATATTAAGATGGAATTTTTCATGGTGCTTCCAAAGACTCCTACAATGAATGATACAATATGCCTCATTGTTGATCATATTACCATGTAAGTTCTTTTTCATTCTATAAGAGATGATTTACCACTTGAATGTTTGGAAATAATATATATTAATTAAGTTGTATGATTTCCTGGATTACCCATATCGATTGTCTCGGATAGTGATCCTTGTTTTACATCATGAGTCTGGAAAAGTATTCAGATTCCCCTAGATACCGAACATCATTTGAGCACTTCCTACCACGGTCAAACTAATAGACAATTAGAATGGACTATTCAAACCTTCGAAGACATGTTGAGAACTTTTTCACTTCACTTTCAAGGAATGTCGGACCAATAATTTCCTATGGTAGAATTTTCCTATAACAATGGATTCCATTAATGTATTCAAATGGATCCATATGAAGAATTATATGAAATGAAATGTTGCACACCAACTTGTTGGGTTGAGGTTGGTGAAAAAAAATTCATAAGCCTTGAACATTTTGAGGAAAAAATGGAAACGATGATGATTATCCAACCCCACGTCAAAGAATCTCAATGTATGAAAAAGGGTTATGCCAATAAATGAAGTAAGTATTTAGAATTTAAACGTTAGAGATCATGTTTTCTTGAAGGTACCTCTATAGAAGGGTGTAATACGATTAGGTAAGAAGGGTAAATTAAGTCCCCGGTACATCAGACCTTTTTAAATTCTAGAATGAATTGGAATTGTATCTTACCATTTGGAAAAGCCTCTATGGCTCTAGAATGTTCAGGATGTTTCCCACGTATCACTTTTGAGAAATGACATGCCTGACCAAACACGCGTACTCACCTATAATGAAATTGAAATAAAACCCAAGCTGTATTATTGTGAAGAACCTGTCAAGAATCTTGATACCAGAAAATAGGTGTTGAGAAATTGAATGACTCTTCTGGTATAAGATATATAGAGAAACCATAAAATGTAATTGGAAATGGGGGAACTCGAGGAAAATTCAATTTAGAACCACCTGAATATTTTTTTGCAATAATATTTTATAAATTTCTAGGAAAGAATTATTTATAGGGAAGAATGTAACACCCCAAACTTCCATGGTACACTTCACTTTTAATAAAACAACATCTTGTGTTGTACACAACATCGAGTTCATGCATTCCACGACCAATCAATCTAGCCATTATGAATAGTAATACCTAGTTTTTGAAATTTTAGAATTTTTATTTTTTAAAATGGTCTTTATTTTTTCATTCAGAATATCAAAATTAACTTATGGTGAATTTTGAGAATTTTTCAGAAAACAATAAAAATATTATGAATAGTGAAAAACATCATGTTATTGTTTAAAACCAACATTTTATTTATATAATTATTTATTTAATTTAAATTTATTTTATGTAAATAAAGATACATAGTACATATATATTTTAAATGTAATTCATTGGATTAATTAATTATTAATATTAGATGTATAAAATTTTAATGAACATTTTAATATCTTTTATCAACCTTCTTGGCACATTTTAAAATTTGAATAAAAAGTAATTTCACCACTTCTGTGAATTGAATTTCAAAATTCTGAATGAAACAGTTGACATCAGTATGTAAAATGTGTTTCAATATGTTGAATATAATTTTATTGAATAATATCTTTTGATTTTTATTTTCCACAGTTAAAAAAAATTGGGTAATTAAAGGTTAAAATGATATTATAATTTCGCTAACAGTTGTCCTAATTCTTTTGGATGTCTGTATTTCAACCAAAATAATCCTTAGAAATAAAATATGATTATTTTGGTCCACTTTGATTAGATTATGACATTTATTATTATTTTATTTAAAGATGAGGCAAAAGTGTTAAAATCAATGTTTAATAATTAACCATTTTTAATATTGGGTTATACATAAGATAAATTCAACTATAAATATTTATTATAAAGATAAAAATATTTGCTACATAATGGTGTTTTATTTAAAAATTTTAGACAATAAATAATTAAATTTATTAATGACACAATGATGAATTACTAATTACATTATTATTGAATGATTAAAATTATTAATATTATAAAAATTAATATAATTATAAATTGTGACTTTTAATGTATTCCACTAATTTTCTAGGTAAATATGACATGCTATGGTTCATTAAATAATTTTTTTTGAAGTTATAATGTTGTTATGACTTTCAAAAAAACAAATACTAAATAGTATCTAAATTCACATTAATTAGTTTTAAAAACAAGTATTATATTATTGATTCATATAATATTCTTAAAAATATGTTTTTCTTCTAAAAGACTTATATAAGGTTATATATATCAATAATGATCCACTTTGGGTTCTCTTGGATTTTTTTTAAATTTTATTATCCATTTATTATAATAATAAATGAATACATGTTAAAAGTTAAACTATTTAACTTAGAGTTATGTCTAAAAGATAAGGAAAATATAGTGACCTAAACTAGTATAAAACCCATTGGATGATATTATATCAATCCATCCCCACCATAGCCTCTAAATAAATCTTTTTGGTGCCATTATAAACTGAATTACATTGTATAATAAAATAATATTCCCATATATTCCTAATGTTACCCTCACATATTTTATAAATGGGTACTTACCATTCTCTCAATATCACACCTCCAAAAAAATTTGGCCCACCCAAACCCTACTAAAATATCCTCCAAACTATCATCACTTCATCCTAGAGGCATTAATTTGTTCAGAATCCAACCTAAGGGGCCCTTTTGATCAAATCTAAAAGATGCACCCGAAGAAGAGGTCATAATTTCAACACCTCTTTCAAAGTTATTTTCTTCTTAAACTCGCTCTTTCTTTGTTGTTTCCATACCAAAATAATAAATCCAGTAAATTATACCTACTTTGAGGTTATTAGAAAAATGGTACAACTATATTCATTATTCTATCCATTCTATGAATAACAATGTCACCATACGTGTGTGTGTACGGCTTACCGTCTCCCGTCATTGTGTACTTTGTTATTCAACAGTTCATCATTTGGATGTGTATAATAATGAGTATAATTAAAGTAAATAATAAATATAACATTTTAATTATTATGTATATATGATATTCCATCCAATTACAATTTATTTCACCATCAATACAATGGAATTGTCACTCGCGCGTATGTACATATTACCATCTCCACGAACTAAAATAGATACATTCTTCATTGTAACCATTCTAGAATAAAATTAATTTTATGATTAAAAATAATGCTTAAGACCATAATATAATTCTGGATATGAATCGAATACATTTTATCCATATCAAAAATGGCTAACATAACTAAACATATAAAGGAAAACAGATCAGTTTACACCTAAAACAATGGTACTACTGAAATATTATTAACAAAGATATATTATAAGATCATATATGATATCATATTTATAAGTGAAGTTCTTGTATAATTTAATAACAATGATTTAACTATTATAAAACCAGTTAATGTACCCACGACCAAGGAAAGGATCAATCTAAAGTTAAATTTTACAATCTTTTTCTTATCTAAGATTGTTTATACGTGTGTATCTATTGTGACCCTTTTATCATCCACATCTGTGTTTCTTAAAAATGTATCTCAAAACATTTCTTACTATTTACATGACTATGTGTTAATGTCATTTATACCATTTTTTGAATTTTTATAAAATTGTTCGAAATGAATCTTTCTATTTCTTTCCAAATAAGGAACTTTATAGACTTTTTGATAAATTATGGAATGAATGTTATTTTTTAACATATACGGTGGGTAGAGCTATTTTCCGCTGTTATAACACCTTCGATGCTTCCCTTAGAAGCTTATAATAATATTTTTTTTTAAAACTCATTTATAATTTTGGTAGTTCTAAAAAAATTCAAAATAGGAAGAGATATTTATCTAATTTTTTTTTTATTTCATCTACGTCAACATCCATTGATGGATTTTACACTTTTTGGAAGATGATTTACTATGATAAAATATTCCATATTGTGTTGATGTTTTGTTTTCTATTTTTGACTATGGATGTGTTATTTTATAACATTAATAATTTATCTTTAATGTATTAACATTTCATATGTGAGTTTTAAAAAGAATGTTTATGTTATGTTACAACCTTTTCATATTAGAAATGCATTGTTCTTAGTAAGTTAGTGGTGGAGCCTGCTATAGTTCCTCGATGCATTGGTAGGTGTCATGAGACAAACTAGTGTCTTGGTAAAAGGCCTTGAAAAAATCATATTTGTTTTTTTGGAACGAGGCCATGACTATGTGGTTATGATGTCTAGAATTATGCATTGCCTCATTATGAAATTGTCTATTGATATTACATGTTATTGTTCGACTAGTGGAATATCAATGTGAATAAGTAAATGTTATTATTTGATTTATCTTTTCCACATTTTATTGGACTTTATTATTACAATTATTGCGTTTTAGACATATAATTTTCCTTAAATGATTATGATTATTTATGATATTTTCTACTATACTGTTATCCATACTGAGAATTTGAGCTCTCCCCTTTCTACATTTTATTTTTCCAAGATGTGAAGAAGTATATTATGACTGACCTGCAAGGATTGTCTAAGTGAGATGTATGTCTTCAGAGGAGAAACAATGTTGTTGTTTTTCATTTCAAAATGTAATGTATAACATGTTATTTCATCTAGTATTTCCAAGGATACAAAATGAGTCTGTCTTTCGGGATTTCATACCTTCATATCATTCCAATGTTATGTAATAATGCATAGACATTGGGTAAATAAGGTTGGGGTGTTACCCTAGATCCTATATATAGGCATCATGATATATATTTTCTTAGATATGTAGATTTTATTACATTACATCAACAGAGGATTCAGTAATATTTCACTAGCATTATTATTATTAAAAAATATGAATTATAAGTATAAATTTGATGATTATTTTATCTAATTAATGAATGTGATATGGACATAAATACCCAATATATCCATCATACAACAACAATGGTAAGATCTCCAATTCAATATTTCTTATGTTGAATAAATCTTAAACGTTGGAGCTGTAATATCGTAGAGGTTTGAGGGATGTCCACACAAGTTTTCCTATTCATAAAATATATTTAAAAAAACTAAAAAATCTTCTGATAAATAGAAATAGTGTTTCTTATATTCTCTACAACTTTCGATAAATTCAATTCTTATATTTTAGGAAATAATTTTATTTCTTAATTTTACTAGGTATTATTTAGTTATCTACCAAAAAATATTGATTTGAATACATGAATTATTTATTGGATATTATTTTTTAAAAATAATGATTTAGAGAACATAGTAACGGATCCCTTAATTAGGGTTCCTCAAACATCAGAGGGTGACACAGTGGACTAGGTAACTATTTAAGATACATTTTTCAAGGATAATTTGAATATTAAATGAGTTAATCTTAAATAGAATTTTATATTATTTAAATATGTTTTCAATAATAAAATTATGTCCTAAATTAGTTAATCCATGTATAGAGTCATGGATTGTGTCTAGGTAAAATCTATAGGATAATCGAAACCATTGGAATATCTATAGTTATTATAGTGTAAATAAAATATAATGAGTTTTTCTAATTTTATTTTTTTACCAACACACATTCCCCTTAAATAATATCTAGAAAGGTCTTATAATTTTTATTATATTATTCAAATTTGTTTCATCATTCCCCAGTGTTTTATAAATCTTTACACATTTTAGAAACACTATTAAATATTTCATAGAGTCTCATGATTGATAAGTACAACATATTATTATATGAAAATATTAATATATATGGTATTGGTTTTATGGATAAATTTTCTAGTTCATATATATTTTTATAAATTTAGTTTACTATATTTTAAAAAAGAAAACTAGTGGAAAAAATGTCCATCACATTGAAACATTGAATTCATATTTTTTTTATAAACCTCTTATTTTATATGTCCTTAATACCAATTGGAACCATCATCATCTAATGTACATATACATTTCAATTTTTATTTTCTTCCTCCATAAAAATTATTAGTTGATACCGAAATTTGAAAAAATATTTCCTCCCAAATTTAATGGATATGAATAAGTTCATAACTTAGTGTTGAAATAATATTTTTAAGAAAACCATGAAACCAAATATATTGGATTATATATTATTACATGGTGAATCAATTTTCCCATAGTTTTTAAAAAAACTCTTATCAGTAAGGCCAATACAAAATCATATTTCGAAATCAATTTAATCATTCACATGATATAGGGAATCGATTACACTGCAAGGTAAAAAATTAAAACATTGATTATGTATGACATATATTTTTTTATACATTATGATAATTATTATAGCTTTATATTTTTAAATGGGAATATAATTATTCACAGTGAATGCTAAAAATTCTCCCATGAAAAACTAATCCATAAGTCAATTTTTTTTATTGAACATATTGTATATTTATGTAGTCAGAATCTAGAGTTGATGCCTAACAAGTTCCATTATATATGGTTAATGAATTAAATTTTATCTCATATTTTTTGTTATGGTATAGTGGATATCAAAAAAGATTCAATAAAATGGGATCAAATGTAAATGAATATTTTTCAAATAGATACATTAGGGGAATCTTCTCAAATGGTGTCGACCTATTCACCCTATATAACCCCATCTACAACTGTGATCATTTTGGATGTTTCATACCCTCTTATTTTTACATTATATCCTCTAATTTAAATAAAATAAAATAATATTAATTTCAATTTGTTTCACAATTTGGGAAACTTAAAATATAAGCATGGGGATCTATAATGATATATTAGGTTCCGAATAACATTTTTTTGAAATATAACACCATGATCATTCCAAAGTAACTATAATGGTTCACTAAATAACCATATGAATGCATCCTAAAATTAAAAACGATTCAAACAAGAAAAAATTGAATAAGTGGAATGAATATAATGTATATACCATTTTTAAAAATACTATTAAAACTAGAACAATATTAGAAATTACTATAAATAATAGGAAAGGAAAAGTTATAAAAAACAAGTGAAAAATTTTGTAATTATCTACCATTTTATGTTAGTTAATTGAAAATAAAATTTTCATTCATTGGCGTACCACATATGTACATACACAGTGTAATTAATATGGACTTCCATTACAGCATAAATAAATCACTTATATAATTTTTAAATACACAATGACTATCCCATGCACCATATCCAATAATATCACTTCAAGGGTCTTGATTTCATGACTTTTCTCTTTACATTTCCTCATAGAAAATTTCTATACATGTCCTAGATGCCCATGCAATGTTCTGAGTATGAATTCATAAGGACACCTCGAATGATGACTCCAAATAATATTGATATGTATTTTATATAATGAAAAGTGGAATGAATATTAACCAGAGAACACAATCCCACACACTTCACCCTAGATTGTCTAGCCTTAGAGAGGTTTTATATACAATGACAACTGCGCAATTACAATGATCCATCCATAGTCTGTCTGACTAAAAATTAATTTTTTTTGTCTTTTTCAAAATACCAACATTATGGTTTAGAGTTAAGAAACACCCAAAAGGGTTAAAAAATCAATGGATTCCCAATTCAAAGTTAAAAAATGAAAACCCCATTATAAACATAGATCCATCGAATATATTGATCCACGATAAATCATGACATCTGATTTCTAATCTACATCCATTATTGTCATGATTCTACATTCTCCTCACTATAATCATATCACCACAATCATCATTGCAATTAAGATACTATATTAGTTCTCTAGAGACCGTTAGAGTCCATAATGGTTGACTTTAAGCATCATCACTATGTCTTTTTTATCCCCTAGTGAAAAAGAAACAACCACACTTCCCATATTGAGAGATACCTCATCATCAGATAACATAAATTGTCTGCATGAAACCATCATTAATAGAATCAAAAACCACCAACATAAGGAAACATGAAAATACCTAATCTACAAACACAAATAATAACCTTCACTTAACAAGAAACAAAAATATCAACCACTGTAGAAGGAGTTAAAAGACCTTCACCAAAGACATGATGAGGAAAGACAAAACAAAATATTGAAACAACCCATCCACTAATGTGGATGTTTCTAGCTCTGAAGGACACCCTCAACCAAGAGGAAGAGAACCCGATCATAATAATATGATCGGAGCACCACCATCTGCCAAATCCTACATCCCAAATTATAATTTCTACCACCACTCTAGATCTGAATAATTTTGATGTACAATGAAATGATCTCAGTGTAAGAATTTTATTGGATGAGGGCTTTGAATGATGGGATCCTTAATTGGACAAAAACGAGAAGTCAAATACCAGAACAAACTAACTCTGGTAGTTGCTGGAAAACTATCAAATGTAGAACCACATTTCTAGAAACAAATCCTTTTTCCATTTCTTTAGATCCATCATGGAGTGGAATAGTTGAACATGAATTTACAGATAGGATTGAGTTCCCTTGGGATTCAACATGCAAGTGCATTCATTAGGACCATCAAAACCTCCCATTAATACCTTCATAAAGAAAAAATCACCACCTTGAATGTTTCTATTAACCCCATTGATAGAGAACCATAGTGAAATCAATGTGGGAGTGATAGATCCCAGACAAAAGGAGAGTAGATAGGAGTAAACGAAAAGAGGAGAAAAAGCTAGTGAGGAGAGGGTGACACATAGAACCAGGAAGGTCTTCATGATAATATTTTTAATGTGAATTTGAATATATACTAGGTTATTCATCATTTGAATGATAAATTATTGAACTATGTTTTCACATATAAATTTTGTCATATATTAAGAAAACCATATATAAAACCATGGATTTAGTCTTGGTAATATGTTTCAGATAATCATTACCTTAAAAATATCTATTACTACTATTATATATGATACTAAATAACATATCATGAGTTTTTAAAATTTTAATTTTTTACTATAACACATTCCACCTAATCGATATCAAGTAATGGATAATATTTTTATATTTTTCTAATATTTTTAATGATTACCCTACATTTTATAAAATTTTATCACTTCGAAAAATTATATCAATATTTCATAGAGGCACATGATGTATTAGGATAATATATTATTATATGAAAATTTTAATATATAGGGAATTGATTTTATGTATAAATTTTCTAGTTCAAAAATATTTTTATAAATTTTATTTAGTATTGATTAAATTATAAAATGGTTGGAGAATAAAGTCATTCAAACTGAAATTGTGATTTTTAGTTGGATTTTATACCGAAAATATTTTACAAGTCCTAAATACTAAATGCAGCTATCAGAATCAAATTTACATACACTATAAATTTATAATTTTCTTCTTCAATAAAAATTACTACAAGATACAATGAATTGAATAAAAATTGCACCCCTAATTAAATTGTTATCTATAAGTTAAAAATATAGATTTAAGATAATTTTTTTTATGAAAAACATGAAACACAATATAAAGGAGTACATAATTTTCCATGATGATAAAATGTGTTCATAATTTGACCTAAACAACTTTTATCATCAAGGCCAACCCTGAATCATCTTCTGAATGGTGTTTTGTCTTTTCAATGATATAGCACATTAATAACATTTTGAGTTAAAAAATAAATTATTGATTTTTTTCAAACATAAACATATAATGTAGATACATAAATAGAATTATGAGATGACATTATTATTATGTGGGAACATATGTATTCATAACCCATGTCAAAATAATCCATCGGAGGGGGTTTTCAGTTGAAGACAAAATCAATTTCTATAGTTAATTGATTTTTTTATTCCCATTATGTTTCATTCTATATGATTTGTTAAAATATTTATATAAAAAAATTATAATCGGATAGTGGATATCAAATCAGATTCCAAAAAATGGGAATTAATGTCAATGAGTAATTTTTGATTTAATACTTAGGGTATTATATGGACATGATATTTATATATTCAACATGTATAACCCAATGAATACATGTGATAATTAGGATGTTTCATACACACATTTTTAAATTATATACCAAAATTTAAATTCAATAATTTCATATTCAATTCAAAAAAATTGACAATGTAAGAAATTTAATATATAAGTAGGGGTATCAAAATCCATATTTTAGGTTCAAAATAAAATTTATCTGTAATGTACAATATTTAATCACTCAATAGTAGCTGGACTAGATCACTAAATTACTATAGGAATGTATTGATAAATTCCAATGGATTCCAACATGATCATAATGTATAAGTTGTTTTAATTAAGAGACAACATCATTTAAAAATAATATAGAAAAATTAATAATAATATTGTAACAAACTATAAATAATATGAAGTTATATTATATTATATTATATGAAAATGAAAAATAATGTAAGTATCGATCAAATCATGTTAGTTATATAAAAATCAAAATTTCGTTAATAGGATGACAACATTTATACATCGACAATGTAATAAATATCGAATACCATTTTGGAATAGAAGAATAACTCATCTAATTTCTAAATCAATAATGTCTAGCTCATGCCCTATATACAATAATATATCTTCAAGTATTTTGATGTCTTGATTTTTTCCTTACATTTTCCTTATAAAATAATTTCAATACAGGTCCCTTAGGTACATTGTTGGTTAGGTGTATGAAATTATAAGGACATCACCAATGGTGTCTATAAATAAATATTGATATATATTAGATAATGATAATTAAAATTTATAATAAATGGATAACAATGTCAAATCCACATAAACAAATATTGAATAGATTCAATGAGATTATACCTACTTTTACTTGTTCTATAGGATAGTGATACATCAACTATTTGTCTGATAGAAAATAATTTTCCCCCAATAGTAAATTTATGGTTATGGGGTTACAGAAACCCCACATGGGATAATAAATCAATGCATTCAAAATTAAAAATTAAAAATTAAATAAACTCATTAGGAACATAGAACCCAAGAAGATATAAATTGAGGGTCACTCACAACATTAGATGTCTCATCTCCTTACATCATTAACAAGAGTTACCACAATCATCATCATCATCATGACACCACCAAAATCATTTCAATACAAACACCAAATCATTTTATCAAAGACTATCAAGTACTATAATGGGAACCTTAAAATTACATCATCATGTCATTGTCATCCCCCAGTGAACATGAATCAACCAAACCACCAATATAGGGCTACATCACAGCATAAAAATGCATACATAATTAACAAGAGAACACGATGAAAAAAATCAATGACCACCACCATAGAGAAACATAAAAAACCAAACCAAGAACCCAAATAAAAACCTTCAATAAAAAGGAATGAAATAAATAAATCACCATAAAACAGATAAAAACATTAACCAATGAAACATTGACGAAGCACCAATAGAAATCTGAAAACCCAATCAATTTTCCATTGACAATGTTTTTCAACATCTGGAGGCCACCCTCAATCAAGAAAAAGATAACTAGATAATAATTATAGGATAAAATTGAATTAGGATGTTTAAAAATCACCATCGGTTTCCAATACCCAAATCCGAAAATATTTTTCTTACTACCACTCTAGATCCAACAAGGAGAGGTGTATAGGGAAATGAGCATAGGTTGGGGATGTGAATGGCTAAGGGCTCCTAATATCGGCCTCATGAACAAGACTGAAACTGTTATCCAATAACCGGAGGGATATTTCTTAGTTAGTTATAAGAAAAACATTAATTATTGTACCACATATCCCAAATCCAATATGTTAAAATCTCTCTAAATCATAATTGGATAGATATGGTGGAATGTGTGGTTATAGAATTATTTTAGTTTCATGGTTCTTCAATAGAGAACAACCATATTTGGGACTATTGAATTATCCCTATGAGACCTTCACCATGAAAAATATCATCACTATGAATGTTTATAATTATCCCATTAACATATCACTGACAATAAATCAAAACTGGATTAAGTGAGCGTGTTATGAATGATAGTCGAGATAAGGGGGAATGGAAAGGAGATAGATATAATAGAGAGAGGGTGAGGGTGGATAAACTAAAGAAAAATCCTCCCATCTCAAGATTTTCCCTAAGGAGAAACCTCGGACGAGTGGGAGAGGAGGTATATGATTCTTAGGGGAAAAATTCTGCTGCAATAACACATCTAGGGCCTAGAATACTATAATTTTCCTCAATAATCTAACCATATCAATACCAAAAAGAATTATATATCTTCACTAACCATTGTGGATATATTGAGTAAATCAAATCACCATAAAGACATACTCAAAGCCCATATCATATGTCCCATGTACGTCTAATCCCATAAAAATTTTACATTTGACCAACCTAATGATACTAAAGGCCTGAAAATAAATTTCCATTAGTAATCATCACTTACTCCCCTAAAAAAACACAGAAATATAGGGAATATAATGATCCCATATAGTGGTATTATACACCACTAACTATGGCCTACAATGTTGTACCCATCCTATATATTAATTCTTAACACCTTCATCCCTTTATCATAGATCTTTTAATGATTAGTTGTAATTATAAGTAAAAATACCCATTAATGGGCCCTGTCTTGTATGTGCACATCCTAATATATTTAAACAATTGTTGAACAATATTCAAGAAGAATCTATGGAACAAAATTGTAATCCCCCACTACTTCTAGATAAAATGGCAAAACCCATCTACATTATACAAGAAACCCATTGTTCTATACTTTATCATGAAAAATATAGAACATACCCACATGGTTTACACCCATCGCATTACTTAAAAACCACATCAACTATAAAATCCCAAATATCACAATTAACATAACGCATTATCATGCATATTATTCCCATGAACAACATAACTAATAGGTTCATTCAATATCAGTAAAAAGACATCACATCACAAATGAGGATATATCTAGGTAACTTTATGAAAAATAAAACACCAATTGTGATTTCCCAGTAACCCCAAGGAACATACCAATAATCTATTATCACTTGATACATAAACACACATGTGGAGACAGAAGTATTTATTCACCACATATAGGGATTTATGTTGATTCCAATATTTTTGAAACATTTTTAACCCATTTGTTATCAAATAAAATCCAATTATCTGTTGAAGAAAAATCCATGAGTTTTCAAATAACATATATAATAAAAAACAATGGTATGATAAACCAACAATAAACATTCAAGGAAATCAATCCTTACCATCATCCAATCCATTTAATGAATGATATGATGTATTGGAATGAAATAATAAAGACCATTCATGAAATATGTAATAGTGGGAAAGAGATAGGCGATGAGAAATAGGAAAAAATCTTTACGTTATGGAATAAATAACCATAAACAACATTTATAAATTTATTAAATCAGCCAAATTTTTTTTTTAAATGTGGAAGTATTTTATTATTATCAATTTTTGTGTAAAATTGTTTCACATACATCCCGACACTTATATTTTGGAAAATAATTTATCTCCCATTGATGAACCATACACATCTCAAACATATTGAAAATTGTGTATTAGTGAAATGACTAATTAAATTTATCATTTATTATTACAATTTTGTTTAAATATTAACTGGATTTTAGTAATCATATATTAGTGAGATTATACCATGTTAGGGAATTTTATTTAACATATGGAATACAATTCTCCATTTTTTATATTTCAGTTAAGTATTAGAGTGTTCTTACGTGTATTAGAAACAATTCATATTATGAATTTTTATAGGTTTTCTTTTATATATTTAGCGAAACTCTAGAGTTATAGTTATTTTCTCAACTTATAAATTTCTACGAACTATTTATAGGGTTATATTTAAATATAAATATTAATTATATGAATCATGAACCAAAAATGTGATGAATATTTCATCAATGGATCCTTGAAGTGTTGACTTTTCCAAATAATTAAATTTCATAATCAAAATTGAAAAACTACTAAATTTCATCCTAAATTATTCCAGGACACTAATTTCTTCAAAATATCCCAAAAAACTATTATACATTTATACGAATTGAAAATATGACTACTATCAAATATTTCATAAAAAATAACACTTGAGAAGAGAAAAACACATGAGACTCATTCCCTGTCATTTACCTATTACCCTAAACCATGAAATTTTCAAAAATGATATGGTCGATCCTTTTTAACTAAAATTAAAATTCTTGAATGATATGGAAATTGTAACATCCCACTATATGATAGATTTTCCACAAGCTGTCTCTGCCACACAATTAATAGTTCTTATTTAAAATCATTCTTCTAGCACAGATCATTTTCAATGTACTAATACAGTTCCTAATATAATTTTCGCCACCTAGTAAAACAAGAATTCCAAACAAAGATACATTATTGAAATAGACTAACTCCTTTAATGGTAAATACCAACCATATGAATCATATAACTTGTTTTATACCAACAAAACCACAAAAAAAATAACGATGTTAGACCCATCCACTGTCATAAATCTCATACACATGAGATATCCACTTAAATCCACAAGTTATTAATTCATAAAACCATGTATCAAAATGATGCTCACTTCCTTCATACATCACAAACAATGTATATATATCAACCCTAATCAAGTTGAAAATTTTACCCCAAAAATAATTTTGGAATTAGTAAACATCAAAATTGAATCATATAAAATATTCTCATGGTATAAAAATTAATATCACTATTTACTCAACATGATCAGGATATATAGTGATGATCATATGAAACATAAATAAACCTAAATTCATGTTACAAATCCACACTGAGGTTTCACACTCATTTTTTCCACTACCCCAACAATTGGGTATCCAATTCACTAACTTGAACAAAATATATTTTGGTATCATAGTCACCATGTCCTAATAAAACCCATACTCCAACTATATATTCAAATGTATTTCTCAATCTATGAACACATACTAAATGTGTGGCCATACAATAGAATGTATTCATATTTTCTAATCTAGTATAATGCTTGACAAATCTATAGTGTCCAATCATAATGGAAGACAAAATGTCTTGACCTTCCACACTATAAACATGTTGTTGAGGAGGAAAAAATATTGTGGAATCATTGAACCATTACATTTATTTACTAACATATCCTCTTCATGAACTTAATTTTTGTTACTAAAAACTATACTACCAACTTATGTTGAAAACAAGGAATTCTCGATGTACTCATATACACAATTTTCTCCATCACTATTATTTTACGGTACACCACCTATGAATATGATGTCAACTAGAAAATATTTACCTACACCATGATGGAATGAAACAATAAACATTAAAATACTTATAATTCAGTGATCTTATCTCCTTCCAACATTGATTCATTCCATAATAAATTTAAGAACCTTATATTATAATACTTGTCTAAAGTATCTCATTGCACAATGTTTTTAAACTCACTTACCCAATCCATCTAAAATATCTTTGGGATAATGATATTGAAACCCATAATCACAAATTTCATTCTACATCATCCCCTTATTCCAACCTTCACATATATGTATATCAAATATGATTCTTATTCTATTTAGTACATACATAATTAAATTTACCGTATACCTTAATGGTGTTTGGATATAATAGAATATTTAATCTAATGACTCAATCCATTACTCCATTATATGGGGTACATTCCTTTTATGAAATAAAAGGATAGGGCTATGATTGAAATGCCAATGTCAGGTATGACATCAAGGGATCTTATACTAGATTTGCCTAATAAATTATCATGATAACTATCGTTAATATTTTATTTAGATTATTATCAAACAATTTATCTTACTTCAATAACCTCTCTAGTAAGTCTTCCAACATAATATTCACAATAGGTGGGTCATTTCACATATTCAATTAGGGGACTCATCTTCTTCCAATAATAGTGGCACCATGTGTTTGTCATCCTAAAACTACAGGGGAGGAAATCATTCTAGAATTTTGCTGAGATTCCAAATACTATACCAAATTCACATACAATAATTCCAATTGAACAAATATAGAGTGTTTTATTAATATGTGTGATACACTAACTAGGAACCTCCCTTCCATTCAAATGTATCATAACATTTGAATTGATTTCCCCCCTTACACATGATTGGGCTAGGTTTAGCACACACTACATTCATTAAATATCAAAAAAAATTAATCAAATCAAGATTCATATAACATGGATGTAAATATATAATTATTCTAATAATGTATAAATGAAATTATTATAGACGATGTTTCTGAATATTTAAAAAACAAAAACCTTATCCTATTCTAGAAACAAAAGGATTTATAACATACCTACACATGTGTGTCATGTGAGTCCTGTATTCCTAAAAAGATATATGAAAACCAACGACTGACTCTTGAGGAAAATATTTAGTGACCCCATATCAACCACATCATATTACATATTCAATCAAATAATATAACTCAACAATAACTATAATTGTCACGACCCGCCTCCCTTGGTCAGAAACCTTGTCACCTTACTCCATGGGTCTCTTGTAATACCTTTGTTGCCTTCCTAGAAAAACCATAGGGTATTACTCACTAGGGTCTCTTATCAGACCAATGAATCTCCCCACAGGCCACACATGCTTAACTGTGGGTAGTGCCTATGAACTTCCAGCTGGGTATTGGCTATGATACCATTTTGTAACCACCCGCCTCCCCGGGCCATCAACCTTGTCATCGACCCCATGGGTCTTCTGTAATACCTTGGTTGCCTTCCTAGCACACCATAGGCTATTACTCACTATGGTCTCTTATCAGACTATTGACTTTCCCCATAGGCCAACACATGTTCTTACACTGTGTTTTTTTCTCACTCACACACAACCGAGGAATCTTCACAGAAGGTCACCCTTCATGATTACTACTCCAGGCCATGCATGTATAATTGTGGAGTTCAAATATGATAGGCTCCCGAAACGAAAGGTGCACCTTGTTGACATGGATATTAACATTTAGCCTTATAAGTTTCACTTTTCCAGGGGTGTTACATTAATTTTCACACCCCGACCTTGGTGTGTGTTTTATTTTATTATTTATTTATCAGTAATTTTTTTTGTTGGGGTCATGTGTGAGACCCGGATGAAATTTATCTGTTTTTGTTAAAAAGTTTTCTTTTTGACACGACGTCCTTGGGCGCAAGATGGGAGCCTATTTCGGAAACCCCACGCGTCCCTCCTTGGGTATTTGCGCATCCCATTCGTCTTCGGAAATTTGAATTAAAATGTTTTATATTGAAAACACAAATTAATTATTGTGTCAATAAAGGTTTTTATTATGTTAATGAATTTATTACTACTATGATAATATGACTAATTTTATTATTTTTATTTTTAACTTCAGGATTTTATTATTATTATAATTATTATTAGTCTTCTTCTTATTATTACAAAAAAATTCGAAAAATTATTAATTATTATTACCACCAAAAAGTTTAATTATTATTATTATTATTATATTTAATATTATTGTGATTATTATAATCATTAATAATAATGATAATAATATTTTCATTATTATTGTGTTTATACATATAATTATTATTATTACTTCTATTAGTTTAGTTTTTTAGGGTTTCGGTGCACCTCACTTTTTTACACTTCCTCTCCCATGAAAACCCTTTTTCCCCACCACTATGCGGCGCATTACCCAGCCGGCGCTCCCCTTCGGCGCACCTCCCCCACACGGCTACTGCTCCAAACGGCACAACGACCTCTAGCGGTGCACCCTCCTCGCCCAGCCGCTCTTGATCTACCTCCCCAGCGTGAATATCCAGTTTTGGTGCCCCTGCATGCGGTGTGCCTCCCCGTCCTGGCCTTTTCCCCCTCGTTGTGCTACGCAACGAACCAGAACCGCCCTACCTTCCTTTTTCCCTATGTGCGGCGCGAGATCATGGTGTGCGGTGCGAGCAGGCCAACGCCCTCTCTCCTGGTAGCAACCCCCAGTAGATCCTCTGGTGTGCCCCAACGGATCTTTCCCTCCTCCCCATAGCAGGCCCTCCCAACGCAGCTCTATTCCCCAGTAGACCCGGCCGCCACAACTCTTTTCTCCTGCTCACCCCCTGCTTCCCAAGATCCTTTTTTTCATTCTTTTTTTCAATCGGCCTGCAACATCTCCTCTCCACCGGACGTCGTCAGCCTCCCCGTCGCCCTCCTATCACAGAAACCCAACACTGGCCCTCAGCCTCCTTGCAGCGCACCCCATCACCCCGACCCGGTGCCTACTCCGTGCCACTGCATCTTCTGCCAGCCCGCCTCAAAGCCGGGTATTTTTGTTGGATGGGTTTTTTTTTTATTTTTTTTATTTTAATGGGTTTAGGTTTAGAATAATTAGGGAAAAGGGTTTGTTGAGCGCCACTTGAAGTGGCGCTCAACATCTCGGGTGGCTAGCGCCACTTCAAGTGGCGCTTTGCCACTTTTTTTTTTTTTTTTCTGGTTTTGTTTTATTTCTTTTTTTTAATTGTTTTTCACCTCATCTCTTTTTAATAAATAATTTCAAAATAAATAAATAAAATTTTGTTTTCTTTTTTTTTTGTTTTAGTTTTTTTCCACCTCATTTCTTTTTAATAAATAATTTCAAAATAAATAAATAAAATTTTAAAAATAATCTTATAAATATGTATTTAAAAATGCTAAATTAATTATTATTATATTTATAATTATATAATTATGACATTATATTTATGTATATATATAATTATATGTGTGTGTATAAATATAATTATGTATATATATAATTAAAAATAAATATTTATAAATATAAATATATTTATATATATTTTTTAAATAAAAAATATATTTGTAATTATATAATTATAAACTAATCTTTAAATATAAATATTTATAATTATATGAATATGAATATATTTAAAATATATAATTATGAAAATATTGTTACATATATATTTAAAATTTATTTATAAATATATTTAATATTCATATATAAATATATATATGTGTGTGTGTGTGTATGTGTGTGTGTAGAATTATATTTATAATTATATTTAGAATTATATTGTAATTATAGTTATACTTGTATATGTATAATTATATATTTATACATGTATATATTTACATAGTTATAAGTAACTATTTATAAAAAAAATTGAAATATTGTTAAACATATAGTCTTTCAATACCACCTACTTGAAACTTAAAAATGTTTCAAGTATGTGACTTTGAAAGCCTATAAAATATAATCTAAATGACCAATATGAATGAAACTTAAAACTTGGATTAAACATATACTGAATAGATGAAAATAAAAAAATTACGTAAAAAATGTCGATAGAAAATATTTTATAGGCTTTCAAAACCACCTAGTTGTAACTTAAAAATGTTTCAACTATGTGACTTTGAACGTCTATAAAACATAATCCATATGACCAATATGAATGAAACTTGAAACTTGGATTAAACATATACTGAATAGATGAAAATAAAAAAATTACGTAAAAAATGTCGATAGAAAATATTTTATAGGCTTTCAAAACCACCTAGTTGTAACTTAAAAATGTTTCAACTATGTGACTTTGAACGTCTATAAAACATAATCCATATGACCAATATGAATCAAACTTGAAACTTGGATTAAACATATACTGAATAGATGAAAATAAAAAAATTACGTAAAAAATGTCGATAGAAAATATTTTATAGGCTTTCAAAACCACCTAGTTGTAACTTAAAAATGTTTCAACTATGTGACTTTAAACGTCTATAAAACATAATCCATATGACCAATATGAATGAAACTTGAAACTTGGATTAAACATATACTGAATAGATGAAAATAAAAAAATTACGTAAAAAATGTCGATAGAAAATATTTTATAGGCTTTCAAAACCACCTAGTTGTAACTTAAAAATGTTTCAACTATGTGACTTTAAACGTCTATAAAACATAATCCATATGACCAATATGAATGAAACTTGAAACTTGGATTAAACATATACTGAATAGATGAAAATAAAAAAATTACGTAAAAAATGTCGATAGAAAATATTTTATAGGCTTTCAAAACCACCTAGTTGTAACTTAAAAATGTTTCAACTATGTGACTTTAAACGTCTATAAAACATAATCCATATGACCAATATGAATGAAACTTGAAACTTGGATTAAACATATACTGAATAGATGAAAATAAAAAAATTACGTAAAAAATGTCGATAGAAAATATTTTATAGGCTTTCAAAACCACCTAGTTGTAACTTAAAAATGTTTCAACTATGTGACTTTAAACGTCTATAAAACATAATCCATATGACCAATATGAATGAAACTTGAAACTTGGATTAAACATATACTGAATAGATGAAAATAAAAAAATTACGTAAAACATGTCGATAGAAAATATTTTATAGGCTTTCAAAACCACCTAGTTGTAACTTAAAAATGTTTCAACTATGTGACTTTAAACGTCTATAAAACATAATCCATATGACCAATATGAATGAAACTTGAAACTTGGATTAAACATATACTGAATAGATGAAAATAAAAAAATTACGTAAAAAATGTCGATAGAAAATATTTTATAGGCTTTCAAAACCACCTAGTTGTAACTTAAAAATGTTTCAACTATGTGACTTTAAACGTCTATAAAACATAATCCATATGACCAATATGAATGAAACTTGAAACTTGGATTAAACATATACTGAATAGATGAAAATAAAAAAATTACGTAAAAAATGTCGATAGAAAATATTTTATAGGCTTTCAAAACCACCTAGTTGTAACTTAAAAATGTTTCAACTATGTGACTTTAAACGTCTATAAAATATTATTATTTTATATACAATAATTAATTAGTTAGTAATATAATTATTAATTATTATTTGTCATTATAATTATTAATTATTAATGGTTAACTCGCTGTGACAAATTTTATTTATATTGTACATGTACTTTATAATTTAATAGTTAATTGAAATAAGTTTGTATTTAATAGATTTTTGATTTTCTTGTTATTTGACTTAAACAACAGTTACTTATCATAGTGAATAAGTTTTTTAATATATACAACATTGCATCCAAAAACATCAACGACGATGCCCCCCGGTACCACAACGCGGTGTCTGAATGTCACGTCCTCTCCGCGTCCGACGTCCATGTCGCTCCGGTGTCCTCTCTGCAGGTTCCTCCTCTTCCGGTGCTTCTGGTGCCTCCTCATGATGCTGTGTAGAGGACTGACCAAAATCATGTGAGGACGCCCCAAAATCATGTGAGGATGCCCCAAAACCATATGGGGTGACATATGGCTCTGAAGCTCCTATAAATGGTAGAAATGGGGTACTGAAGAAGGCCTCGTCGGGAGGAGAGGGGGCCGCCATAAGCTGTGTGACTGCACCCAGATCGAAGTCCATAGTAGTCTGCGGAGACGCCATATGCGGTATATAAATGTCTCCCTGCTGTGCAAAATCATCAGTCGGCTGGGCGAGATCGTCTGTCTGTGGTGCGACGACATCTGCAGGAGCCGCTCTCGGATGTCGATGTGGTCGCCTCTGCCCCCCCGGATGTGCTCGTCTCTGTCGTCCAGCTGGCGGCGGTGGTGGCGGTGCATCCTCCTCAGCAGGCATAGCAGGGACATCGTCATCCTCAGGTGCCTCTGCCTGAAGATATGGATCAGGATATATCTGTGGCTCCTCATCAAAAAAACTGTCACGTATCAACCGGAGATGATCCAATAGAGCCACCACATCCCGATGAACTACCTCCCGCAGAATATATGCATGCTCCTGAGGCTGCGTGGAATGTGCAAGCTGACCAATGGCGTCTGCCTGCAAATGAAATGACAATCAAATTAATATCAAAAATGAGTTAAACAAAATTAATAAATCTTAGTAAACATACCAATCGCTGAATGCCAATCCCCTGACGTGTAAGGTACATGATGGTATGTCGTCGATACCAGTGTGCATAATCCCCCTGATCAGATAAATCAGAGTGTGATGTGATATATCCCTGTGGAAAGATACTGAATCGGGCACGCCTGTCCCAAAGCTGGATATAAGATGCATGATGTCGCCGCCAGTCTGTCGTCTGTCTACCTATAAGCACAATCGAATGTAACTTGGTAGACTGTCGCGGTGCCAAGGGGATATGCTGTATAAAACCGAACTGGCGCATGACCCGGTCTGGCTGGTGCCACTCAACGATGTGGAAGTGAATGAGTGGTACTACTGCAGCACGATCTCCAGCCAAAGATGTGCAGTATAGTGGAAGTGATGCGTAGACATAACCTGTATAAGGAGTCCATGAAACCTGAAATGTAAACTCAAAAAATAAGTCATATAATAGCATGATAATTTTACTGAGATTATATTGAAATAACTTAAAATAGTGATAACAAAACAAATTTTCTTACAAAAAAGTACTGTTTAACTTACATCAGCCGGCACTATAGCATCGAATATCTGTCTGAAGCTGTGCACACTATGTCTCGGAGTATGTGCAAACTTCTGAGACTGACTCCACCTGGTGAAAAAAGAGTAACCTACGGTAAGTTTATAAAAAACAATAACAAAAGTACTAAATAACCGAAAGTAATGACGTAGACATACCATCGTCCCCGAGGACAGTCCTGAAGCAGCTCCGGTGCAAGCGGTGCGACAACTCGAGGAGCGATGCGTGGAAAACGCTCCCAGGCCCACATCTGTACTAACACCATGCAACCTGCAATCTGATGTGAATCGGCCTGACAACTGGTGCAGAGAGATCTGTACAGATGTGCTAATACAGCGGATCCCCAACTGTATGTCGCAGTCTGATCCAGATCCTCAAGTAATGGGAGGTACATCATGTGTACCAAAGCGGTGGAGTAGTCGACGCACAACATGCCTCCGAGCAGCCGCAAAATGTATGCACGTGTGTGCTGAAGAAGCGTCTCCTCGTCTGCATCATCTGGAATGACGTCGAAATGCTGATCGAGCCACCTCATTCGCAAGCGCGAACCCTGAAGGACACCCCGTGCGCCGATGATGTCAATGCCTAGCAGCCTCTGTATGACTGCAACCCAATCGCCGGTACTGGCCCCCGTAACTGCATCTCCATGGATAGGTAACCCCAGCATGTAGGCAACGTCCTCTAATGTAATAGTCATCTCCCCCTCTGGGAGATGAAATGTGTGTGTCTCTGGCCGCCATCTCTCAACCAATGCAGCTATCAAATGATGGTCGATGGTCTTGAAGTCACACATAGCAACTCCATAAAAGCCTGCACGTCTAAGGTATGGACAAATAGCTGCCGGCGGTGCCTCATGATGAAAACGGTGCGCTCTCCGAACATGAAGATGTCTAACAGGTCGTCGCGCCAACACATCGCGCGACACGTGCGTCTCCTGGCAAGATAAAAGTGGCTGCTCCATCTGAATGTGCAAACAATAAAACATTAATTTCATGTAAGTTATGACTTTTATCATGTAAGATATGTAATTTAGCATATAATTTTGAAAGAAGCATAAACACATTGGGTTAGTTGTTGTCTCCCGTGTTGGGGTGTTGGGGTGAAGACGTTCAGAGTTTCCTCGTTTTTGTTTTGTAGTCACTGTAAGTTCATCTTTCATTATAAATAACTGATGACATTTTCATTTAATAGTTCAAATGGTTTTGTTTTCTTATACAGGTATATTCCTTTTTTTGAGTTGGTGTTGTTTGTTTAAAGCTACTCATGTAATGTTGATCGTTCGACAAAAAATGTCACGTGAAATCGTGGTACATTTTCCAAAAATTACCTTATTTACAAGTACAACAAATATGATTAAAAATGGTGAAATGATAAAAATAATTACATGTACAAAGTTTTACAGTAACTGATAGAGTACGTGATTCATTTTAACCATTAGATGATTGCCCTATGTGTCTAGTAACAATAGAAACATCTTTGCAATTTTGTCATGCCCCTGAGTATAAATCAACCTCAAAAGCTCTAGATAATTTTTCTTGGTAAGGTGAGATGAGAAGGGAGGTATTATACCATCAGGAAGAGAGATTCTAGAAATGTGCAATGTTATGACAAACCTGTAGATGAAATGTGTCAGTTCCCCACTAGATGTGCATGTTTCTTCAAAATTTTCAGGCTGGAGATAATCCACCATAGGTTTCACATAGCCTTATGTCTTCCATGGATTAATGTCAAACACTTCAACCAATTTGTTTACTTTATGGGGAAGTAAAACCTCATTCCTTTGAATATGCACATTACCATGAACATATAAAATCATAATTTTGCAAGGAAAACTACTAATCTCATGTTCACTAAAATACCCCTTAACGTAAGAATGATACAAATAGTGTAAGTACCCAATAACAAGATTCCAATCCATTTTGAAGGATAATGGGGATGACAAGGAAACATCAACCCCCAGGCCCACCCCTTCCACCCATTCAACCAACTTCGGTAACTCCTATAGAAGTAGTTTTTCAAAAAAATGAAATGTCACCCCACCACAGCTTCCTACATCCATATTAACCCCCCAATTCAGTTTCATTAAATGTGGACAGCCCTCATTTTTACCAAAGTTAATGATGCACTATTAACCCCCCCCCCCCTCAAATATACAAAATGCTTTGAGGGATGAGAAATGATTCGACACATTTCAATGTTCTAAAATGCACCGAATCATTTCTCATCCCTCAAAGCATTTTGTATTTTTGAGGCGGGGGTTGAAAAGTGATGATTTAATAGTGCATCATTGACTTTGGTAAAAATGGGGACTGTCCACATTTAATGAAACTGAATTGGGGGGTTAATATGGATGTAGAAAGCTGTGGTGGTGTGACATTTCATTTTTTTGAAAAACTACTTCTATAGGAGTTACCGAAGTTGGTTGAATGGGTGGAAGGGGTGGGCCTGGGGGTTGATGTTTCCTTGTCATCCCCATTATCCTTCAAAATGGATTGGAATCTTGTTATTGGGTACTTACACTATTTGTATCATTCTTACGTTAAGGGGTATTTCAGTGAACATGAGATTAGTAGTTTTCCTTGCAAAATTATGATTTTATATGTTCATGGTAATGTGCATATTCAAAGGAATGAGGTTTTACGTCCCCATAAAGTAAACAAATTGGTTGAAGTGTTTGACATTAATCCATGGAAGACATAAGGCTATGTGAAACCTATGATGGATTATCTCCAGCCTGAAAATTTTGAAGAAACATGCACATCTAGTGGGGAACTGACACATTTCATCTACAGGTTTGTCATAACATTGCACATTTCTAGAATCTCTCTTCCTGATGGTATAATACCTCCCTTCAAATGGTTTTGTTTTCTTATACAGGTACATTCCTTTTTTTGATTTGGTGTTGTTTGTTTAAAGCTACTCATGTAATGTTGATCGTTCGACAAAAAATGTCACGTGAAATCGTGGTACATTTTCAAAAAATTACCCTATTTACAAGTAAGACAAATATGATTAAAAATGGTGAAATGATAAAAATAATTACATGTACAAAGTTTTACAGTAACTGATAGAATACATGATTCATTTTAACCATTAGATGATTGCCCTATGTGTCTAGGGCAACGTGTCTTCGTATGACCTTCCTGGCGGCATATGCTGCACCGCCGTCCAGCTGGATGTTCACTAGGCCAATCCATCTCATTCCGAATACGAGTCGACTTTGGCCTCCCTTTAGGTCGAAGTCTGTTGCTGTTTGGTAGAAGCGTGGGTGCGCCATCAGGCAGCTGAAAATTCTGATATTCCCCGATTGGCATCCACGGAGTATTGTAGCAGGAGTTGATGCTCTCGAGTCGATAAGCTGGATCAATGAACTGCTCCCAAGATACGTGTACGTAAGCACATGCAGCAATCACATGGCCGCAGGGATATCTCAGTGCCTGAAAGTTGCCACAATCACAGTAACGCTTCTCCAATAAAACAACTCGCACACGACCATTGCTACATGCCATAGCATCACCGGGCTCAGCGACCTCAAATCGTTGCTCTGGACGATTAAATGCAGTTACACGGTAAGTTGCGGCCTCCTGAAGAATTGTATCTAGCTCGCGTTGGAAATGGTGTCCATAGCGCATCCCTCTGTTCAAGCCCTCTTCAGCTTGCTTTCCTCGTTCCAGAAAGTACTTTACACTACGATAGAAGGTCTCTTGTACCAACCCTGAAATTTAGATTTACGACATTATACAAATATTATATTATAATAGTAACTCTTCTGAGTAACATATATTGAAATATTCGTATTTACCTGTGATAGGTAGTTTTCGAACACCCTTGAAAACTCCATTTATACATTCTACGATGTTGGTCGTCATATGACCATATCTCCTCCCATCATCATATGCCAACGACCATTTCTGCTTTGGAATTTGCATCATGTAATCATACACTTCTGGATTCACTCTGTGGATATCTTGAAGACGCTCCTCCATCCTTTGTTGTTGAGGCTCATATGCTATCATACAAGCAGTCATCTGAATAGTTATGAAAATAACTACGACAAAAACATTTTAAACAGAAAAGGATGTTCATACCAATTTTTAAGATTGCCTTTTTCATCGACTCATTCTTGAACTTCTTTCGCAAATTGCTGGCAATGTGTCGAATACAGTATCGATGATGGGCATATGGTGGTCTCCACGAAAGACCCTCAGACTGTATCGCCTCCTTGATTGCACGGTGGCGATCAGAAATAAGACAAATCCCTTCTGCATCCGTAACAAACTCTCGGAGACATGCCAGAAACCAGCTCCATGATGAGAAGTTCTCTTTCTCCACAATTGCAAATGCTATAGGCAGAGGGGCTCGATTTCCATCTTGTGTGGCGGCAATCAATAAAGTTCCGGTATACTTTTCATACAGAAATGTGCCATCAATTTGTATGAACTGCTTGCAATGTCTAAAAGCCGCCACACATGGTAAAAATGTCCAAAATAATCTATCAAACACAACCATTGAGCGGTCAAGTTGGTTCTGTTGGTTAACATATTCAACTGTATGTAACCGATAGACTATTTGATTATTGTGGCGTAGAAGCTCCAACAGTTGTGGTAGAACTCGATAAGAGTCATCCCAATCACCATACACTTTCACAATAGCCTTTTGTCGTGCTGCCCATGCCTTCCAGTAAGAGATTCGATACCCAAAAAGCTGTTTGATTCGCTCAATGACCAGAACCACGGGGACATCTTGACATGCTCTAATCATTTCAACAATAATAGTTGAAACAAACTCAACATCTAATGAAGAGTGTTCCTGTGCCAAGCTTGGGTTCACACATGTGTGTGGAGTAAATCTAGTGATGCGCCAGCTGTGAAAAGTGTTATCAATAATAGCTCGCAGACGCATTTGACAGTTCGATTCAAATTTGTCACAACGGATCAAATAATAAGATCTCTTTGCCTCTTCTACAACATATGAGTAATGTCTTTCAATGTGATATTGTTTTATCACATTTTTCATTGCTTCTTTGCTCTCAAACTCTCTGCCAATATACAGAACATCGTTATCTGACACTCGATTTATGCCACCAATGATTCCTGGAAATTCTGAACTGGGAGTGATAACTGAATAATCAAATTCTGGCAAGCGATTCATGCCTTCAGTCGACCAGGAAGCCAATAGTGGAGGATGGTTCAACGGTCGGTTGAACCTCGCATGAGTTGGTACAGACTGATCTTCCGCATGCTCTTCTTCTTCTTCAACTTCCTCTTCATCTTGTTCAAAATTGTCATCATCCTCAAATTCATCAACCAATGCATCTAAAGTATGTGGAGGACTATCCATTGAAACTGTGGCTGATGGAAATGATGGAATAACTACTGATGCTGATGGAACGTCTTGATGTGAAGGAGCATATGACATAGTTTCATGAATTTGAGATGGGTCAACTTCCAATGTCGATGGAACCTCCATTGTAGCTATAGTGACATACAACTCCATCATTTGATTCTCAGGTATATACTTAACCAATGAAAGTATATATTCCCAATCATCATCATCATTTACCGGATATGGCACATGCCAAAACCTATCTATAAATTGAAGATGTCTGAATGTAATGGACTCTATTACTTGATTCCTCGCGAGTTTTAACCTCCGATGGATTTTCCTTTGCACAGCTTCCAAAGTAGTACATCCTCCAAGCATCACAACAGCTTCTGGATGTATACTATAACTGCATCCTTGTTCTGTCTCAATTATTTGACCGTTGCAGTAAATATAAGCGGCGACCATCTTTTTTATCTAAAAGAAACCACTGTTATTAATTAAATCTGATTAAAGAATCAATTTATGTATGCATGCTTCTAGTAATTTATGTTGGAATCCTAATCCCTCCACCAAATCAATATGTTCAAACCATATTGATGTGTAACTATTTACACAACCCACAAGTTTGTGTTACTTACCCAAAAATAGAAGTCAAATATATTTATACATATCCACATGCATTATATGCATGAGGTACACGAACATGTCATGTAAAAGCATAGAGTTATATGAAATTGAAAGTCTCCACATGAGTAAGCCCGGAGCGACAGATAGCCAACCCCATTCACTTTCCTAGACAAGGCAAGCCTCCAGGAAAGTAGGTGGTCCGACCCAAAGCCCCTCTACCCGGGGATACTTTACTCAAGAGAGCAATCATTTCATGATAACTCTAACACTTAATATGCAAAAAATATATTGAACTACTAAATTCAAGTTCATAACTTCAATTACAAACCGAGGTCAAGGTAGATTGAAAACTAAATTCATTATCATTCCTAGAATGTAATGCAAAGGTATATTCCATAGGCAATTTACTACTACTTGGCTAATTAATATAACTACTTCGCTAATTAATATAACTACTTCGCTGATTAATATAACTACTTCACTGAATAATATAACTACTTCGCTAACAACATAATTATGATAAATTAATTACCTTATGGTTAACTAATTACATAATTATGGTTAACTAATAACCTAATTATGGTTAACTAATTACCTAATTATGGTTAATTAATTACCTAATTATGATTAATTAATTAACTAATTATGTTCCATTAATTACCTAATTACGATTAATTAATTACCTTATGGTTAACTAATTACCTAATTATGGTTAACTAATTACCTAATTATGGTTAACTAATTACCTAATTATGGTTAATTAATTACCTAATTATGATTAATTAATTAACTAATTATGTTCCATTAATTACCTAATTACGATTAATTAATTACCTTATGGTTAACTAATTACCTAATTATGGTTAACTAATAACCTAATTATGGTTAACTAATAACCTAATTATGGTTAACTAATTACCTAATTATGATTAATTAATTAACTAATTATGTTCCATTAATTACCTAATTACGATTAATTAATTACCTAATTATGTTTCATTAATAACCTAATTAGGATTAATTAATAACCTAATTAGGATTAATTAATAACCTAATTAGGATTAATTAATAACCTAATTATGATTAATTAATAACCTAATTATGATTAACTAATAACCTAATTATGATTAATTAATAACCTAATTATGATTAATTAATAACCTAATTAGGATATATTAATAACCTAATTATGATTAATTAATAACCTAATTATGATTAATTAATAACCTAATTATGATTAATTAATAACCTAAATAGGATTAATTAATAACCTAAATAGGATTAATTAATTAACTACTAATGATGAATTAATTAAATAATTATGATTAATTAATTAACTAATTATGATTAATTAATTACCTAATTATGATTACTTAATTAACTAATTATGCTTAATTAATAACCTAAATAGGATTAATTAATAACCTAAATAGGATTAATTAATAACCTAATTATGATTAATTAATTAACTACTAATGATTAATTAATTAACTAATTTTGATTAATTAATTAACTAATTATGATTAATTACTTACCTAATTATGATTACTTAATTAACTAATTATGCTTAATTAATTACCTAATTACGATTATTTAATTACCTAATTATGGTTAATTAATTACCTAATTATGATTAATTAATTAACTAATTATGTTTCATTAATTACCTAATGATGATTAATTAATTAGCTAATTATGATTAATTAATAACCTATTATGTTTCATTAATTACCTAATTAGGATTAATTAATTACCTAATTATGATTAATTAATAACCTAATTATGATTAATTAATTACCTAATTATGACTAATTAATTACCTAATTATGACTAATTAATAACCTAATTAGGATTAATTAATAGCCTAATTAGGATTAATTAATTACCTACTTATGATTAATTAATTACCTAATTATGATTAATTAATTAACTAATTATGATTAATTAATAACCTAATTACGGTTAATTAATAACCTAATTATGATTAATTAATTAACTACTAATGATTAATTAATTAACTAATTATGATTAATTAATAACCTAATTATGATTAATTAATAACCTAATTATGATTAATTAATTTACTAATTACGATTAATTACTTAACTAATTATGATTAATTAATTTACTAATAATGATTAATTACTTAGCTAATTAAGATTATTTAGTTAACTAATTACGATGATTAAGTAATTACCTAATTACGATTAATTACTTAACTAATTATGATTAATTAATTAACTAATTATGATTAATTAATTAACTAGTTATGATTAATTAATTAATTAATTATGATATTAACTAATTATGATTATTTAATTAACTAATTATGATTATTTATTACCTACTTACCATTAATTAATAACCTAATTATAATGAATTAATTAACTAATTATGATTCATTAATTAAATAATTATGATTAATTAATTTGCTAATTATGATTAATTAATTAGCTAATAATCATTAATTAATAATCTAATTACATTTAACTATTTACCTAATTATGATTAATTAATAACTTAATTAGCATTGATTAATCAACTAATTATGATTAATTATTTAACTAACTAATCATTTCATTATCTAATTACATTAAAAAAAACCATACTATTTATAAAATACAAACATTATATACTAATTCTATAAATTAAACAACTAAATTATTAAATAAAACTATTAAATAAATTTAAAGAAAGATTTACCTCAAATTTGTGACGACGTAGGTACACAGGCAGAGCAACCGAAGAGGCAAGGCTTCACCGCAACCGAAGAACGCAAGAAAAAACTTTGAGAGAGAGAGAGAGAGGAAGGGATAGGGAGGGAGAAATGGGGGTGGGTGAGGTAGGAATGAGGAATGGGGTGGGGGGCGAGGGTCCTATTTATAGGATGGGGTGGAGTTTCGGCGCCACTTCAAGTGGCGCCGAATGAATTCGGCAGAAGGGTGCAGCGCCACTTGAAGTGGCGCTGCACGGTTTGAATTTGTTTTTTCAGCGCCACTTCAAGTGGTGCTGAGATTTTTTTCCGGAAAATTGGTGGAGCGCCACTTGAAGTGGCGCTCCACTTCCAAAACTCTTGAGCGCCGGACCATGTGGCGCTCAAGAGACCCATTTCCCTAATTAATTTAAAACCTACCCCATAAAATTAAAAAAAAAAACCCCTATCCCCTAAAATAACCCCTCAAAGCCACTATCCGACCATCCTCCCTCCCTCCCCGTCGGTATACCGTTTTATTTATTTTATTTCATTCTTGTTTTATTCTTTTGTTTAGGTTTGATATTGAGTTTATTTTGGGTTATTTTTTGTATCGTCAGGTTGGTTTTAGCCTCTGGAGCACGTGGTTGAGGTGCGAACGAGGTCTCTCACCAGTTCCGAGGTTGCGTTATCGTCGCGCCAGGTATCCGAGGTAGAAATTCCCCTGCACTTGTTTTTTTTATTTATGAAACTTTAATTCTGTTTTTTCGCACTTAGTATACGTATTAAATATTTTGTGCAACCTTGTTATAAGTCCTTTAGTATGTGGTATACGTTTGAAGTCTTTTCGATTATTGTCTCATTATGGAGTTAAGTTTTAATATAGCATTTTGTGTAAAATTGAGTGTTTTTAGGTATAATTTTTTTGTGCCTCGGGATTTGTGTTTTATAAATTGTTCAAAATTTATTACATTATTTTGGTAGGTTTTTTATGTTTCAAAACCCTCATGAAGCGTTCTTGGGATTGCGTCATCGTTGTGCTTCATTTTCGAGGTCATCGTTTCTCTCCGCTGCTTGGTTTTGCTTGCTCTAGTGAGTTTTTTTGTATGTGTCTGAGTCCTTGATATTTATTATGCAGAGTGTTGGACTTTATCATGTGGCTTCAGGCACACGTTGTGTCATCGCGCCTTGGTTCCAAGGTTGTTTTGTCATCGCGCTTTAATCTTGAGGTAGGTTCCCATTGCAATGCTTTTAATAATTTAAGTTACATTATTTCTTATTGTTTGTGCACACTAAATGTCACGACCCGTCCTCGGGGCCCGTGCCGTGACTACCCCAAGCCCGCCTTCCATAGGCCAGGGGCTGGCGACTAGCACCAAGGCGTAAAATCCCAGTAAACAGGGAAGGCATTGCCTTTATAAGTAACAACCACACAGAGTCAGCAAGCGGAAAGTAAAGTGCAGAAAAGTAAAGGGGGCCGGAAATACAAGACCAACTGTAAAGTACAACTGAAAAGTAAAGTACAGCAACTGAAGAAAAGACGGCGGCCTCGTGTCGTCCACTGGCAATCCCACCTGAAGGGTGGGTACAGATAGCCTCCAGGCTCCTCGGGTCCCACGTCCGCTCCGAGCACGTCCCGCCCAGTGGTCCACCTCCAGGTACCGTCCTGCTCCACGCCCCAACCGCGATCAGCGTTGTCCGTCGTCTGCAACCAACACCACGAAGTGCGGGCATAGCCCGTGCAGGGGTGAGTATAAGCTACTCAGTAAGGACCCCGAGACCCCCGAAGGTCTCCCGAAATCCACAAAGGATATAGCACAAAAGAAAGATGCAATCACGAAGTAACATCTGACTTGACTTAGGTATATGACCATACATATACCTAAGTCCCCACTTCTAGCTCTGCTCACGAGCTCAAGAACAACTCAATCCACATAGGAAAGCAAGACTCAAATCCACAAAGGAGAGTAAACAGTAAATCAACCAAGGATAGTTCAACACAATCCACAAAGGAGAGTAACATAAGATTCAGCTCAACCAGGTATACTTTTTCAGATGACGTCAAAGATGATCACTGATCCATCTAAGTCGTCAGACCCACGAAGGATCGATAGGTACTAACCCCCGCAAAAGACCCACGTAGGATCGGGCTCACACAGAACCTGTAGGCAGTGGCTCACACAGAACCGGTAGTAAGGACCCACGGAGGATCGGGCTCACACAGAACCTGTAGGCACTGATCCACACGGGATCGCTGAGTGCAGTAGTCGACGCAGTCCACTGAGGATCTCTGCACAGTCGTCGCCGCAGTCCACGAAGGATCTCTGCTCTGCCGTCGTCGCAGTCCACGGAGGATCTCTGCTCTGTCGTCGTCGCAGTCCACGGAGGATCTCTGCTCTGTCGTCGAGGTCACAGCCAGCGCTAGGGTTCCCGCACGTAGCGAGCTCGTTTAGGAGGGTCCGCTCCACGAGCCGAGGGGCTGATACATCAACTGACACGTAGTCCGAAGTTGATGTATCCAAAAGTTCCGTATCGACAACAGGATCTCAACGCGACAGACGGCGCGTCAATCGGACGCCCGGTCTGAGAGTTATTGGCATTTTCGTCCCAGGGGCCCGGTTGGTTTTTTTAAGGGCAAAACCAACCCGACCGTACTCCGCCTGTATCCGATCCTCGGGCGGAGTATGCCAAAAGTTCCGTCTCACTTAGAGGAAACTACCACAGCTGACGGTACGTCGATCGGACGTCCGTAGCTCAAGTTATGAGCGTTTCCGCTCCGAGGGCCCGGTTGGCTTCGTGTACGAACCAACCCGGCCGAACCCAAAGTCTTCCGAAACCTTGAGTATAATATACCGAAACGACCGTCTCGATCCAAGGATCGTGTAGCCGCTGACGGTTCGTCAATCGGAGGTCCCAGGCCCAAGATATGGGCGAAAGACCGAAGAGGGCCCGAAACGGGGGGTACTGGGCCCGGGGCGACCCGGCCCGAACCCCCCCTGGGTCGGCCGAACCGGGTCGGCCCGAACCGGGTCGGCCCGACCCGGCCCGAACCGGCTCGGCCGGGTCCGGTCCGGCCTGGGCGCGGCCCGGCCGACCGGACCGGCCGGCTCGGCCTCGGCCGCGCGGCCGAGGGAGCCGCCGCCGCCGCGGGTTGAACCCGCGGCTTGAGGGAACCGCGGCCCCGCGGGGGGCCGCCTGTCACGCGGACGCGGCCGGGCCGCCGCGTCCGTTCCCGGTTCCGCGCGGCCGCGGAACCGGCCGCCGCTGCCGCCGCGGCTTCAGCCGCGGCGGGCTTCCTCCACGGCGGCGCGCCGGGCGCCGCCGCCGCCTTCCGCGGGCCGCCGGAGATGCTCCGGTGGCCCGATTCCTTTCCCGTCTGCGCCGTTACTCCTCCCGGGACGCGTCCTTCACTTCGGAATCGACGGATCGCCCCTGCCGCGCGGTTCGTCGTCGTCCGCCATATCCGCACAACAAAAGGAAGATCGGCGGAGGGTTGTCGGGTCTTGTTCGTTAGACCCGCACCCTCCGCGTTAGTCATAAAACCACGGGAGAAATAATCAACAACAATTTTTAAATAAATTAAAAATTGTCGGAGATCATGTTCTTCACTTTAAAAGAATTAAACACGGGGAAAATAAGATAAAATAATCCAACATCCCTTACCTCGCAGCTGTCGTTGCCGAACGGGGGATCGTCGCGGGATTGCTCGTCGCGGAAGATGGAGATCGCCGCGTCGTTGCGGTATCCGGCGTCGCGTCGCCAATCTCCGGATCAAGAACAAACGGATTTAATTAATTAAATCCGTTGTTATTGAAATTAAAAAAAAATGGAGAATTTAGAAGTTTCGATTCTCACCTTTAACCGCCGATCGCAGGTTCGCCGCGGAAGAAGAGGCACCGAAGAAGAAGAAGAAGGTCGCGGAAAAGCTGTTGACGTCGCGGATCGTGCGTCGTCGAATTCCGGTTCCGGCGTTCTTCACGTTCTTCGCGTTCTTCGCGTTCTTCGCGGGGAGGGTGGAGGAACGAAGATTCTCTCAAATCCTTTCCAAGGATTTTTAGGTTGGTCTTATTTTATAAACATGCCAACACGAAACCGGTTAAGAAACGATCCATCAATTCGAAAGAAACGACCCATTTAATTCACGAAGAAACAGTCCATTTAATTCACGAAATAAACCGCCCAATTAAATGGTCTGTTAAGAATTAAAGAAAACGCCTCGGTTGACTTTTCAGTTACTTTGACGGGTTTTCGCAGGTGCGTTACTTAGCGAAAGAAACGGCGGGGCTCGTGCGGGCCCCACCGCACAAATATCCTACCAAGGGGTAGGATATTTCTGGATAGCATCCTATCCAGTTCAACTCAGTTCAAGCCGCCTTTAAGTGACTTTAAGTGGCTTCCAAGCAGTTTAAGTGAAATAAAATAAAGTTGTCGCACAAACTTTATTTTATTTCTGACTTAAAGCCGCAAAATTTAAAAACCACGTCTGAGCAAACGCAACTCCGGAAGAGGCGTTTCTAAGCAAAAACCGGCGCTGCGATTTCATCGGTGCCCTCAGAATTCGATTCCGGGCACCGGTTCAAAAGATAGAAAAACCCGCTCGTCCGTTCACTGAACGTTCCCGAGCCAAACTTCGGAAATTGATTCCGGGCACACCGGGCCTCGGAATCAGGTGCCGTCTGAAGCTGCGCTCTTGTAAAATTCCAAAGAAAATTAAGAAAAAAATTTCCTTGAAATTTCCGGGTCTTTACATTACTCCCACCTCAGGGCTTTACGTCCCCGTAAAGATACATCAAAAACTAGGGGAACAAATGGGGGTACTGAGCACGCATCTGAGCCTCCCGCTCCCAAGTGCTCTCCTGGAGGTTCCCATGCTGCCATCTGACGCGCACAAGAGGAATCGACCGCCCACGTAGGACCCGCTCCTGTCGATCCTCGATCTCCACTGGGACCTCCGCAAAAGTCGCCCCATCGTCCACGTCCAGCTCCCCAAAGTCGATGATGTGCGTCGGGTCGTGCACGTATCTCCTCAGCTGAGACACGTGGAAGACGTCGTGCACCCGGTGCAACTGAGGTGGTAGAGCCAGGCGATAAGCCACCTCTCCTATCCTACTGAGGACCTGGAAAGGCCCGATGAAGCGTGGAGACAACTTGCCGCCTCGGCCAAATCTCCGTAAACCACGTCGAGGTGAGACACGCAAAAAGACGTGGTCGCCATCCTCGAACTCTAGTGGCCTCCGCCTTCTGTCAGCATATGACTTCTGCCGGCTCTGAGCTGTCCTCATCCTCTCCTGGATGATCTGGACCTTCTCTGTCGTGGCTCGGACCATCTCTGGTCCCACGAGTGCTGACTCCCCAGGGTCTGTCCAGCACAACGGTGATCTGCAGGGTCTGCCGTACAACGCCTCGTATGGTGCCATCCCTATGGTGGAGTGGTAGCTTTTGTTGTACGCGAACTCCACCAAGGGTAGGTGGTCCTCCCAGCTGCGACCAAAGTCGAGAACACATGCACGGAGCATGTCCTCGAGTGTCTGTATGGTCCTCTCCGTCTGACCATCCGTCTGAGGGTGGAAGGCTGTGCTCAGATGGAGCCGCGTCCCGAACGCCTCCTGCAACCCCTTCCAAAGCCGGGAAGTGAAACGAGCATCTCGATCGGAGACGATAGATGATGGCACACCGTGAAGCCGTACGATCTCCTGGACGTAAAGACGTCCCAAGCTCTCCACTGAGCCCTGCTCTCTGATGGGTAAGAAGTGCGCCGACTTGGTGAGTCGGTCGACAATCACCCAAATGGAGTCGTGACCTCTGGAAGTGCGTGGAAGTCCAGTCACGAAGTCCATAGATATGCCGTCCCACTTCCACTCCGGGACCTCCAAGGGCTGTACCAAGCCTGCTGGTACCTGATGCTCTGCCTTCACCTGCTGGCAGGTGAGGCATCGTGAAACGAACTCTGCCACAGCTTTCTTCATGCCCGGCCACCAGTGCTGTCGTCTGAGATCCTGGTACATCTTCGCCACTCCGGGATGTACCGCCAAGGGAGAAGTGTGAAACTCTCTCAGCACCTCCTCTCGTAAAGCAACTGGTACGAAGGTACGCCCTCTGAAAAGGATGTCGTGCTCTGCTCCAAGGGAGAAACCATCAGGCGCCTGACCTGAGGATATCAGTGCACGCCGGGTCTCACAGTCAGCGTCCCCACGCTGAGCCTCTCTGACCCGCTGTAGAAGTGGAGGAGAGACTGTGAGAGACTGAAGAAAGGCTGCTCCGTCTCTATCCACGAAGGATATCTGCAAGGAGGCTAGCTGCTCCGTCGCCTCCTCAAGCAGCCGAATGCCCGTCCTCCTGCTGAGGGCATCGGCTACCACGTTCCCCTTCCCAGGAGTATAGACTATCTCAAAGTCATAGTCCTGGAGGAACTCAAGCCATCTCCGCTGTCTCAGGTTCAGGTCCTTCTGAGAGAAGATATACCTGAGACTCTGGTGGTCAGAAAAGACTGTGAAGCGCTCGCCCATCAGATAGTGCCGCCAAGTCTTCAGAGCGAAGACCACTGTTGCTAACTCCAGGTCATGAGTGGCGTAGTTCTGCTCATGCGGCCTCAACTGACGTGATCTGTAGGCGATCACGGCCCGCTCCTGCATCAGGACGCACCCGAGTCCAGTCCCTGATGCGTCGCAGTAAACTACGTATCCAACTCCCTCCTCAGGCAACCTCAAGATAGGTGCGCTGGTCAATCTCTGTCTCAGCTCCTGGAAGCTCTGCTGACATCTGTCTGACCACACAAAGGGTTTCCCCTTCTTCGTCAACGCTGAGAGTGGTGCCGCAACTCTGGAGAAGTTCGGCACAAATCTCCGATAGTATCCCGCTAGGCCCAAGAAGCTCCGCACCTCTGTCACGCTCCTGGGTGGCTCCCAAGCTAGCACTGCCTCAATCTTCGTGGGATCCACTGCAACTCCCGCCTCAGAAATGACGTGCCCCAAGAAATGGACCTCACGTAACCAGAACTGGCATTTTGAGAGCATGCCATAAAGCTGGTGCTCTCGGAGTGTGTCTAGCACAACTCGCAGGTGGTAGGCATGCTCCTCCTCAGTCGTCGAGTATATCAAAATGTCGTCAATGAAGACAACGAAAAATCGGTCGAGGTATGGCTGGAAGATCCTGTTCATGAGGCTCATGAACACTGCTGGAGCATTGGTTACGCCGAACGGCATAACCAAGAACTAATAATGGCCATACCGACACCTGAAGGCCGTCTTTTGTACGTCCTCGTCTCGAACTCTGAGCTGATGATAGCCTGACCGGAGGTCTATCTTCGAGAACCACCGCGCTCCCTTGAGCTGATCGAAGAGGTCATCAATCCGTGGCAGCGGATACTTGTTCCTCACTGTCACCTGGTTCAGGCGACGATAGTCGACACATAGTCGCAAGCTCCCGTCCGCCTTCTTGGCGAACAAAATCGGGGAAGCCCAGGGTGAAACACTGGGTCGGATAAACCCCTTGCTCTGCAAGTCCTCCAACTGTACCCGCAGCTCTCGAAGCTCGGCGGGGGCCATCCGATATGCTGGAGTAGATATCGGGGCTGTCCCGGGGTACAAGTCGATGTAAAAGTCTACCTCTCTACGAGGAGGTAGCCCTGGAACGTCGTCGGGAAAGACGTCCACGTACTGGTCCACCACTGCAGGAAAAGCCGGACTCCGCACGTCCACTGCTCCTAGGATGAGGCTAGCCAACTGATGAGAGATAGGCTGCACTCTCCTCCGCGGAAGTCCATCCTGTGCTGCAAAGGTTCCCTTCTCGCCGGTGAAGGTAAACCTGCTCCCGTCGGTGCGAACACATCGCACCTTGCGCCTAAAACAGTCGATCTGGGCATGAACCGTGGATAGCCAATCCATGCCCAAGATGACGTCGTAAGGCCTCGACGCTGCTACAAGGAGATCCCAGCCGAAGCTCTCGCCTCCTAGAGTAAGCTCACACTGCCGGCACCAGTGCGTAATCGTCGAGTCTGCTCCCGTAGGAGTCTCTAGCCGTAAGGATCGAGCCAACGGCTCAGTCGGAATCTCCGAGCTCCGAACAAGGGCAGAGGCTATGAAAGAGTGACTCGCTCCTGTGTCTATAAGTACTGCAGCAAGGGTGGAATAGACATAGATCGTACCTCGAATCATCTCTGGCATGTCGGGGTCGTAGGCCTCCACTGCCTGGAGCTGGGCCTGTCCCTGCCCTCCAGCTCCCTGTGGTCGAGGTGGCCCTCCTGGTGGTGGTGGGGGTAGAGCCTGGAAGCGTCGCCCACCACCCGCTGCTCGGCCAGCTCCTCTGCCTCGTCCGCCTCCTCCCTGCGGACCGCCACGGTCGACCCTCTGCCTCTGCCTGGGTGGCCCCTCCACCGTCTGCTGCTCCTCTGATCGGCGAGTCGGGCAGTCACGATCCATGTGACCCTGCCCGCCGCAAGAGTAGCACATCCTGCCTCTCGAAAGGCTGGCACTCCGCTGTGTGCCTCGTACTGCTGAGCCGGTGTCCTGAGGCCGTCTGCGTGGGGGTCTGGTCTACCTGGACCCGTGAGTCATCCGTCGGCTACCTGCTGCCGAAGACTCAGCTACCTGCCGCCCTGCGCTAGGTCTCGCCGCTGAAGAAGGCTCTGCCAGGAAGCTCTCGATCAGGAGGGCTCGCTCCAGCACTCCCGCCTGGGTCGGAATGCTGAGGGAGATCAGCGACGCCCGAATCTCCTGTCGCAAGCCCTGCTCGAAGGTCCGGGCCCGGAAGAAGGGGTCCCGTACCATGTCGGTCGAGTAGCGAGATAGGTCCGTGAACCTCGCCGCGTACTGAGCGACCGTCATGCTGCCCTGGCGCAGCTGGAGAAGCTCCTGGATGCGCACCGCTCGGAGGGTGGCCGGGACGAACTCAGAGCGGAAGAGGCTCTCGAAGTCCGTCCAGAGCAGGGATGCCTCATCGTGAACCTGGAGCATCAGGCTCCACCATCGTCCTGCCGCCGCCTGCAGGAGGCTCGCTGCGAGGATCACCATGAGATCCGCTGGTGTCCTCACTAGCCTAAAGATCCGTACTACCGCCTCTAGCCAGTCCTCGGCGGCCTGGGGGTCCGCCTCACCGCGAAACCTGGGTGGTCGCTGGCTCTGAAACTCGTGCAGTGCCCTGAGGCGACGTGCATCGTCAGCGTCTGGTACTGGAAGCATCGGTGGCTCGGCGGGTAAAGCTACCGCCGGTGCCACTGCTGGCAAAGGGCCCTGCACCGAGGCCTCGTCGCTCGGTGGGCTGCCATCGCGCCCAACACTCGGAACCCTAGCTGGCAGTCGTCGCGGGGCCATCCTGAAAAGGAGAACAAGAGCACCACAGTCAGAACAGTATACCTGGTGAGCTGGCACAAGTAATCACAAGGAAAACTTGAGACTTTCATAAAGCAGATCAGTATACCCGGTGAGCTGACACAAGTAATCACAAAGAAAACTTGAAACACACACGCAATCAATGTTTTCATGCATTAAGTCGGAAATCAGGAGTCAGGGTCCTGGTGTACGGATACGTCGGCCGCCGCACCAACACTGGGCTCCCTGAACTGATAACCACACTCAATACACTAAACACTATTGCTTCATACAGAAAGAAAGGACGATCAGAGTCTGTGGTAGAACCGACCACCTCTGATACCAATTTGTCACGAACCGTCCTCGGGGCCCGTGCCGTGACTACCCCAAGCCCGCCTTCCATAGGCCAGGGGCTGGCGACTAGCACCAAGGCGTAAAATCCCAGTAAACAGGGAAGGCATTGCCTTTATAAGTAACAACCACACAGAGTCAGCAAGCGGAAAGTAAAGTGCAGAAAAGTAAAGGGGGCCGGAAATACAAGCCCAACTGTAAAGTACAACTGAAAAGTAAAGTACAGCAACTGAAGAAAAGACGGCGGCCTCGTGTCGTCCACTGGCAATCCCACCTGAAGGGTGGGTACAGATAGCCTCCAGGCTCCTCGGGTCCCACGTCCGCTCCGAGCACGTCCCGCCCAGTGGTCCACCTCCAGGTACCGTCCTGCTCCACGCCCCAACCGCGATCAGCGCTGTCCGTCGTCTGCAACCAACACCACGAAGTGCGGGCATAGCCCGTGCAGGGGTGAGTATAAGCTACTCAGTAAGGACCCCGAGACCCCCGAAGGTCTCCCGAAATCCACAAAGGATATAGCACAAAAGAAAGATGCAATCACGAAGTAACATCTGACTTGACTTAGGTATATGCCCATACATATACCTAAGTCCCCACTTCTAGCTCTTCTCACGAGCTCAAGAACAACTCAATCCACATAGGAAAGCAAGACTCAAATCCACAAAGGAGAGTAAACAGTAAATCCACAAAGGATAGTTCAACACAATCCACAAAGGAGAGTAACATAAGATTCAGCTCAACCAGGTATACTTTTTCAGATGACGTCAAAGATGATCACTGATCCATCTAAGTCGTCGGACCCACGAAGGATCGATAGGTACTAACCCCCGCAAAAGACCCACGTAGGATCGGGCTCACACAGAACCTGTAGGCAGTGGCTCACACAGAACTGGTAGTAAGGACCCACGGAGGATCGGGCTCACACAGAACCTGTAGGCACTGATCCACACGGGATCGCTGAGTGCAGTAGTCGACGCAGTCCACTGAGGATCTCTGCACAGTCGTCGCCGCAGTCCACGAAGGATCTCTGCTCTGCCATCGTCGCAGTCCACGGAGGATCTCTGCTCTGTCGTCGTCGCAGTCCACGGAGGATCTCTGCTCTGTCGTCGAGGTCACAGCCAGCGCTAGGGTTCCCGCACGTAGCGAGCTCGTTTTGGAGGGTCCGCTCCACGAGCCGAGGGGCTGATACATCAACTGACACGTAGTCCGAAGTTGATGTATCCAAAAGTTCCGTATCGACAACAGGATCTCAACGCGACAGACGGCGCGTCAATCGGACGCCCGGTCTGAGAGTTATTGGCATTTTCGTCCCAGGGGCCCGGTTGGTTTTTTTAAGGGCAAAACCAACCCGACCGTACTCCGCCTGTATCCGATCCTCGGGCGGAGTATGCAAAAAGTTCCGTCTCACTTAGAGGAAACTACCACAGCTGACGGTACGTCGATCGGACGTCCGTAGCTCAAGTTATGAGCGTTTCCGCTCCGAGGGCCCGGTTGGCTTCGTGTACGAACCAACCCGGCCGAACCCAAAGTCTTCCGAAACCTTGAGTATAATATACCGAAACGACCGTCTCGATCCAAGGATCGTGTATCCGCTGACGGTTCGTCAATCGGAGGTCCCAGGCCCAAGATATGGGCGAAAGACCGAAGAGGGCCCGAAACGGGGGGTACTGGGCCCGGGGCGACCCGGCCCGAACCCCCCCTGGGTCGGCCGAACCGGGTCGGCCCGAACCGGGTCGGCCCGACCCGGCCCGAACCGGCTCGGCCGGGTCCGGTCCGGCCTGGGCGCGGCCCGGCCGACCGGACCGGCCGGCTCGGCCTCGGCTGAGCGGCCGAGGGAGCCGCCGCCGCCGCGGGTTGAACCCGCGGCTTGAGGGAACCGCGGCCCCGCGGGGGGCCGCCTGTCACGCGGACGCGGCCGGGCCGCCGCGTCCGTTCCCGGTTCCGCGCGGCCGCGGAACCGGCCGCCGCTGCCGCCGCGGCTTCAGCCGCGGCGGGCTTCCTCCACGGCGGCGCGCCGGGCGCCGCCGCCTCCGGTCGCCGGCGCCGCCGCGCCGGCGACCCGCACCGCCGCCGCCTTCCGCGGGCCGCCGGAGATGCTCCGGTGGCCCGATTCCTTTCCCGTCTGCGCCGTTACTCCTCCCGGGACGCGTCCTTCACTGCGGAATCGACGGATCGCCCCTGCCGCGCGGTTCGTCGTCGTCCGCCATATCCGCACAACAAAAGGAAGATCGGCGGAGGGTTGCCGGGTCTTGTTCGTTAGACCCGCACCCTCCACGTTAGTCATAAAACCACGGGAGGAATAATCAACAACAATTTTTAAATAAATTAAAAATTGTCGGAGATCATGTTCTTCACTTTAAAAGAATTAAACACGGGGAAAATAAGATAAAATAATCCAACATCCCTTACCTCGCAGCTGTCGTTGCCGAACGGGGGATCGTCGCGGGATTGCTCGTCGCGGAAGATGGAGATCGCCGCGTCGTCGCGGTATCCGGCGTCGCGTCGCCAATCTCCGGATCAAGAACAAACGGATTTAATTAATTAAATCCGTTGTTATTGAAATTAAAAAAAAATGGAGAATTTAGAAGTTTCGATTCTCACCTTTAACCGCCGATCGCAGGTTCGCCGCGGAAGAAGAGGCACCGAAGAAGAAGAAGAAGGTCGCGGAAAAGCTGTTGACGTCGCGGATCGTGCGTCGTCGAATTCCGGTTCCGGCGTTCTTCACGTTCTTCGCGTTCTTCGCGTTCTTCGCGGGGAGGGTGGAGGAACGAAGATTCTCTCAAATCCTTTCCAAGGATTTTTAGGTTGGTCTTATTTTATAAACATGCCAACACGAAACCGGTTAAGAAACGATCCATCAATTCGAAAGAAACGACCCATTTAATTCACGAAGAAACAGTCCATTTAATTCACGAAATAAACCGCCCAATTAAATGGTCTGTTAAGAATTAAAGAAAACGCGTCGGTTGACTTTTCAGTTACTTTGACGGGTTTTCGCGGGTGCGTTACTTAGTGAAAGAAACGGCGGGGCTCGTGCGGGCCCCACCGCACAAATATCCTACCAAGGGGTAGGATATTTCTGGATAGCATCCTATCCAGTTCAACTCAGTTCAAGCCGCCTTTAAGTGACTTTAAGTGGCTTCCAAGCAGTTTAAGTGAAATAAAATAAAGTTGTCGCACAAACTTTATTTTATTTCTGACTTAAAGCCGCAAAATTTAAAAACCACGTCTGAGCAAACGCAACTCCGGAAGAGGCGTTTCTAAGCAAAAACCGGCGCTGCGATTTCATCGGTGCCCTCAGAATTCGATTCCGGGCACCGGTTCAAAAGATAGAAAAACCCGCTCGTCCGTTCACTGAACGTACCCGAGCCAAACTTCGGAAATTGATTCCGGGCACACCGGGCCTCGGAATCAGGTGCCGTCTGAAGCTGCGCTCTTGTAAAATTCCAAAGAAAATTAAGAAAAAAATTTCCTTGAAATTTGCGGGTCTTTACACTAAATGTTCATATTAATTATTTTATTAATTTTAATAAATGTGAGATAATATAAGATAAATAATTTTTAATATATTACAATTAATTTTTTCAAATAATTTGTTGGTATAAAATGATCTATTTATTTTATACATGACACTTGAAATATTTTCATGATGAACGGACACCTAGTAGTGAAAGAATGCCAGTTTGGATTTTAAACATAATTCATGGAATTTCAATTAATGTTCTGGTTTCAATGATAAATGATTTCTTCTCAATCATGAATAAGAATTTTGGTTCTTTTCAATGTGGTGATTGTGAAATTTATTTAACTCCGGTTTGGCACTTTATGGAAGACGATGAAAATGTTTTGATAAAAAACCTTCCTTGGATAACTCTCCTACCTTGGTTGTAATTGATTATTTTGGAGGCCACACTTAGACGATCATAGCTACATGAGTAGTTTAAAGGCAAGAGGTTGTCCCATGGAGTGGCTCAGGGTGATTCCTTTTGTGCATTATTATATATATATATGTATGTATGTGATTGGATGCTCGGCTGGAATCGTTGGCTCACCCCCTTTCCAAACACTTGAGACATGAGAATCTGGCATATTGAGTGAATATTCTAGGAATGATTGTTGCACTGTTAGGTTATGGTACTAACCAGTGGCCCATAGTAGTTGGATATGTTGGGTTTATTACTATGGGATTTTCCCTCGGCCTTCCTGAGAAAGGTTGGTCGATCATATTGGGAGTTTTTATTTCATCGTGTGTGACATGTCAACATTGATTATTTCTCATGTATTGGTGTCTTCTGGATTTTTTATTTATCTCCTAGGTTCACCCATTTTTGTTGGCTTTCAGTTATATGCTGTGAAGAATATAGAACTTGTACATATTTTCATTTCATTTCCCTTACTATGTTACTACTGTAGTGTTTTCATGTGTAATGTTTTTACTAGAAGGTAATGTGTTGTTTTAAAGTGGTTTATGAAAACTGTTTTAAAAGAATGTTGTTTTATACTTTTTTGCAAATTGAAAATGTAAACATCACTTCCCCTTTGAAAAATGATAATGTCTCACTAAAATAATGACTTGGGTTTTTTATAAATGAATAGGGGCAATGACTTGTACTTTGTTTTTATGTAACATTTAGAAAACCTTCCTTTTTGTAAAATGTAATTCAAACTTGAAATGGTGTTTGTTTTATTTTTAATGTAGTTCATTGGGAATAGATTTCGGGATAACCTACTTTATTTTTATTCTCATGCATATAGTTCATTTTTGTTTTCAGTGTATGTGCAGGCTACATCTTGAGTGCGCTTGCCTTGGGCAACGCTTGATCATTGAGTCAGAGAGTGGTCGGTGGGGTCACATGGAGTTAGTTCGGGTGATGTGTTTGGTCAGTTTGATTTTCGTTTGTTCTTGTTTAGTATTTTAATTTTTTTATTTATCCTATGCTTCACGGTACAATTTTATGCTCATTCATTTATTTTTATATTTGGCGAAATCATCCCCATAGTCACTCCATTGATGACCTTGGCACTTTTCGCTAGCCTAGGAGGATCAGGAACGACTATCGGGCCTTGCCGCGGACCGACTTAGGTGACCGGTTCAGGGGCGACACCGGGCTAGTTCGTGATAATAATAACAAAAAATGTAACACCCCGAGATTTTATGAAAAATACTCTTTTAATTTCATTAATGTCTTGTGTTGTATGCTACACCAAGATTACCTTGCGCTATATGCAACACTGTATTAGCTTGCAGTATACGCAACACTATTCTTGGATCGTGTTACACACAATTTTGATAATAGTTATTCTACGCAACATTGAGTATATATATATATATATATTCAATGTATAAAAGAAATATGGTTGGATTATGTTATACCAATAAATGAAGGAATCTTGTACAACATGCAACCCTGACTTGGCTTGCATTACACGTAATCGCGACCTTCCTCTATAGCGTGTGTTGTACGCAATACCAGGTTTTACTAAACAACGATATATTATTATAATATTATTATGAACTAGCCGATATGGATAGTATTAACTAAAATTTGAATTTTATAACATTATTATTCATCTGACACATTTTCTAGAACATGGTATAAGAACAAAATAAATTTTTCGGGTAAAATAATTATTTTTAAAAAAAATGCAATTTTGCCGCCTTTTGATGGACCACCCACTTTAAATGTAGTTTTGAAAAGTTTATAAGTTCAATTTTAAAAAATAAAATTCTTCTTTGAAATCATGAAATTAAAATTTACTTTTGATAAATTTTTCATTTTATTCTGGTAACTTTCATATTTTGATGAATAGTAAAACCACGCTATATTTTAATTAAATTTTTTTCCCTCACAATAATTTATATGGTTAAATTATAATATTGAATGGTATTAAAGTATAAATAGAATATATTTTTCAATTTAATATAATTTATGTCATTAGCATTGATTATACCTTGATTCGTTGGATAAATCAATTCAATCTTTTGCAATGTTTTAAGCAAAAACCTGTATTCTTTCGACAACAGGATTAATTTTAATTTAATTTCTGCAACTTTTGTGTATTGAATTTGGAAAAATTGATTTCATATTTGGAATAAGTGGGTAAAAATTATGTTAATAAGCTACTATTTATTTTTCGCATTATGAATAGTAACTACGGTAAATTTTATTTACCATAGTTAAAGTTAAATAGAGTAATTAAGGGTAAATATAAGATTATAAAATTAACCTAACACCTGAAAAATCCTATTGGATGACTAAAAGTCGACCCATATCACCTAAGGGTCAGATTAGATTCATTTAATGGACTTTTTCCAGGAAAATAATTTAATTATTATTAAAACCAAAGAATGTGACAACATGTCACTTTCTTACATCTTATAAGTATAATAATTTTTCTTTAATGATAAAATTCATGAAACTTCGAACATTAATAGTCACCAGAAAGATAATACAACTATCTAATTATAATGAATTTATTTATTATTTTTAGGGATTAAATAATTAACATTTATTATGACACAAAGATGATGCAGTAATTATCATATTAATGAAATATTGACATAATTGATGTTATAAATACCCAAATAAATGTAATTTAAGTCTTTTTATGAATTAAACTAATTATATACGTTAATATGACATGTTAGTATTGATTTAATTAACTTGTTTCGAACTAATCATTCTGTTATGAGTTTCACAAAAAATAAATTACTAAATAGTGTCAAAATTGACATAAAATAGTTTTTAAAACAAATATTATATTATTCATTGTTATTTTCTTCCTAAAAATTTATTTTTCGGACAAATTACTTATATAAGGTTATATATATTAATAATAAACAACTTGGGGTTCTTTTGGCATCTTATAGTAAGTTTATTAACCTTATAGTGTAAGAAAACAAGAAGACACGGTAAAAGTAAAATTATCTAGCTTAAAGTTAAATATAAATGATAAGGTTAAATTAGGAACCTAAACCTGTCTAAATTCTATTGGATGAGATTATTTCGACCCATCCCCACCTTATCTTCGAAATAAATCAATTTGGAGCTATTTAAAACCGAATTTTGATTTATAATAAAATAATATTTTTAGTTATTCGAAAGGTGCCCCTCTCCTCCCTTACAAAAGGGCACCCCCTCCCTCTCCTACTCACACCAATATGAGCCTTCAAGCTCGGCCAACCCCTGACAATTGCTCTTCTACACTTCCCTAGAGACATCCTAGAGGTCCTGGTCTTCTTAAAAGACCAATTATAGTGCCCTAAAAGGAATTCTCAAAGAAGCACTTCAAAGAAGAGGTAACGTCTGTTACCGATTCGTTCAACTTTATTTCTTCTTCAACTTATTCTTCTTAGGTTGTTTTATTATGAAGTAATAACATCAGTATCACTAATGTACTGATATTTTATTATAAGTATGAAACAAACCTATTTCACCATCTATCCATCCTACGGAAAACGAAATCACCGCGCGTGCGTACGTACGGAATACCCTCTCCACGCCGTGGTGAAATCTATTTTCCACCGCCACCTTACTTGGATGGGTATAATGGTGTAAATAATAACTATATATTATTATTTTAAAGTGATATTGATTCTGAAATAGTATACATACACTCCAATACAGTCCCACGATCCTGAGAACGATAGCATCGCTCGTTCGTACGTACGGACTACCGTCTCCACGACGCGATGAGATTCATTCTCCACTTTAACCATTCATGAATGATTATAAAGTATATATAATCAGTAATCATGAAATATATGACATAATAATGATACTGGATTTATGTGTATATATATGTATGCCATCTACTTAATTCCATTCAACTCAATAAGGAACTGAAAACATCGTTTATGCGTACGTACGACCTACCGTCTCCATGAACGTTGTATTTCATTCCATTTACTGATTTATTATATATATGTATATTATGAATATATATTACATATAAATAATGTTTTACATTCTGGAATTAAGTAATCATGATCTATGTAATCATATGAATAATTACAAGTCAAAACACGGACGACAAATGTATTTTTTTACCCAAAATGCTTTTTAACATGGAATTTACAACAGAACGGGTAATATAAAGTCATAAGTGAACCATATATGATATCATAACAATGAGTATGATTCTGGAATAAGTCAATGACATTATTTAAATCATTATACAGGATGTTCGGTAACTTACGAAGCAAATCAGATCTAAGGTAAGGGAAATATCACAATCTCATTTTTTTATCCGAGATTGCTTATACTTTGGTATTTACTAGGGTGTATTTTATCATCCACATCCATGTTTCCTCAATATTTAATATTATTTCCATCCACCTACAATTGTTTAAAACCTATTTTACCCTTCGATGAGTTTTTAGTAAAAGATATGAAAGGAAACTTTTGTCGTTTTTCGTACGAGGTACTTTTTTACTTTTCCCACAAAAAGTATGAGAAGAATGTTTTTTAACTTATACGGCATGAATGGATTTTTAAAAAATTATTTCCAAGAAGCTTACTTTACTTGTTTTCAAGTTTATTTTTAATCAACATCTTTTAGTTTAAAATTTTATGACATGTTAAGAAAGGAAAAGTGTTTTTGAAGTAGAAAGGATATTTTCCTCAAGAATGGAGTTCAAGTGTTTTATCAAAATTATTTTCCATCTAAGATAATAAAGTGTTCTGTTTATATCCCTAATTTTACATTGATTTTACTATGTTGTGATGGAATTAGTTTTATGAATTTGTTTATCTTATATGAATTGTTTTATGATGTCACGATGTTTAAGATTCTCATTTTTATTACATGGGTTATGCTATGATGTATGGTTTATGATTTTTTGGCACACATAAAAATGGTATCATTATGAGATGGGTGGGACCTATGTCTCCCTCAAATGCATTGGGTAAATATTTTTTATCTCATGAGATAAACATGGCTGGAATGGCAGGTTATACCAGTTCAGTAAAACCGGACTGAAACGAGGAGTGAACTCGGTTCAGAAATGGACTTTGTCCACTAAGATAGTCTTGGCAATGAGTCTTGACTAATAAGAAATGATTATATATGATTATGCATGTATGCCAAAAAGTTTCATGTTTTATGTTATGATTATTGGGATTTCATTTCACTACTATGTTATGAAATTATGCCCTCTTTTGCAGGTTAAGATTTCCAAAATGTTATGTTCTTATGAATATGATGTGATTGATATTTATTTTGTTTACCCTTACTGAGCATTTGAGCTCACTCTTTTATGTTTTCTTTTCCCCAGGACATAAATAATGGTTTTAGGTAAAAAAACGGGAAGATCATTATGGGAGATGTTGAAGATCATTCACCACGATTAGAAGATTATATTCCTAGTTTCCAAAGACACTAAAATATTACAATCCTTGTGTGTGTGTTTTTGTTATGTACTAAGTATTCTGCAAAAGTAATGTAATGTCTATGTATGTTAAGCTTCGGTTCTCTACAATTGGTATCAGAGGAAAGGTTTATTCAACCTTTGGAAACTAGGATGCGAAAACGTTAGTGATATCCCTAGAGATATTTCTAAGGTATGTCTAGGGATGTCCCTAAAGATAAGTATACGTATAGGATATTGTCCTAGAACTATGGTAACGATATTAGATTAAACCAAAGATGTTAGATATTGAAGTTACTCCCCCTTTATTATGATTGTTTCCTCTCACACTATTCTTTTTGGGTTTTAGAAAATGGCTAGAAACAAGATGATTCACGATAATGGAGTATATGATGGACAGTGGAATGATATTCTTCATGAGAAACCAAATGAAATGGGATTTGGAAGTCCAAACATCATTATTATGTCGAATCAGAAATCTCATAATATGATCAATAAAGTAAAATTTGGTACGTTTCCTGACTTGGCTAATAAGAGAAAGATGGAGTTTCATGATGATTATAGAGGAATGAAAGTTCAACTTCCCCAATGTAAATCATGTGGGAAGAGGAATCAAGGAGAATGTTTCAAAAGAACTGGAAGATGCTTTGGGTGTGGAAAAGAAGGACACAAAGCCAGTAATTTCAAAGGAAAAGGTTCAGTTAACACCAAGGATGAGGATAATGGTATTTCTATGACATCAACAATGGTTAAATGTTTTAAATGTGGAATGTATGGGCATTATGCAAACCAATCCCCTAAGGGAAAGTCTCATGAAGAGAATTAGTATGGTCGTATGGGACGTCTTTATGTTGATGATGATGAAGAGACTACAAATGATATGTGAGATGAACGAATTTTTGAATCTCGGTCAATGGTTTAAGAATGTAGTGGAATGATTACATGTTTATCATGTGTAATGTTGTATAAGTAATCTCATGGTACTATGGAATAAAGAGACATCTAAGGATTGTTACACTGTTGTCTTTCCTTGAGTTTTGAATGTGTACGATTAATGGTACCAGTATCCATGAAAAGTTATTCAGATATTTTTGGAATGTTGATGATATGCGCATAATGAAGGGATAAGGAAAAAAAATTGAAATGTTTGACAGTATTCATGAGATCATGATTGACTAAGTGATATCATGGTTTGAGTATATAGAATTTTGATGATTTTGGTTTGTGGAAAGAGTTAACTTTTAACAGCATTCATGTTTTCAATAAGGTTCAATGGGTATTCATTCTTCAAGAGAATACATGATTAAGGTATTCACATGTTTTTAATTTGACCAACAAGATATATCTTATGATATATGGGGGATAAATGATGGCATTCACGTGATCATTTTATTTATACAATGATCTTGGGCCGAAGTATTTTAGATAAGCCTAAAGATTGGAATGGATTATGTTGGACATAAGTTTGTATTGTTTAAGGATAAAACTTTTTTTTTGATATTATTGATTGGATGTTATAGTAATATAGATTTAGAAAAAGGACAACCTACAGGACGGGCGACAACCCATCACGTCGGACAAGGCTGTGGGAATCGAACACACAACTGAAGTGCGACTGGCCTTTACCTCCTACCACTGGCCTACAGGAAGTCCCTGGTTAGTAGAAACTAGTTTTATTTTATTATGCGGTATGATATATGAAGTATAAGTTCATTTTTGAACCATATACGATTAATCTAACCATAAGATGGACTTATAACTTTTACTACCATTTTGTTTGAAAGAGATGGAATGACCCATCATTCTATCACATGATCTGCTAACACATCACGAATAACAAATTCAACTTCATTTCTTTAAGGGATGAAGTGGAAATTGTTCAATTCACGAACAACAGTGAGATTGTACCAAAATCATGCAGATATTTCTTTTAATTCATCAAATTTAGGGAAATGATCTTGAAAACCAAAAATTTTGTCCTAGTTCCCTTATATCCGATGAATCAGATGGTACCTTAGATCATCACAAATCAATAGCTTTGGAATTTTTGGCTTTTTCATAGCCATGTTCTCTACCACTCTCCATCAGAACTTGATGGTTAGATTTTTCTTCCATATCCATATTTTCAACTATGTTCTCCTAAGTGGAAACCTAGTGATGAGTTAATTTGGGTAACCATTACATTTCATACTTTAGTTTTTAAAGCCATGTTTTGGTATTCCTTTTTACGATGTGGGTTTCTATTAAACAAACTTTCGAGTAGTAAACCATTTATAACCCCGACGAATTTCGAGGGCGAAATTCATTTTAAGGGGGGTAGAATGTAACGCCTCGAGATTTTATGAAAAATATTCTTTTAATTTCATTAATGCCTTGTGTTTTATGCTACACCAAGATTACCTTGCACTCTACGCAACACCGTATTATCTTGCAGTATACAGAACACAATTCTTAGATCGTGTTACACACAATTTTGATAATAGTTATTCTACGCAACATTGAGTATATATATATATATATATATATATTTTATGTATAAATGAAATATGGTTGGATTATGTTATACGAAACAATGAAGGATTCTTGTACAACATGCAACCCTGACTTGGCTTGCATTACACGCAATCACGAACTTCCTCGATAGCGTGTGTTGTACGCAATACCGGGTTTTACTAAACAATAAAATATTATTATAATATTATTATGAACTAGCCGTTATGAATAGTATTAACTAAATTTTTAATTTTATAACATTATTATTCATCTTACTAATTTTCTAGAACATGGTATAAGAACAAAATAAATTTTTCAGGTAAAATAAGTATTTTTCAAAAAAATGCAGTTTTGCCGCCTTTTGATGGTGCACCCACTTTAAATCTAGTTTTTGACATATTTATAAGTTCAATTTGACCAAATAATATTCTTCTTTGGAATCATGAAATAAAAATTTACTTTGGATAAATTTTTCATATTATTCTGGTAACTTTCATATTTTGATGAATAGTAAAAACACGCTATCTTTTAATTAAAAAAGAACTTTTTTCATCGCAATAATTTATATGGTTAAATTATAATATTGAATGGTCTTAAAGTATAAATAGAATATATTTTTACTATTTAATATAATTTATGTCATTATCATTTATTCTACCTTGGATTCGTAGGATAAATCAATTCAATCATTTGCAATAGTTTAAACAAAAACCCGTTTTCTTTCGACAACGAGATTAATTTTAATTTAATTTCTGCAAATTTCGTGTATTTATTTTGGAAAAATGGATTCCATATTTGAAATCATTGGGTCCAAATTATGTTAATAAGATACTTTTTATTTTTGGCATTATGAATAGTTACTACGGTAAATTTTATTTACCATAGTTAAAGGTAAATCGGGTAATTAAGGGTAAATATAAGATTATAAAATTAACCTAACACCTGAGAAAATCCTATTTTATGACTAAAAGTCGACCCATATCACCTAAGGGTCAGATGAGATTCATTTAATGGACTTTTTTCCATGAAAATAATTTAATTATTATTAAAACCAAAGAATGTGACATCATGTCACTTTCTTAAATCTTATAAGTATAATAATTTTAATTTAATGATAAAATTCATGAAACATCGAACATGAATAGTCTCCAGAAGTATAATAAAATTATCTACATCATATGAATTTATTTATAATTTTTAGGGATTAAATAATTATCATTTATTATGATACAAAGATGATGCAGTAATTATCATATTCATGAAATATTGACATAATTGATGTTATAAATACCCAAATAAATGAAATTTAAGACTTTTTATAAATTAAAATACTTTTATATGTTAATAAGACATGTTAGTATTGATTTAATTAACTTTTTGTGAACTAATCATTCTGTTATGAGTTTCACAAAAAATCAATTACTAAATAGGTGTAAAATTGACATAAAATAGTTTTTAAAACAAATATTATATTATTAATTGTTATTTTATTCCTAAAAATATAAGGTTAGGCCAAATGACTTAGATAAGGATATATATATTAATAATAAACAACTTGGGGTTCGTTTGGATTCTTATAGTAAGTTTATTATCCTTATAGTTTAAGAAAACAAGAAGACACGGTAAAAGTAAAATTATCTAACTTAAAGTTAAATATAAATGATAAGGTGCAAATAGGAACCTAAACTTGTCTAAATTATATTGGATGAGAGGATTTAGACCCATACCCAACTTATCATCTAAATAAATCAATTTGGATCTATTTAAAACCAAATTTGGCTTTATAATAAAATAATATTTTTAGTTATTCCAAAGGTGCCCCTCTCCTCCCTTATAAAATGGCACCCCCTCCCTCTCCTCCTCACACCAATTTGAGCCTTAATGATCGGCCACACCCTGCCAATTTCACCTATCCACTTCCCTAGAGACATCCTAAAGGTCCTTGTATTCTTAAAAGACCAATTTTAGTGCCCTAAAAGGAAGTCTCAAAGAAGCACTTCAAAGAAGAGGTAATGTCCGTTACCGATTCTTTCAACTTTATTTTTCTTCCCCTTCTTCTTATTAGGTTGTTTCATTATGAAGTAATAACATAAGTATCACTAATATACTAATATGTCATTATAATTATTAAAAAACCCTATTTAACCATCTATCCATCCTACAGAAAATGAAATCACCGCGCGTGTGTATGTACGGAATACCGTCTCCACGCCGTGGTGAAATCTATTTTCCACCACCACCTTACTTGGATGGGTATAATGGTGTACATAATAACTATATATGATTTTTTTAAAGTGATATTGATTCTGAAATAGTATACATACACTCTAATACAGTTCCACGATCATGAGAACGATATCATCGCTCGTGCGTACGTACGGACTACCGTTCCACGACGCGATGAGATTCATTCTCCACTTTAACCATTCATTAATGATTATAAAGTATATATAATCAGTAATCATGAAATATATGACATAATAATGATACTAGATTTATGTGTATATATATGTATTTCATCTACTTAATTCCATTCAACTCAATAAGGAAACGAAAACAACATTCATGCATACGTACGACCTACCGTCTCCATGAATGTTGTATTTCTTTCCATTTACTGATTTATTATATATATGTATATTCTGAATATATATTATATATAAATCATTTTTTACATTCTGGAATTATGTAATCATGATCTATGTAATCATATGAATAATTACAAGTCAAAACACGGACGACAAATGAATCAATTTTACCCAAAACGCTTTTTAACATGGAATTTACAAAAGAACGGGTAATATAAAGTCATAAGTGAACCATATATGATATCATAACAAAGATTATGATTATGGAATAAGTAAATGTCATTATTTAAATCATTATACAGGACGTTCGGACACTTACGAAGCAAATCGGACCTAAGGTAAGGGAAATATCACAATCTCATTTTTTATCCGAGATTGCTTATACTTTGGTATTTACTGGGGTGTATTTTATCATCCAAATACATGTTTCCTAAATATGTAATATTATTTCCTTCCACCTAAATTTTTTTAAAACCTATTTTACCCTTTGGTGAGTTTTTAGTAAAAGATATGAAAGGAATCTTTTGTCGTTTTTCGTACGAGGTACTTTTTGACTTTTCCCACAAAACGTACGAGAAGAATGTTTTTTAACTTATACGGTAGGAATGGATTTTTAAAACATTATTTCCAAGAAGCATACTTTACAAGTTTTCAATTTTGTTTTTAATCAAATTCTTTTAGTTTATAATTTTATGACATGTTAAGAAAGGAAAAGTGTTTTTGAAGTATAAAAGATATTTTCCTCAAGAATGGAGTTCAAGTGTTTTATCAAAATTATTTTCCATCTAAGATAATAAAGGGTTCTGTTTATATCCCTATTTTTACATTGATTTGTCTATGTTGTGATGGAATTATTTTTATGAATTCCTTTATCTTATATGAATTGTTTTATGATGTAACGATGTTTAAGATTCCCATTTTTATTACATGGGTTATGCTATGATGTATGGTTTATGATTTTGTGGCACACATAAGAATGGTATCATTATGAGATGGGTGGTACCTATATCTCCCTCCAATGCATTGGGTAAATATTTTATATCTCATGAGATAGACATGGTTGGAACGACATGTTATACCGGTTTAGTAAAACAGGACTGAAACGATGAGTGAACTTGGTTCAAAAATGGACATTGTCCACTAAGATATTCTTGTCAATGAGTCTTGACTAATAAGAAATTATTCTCTATGATTATGTGTGTATGACACAAAGATTCATGTTTTATGTTATGATTATTTTGATTTCATTTCACTACTATGTTATGAAATTATGCTCTCTTTTGCAGGTTATGATTTCCAAAATGTTATGTTCTTATGAATATGATGTGATTGATATTTCTTTTGTTTACCCTTACTGAGCATTTGAGATCACCCTTTTATTTTTTCTTTTCCCCAGGATAAAAAGAAAGGTTTTAGGTAAAAAATGGGAACATCTTTATGGGAGATGTTGAAGATCATTCACCACGATTAGAAGATTATATTCCGAGTTTCCAATGACACTAAACTATTACGATCCTTGTGTGTGTGTTTTTGTTATGTACTAAGTATTCCACAAAAGTAATGTAATATCCATGTACGTTAAGCTTCAGGTCTCTACAAAAAAGTACAATTTTTCCTAATAACAATCTCTGCAGTAATTATTTTTTCTATCTTGAAACAAATCATAACATCCACCCCATGTTACAAAACATTTCTAAAACACTATATACCTAATCAAAATAAAAAAGGCATGTTCACCACAACTTTGTAATATCATGTATTGATATACATTTGAAATATCCCATCCTATCTCAATCCACAGCAATAGAACTATTTTTCCTCTTTCCCTTATGGGAGCCTAGTGGGACCCCAATGGAGATCGTCAAATAGTGAAGGTCTTAGAGGTGTTTATGGAGAGATTATAAAAAATAATGTTTAATAGTAACAAGAACAAAATAATAGTGTAAAATACTAAAAACAAGAAACTACAATACATAAAAAATTTAGAAAAAAATAATTTAACAATATATAACAATATACCATATCATTTTAGATAGAAAACAATAAACTGATCTCTCAAAAGATAATAAAATATATATATGAAAAAAATTGTTAAAAATATACTTCTAATCCAGAACCAAGGATCCATCCATCCAATCATCAGGTCTATAACATCTATCTCATGTGACTCCTTGTAACACCCCGACCCCAGTGACCCAGAGTCGGTGCATTATTTTAATACATTGGCATGATTACAAAGAATCATGTCCCAAAGGACCAATCAGTTTAGCAGTCTTGGAAAATAGATTACATACATGAATGTTACATTACACTTCATAACATAAAAAACAACATAAACAATCCTTTATGGATGCCATTATTCCCTTGTCTTAACCCTGCATAAAAATCACAATATAGTTCGTGGAATCTTGGGATAAATAAAACATAGAAAGGGGTGAGCTCAAACGCTCCATAAGGGTAAGAAATACAGCAGAAACTTTTATAAATAAGCATAAACATTTAAGGAAATGTATAACTAAAACAAAATCCTTTTAAACTTAAACTTCAACATAGTATGGAAAAAATAAAAAGAAATAATTCCATTTACTTATTCACATGGATATTCTACTAATATAATGATCACATTCAATATAAATAACCACTTTCATAATGATGTAATGCATAATGCCATAGTATCATAACCACATAACCAATTCCTCGTGCCAAGACTACAAATAAGATTTTGTCAAGGCATTTTTCTAAGACACTAGTTTGTCTCATTAGACCTACCGATGCATCGAGGAGCTATATCGAGCTCCACCGGTCACTTAATAAGTCCAATGCATTCCCATATGAAATGGTTTAAACATAAGATAAACATTCGTATTAAAAATAGCACACAAAATGTCAATACTTTCACCATAAACCATGAATGGTATAAAAATAACACATCCATAGTAAAACATATCACAAAACCATCAATACAATACAAAAGTTTTGTATCATAATAAATCAACTTCAAATAAGCTTAAAATCCATCAAAGGATTTCGAAATAGATGAAATCGAAACTATTTGATAGAAATATCTCTTTTCTCGAAATCATTGAAAAGTCACACATTTATAAAGGAAGTAATATAAAAGAGATTTTCGAATCAAAGTGTCCCAAACCACTTTGAAACTTTTTAAAAGAAATATCATTTCAAAACATTTATGTCCATATAAATAAATCTTAAAATCATTTTGAAAACATGGACATTAATTAAAAATATTTATAAAGATAAATCTTTAAAACATTTAAAATTATGATCTTGATAAAGAGTACCTTTCACAAATTCATAAAATATTCATTTTCAAATCATATAAAGCCACATAATTATAAAATAAAACATTTAATTTCAACATATTCTTATAATCTTGTAAGGGAAGCTTCAACGATTTTATAACGGCGGAGAATAGCCGCACCCGCTGTATATGTTAAAAAAATATTCTTACCTTAATTTTGTCAAAAAGGTTAAAAAGGACCTTGTTTGGAAATGATGGAAATATTCCTTTATAAACCACTTATAAAAGTCGACAAGGGTATAAATGACTTTAACCAATATTCTAGTAAATAGTAAAAATGTTTTGGAATACATTTTTACGAAACATGGATGTGGATGATAAAGAGATCCCAGTAGATTATTACCTATAAACAACCTCGGATAATGAAGAGATTGTGAAATAAACCCTTACCAATTTGGTATCATATGAAACATACATCCAATTAATGAGGTATCATACAATGAATATGTAAATAAACATAAATTAATGTGTATTACACTAATATTACAATTATGGGCAGTACATACACCACACAAAAGTTAATAGTGGAAATATGGCATGAATCTCACGAGAATAAGGAGTGAGATGAAAACCCATTACCTTGTACTTTTCCTTGGTTGGGGATAGGTTAACATTCTGTATAATGGTTAAATAATTGTTATTAAATTATACATGAATCATATACATTAATATGATATCATATATGATCTTTTAACATTGCTTTGTTAATAATATCTTAGTATTATCGTCGTTTCGGGTATTAACTTACTCATTTTCTTTTCTATGTTTTCTTATGTGAGACATGGATGTCATGGATAGGTTGTATATTATTCATATAAATAATGATATCAAGTCCTTAAAAATTATTTTTAAATCATCATATTATAATTATACTTGAATGGATATCATAGAGAATGAATCTCATCGCGTTCGTGGAGACGGTAGTCCGTACGTACGCACAAGTGACAATATCATTCTTTTGATATTAAAATAATATATAATTTGATGTTATATCATATATACAGAATAATTATCATGTTATATTTTTTATTTACATGAATTACACATCATTATAATACCCATCCAAATAATAATGTTTTGAATAATAATTACACCACGACGTGGAGACGGTAAGCCGTACGTACGCACGTATAGTGACATGTCATTAAAAAATGGATAGAATACTGAAATATGGTTGTACCATGTTTATAATAAAATCAAAGTATATATAATATACTGGATTTATTATTTTAGAATGTTAATAACAAAGAATGAAGATGTGGAAGAAGAAAGTAACTTGAAAAAGGGTGGTGAAATCATTACCACTTCTTCGGGTTCTTCCTTTGATTTGATCAAAAGGGCTCATTAGTTTGGCTTTATGACTAAAGTAAGGCATCTAGGATGAAGTGAGTGAAGTTGAGAGAGTATTTGGGCCGGGTTGGCCAAACCAAAAGGCTCTTAATGTGTGAATTAGTAAGAAGGGGGAGTGCCCTTTTATAAGAGGGGTGATGGGCACCTTTGGAAAAGCTAGAAATATTGTTTTATAATAAATTCATATTTGGTTTCTAATGGCTTAGAAGTGGATTATTTAAAGTTTAAGGTGGTGATGTGTCTAAAATAACTCAAAAAATAAAATTTAGACAGGTTTGGGTCACTATATTAACCTTATCATTAAGTATTAAATCTTAGTTAATTAGTTTCACTTTTACAATGTCTCTTTATATTTTCATATTATATGGTTAATAATCCTCCTATATACATCCAAAAGACCACAAAGTGGTCCATTAATGATATTCCTATCATGATATAAGTCTCTTGGCCGAACCTTAGATTTTTAGGAATTTAATATCAATTAATAATATAATATTTGTTTTAAAATCTCTTTTATGTCAATTTTGAAACTATTCAATAATTTATTTTTTTTAAAACACATAACATAATTATTACTGTGAAAAAATTTAATTAAATCAATCCTAACATTTCATATTAACATTGAAAATTATTTTTATTTATAAAAAGTCTCAAATTAAATTTATTTGGGTATTTATAATATCAATTATTCTAATTTTTCACTATTATGGTAATTACTGCATCACCATTGTGTCATAAATAAATTAAATTATTTAATGTCAAAAAATTATAAATAAAATACCATTATGTATGAAATCGTTTTGAATTTATAATAAATATTTATAGTCAAATATCCAACATATATAACCCTATGTAATTTTTTTTTCTAAAAGATATATGCTTGTGTCATTTTTGTATTCATTTTAACTTAATTAAAATAAAGTGTCCCTATCACTTACAAGTGGCTCCATGGGGTCCCCAAATCGACCCAAATATGCTTATGGTCGGACATTTATCATCCAATAAGGTTAGGACACGTTTTATGGTAATTTTTTATTATTATAATATTATTTGTTAACCATTATTTACCGGATTTACCCTTTAACCATGGTAATAAAATATTTACCGAAGTAATTATTCAAAATGTCTAAAAATAAAAGTTACATATTTACACAATTTTAACATCCTGATTAAAAATATGTAATCCATTTTTCCAAATTCAAAACACCGAAGTGGCAGAGATAAATTTAAAATTAATTCCCGTTGTTAAAACAAAAAAGCGTGTTTTTATGAGATAATAACTATCAAAAAAATGACACTTGTTTATATCCGGTTTAATTGTGAAATTTTTTCCAATGACCAACATTGTATTAAATGGTAAAAATATATTCTAAATATACTTTAAATCCACTCAAATTCATAATTTATCACTACTAATTATTTTGATTTAAAAATTTGTTTTTAATTAATATTTAGTAATTTTCACTATTCATGAAAATATACAAGTTATCCGAAAAGTACCAAAATATCACCCTAGGAAAAATTCGATATTTCAAATCCGAAAAGTAAGTCCATTTTGAGAGATAAAATTTATAAAATTTTAAAAAGTAGGTATTACTATTCATTACGGCTAGTTTGATTGGTTGTAGTGTGTGTTAGAACTTGAAGTTGCGTACAACACACACTACTGTATTTTTCAAAGAGAAGCGTACCGTGGAAGCTTGGGGTGTTACATTGTAAAATTTTTTATGTCCCCATTCTAAAGAATAGATTTATTTAGTCAAATTGAATATATAAAAGTTTAAAATATTGGATTTAAAAAGGGTTCACTATTAATGTTGGTAAAAGTGCATTTTTGAAAAATACTTCTTTTATCTGAAAAAAAGGAATTTGTTCTTACATTATGTCTAAGAAACTAATAATATGGATTCTAAAATTATAATGAATATATAAAGTTTAAAATTTAGTTAATACTATTCATAACCTCTTTTGAACGACTTGTTTGGTAAGTCATGGTGTGCTTGAACTCGGTGTTGCGTGTAGTGCAAGTTATTGAATTATTATGAAGAAATAACACACTATGAAATATTGGGGTGTTACAATCCTTCAGGAACATTTCAACAAGGCTCTTAATTTTGATAATTTTCCATTAATGGTTATGTTAATCGAAATTTATTCATGTACATTTGAGTGTCCATGCAGGGTGTATGTATGATCTCAGTAGGCTACCAAAATAATGTCCCCAGATAATATACATTTTTATTTTTGTATATGGAATTTAAAATAAAATGTAACCAAATAAAAAATCCCAACCTACTCCATTCAAGATCAACCATCCTTGGATGCGGTTTTACTAAATTTAACAATTTCTAAATTAGAATGATACATCCATAGTCTGTAATATCAAAATTTCCATCATCCTTTTTGTAACATCCCACGTAAGTAATGAATAATAGATATTTTTATATATGTCTATTAATGAATTAGATAGTGTTTTAGAGGCTTAAAATGAAAATAAATCCAATCTTAAGCATGAAATACACTAATATTTTTAAAAGATTGTTTTACTGCCTTTTGATGGCAAACCATTTTTAAATCTATCTTTTGACAATTTTATAAGCTATGTTTGTCAAAATAAAATTATTACTTATGATTGGGACATCAAAATTTACTTTGTGTGAATTTTTGGTATTTTTCTGACAATGTTCATTTTTTTAATGAATAGTGAAAAATACTGCATTTTACATCAAAACTCCTTCTTAATCTAATTTATTTATATGATTAGATTATCTTTTGAATTGGTTTTTAAGTGAAATTAGAATATATTTTAACCATTTAATCCAATGGTGGTCATTGGAATCAATTTCACTTTGAAATTGGACATAAACTGGTGTCAATCTTTTGATACTTATTGTTTTATAAAAACACGATATTTGCTCTGACAACGGGAATTAATTATTAAATTAATTAATGTGACTTATATGTTTTGAATTTTGTAAAATATACTTCATTTTTGAATTCATAATATCAAATATAGCATAGGGTGATTTTTTGGTAATTTTCTGAAAAACTTCAATTTTTGATGAATAGTGAAACCACTAAGTGGTAATCAAGCAAACTGATTTTTCAGTTAAATGAAAGTTTACCACTAATCTGTATTAAATTTTAAAAATCAGACATACATGGTTGTCATTAGTATGTAAAATGTGGTTCAATGGGATTAAATAATTTTTTGATGAATAGTAACTTTTTTTTTCATTAATCGCGATTAGAGGTAATTAGTGTAGTTTAAGGTAAAAATAATGCTTTAATAAAATGGGATGAGCTTGACACATGTCCTAACCCTATTGGTTGTGTCATGACCGACCAGGAAAACCCATGGGTCGATTTAGGGGACCCCATGGAGCCACTTGGGTGAGATAATGACTTTAATGCCTTTTTTATATAAGGGTGAAAATGACACTAACATAAATTGTTTTACTAAAACAATTTTTAGAAGGGGTTATACTAATCAAATTTTTGTCTATAAATATTCATTAGAAAGATAAAAAGATTTCCTACATCATATATGTTTTTTTATAATTTTTAGACATTAAATAAATTAAATTACTTATGACATCATAATGATGAAGCGATGACCTCATTATTTAACGATTAAAATAAAATGGAAAGATAATGTAATATCTAAGACCTAAACTTGTCCAAAAACTATTGTATGGGAATATTTAGAAGTCTTATCATCTTATATTTGAAATATATAAATGTGGGACGTTATAAATTCGAAACACTTTTGAAAATAAAATAATAGTTTCATGATTTCCAAAAGTGCCCCTCCTCTCCTCTTATAAAAGGCCCCCACCTCTACCTCATTTCACACACTCCTCAAGCCTTTGGCTCGGCCATCCCCTTCCCCTTTACTCTCTCCACATCCCTCTCCTCATCTTAGAGGATTACCTTTGGGTAGAAGCCTTTCAAAGGAAGCCTTTAGGCTCAAATCAAAAGGAGTTACACTTTTAAAGGTGATTCATTCTCTCATGTTCATTTGTTTTATTTTGCTTCTCCAACCCCCTAAACTCTTTTTATTTACTTCTTTTGTAACAACACATGTATCTTCAATATACTAGTATGTTGTTATAAGATTTATTCGAGCTACACTCTCACACAACTACATCAAATGGTTAAATAACATACGCTTTCCGTGGATGGCGAAATTCTGCCTCCCGAAACGATGATTGTTCAATAATCATTTAACACCTTCAAAGGTGGCCATTATGATGTCACTATTTTTATATATGATATATAATATGTTTATTATTTCCTTAAACTTCTGTATTTTTCATTTATGGCTTACCATTATTGTTTCCATCATGGGTAAACACGATATCTTCATTTTAGGAAGTGCGGACTACCGCCCCCTGAAAGTGATTTGATTCGTTAATACCATATGTGGGATGTGAAAGGGATAAAGTTAATGATATTATATATGTTATTATACTGGAATTATAAAATACTCTTATATAATTATTATTCTATTCCAGAAAATACGAAATAGAATTGGAAGTAGCGTTCTTGCGTACGTACGTCTTACCGTCTCCATGAATGGTGCATTTCATTTCTTACCTCTAAATGTGATGTAATATTATAAATACATGAATATGCCTAATATATATGATATATATGTTATCCAAATCAGTAATATCATTCTGGATATAACGAACCATTGACCAAATTAACAACATGTAAGTGTAAGAAGTCTATTTTTGACTTAAGAACCAAATACCGACAAAATGAACATTATTAACTTAAATGATTAAATGATGTTCATAACATGGTATAAAAGGAATAATGAACTTGAAAAAGGTTCTTAGTAAAGTGGAGATTAACTCATGTTTATTATTCAGGAGATTAACAAACGGTCGGGTCAAGTCGGATACGAGGTATGGGACTTCGTCTCAATCTCCTTTCATTGAGGCATATTTTGTTTTATACACAACCTTCTTTTATATGGTGTATAAACCCCTTTGACTTTTACGTTTATCCAAAAGGAATCTTTTTTATACACAGCGTTTACTAAATGACAAAAGGGAATGTTTTTGTCGTACGTATGCGGCGACAATGACTTCTCCGCTGTCGTGACCATTATTTGAGTTTCGGCTTCCTCTACAATCCATACGTTTTTTAAAAAGAAAATAAATACCATGTTTTACTTTTCTTTTATTTTGGTATTGAAAGTGGTTTTCATGATGTTTTTATATCAATGTATTGTGTTGATATCTTGTGATTGAATGGTGGAAATGTTATGTTTCCTTTATGCATGTTTTATGTGATACGATTATGTTGAGGTTCTTGGGCATTATTATGAAGACGGGTGGTTCCGTGATAGACTAAGGGCGGGTGAGCCTGATATAGCTCTCCAATGCATTGGGTAACGTGAAGGAGTGAAACTTTACGGTTTCTCCGAAGAGATTTAGGGAATATACTGTGATGGGTATTCCAAACGTAACCAAGAGGGTTACTCCCTACGTAAGAATGTTATGAATGCCTCAAGTTACCTTTATGTCTTATGATTTCTATGATTTATTCATGATTTGATGAGGTATGTTAAAGTGCATATGTTTTATGGGTAAAGTATGATTTCATTCTTATGTATATATGTACCCATGTTTCCTTTCCATATTTTTATATCCCTTACTAAGCTTTTTATGCTCATCCCAAGTTTTTTTGAAATGTTTTTCACAGGTCACGAGAAAGTTAAATAATAAGATGATAGTGTCAAGGAAGTGTCAAGAAAGAATCCATGTTTTATTTTAAATATGTTTCCATTGATGGGAATGAATAATAATATCTTTATGTAACCACATTGTTTTAATGTGGGTTGTAATGCATGTTTTAAGATCTAATTCTCTAAAACTCTAAACCTGAAAAGATCCTCAACGTGTAATCTTGTGATAACTCAAGATTAAGTAAGGTTTAAGGCTGGGGCCTTATAGTGGGTATCAGAGGTCAGTTTAGATAACTTTAGGAGTTAGAATTCTATTAAATGATTATCCAAAACTATTTTTTTATGGTCAAATTGAAGTGATATAGTATTTGAAGATTACCATGTTGCTTCATCTAAGACATGTTTTTTAAGAATGGTTTTTTGTAGAGGAAACAGATCAAATTTCCTGGGAAGGAATACAGATGGAAATTAACTTCTAAATCAGCTTCCTGAGATGGTTAGAATCAGAATTGAATAGTTTGTTGCAGTGATGGCTCAATTGACTCATGTGAAAAATGTTGGTTGTTTTTATTGATGATATTTTGGTGTTTTATAAAAGTAAAGAGGAGCATGAAAGGAATTTAAGTGTTATCTTGCAAACCTTAAAAGAAACGAAATTTTATGGGAAATTCAGCAAGTGTGAGTTTTGGTTGCAAAAAATTTCTTTTCTTGGCCACATTTTTTCTAAAGATGGGATAACTGTTGATCCTGCAAAAACAAAAGTTGTGGAAGACTGGCCAAGACCCTCAAATGTAACTGAGATTCGCAGCTTCCTTGGTTTGGCAGGCTATTACCGAAGGTTTGTTAGAAATTTTTCACGGTTATCTAGTCCAATGACTAAGCTAACTCGGAAGGGTGTTAAGTTTATCTGGACAAAAGAATGTGATGATTGTTTTCAAGAATTGAAAAGAAGATTGGTGAATGCTCCAGTTTTGGGACTACCTTCCAGGAATGGTGAGTTTGTTATATACAGTGATGCTTCATTGAAATGACTTGGTTGCGTCCTAATGCAGAATGATCAGGTAATTGCTTATGCTTCACGACAGTTGAAAACTCATTAGGTAAATTACCCTACACATGATTTGGAATTAGCTGCTGTTGTTTTCACTTTAAAAATTTGGAGGCATCATTTGTATGGAGTAAAGTGTGAAATATATACCGATCAAAAAAGTTTAAAGTATATATTCACTCAGAAATAATTGAACATGAGACAGAGGAGATGGCTGTAATTAATCAAGGATTATGATTGTACAATTCATTACCATCCGGGAAAATAAAATAAAGTGGTTGATGCTTTGAGTCGAAAAAGTAATGCTTCATTAGCTATGTTGCGTTTGGAACGTGATCCTTTGGTTAAGGATTTGATGAACTTTTCCATAGAATTTGTTGGTGTAGGAAGTTCTTCTGTTTTGTTTCAGGTATCAGTGAGATCATCTCTATCAGATAGAATCAAGCAAACACAGAAGCAAGACAGTGAGTTGCAGAAAAAGGTAGAGCTGGTTCAGAAAGGTAAGTTGCATGAATTCAACATTGATAATGATTGAATTTTGAGATTTGGGAAGAGATTGTGTGTGCCTTGTGATTCACAGTTGAAGAGTGAGTTGTTATGTGAAGCTCATAGTTCTCCGTTTTCAGTTCATCCTGGCTGTACTAAGATGTACATAGATCTGCGGGAGTATTACTAGTAGGATGGAATGAAAAGAGATATTGCTGATTTTACAGTGAAGTGTTTGACTTGTCAGCAGGTAAAAGCAGAGCGGTAGTTACCGAAAGGGATGATTCAGCCTTTACCAGTGCCAGAGTGGAAATGGGAGAATATATCCATGGACTTTGTTGTGGTATTACCGAAGACATCTCGAGGGAATAATGCAATCTGGGTTATTGTTGACCGCTTGACCAAATCTGCTCATTTCCTTGCTATACGAGATACATTTTCCCTAGATCAACTCTCCCGTTTGTATCTTAAATAGATAGTCAGGTTACATGGAGTTCCCCTCTCCATTGTATCTGATCGTGATCACAGGTTCACTTCTAACTTTTGGAAAGGCCTTCAGAAGTCATTGGGTACTGAATTAAATTTTAGTACAGCTTTTCATCCTCAATCAGATGGGCAGTCAGAACGAACGATTTAGACATTGGAGGATATGCTATGATATTGTTCGATGGATTATCAGGGAAGTTGGGACCAACATCTTTCTTTGGTTGAATTTTCTTATAATAACAGTTTTCATTCCAGTATACAGATGGCACCATTTCAGGCATTATATGGGAAGCGGTGTCGAACTCCAGCTTTCTGGGATGAAGTGGGTGAAAGGAAGTTGATGGGACCAGAATTGGTAGAAGAGATGGCAGAAAAAGTTCGGCTGATTCAGAAGCACATGATAACAGCTCAGAGTAGGAAGAAGAGTTCTGCGGACAACAAGAGGAAGGATCTCTCTTTCGAGGTAGGTGATCATGTTTTTCACAGTGTATCACCATGGAAAAGTGTGATGCGATTTGGTAAGAAAGGAAAGCTGAGTCCAAGGTTCATTGGACCATATGAAATTATGGAAAGAGTGGGATCAGTTGCCTACCGAGTGGCTTTACCTCTGAGTTTATCTCAGGTACACAATGTTTTTCACATTTCAATGTTGAGAAAGTATATGCCAGATCCATCTCATGTTTTGAGTCCAGAGGTAGTTCAGTTGGAAGAGAACCTATCTTATGAGGAACAACCGGTCCAGATTCTTGACCACAGGGAGCAAGTGTTACAAAATAAGGTGATTAAGCAGGTAAAGGTTTTGTGGAAAAACCACATGATAGAAGAGGCAACATGGGAATCTGAAAATGCAATGAGGGATAAGTACCCCATTTATTTGATAAGTAAATAAATTGCAGGGATGAAATTTTCTAAAGGGGGGAAGGATGTAACATCCCATGTAAGTAATGAATAATATATATTTTTATATATGTCAATTAATGAATTAGATAGTGTTTTAGATGCTCAAAATGAAAATAAATCCAATCTTAAGCATGGAATACACTAAAATTTTTAAAAGATTCTTTTACTGCCTTTTGATGGAAAACCATTTTCAAATCTATCTTTTGAAAATTTTATAAGCTATGTTTGTAAAAATAAAATTATTATTTATGATTGGGACATAAAAATTTACTTTGTGTGAATTTTTGGTATTTTTCTGACAATGTTCATTTTTTTAATGAATAGTGAAAAATACTGCATTTTACATCAAAACTGCTTCTTAATCTAATTTATCTATATGATTAGATTATCTTTTGAATTGGTTTTGAAGTGAAATTAGAATATATTTTTACCATTTAATCCAATGGTGGTCATTGGAATCAATTTCACTTTGAAATTGGACTTAAACTGGTGTCAATCTTTTGATACTTATTGTTTTATAAAAACACGCTATTTGCCCTAACAGCTGGAATTAATTATTAAATTAATTAATGTGACTTATATGTTTTGAATTTTGTAAAATAGACTTCATTTTTGAATTATGAATATCAAATATAGCATAGGGTGAATTTTTGGTAATTTTCTGAAAAAATTCAATTTTTGATGAATAGTGAAACCACTAAGTGGTAATCAAGCAAACTGATTTTTCAGTTAAATGAAATTTTACCACTAATGTTTATTGAATTTTGAAAATCCGACATACATGGTTTTCATTAGTATGTAAAATGTGGTTCAATGGGATGAAAATAATTTTTTGGTGAATAGTAACTTTTTTTTCATTAATCGCGATTAGAGGTAATTAGTGTAGTTTATGGTAAAAATAATACTTTAATAAAATTAGATGAGCATCAAACATGTCCTAACCCTATTGGTTGTGTCATGGCCGACCAAGAAAATCCATGGGTCGATTTAGGGGACCCCATGGAGCCACTTGGGTGAGATAATGACTTTAATGACTTTTTTTAAATAAGGGTTAAAATGACACTAACATAAATTGTTTTACTAAAAAAAATTTATAAGGGGTTACACTAATCATATTTTTGTCTATAAATATTCATTAGAAAGATAAAAATATTTCCAACATCATGTTAGTTTTTTTTATAATTTTTAGACATTAAATAAATTAAATTATTTATGACATCATGATGATGTAGCGATGACCTCATTATTTAATGATTAAAATAAAATGGAATGATAATGTAATATCTAAGACCTACACTTGTCCAAAAACTATTGGATGAGAATATTTCGAAGCCTTGTCATCTTATCTTAGAAATATATCAATGTGGGACCTTAGAAATTCGAAACACATTTGAAAATAAAATAATAGTTTCATGATTTCCAAAAGTGCCCCTCCTCTCCTCTTATAAAAGGCCCCCACCTCTACCTCATTTCACACACTCCTCAAGCCTTTGGCTCGTCCATCCCATGCCCATTTACTCTCTCCACATCCCTATAATCATCCTATAGGATTCACTTTGGGCATAATCCTTTCAAAGGAAGCCTTTAGGCTCAAATCAAAAGGAGTTACACTTTTAAAGGTGATTCATTCTCTCATGTTCATTTGTTTTATTTTGCTTCTCGAACCCCCTAAACTCTTTTTATTTACTTTTTTTGTAACAACACCAGTATATTCAATATACTAGGATGTTTTTATAAGATTTATTCGAGCTACACTCTCACACAACTACATCAAATGGTTAAAGAACATACAGTTTCCATGGATGGCGAAATTTTGCCTCCCGAAACGATGATTGTTCAATACTCATTTAACACCTTCAAAGGTGGCCATTATGATGTAACTATTGTTATATATGATATATTAAATTTTTATTATTTCCTTAAGCTTCTGTATTTTTCATTTATGGCATACCATTATTGTTTCCATTATGGGTAAACACGATATCATTATTTTAGGAAGTGCGGACTACCGCCCCCTGAAAGTGATTTGATTCGTTAATACCATATGTGGGATGTGTAAAGGATAAAGTTAATGATATTATATATGTTATTATACTGTAATTATAATATATTCTTATATCATTGTGATTCCATTCCAGAAAATACAAAATAGAAATGGAAGTAGCGTTCATGCGTACGTACGGCTTACTGTCTCCATGAACGGTGCATTTCATTTCTTACCTCTAAATGTGATGTAATATTATAAATACATATATATTATGAATATATATTATATATATGTTATCCAAATCATTAATATCATTCTGGATATAACGAACCTTTGACCAAATTAACAACATGTAAGTGTAAGAAGTCTATTTTTGACTTAAGAACCAAATACCGACAAAATGAACATTATTAACTTAAATGATTACACGATGTTCATAACATGGTATAAAAGGAATAATGAACTTGAAAAAGGTTCTTAAGTAAGTAGATATTAACTCATGTTTATTATTCAGGAGATTAAAGAACGGTCGGGTCAAGTCAGATACGAGGTATGAGACTTCGTCTCAATCTCCTTTCATTGAGGCATATTTTGTTTTATACACAACCTTCTTTTATACGGTGTATAAACACCTTTGACTTTTAAATTTATCCAAAAGAAATATTTTTTATACGAAGCATTTACTAAATGACAAAAGGGAATGTTTTTGTCGTACGTATGTGGATACAATGTCTTCTCTGCCGTCATGACCGTTATTTGAGTTTTGGCTTCCTCTACAAGCCATTCCTTTTTTAAATACAAAAATAAATAACATGTTTTACTTTTCCGTTTATTTTGGTATTGAAAATGGTTTTCATGATGTTTTTATATCAATGTGTTGTATTGATATCTTGTGATTGAATGGTGGAAATGTTATTTTTCCTTTATGCATGTTTTATGTGATACGATTATGTTGTGGTTCTTGGGAATTATAATGAAGACGGGTGGTTCCGTGATAGACTAAGGGCGGGTGAGCCCGATATAGCTCTCCAATTAATTGGGTGACGTGAAGGAGTGAAACGTTAATGTTTCTCTGAAGAGATTTAGGGAATATACTGTGATGGGTATTACAAATGTAACTAAGAGGGTTACTCCCTACGTAAGAATGTTATGAATGCCTCAAGTTACCTTTATGTCTTATGATTTCTATGATTTATTCATGATTTTATGAGGCATGTTAAAGTTCATATGTTTTATGGGTAAAGTATGATTTCATTCTTATGTATATATGTACCCATGTTTCCTTTCCATATTTTTATATCCCTTACTGAGCTTTTTATGCTCATCCCATGTTTTTTTGAAATGTTTTTCACAGGTCACGGGAAAGGTACATGATAAGATGATAGTGTCAAGGAAGTGTCAAGAAAGAATCCATGTTTTATTTTAAATATGTTTCCATTGATGGGAATGAATAATACTATCTTTATGTAACCACTTTGTTTTAATGTGGGTTGTAATGCATGTTTTAAGATCTAATTCTCTAAAACTCTAAACCTGAAAAGATCCTCAACGTGTAATCTTGTGATAACTCAAGATTAAGTAAGTGTTAAGGCTGGGGCCTTATACTTTTATTGACTTTGTAACTATAAAATTTCCTATATCATCCATAATTATTGTATACATACTATGTATACCATGACACCCAAAGGATCATCCACAACCCACACCACATGTCTCACTGTCATCCAACCCTTTTATCATAATATGGTTCAAAAACTAGATGAGAGGTAAGGAATGATGATACCCATCCATCACATATACCATCTCATCATCAGAAATATATCACAAATATATAAAGATTATTATTCTCACTTCTATTGGTCACACACATCACCATCCATGTCCATCACTTTTTTATCTTTCCTTCGTACCAAACATCTACACCATTAAAATAAATAATTGATTCTATAAAGTGTAATACTCACAAATAATATACTAAACCACTTCATGAGGAATATACTATATGAACATGACCACATAAAACTTGTCCCTATAATTTATGGTAGTCACCATCAAATTTGGACTCACCTCAGTGAACCTAGATCTCCACCAAGGGAAATAGTCAACATTTCATTCAAAATATACAAAACCACCATAAACCTATTCTTAATCCACAATAAAAACCAATTTCACATGATATACGCCCATAATGATCATAGGGTACTAGATAAACAATCACTTCCAAAACAATTATCCAGAACACCTAAAATAATTTTAATCCTGACGTAGAACACAAAAACTATTCAATCCATTATATAACTATACAAACACATAACTTCATACATGAGAATACCTATAGGTATCTTATACAGACATTGGAAACACAAAGTGGTTCAATTTTTAGTAACACAGGTAGCCCTACCCATGAAAAATTAAAACATGATGAATAAAAATTTGTATAGTAGTGTAATTATCAATGAACCACCAAAATAGATTTAGGAGGTATACACTTTTCAAGCAACACTAATCTCCCTAACATTAGTGTATTGTATTTTAGTAATCTGAAAAATAAGAAATTTACAGAAAACCAGTGTTAAATGATTTAATGGACATAAAATCCAAAAATAAACACTTACGGACAAATAAACATACACTTATATATCACCTATGATAAATTAAAAGAATAATTAACTAGAATCGATGATGAACCCTTATGAATGAAGAATAAATGAATGAGAGATAAAAAACCATTGTGTTCAAGAAAAAATGGTCATAAATCACTTTTTGTACAAAATAATTTTAATATTTTTTTGGATAATATATAGAAAGGGTTCATAAAATGAAATTTTTGAAAATAAAAAGGCCCTTACATATTCACCCCTATATATGTGATCATTAAGTATGTCCACCAAAAGGTTTATAGAGTATATCCACACTAATGATCCACATTTATTAGGAAAATGATTCTTAAATATCATCTATTGTCCTAAAAAATTCTTTTACATATTAAATGATCATTACATATAAACAATCATTGAAATTTAAGAATATTAGGAACCAGGGTTGCACTTACGTTCCTTACCATAATGTATCATATGGTAAATTTTTATTCTAATGAGTCTACAAAGTATATTATATCATTAATTCTTCCTATTTTAATCTATAAATGAACCTACATGTTAGCCACATTGAATACCAATTTTCTTACCTAGTAAAAACCAATTATATATTAAGTATTTTATTTCAATAATAGAGTGTGTTTGAAGGTCAGTCAAATAACTTATGGAGGGAATTAATTTGTTTATGGATAATGTATGGTGTGTTACATATTTGTGGTTAAAAATAGGCTAAGGAGGTATTGGTTTTATTTAATTATATTTTAATTTGAAAATCTCCAAAGCAATGTAATACTATATATAAAAATAAGAAAAATTAAAATATAAATGAAATAAATTTGTTCATAAAAAAGTAAAAATCATGAAAAGTTATAATAAATGAAAAATTAATCATTATGTGAAATTATTTTATATATATATAATAAATTGAAAAAGAATAAGGTCAGACTATTTTTTCGATAATATATATTATAAGGAAATTTAACTGATATATTTTTAATACTAATTTTTATGACATAATCAACCATTATAAATTATTTTTTATAATACCCTATTAAACCTTTAATATTATAAATCTGTTAAAAAATAAAATTATCCTCTAACTGAACCATGTACAATACCTTATTACTTTTATATTTCTATTATGTCATTGAGTGGTGAATATAAAATCATTACATATAGATGGTGAAAATTAATTTTCATAAACATGTGTATGGATATGGATATATTTTGTCTAGGGATAAGTGTGATATAATTTCTAAGAAGGTGTGATATAGATAGTGTGTCTATTTAAATTTAATTTTTAAATTTTTATGTATGGCAGAAAAAATAATATGAAAAATACAGATACATTTTAGAAACATGGGGATATATCTTTATTGGAATTTTAGAAATCATTTTCACTCTTTATTATGTTGTTTGATTTTGGTTAGGGTATATAATTTGAGTATAGATTTTTTTAAAAGTAGTGAAAAAGGGTATGCGTGGGGATGTTAATAAACCCCATTTTATTGAATATTTTATTTATTTATATGATACAATTTTACAATAATTATCCAAATATGATTATATAATGAAAATTTTAAATTGGATCACTTACTCGAAAGTCAGATAGATTTTCCAAATATTACTATATCTACCACACTCATGTAATTTAAATATTAAAAATCCATTATGAATAATTCGGATTTTTATTTTTTTGATATGACTCAATACTCAATTTGGATGATTTATTATTTAATCTAACCTCGATATATCCAATATTTTGTGGGGGTACATCAATAATAAATACAAATATATGATGTATTGATTAATATATATAACCACCTACACATTTGGCCATATATTTTTATAATTCATATATTGGGTAATAATTTTGAATTTTACTATTTAAATATATTGAAATTATTATCTTATTAAATTTTAATAATTTTTTAATGCATTATAGTGGTCATAGGATTAGTCCTGGAAAGATTAAAATATTGGACAGGACATTCCTAAAATACCCTTATTACAATTTGAAACAATAAACATTATCCACCTTCCATATTATTATTTTCCATACATTAGCATTGTATTATGTGGATTATAGGGCTAGTAGATAGGGATAAATGTCCTATTACATTTTCTAACCATTTGTAATTGGGGTGGCATGCATTCTCTGATCAATTTCTAGAGGATATTATTGGATTACCTTATATTGTATTATTTTCGTCCAATAATTGTTATTTTTTATTTATAAAATATATTAAATTTTTTCCAATAGACATCCTTATTTACATTTTATTCTTTAAAGCTCTAATATTGGAGTGGAGATGAGGTTTTTTCATTCATAATCAAAAATTGTATTCAGAAATTCATTTATAGGATGACCACTTCACACCAAGAAGAGTAGTTCATCTCATTAAAAATTAATTGTTAAACCGTTCAATAAATAATTTAAAACAATTGATTTTAAAATAACAATTTAAATTATAATTTATTTTTTATATTTTTAAATTTTAATTTTCCCAATCATTGAAAACCTAGCCCACTAAGCCAAGAATCTGTGAATAGTGAGGTAAAACATTTCATATCAAATATAGTCATTAAGAAATATAATTGTGGGATTACAATAAAATACCAAAAAGAAAACAATTTACATTTCAATATAATATATAATAAATTAATTATCCACTAACCATATTTTTTTGAAAATTTTATATATTATTGTTCTATAGTTTTATGTACATAAGTTATACTAAGATTCAATTCATTTATATTTGTGGTCATGTTAATATTGAAGGGTTTGGGTGTTGATAATATTATGGTAGCAAAATTAAATAATTTTAAATTAATATATTATGAAAAAAGTTAGGGTAATATTAGATATAATACCCTCAATAACATTGTTAATTTTAATGAAATACACATCTTGGGCATTACTTTTTTTTTCTTTACCTCCCAAAAACAACAACTCTAACTTTGTACACTTATATTTATTATCATTTCATTATGTCAAAATGTAATGGTTTCATAATACAATACCTCATAATTATATTTAATTACATATTCTCCATTTTAACTATGTTATTTCCATGTGTAAATTTTATGATTAATTTATTTCTACCAATTTTTCATAATTTGTGTAAGAGTACTATTTTTTAAGGTTATATTTCTTCTACAAGAGTCATATGTGGTATGGGAGTTTATTTAAATCCATGTTTTTTGGGATCATGGTGTATATTAATGATTCATATTAGGGTGTATAAAAACAACCTCAATACCACACTATTAAATCACGTGCAAAAAATTTAATCTTCACATATTTGTATTCATAAAAAAGATAAGAACCGATATTTTATATTGAAAACCTAAAACAAAAAATGAAATATATGATTAGTCAAATACCCATGTAACAACTAAGAATGGAGTATTATAAAATTATGAAATAATCTTACATAGCAAGACCAATGTGTTTAATTGATCATTTTTCCAATATAACATGTTTTTAATAGTCCACAGAGTGTCATTAATATATCCAATAAAATTATTTATATGAGAATATTTTAATGGAAAAATTTATTTAAAAATATTAATCATAACATGTTTAAATGGAAAGTAATACAAGGGTGATCATAAATACATAGTAATGTTAAATAGAAAAATTAAAAATTGAATTTCATTGGTGACGATAAGATGAGAATACGTGTATATTGACTAATGAAAAGTGAATGCGCATTAAATAATTGAATTTTTACCCACAAAAAATAGGATAATAATTCATGAGACAATTCATAATAATATAACATAATAAAAGATTATTATAATTCTACAAACATAAGATATGACCTAAAATTCATGAGAAATGATATATTAGAACAATATACAAGTATAACGAAATCAATTGGTAAGGGGTATCATCATTTTCATATCACTCTTATAATTACTATTACAAATGGAATAACCTGTCCTATCAATTCTACTTATCAATATGGATAAATTTATAACATGGTATCTTGAACAATTTTCCTCATGCATTGAAGATCAATATTGGGTTCTCCTATCATCCTGAAATATATCAGGACAACCATTCATAATGGACTATACTGGGATATCTATTTTTTGTAAATAATTTCCTTATTTTATAGAATTAGTAAAACATATATATTTATATAATATTCAACATGACACCCATTCGAACAACCATAATTCAATTATATTTGGGATAACCCATAGAAAAGAGACATGTTCAATTTAATTTTTTTGAAATAGTCATAATCCATCTAGAGAAAGAATAATGATGGAATAATAATGACATATCTCCAGTATAGAAATATCAACATCCTGGGATGATGTAATTTACGAAATAAATACCATCAAAAATCAATATAAACATTCTTGAGGAAAATAAACATTCCAAAATGAAGAGAAATTTTAAAAATAAAATTTCAAAAATTCAATGAAAATAATTATCTATAACAAATCCGTAGAATCAATAATGGTAATATTCAAATGATTCATTGGATATAAAAGTAAGAAACTTCATTCGCACAATAATCATTTAAACAATGATTATAATCATGGATTTTGTGTTAAGAATATTATTTAGAAAATAAAAGAATGATTATTTTTAAATCATGTAGTGAAAATTGAAGCATGTGTAAAACTGAAAAAATGGAATAATTACCCGATGTATTTCGGGAAAATATTTTGAAAACATTGATATTTAGGAAAGAGGTTTTTTTACTGAAGTCGGTGAAATAAGTTTTCCTTTTATTAATAACATATTTTGTAATATTTTGAGTTCCATTGAGAAATATTGTACAAAAACATCAAAATAAAATAAATATCAAAACATTAGGTAAAATTAAATATTATTATAAATAATTACCTTATACATTATAAATGAAAATTCAATAATAAAAAATATTTACCATAATGTTATTCAAACATAATACCATTTTTACGTTAGTTACTTTTGAATTATAATAACCAAGAAAGAATAACATCTAATAAAAAATTAAATATCATTAAAATAATTTGATTCAATATATAAAATGTAAAATATTTATTATATACATCTAATAAATTGATAATGTATTATAACATATTCATATGTCCAATTGAAGGAAAATTTTATATGATTACGTATAACAAAGCTCATATCATTGAATTGGGAATAAGTAAATAGAGTAATTATTTATAACAAATATAAATACACAACCACATGGAAGATAAATAAAATAAATAGATTCCACTGCATATATAATCATGGGATATCATAAGGAATAAATAGGTAATATATCCTAATGAAATGAAAATGTTTTATGAAATCCCATTCCAATTTGAGGACATTTGAATAAAAAAATATTGGATGATTTAACATGATTTCAAACAAAAATTACCATTGATCATGAGGTATTCATAATATATCATGTAAAGTGTCTTTATATAAAAATATAAAAGAAAATATGGTGTATAACATTTAATGATGACTTAATGAATGTAAATTGATAGGAAATACCATACATTAAAATATAAATTTTAATATAAATCCTTCAAAATACATAGAATAATCCTATATTAATTATTTAATGTTTTAATAAAAAATGATTTTTTTTTCATTATCATTTAATAATTAATTTTACTTATTTAAATGAAATATTGAAATACATAATTGGCTTTGTCTATGTCATGTATTTTGAGGATGTTTGAATTTTTATTCCTAACAGCTTCATTACATTGTCTGTGGTCCTATATGATATTATTGAATTATATTTTCATAAATATAAATGATATATTTATCCATTATATACATTAAATATATTTTTATAACAAAATAAATTTTTAGTTATGAAAATTTTTTTTTATTACAATATAGATATTGTAGTTTGAACCTACAATGAAGTAACATTTCTATTTTCATCAAACACGGGGGAAATACCATATGTATAATTTTAACATTCCAAAATTATTATTAAAGAATACAAATAATATTATTAATTTAAACAACCATATATATATAAATATACCATCTAAATAATTTTTGATTAAAAATTAATCACATTACATTGTGGAGGTAGTAATACACTTGTACACAAAAAAGATGTTATCTTATATTAATAGGTGGAATAGTAATACAATATATTATATATGATATTCAAAAAATGATAATTATTTTTTAGAAACATATATATTTATATATGTTTAATAAATCATTATAACCCTCCATATTTGGGTTTGATGGTATATTAAGTATATTGATTTGTGAGGTTTTTGTATTATTTACACACGAACGATAGTTTCATTTAAAATTTTATTAAGGAATGATATAAATTATGTTTAATCCATAAAATTAATAATATAAAATTATATGTGAGATAGATATTTTATTATTTAAAAATTGTTATAACACTATTTATTTAAGTAAAATATGAATCAAAACAGAAATATTCTGGTAAAAGTCATAACTATTCTTTAGAAAAAAACCATTCAATTAAAACATTTTCCCTAAATATTATTATTCTTCTAAAATATAAAACTATAAGATGTGGAAATGAATTTTCAAAATAGATTTGGAAGTTTATTTTCAGAGATATAGTTCTCATATTATATGAGAAATAGAGTAGAGGAGGTGTCCATTTATAAGTGAGGGAGTAGAACATTTGTAAAATCATGAAATACAATAAATTAATTTTTATAAATGAATAAAAATTGTACCAATTTTTTTAATTAATGTTAATGTGGATATGATATTTATATAATCATTCAAAAAAATATTGGTTTAAATATCATTTTGAACAGTGTCTTTTAAATTGACACAATCAGTGATGATTTTTTACCATAACCACTTTATCCAAATTTTTAATCTTAAATTGTGATTAATAAATGCATAGAATTACATTTAGAAAAAAAATGTTCAAGGTTTGATATTATATACCACTTAATATTCAAATTTTCTATTAAAATATTTTTTTTGATATTTATGTAATTAAATTAGCTATTGTTGTTCATAAATCATCATTAATTTTTTTTAAAACTATTATTATCAATTCACATTGAAAACATTAATATACTAATGGAAATAAAACATAATACAATTTAAAATAAATAATAAATTATTATTAACTAAAAAATTCATGTTGAACAATAATTAATCCCAAATAGAATTATTTTTTTGTTATCAAAATTATGTAATTTGATTTATCCACAACATACACAAGAATTATAACTACACAACAAAAGTGTTTATGATAAATTTATAATAACTAAAGAATAAATAAATATTAACTTTACCAAAAATAATTTTAATATTTTTAAAATAACATTTAATAATAATTTACATATTACTTTCTTCTAAATATTTATATATAATATAAATACAAATGGAAGAGATTGAAATTTTTTATTTTTTTATTAAAATATTATATAGGCCACAAGAAAGAAAAAATGGAATAAAAATCATTGAATTATATTTTATTGATATTTTATAAAGGAAATATAAAAATTTAATGAAATAAATGATTGTTTCTAATTATTTTTAAACATTATCACCTTACTTTTAACCCTAATTAAACAATATTACCTTTTCTGAGGTAATAAAAAAAATTTGGGGTTACTTTTCATAATGAATAGTGGTATATTGATCTATTAAACAAATTTTAATAATATAATTCCAATTTTCAAATACATTTAAAAAATAATATCCCAACATGATTTAGAAATTAATTTAGAAAAAAATATATAAAATGCAGGGCATGATTATTTTTTAGAAAACATTTATTTTTGATGTAGAAAAATATTTTGTACCAAAATCAATGATAAAATTGATTATAATGAACCCAATTTTATTATTAATAATATAAAATACGTACTTTTTATTTTTTAGAACCTAAAAAATAATAAATTCCAGAAACGAAAAGATGTATTCCATGAAAAACATGTATTGTTAATTATTTATTAAAAAATTAAACATTTTAAAATATTAGATAAAAGATTATCCTATTATAATTTTAAAATGATTAATTTAAAATTGAAGTTACATTTTCATTTTCATTTTATAAAATACAAAGTAATTTTTATAATAGTTTCTCACAGAAATTGATAAAACAAATTCTAGACGAAAAATGTGTATCTAAGAATCTAATAACATTCCTAGAATTTTAATTCTTATTTCCTATGTAAAAATAAATATGTTTTTATTAATTTGAACATTTATTCATATATTTATTAATGTGTTTATTCCAATTCAATCCCACCATATAATCAACTATTTTATAATGGTTATATTTGAAAAAGGTTTTTTAGACAGTATTGTGTGACATGCATGGTACCAAATAAAATATATTTTTAAAAAAATAATGTTGTTACATTCTCTAACACCTTTACTTAATTTCCTCTTCATATTTTATCTTTCATGGTATTTTATGGACTTATATTTTAAAATACCATAACTGAAAACTAACATCATACAATGGTAAATGAATCATTCTTTTGAAAAGAATAAAGTAGAAATATATGAAGGTAATTTGAATAATACATGATTAGGATTCCATGAATCAGAAAATTAGCATGAATTGACAATATGGACATAGAGGAAAATTTATTCTGCATAAAATTTTGGATAGTGATAATGAAAATGGATCATAAAAAATTGTGTTATAATAAGAATTTTATTGACCAAAAGATCATAAACTAAAGTTGTGTGATAAAAACGATTAATTTAATATAAATGAATGTAATCTGTCAACATTTATAGTTCAATAAAAGTTTTTGAATATTAAGCGATTATATAAAAATCTATTATATGATAATATAGAAATATACATATGAAACAATTATAATTTCATTATAAGAACAATTGATATTAAACTCACATCTTCTATCCATATGTTGAGTATTTAAGATGATGTTTTTCTGTGTGTGGAAATAAAACTAACTTCTAATTTAAAAAATAATCCAAAAAAGGATATCATGCTATTCCTATGTTCTTATGATATTATGAAATTAAATTGTTTGAATAATTTATGATAATATATAAAATTTATAAACCATCATTTGATAAAATAATAAATTTGACACTACATATTCCTCAATAATATTAAATTTTCGACTTATAAAATTCATTAATTGAGTAACCCTACATCCAAAATAACCCCAATAACATCAATATTAAACAACTTATTAAGCACAAAGGTTATATTATGATAATATTATACATACTAAAAAATTTAATTAAATTATATGGAAATTATCTTTCATGTTAAATTTTGGGATTAAAAATACCTCAACCAAATAAAACATCTCCCAAAATATTGTTAATCACCCTCAAATATACATCACATAAAATGTAAAAAGTGTTGACATTGAAATTTATGCATGGAGTAAATATAAATTTTATAAACCAATTAATTTATCTAAAAATGATAAATTACCTTATATAAAAATATTATTAACATCCAATGTTACTTTAACCCTAACTAGATACTAACAAAACAACAATTTACAAATAAATTTATAATAGAACGCAATTAACACAGAGATTACAGGAGAAAACTATTGTTTATTTATATTAGATTGTTATAACCAGGGTGTTAGGTATAATGATTCTACATCATTTATTAGAATCTCAAAAAACTGATGTACACGGTTGTTATCAATAGGAAATTTATATTATGATAAGATAAACAGAAATTTTCCTTGAATAGTAACTTACCCATTTGAATAGAAACATAACCCTATGAATAGTAATACTCCCTTTTATATAGTATCCTCACCCATGTGAGAATAAATAAAATCATGGAAACATTTAAATGAGAGTGAATGATTTAAAAATTAAAAATTATATATTTTTATTATTACGAGTAATAAATATTTTATTATAATTTAAATTTAACAAATTGATATATTTTTTTTATAAAATATAGTCTTCTGAAAATATTTTTTTTCTATGAATTTAGGATAATTTTACAAGACATCGGTTTATTTTTGAATGTATATTAAAACATTTTAAAATTTAAAATATGTATTTTTCAGGTAAAAATGATCAAATTTAAAAATTAAATTACACATATTTTAAAAATTATTGTTTTAAAATAGAGATAATTTTTAATTTATACTCACCTAGAAATGGATAGTGGGAAATTTTTTTATTTTTCCAAAAAATATGAATTTTTGGTGAATAGTGAAATAAAATTTTTTACGAAAAATCATAAATAAATGAATTTCTGGATCATGAATGACTCATGAATGATATAAATTACCATTGGTTCAAACTCACATGAACATATTACTATTTTGAGTCATAGGATTCAAGAATATTCATAGTCTCATTCCAAAATAAAAAAATATTTATTGAAATAATGGAAAACCCACTTCTCCTCCACCATAAAAAACACCCCACACCCTCTTCTCGTAACTCCTCCCAAGACATGTACATATCATAAATTATACTAACATATCCTCACAATATACTCCCAACATCCATAATCTCTTTTTCACTTCAAAATACCAAATTATCTCCCTTAATGAGGCTCTCAAGGAAGATAAATTCAACATGTAAATTCAACTTTTCATTTCTTTTATTATCATTCATGTTTGTTTCTTAATTTTTATTTCCCCAACTCCGTTCCTCAAAATTTTATGACAACAGTAGTACCTTAGATTTATAGTAATGTTTCTTTGATAATATAACATTTCATTATCATATTTCATTTACCCTCATTTTATACTAGAAATGAAAATAGTATCTGATCTGTGTTAATTTGTCACATTCAAGGATGACGAGTTTTCAACTACTATTATCGATTTCCATTATAATAATGAAACCTTTTTATGGATGAAACATATCATAATATATTTCATATATTTTATTAAATATTCTATAATCATATTGTAATCATGGTATTAATATATATATCAAAATGAGTTCTTGGTGACAGAAAAAACACCCAATTAATCCAAGTGTTTAACATTAATATTTAATCTAAGGATTCATCCTCATCCAAAGTATCCAAATTAATTATATGATCATTTAACCTCATTTATGTACATTAATAACACATAAAATTAAATTTTGGAATCAATTCTCATTTTACCTTAAATTCCATACAAGTGAACTGATCATGAAGACTAATGAAACAAGATCTCACTAATGATGATATTGAATATCGTAACCCATAAAAATAAGGTATATAAACATAATAAAAGTATAAAAATAAAATAAATGTCTAATTGTTTATCAATTATGTTATTAATATGTCTAATTTCATATTCAATGACATTATGTTCAAGAGCCGAACATATTCGGACATAAGGTAAGGGTTTTCTACCCGAACCTCCATTTTCATTCGAGTTACTGTTTATTGCTTTTTAACCAAATTAAATTATTATTTATTTTTCATGGCCCATACCCTAGGGCCCATACCGTGACTACCCCATACCCACCTTCCATATGCTAGGGGTTGACTACTAGCACTGTAAAGACATTTTCTTAATTGGAAGGCATTGCCTCAAAACCTGTACACACACATACTGGGCACACTATGCACGAGTAAAACACAATGGAAGAAGAAAGGTGAAACCAAAAATAAAAACCACATCAAAGTTTAAATGTATTTACTGATGTAATGGGTTCAAAATAAAATCCCAACTTATATGGAAATAGAGAAAAAAAGAAAAAAGATCCCAAGGTCGTCCGCCAAAGATCCTACCTGACGGGTAAGTACATCTCTTGTATATAGCTTTCCACATCTACCAGTCACCTTTGTGTACCACCTAGTCTTGTCTCCCTAGAGTCTTAGCCAATATTATCATTATCTTAATAAGACATGCTATGGTGTTGGTGATGTATGTGCATTGGTGAGTATAACAATACCACGAAGGGACCCTGAGAACCCCGAATGACTCTCGTAATTCCAGAAAGGAAAACCACAAAGCATGATCTCAATCACAATACACAAAGAAAAAGACATATCACACTAGGTATAAAACTCATAGATCAAGAATAAAGACATTTAGTCTTAAGATATATCATTTTATTCAGTTAGGATGTTCCCAAACTAAACCACAATGAAGTTTTGTCATTGTCGATCCACATAAGGTCATATGTCAATGATCCACGATGGGCTGCTTTAAGGCTAGTCCTCATCAAGTCGTGAACTACTAATTTGCACAGGGTTACTATGTTGATGATCCATAGTGGGTCACTATGATTTTGATCCACAGAATGTTGCTATCATGATGATCAACAAAAAGTCTCTATGATGATGACACACAAAGGGTTGTTAAGATTCTGATCCACAGAGGGTCTCTAGGATGATGATCCACACATGGTCACTACGATGTGGATCGACACATGGTCTCTATGATGATGATCTAGAAAGGTTCGAAATTATGCTGATACACATAGGGTCACTATGATGTTAATCTAGACAAGGTTGTTATGATGATAATCCACACAGGGTCTCTCTGATTCTGATCTACACAGGGTCACAATTCGAAAGACAGCAAGCCGTAGTATTCCCCGTACTCATTGCAGTTGAGTTCCATTGAAAAAGATCTCATGATATCAAACATTCCTCAACCACCAGAATGATCCAAAAATAAGTAACCTAAAGAACTGCTATGTGATAACGGTTTCGACACAATAGATTGTGCGACAATTGGACATTCGGTTTGTGAGTTATAATCATTATAGTACCGAGGGCCCATTTGGATTCAGGTTTTATCCAACCCATACATATTCCAAATGTATCCAAAAACATATATGGATTATATCAGAGAAACCAAATTGTTCCATAGATTCTAGCGCTGCATAATGTTTTCCAACAGACACTTGTTTTGTGACATACGAGATATAAAGCATATATGGCCCGAAAAGGGCCAGGGTGTGGTCCGACTTAATAAAACCCAACCTAGTTAAACCCAACCTGGTTTGGGTCGACATGACCCTGTTCAAGTCTCGCATGGCCAGGCCCACAATGGCTGGGTCATCTCGAGGGAGCATGTTTGTGTCTTGGCCCACTGGGCCATAGCCTGCCTCGGTTGGGCGTGCCCCACCGAGCCACACGGGGTCAGCTGCCCTTCCTGAAAAAAAATTCGATCCATTCGAAGAGTAAAGGCAGCGCCACATGTCACCGCCTCTTATTAGTAGGACCTATGGGGAATAGGTCCCCTCCGTGGTGGCTAGAAGCCGCAGCGTCCCTCCACGATACGTGATGGCGCACCTCCATACTGCCAACAATTCTTGTCAAGGGCCGGCAACCCACATTTCACGATGTGTTTCCTTCGAGTGCTGCCATCCTCCCCGACCGATTAGAGGAGTTTTCCATTCTCCACATCTAGTCAGATTCAGCCTCTTCCATCTCCCTCTGGTGCCAGTACCACACCGAAAATGCTTCCACGGACCACCAGGTGAGATCTGGTTGTCTATTTTCCTTTTTGATTGCGCCTACGAGCCACCCGGGACACATCCAACACTACGTGGCTCAATGATTTCTCTTACTACCATATCTTCCAGTTTTCCGTGGAGAACGCCAGCACAACCAAGTACTGCGGAGTGGATGGGCCTTATTTGTTTGTCTCACATCCTCCGTGTTAGCATAACAACATGAAAAGGATATATTAATTATAAAAAATCCCAAAAACCACCTAAAATATCCCCCCAAATTAAAGAATGAAACACATAAAAACCCATTGGGAATTTGATCTATAGTCTTCATAATATTCATGAACATGGTAAATCGGAGTAATCAAGCATAAAACCCCTATAACGAGATCCATGGAAGTCGTTTTAGATGATGAAGATGGTTCTATGTTCATAGCATGTTCTTTTTCATTCATCGACCTCTAGATTGAATCCTATAAAGTGTCAAAAATCTGTTGAACATTGGAGGATTTCTTCACATCACTTCATCAATGGATCCTCATTTGAGTTCCAATAACCTATTCTCAAGCTTCATTTAAATAGATGTGAGGAACCTACCACATTGCATAAAATTAATATCATTCATTAGTGATATGCATTTATTATTCCATTAAAAAAATATAATGTTTAGTTTACACAACCCAATTGTAAATTCATTGAATGATCAATTAACTATGTGGTCCCACCACCTCACTCAATGGTTACAGGAAATCATAAAATAACTCATGAAGTATATTTATTATTTTTTTGTAAATAAAAAATATTAATAAAATTATCCAACTATTTCCAGTCAATGTTACGCTTTGCCTAAATGAATCTCACGGATGTGAATTCAACAGTGCCCTCAGATTTTTAATCTGGGGACTGGTTTAAATGATTTAAATATCTACTCGCACCTTTAATTAATGTACCTTAAAAATAGTTCCAAAGTTATTAACAGTCACCCTCAACCTTTATCGGTTGAGGTTATGCTCTTCCAAAGGGGAAAACGACCTCATTATCTCAACGGTACTCTCAAATATACAATGTGAGGTACCTTTTAGGAGTTATAACATTTAATAATAAAATAATATTTACTTAATTATTTTATTTATGGCCAAAAAGTAATTTCCACTATTGTTTCATGCTGAAAATTATTAGGATCTGCCTTAGGAAAGCACACCTTCATGGGTTCATAGGTAGTCTCTGATTTTTAATCTATGTCTCTGTTCGTTTGTTATAAGCATATATATAATAAAATTATTTTTTTAATTATATTATTTACTGTTATGCCATTTTCGAGGGTTTCTTATCGAAGGCCTATGTAGACTAATCTTAAGTAACACCTATGGTAAAATCATCTCCTGAATGCAATTGTTCCCTTGGAGTTTATATCTAGGAAACAAAATAATTTTATTCAACTTTGTAATGAAAACTACTACTGCACACTATTTAAAGCTTAGCATTTCTCAATGTATCATTCTGGGCACACCGAGACATAGATTCCCATGACATGAATGTTTTTCAGACTCCTAGTAATTTTATATAACAATAATAAAAAATATACGGAATTTAAGGAAATTACATTCTCCCCCATTATGGATTTACATCCCAAAAAAACAATGGGAAATCAATCAAATGAGGGTACTGAACAAGAATCTGACCCTCCAGCTCCAATGTTCACTCCTAGAGGTACCTGTGCTTCCACGTAACTCATACAAGAGGGATCAACTATCCATGAATGTCTCACTCTTGTTCATCCCCCGTCTTTATCGAAAACACAGTAAATGTTTCCCTATCATCAAATTTAAAATCTCCCTAGTTGAAAACGTGTGATGTATCATGCACACATCTCGATAGTTGCAACACATGGAAAATGTTATGCACCAGGAGAATCTATGGGGGAGTAACTAGATGGTATGCCACCTCTTCCACTCTGGTGAGAATTTTTAACAGTCAGATGACCCTCGGAGATAGCTTGTCGCCCCATTCAAATTTCTACAATCCTTATTGGGGTGAGACCCGTAGGTAGACATGGTCTCCCTCCTAGAACTCTAAGGGTCTCTATCTCTTATCGGCATAAGAATTTCTCCGGATCTATGCAGTCTTCATCCACCCTTAGATGATCTTCACTTTCTCAATGGTAGCTCGTACCTAATCTGGACCCATACGTGCTGACTCCCCTAAGTTTTTATCATATAGTAGATCTGCATGTTCACTAGTACAAATTATCAAACGACACCATTCCAATGGTGGAGTGATAAATTATGTTGTATGAGGACTCCACCAGTGTTAGATGGTCCTACAAACTATGGCCAAAACCAAGGATACATGCATGAATCATATCCTCAATTTTCTGTATGGTCCACTCTGTCTGATCCTCTATATGTGGAAGGAAGGCGGTGCTCAAGAATATCTTAGTCTTGAATGCCTCCTATAATAACTCCCACAAACGGAATGTAAAATGAGTGTCATGATCTGATATGATCTCTGATGGAACCCTATAAATCCATACAATGTATTCTATTTAGAAGAATACCAAGACCTCTATTGATCCCTTCTCTCATATGGGTAGGACATTGGCCGAAATGGTGAGTCGTTAAATGATCACTTAGTTGGAATCATGGGCCATGTACATACATGGTAGTCTCATCACGAAATCCATGGAGAAACCATCCCACTTCCAATTTGACACCTCAAGTGGTGGTCCTAAGCCTTATAGAACATGATTTTCATCCTTCAATTACTAACATGCGTTGCCTCTTGAAACGAATTCTACCACAACATTCATCATCTCTAGACACGAGTACTGATGCAGGTGGTCATGGTACATCTTTTATACGCCAGAATGTAACACCAAAGGAGATGTGTAGAACTCCCTAAACACCTCCTCCAATAGCACCACTGGTGCCATGGGGCATCCTATGAAGAGGATAACGTGCTCCCCAGCTTCAGAAATTCCTTCAGGAGCCTATCTTGAGGATATCTGAGCACGTCATGTCTCGCAGTAGACATCCGCAAGCTGTTCGTCCCTGACACGCTGAAGAATGGGGGGTGACTATCATAGACTGGAGGTAAGCTACACCATCACTATCTGGGAAGGACAACTACAACGTGGATAGTTGTTCTGTTTCCTTAGTCAGTAGGTGTTAACCCGACCTCCTACTAATTTTGTCTTCTTCTATATTTTCCCTTCCCATGATTGTAGACTATCTCAAATTCATAGTCATGGAGGAACAACATTCATCAAAAGTCTCTTAGGCTCAGTTCCTTCTGTGCAGATATATACCTGATACACTTGTTGTCAGAGTAGACAATAAACTATTCTCCCAACTATTTTCTCCGCTCCTGGAGCACTCTAGAGTCCATCTGATTAGCAGTTGTAGATAAAATTGACATCCTTGGTTACAATCGAATGAATAAGCCCCTATTCTTGCAGGGAGGTATTCCTAGAAAAATATTCTAAAAGGATGTTTCCAAACTCTACTTAAACTTTTTGGAACTAAAAATAAAAAATATCTACTACCACAAGGTTAATGCTGGATAACTCTAGAGTGATCAGCTGCACCCTCCTATCCATGATTTTATCCAATGCTTTCAGGGTTTCATTTTTCACAGAACAAGGAAAACATCATTCCAGTACTATAGATATACAACTACATTTTTCCTAAAACACTCAATATGAGCATGAACTATGGATTATCTATCCATACACAAACTAACATTGTAAGGCCTCGATGCCGCCACCAAGAGGTTCCAAATAAAGCCCTCACATCAAGGGTCAGATCACACCATCTGCATAAGTATGATTATCAAGTCTCCACTAATAGGTATCTCTAGATGTAATGGTTAATTAAATAGTTTAAATGGAAACTCATAGTCGTTAATAAAATTCAGGAAAAGAATGAATTATTAGTACCTATATCTATTAATTACAGCAGCTTGTAGTAGACATGGACTGTACCTCGAGTCATTCCTTGAGCCCTTAGGTCACACTCCTTGACTACATGTAGCTACTAACTACCCGTGTCCTCCAAATCCTTAATCCTAGTGGGGACTACATTGGGGTGGTGATTGTAACATGTAGAAATGTATACCACCTTCTGTAGCTTTAAAGATTCATTTATCCCTACCAATTCCACTTCTCGAAACATTTTACATGTTTAAGTCTCAGAGACTAATGTCAGTTTCCTGCTTTCCCACTGTTGACATTCACTAGTTGAATCTACTCTGTCTAACAATTTTTAACAACAATGGTTCTCTATAACACCCTAACATAAGTATAAATACATAGATGAATATTGAAAGTTTGGATGTCCCTAAAAACATCTCAATCGGATATCTGTGACCTGAATAATTGGTTATATCATATTCATTGAGTACATGGATTGGACGATACCTTCAAAAATAATCTTCTACTGAAACATTGTACTATCGAAGCTATATAATCTCATGGGAACACAAACCGATTAGCTTTTCATGGCATGAGACACCCTTATCTAAAGATGTTTCTCTAGATCAGTCCACTTAAAAGTCACATCATTGTTGGATAAGGGATATCTAAACACTTCCATCGCCCGACTGAGCCACATAAAAGGCTCAGTACCCGGACCACCATCTGATATAATGGATCCCTTGATAAATGGAACTTGATCACCACCATCTGATCTAATGGATCCCATGAAAGATTGAACTTGATCACCACAACGATCATGTCCTTAGCCACCTGTGATTCAGGCCCACCATGGAACCTAATTGGTATATGTCACTGAAACTCTTGTAAGGCATGGAGCCTATATGTGTCCTCTACCAGCAGTGCCAGTAGTAACTACTGACTAATGGGAAGTGGTATTGCCGCGACACTGCCAGAAGGTACCATCTCGGGAAACAGTCCTTTTACTGAAGCCTCATCACACTATGGACCATCCTCATGTTCTTGCATTGGAATCCTGGATGGCTATCTGCATAAAGGAATCATGAAAAAGAATTATGATGAATCACGAAAAATAGGTTATATCTGCTTATCTGAATTAAAATAGATCAAAATAAAAAAAATTCAAAAAACACATACCATCTTTGTTTTTATGTACAGAGTTGAAAAACAAAATTCAGGGTCTTGGTGTATAGATATATCAGTCCCGACACCAACACTGGACTCCCTGGACTGAAATCTAAACTCAAGACACTTATCATTATTGATCCATTGAAAACATAGACTCTTAGTTATTCTAGTAGAACCAACCACCCTCTCAAACTACTTTGTCATGAACCATCCCCTAGGCCTAGGGTCCTGACTAACCCAAGGCCCCGTTTCATAGGCTAGGGGTTGGCGACTAACATGAGAATTCCATTTCCTATAATATAAAGGAATTTCCTCCAAACCTGTACACACAAAGACATGATACAATGTGAAGAAGTAGTACACAATGGAAGAAGAAAATACAAACAACATCAAAAACCACCACAGAGTGTAAAAGTAAGTACTGAAGTAAAGGGGCATGAATACAAGCCCAAATGAAATGGAAATAAATCAAAAAGGGAAAACAGATCATGAGGTTGTTCGCAATGGATCCTACCTGAAGTGTAGGTTCAACTCCTCTCCATAGCCACCCATGTCATCCTGTAAAATCAATGTACCAACTAGTCCTGAGTCCCTAATGTCTCAATGAAGCTACTCGTCATCTATACAAGACATGACAAGGTGCGGGAGAAGCCCATGTAGGGGTGTGTATAAACTTACCTAGTAGGTATATATACCCCCACCTAAGGTCTCTATGAATTCCACAAAGGAAAACCAAAAACCATGATCTCAATCAAAAAGTTCAAAGAAAAATATTGCTCACACCAGTATTACAACACAGAGATCATAAATATAGAAGAATATTCTTCAGCTATATCATTTTATTCCATTAGAATGTTCTTCAATAAAACCCTGAAAATTTATTCCAATGTCTATCCACATAGATTCATATGTTGTTGATCCACTATGGGCCTCTCTAAGGCTGGTCTTCATTAGGTCACGCACTGTGGATCCACACAGTGTCGTTATGATGCAGTTCCATGCAGGGTAACTACGATTAGGATCCACATAGGGTCAATATGATGTTAATCCACAACGGGTCACTATGATGTTGATACACACTGGGTCGCTATGATGTTCATCCAAACATGATCTCCATGATGCTGATCCAAATGGGGTCGCTATGATGTTGATCCAGACTAGGTCACTATGATGCTGATCCACACATGGTCTCTATGATGAAGATCCACATAGGGTCTCTATGATGCTGATACACATAGGGTCTTCATGATGTTGATCCCCACATGGTTTCTATGATGCTGATCCAAACAGGTTCGTTATTCCAATGACATCCTAACATAGGATTTCCCGCACTCTGTACACTTGCGTTCTGTAGAAACTTCTCCTCAAAATATTGGTCATTCCTAAACAACCAAAATGTTACATAAAGGAGTAACCCAAAAGACATCAATGTTGTATGGGTTCCAACGCGATATAAGGAATAACAATCAGACACTCGGTCTGTGAATTATAAGCGTTTCAGTACTGAGGGCCAAATTGGATTCAGGTCTGCTCCAACCCAATCATACTACAAATTCATCCAAAAATTCAGGTGGAGTATCTCAAAAGAAACGTCTTATTCAAAGGATTCCAGAGGCATATACTGTTCACCAAACAAACATTTTGTTTCATAGATATGACCTTTTATGTGTATCTGGGCCGAAAAGGGTCTGGGTCCAGTCAAACCCAGTCTAACTGATGCGACCCGGTCGTTATAACCCATCCCAACTTAAACTAGCTGGCCTGGCCTGTGGGGGTTGTTCCATCAACTGGCCCAGCCCTCTTGTCTTGGCGTTTCCAACTTGGGTTGTGCACATCATGTCGAGAAGTTCGGGGTCAGATCCTCTTCCCAAATAGACATTCCTTCCATTCGAATTGTAAAGGTGTCACCACGTGGTGCCGCCTCCCTGTCAGTGCGACATGCGAGTCATGGGACCCCTCTGCCATGGCTCGAAGATGCAACCTCCCTCCGCGGTGCGCTGTGCCACACCCCCTACTACCAAGGTAGCATGCCAAGGGCTGGTGTCCCCTGCTGCCTGCCATGGAAGCTTTGTGCACTTCCATCCTCCACCGGCGACAAGAGCTGGCCACTGCCATCGCCTGGTGATGTCGGTCATTGGTGGGGCTTCCGCAGGCCACTATGTGAGATTTGTTGGTCTATTTTCATTCTGATTGTGCCTATGGTCCTCTTAGGATGTTTCCAACACTACGTGAATCCTGTATTCCTCTTACCCCCATATCTTCCATTTTTTCATGAAGAAAGCCACAAAAACTTAGTTCGGCAGAGGTTTAGGGCCCTGTTTGTTTGCATGGCATCCTCCACATTAGCATAACAACATTAGAATGATATTTTAATAAAAAAAATCCCATAATGAAAACCTCGTAATATCCACCCATTTTTAGGAAATGAAACACAGAACTACACGTTGGATGTTTGATCTTTGTTCTACATAATATTCAAGAATGAGGTAAAGGGAAGGAATCAAGCATCAACCCTTACCTCGTGTTTTCCGGATGTTGCTATAGATGAGGATGACGAGTCCACATTCATAGTGTGTTCGTTGTGATTTTTGAACCTTTTTATTGAATCCTATAAAGAATCGAAAATCCATCCTACATTGGAGGAATTCATCATGACGTTTCATCAGAAGTTCCTCACTTGAGTTCAAAAAAACCATGCCCGAGCATCATTTAAATAGATGTGAGAAACCAATAAAGTTACATAAAATTAATGTGGTTCATTAACGAAAAACATTTATTGTTCCATTAAAACAACCAACGTTACGGTTACACAACCCTAAGGTCAAGTCATTCAATTTCCTATTAACTCAGCGGTCCCACCATATCACTCAATAGATACAAAAATAAGATAAAATAACTCAGGAAGTTTTTTATTATTTTTTTGAAATGTCCAAAATTTAATTTTCCTTTCGACCACTTTTGGTCGATGTTATGCTTCACCTAAGTGAATTATGGAACGTTGAATTCAATGGTGACATCAGATTTTTAATCTGATCTCCAGTTGAAATGATTTAAATCGCAGCCAGCATGTTTATTGAACATAGCTTAAAAAGTTAAAAAAATTATTAACAGTCATCCTCGACCCACACCCATTGGGGTTATTCTCTTACTAAGGGGAACATGACCTCACAAGATCAAAGGTAATCTCATATTTCCAATATGAGTTACCATTTTAATGTTATATAATTTAATAATAATATAATTGTTACTTAATTATTTTATTTACGGCCAAAACCTAACTTCCATTGTTTTTTTGTGCTGGAAAATGTAAGGATCTGCCTAAGGAAAGCATACCCTCACGAGTTCAGTGGTGGTATTTGATTTTTAATCAAAGTATTCATTCATGATTCATAATCATTTGAAAAATAAAGTAATTTTATTTTATTATTTTATTTAAAGTTATGTCATTGTTTGGGTTTTCCCATCAGATGTCGGCACTGAATAATCTTATGTCACGATTAGGGTAACCCCACCATCCTGACCGCAACGGTACCCTCATATTTCTGATTCGAGTACCAATTTATTATTTATTCATCTTTTTCTAGAAAACCATTCATGCACGCTATTAAAAGCATTATATTTATCAATAGATCATTCCCAGAACTCCGGGCCTCAAAATCACATATGATATATTTTTAGAGACTCATAATAATACCATAAAATAATTAAAAAACTATACAAAAATTTTGGGACATTACATTATTCATATTTAGTCATAATAAATTTGGTTTAAATGTTCTTTATATGTGTACCAACAATAATCATTCATATTTTTATGTAGATATGCATGTTTTAAAAATATGTTAAATAAATTCTTCCAGAAATACAAGCCCAACTCCAGGGAATTTCTCAATTTTGTACATATTTTTAAGGAAACCCTATAATAAGTTTTTAAAAACCATTATTTTTCTAAAATTACTCATTTTATTATAAATATAATTTTTTTTCAAATCTAGTTTTATACAAATATTTTTCCAAAATAACTCTTCGTTAAAAATTTAAAGAGTATTTATCTCAATAATTACTCTATGATTTTATAAGACCATTTTAACATATTTAAACACCCTTTTTTATTATTGTAAGATCAGTATTTTATGATATAATGTACCATATTTTAGTGAATGGATTATCATTTGTTTTATTGTGGATTTTATATCTTGATACGATTCTCAATATTCATCTGAATGGTTAGTGTTTATGTTTGGGGAATGTTATTTACATTTCATTTGTTAGTTTCAATATGAAAGTATATATTGTAAAAGTTTATCCCCATTAATATGAAGAATTAACCAGAAATAGTATGTGGTGATTTGGTCCCTCTATATCCCCTCGATTCATCAGTAGATCTCATGAGACAAAACAAATATGGACCTAGTCATGACCTTACTCATTTTCATATAAGGATTGGGCTGAGGCCTTAACCATTTTTAGATGTCTTATTCGAGTCTATGATGGTAGATTTCAGAATGTTTGGCATTATGAATTCCACCATTATAAAACTAGATAATGACAGTCCATGAGATTATTTGACTAGTGGTATATCTACAGTTATGTTTTATGACATCCTTTAATTTGTTTTTATTCCATCAATATTATGCTCAAGTATATTTTTTAAAAAATGAATATAAGTTTTTCAATAGGCCTAGTATTTATATTTTCATTTTTTGTATTATTTATCTTTACTAAGAATATCATATCACCTATTTCACATGTTTTATTATCCCTATATTGTGAAGAAGTATATTATGAATGAATTGTATTTAAAATCATGGAGAATATGTGTTATTCTAAATAAGTTTTTATGTTGTTTTGTCTATCAAGTTGTAATGTTAAACTTATGTATGTATTTGGATTCCAAAAAGCACAAAACTATTTTTTCCTTTTAGAAGAGTATTCCTTGTTTATATTTCAATGTAATAAATTAAAGCACCAAATCTAGGAAACTTGGGTCTGGTCCTTACACAGATACCAAATACAACCACAATAAACCCTCAAACCTGATACGAATCTATGAACATATCCATTATAAGATACATATGATACAAATAATTATCACCAAATTTCATCCATCTAAAACCAAGTACATCAAAATATAATATTAGATCACATACATACAGAAGGAAATTATAGTTTTTCTGTTTTAAATAAATTTTAAATCCCACACATAACAATACACATGACATTATGTGATGATTTCTTCCACTATACCATTCTTTTATTATTTAACGTTAATTCTTCCAATTCCCCAAAAAATATTCAAAATTAATCATTTCTATGAAAATTTCATTTTACATCAATTATAATTACTAGGGGAAATGGAAAACATAATAAAGGGGGGATTTATATCTTAGTTCGGGTAAAAAAAGAATTATAAATAGAATTTAATTAATTGTCTTAAGATACACATTATTGTTCAGGGACCTAAATAAAGTTCATTATAATAAAATATGATAATTTATATCCCATAAATATAGTATGAAATTAATGAGTCATGGAATAATTATTTTGCATAATAAAAATGTCACATAATTGCTAAATCATGATCCATTTGAATACAATCTTAAATGAGAGGAAAAAATTGAAATTGATTCTATAATGAAGAATACATTCATAACATTTAGTATAATTTTAATATAACTATAATTATTATTCATAAACATGTAATAACCTTCATGGTAAATTTCAATAATTTTTTAAGAGAAACCTATAACAAGGTAACTTTATCCTTTTTTCAAAATCATTGTTGAGCTATTTCAGGATCACCCATCATCATGAGAAATATTGGGATAATATATAATTATATTATATTTCAATAGAATCCATCGTCATAAATATTTTCCATATAAAATTCCACGATTAAAGAATATAATATGTTCACTTATAAATATAACACCCTTGAACCCATACGACATCCCTTTATATTTTCGCTAACCCATGGAATTGAAATGTGTCATATACTAATATTTTTTATGAAATCATAATTGATATAGATAAAAAGTTATATTTCTAACAGTAAATCATATTCCACATAGAGAATAATTAATATATGTTTTTTATGTAATTGGGGAATTAAAATTCACTTAAAATAATATTAATAAAAATCGAGTGGAAATTTAACATTCTTTTTTAAAAACCACATGGGGAAAATACTTTTTCATAACTAATATGAAATAAATATACAAATAAAATACCTATATAATATTTTTAATTTAGATAAAAATTTATTTAGTGATCAAAATAGTGTGAAATTTCATTTCTGATATATTCATTAATATAATTTCTCTATTCAAACATTGCAAAAAATGTACCTCGATTAAAAAACAGAATGTAAATAATTTTTACTCATTTTCCTATAAGGATATAATTATATGAGATAATTTTAAACATTATATGAATAATATTGAAAGGAAATAATGAAAAAAATTTAGAAGATATGGATATATAATAAAAAAATTCCAACTGAAAGAGGAGAAATAATGTTGGATTTTAATGAAATCATTTTTTAGAACCAGTTATAATAATAAATATATGAAAATCATACTATAACACCATTTTTTTTAATATATCTATAATAATGAAAATAATTTTTCTTTCAAAAATAATGATAATATTATTTACCCAATATAAATTCATGAAAATACTAATGATTAAGATTTGATTGAAATATAAACCCCTAATAACATTGGCCCCTTTTCCCCGATAAGCCCCATGAAATAATATAATCAAATTAAAATCAACATATTAATATGGTAATGTGATTCATGATATAATATTTTATATGTGTATTATATAATCCTCATAATGGATATAGTTACATAACATAAATTAATGTCCTAAAGATGTCAAACTAGAGATGAATAACTCTTAAAAAGATAATATAATATAAATGAGATTTAATATATAGGGAAATTATTTTCAACCGAAATATATTAAATAAATTGACCTAAAAATTATAATTAGAGGTTATTGCACAAATATTTATTGTATAGAATAGAAAATTATGAACAAATATTATCTAATTAAGTGAAATTGAGTTTGGAAATCCCTTAAGGATGTTGAAAAATTAAAATAGAAACCCTTTGAAACAAGTCAATATAATTATAAATTAAAACACCAAAAATCATTAATAATAAAATATTTAACATGGGAAAGGTATGTATATAATTTATATTAATGAAAATTAGGTGTATAACATTTAAACATGCCCCAAAAAATGGGATATGAGAATGAAACACTTATCATGTGTAATGTTTTTCTATGTTGTTATTTTAATTCAAGTATAAAAAACATATAATAAGTATTTTATTATATCAAAAAATAATTGTTTATTACATTATATTTATACTATTTTTTCATTTACATTTTTGATGTCATTATTTACAAAATCACTTTGGTCACCATTATTTATTGTGAGGATTCATAGTTTATAATTTTAGAAATAATTTTTTATGTTTTCCATGGAAAAAATCAGTCATTATTATAACCTCTCCAAGATAATAAATGTTATGTTATTTTAATTTTTCTACTATAATTATATTTTTATAACCAACTATGTATAATGGTTATGAATAATGAATTAGGATATTACATATATATGATAGTGCATGGATACACATGAGTTCCATATCCATTTATCCAAGGCAATGACGGAATGATTGAAGGAATAATTTCACATTTAAGTTAATGTTATCATTTAATAAATATAATATTATATATTCAAATAAACTTATATAGAAAATTGATTTTATGCTATAATGAAAAAAAATCATCACATTGTTCACAAGGTTGAAATTATTTTTGTTAATAAATTGAAATGTGGGAAATAATATTATATATTTTATTTAAGAGAAGGATAATTATTACATTAATATGTTATAAATAAAAAATATATCATTATAACCATCATTTTGAGGTTGTGAAGGAAAACAATGTACATTTTTTCAATCAGCTATTGTCTTCTATAAACATAAATAATTGTTTAATTTCCCATTAGATGGAAGAAAAATATTGATTAAAGTTAATGAATCTAAATAATAACATATAAATATATTTTATAAAATTAATATTATATATGAAAATAATTTAAATATTTGTGAAGCTGGAATAAGAGAAAATAGAACTAAATCATAAGTGTAAAATCTATAATACCCCTTTAGAAAACATCAATTCCTTTACATATTAATCCTTCTAAGGTTGGTAATATTCCAAAACTAAACACTCTATATAATAGGTATGTATTTTTGATGTATATCTTTTAATTTCATGCCAAATATAGAGTGAATAAAAAAATTCTTGGATGATATGAGATGATTTTATCTTTATATGTGAGGGAGGTCCACTTCTGCATGTACATGAAATATTATAAAATAATATGAGTCGAACTCATGGGAAATGATAAAACTGATATGAATTCAAAGAAAAGTATTATATTTCCCTGATATATTATGTTGGATTAAATAATATATTAAACCATACCATTAATATGAACACATTAATAAAACCTATTATTAGGAATCATTATAATAACTTCTCCAATATTATGTGTTATTAATAACTTCATATTTTAAAAAATTTCTAAACAATAGTCAATTTAATGCATTTTAAACTACATAATAACCCAATTTTCCTATTTTAAAAATAATATTAATTTTAAATGATATGATGTAATATTTTCAGAAAAAATATCATTAGTTTCATTTTGAAATTATTCATTCAATTTGAATTTAATGTCCTAATGATATTAATGGAAGTGAAATATAATTATTTTAACAAAACAAATATATTATAATTAACTATAAAATTCTTTTCAATATATAATTAATAAAATATAAATGTAATATATTATTCATATACTTATTTACATTGAATTTTCCACTACATGCACAAAAAAAAATTAGAATTATATAAGAATTCATGGTAATTATAAAAAACATTATATTAAAAAAATAATTAACTACAAAAAAATAAATTTATTATAAAAACTAATATTTAATTTTATTTTACTCATTAATTTTAACCCTATATGTTTTCATAAAAAAATTAAAGATAAATTGTGACATTTTTTATTTTCCATTACATAAAATATTATATAGGTCATCATCAATGATAAATTTATATGAAGTTAGAACTCTGTATTTTTTTTATTTTTATGGATGAAATAGAAGAAAAATTAAATAACTGAATTTTCATGAATGAATATCAAGAATTATGAATTTCTGTAACTCTAATTATCCCATTTTACACTTATTGAGGTTGGAAATATTTACTATGGTTACAGGTCAAAATGATTAATAATAAAAGAGAAATATTTATAATTTCTAAACATCTTTATTCAAAATACATAAATTTTTTTTGTCAAATTCAATATTACTAATTTTTTAACAGAAATTATAAAAATCATGACTCAAAACAAGCAAAAATGAAATATAATAAGGAAAATAAATTATTATGTATTTAATAATTTTGTTTAAAATAAACCATAAAATATATTCAAATGACTGGAATTTTATTATTAATAATATAAAATATGAATCAAATATTTTCAGAAAAATTCAAACAAAAAAGTCAATTTTCAATTCGTGAAATGAAAAGATAGTCTTCATTACAAATTATTATGTATCAATAGTCAAATAAAAAAAATTTCAGTAAATATTTAAAACATCACTATAAGATAAATTTGACATTTCGTTTTTAAATTCTATGTTAATATTAAAAATTAAATGATCTACATTTCTATAAATTAATTATAATATATTCACACAAAAATTAGTAAAAAAATTATGGACCATTTTTTTATGCATAAATTGAATTTACTATAAATTGAATTCTTTTCAACTTTTAATTAATCAAAAAAAATTGTTGAGTATAACTTATATATATACAGTTCAAAATGTGGATATTCTTATTCACGCCCACCAATACAATGGCTAGGTTATAACGACCATATTTTTATTATAACATTTCATTTTTGTTTAAAATTAGTATTGAATCTCATTCTTTATATCAAATGTAGTATTTCATTTTAAAATAAATGATTATTAAATATAGGATATGAGACTCAATAATTTCAAAATACAATAGAGTATTTATTAGTTTTTTCATCATTTTTTGGTTATAATGTAGTTTGTATTATATCTGGATGTATTTTTGATGTGTAGATTTATGTTGTCTATAAGTAATATCTTGTCCAATAGAAATGATGGTGTAATCCGTCATTAATGTGTTTTAGTTGAAAAAAATCGTGATATAGAAATTTAAAATCATTACATAATGGGATTTTGGCATATTTGGGTTAGATAATTGTATTTGTTTGATGTGTAAGGGTATCTATCTGCGAGGGATATCATTTTGGATAAATTTATAAGTCACATACATGAGGGCCCCTATGAATAAGGAATGTTTTAGCGATTTTTTTTCATCTACACGATGTGTGAGGAAACATATCCTATTTAGAAAGACAGTTGATACCATATTTACGTAGGATATTATAAGGTCTCATCTATATACACTAAAACACGTTATGTTATAAATGAATAATTTGTTAAATTAAATTTGTGGATATTTATTTTTTCTAACTATATGGAATTTGGAAAAAATTATTACATAAGTAAATATTACATAACAATGTGGAAACATCTACATATAATCCATTTTTTCAACAAAACAAATAATTTATTATATAACATGTTTTCTTTTCATGACATATCATTATAATTTTAATCTATAACACCTATTAATCTATAATAATCTATAAAAAACTATGAAAGGAAATATAAATCCTAGGATGGGTAAAATAAAATCATTAATTTATATATAAAAATAATGAAAGAAAACATCTCAGTTCATGAATAATTATAAAATATTTACCTTTTCAATATAAAACATTGAGTTTAAATTAAACAAATTATTTCACATCAAATAAAATTTCTACCCAATGAATTTCACAAATTTTTTTATAAGAAATCATGATGGAGAAAAATTATACTCAAAACTTTCCCATTATAATGATAAAATACATATTAAAACATTCACAATTTTTTTAAATTTTACCCATATGAAGTATAATATACGTTCCTTTAATCGGAATATCCAAATTAATGACATATACCAATAATACAAAGAACATAATAAAAAAAATATAATATATTCCTTGGAAATGTTACAGTAACATAAAACATAACATAAAGAGAAGTCAAAGAAAATATCCAAAAGAAAATCCAAAGGATTATACATTACCATTATAGATTAGTTATACTCATTAATTTGGCACATAATGCCTCTGAAACTAAAGCATTACCAAATTCAATTGAGTGATATCTTAGAGAAACCATAATTACAGTTAAATGATAATTTTTCCATAAAAGGAAGAAAATTATAATGAATAATTGTAATATTTAAACATAGATGAAATGTGATTCATAATCATGCCTCATATCAAAATCAAATGAAATTTTAAAATTGGGGAATATTATAAATGAAAAAATATCATGTATTACAAAATAAAAGGTATGTATAATAAATATATATATATGTGAGAGTCATATACATAAAATTTAGTTGAATTTAATATCATTAAAGATGTAGAAAAAGAGTTTTAAGAGTAAATTTTCATAACCCAATGAAATGGGTGGTTGAGAGAGAACCTTTATACCCAATATCAAAACATTTCTAGATAAAAAATTATCCATTACATTTGAAACAATTTTCTATAATACATATAATATATGGAAAATTTATTTTTTTATGAATTAAATAAGTACTATTATATCAAAAAAATTAGTAATAGGAAAATAAATTTAGCAATACAAGTTCAAATGAATCATTCTTTTTTTTCTTCTGTAAAGAATCTCAATGTGTAGAGTATATAATACATAAAAATTTTAATCTAAAACCATTGAAATAAAATAATAAGAGACATAAACCTTCTTTTATAATTATTTTGTTTCTATACAAGTGAATTAAAAAAATTAAATTGAGAATAAATACATGAAATTAAATTATTTGGAAAATTAATAAATAAAACATTCAAAACAATGTTTTAAAATTAATTATTTCATGACATAAATTTAATAAATGTTTTCTATAAAAATATTAAATAATTTTAAATGTAGTGAAAAAAGGAATTTAGTGTCCATTTAATCATAAATAACTATATTATTTAAATATTTATAAGAACATGGACATGGAATATATTTATTTATAAGGTAAAAAATAGTTCTTGATATTTTAAAATTTTCATTTATCTAGATTCGAACTCATCAAATAAGTTATTTATCTTCCTAATTAATATTATTAATAAAATTATTTAAATTATTAATAATATGTTAAATTTTATTATCCATTATTTTTTAAAAATATTATATTAAATTAATTAATAATTTGTGTTCACGTCAAATTGTTTTATGATATTCCGCTCATAAGTCTAAAATAACTATGGTATATAGATTACAGTCAATGAAGAAGTTATTAAATAATTTTTATAATAATTGTGATGAAATAATAATCATTTATATATATCAATTAGACATTAAAATCCATGCATAGAATATTATTTTAAAAAATGAAATATGTTGTGATGATGATGGTTGTTGGTCTTACGTACACATGAGTTAATATTTTATTTTCCAAAATCATGACTGAAATATTATTTGTTTTCTTTTATATTTCCAAAATTGTCATTATATAATAAATATCATATGAATTAATTAAAAACAATTATATATATATTCTCTTTGATTTGTTAATAAAAAATCACATTGCTTCATAGATGTGGAAATTAACATGTACACATGAGTGATGTTATTGTAATTCAACAGATTGAAGTGTAAAAAATATTATGATATAAACAATTTATATAATTATAAATAATTAATTAAAAAATAATTACATGTTTAATCCATAATCATTAATATTAGTGAGTGGTGATGATTGGAAACTAATTATATCGGTTAACTAGGTGGTAGTTCATAGTACGTATGAATGATGTTTTCATTTCCATTTTATGGAAATGGATATGGATGTAAGTTATTAAATTAAGATAATAAAAAATAATCCAAAAATATATATTTATATTCTCTTATCATAATGGTGGAATAATATTTTATATATTTGAAGAAAAACTAAAATTCTTGGTTAGGCTGGATATATTTTTACCCAGACATACTATTTATGTTTGTAACAAATCCTTTTCTAATATGAATGTATAAAATTAAATAAAGGAAACTATTTCATGTGATGTAATGTTAATAATTTATTTTTTAAGTATTTTTTAACCAAAAATATTTTTATTTGACTAAACTGGGAGTAGTGGTTCCCCTTTATTTATGAGGGTAGGAGAATATGTTGAATTTATTATAATTTTAAATTAATATAAATTAATTTTCATGGAAAAGGCTTAAAAATAAAATTAATTTTAAAAATAATGTGGATGGGTAGAAATACTATCATCAAACAAAATTTGGTTACGTTATAAATTTTATTTGACCATTGCCTCTTTATTTTAACCCACATTGGCCTTTTAAAATAATTATTATGATAACAGTGTTTTTATTAGTTATGGTTCAAAATAAATTCATCAAATTGATAATTTTCCAAAAAAAAGAACAATGGAATATATTATAAACCATATAAAATTAACATGGGAAATAATGATGTTGTTAGTAATTTTAAATAATTTAATAAATTATTATTTACTGTTAAATATCAATAATCTGATTTTTGGAACTATTCCTTTAATTTGATGAAAAATAATAAAAAAACATATTTCAATTATAATAACTTAAAACAAAATATTATTATTTATTAATCCTCAAAATTCATGTAAAATAATAAATCATTCATGTTATAATACTTTTACATTTTTTTTAAATCATTTATTTTGTTTTCTTGTTAATTAAATAAGTAGTATATCAGATTTTCATAATACTTTAAGGTAATTAATTCAACTCTAAAAATTATAAATAAATTATAATGATAAAAAATAATTTATATTGAAAATGGAAATTTAAAATTGAACATATGATGTATTTTTCCCCATTAGAAAATATTATTGTTATTGTAAGAAAGAAATAAACATTTTTAATTTGTCTTTTACATAAATATTATAATTATCCAAATAAATTCTGTACAAGACCATGTTACTATATATTTTATAATTCTATGTGAATGAAAGAAAAAAAATCATATTATTGGATAATGTGTTTTGTTATGATCATTTATTAAACAATATCTGATTATGAGTTATATTAATTACCAGATTTACTCTTACATTCACAATAATTAGTTACTATAATTGTAATTCATGATGACTAAAACTAATGGGAAATACTTACAATTTCATCCCTCTAGATTAAAAATATATAATTATTTTTGGAATGTTAATTTCATAGAAGTGGAAGAAGATATTTAAAAACACAATAAGGAAATTATGTTGAAAAGTGTTTTTTAAAGATTCTTTTTTAATTATAATACTATTTTTATACCAAATTGAAGTATTAAATAATCATAGGTAATATAAATGGATGATATTTTATCAAAAATAAATAACTAAATATCAAATTTAATCCAAAATAAAATATTACTTCTTAAACACAATAAAAGAAAATACAACATTCAATAAAAAACAATATTTATTTATTATTCAATAAATTATCATACATTTCATAAAAAATGAACAATTTCATCATATATTAATTTTGATATAATGATATAAAATATAATATTATTTTTATGTATTTTTAAACATTTTCTTGAAATAAAATAAAATATGTTTCAATGAATGATAATTGGAAATTTATTTAAGAAAAATTATTTTTGAATAATAACTTGTCGTTCAAAAAATTGATTGATTATTCATAAAATATTTTCTAGTATTAATTAGGAAAATTTTATATATTTTGAAAAGAATATAATATAATTCATATTATCCCATTTAAAAACTATATTATAATGTTCATATCTAAATAATAATATTTCAAGTTTCATTTAGGAATGATGTTTCATGTTGTATATGCTATTTAATAAAGGCCTCCTGTAAAAAATATTAGTGTGTTAAATCCATCCCTCAACTAAAAAAATATCCTTTAAATTTAACTATGTATTAGTAAATAGAGTATTTTCATCTGAAAATTCCTATATCAAAATCCCATAGCATAGAATTGAATAAATATATTCTTCCTAAAAAGAGGGAAATATAAATGCAATGGTCATAAAAAAAATAAGACTCAAAATATGAGATGATTAATTGGAATTGAAAATAATAAATTGGTGAAAAATAAAATTTCACAGTAATTAAAGAAAGTTATTGAGATCTTTGATCAAAGGAAATCTAATAATCAAAGTAAATTAAACTTCTATAAAAACATCAATGATGAGGTGTGAAAAAACCATAATTTTCTTCAAAAATGAGGTAAATTGGATAATATTTTTTAAAAAATATCATTTTCAGTGATTATATGAATTTCATTACTTTTTAGATAAATAAAATAAATAAATATACTTACCTGATAAGAAGAATCATTTCATTTAATCAATTTCCACCATAATCGTATTATTTACATAAAGCGATGGGTATTCAAGATTAATATCAAATTAGTAAAGAACTAAAATAATTTTATAATGGATCACATAATCCCAAAAAAGATAATAGGATAATCCTACTACTTTTAGACATTAAGAAAATTTAAATAAAACTATTATTCTAAAAATGAATAAACCGTACTATAATGAAGTACAACATAAACAACCAAGGCTTCAAAAATAACATCAACTGTTCAATGTAGATCACATAATAAATAACGAAACATAAATTTTTTCAAAATATCATATAACAATATTAATTTACAAATATTTTAATTATTTTTTCAAATATTCTTGAAATATATATTTTACATTTAAATCAAATTACATCAATCACTGTTTATATACTATAAAAAAATGTATATTCCCTAAGCATATAATATCAATGTATTATATTCATTTTCATAAATTACAGGATTTAAAAAAACCAAACTGAAATAATATGTGGTTCTATAAAATAATTGAAAATTTATTCCACATATAAATTTTCATAATGATCATTTTAAATTAAACATATATTCTTCCATAAATAGTGACCATCATCTAAAATAACAACAATCACATGATTTAAAAATCTATTTTAAATAAATTTGTTATCAATAATAGGATATATATTTTCCCAAAATAAGAAAAATATATTTAAATTTCTCATCATTAAAAAATAAATTTTCATACCACCAAAGACATATTGTTGGCCAGTGTTATGCAATGCACCCTTATTAGCATTTTATTGTGGGTTCAATCCCCACATCCTTCTTTGATGTCACATCTTATACCTTTAATAGAAACTATACTAACATATATCTTATAATGTCCCCCAAAATATAAAAAAAATCCTTAAAAAACCATAATCATTAAGGATTTAATAGACCTTTATGGTTATCAATATCTTCAAACTTGTGAAAATGGGATTATAACCAAAATAGAAAAGTTTGTTAAACCTATGGGTTGCATGTATGTCAAAACATTAAAAGTATCTTAAAATATCATTAGTCCCATTAAAATACCCTCACACAAAACCACAAAAGGGGCATCTTGGAAGTTAATATTATGATGAATCATATATTCAATAATCGATGATACTTTCTAAAACTATTAAGTTAATGTCACTTCAAAAAAATCATATTCTCAAAAATTTAAATAAACATTTCTTCAGATAAGAACTACAGTGACCCAACTATATACATTACATAATATCATGTTTTATTTGACAATTTTAATTTTATTATATTTCATGATCATTAATGTCAATATTTTTAGGGAAATAGTCCACAAATCTCACAGAAATTAATATTACATCACAAACTGGAAAATTACACTTAGTATAGATATTTCCCCCATGTAAAAACTATTATGATGTAAAATAATATATTTTCAGAAAATATCATTAAACTTTACATGTATACCTCATCCTTTTACATACACATCTATAAAAAATCTGAAACGAGGGATGAAAAACATTAATCATTAAGGGAATAAAAAAATATGGAATAAAACATGTAAAATTTTGAATACTTATATAAGACATGTCCATTAAAAAATTAATACTAGGGTTCAAAATAAATATCCTGTTACAAAGTAAATTAATATTTTGGTCCAATGATTATCATAAACAATTTTAGATGAAAACATAATAGAAAAAAAATAACAAACATAAATTTTCCATTTTATTCACTAAAAGATTATGTAATATTTACCAAAAATGATATAAATTTCACACTTAACATGATTCATATACATTCCATTTAACTTTTTATCATTAGTAATCGGATTAGAGAATTATATTAAAAAAATGGTAAAATATGCTCATGCAAAATATGAAATTTGGAGGAAAAAGGATATATTAAGTCCACCTTGTATGATAATATCACAAGTTTGAAAAAATTACATTGTTTATTTGGTTTACTCCCCAATCCGATACATAACATCTTAAGATAAAAAATAATTACCCAAGGAATTGGAGAGGTATCTTTGTTCACATGTCATAACAGGTTATTGATTATATTTACATTAAATGTTAATCAATTATAAGTCATAATAAAAATAATTACGAAATTAAAAATGGGTTGAATAATATTACCTCATGTCATGATCTATATAAATTTAAAAATAAAGGATCTTTTGATAAATCAATGTAATGTATGTATTACGACACATTATAATTGGATAATAAGATTGGTATTTATATGAGAGGAATATATAGTTAATTTTAAATAGTTAGATATAATTAAATAGTTAGACTATGTGATATATATACAAAAGTTTTATCCCAAATAAGTTCTAGGTCTAGTGAGATCCCTTACACCCATATGAAAAACATATCTACATATCAAAATATACATTTCATTTAAAATAATTATTTAAAAAATTATATCGAAGGGGAAGATGGTTTTTATATAACAAAAACAATGAATCCAATATATAATAATGGTTTTGGTCGTGGGAATATATGTTCAATCCATAAGTAAAAAATAATATATCCCATTTAATTTTCATAATTAATGTTATGAAATTTTATCATAGAATTGGTTAATATATTACTATGGAAAAACAATGAGAATTTTAAAAAATTTCCTAATATTTCATTAAGATTTGATTTATTTCCATTATAATTCATTAAAAAGATATTTTTATAATATAAATATGGAAGAGAATTATTTTGAATATAATTTATTATAACATTTAAAAAGATGACATTGATAACAATGGTCTATTTGGAAAACCCTTAAAATATTCCTTTTTAAAACATTCCAAACAAAGAAAAATATGGTCAAAAATGAAAATAATAATTAATTTAATAATAAATTATAATTTTATTTATACATTTTTTTGAACATAAAATTGATTAAAAAATGTTTGTGGAGAAACATTAAAAGGTGACTTTTTAAAGAAAATCTCTTACCATGAGTCCAACTCATCCCATACGTTCGTTATACTCCCGAATAATAAAATTATGCTAATAATTAGAGTAGTTAAAAACATTATTTAATATTATAATATAATTTAATTTATTTATTATAATGTTATATTCGACCACAGTATAATTTATGTTCACATTAGAGGTTGTGATTATATTCAGTTCTTACATCCAAAATGACTATGATAGGTTTAATATGGTTAATATTGTCATTATTTCCTCATATCTAGAATAATAATTTTGAAATAATTAATACTTTTAAACATAAATTGAACATTTAAATCCAACCATGAAATATGTTTTTCGAACAATTAACTTTGTTCAAATCATTGAGGCGATGTATCATAAGTACGCATTAGTAATGATTCCATTTTTCAATGATAATGATGGAATGAAGGTAGGTGTTACATTGTCTTTATAAAATTAATATTATATAATAAATATAATATTATTTCATTTAATTAGATTGTATATACCATCCATGTGATTTGGTAATGAAAATTGAATCACATTGCTTTCTAGAGGTGGACAACCAAAAGTACTCATGAACGAAATTATAAACATTTATTCAATTGAGAGAACGAAAATATATTATATATTTAATTTATATAATTTTAAATATGCCATAAAATTCATATATATAATTTAAATACATCATCCTAAATATTCATGAGGGGTAATAATGGAAACAAATTGCATCAGTTGGTGAGGTTCTAGTACAACAGACACACGGACGATGCATTTATTCCCCATTTTATAGAAGAGTATGTGGATATAGTTTATTCCATTAAAATAAATAAATTATTTCCATATTTGAGATACTAATGTTGTTATGTCATCAATGTTAAATAATATTGGAATGAGGTTGAAGGATAAATATGAAACACTCGGTTATGGATGATACCTTTTCTCTATACAACCTCTTAACGTTTACTTATAAATAATTTCTATTAGGGTTTCCTAAACAAGCTAGGGACTTTTATTTGTGTAATAGAAAGTATTCATGATATTTACAAATTATTTTTTAAACCAAATGGTTTTTATAATTGTGATGAATATAGGAGAGCGTGGGGCCAATTTTATGTGAAGGAGGGGCAGTTTTGGAATATTATAACATATTTAATAATTCAAATTTATTTTTTATTACAAAAAATTTTCTAATCTAAAATTATTTGAATATATTTTGATAATGGGTTGAAATAATTCCATCCCATAAAATATGGACGATATTAGATTAGTTTTATATCCTTATCGCATTGTTTTAAATATTGTTAGCATTTTTGTTAATTAGAATGACAACAATAACTTTCCAATTTATGAGTGAAGATTATTACACAAAAAATTAAATTTTTTAAAAAACATACATGTTTAATATTTTAAACCATATACCAATTATTTTTTTGAATAAATGGATTTCTGAAATTTTAAATCTTTTTATAGCATATTATTTCTTATAAATTATCATCAATGACATTTTATGGAACTATTCATCTAAATTAACATTGAAAAAAATAATTGTAATGGAATTTAAATATAATACTTTTGGAAATCAGTAAAATATTATATTTAACATATAAATTAAATAAAAATAATAATTGATTGAATTTATGTTACATCTAATATTTTTAAAAATAATATATTTAATTATTCAATTAATTGAATAAGTATTGTGAAACAGTTGTGTAAGAATTTTAGGATGTTAATTCATTACTAGAAATTAGAAACATATTACCATGATAAAAATAAATAATTTATCATTGACATGAATATTTATAATCGAACCAAAACTTCATTACCCCAATCAAAACATATTATTGTAATTTTAAAAAAGGTATTTTTTTTATTTTTTCCCCTACATGAATATTATAAAGTACAAAATAAATGAAATTCGGAACCAAGTGGGAATATATTTAATATTTCGATTAAAATGACTAAAATTATTTCAAATCATATGATAAATAAAATTTATATTGTCAACTTTTATTCCTTATCATAATTTTTTAATCGTAAATAAATGTCTTACTATTACTATGGTGAAAATTAATTTTTATTGTAAATACACATTATGACTAAAAATAAAATTGAAATGTAATAAAACGATTGGAATCATATTTCCAAATATGAGAATTATTTTTAATGATGAAATTATTCCAAATAATAGATAATAAATTTAAATAAAACCCAAAAAATAATACCAAAAATATTTTTGAAGGAAAATTAATTTTTAGAATAACAATTTTTTTATACTAACTAAAAGTTTTAAATTAATTCCATAGATAGTAATTGGATTATATATTTCATAGGGAACAAAAAAATTTCAATAATAATACGATAGAGAATATGAAATTGAATATAAAATAAATTAAAATAAAATAATAATTCATTCACTATCAATTGAAAATTGTGCTTTTACGATAAACATCAATATTTTACAATAAAATAATTTTTGTATTATTATTATAATTTTTTAAAAAATTTCATAATAATTTTTAAAAATTATATAAAATTAAATATATATTTTCATTAGTAATTGCAATAAAAGACATTTTGTAAGTATAGGTATTATTTAAGTATATAATTACACTACAAAAAATCATTTTATTACTTTCTATGATGATATGAAAACTGATTAATACCATCAAATATATTTCATAAACAATTTAATATAATTATTAACCACTAAATTATATTCTAGGTAATAAAATTTATATTTAAATAAAAATATTTCATAATTATTTAATGCTCAATGTTGTATGTTTTATACGATATCAAATAATGGTTTCCTATTTAAAAAAGAATGATGTGTTACAGTTGTCAATTATTATGTTAAATATTTCTCCTCTCATGACAGTTGGAAGTTTTTTTATATCATCAAAATGTATAATGGCTAATAGGGTTAGATCTGGAAATGGATATGTTATAGGGATGTTAGTGTTGAATAATAATCGTGTATAATGTAATGCTTCTAAGGATAATAATGGGTTATTAGAGGATAGTGGAATTTGGAAAAGCATTGGATTATTTATGAAATTTAGTGGACTAATAAATGTGGTATCCAAATAGTGGGAATACTCTACTGATATGTGAAGTTCGTCACTTAGTACTGTATATGGGATTCCAAGAATTCTGAAATCATGTTATGGGACTATGGGTTAATTTCAAGTTTTACATTTAAGTTCATTTATTGGGGTCATAATATTATCCTAGTTGTCATGTGTTGATTATATTTTTTTTATAATTTATGAAATTTATATATTTCAACTGATTTAAATGTTATATATTGGGATTATTTTTTCCTTCGATTAGATTTTCAGTCCTCTAATAATCATATCCACCTTCATTATCCTAGTACAAGTTGTTACACTTTAGATCAATTTAATGATTTATTGGTGATTGAAAAAGGAAAATTCATGTAAACCAAATCACCAATTCTTCTTCTCTATGATGTTTTTATTTATTTAATCACCCTATAGGAGATTTACATTGATTATTGTGTTGAAATAGAAACCCATGGCATGGATTAATTATTTTTAGATTAATTAGTTAATAAATTAGTGTTAAAATTTAATCCTTATGTGATCACATTTCATCAATCATTATTTAATTTTTTTAAAAATAATGTGATTCAAAAATATTCATCAGGAAATGAGAATATAAATAATCTCTTTTGATCATTGAAAAAAATGAATTTCTAATGTTTTTAAGCTCCTAATATGTTTTCATATAAATTATTATCTCCTCGTGTTTTTAGTAATTCCTATTATTCTCATTCAACTGAATTTTAGAATCAAATGGGTGAATTGGATTCTAAAATTATTTTTATATAAATAATGCTTGTTTTAGTTAAATTATTTAATTACTATGATTGTGTTAATAATTTTTGAAATATTTAATTTGATCCTTTTGATTATTTGTGGTGAAATAAAGATATTAAATTTTTTCCTAGGCATTATAGGATTTCATCAAATTTATATTTATTTATTTTCCAAGGATATTGTATAACAAGTATTTTTGTAAATACATACCAAATTATTTGTTCATACTTTAAAAAAGATGTTGGTTTTGTGTAATCTCGTGAAGTGTGTCCAATCATGTTGTTATGAAATAGTTAAATAATATATTTTTATTATGTGAAATTTAATAATATAATCTAGGAAATGGAAATTGTAATTAATTTTATTATTGTAACATAGTGGATGCATCGATGATGGTTTTCCATTGGTAAAGTTGGTTTGGGATTTTAGACCTTTCAATATGTGTTATATGTTATATGGATACGTCACTAACATTGAGTTTCATGTGAATCCATGAGAATCTTTGGGTGAAATGATCATAATAGATCTACTGTATTTATGATTCTACTATGGAAACTTGAACTAGGTGAGGATCACACCCTTCATAGTGGATTTTCCCTTATGTAATTATATATATGGTAAAATATTTTTTTGTTGAATATAATCTGGTTCTAATTTTATAGATTCTATATTTGAAACATCAAATATTATCTGCATGGTTCCTTAGTATTCCCGTGAGTATTTTAGTTTGTTAACAAATTATCATTGCTTGATATATATGATTTGGGTACTTCTATGATAGATATATCATAGCTACATTAATGATAGATTATATTACTATTGTCATGAATATATTTATATATATTATCATATTGGATTTTTTCCATCATATTATGATAATTTTGATAATAGTTTTTTCAAAAAAATACTATGTTATTAAATTTCTGTAAACAAAATGATCACTCTAGAAATAATAGATAGGGTATTTTCAACAATAACTTCGTTCATCCTTAAAAATTAAACACATACTATATAGAAGTGTTTTCATTAATGTGAATTAAATATATTATTATTCTTAATGATTTAACTAAATATTAAGTTTTAAATAATTTTAAATAAATTTTAATAAATGATTTCTGTCATCCATCGTCGAATGGTTTTATATAAAAGAATAAAGGTATATGGTTTAAAATTAATAGAAATACATATTTGTATTTCAAAAAATTATAAAATGAATTTATTTTTATAGGATATAAATGGGGTGTAGTGAGTATACATATTGTTATTTGTTTTATTACATATATATATAAATATTACTATTTTATGTTCAAAATAGGTTTTTTTTCGACAGTGAAAATTATCGATATATTTAGGGATTGTGGTTATTTTTAGTCCCACGAAAAAGATCCTTTTGTATAACACATATATGGGATGTTATTTCTCTTATGTATTTCATAGGTACATATTTTAGAATTCATTAACAGTTCATTTTTGGATTCCCATATTTTGTATCTCACTTGTTTTATATATAAATTTTATGAGTATATTTGTATTCTTAATTTATAGTAAAGAGTTATAGTTTTATTCATATTTAATGATTGGTTTTTATTATCAATAGAATATTCAGATTTTTTATGATTTGGTCCTTGAAATATGGAGGGGTCATGCTAAAATAACTGGAGGTATTATACACTCTATTAATAAATATACTATTAAAAAAATCACAATATTGACATCTTTATGCCAAGAAAACTATTTTATATTCATGTAAATTGGGAATTTTTTCCAATCCATTTCATGGGAAACATTATGTATTCTGATTTGGGGTATCCTTGTTATATTCTCGATAATTAATTTTTAGAACCCAATTATTATTTTTGTAATTTTGTGAGTTAATGTAGACATGAAAATATATTTATTAAATTCATGAGGTTGGTATAGAGTATTCTATGTCAAATACTTTTTCCTTGTAATATTGGTATTTCAATGGATATTGGGAATGAATTTGTTGGGATTAATTATAATTCTAATTTTGTGACTGTTTTATCATGTATGGATGATAAGGGTAGGACGCATCACTTGAAATCCATGCAATGTAACAAGACATATTAGATGGCTCTCATTTTATTTATTTTTACTACATCAATAGGTCTTAATGGTTATTATCAATCTCATGGATTATTTATGATTGATATTAAGGATCTTTATTCAATAAAAATTTCATTTACCCAAAATTATATTATATTTGTGATGTATTATTTGGGATATTCTTATTATTTAATTATTTTCAGGTCCCATTTCATATCTTCTAACATTTGGTGTTATATTTTGACAACCTCATATTTAATAAAAAAAGTTAAACATTTTATATTTTTTTTTTTTTATTAATTGTAATTAACATATAATTTCGTTTTTTAATGGAATGAGATAATTTCGAAAAAAATGTTAACATAATTAAAATTTGTATGAATTATTGAATATCCAAATTTTCTATTTTGTTATGAATTTGTTATTATAATTTATCATTTTGATTTTATTCATTTCAAAAAACATTGTTTAAAATTATTGTCCATGCCTAGAAAAACCTCCACCAGAAACCCACAACAAAATAGCCCACCCCTTTAAGGGGGAATAGAACCAAGCTTGTCATAGGGAGTGCCTACATGGGTGGGATCTGTGTGATGCCACTTGTGGGAATAAAGCCCATGCGGTGTGTGCACCCACTGAGTACCACTGATATAGCATGGTTCAAGGCCTTCTTGGGAATCATATTACATTCAGACCATTTTGGTCTGACCAAGTGGATGCCGAAGATTTTCCCAACTACAGGTGTCTAAAACCTTGATACCATTCCTTGAGTAATAAATGATCACATCTCTAAAAATAATTTATAATATGGGATGATTTATATAAGATATTATTCAACTAAAAAATATGATGTCATTTTTTTCAATTATTCCACATTCTCATGTGGACATAATTTTCCTCCTTCGAAGCAAGACTCCATCATTCTTCACTCTCCTACCAATTATAGTAGTCATCGTAAAACCCAATTTCCCCCAATATAGAATCTCATCTTGATATCGTATTCTACAACCAATAACTACCATCACCCGAGTACATCTCTGGACCTAAAATGACACACAAGAAGCATTTTTTCATATATTTTTATAATCTCTATGAAGGTCATACTAAATTGGTTTCTTTTACCACCATTTCACCCCCAATTCCACTACTACCACTTCGCCTCCACTACCACATCATTGAGTATAACCCATGAAACCATAAATTTAGAGGGAATCCATGCTAGTGCTTCTACCCAAATGGATGCATTCAACTCTGTGTTTGGGAACATTATTTTATATGTTTTTTTAATATAATAAATGATAGTTATCATGTATAATTATAAATTTAATTATATTTTACGATCCCAGGGGATTATTGAAGGGATGATCTGAGAGAATTATCAACTTTTCTACTAAATGAAGAAATTTGGCCTCTAGAGATGGGGTCGAGATAGACACCCGCAAAAAGATATTTCAATGGAAAAGACTAAATTTTCCCTTTTTTAATTTTCCTTATTATATTTTAAATTTTAGTTTCTATAATATTTTGGAATATAATTCATGCATTATTTACATTGTTATTTTTTAATCCAATACAGTTCTCTTTATTCTTTATTATTTATCTTCAACAATAACTACTTATTCTTATTTATTTTTTCCATTATGTCCATCTTCTTCTAATGTGTTTTTTAATGCTTATTATATTCATATTTTATTATATTTTTTAATATTGTATTTCTCTCTCATTTCATCACCTCAGTCTTCATTTTTTTTCTTATTTATATTTTTTCACCAAAACAATGTTTTGTTTTGTTATTTTAGTATTTATCCTATGAAATTAAAATTTGATCTCTTTCCACTATTCTAAATGAATAACCTAGATATTGACGGTTCTAATCATAGATATAACCAAGGAAGTATAATTGTCCTTTAAATATTTATTAATGTTTATCTTATATTAATGGTAGATGTGAGTGAAAAAAAATTGGTGTGGAGATTTTCCACAATAACAAGAAACAAAAATCAATTCATGTTATTTTATTTTACTTCATTTCTCTATCTTTAATTTGATATATATTTACACAATATATTTTATCCAATAATTAAATTAAATATAACATAATATCGATGGTTCCCGGAATATGCCACACTTTTGACAATATTGTTCCATCATCCTTTATTACATGAGAGGTTGGGTTTTATATTTCCGAAGACAATCATGATTTGACTACATAATATAAAAGGATTGTGAACCCTTAAAGAGATTTTATTACTTAATTATAAATCATAATTTTAAAAAATTAATGTATAATAATGATAGAACCCAAAAATAAATATAATAACACATTCTTTCTATCAATTTTCAATATTTTTATCATTTCACAATAATTTTAAATTTCATGTCATTTAATAATTTTTTAAATTAAATAAAAACAAAAATATATCGTTATTTTAATAAATTAATTAAGAGAACTATAAAACAAAGTTCATTGGTGAATTAGATTAAGTATATAAAAATACCAAGAAGCTCCACAAGTGAGACATCGCTACTCATCCACTATGATGCATTAGGAAAAATATTTTGAATTTTCATTCATTGATCCCCATGATAATTGTTCTGTTAGAAATTATGTCATTAAAATGGATTTAATCATTATTTTACATTATTTTTTTTCATATAGAAGATAATTTTCCAATTAATTGAAAAAATAAATAACGAAATATCTTTCTCTATGATGTATACAAATGATTTTTGTTTTCCATGGAATCATAACTCCTAGGTGAAAGAACCAATATATGACTCACGCTGTTTTTTATAATATAGTATTGATTTGTATTCTAGATATATCTATCGGCCCAGAGATAAATTTTTAAATATTATCAATTCATTAATTTCAATGTAGAGCCTAACGATGTCATTAAACAACCCATTGTTAAAGGAGAGGCTAATGAATTCCCTATAATTTAAGAGCACTTCCTAGAGTATTATCAAGTAAGTTACATGACATAAGAAGATACCACCTTGATTCCTCCCAGATTTTATAAAAATTTACCCATGTAAAATTTCATGAATGTTGGAAAAATATTAAATATGAGATTAAATGTATGGATAATATGATACCATTTTATGAAAATATGAATTGATTGCCTAGATCATTATTTCAATGTATCCCTTGAGAAACCCCTAAATAAATTAGAACGAGTATCCTTAGTCTCCTCACCTTTTTTTCGGTACATCCAATATGTTGAGAACATTTTTAGTGATTATCAAAATCACAACCATCTAAATGATATTGTCCATAATGAACATCATGATCCAGATTAGTTTCATGATGAGTATGACTTTTGTGATGATATACCTATGCAGCTCCAATAAGATATTGGTGAATTCATGAATTGGTATGAGTAAAATCATTATCCACCCATTCCTTATATAGTATAAGATCCAAATAAAACTCAGATTTTTCTAAAAATAGTGGAAGATAGCACTATTGTTGTGGAATTCGAATAAAATATGGAGGAACCCGACTACCATCATCTATGTAGTGATATCCAATTTCATCAGGAAATAAAAACTAATAATGATATTTAAATTGAATAAATTTATGGAGGGGACCTTATCTCAATCTCTGATAAATAATATATTTTTCAATTTTATTTTTTTAATTTCCAATACTATGAATTTTCAGATCCAAAAAATATTTTTTATGGTTAAGAGGAAGTTAAAGAATCATTACATGGACATGTTGAGGATCACATGGAGATCCTTAATTTTAATGAACATTAATTTGATCAATACCATAATGATTTCATAGTGGATAATCCTAAGGGAACATGATACATAGTACTATACATGAAATGGATATTTTTAATTTCGAATTTAAATTTCATTCCATTTAAAATACATATTTTCAATTGATTTTAACATTTAATTCAATGATCCCCTACATTGAAAGAACTATAAAAGTGATAGGAGGTTTCACATGTAGGAACCCAGAAGAATGATGATTCATACATCATTCTACCCCATCAATTAATAAGAACTACATGCTGGGAGAATCCACACATGTTGTTTAATGACCGTGTAGACATACGCACCAAAAAACTATGGATAAAAGATTGAACATCCATATATAGGCTATAAAAATACATGGTGCACTTCTAGGCTCATACCAATATTTATATTTTTTAAATTCTTTCTAGTACATTCAATTCCAATCTTAGTATATTTTTCCAACATTCAACCCTCTCCCACTATCATTTTATGAGAATTAATGACATTATTCATGTGTGTAATTAAGTAATTAAAATTTTTAGGGCAATGATAGAACAAGAAAACCCCCAAATAGTGTAGCAATAAGTTCCACAGATTGTAGAAATGTAAAGTTCACTATTAATGTATATCTATTCAAATCCCACAATTTTTGTCTAAAATTATGTTTTGATCATTAGAAGAAGATATTTCTTTCCCACAATCAAATTTATTCATTAAATGTCTTTTCAAGGATACACAAGTTTATATTGAATCATGTGACACAATTATATAGATTTTAATTAAAATGAGACTGAATGATAAATAATTACAGTTTACTTATTATTGAAATGAATTGATATTGTTATTGGGATCCATAAAATATAGGAATTAGATGATTCTTGTAAATGAAATTTGCCTAAAATTTTTCATTATTTGAATTTATTAAATTTTTATAAATTGATTTGTCTTTATTATTCATTCCAATTAGTGATTCAATAAAATTATATGTTCCATTCCTGAGATTATATCAAGAAACAAAATTCTACTAATTATTGTGGAAATTTCTTGAGTGACCATGGGACATTCCACCAGCTTGAACATTCATTGATTCTTTTCAAAGATACAGAATTTGGGTAAAAAATTAAATTGTATGAGGAGTATTTTGATTATCCCTTATAGATAAAAAATACATTTAAATTTATCATTTTTAGCCCATATATTCCATGAAAAACTTTTTTTGGGTTGATCCACATTTCTTTCCATTTCTACCCATTTCTACCCTCCTCTTTGTATTTTCATGATATTTTTATGTTATAGTGTGGGGGTGAAAGGGGTGAAGGTAAAAGGGGTGAAATGAATAATAATGAAAACATATGGTGGTTTAATTTGTGGGTATTAGGGAAAGATATTTATTCATCTATAATGATTTATAATTTTTCATTCGTAAGAAAGAAAGAAAAAAATAGGAATGTGTGGTCACTTTGTAGAAAAAATCAACATCACTAAACCAATGATTTTTATCATATATGGTTTGTTGGGGATTGAAGTTTAATACCATTAAAAGATTTTTTAAAGGTAAAAATGATATATTAAATTAAAAAAGGGTAGAAAAGAAGAGAAAAAAACTGAAGTGGGAAAAATTTATACTTTATTCATTATTTGATCATAACCTATACATTGTGTTTTTGGAAATTGGGTTTGGTACTTTTTATTAGAGAGGATAATATTAATTTTAAAATATATATCATGATTTATATTATTATATATAAACATACAATTTGATACTTAATTTTTGAACATAAAATTATACCAACCATGACCCTCAGAATTATATAAACCGTTATTGATATTACACATGAAATTTTGTGATTAATATCTTTACAAAGTGGTGATGTAGTTGATTTAGAATAACAGGGATACATAGAATTTTCTAATGATATGATCATTATTGTAATTGAATGTTATCATGAGTGATGATTCCAAATATTAACTAGGACCTAAATCATGACTTGGAAAGTTTAATAATAATATATCGTGGAAAATTAATTAATGAATGGAGAGGTTCCACAACATTCCAAAGGGAAATAGATAAATAATTGGGTTGATTAATTCCATTTAAAATGATGATATTAAAATGGTATTTTATTTGAATTTTTTAAAATTTGATTTCATATTGAAAATAGTTGTTATTTTGGTTCTTTTATATTTTTTTAGTGGTAAAATTTGTGTCAGAGGATTGTCAAAGATGAGATTTTAAGCATGAGGAAAATCCTAGATTAACTGTGGAGGTATTTTAAATACTCATATTTCATGCATAATTTTATTAAATTTTCAATGATTTGGACATAGGATTTTGTTGAAATGGAAAAATAATTTTACCTTTTTATTCCAAAGTGATTGTTTCGAAACAATATTTTAAAATTGTTTCAAATTTATATGAATTGATGAATCTATAACATTTTAATTTTCATTTTAATTTATGATTAAAAATTATAATTTATTTTTCATTCTTTTTAAAATGAATATCAGGTAAAAATATTTGCCAAGCCTACTTGGACCTCAATCAGAAACCCACAGACACTTAGCTATCAACATAATGACGAAGGACAGAGGGAGAGCGTGTATGGGAAATACGTGTGTGAGGCCACATTAGGGAATCCGTCCTTTTTGAATTGAGAGACTTCATAGAAACACTATAATATGTTGGGTGAAGGAACAATTTGAAGGAACAGTCCCTGAGACCCATTTCAGTGTGTAAATATTTATGGATGAGGGGATCCTCATAATAGGTTTCCAAAATAAGGATCCCATGGCTTAAAAAAAATTATAACCTTTGTGATCTTCTTTTAATTTAGGTATGAGTTTAGTGAGTTATTTTCCATTTTTAATAAATATTATTATATTTTTCTTCAACCATTCCTTGGATGCACTTATGAAATTGGTTTCTATGTTTTGTATCATCATCCACAACACTGAGCACATTGGCCACCATTATTGAAAAACTAGATAACCCAATTATCACTATCAAAGAAGATTTAATATTGTTTATCTTCAATGGATGATACCTTACACAACATTGGATCATATTTATACCCTATAACGATACCTATTGAAAATTATTTTTATTTTTCATCCACCAACTTTGGAGTTCGGATGATTGGGGATGCCACCACTTCCATTTCACCACCATTACCACAACTTCTTCTCATAAAACATGTTCACATTATCAAAGAACAATCCTTCTAACAATTCATGTGGAGGGAAACCACTTGAATTCCACAAATCCACGGGATCCAATCCATGCCATTTTTAGACACTCTCTTTTATCAGTTGTTTCCCAAAAAATACATCGTGGAGCTCATGAATATTTAAAATGAGGTATATATATATTATGATTCTGGGGATTATTGATGTAGAATGATTATTGGAAGTTCCCCTTATCATATTAATTATAAGGATTGGCTATTTTTAGGGGGTTGAGTTGGACACCTATAGGAGGATATGTCCAATTATCCTATAACATTGTTCATTATTTATTTTTCTTTTTCATGTATTATTTACCATATATTTTTTTAATATTTATAATATAATTCATTAATAATTAAATTTTTTTTTCATCCATCATGGTTCTCATAAATTGAATTCTTCATTTTTATTTTATTCATCCTTATTTTTTTAATAATATTCATCTGGTACCTTTACATTAATTTATATTATTTCAATATTCTATTAATGTTATTTTATTAATTTTAATTTAGTTAATATCTATATTTATCTCTCATCATTCTCCTCATAATTTTAATTTTCTCTTTATTATTTTAAATCTTATTATTGTATTGTTCTCTTTTAATCTTGTTTTTTTTATTTTGTTGTCTTCTTTTATTATCTATTTAAACCATTGTGACCTCTTAACCTCAGAAATGGTTGGATGACTAGAGGATTTTCCAAGGGGAGGATAGGTGTTGTTGAATTTGTTTTTAATGTTAAAATTTTGATTGTGGTATATGCGAATGACAGGAAAAAGTGTACTAATTTTCCCCCATGACATGAAACTATAATATATTTATATTATTTTAATTTATTTTTTTATCCCTCCACTATTTAAAAAACTCATTAAAAATGTATGTTTATACAGTTATTGAATTAAAAAACATATGATGGAGTTTTTTCTGAGCTGAATAAACACTCGTCACTAAGGTGTGCTACCAAGCATGACTACAGTAAAAGGAATAATCGAGATTAAATAAATTATTTGATATTTCAAAGCACTAAATAAAATGATAGAGATTTATTCATGATATTTTAGAGTTAGTTATTGTAACATAAATTAAAAAAATAATAGAGAATAATACAATAACAAAAAATCGAACCAAGGAATATGATATTTCATTCTAAATTAATTCTATATTGCATTGGATTGTGATATAAAATTAAATGTCATTTAATTATTGTAGAATATTATAAAAATAGAACTTTATTATTTAATATATATATATATAATGTAGTTCATTGGTGAAATAAATAATGTGAGTAAGAAATCAGAGAAGTTTCTCAAGTGAGACGATAATGGTAAGCCACTATGCCGCACTACGAAAATATTTATAATTTTTCTCCTACACTATATGGATGGAAATCTATAAACATTTATAAATATAAATTTATTGAATAGGAAATGGATATCAATTATTTTCTTTAATTTCAATGAAATGATAATATTACATATTAATGAATTCTAAAGAGGAATTTAATTTTATTGAAATATTGAAAAGTATTTTCTATGTATTTGATAGTTATTTCATAAATTATATTTAATTAATATTCTTGTTAATTAATTTAAAATATAAAAATGTTAATTTTTTTATAAATAATTTTAATATGGACATCTTATCATTTATAAAATAGGATTTTTAGGGTTTATTTGTTAAATGATTTTTTAAGACAGAAAATCATTCTTATTTGGTATATGGAGTTTGAGTTGGTCATTATATTGTATTCTATATATACATGAAAAATACATGATGTTTGTTATTCTTTGAAATATTATGGTGAAATCCATCCTTAAATGAATTTTATTATAAAAAAATAAAAATGGTGGATTGTAAATGTTATGATTAAGTTGTAATATTATTTGGGATTTGAATTTTTGTGATTGTATTTCATTAGAAAATCAAATATTTTATTGTTCTGTATGAATTTATAACTAATTCGTATGTAAATGGACATATATTCAATTTTTTTAATTTATAATATCGGTTATATATATATATATATTAATTTTGTAGATGAGTTTCATTCTATGTTTGGTTTGTGAATGTTTAAATTATATTTCTTTGTGAGATATTATTCTATAGTAAGAGTATGTAAGTTTTTTTCTAAAATTAAAAATTTATTTATCAAAAAATAAGTTACATAACATCATATAATTTCATTATTTAGTGGAAAAAATAGATAGGGGTTATTGGATCCGATTATTGATTTGTATGTTATAACCATGATAATATAATTAAGGCAGTTTCATTTTTTTATTTTTTTGATAAGCCTAGATTTATATATCATGGTGTAGTTAAATTAATAAGGATAATTATGTATTCAATAATTAACATTAACTCATTAGAACAACTATTTTATGGGATATTTTTATGGGTATGTGAAAAATAATGATCCTTTTACATATGAATTATTACTTTACCTTAAAAAATGTTTTTATGTTATTAAGTATTCTTGATTTCATTTATTGGTGACGTGATTACGAAAATTATTTACTGATATTATTATTCTCTGATATGGATCTGAAAATGGGGAGGATATTTTGAGAAAAATATTCATGAAAACATTAATTTTGAAAAATTTTCTATTATATGTTGTTTATAAGGTTTTAAAAATGTATTATCATAGATTTTTAATGTAATCCTCAAAATTATAGTGTTGGAGTGGTTTACATTAAATAGAGATGTTTAAATATTTAACCAAGGATAGTAATATTTTAAATGTGGAATGACAAGGGTGGTTATGATGGAATTTTATGATGTTGGTTTTCATTCCATTTTTTATTTGAATTGTGAATTTTAGAAATTTATAGATTCAAAAATATAAATTTTTTTATAAAATAAATTTATCTGATTTTCAATATTATTTTATTAATTTTTGAATGATTTTAGCTATAATAAAAATAGTTAATATTGTTTTTGGATGTTGTTTTTTTGGATTACACTCTGTTCGGTTTTTAAATGGACTAAATTATTTTATTTCTAAAAAAATTTTATTTTTCAATGTAATATATTTTACAATTTATGTATTCATTATTAGTTTTAATTATTATTTTGTTTATTTATAATTTTATATTTCTTATAATATAATTGTTGGTATAAGAAAATTTACATATTGTGTTACTTTTTTTAGTATTTTTTTAAATTTATTTCTTTTTTTGAAATGTATTGTAGAACCCAATATAAATATGTGGTTATAATAAATTTCACTATGATTTTTTGTGTGTTATATTCATGTATATTTTATTTTATCTTGTTTAGATATGGTTTTCCACCAAAATAAAATTATTGAAATTTGGGAGATTATAATATTATATGGCTAAAATAATGATCACACACATATTTTTATTTTAATGTATAAGATCAAGTATTTATTAATTTTGTTACCATATTCTGTATATTGGTATGGGTTTTTTTATTAAATTATATTTTTAACAGGTATGTCGTGAGAAAGAGTTATGAGTCATGATATGTTTTCTTGTGTACTAGTATGTTGGACTGTCCAAGCATGTAGTGTCAACTATGAGACCATGGATTATCTCTATAAAGTCCATGAAATTCCGTATAAATTTTTTAATTATATGGAATTATTTCTAGACTATGAAATCTGATGGTGCACAAATTTCGATCCCCGGAGTGCCTGGAATGATCTGTCGAAGTTTGTATAAGCTTTATTTAGCATGCATAACAAGATTTCCAGAAAAAGTGGAATAAAACTTATACAATTAATCAGATCAGAAATTTGAGGACACTGTTGCACTCTGGATGGTGTGTTTACCCTACGTGTGACTTATGTTTAGTCGGCGCGGGCCTCTGGTGAGAAAACCAGAAAATGGCATAACCCTAAATAAAATAAATAAATAATGTTATTTTTTTCAAATGATTATAACTCATAAATGGTAACTTAGATTAAAAATATGAGACCACCACTGAACTTGGGAGGGTATTCTTTCTTTATGAAGATACTAATATTGGTCGGTGCGGGAAACCAGTGAATGTGATTTTTTGGTTCTAAATAAAATAATTAAGTGAGAATTATTATAATGTAAAATCCATAAGTTTTAAATGATAACACGGATTGGAAATATGTGGGTATCGTCAGGTTCGTTGGGGCATTTTCCACTTAGGCAGAGCCAAACCTCGTTCGACACAGGTTGAGGGTGACTGTTAAAAATTTTCCAAGCTTCTTTCTGGGTACGTTCTACAAACATGGGAACGACGTTATTTAACTTTTGAAACGGTGCACGGAATTGAAATCTGAGGACACCATTGAACTCACTGCACTGATATTCATTTAAGGAAACATTCACCATGAATGTATTAGGATGAGGGTGTAAATTAGTTTCCAGACAATTCGTGGGAGAAAATAAAATAAACATGCTTTATTTTATTTTTGAAATTTAAACCACCAATTTGATACATGATGGTGGGGACCACCCAAGGGTGGTCGGGAAATTAATGATGGGAATTAAATTCCTGGTCACAGAAAATTAGTAACCACATTCCTCTTTAATTAATTGTATTCATTAATTCGGAATTAATGGATCAACTTTAACTCCTGGATTTATCCAAATTAAATGTGCCAAATTAATTTAATTAATGTACAAGCATTAATTAAATTATTGTTTAAGATTATTTATTTCAGAACCTCACCTTTTCCGGGAAAAGGGATTGGAAAAGGAAGGGAGAGATTTAGAGTGTTGGAAAGATCTATCTTCAACAAATGAGATCCTCCAAAGTAGAATAACATCTGGAATAGAAGAACAAGGAAACGGCCTTGGAGCATCTTGTGGGAGTGACAAACATCCACATCAATTATAAACAACTTCTTCCACTTCCTCATGCCACCTCCAAAGGAAAATAGATGTTGGGGTATTAATTTGATGTATGATTAAATCTTTTTTTGATTCCTTGTAATCTTGATTCACAACGATGATGGCCAAACAAACATGGTCATCATCCCACACTTATACCTTGCCCCCTTTTCATTTGTTTTCGTGAGTTCATTGTGCATTCATCCATGAAAAATAATTAATGATGTTTTAAAGAGAATGTCTCATTGAGAATGATATATGTACATGGAGATCTCGACCATAGGATCGTGAATATGCGAACGAAATAATTTTCATGTTTGTAATGAAGTTGAGATGGCTCGTAGAAGAAGGTGGTGGCCAGCACTCTGTCAATCGCTAGGAAGGTGAGGCGGCACATTTCTGTGCCACTTGTTGATTAGGAGGTTATGAACTATCGGCCACAGTGGAGAATGTGGTGGTGGCAGGTATGCCAGCTGATAACGTGGTAGAGCGGCAGTAAACATCTACACATCCTGAGCAGGAAGTCACGACCGAATGGCAGCGGCGGAGGCCGGAGGGAAGCCAGCACCCAGCCATCCATCGAGGAGTTACAGCGTGTGACCACGCCACTGGGAAGAGGACCAGCCAGATCACCAGCCAGTCGTAGCTATTCATCGGGACCCGCTCGGTACCCGCGATGACATAGAAGCACCTAAGGGGTAGCCCATTGTGGTTCCGAATGTAAGGGGGTGTGTTCCCCCTTCTACGTCAGCATGGGTGGACAACACCCATTGGGCAGCACCCAAAGTGCCAGGCTAGGCCGTCCCCTTCGTGGGCTGGACTCGTGTCAGTTTGACCGTGTCAGACTGAACTCGGGCCCATCCGGACCCAATTTCACCTTTTTGACCGTAACATGAGAACTAGGTCTCTGTTTGACAAACCTTCTATGACACCAAAATCCTTGGATTGAGACGGTCCTTTTTGTATACTCCACATGATTTTTGGAAAAGGTAAGAGTATGGATGGGTTGGATCGGAACCTGTATCCAACCAGGCCCTCGGAGCAAAAACTCTAATAACATACAAATCGGGCATCCGATTGACGTGTCGTCTATTAAGTTGGGACCCTTATGATGTGATGGAACTTTGGTATACTTCCTCGTTATACTTTGGGGTAGTTGTGGTATGTCCAATGGATTGGGGTGCGGTTCTCCCAACATCTCTATGTACGAAACCCTACGACAGGCTTAGACTTGACGACTGCTAACCATTTCAGCTCGGAGTGACTCGACAGGCCCAATGGGGAGAACCTCTTTCTGAAGTGGTAGACCCATGGTGGGGAGCACCTCAATGTGATGTGGATGTCCCATAATACTCAAAAGTATAAATACCTCAGCAAGCAATGAGGGGGAGCGCCTCTATGGGACGTGGAAGACACACGTTGGAGGGTACCTCTATGTGATGTGGCCAACCCACGGTACTCGATAGGAGGCATATCGTAGCATTCCAAGGATAGTGGGAATCCACTCTGGGTGACACTGCATTCCCAGTATACTTGTTAGAGGAGGAGTTACCCAGCATTTTAGGTGTTCGATGTTGTGACTCAGAATGTTAATTGTCACTAGGCTTAGAGATATCTATGGCTGGTTGGCAGCATTAATAGCAATCCTGTGTGGGTCAGCATCAAACTGATTTTTCTCAGAGTTTTATAACTGGTTATAGATGAGTATTTGTTTGAAATAATACTTTCTCCTTCGTTGTAATACATGTGTGGTACTTTTACCATCGTGGTGTATCCTTCGTGATGTTACATGAGTTGAACTTTTACCTTCATGGAGTTACCTTTGTGGTATTCTTCCATCATGTATGATATGTGTTTATTTTGATAACTTAGGTGTATGTATGGTCTTATACCTAAGTATAGTTGGTTTCATGATTTTTGGTTTTCCTATGTAGAACTTTAGGAGACCTACAGAGTCTCAGGGTCCCTACTGGGTATCATTATACTCACCCCTGCGCGGGCTTCACCCACACCTTGTTTTGTCTTATATAGATGATGTGAAACATTGATCGGGGATGCGGGAGCTAGGACTAGATGGTGCATGGAGGTGGACCATTCGGCGTGACGTGATGCGGAGGATATGGACGAATGTGGAGTGTTGAGGAGGCAATATGTACCTATGCTTCAGGTATGGATCTTAGAGGATGACCCAATAACTGTTTTCTTTTTTCGTTCAATTTAATTATATATATTTTTGTACTTGTTCCATTACAGTTAGGCTTGTATTCCACCCCCTTTTACATTCTGCACACTTTTACTATAGCGGTTTACTTCACAGTTTCTTCTTGTTGTGTTCTTCGACCATGTGTTTGTTCATAATTAAAGGCAATAGAATCCTATTTTATGGATTATGAATTTCAGTTCTAGTTGCCAGCCCATGGCCTATGGAATACAGGCTTGGGGTAGTCACGGCACGGGCCCCGGGGGACGGGTCGAGAAAAAGTGGAATCAAAGGAGTTTGGATCTACCTAAGAACTAGGACTCTGATCGTTTCTATGAAGCAATAGTGATAAGCGTTATGAGTGTGGATTTCAGTTTGGGGAGTCCACTATTGGTTCAGTGGGTGACGTATCCACACACCAAGACCCTAGATTCGGATTTCTGACTAAGCTTAAGAAAATATTGAATGCAATTTTTTTTGAAGATTTTTTCTTTTGATTTCATTGGAGTCATCTCCCCAGGTATAACATAATGACATTGACACACGTGTTCCTTATCAGGATGTTTCCGCATAGACTGCCAGCTAGGATTCCCGAGCGAGTACACGATGATGGCCCATCGAGTGACGAGGCTTCGGTTCAGGGCCCTCTTACGACATTAGCACCTTCGGGTGGTTTACTAGTAGTACCACTACTTTTTTGATGAGAGTTACCACCAACCCCACTAGTAGAGGATGCACTCCGACTGATCATGTTGTATGAGTTCTAATGATAGAGGTCTCCGAGGTTTCAAGGTAAGTCAGATTTCCAGGAAGCTGAGGGATGGATGGAGGCAGTGGATTGAGTTTTCTGCCTAGTTTAGACACTAGTATAGAAGATGGTGATTCTAGCTACTAGATATTTCCAATACCTGACTACAATGATGGTCTCTAGGATAATGAGTCTTCGATACATGGACTGTTTCCCAAGATGGTACCTTCAGGTAGTGTTCCAGCTATATCACTACCCGTTGGTAATCGGTTACTACCATAGGTACCAGTGGAGGACTCATTTATTCTTAGTGCCTTACACAAGTTTCAGCATCAAATACCCCTCAGGTTCTGAGGTGAGCCCGAATCACAGGCGGTTGAAGATTAGATTTGGGAGCAGGCAATGATTTCTCTAGAGCTTCTAATGCTTCGGCAGGATGGCATATCAGTAGCTAAGTATTCATCGAGGTGTATCGACCATTCCTTTTTCTCGATGAATACTTTAGGATCAGTGCATCAGAGCTCAGACTTTTGAGCAAGGTGTATTTAGGGACATCCGATCCTAGACTATTTCTCTATGAATTCCTACTTATGTTAGGGTGCTAGATAGAATATTTTTTGTTGAATTTCCTTTTTCCTAGCAGATAAAACCACTAAATGTTATCAGTGGGAAAGCAAGAAATTGGCACCAGTCTTAGAGTATTGGGCTTTTAAATATATTTTGGAAAGAAGAAGTGTTAGAGACAGATGAATCTGTAGGTCTGTATACGTGTAAGAAGAGTTAGGAGAGTAGCTTGTGGTTGTGTACATTTCAAGATGCTACAACCATCCACCTTCGTGGTCCCCACTAGGCTTAATGAGATGGAGGACATGGGAAGGGAGTAGCTACATATTGTCATGGAGTGAGACCCACGAGCTCTAGGAATGATTCGATGAATGGTATGTGTCTAGTACTAAATATCATATTAATATACATAGGTACCAATCATTTCTTCCTACCACGAATCTTTTCCAAGACCTAGAGTTTCTAGTTAAGCTGTTGACTAGACCCTAATGTCTGGAGATACCATTGGGAGGATACATGATAATCAAACTTACACTGACGGTGATATCTGACCCTTGAGGTGAGAGATTCGGTTGAAACCTCTTGGTGGCAGTGTCGAGGCCTTACGACATTAGTTTGGGTATGGACTGGAAATCCACAATTCATAATCAGATTGACTTTATTAGGAAAAAGGGGTGTGGTTTACCTAAAACATTGGAATTGGAGTTTCCTTCATCGGAAAAAAAAGAAAACCCGAGAATCAGCGAATAAACTCATGCATAGGAAGGTGAAACAAATCATTATTGAGTCAGTTATAATTACCCTCATGGAATCAAGTGTTTTTTGGTCTCTATTCCAAAAAGGATTGGAAGATCATGGGGATATCTATTCAAAAGATGTTTCTATGATTACCTCCCTAAAAGGAGAGGGACGTCTTCTTTGGATAGTTGCTACAGAATATTTCTACCATACTTCTCCAGGGTAGCGGCACCCTTGTCAGATTTGATGAAAAAGGGGGACTATTTCCTGTGGACGGAGAAGTGTCACTAGAGATTTTCAGAGCTGATATAGAGACTGTAAAGTAGAAATATGATACCCATGACATGATGTTAGCACCAGTTGTAAAGACCCGCAAATTTCAAGGAAATTTTTTTTCTTAATTTTCTTTGGAATTTTACAAGGGCGCAGCTTCAGACGGCACCTGATTCCGAGGCCCGGTGTGCCCGGAATCAATTTCCGAAGTTTGGCTCGGGTACGTTAAGTGAACGGACGAGCGGGTTTTTCTATCTTTTGAACCGGTGCCCGGAATCGAATTCTGAGGGCACCGATGAAATCGCAACGCCAGTTTTTGCTTAGAAACGCCTCTTCCGGAGTTGCGTTTGCTCAAGACGTGGTTTTTAAATTTTGCGGCTTTAAGTCAGAATAAAATAAAGTTGTGCGACAACTTTATTTTATTTCACTTAAACTGCTTGGAAGCCACTTAAAGTCACTTAAAGGCAGCTTGAACTGAGTTGAACTGGATATGATGCTATCCAGAAATATCCTACCCCTTGGTAGGATATTTGTGCGGTGGGACCCGCACGAGCCCCGCCATTTCTTTCGCTAAGTAACGCACCCGCGAAAACCCGTCAAAGTAACTGAAAAGTCAACCGACGCGTTTTCTTTAATTCTTAACAGACCATTTAATTGGGCGGTTTATTTCGTAAATTAAATGGACTGTTTCTTCGTGAATTAAATGGGTCGTTTCTTTCGAATTGATGGATCGTTTCTTAACCGGTTGCGTGTTGGCATGTTTATAAAATAAGACCAACCTAAAAATCCTTGGAAAGGATTTGAGAGAATCTTCGTTCCTCCACCCTCTCCGCGAAGAACGCGAAGAACGCGAAGAACGCGAAGAACGCCGGAACCGGAATCCGACGACGCACGATCCGCGACGTCAACAGCTTTTCCGCGACCTTCTTCTTCTTCGGTGCCTCTTCTTCCGCGGCGAACCTGCGATCGGCGGTTAAAGGTGAGAATCGAAACTTCTAAATTCTCCCTTCTTAATTTCAATAACAACAGAGTTAATTAATTAAATCCGTTTGTTCTTGATCCGGAGATTGGCGACGCGACGCCGGATACCGCGACGACGCGACGATCTCCTTCTTCCGCGACGAGCGATTCCGCGACGACCTCTCGTCCGACGACGACTTCGAGGTAGGGGATTGTTGTTTCATTCTTAAATTATTCCATTTCTTGAACATGGATCTGGCATGTCTAACATGAGGCTTGAAATGTTCATGTTGAGTTTTATTTAACGTGAGGGGGGCCGGACCGCATGAACACGGCCGAACCCCCCTCCAACGTTTATGTTGATTTTTATCTTGCGGAAGGAAGCAAGTGGCGTGGTGCCGTCGCACCACGCGGATGAACGTGCAAATATCTTCGCGATGCCGTCGCACGCACCATGGTAGAAACAACAGAAACGTGACGCCATCGCGCCGCGTTGGATGTTTATCAAAGCACGGCAAAGGGGCGCGGTGCCGTCGCACCGCGCCGGACGACGAACACCGCGGCCGGTTCCGGGCCGCGGCGGGACGAGAAGAACGCGGCCGGTTCCGGGCCGCGGCGGGACGAGGAGACCGCGGCTGGTTCCGGGCCGCGGCGGAAGAGGAGACCGGCGGCCGGGCCGCCGGCGTCGGAAGCCGAAGGGGACCGGAAATTTCCGGTCCCGTTGGAGAAAACCGGCCGGCCGGCTGGCCGGCCGGAACCGGGGAATTAATTCCCCGGCCAACTGGCAAAACCCCCCTCTTAAAGAGGGGGGCGGTTTTAATTTAAAGGGAGGGGGCCGGCTGCCCCCTCGGATCGGCACAAGCAGGCCCCCCTCATGTGAGGGGGGCGGTTTAATTAAATCGGCGCGGCTAAGCCGCGCCGCCAGAAGAAAGCGGGGGCAATCAAGCCCCCCGCGTGCGGCTCCCCGTGCGGCGCCAGCACCAGCCGCCGCGGCCCGCCGCCGCCGCCAGCGCGGCCCGCCGCCGCCGCCGCGCGGCCCGCCGCCGCCGCCGCCGCGCCGCCCGCCGCCGCCGCCCGCCGCCGCCGTCCGCCGCCGCCGCCGCCGCCGGCCGCCGCGCCGCCGCCGCGCCGCCCCGGGGGGGGGGGGGGGGGGTCGGGCCGGGTCTGCCCGGACCCGGACCCCCCCGTTTCGAACCTGTTTTGGTTTTTGGCCCATATCTTGAGCCTCGGACCTCCGAACGACGAACCGTCTGCGGCAACGCGATCCTTGGATCGAGACGGTCGTTTCGGTATATTACACTCAAGGTTTCGGAAGACTTTGGGTTCGGCCGGGTTGGTTCGTACACGAAACCAACCGGGCCCTCGGAGCGGAAACGCTCATAACTTGAGCTACGGACGTCCGATCGACGTACCGTCAGCTGTGGTAGTTTCCTCTAAGTGAGACGGAACTTTTGGCATACTCCGCCCGAGGATCGGACACAGGCGGAGTACGGTCGGGTTGGTTTTGCCCTAAAAACCAACCGGGCCCCTGGGACGAAAATGCCAATAACTCTCAGACCGGGCGTCCGATTGACGCGCCGTCTGTTGCGTTGAGATCCTGTTGTCGATACGGAACTTTTGGATACATCAACTTCGGACTACGTGTCAGTTGATGTATCAGCCTCTCGGCTCGTGGAGCGGACACTCCTAACGAGCTCGCTATGTGCGGGAACCCTAGTGCTGGCTGTGGCTTCGACGGCAGAGCAGAGATCCTCCGTGGACTGCGACGACGGCAGAGCAGAGATCCTCCGTGGACTGCGACGACGGCAGAGCAGAGATCCTTCGTGGACTGCGGCGACGCCTGTGCAGAGATCCTCCGTGGACTGCGTCGACTACTGCACTCAGCGATCCTACGTGGAACAGTGCTACCGAACCTGTGTGAGCTGAATCTTCTTTTTACCTTGAGCGGTGGAGCGCTTGGGTGTAGCGGCGGACCCGTGGTACTTGACAGTGGTGGTGCGCTTGGATGCAGCAACAGACCCTTGTCGGTGGAGCGCTTGGTTGTAGCGGCAGACCCGCGATACTCTACGGAGTGTGTGCGCTTGGTTGTAGCGACAAACCCGCGACGGTGGAAACGTGCGTGCGGAGTACGGAGACCGTGTAGATGACTGAGACCTGACGAATGCTTGACCGACTCGACTTGGAGTGAGTCGACTAGCCCAGTGGACGGAGCGCCCAGTAGTTGGCAGCAGACCCACGGCGGACGGAGCGCCTGGTAGTTGGTGGCAAACCCGCGGTACTCGACAGGAGGAGTACCTCAGTAGGCTATCTGGGTGAGCGCCCGGTATTTGGCAGCAGACCCTCAGCGGACGGAGCGCCCGGTAGTTGGCAGCAGACCCGCGGTACTCGACAGGAGGAGTACTTCAGCAGTCTTAGGTTAGTGAGCAGTACCTCGGAGTCGTGACAGGACCACTGTACACTTCAGAGATGGGGCTCTTCAACATTTACGGTTTCGATAATGAAAATCCTGGTTGAGCTGAATCTTCTGTTACTCTCCTTTGTGGATTGTGTTGAACTATCCTATGTGGATTTACTGTTACTCTCCTTTGTGGATTGTGTTGAACTATCCTATGTGGATTTACTGTTACTCTCCTTTGTGGATTGTGTTGAGCTATTCTATGTGGATTTACTGTTACTCTCCTTTGTAGATTGTGTTGAACTATCCTATGTGGATTTACTGTTACTCTCCTTGTGGATTTGAGTCTTGCTTCCTTTGTGGATTGAGTTGTTCTTGAGCTCGTGAGCAGAGCTAGAATTGGGGACTTAGGTATATGTATGGGCATATACCTAAGTCGAGTCAGATGTTACTTCGTGATTGCATCTTTCTTTTGTGCTATATCCTTTGTGGATTTCGGGAGACCTTCGGGGGTCTCGGGGTCCTTACTGAGTAGCTTGTACTCACCCCTGCACGGGCTATGCCCGCACCTTGTTGTGTTGGTTGCAGACGACGGACAGCGCTGATCGCGGTTGGGGCGTGGAGCAGGACGGTACCTGGAGGTGGACCACTGGGCGGGACGTGCTCGGAGCGGACGTGGGATCCGAGGAGCCTGGAGGCTATCTGTACCCACCCTTCAGGTGGGATTGCCAGTGGACGACACGAGGCCGCCGTCTTTTCTACAGTTACTGTACTTTACTTTTCAGTTGTACTTTACAGTTGGGCTTGTATTTCCGGCCCCCTTTACTTTTCTGCACTTTACTTTCCGCTTGCTGACTCGGTGTGGTTGTTACTTACAAAGGCAATGCCTTCCCTGTTTACTGGGATTTTACGCCTTGGTGCTAGTCGCCAGCCCCTGGCCTATGGAAGGCGGGCTTGGGGTAGTCACGGCACGGGCCCCGAGGACGGGTTGTGACAAAATGGTATCAGAGGTGGTCGGTTCTACCGCGGACTCTGATCGTCCTTTCTTTCTATGTGAAGCAATAGTGTTTAGTGTATTGAGTGTGGTTATCAGTTCAGGGAGCCCAGTGTTGGTGCGGCGGCCGACGTATCCGTACACCAGGACCCTGAATTCTGATTTCCAACTTAATGCACGAAAACACTGATTGCGTGTGTGTTTCCCAAAAGGTTTAAAGTCAGCTCAAACCAGGTCAGCTCACCAGGTATAAATCGTTGACCGTGACACAACTGTTCAGGATGTCACCATGCAGATAGTAAGCTGGAGTTCCGAGAGAGTTCTCGATGATGGCCCACCGAGCAGCGAGACTCCGGTGCAGGCCCCTTTTTCAGTGTTGGCACCTTCGGGTGGTGTACCAGTAGCACCACCACCCGTTAGGCAGAGGATGCCACTAGCTGACAGTGCACGCTAGCAGAGCGCGATGCATGAGTTCCAGCAGTAGAGGCCTCTGAGGATACGAGGCGAGACAGATTTCCCAGGCAGCAGTGGACTGGATGGAGGCGGTTGCTAGAGTTCTACGCCTAGCTTGGATACTAGTAGAGAGGATGATGATCTTAGCTTCCGTTGTTTCCAGTGAGTGACCATGAGGTTGGTTCTTATAGTAATGAGGCTTCGGTACGCGAACCGATACCTGGGATAGTACCTACGGGTAGTGCGCCAGCTATGTCACTACCTGTTGGTCAGTAGACACTACCGGCGGTACCGGTAGCAGAGAATCACAGGCTTAGTGCCTTACTTATGTTTTAGCACCAGATATCCCTCAAGTTTCGAGGTGAGCCTGACTCGTAGGCGGCTGAGGACTGGCTTGAGGAGGTGGTTGTGAGTTTTTTGGAGCTAATACAGCTTCGACAGTACGACATGTCGGAAGCAGAGCACTCATCGTGGCTTACCAATCAATCGTAGTACTAGTTGGTTACGTTGTGATCAGTTCCTTAGACTCGAACTTCTGAGCGAAGTGTGTCTAAGGGAATTTGGAACCATTACTTTTCCTCTATGCATTTCTACCTATGTTAGGATGCTAGAGAGAACCTTTGTGGTTGTGAACGTTAGCAGTGAAAGGCAGGAAACTAGCGCCAGTCTCAGAGACTCGGGCGTGTAAAATGTTTCAGGAGGAGGAAGTGCTAAGGACAGATGAATCTGTAGGGTAGCAGACGTGGAAGCGGAGCTTAGAGAGCATCATGTGGTGGTGTACATTTCGACATGTTACGACCACCCGACTTAGTAGTCCCCACCAGGCTCAGGGAGCAGGAGGGCTGGGGAGGAGAGTAGCTGCATTGCGGTCAAGGAGTGTGACCCAGGAACTCTAAGAATGATTCGGGGTACGAATTATGTCTACTACGAGCTGCCACATATATAGACATAGGAACCGATCATTCAACCCTTCCACGAATCATGTCCCAGACCTAGAGGTTCCGGGTAAGCCGTAGACTTGACCCTCACGTCTGGAGATACCTTTGGGAGGAGACTCGATAATCACACTTACGCCGACGGTGTGATTTGACCTCGAGGCGAGAGTTTCGGTTGGAATCTCTTGGTGGCAGCGTAGAGGCCTTACGACGTTGATCTGGGTATGATTCACAAATCATACCCCGCTTGACTGTTTTAGGCAAACGTCGGAATGGGTTTTCCTTGGTCGGCGAAAAGGAAACCCTGGGCAGCACATGTTAAACTCAGGCATAAGAGGGTGTGGCCGATCACTCTTGAGTTGGTCAACCCTACCCTTGTGGCAGCAGGAGTTTTGAGTTTCAGTTCTAACCTAAAAAGGGAAACCTCTTGAATTCGAGGGGGACGAACACGTTCTTATACGGTCTCAACCCGATGAGGTTTCGGAGATGTGGCCGAGGCGGCAGGTTATCTCCGAAGTTTGATGGGCCTTTCCAGGTCCTCAGCAGGATAGGAGAGGTGGCTTATCGCCTGGCTCTACCACCTCAGTTGCACCGGGTGCACGATGTCTTTCACGTGTCTCAGCTGAGGAGATACGTGCACGACCCGACGCACATCATCGACTTTGGGGAGCTGGACGTTGGCGATGGGGCGACTTTTGCGGAGGTCCCAGTGGAGATCGAGGATCGACAGGAGCGGGTCCTACGTGAGCGGTCGATTCCTCTTGTGCGCGTCAGATGGCAGCACGGGAACCTCCAGGAGAGCACTTGGGAGCGGGAGGCTCAGATGCGTGCTCAGTACCCCCAATTGTTCCCCTAGTTTTTGATGTATCTTTACGGGGACGTAAAGCCCTGAGGTGGGAGTAATGTAAAGACCCGCAAATTTCAAGGAAATTTTTTTTCTTAATTTTCTTTGGAATTTTACAAGGGCGCAGCTTCAGACGGCACCTGATTCCGAGGCCCGGTGTGCCCGGAATCAATTTCCGAAGTTTGGCTCGGGTACGTTAAGTGAACGGACGAGCGAGTTTTTCTATCTTTTGAACCGGTGCCCGGAATCGAATTCTGAGGGCACCGATGAAATCGCAGCGCCGGTTTTTGCTTAGAAACGCCTCTTCCGGAGTTGCATTTGCTCAAGACGTGGTTTTTAAATTTTGCGGCTTTAAGTCAGAATAAAATAAAGTTGTGCGACAACTTTATTTTATTTCACTTAAACTGCTTGGAAGCCACTTAAAGTCACTTAAAGGCGGCTTGAACTGAGTTGAACTGGATAGGATGCTATCCAGAAATATCCTACCCCTTGGTAGGATATTTGTGCGGTGGGACCCGCACGAGCCCCGCCGTTTCTTTCGCTAAGTAACGCACCCGCGAAAACCCGTCAAAGTAACTGAAAAGTCAACCGACGCGTTTTCTTTAATTCTTAACAGACCATTTAATTGGGCGGTTTATTTCGTAAATTAAATGGACTGTTTCTTCGTGAATTAAATGGGTCGTTTCTTTCGAATTGATGGATCGTTTCTTAACCGGTTGCGTGTTGGCATGTTTATAAAATAAGACCAACCTAAAAATCCTTGGAAAGGATTTGAGAGAATCTTCGTTCCTCCACCCTCTCCGCGAAGAACGCGAAGAACGCGAAGAACGCCGGAACCGGAATCCGACGACGCACGATCCGCGACGTCAACAGCTTTTCCGCGACCTTCTTCTTCTTCGGTGCCTCTTCTTCCGCGGCGAACCTGCGATCGGCGGTTAAAGGTGAGAATCGAAACTTCTAAATTCTCCCTTCTTAATTTAAATAACAACGGAGTTAATTAATTAAATCCGTTTGTTCTTGATCCGGAGATTGGCGACGCGACGCCGGATACCGCGACGACGCGACGATCTCCTTCTTCCGCGACGAGCGATTCCGCGACGACCTCTCGTCCGACGACGACTTCGAGGTAGGGGATTGTTGTTTCATTCTTAAATTATTCCATTTCTTGAACATGGATCTGGCATGTCTAACATGAGGCTTGAAATGTTCATGTTGAGTTTTATTTAACGTGAGGGGGGCCGGACCGCATGAACACGGCCGAACCCCCCTCCAACGTTTATGTTGATTTTTATCTTGCGGAAGGAAGCAAGTGGCGTGGTGCCGTCGCACCACGCGGATGAACGTGCAAATATCTTCGCGATGCCGTCGCACGCACCATGGTAGAAACAACAGAAACGCGACGCCGTCGCGCCGCGTTGGATGTTTATCAAAGCACGGCAAAGGGGCGCGGTGCCGTCGCACCGCGCCGGACGACGAACACCGCGGCCGGTTCCGGGCCGCGGCGGGACGAGAAGACCGCGGCCGGTTCCGGGCCGCGGCGGGACGAGGAGACCGCGGCCGGTTCCGGGCCGTGGCGGAAGAGGAGACCGGCGGCCGGGCCGCCTGCGTCGGAAGCCGAAGGGGACCGGAAATTTCCGGTCCCGTTGGAGAAAACCGGCCGGCCGGCTGGCCGGCCGGAACCGGGGAATTAATTCCCCGGCCAACTGGCAAAACCCCCCTCTTAAAGAGGGGGGCGGTTTTAATTTAAAGGGAGGGGGCCGACTGCCCCCTCGGATCGGCACAAGCAGGCCCCCCTCATGTGAGGGGGGCGGTTTAATTAAATCGGCGCGGCTAAGCCGCGCCGCCAGAAGAAAGCGGGGGCAATCAAGCCCCCCCGCGTGCGGCTCCCCGTGCGGCGCCAGCACCAGCCGCCGCGGCCCGTCGCCGCCACCGCGGCCCGCCGCCGCCGCCGCCGCCGCCAGTGCGGCCCGCCACCGCGGCCCGCCGCCGCCGCCGCCGCCGCCAGCGCGGCCCGCCGCCGCCGCCGCCGCCGCCGCCGCGCGGCCCGCCGCCGCCGCCGCCGCGCGGCCCGCCGCCGCCGCCGCCGCGCGGCCCGCCGCCGCCGCCCGCCGCCGCCGCCCGCCGCCGCCGCCGCCGCCGGCCGCCGCGCCGCCGCCGCGCCGCCCCGGGGGGGGGGGGGGGGGGTCGGGCCGGGTCTGCCCGGACCCGGACCCCCCCGTTTCGAACCTGTTTTGGTTTTTGGCCCATATCTTGAGCCTCGGACCTCCGAACGACGAACCGTCTGCGGCAACGCGATCCTTGGATCGAGACGGTCGTTTCGGTATATTACACTCAAGGTTTCGGAAGACTTTGGGTTCGGCCGGGTTGGTTCGTACACGAAACCAACCGGGCCCTCGGAGCGGAAACGCTCATAACTTGAGCTACGGACGTCCGATCGACGTACCGTCAGCTGTGGTAGTTTCCTCTAAGTGAGACGGAACTTTTGGCATACTCCGCCCGAGGATCGGACACAGGCGGAGTACGGTCGGGTTGGTTTTGCCCTAAAAACCAACCGGGCCCCTGGGACGAAAATGCCAATAACTCTCAGACCGGGCGTCCGATTGACGCGCCGTCTGTTGCGTTGAGATCCTGTTGTCGATACGGAACTTTTGGATACATCAACTTCGGACTACGTGTCAGTTGATGTATCAGCCTCTCGGCTCGTGGAGCGGACCCTCCTAACGAGCTCGCTATGTGCGGGAACCCTAGTGCTGGCTGTGGCTTCGACGGCAGAGCAGAGATCCTCCGTGGACTGCGACGACGGCAGAGCAGAGATCCTCCGTGGACTGCGACGACGGCAGAGCAGAGATCCTTCGTGGACTGCGGCGACGACTGTGCAGAGATCCTCCGTGGACTGCGTCGACTACTGCACTCAGCGATCCTACGTGGAACAGTGCTACCGAACCTGTGTGAGCTGAATCTTCTTTTTACCTTGAGCGGTGGAGCGCTTGGGTGTAGCGGCGGACCCGTGGTACTTGACAGTGGTGGTGCGCTTGGATGCAGCAACAGACCCTTGGCGGTGGAGCGCTTGGTTGTAGCGGCAGACCCGCGATACTCTACGGAGTGTGTGCGCTTGGTTGTAGCGACAAACCCGCGACGGTGGAAACGTGCGTGCGGAGTACGGAGACCGTGTAGATGACTGAGACCTGACGACTGCTTGACCGACTCGACTTGGAGTGAGTCGACTAGCCCAGTGGACGGAGCGCCCAGTAGTTGGCAGCAGACCCACGGCGGACGGAGCGCCTGGTAGTTGGCGGCAAACCCGCGGTACTCGACAGGAGGAGTACCTCAGTAGGCTATCTGGGTGAGCGCCCGGTATTTGGCAGCAGACCCTCAGCGGACGGAGCGCCCGGTAGTTGGCAGCAGACCCGCGGTACTCGACAGGAGGAGTACTTCAGCAGTCTTAGGTTAGTGAGCAGTACCTCGGAGTCGTGACAGGACCACTGTACACTTCAGAGATGGGGCTCTTCAACATTTACGGTTTCGATAATGAAAATCCTGGTTGAGCTGAATCTTCTGTTACTCTCCTTTGTGGATTGTGTTGAACTATCCTATGTGGATTTACTGTTACTCTCCTTTGTGGATTGTGTTGAACTATCCTATGTGGATTTACTGTTACTCTCCTTTGTGGATTGTGTTGAGCTATCCTATGTGGATTTACTGTTACTCTCCTTTGTCGATTGTGTTGAACTATCCTATGTGGATTTACTGTTACTCTCCTTGTGGATTTGAGTCTTGCTTCCTTTGTGGATTGAGTTGTTCTTGAGCTCGTGAGCAGAGCTAGAATTGGGGACTTAGGTATATGTATGGGCATATACCTAAGTCGAGTCAGATGTTACTTCGTGATTGCATCTTTCTTTTGTGCTATATCCTTTGTGGATTTCGGGAGACCTTCGGGGGTCTCGGGGTCCTTACTGAGTAGCTTGTACTCACCCCTGCACGGGCTATGCCCGCACCTTGTTGTGTTGGTTGCAGACGACGGACAGCGCTGATCGCGGTTGGGGCGTGGAGCAGGACGGTACCTGGAGGTGGACCACTGGGCGGGACGTGCTCGGAGCGGACGTGGGATCCGAGGAGCCTGGAGGCTATCTGTACCCACCCTTCAGGTGGGATTGCCAGTGGACGACACGAGGCCGCCGTCTTTTCTACAGTTACTGTACTTTACTTTTCAGTTGTACTTTACAGTTGGGCTTGTATTTCCGGCCCCCTTTACTTTTCTTCACTTTACTTTCCGCTTGCTGACTCTGTGTGGTTGTTACTTACAAAGGCAATGCCTTCCCTGTTTACTGGGATTTTACGCCTTGGTGCTAGTCGCCAGCCCCTGGCCTATGGAAGGCGGGCTTGGGGTAGTCACGGCACGGGCCCCGAGGACGGGTCGTGACACCAGTGGTTGTTGGATTAAAGATTTGGCACCAATACTTGATGGGTGATTGTTTTATAGTCTACTATAACCACAAGAGTCTCAGGAATATCTTATCTCTGAAGGACCAGATCCTGAGATAGAAGTGATGGCTAGAGTTCTTCCAGGATAATGTCTTTGTGATAGTCTATACTCCTGGGAAGTGGAACGTGGTAGAATAAGCATTTAGAAGGAGTTCTGGTCAGCAGTTGTTGACTGAAGTGACAATGTATCTAGTAAAGTTGATGATATCCTTTGTGGATAGAGATGGAGAAGCATACATACAGTCTATGAATGTCACTCCCCCACACCTTCAGAAAGTCTGGTAGGCACAGATTGGGGGAATTGACTGTGAGGCTTGACATGCTCAGATATCCTCTGGCCAGGCACCTGATGTATTTTCCGATGGTGGGGGGAACATCTTCCTCTTAAGAGGACGTACCATTGTAACAGTATATCTTTAGGAGGTGGCATTGAGGGAGTTCTGTATGTCCCCACTTGCAGTACATCCTGGTGTGTTGAAGATGTACCAGGAACATCGGTGTCACCACTAGTATCCATGGATGAAGAAAACTGTGGAATATTTTGTATCACAATACATCATTTATTATCAATTGAATATTGCACCGAGTTGGAAGAAGTATTACACCCACAAGATAAGGAGACCCCTGGAATTCCAGGATGTGGGATACGTATTCTTGCATGTCTCTCCTCAATGGTAACTATAGAGATTTGGATGAGGCAGCATGTTACCCCCATGGTTTATCTTACCATTTTTTGATACATTGGAGGATTGGTGAGTTGGAATATCGCTTGGAACATGCACCATGGTTGGAGTGGGTGCACGACATCTTCCACGTATCCCTGCTGAGAAGATACATGCATGACCCTTCTCAAGTCATCGACCATATCGAGCTGGACATAGTTGATGGGGAGATGTTTGTGGATCTTCCAGTAGAGATTGAGGATTAACAGGAGTGGGTCTATTGAGGGCTGTCAATACCTCAGGTGCAAATTCACTGGTAGCACAGAAACATCCAGGAGATCACATGGGTGTAGGAGGATCAGATCCGTGCTTAGTACCCCCATTTGTTTTCGTAGTCTATCATGAGTATTTTAAGGATGTAAATCCCTATGGTCGAGAGAATGTAATGTCTCAGAAATTCCGTTTATTTTTTTTAATTATATAGAATTATTTTGAGATCGTGAAATCTGACGGCACGTGATTCCGAGGCCCGAAGTGCCCAGAATGATCCGTCGTAGTTTTGTTATGATTTAATTATCACACAAAAGAATGTTTTCTAAAAATTGGAATAAAATAGAAATGTTTACTCAGATTAGAAATTAGATGTCATTGTTGCCCTCGGAATGGCAGGTTTACCATAGGCCCGACTTAAAATATGTTTCTGCGAGCCTCCTGTGAGACAACCCGAAAATGGAATTACTGTTAATAAAATAATTAAATGAAGTTACTTTATTTTGAAAATTCTTATAACTCATAAATGTTAACACAGATTAAAAATATTACACCACTTCTGAACTCATGAGGGTATGCTTTCTTTAGGAAGATACTAACATAGGCTAGCATGGGCAACCAGTGAAAGTTAGCTTTTTCCTGTAAATAAAATAATTAAGTGACAATTATTTTATTGTCAAATATAGAACATTAAAATGGTAATGAATATTGGAAATCCAAGAGTTCCATTGGGTTCATTGGAGTGTATTTTAATTAGATAAAGCATATGACCAACTGGTGCGGGTCTAGGGTGACTCTTAATAATTTTCAGAACTTTTTTTCAGGTACGTTTAGTAAACACGGATGCGACATTTTGTAAAATTTGAACCAGTGGTTGGTATTGAAATCTGAGGACACCATTTAACCCACAATGCTGATAATCGCTGAAGGAGACCTTCTCCACAACCGCAGCAAGTCAAGGGTAGAAATTACTTTTCAGACATTTCATGGGAGAAAATATAATAATCATTCTTTATTTTATTTTGGAAAATGAGACCTCTCATTTGAAACATGAAGGTGGGACCACATGAGGGTGGTCAGGCATTTAATGATGGCCATTAAATGCCTGGTTACAAAAACTGTGTATCCAAATTTCTCTTTAATTAACAGGATTCATTAATTAAGAATTAATAGAATCATGTTTAAATCTTGGATTTCTGTAAAAAATTGTGCTAAATTTATTTAATTAATGTACAAACATTCATTAAATTATTGATTAAGCTTATTAATTTAGGAACCTCACATCTTGTGGAAAAAATAATGTCAAAATAAGGGTGGAGATTTGGAGATATGGAATGATCTTTCTCTAACAATAGAGGTCCTCCAACAAAGAACAACTCCTGGAATCGAGGAAAGAGGAACCGACCTTGGAGCGCTTGCAGGAGTGACAAATGCTGTGTCAATATTCAATGACTTCGTCCTCTTCCTCACCAAACATCCAAAGGAAAATTGAGGTAGGGGTTTTAATTTTATGTATGATAATATCTTTTTGTAGATTCTTCATATTCATAATTCACAATGACGATTGCCAAACAAACATATCCATTGTCTCACACTTATACCTTGAACCTTTTTCATTTGATCATCGATCATTTTTCATGTGTTCTTCAACGGAAAATAATTAATGATTATGGACACACAATTTCTCATTTACTATGACATATGGATTCGAATTCCACTACCCGTGGATCGTGAATATGCAAACGTCATAATTTCTGGGCTTCAAACGAAGCCGCGATGGCTTGTAGAAGACGACAGCGGTCAACACCCGACGGGCCGTGAGGAATGTGGGGTGGTGCACATATACGCCTTTGGTTCATCAATAGGTCACGACAGAGAAAGGGGTGAGGGCCGGAATGCCTTCCAGCCATGTGGCGGAGCAGCGGCATGCATCGACACTGCCGAAGTAGGTGGCCCCAGCTGCTGGGCCGTGGCAGAGGCTGGAGGGAGGATGAGACCAGGCCATCCGCATAGGAGTAGCGGCGCATGACTACGCCGCTGGGAGGAGGACCGGTCAGAGCACCGGCCGGCTGTAGCATTTTTCCGGGACCCACTTATGCCCCGCATTGACATGGTAGTGCCAAAGGTGCTTCCCATTGCAGTTATAAATGAAAGGGGGTCTATTCCACCTTCGATGTCAGCTTGGGCAGACCACACACATCGGGCCGGGCTAGGCCATCATCTTCACAGGTTGGGTCAGACCCCTTCCTAGCTATCTGGGTCTTCCGCAGCTCAGGCCATCCAGGTTGGACTCTGGTTAGCTTGGGCTAGGTCTTTCCGACCAGGTCGGACCAGGCCCAGGCCCATCTGGACCCAATTTTGCATTTATGGTCGTAACATGAGAACCGTATGTCTGTTTGACGAAGCCTATGTGACACCCGAATCCTTGGATCACGAAGATCTTTTTTTATACTATAGTTGACTTTGGTATAAGGTTGGAGTATGTCCAGGTTGGATCAAACCCCGAATCCAACCAGGCCCTTGGACCGAAAATGAAAATAACATACAGAAAAAACGTCTGATTGCAGTGTCGTCTGTTGTGTTGTTCCCCTAATGATGTGACATAACATTGGGATTCTTTGTCATTGGAATTTAGGGTGGATGATGTATTCCCGATGTGTTGGTGAGTAGTTATCCCAAACACGCCATGTACGGAACCCTGCGACTGGCTGAGACTTGACGACTACTGACCATTTCGACTAAGAGTGACTCGACAGACCCAATATGGAGCACCTCTGTGTGATGAGGCAGACCCATGGTGGGGAGGACCTCTATGTGATGTGGTAGACCCATCGTACTCAACAAGATGGTTACCCCAGTAGGCCACAAGGGGGAGTGCCTCAGTGTGACCTGGCATACCCCATGTGGGGAGTGCCTTTGTGTGACGCGGCAAACCCACGATACACTACAAGAGGATTACCGTAGCAGTCCAATGATAGTGGGAAGCACCTCTATGTGATGTGTCTTTCCCACTGTTATCAATAGAGGTGGAGTTCTCTGGCATCTAAGGTGTTCAACGTTTTTACTAGGATTGTTACTTGGTCCTAGGCCTAGAGGAATCTATGGCTGACTATTAGCATTAATAGAGATCATGTGTGGTTAAACATATTAATCCTTTTTCTCAGGGTTATATACCTATTTTGAGATGAGAATCTATTTGAAATAAGACTTTTACCTTTGTGGTTCTATCTTCATGGTGATACCTATGTGGTACTTTTACCTTTGTGGTGTAACCTTCACGGTGTTACCAGTGTGGTACTTTTACCTTCGTGGTGTTACAATTGTGGTATTCTTCCCTCAAGTATGAGAGTTTTATGTCATGATAACTTATGTGTATGTATGGTCATATACATAAGTATATTTTATGTCTTGATTTATGGTTTTCCTTTGGGTAACTTTAAGAGACTTTGGGGTCTGGAGGTCCCTACTGGGCATCGTTACACTCACCAATGCACGGACATCGCCCACTCCTTGTTGTGTCTTGTGCAGATGACGTACAACATTGATCGAGGCTACGAGATCTAGGACTAGATGGTGCACATAGGTGGGCCATTTGGAGTGTCGTGACATGGAGGAGACAGATGGATGTGGAGTGCTGAGGAGGCAATCAATACCTACCCTTCTTGTAGAAACGTATGAGGACGACCCAATAGTTGTTTTCCTTCTAAATTCAGTTGTATTGTATATTCAGTTGAACTTGTACCTTAATAGTTGGGCTTGTATTTAGGCCCCTTTTACTTTCATCACACTTTTACTATGGCGGTTTACTTCACAGTTGCTTCATGTCGTGTTCTTGGACAATGTGTTTGTTCAGGATTAAAGGAAATGCCAACTCATTTTAGGGAATATGCCTTTCGATGCTAGTTGTCAACCCCTGGCCTATGGACAGAGGTCTTGGAGTAGTCACGTCATGGTCCCCGGGGGATGGGTTGTGATAATACCTATTTATATGGTTCAATATTTATACTATCATGATTCTTGGATTCATAGCATGGATTAGGAAAAATCTAGATATATTTTTCTTATTCACAATTATTTTGTAAATAAGTGACAATATATATGAGGGATATGATAATAATATATCAATTGGGTAGTCTGGGTTGACAAAATGTCCTATTATTAAATATTTTAATTATTAAATGATGGATAGTAAGTATGTTTGTGTTACATATGACATGACATAGTCAAATACCACCGGATCCAGTTCTACAAACATGTACTTCACATGTAAAAATTTAAACCAGTTATTAAATCCTTGATATATGAATTTTAATTTCAATATTAAAATATCATTTTCCTTTTTCAATATGATGATAGTTTTAGATTTAGATATTTTACTATATATACGAAACAATATAAAATAAAAAAACACATTTTATTATAAAGTGGAAAAATTTACAAAAAATTTGAAACTAAACAATTAAAAATGATCCTTAAAATAAAATTTAAATTCATTCACACTTGATATCCTTTTAGACATGTCTTGTATATAACATTTCATAATTATAAAGGGAAATGGAAAAAATAATGGGTAATATCATATTATCACTTTGGGAACACATAAAACATAATAAATATTGTTATATGGATTGAATAAATAGTATGCATGGAATACATATTCAAGATGAATCCATGATCAACATGAAAATGAGAGCATGCTATATCCATATTGATAAATCAAAACATGTATATCAATAATACAATTATCAATCTTGTTTGATGAATAATTTTGGACATTTTTAATATTCTATTTGGGCCTATTTCTATAAATTAAATTATTAATATTAAAAATTTCAAGAGGTGTTCCATAATTGGTATGGTACACACTGAATTCTGAAACTTGTTTAGTCTCATGAGATCTATCAATACATTTAGTGGATTTTTATTTTCGACTAAAACCTAACCAAATTATGTCCAATCTGTTCACAATAATAGTCATAAATATCTTTTATACCATTCATCGAGGAACATCCAACTGAAGAAAACATAGTTATCCATATAATAAATAATATGGAATTTCAATGCATGATCAACAAACATTTGTTGTCTAGGATAATAGATAATGAAAATACATTGAACCATTTCAATAAAACAGATAACACGATTATAAAACCTATAAATTTAGAAGTTGGATTATTAAGCAATGAATATTCAAATTTCCAACAATCATCTATAAATGAATAACAACAACTAGAATGGAAATACATTTCAATATGTCAGTTAAGTGGATAACACGACTATAACCCATCCCATTGATGACAGTCTTGGTTAATAATGATATAATAAATATTAAAATCATCATTTCTATATCATAGGAATAATATATAATTGTAAAACATTTCACTTGGTTAATATATTAGCTTTCCTTCTATGATAACATCATATAACTTTAATTATAAAAAATGAAATGTTTAATATGCATAGATAAATGAGTGTATGTATATATCAATACATAAAAAAATATCAGAATCCATCATTGGGAATGAAGTGTTTGGTTTCAAAATAACTTTTCCCTTGTGTAAAAAGCTAAAACGAAAAGTATATATAGATGAAATACATCAATGAAAAATAATTATTCGATGATAACACCAAATAAGGTATTATGAAATGGATTTTTTTAGAATAAAAATTCTTTTCCTCCAAATGATATCATATATATATATATATAGTATAGGATAAATCATTAAATATAAACTTGATTAGGTACAAATATTTTAATGTGGAATGGGTAATAGACATGAATAAATTATGATATTTTAGAAAACAGATTTAACATTTATGTAAAATAAGATGTTATAGGTAACTTACAAAAGAATTCTTCAAATTGTTAACAAATTAGTCATTGAGGAATATTAATTTAAAAATAACATCTAATAATGGATGAATGAAAATTGAAGAATATTTTATATTGGAAATGTGGATCTGAAAAATTGATTATGAATGAGACATTTTTATAACATGAAAACACCTTTTTTGAAAGCCCACATTTTAAAAATCGTAATAAAGACTTATTTGTATTAAAACAAAATATTACCAATTTTGATTAAAAATATTATAAAATATTTTTTTGTGAGGTCCCATTTATTTTCGAACAATGTTTATGATAAATAATTATTACCCATAGATGTGGATTTTAGTTACCAAAACACCTTACTACTAGGGAAATAACGATACCAAAAGCCACTTAAATGTGAAAATGTGTTCATTTACATAAAACTCATGGAATAATATGTGAAATATAGAATAATAACCATGGGAAGTAAATAAAAAATAAAAATTAATTACGGTTCTTATCATGTAAAATGTATCAAACAAACATATTTAAGACCAATAATTTTTCTTATTGCGCTGAAAAATTTTCAAAACCCCTTGATAGAGAGGGATTACAATTGAACATAAAATAACATGATTGATTGGTAATTCATGATATTAAATCTCACATAGACATAATATATAGAAAATAAAATAATTTATCTGCATAATATCAAACATTTCACAATGAGAGAAAATTGAGTTCAAAACCATTACCTAGTTTCTTTTCATAGACGATCACAATATAACATCATATCTAACAAACACAACTAACATATTATCTTAATTAAAATAATAATCACATATATTTCCCTTTTATAATTACTAATATAATGTTTTTTCCATTAGTATGTTTATTAGTAATAGTGTTTTATAACCATCATGAGTTGATAATGTTTACTATTTTTGGAATGTTTAATAATTTTTATATCATTTCCCATCATTTTCATAAGTTATTTATTCATAAAAAATTTATTATATATTCATATATAATATATATTGATCTAAAATTATGTTATTAAATTCCAAATGTGTATGAATCTAAGTAATGTTAATAATATAATTCCTTCATTATAAAAAATCATTAATGATATTTTATATAAATATATTCATTAAAATAATATTATGTAATGATTCATTCAAAATAGAATTTTTTGTTAATAATATTAATTTTTAATAATTTTTTATTAAAAATTATAAATTATAAATTTTTTATATGAATATTTTAAAATTATCCTCATTTATTAAATAATCAAATCTGTGTGAGATTATGGTATAAATTTCAGATTTTCTGAAAAGATTTAGTTTTCGATGAATAGTAAGAAAATATATATTTCATTTTTATAGTTTCATTTGGTTATTTTTTGTGTATATTAAATGAAAAATTATATATTAATGTTCCATAAGTATAGTAAAATTATAAATAATACCATTAATATTATATGAGTCTTCATTATAATTTTTTTTTATAAAATATTTTTGTCCCAAAAATCATTATTTTCCAAAAAATAATTCCATTTTTTAATCTTAATTACATATATTATAATTATTGAAATTTTTTTTGAAAAAAAAATCATATTTTAAATTAGGAGGTAATTTTTATATATATGTATCTTAATGTCATTATTAGTACGGACAATATTAAAAGAAATTTCACCTTAGTAATGGTATATCGTGTAAACAAGGTTTGAAATAATTTGCTCTATCCTAAAAAACTCCTTAACAATTATTTATTTTTTGTAATAAGTTTATTTTGATCATGAACATTAATTATTTGAAAATGTGGTAATTTATTACCACTTTCCTTTGGTAATGATGTTAATATAATTTTAAATAAATAACAACAATGCAAAAATCTTTTAATTTTTTTAAATTTGATTCACAGAAATATAACATGGTAATCATTAATTAATATTTATTATTTGGAAGATAAATTTCTATTTTATTTATTGTATTTTTTTAAAAATTATATGTGATTTAATTATTACCTTTAATTTTTACCCAACACTGACACATTTCTTATACCATAATTTTAATAATCATCTAAATAATTTTAAATACATGAAAACTAACATTTTTTATAGGTTTGCATTGTACTATGAGTTTTATATGTTAGTATTATATATATGGTAAATTTGAATGGTTTATATTCAACATAAATAAACATCTTGTCTTCACTAAAGTAAAAATAAGTGAATACTTCCAAAAATGAGGTTGCTGATATTTTATAATAAACAATGTTTTATTAAATGATTTAAAATTCATAATTATATTATATACAAAATATTTAATATGATATTATTTATAATACAATCCAGGTTCATTTTATGGGTCATATGGCCTCTTATAGTACCTACATGACTCACATATGTATAAAAACATTGACATCGTGATAATCATTAAAGGGTTAATGATGTGACTAAATAAAGTGTTAAGGTTGATAAAATCACCAAAACATGTCAAATTTTTATTTAATAACATTATTTACTCAAATAATCATACAATATTATAAAAATGATTTTTTTTCATTTTTATGATGGATGTTAATTTATATTAATATTTTACTTTATTTAATTCAAAGAGTGACCCTCCCTTCACTTATAAAATGAAACATCCAATCCTCTCTTATTTAATAGATTGTAAAAAATAAATTGTTGAATACTTTAAAAATATCTATCCATATTCACTCACATGTCTTATAGGTTTTGGTATCACTGAAATACCTATCATAAGAGGCTTATGTTTTATGCCGATGATGTTATCTGAAGATAAGTTTGAAATCCTAACCAACCTATGTCATGTTTATTAATTCTACCACCACCATAAAATATTCATGAACAGTGATGAAATAATAATATAATATTCTTTAATACAGTGAAATATAATTATTGTTTTGTTATGGATCCCTTTATAAATATTCTCCCTCTTAGGAGAAATGAGAACATTTCATTTCCATATGTGTAAATATCCACCTTCACATAGTGGTGTGTTTCATTTTTCATCATCCCTATTGAAGGATATTTATAGTGATTAATATAATGTATATATTTGACATTATATAAATTATTAACATTCAAAAAATAAAATATATTAATATTTTTCTTACACTTACATCTAGAGTAAAATGCTAACATTGTCCAAGAATACGTGTGGAATTCCACCTCCATGAAGTGATGTGAATCATTCCTCCTACATGAAATTCATTCATAGTAATAAACAAATTATGGTACAAATATGATTAATATTTCATTATTTGGATTTTATATATAATGGAACAACTTAGAATTTGACCATTGTCATTCTACCAAAGCTGCTTTGCGATTTTGATCCAAATTTCCACAAAATATTTTAAGTAAACATAACTACTTATGTATCAAAATAAATCCAAGTAATAATTTAAATAAAGTGGACAATAATAATGACTTAAATATAAAAATGTTCTTAAAAAATTAATCAATTAAAATAATATTATTAATCAATAATATTAATATCATGCATGGTGATCTCTACTCGATTAAAGGAAATCATTAACAGAAAACATAATTTTAATTTTTTCAGCTAATAATTTTCTAAATATTTTCATTCAATGTCAATATTCATAAGCTTTTTAATTGTATTACATCTATTTATATAATTTAAATATAGATATTATTTTATAACTATTTTAATATTAATTCAAAATAAATAAATTGAAATTTTTTTATACCACATATATAGAATTTAAAAATAAAATGAAAAAAGGAATGTTCTATTTATATGTATATGACATGAATAGTATTTCTCTTTACCACAACTTTATTTTATCAATTTATTATTTTATTTGAATCCACATTTTTTAATGAAATTACATTCTTACAATTTATAATTAATTTTAGTTTATAATATCATTCTTTAAAATTAATGGGTATTTCCATATACGAAAGAAGTATTCAAATGGGATCAAAAGAGTTTTTAATGATATTGTGTTGAAAAAGTGAAATCAAAATTTTTTATATGATTTTTAATATTTTATTTATATAGGATTAATGTTGATACAAATATATTTTATATAATCACTTATCTAGATATAACATTTATGATGGGTGATTCTAATATAGATCTCCAAGGAATTTAGATAATTTTGTTATCTTCTGAGGCATGAAAGAGGGAGTTAATCAGGAGGTTTTATCAAATGTATTAACCTAGGATTTATAAATTTGGGACAAATTTGATTAATAGAGTTTTTTATATTTCAAATAATGGATTTATAGCTCAAATATGATTCTTATAAATGTAAACATTTTATTGGTTTCATGTTTTTCAATGGACTCAGTAGTTTTTTAATTTTATATCCATTTACGAGGTATTTGTGTCCATAAAATAATTTTAAATGTTTTTTTTATATCAATTGAAAATTAATAATAATAGTGATTAAGTGAAGAAAAGATTCATAATATTTTTTCGTGAAATGAAGAAATGATTCATTTTAAAAGTATTATATTACTGAAAAAATTCTACAGTGTAAAGTTTTTTTAAATATATTTGTATGTTATGTAAGAGTTGTTGAATAATTAAATAAAACCATTAACAATAAATTTCATATAATTATAATAATTTGATTAATTAGATAAAAAATAAATATTATGTAATTTTTTAGGTAATAATCATTTAAATATGTTTTTCAGTTACCTTATTAGAAATCCACATTGATAACGAATTCTTTTGGTATTTTTTTGCCCGTAGAGGATTTATTAATAATAAATTATATATTATGTATAAATATTAATAAAAATAAAATGAACCTTGGGTTTTTTACCATATATTTATTTCGATATTTATTTTCTCATAGTCAACCATAATAGGATTTTAAAGGAGAGCTCATCAAGGTGGTTAATCTATCAAAAACATATACAAAATTTATCTCGATTAGTGAATATATTGATGTTGGTTTATAATTTGAAAAACTAACTCTACGAAATGATTATAAATCTATCATTTTGATTTATTTATCATTATTTAGCATATATTAATATTTTTAGATAAATAATGAAAAACTAGAAGAAAAATGAGAAAATGATTCGACCTCAAAGATGTAGCCTGCAAAAACAATCAGTTGATATTCCAATTATTTTCAATATGGATGATAATGTGTATATATGATTTGTATCATTAATATAAAAATATATAAATATAATAAGATACTAAATTCATCATATCATCTTTTTGATAATATATTTTTGATGTTTAAGATTAATAGTATAATAATGTGGTGGATAATAATTATGTCGTGGAGTTGAATTTTCTTTAAAATTGTATGTATATTTTGTAGGGTTAGGATAAATATAAGTGCATGGAGATTTTTTAGTTGTATAGGGTTTTTTGGAGAGTAATATGAAAATTTTTCAAGGATTAATTCTTATATTTATGGTATCTTTGAATAGTAGATGTGGGTGATTTTATAAGTGATGTTAAGGGCACTTTGGGAAATACCTTCAATTTTTTTAATTATAAAATTCCCATTTCATGGTAATAAGTGTTAGGAATTTGTAAAATTATAATGAAAATAAGTGATGGTAGAGATAATATCAACTATTTAAATTATGTAAATTTTGTTTTTGTATCAGAAATTAACAACTAGGTTATGAAAATTTTAATCGTTTAATTCTTACCGTGATAATTAATTTTCAAAAAAAGAAAATAATTTTTGATAAAATAAATATAATTATCCAAATAAAATAATTTGAATATTTTTTTTAAAAAAGAATCTGAAAACCAATTTATGAATTTCAAAATTTAAATTTATGAATATTTAATAGTATAATAAAAACAATAAAAAGTCGAATTTTTTTTATAAAAAATAAGATTATTAAGATTTTAAATTTATATATGATAAATTTACTTAGTTAAAAATATATATCCATAAATTGATTTTATATAAACTACATTAAAGTAATGATGCCTCCATGTAAATTCAAAATTCAACATCACCTAAAAATTAATTGATTTAATGAGGAGACCAATAATATTTTTAATAAAAATGCAACATTTGACATTGTCTCTAAAAATGATTGGATGAAATTTTTTATTTATAAGGAATATTAAAAAATGAGTAATTTTGTTAATTAATTACATATTTTTTTTACATTAATTGTAACATCCCAGGAAATTAAAGAAGAAAGAATTTTCATATTTATTAATATTTACGAATTAAATATTAATTTTAATTAAAAGAGGTTTCTACGTTCGATAGCGTACTCGATACGAAACGATGAGTTTCATTGAAAACTTACGTTGTACACAAGTAATAAAATAATTTTATTTTAAATCTTAGTTAACAAGTAGCCTTTGTACTAGCGGTAATGGATTGAAATAACTAAAATATGATTATATATGTTTTTAAATGTTTTCATATTTACCCAATAAAAGATAAAGGATTAAAATACGGAAAGAGTCCAATTTTAGGCATTAATACCCTAATTTTCACTAAGGCTTCACTTATCACCTTTTGATGGGGAACCGTCATTAAATATAGTTTTGATCAATCTTATAAATTCTATTGGACCTAAAATAACTATTCTTTAGAATCGGGACATCAAAATTTACCTTGTGTAAATTTTTGGTACCTTTCTGATAAAGTTCAATTTTTTAATGAATAGTGTAAAATGTTGTATTTTAATTCAAAACCTCTTTTTAATCTAGTTTATTTATATGATTAGATTTTCTTTTGAATTGGTTCTAAAGTGAAATTAGAAAATATTTTTACCATTAAATCCAATAGTGGTCATTGGAATTAATTTCACTTTGAAATCGGACTTAAACTAGTGTCAATCTTTTGATACTTATTATTTCATAAAAACACGCTATTTGCTCTGATAGCGGGAATTAATTATTAAATTAATTAATGTGACTTATATATTTTTAATTTTGTAAAATAGACTTCATTTTTGAATTCATAATATCAAATATAGCTTAGGGTGAATTTTTGGTAATTTTCTGAAAAACTTCAATTTTTGATGAATATTGAAACCACTAAGTGGTACTTATTAAAACCGATTTTTCCGTTTAAATGAAATTTTTCCATCATTGTGTTTTGATTTTCAAGAATCCGACATACATGGTTGTAATTAAGAAGTAAAATGTGGTTTAATGATATTAAAATAATTTTTTGGTGAATAGTAACTTATTATGTTTTTAATCGCGATTAGTTGTAATTAGTGTAGTTTAAGGTAAAAATAATATTTTAATAATAGGAGATGACCTAGACACATGTCCTACCCTCATTGGATGTGTCATGGCCGACCAAGACAAGCCATGGGTCAACTTGGGGACCCCATGGAGCCACTTTGGTTGGAAAATGACACAAATACCTTTTATTTAATGTCAATGTAAAAAATGGCACAAACATGATATGTTTTACTAAAACAATTTTTAAATGAGGTTATACAAGTCAGATTTTTTTATTATAAATAGTAATTGGAAATCTAAAAAGATTTCCTACATCATAGTATTTTTTTATAATTTTTAGACATTATATAAATTAAATTATTTATGACATAATAATGATGCAGCGATGACATCATTATTTGACGATTTAAATAAAATGGAATGATAATGTAAAATAAATGAACTAAACATGTCCAAAACTTATTGGATGGGTGGATTTATAACCCTTATCACCATATCCACGAATTATATCAATGTGGGACCTTTTAAAACCGAAACATATTTTCAAATAAAGTAATATTTCTTTACTTTCCAAAAGTGCCTCTCCTCTCCTCTAATAAAAGGCCCCCACCTCTACCACCTTACACACACTCTTAAAGCCTTTAGCTCGGCCAACCCCTGCCCATTTACTCTCTCCACATCCCTCTCCTCATCCTAGAGGATTCCCTTTGGGCATAATCCTTTCAAAGGAAGCCTTTAGGCTCAAATCAAAAGAAGTTACACTTTTAAAGGTAATTCATTCTCTCTTGTTCATTTGTTTTATTTTGCTTCTCCAACCCCCTAAACTCTTTTTATTTACTTCTTTTGTAACAAAACCAGTATCTTCAATATACTAGGATGTTGTTATAATATTTATTCGATCTACACTCTCACACAACTACATCAAATGGTTAAACAACATACGGTTTCTGTGGATGGCGAAATTCTGCCTCCCGAAACGATGATTGTTCAATACTCATTTAACACCTTCAAAGGTGGCCATTATGATGTCACTATTTTTATATATGATATATAATATGTTTATTCTTTCCTTTATCTTCTGTATTTTTCATTTATGGCATACCATTATTGTTTCCATTATGGGTAAACACGATATCTTCATTTTAGGTAGTGCGGACTACCGCCCCCTAAAAGTGATTTGATTCGTTAATACCATATGTGGGATGTGTAAAGGATAAAGTTAATGATATTATATATGTTATTATACTGGAATTATAATATACTCTTATATCATTATGATTCCATTCTATAAAATACGAAATAGAAATGAAAGTAGTGTTCATGCGTACGTACGGATTACCGTCTCCATGAACGGTGCATTTCATTTCTTACCTCTAAATGATTATGTAATATTATAAATACATGTCTATGCTGGATATATATGATATATATGATATCCAAATAAGGAATGTCATTCTGGATATAATGAACCTTTGACCACATGAACATGTAATTGTAAGAAGTCCACTTTCGACTTAAGAACCAAATATTGACAAAACAAACATTATTAACTTAAATGGTTACATAATGTTTATAACATGGAAATAAGTGATATAAAAGGAATAATGAACTTTAAAAAGGTTCTTAATCGAGTATAAATTAACTCAAGTTTAATATTCAGGACATTAATGAACGACCGAGTCAAGTCGGACCCGAGGTAAGGGAACATCTTAACCCAACTTCCATTCATTGGGTTAATCTCATACTTTCAAATTATGTTATGATATTATTATTTACTATATTGTATTTGTACTTTCATTCTATGTACTTATATTGAATACACATAATAGATCTGTTTTACTTAAAAAAATCATCTTGGTAAGGAACTTCGTCTCAATCTCCTTTCATTGAGGCATATTTTGTTTTATACACAACCTTCTTTTATACGGTGTATAAAACCCTTTGACTTTTACTTGTATACAAAAGGAATATTTTTCTACGAAGAGTTTTACTAAATGACAAAAAGGAATGTTTTTTTTAACGTACGCGGTGACAACGACCTTTTCCACCGCCGCGAGTATTATTTGGTCTTTGGCTTCCTCAACAAGCCGTTATGTTTTTAAAATGAAATAAATACCATATATTCTTTTATGTATTTTGGTTTTGAAAATGGTTTTGATAAAGGATTCTATTATGATATATTGTGATTGAAATTTGGAAATTTTATCATTCCTTTATATTGGTTTTATGTTTTATGATTTTATATTGGTACTTGGACATTTGACGGGTGGTTACGTGACAAACCATATGACGGGTGGTGCCGTGAATACTAGGACGGGTGGTTACATTATGACCTCCAATGCATTGGGTATGGAAGTCGGCCGTATGGCTATTCCATTAATTATGTATGGAAATTGGCCGTATGGCTATTCCATTTAAGTGATATGTGTGGAAGTCGACCATATGGTTATTCCACTTAAGTATGTTTATTTCCCAAGTTACCTTTATATATGTTATGTGTTCTTTATATGGGTTTTATGGTAATCCTTTGGTTACAAAAAGGTATGTAATGATACTTTTTTTAGTGAAGAGTTCTTACTACGTCATGAAGGTGAAGGTATTACTTTGATAGAGTATACATGGTTTACTTGATGTTTGAAAAACTAACAGTTTTCATTCTTTGTGTATCCCTTACTGAGCTTTTTATGCTCACCTCAAGTTTTTTTGAAATGTTTTTCACAGGACTTAATGTGGAATAAGGTCAAGGATGGGATCAAGGGAATGTCATGCTATATAAAACATTGAACTAGACATGTTTCTTTTAAGAGTTTTTTTATTATGGAAACTTAGTAGAAGTGACTACTTTGTAATCATTTGAGATGTAATAGTTATGTTCTAATTCTCTAAAACTCTAAACCTGAAACGATCCTCAACGTGAATTATTCATTTAATTCAATATTAAGTAAGGTTTAAGGCCGGGGCCTTATAGTTGGTATCAAAGGTCGGTTTAGATAACATTAGGAGTTAGAATTCTATTAAATTATTATCTAAAAATATTTTTTTTTGAAGTGATATAGCATTTGAAGATTACCATGTTGCTTCACCTAAGATATTTCAGTGTCAAGAATGGTTTTTCATAAAGGAAATAGAGAAGCTTTTCAGGGAAGGCATACATAGTAGAATGACTTTCCGAATCAGCCACCAGAGATAGTCAGAATCAGAACTAAACAATTTGTTGCAGAAATGGCTCAATTGAATCAGGTGATAAATGGTGGTTGTTTCTATTGATGATATTTTGGTGTTTTCTAAAATTAAAGAGGAGCATGAAATACATATAAGGGTTGTTTTGAAAACCATAAAAGAAATGAAACTATATGGATAATTCAGCAAGTGTGAGTTTTGGTTACAAAAAATTTCTTTCCTAGGTCACATTGTTTCAAAAGATGGCATAACTGTTGATACTACTAAAACAAAAGTTGTTAACGAATGGACAAGACCCATAAATGTAACCGAGATTCGTAGTTTTCTTGGTTTGGCAGGATATTACCGAAGGTTTGTTAGAAACTTTTCACGGTTATCTGGTCCAATGACTAAGCTAACACGGAAGGGTGTTATGTTTATCTGGACAAAAGAATGTGATGATTGTTTTCAGGAACTGAAAAGAAGATTGGTGAATGCTCCAGTTTTGGCACTACCTTCCAGGAATGGTGAGTTTGTTATATACATTGATGCTTCATTGAAAGGACTTGGTTGTGTCCTAATGCAGAATGATCCGGAAATTTCTTATGCTTCACGACAATTGAAAACTCATGAGGTAAATTACCCTACACATGATTTGGAATTAGCTGCTGTTGTTTTTTCTTTAAAAATTTGGAGGCATCATTTGTATGGAGTAAAGTGTGAAATATATACCGATCACAAAAGTTTAAAGTATATATTCACTCATAAGGAGTTGAACATGAGACAAAGGAGATGGCTAGAATTAATCAAGGATTATTATTGTACAATTCATTACCATCCGGGAAAAGCAAATAAAGTGGCTGATGCTTTGAGTCGAAAAAGTAATGCTTCATTAGCAATGTTGAATTTGGAACGTGATCATTTGGTTAAGGATTTGATGAACTTTGGCATAGAAGTTTTTGGTACAGGATGTTCTTCTGTTTTGTTTCAGGTATCAGTGAAATCTTCTCTATCAGACAGAATCAAGCAAGCACAGAAGCGAGACAGTGAGTTGAAGAAAAAGGTAGAGCTGGTTCAGAAAGGTAAGTTGCCTGAATTCAACATTGATAATGATTGTGTTTTGTGGTTTGGGAAGAGGTTATGTGTGCCTTGTGATTCACAGTTGAAGAATGAGTTGTTATGTGAGGCTCATAGTTCCCCGTTTTTAGTTCATCCTGGCAGTACTAAGATGTACAAAGATCTACGGAAGTATTACTGGTGGGAAGGAATGAAAAGAGATATTTCTGATTTTACTGTGAAGTGTCTGACTTGTCAGCAGGTTAAAGCAGAGCGGAAGTTACCGAAAGGGATGCTTCAGCCTTTACCAATGCTAGAGTGGAAATGGGAAAACATATCCATGGACTTTTTTGTGGGATTACCGAGGAAATCTCGAGGTAATAATGCAATCTGGGTTATTGTTGATCGCTTGACAAAATTTGCTCATTTCCTTGCTATACGAGATACTTTTTCAATAGATCAACTTTCCCATTTGTATCTTAAAGAGATAGTCAGATTACATGGAGTTCCCCTCTCCATTGTATCTGATCGTGATCCTAGGTTCACATCTAACTTTTGGAAAGGCCTTCAGAAGTCGTTGTGTACTGAATTAAATTTTAGTACAGCTTTTCATCCACAATCAGATGGGTAGTCAGAACGAACAATTCAGACCTTGGAGGATATGCTACGAGTTTGTTCTATGGATTATCAGGGAAGTTGGGACCAACATCTTTCTTTGGTTGAGTTTTCTTATAATAACAGCTTTCATTCCATTATACAGATGGCACCATTTGAGGCATTGTATGGGAAGCGGTGTCGAACTTCAGCATTTTGGGATGAAGTGGGTGAAAGGAAGCTGATGGGACCAGAATTGGTAGAAGAGATGGCAGAAAAAGTTCAGTTGATTCAGAAGCACATGAGAACAGCCTAGAGCAGGCAGAAGAGTTATGCGGATAACCGGAAGAAGGATCTGTCTTTCGAGGTAGGTGATCATGTTTTTCTCAAGGTTTCTCCTTGGAAAAGTGTGATGAGATTTGGTAATAAAGGAAAGCCGAGTCTAAGGTTTATTGGACCATATGAAATTCTGGAGAAAGTTGGATCAGTTGCTTACCGAGTGGCTTTACCTCCGAGTTTATATCAGGTACACAATGTTTTTCATATTTCAATGTTGAGGAAGTATATGCCAGATCCATCTCATGTTTTGAGTCCAGAGGTAGTTCAGCTAGAGGAGAACCTATATTATGAAGAATAACCAGTCCAGATTCTTGACCACAAGGAGCAGGTGTTACGGAATAAGGTGATTCATCAGGTAAAGGTTTTGTGAAAAAAACATTTGATTGAAGAGGCAACGTGGAAATCTGAAAATTCTATTAGGGATAAATACCCACACTTATTTTGATAAGTGAATAAAATTGCGAGGACGCAATTCCCAAAAGGGGGAAGGATGTAACATCCCAGGTAATTAAAGAATAAAGAGTTTTCATATTTATTAATATTTACGAATTAATATTAATTTTAATTAAAATTGGTTTCTACGTTCGATAGCGTACTCGATACGCAACGATGAGTTTCTTTGAAAACTTACGTTGCACACAAGTAATAAAATAATATTATTTTAAATGTTAGTTAACAAGTAGCCAATTTACTGGCGGGAATGGATAGAAATAACTAAAATATGATTATATATGTTTTTAAATGTTTTTAGATTTACCCAATAAAAGATAAAGGCTTAAAATACGGAAAGAGTCCAATTTTAGGCATTAATACCCTAATTTTCACTAAGGGTTCACTTATCACCTTTTGACGGCGAACCTTCATTAAATATAGTTTTGATCAATATTATAAATTCTATTGGTCCTAAAATAACTCTTCTTTAGAATCGGGACATCAAAATTTACCTTGTGTAAATTTTTGGTACCTTTCCGATAAAGTTCATTTTCTTAATGAATAGTGTAAAATGTTGTATTTTAATTCAAAACCACTTTTTAATATAATTTATTTATATGATTAGATTATCTTTTGAATTGGTTGTAAAGTGAAATTAGAAAATATTTTTACCATTAAATCCAATAGTGGTCGTTGGAATTAATTTTACTTCGAAATCGGACTTAAACTAGTGTCAATCTTTTGATACTTATTGTTTCATAAAAACACGCTATTTGCTCTGACAACGGGAATTAACTATTAAATTAATTAATGTGACTTATATATTTTGAATTTTGTAAAATAGACTTCATTTTTTAATTCATAATATCAAATCTAGCTTAGGGTGAATTTTTGGTAATTTTCTGAAAAAACATCAATTTTTTATGAATAGTGAAACCACTATGTGGTACTTATAAAAACTGATTTTTCCGTTTAAATGAAATTTTGCCATCATTGTGTTTTGATTTTCAAAAATTAGACATACATGGTTGTCATTAAGAAGTAAAATGTGGTTCAATGTGATTAAAATAATTTTTTGGTGAATAGTAACTTATTATGTTTTTAATCACGATTAGTGGTAATTAGTGTAGTTTAAGGTAAAAATAATATTTTAATAATATGAGATGACCTAGACACATGTCCTACCCTCATTGGATGTGTCATGGCCGACCAAGACAATCCATGGGTCAACTTGGGGACCCCATGGAGCCACGTTGGTTGGAAAATGACATAAATACCTTTTATTTAATGTTAATGTAAAAAATGGCACAAACATGATATGTTTTACTAAAACAATTTTTAAATGGGGTTATACAAGTTCGATTTTTTGATTATAAATAGTCATTGGAAATTGAAAAATATTTCCTACATCATAGTTTTTTTTTATAATTTTTAGACATTAAATAAATAAAATTATTTATGACATAATAATGATGCAGCGATGACATCATTATTTGACGATTTAAATAAAATTGAAAGATAATCTAAAATATATGAACTACACATGTCCAAAACTTATTGGATGGGTGGATTTCGAACCCTTATCACCTTATCCACAAATTATATCAATGTGGGACCTTTTAAAACCGAAACACATTTTCAAATAAAGTAATATTTCTTTACTTTCCAAATGTGCCTCTCCTCTCCTCTTATAAAAGGCCCCCACCTCTACCACCTTACACACACTCCTCAAGCCTTTGGCTCGGCCAACCCCTGCCCATTTACTCTCTCCACATATCTCTCCTCATCCTAGAAGATTCCATTTGGGAAGAATCCTTTCAAATAATCCTTTAGGCTCAAATCAAAAGGAGTTACACTTTTAATGATAATTCATTCTCTCTTGTTCATTTGTTTTATTTTGCTTCTCCAACCCCGTATACTATTTTTATTTTATTCTTTTGTAACAACACCAGTATCTTCAATATACTAGGATGTTGTTATAAGATTTATTCGAGCTACACTCTCACACAACTACATCAAATGGTTGATGAACAACGGTTTCCGTGGATGGCGAAATTCTGCCTCCCGAAACGATGATTGTTCAATACTCATTTAACACCTTCAAAGGTGGCCATTATGATGTAAATATTTTTATATATGATATATAATATGTTTATTCTTTCCTTAATATTCTGTATTTTTCATTTATGGCATACCATTATTTTTTCCATTATGGGTAAACACGATATCTTCATTTTAGGAAGTGCGGACTACCGCCCCCTGAAAGTGATTTGATTCATTAATACCATATGTGGGATGTGTAAAGGATAAAGTTAATGATATTATATATTTTATTATACTGGAACTATAATATACTATTATATCATTAAGATTCCATTATATAAAAAACGAAATAGAAATGAAAGTAGCGTTCATGCGTACGTACAGCTTACCGTCTCCATGAACGGTGCATTTCATTTCTTACCTCTAAATGATTATGTAATATTATAAATACATGTATATGATGGATATATATGTAATATATGATATCCAAATCAGGAATGTCATTCTGGATATAAAGAACCTTTGACCACACGAACAACATGTAATTGTAAGAAGTCCACTTTCGACTTAAGAACCAAATATTGAAAAAACAAACATTATTAACATAAATGGTTACATAATGTTTATAACTTGGAAATAAGTGATATAAAATTAATAACGAACTTTAAAAAGGTTCTTAATCAAGTATAAATTAACTCAAGTTTATTATTCAGGACGTTAAAGAACGATCGAGTCAAGTCGGACCCGAGGTAAGGGACCTTCTTAACCCAACTTCCATTCTTTGGGTTAATCTCATACTTTCAAATTATGTTATGATATTATTATGTCCTATCTTGTATTTGTACTTTCTTTATGTGTACTTATATTTAATACACATAATAGATCTGTTTTATTTTAAAAAAATGATCTTGGTAATTGAATTCGTCTCAATCTCCTTTCATTGAGGCATATTTTGTTTTATACACAACCTTCTTTTATACGGTGTATAAAACCCTTTGACTTTTACTTTTATACAAAAGGAATCTTTTTCTATGAAGTGTTTTACTAAATTAAAAAAAGGAATGTTTTTTCAACGTACGCGGTGACAACGACCTTTTCTGCCGCCGCGAGTATTATTTGGTCTTTGGGTTCCTCAACAAGACGTTATGTTTTTAAAATGAAATAAATACCATATATTCTTTTATGTATTTTGGTATTGAAAATGGTTTTGATAAAGGATTCTATTATGATATATTGTGATTGAAATGTGGAAATGTTATCATTCCTTTATATTGGTTTTATGTTTTATGATTTTATATTGGTACTTGGACATTTGACGGGTGGTTACGTGATAAACCATAGGACGGGTGGTGGCGTGAATACCAGGACAGGTGGTTACGTTATAACCTCCAATGCATTGGGTATGGAAGTCGGCCGTATTGCTATTCCATTAATTATGTATGGAAATTGGCCGTATGGATATTCTATTTAAGTGATATGTGAGGAAGTCGACCGTATGGTTATTCCACTTAAGTATGTTTATGTCCCAAGTTACCTTTATATATGTTATGTGTTCTTTATATGGGTTTTATGGTAATCCTTTGGTTACAAAAAGGTAAGTAATGATACTTTTTTCAGTGAAGAGTTTTTACTACTTCATGAAGGTGAAGGTATTACTTTGATAGAGTGTACATGGTTTACTTGATGTTTGAAAAACTACCAGTTTTCATTCTTTGTGTATCCCTTACTGAGCTTTTTATGCTCACCCCATGTTTTTTTTGAAATGTTTTTCACAGGACATAATGTGGAATAAGGTCAAGGATGGGATCAAGGGAATGTCATGCTTTATAAAACATGGAACTAGACATGTTTCTTTTCAGAGTTTTTTTTATTATGGAAACTTAGTAGAAGTGACTAATTTGTAATCTTTTGAGATGTAATAGTTATGTTCTAATTCTCTAAAACTCTAAACCTGAAAAGATCCTCAACGTGAATTATTCATTTAATTCAATATTAAGTAAGGTTTAAGGCCGGTGCCTTATATTAATGGTTCTATAATATTTATGGTTATTCTTATAAAGTGATAAAATCATTGAAATTATTATCTTAGAAAATTTAATATGTGCCGAAAAAAATAAAACATTTAATCAAATTATCAAAATTATGAAAATGTAAATTTTGAAATGATGAGTTAAAAATGAATCTTTATTTTAACTAATTATATTTATAATAATTTCAAATATAACTTTTTTTAAAATAGAATATATATATATATCAAATTTCATTAATTAGGACCACATGTTTTGATCATTCAATCACATTAAGTATTTTACCTCAATAGGTAATGATTTGTAATTTATTACTATATTTAATTAATTAATATTTTTTTATGTGATTTTCTTCTTTTTTTTATCGGGTTCTTTGTGGGAAAATTTATTACCAAATACATTAATGTACATTGATTTATTTATAATTTAATGTTGTTATGTTTCCCCCTAGAAATAAATTTCTTGATTGAAATTTTAATAATAAATTTTGATTAATATTCATGGAAAGACTTTTCATTTGGAGAGATATAGTATCTATTGAATATTCATCTTCTTTTTTCATGAGATTTATAATCTACAAACTTGGATAGTGTGAGTAGAGACCCCTCTTGGAGCTTTCTCTTTGTACCTCTACACTTTTCATTCAGTAACCCAACGAAGGTTCTTGATAATATGATATTGATGGGTGATGACACTGCAAAGTAAATATGCATATGGTTTATCACACTTTAATGACACATTTACAACATTCTATTTTTGATTTTTTTCAAGCATTAATGGACACAGAAGCATCGGGACATGCTGAGATGATGGTCTACCTTCTATGTTTATCCTTGATCTTCATTAAGTTTGTTATCATTGTATTTTTCACATTCAATTAATCTTTTCCTAAAGAAATCACTTTACACCATGTTTATGAAATGTACTCTTTTTGTCTTTTAATAAATTCTTATGAATTGTGGGATGGGTTTCCATCGCAAACTTCAATATGTTAAAAAAATAAATATTCTTATTGATTTAGATCCATAAGGAATATCTTTTTCAGTTATGTGTCTTTAATTAATGTTCAAATCCTATAAATTATAGTAATATATATAATAAATGATTATAATTATGTAATTAGATCAAAATAATGAAATATCCTTCCATGATTAATACTATGGTTTCGAACTAAGAATTCATTTATCAAACATAGTGAAAGTTAGTCCATTCATTGATGTGACCTATAAGGGATATAACAGCAAGGGGCTGATCAATGTATTATATCATTGAATTCATCAGTCTATCTTTGATAGTTAAAATTAATCTATCAAAAAATATAATTCCAAGTTAAGGAATTGCATTCATCTTGAAATACTCAGAAATATGATTTCATGGATTATGTGAATGGTATCTAAATCAAGTATATATCTTTATTACAAAGGTATTGATCAATAGAATCAGTTTTAAATATTCACGGTTGATTTCCATGAGTTCATCCATTGAATTACACTCAAACCCAAATATCTATGATTACTATTTTTTATGATGAGTTAGATCGACCTTCTAATGTTGAGGATTCCACAGTTCCACCTTGAATAAGACATGTTCATATTATATGTGAATCATGGATATCATATTTAATTTTCATTCTAAACAAGATGTGATTTATATTGAGAGATATCTATCTAATGCTGAAGAAGTTTTGGTCAGCCAACAACTCCCTGATGAAACTAAGATCAATGTGCCTACTGTTTATTTAATATTTTTATATTAATCCAAACCCATTTCAAAATTTATATCCACATTAATGATCTATATTAGAACCATTAGTGGTTTTCTACTATGAGTTAATCAGGCAAAATTCAGGCCACTGTTGGGTACCAGGATAGATATCATAGTTTCAAGTAGTGATAATAGGAAGCACCCAACTATAGACACTTGATCTCTAGGGAGATTGGTAGTAGATGACGAATCCATTTCTTGGGATAAAAATGGGAATATTTTTTAATCTATTTTATAATTTTCAAGCATTATTTTATGTATTCCAATTAATTTTTATACCATGATTAAATATTTATATGATACTAATTATGAATTTTATAATTTATTATATTTGGATGATTATTTATTCTCACATTTCTTATTCTATTAATGAATTTTATGATTTATCCAACTTTATTACTTTTATTTATAGATAATACTAATAGATAAAAAAAGTTCATATTCTCCAAACAGTACCACCATAAATCATCAATATTATTTGACTGCCCCTGGAATATATAGAGGCATGGTTGTGGCCATGTGGCCAACCGATTTTATTAAATTATATTTTAACAAAGATTTGAATGTCCTTAAATATCATCAATGGTTATAGTAATTTTTATTATATTTTTTGGACTGGTAAATGGTAGAATATTATGTGTTAGAACCTAGTGATGACAAATCCAAGTTTGTGCTGAACAATGTTCTATGGAAAACCCTTGTTATTAGGGATGTGAATTATTATTTCGGATTTTCTCTATTTACTATTTCACTATTTTCAGTTTTGGGTGATATATATTATTTATGCTGATTTACTATATGTAAATTACCCATGAATGGTATGGGATGATTACATTTCCCCTTGTATCATAATAGTCATGTTTGGATTTTCATATCATGAAAAATCCATTCTAGGATTATTTTACTAGTTCTTTTATATCATATGTTCCATTATTTCTATACATATATTTTTTTATAATGTTTTTTTTGCAGAAATGGTATATAAAAATTGGTCACATAATGTTTTTTTGTCATTAAATATGGTGTTTTCTTACATTGATTGGTGGGGGGACCATATGTAACCAATTATAATATTTTTAAGACAAGGAAATTAAATTAAATTGACTGAAACATTTGATGGTTTAAATTAAATGTATTACAATTACAATTTATAATTATATATCATTTATAAAATCGGAAATGAAGATCCATATAATTTAATCATCATAAGTTCACTTATCACATATGGTGGTCAAGTATAATGGTAAGATGCATTCAAATTGAATGGAACATATAAATTATAATGTTTCTTTCTTTATAACTTTCGAATAATGGTAAATAATATATAATCCATATTAATAAATAGATAAATTATTAATCATGAACGAATTATTTGTCAATAAATTTGGATTCAATTTATGACATAAAGATTTATTCCTAAAAAAATTCATTTGACACTATAAGTAATAGAACATATAAAAATGATTGTCGGGATCTTACCAATACACTTGCCATAGTGGTGGGTGGTTGGATTAGTGTTTTTCTAAAATAGTGTAGAATTATACTTGTTGAATTAATTGACTATATAATATTTCCATAAGTTATATTTGAGCCATGTTCTTGGTGTTGATGATAGATTCCACCATGATATCCTTAAGTAGAGTGCTAGGAAGGCCGAGAAAACCATGACCTTGAGGGTGTGGGACATGAACCATTTTGAGTGAAACCTATAGACCCTCCTATGGAATGACATAAAATATAATGATTGCGTACACACACTTGCATTGGGGAGGGATTTATATATCTCGTTTTTTCTATGGTGGTAACTCCATGAAATGAATGGTTTATGTCAGAATAGATGAGGATCTTAAAATATAATTACTCACATAATTTTACAGGGTTTTCTGGTACCTATAATTCATTATAGTGGATTTAGTCTATTATATTAAATCATATAGATCAGCTATAGGGAATGGTCAAGAGGGACATCAATACCACATTTTATTATTAATATTTTCATGAAATGAATAGGGATGAGTAAGAATGTGTGTTTATTCATATAGATTACAGTACTATGACTTTCTTGTGTTATTTTGGTCAGTTAATAATACTCTAGTTATTTACAATGACTCTTATTGTTGACTATATTTCCTTAGAAATATGCATTAAGGATGGAACAAGTATTTCATCCCCTCATATAAGTACATATTTTGATTATCAATCATTTCATAAATGGTAAATCATACCCTTAATAAAAATATTAATCTAAGGGAATATGTAGACATGTGGCATACTAGTTTAGAATTTAGGTTGTGGAGTTCTTCATATAGGGCCCAAATGTGGCGCCTTGGGAATCTCATGCAAGTAGTGGAAATAAGATTAGTCACACCGGTAGTTATATCATGTTACATAAATTCAGGAGGTAAGGTCACAAAAACAATCGGTGTGAAAAATCCCAATTAAGTTCATAGAATGTGGCTAAATGGACTATATTCATAGGTTTTGTCAAACCATTCCACTAGTCCCTAGTTGAAATTGATATAAACCAAATCTAAAATTTAGAGCTAGATTAGGGTATTCTCAACTTGATGACAACTGTAATACTACAAACCATATGTGAAATAGAGGAGGAAGAGGTTGAGGAATCTAGGGAATTGATGTGCATCATCTGCATAGTAGACTTTTAGGGAGATCCGATCATAACTCAATGTTTGTGGATTTGGATATTTTCATATAATGTATCTTACGACTAAGAAGAATATTTTTAGGCAATATATAGTAAAATTAATGATATTAGTTCCCTAAAAATTATAATATAACTTTTTTCATATTCCCATTCACATTAAAAAATTACTATGGTTGTAGTGGTGATTCAACAACACGGAATTGTGTACTTTTATGATGCATGACTCCTGATACTGTAATTAGAGTATGATAAAAGTGAATTATTTAATTCAATTAGTTTCCCTAAACGATCATCATCTCCCATTTCTTATGGATGATTTTTATCTTTGAGATGATAGGCTTTGACATAAATAATGATATTGGACGATTAGTGAATCATCGAGACAATATAAATGGTTATCATCGAAAAGTGTCTTTTATATCCCATAAGGATGAAAAATATTTTCATAAGGGATGAGGGAAATCCTAGGAAATTTGAATAGGCCATGAGAGTATGGGGGGGTTGAAATTCTACCATGACTTCCAGTCTATTAAATGATGACTGATGACTATAATAAAAACTATTTTCTCAGATGGTGGAGAAACATAGATATTTCTTCCATAAAACTTTTTCAGGGATTCTACCTAATAAAGATGTATAGTTCACTATAGATCTTTTTCAGGGACTAGAGCTATTATAAATTCTTCTATATATTATTGAACCAAATAATATTTAGGAACACAATATAGGGTTATGGGACCTCAAAAGGGTATATATGACCCAATATTTCTCTATGGGGTTCACATGTGCTTGGTTACATGATGGTTTATGGTTTACTATGGCTATGTGTGGATTACTAGTGGTTGAATAAGAAAAAGATTTAGAACCAGTACCCACATCCTTATATACACTATCTTTTAAATTAACTTCAAGGTGTTTGGGTGTTATCAAATATTAATTATAGGATTTAATTTTTAATAATGAAGCTATAGACTTTTTGAGTGGCCGGATAGACTGTTTCTTTCAACGAATACACCCACCACTTTTATAGATTAGATGAATCAAGTTTTTCATCCATATCTTGATACTTTATTATAGTTTATATGGATGATATATTGGGGTACTCCCGGACTCATCATGATCATGCTAAACACTTTGACATCATATTCATTATACTAAACAAAATAAGGATATATTCCATAAAAAATAAATTAAACTATTGGTATTATAAATTTAACTTCATAGGTTACATTATCTCAATAGCATTAGTGTATTTAGATCTAGAGAACGTGATTGCTATTTTTTTTCCATGGAGGATCCAATAAATGAAATTGAAATATTTTTTTATAAGGGATCGAAAGATTATATTATAATTTTATACAAACAATTACATAAATTCAAGCCATTGATATAGGTTGTATCAATAATGGTGTCATTATATTTTTTCTGAATCCTTTAATGAATCATTCATGAGTTAAAAGGAATGTTGGCCTTAACACAGATCTAGATTTAATCTGATCTTGGAAGAGTCTATTATTTTTTTTATTCATTATAAATTTGGATAGGAGCCTTTTCAAAATCTTTGTGAATTATTTTTGTAATAAATTACTTTCTATTTGAAACTGCACATGAATAATTAACCATTTCAAATTCTTATGATAGAAATTTGAGTTCATTCCATACATTCATTATGTCATTATATAATGGGTTACAGGTTGGGGTTATAAACGATGTATAAAATAATCAAATTATTATTATTTTTCTGTGATAATTTCCTCCAATTGTGAAGATTAAAAAATTTTCTTTATTATTTTTATTTTAATCTCCCATAAAACCAATGAAATTCAAATATAATTTCACATGATCTAAACTATAAGAATAAATCTAAAATTTTCCTAGAATCATATTTTCAAAATTAATTGATGGATCTTCTTGTTGAAAATAATCTATATTCATAGAAGTTTAATGAGTAGCATTTTCTCACATACTTTTAATTCAACTCATCACATCTAGATCGAGTAAATAAAAGATATGATTCATTTATGAATGTATTATTATAGTGGGAAATCATTTCCTTTTAGGACTCACCCCCTTGATGGACTATTTAAATGGATGAGATCATGAATATTCATGGGTATTTCTGGTTTCTAAATAATATGTGATCATATTTGATTTGGTAATCTCAATATTTCAAATGGGTAGTTCATGTTGTACATAGTAATAGTTATTCTGATATGTTCGAAATTTATTGGGGATTTAGTTTGAAAACATAAATTGAAGAGTATGTTACTCGGTGTTCCTCTTATCTGAAGGAGAATTCAGAACCCGAGTTTCCTATTAAATATATATAGGAATTACCCATACAAGAGTATAAATGGATAATTTCCTCATATATTTTTTAAATGGGTTACCATAACCACCTAGAAGATGTGAATACATATGTAAAATCACAGACATACTGACAATGGTTTCCCAATTCTGACACACCTAGGAGTGCTTCATATAGGATGAACAAGGGAGAATATAGGTTTGACAGATCATACACATTAATCGTGTCCCACAAATCATTTTCATAGACTCATATTCTTATTTCAATTATTGTTTCTAGAAGGGGTTCTATATTGGACTTGATTCATAATCAATATTGAGTATAAAATACCACCCATATATCAATGGTCTATCCAAACACACTATAAAGTTGTTTGAGAAAAATATTTTAGAATGTTTCTATTATTATAGAGGAATATGGTATGATTGAAGCACCCCTGAACACCCTATGAGGGGAGGGTGAATCAAGGTGTGAACATTTTATTTTTAACTAATGGATCTTGTTCCCATATTAGTAGAAACTTTTCAAACCTGTCAGATGAGAAAATATATAAAACAAACAATCACATGAAAAGAAAAGACATAATAATTTAACATGGTTCACCATTATGGGATACATAAAAGGATAATATGCATATATGTTTTCTTTCATACCAAAATCAATTAATATTTACTAGTTTTTGAGTAATAAGGTTTGTTACATTCACTCTTTTCCATGGACACTACCATTACCAGGTTTTAGGGATAGCACATTGCATTCCTCAGATCACTTCCATTGAATCACCCTTGCTCACTGCTTTGGGAAGTATCTGATTTTAGTTTTCTGACTTGAAGGTCTTTTCAATGGATTGGATTTAAATCATTAATACAAAACTATATATAGATTCTCTATTGAATTACTTTTTTCCATTATAGATGAAATCTATTTTTCAACGTATAGATCGTTCCTAATCTTTTCCTATGTGAACTGGCCTTCTTCCTCTGCATACTATAGTGATCTGCATACCACCTCTATATACCACCATAGAAAACCACGATCATGTAACACCTTCAGAGAGTTTTTTCATGTATTTCCTTCATTTCGTCTCTCATATATTACTTTTTCCCCAAGGACAGGCTTTCGCGTACCACCTTCATTTGGGAAATCCTTACTCCACATACTGCCTCACATTCTCTATATATTATAAGAGCACTGCATACCGACATCTTCTTCCACTTACATACTATGTTCCACAAACCGCCTCCTTCACCAGATTGATTCTTCTGTGAACTGGTCCTCTTCCTCTATGTACATCGTTCCGGGAATTATTCTGGACAACACCGAATTCTTTTAATATTTTTAATAAATGTCATTATTTTGTTATCTTCCCTCAAACAACTTCTCAATTTCACCGAATTCCCCATAGAATTTTATTCATCAATCTCAAATTTATGAAGGGATTAGTTATCATTATATTGGAAAATAGATCTATATAATCCAGTAAACCTAGTTTTACCAAATCATTGATACAGAACCCCCTTCACCTTGTACCTTACATATCTCATGAACCATATCATATAAGAATATTGTACACCATAATTATCCATATGTAGCGACTCAAATCACCACATCTTTTTCGCAAATGACACCCATCATATCTTCTCTAAACTCTGCCTTGATTTACTAAATGACACACCATCCTGAGAACTATAATCCTTGATGTGAACCCAAAACCTTCACCATAGACCATTTTCGTCTAGTCCACATAGCACCCTTATTTATCATTTTACTGTTCCCTCCATATGGTATGTGGTTTATCACCCATGCATTGTGATTCACATCATTTTTTATTTCATTATCCAGTCTACTTTTTATTCAAACAGATTCAGAAATCCTTCCATTTCAAAAAAATGAACTCCAAATTTTGAGGCCCAAAATTTTGGAAAACACTGAGAAACTACCCCACCATAAATAATAATTTCAACTTCAATTGTTAGATCACATTCCTTGGAAACTCCTTGACCAACCCAATGTGGATTTACAAAAAACAGAAACCATAATCCCTATCTAGAAAATAATTGCCTAAGTTACAAAAATGATAACATATATATTAATATTTTTTATTTTAATAATAGTTTCTATGTTATTAAAATGATTTCTCATTATGAGGAACTCTCTCGTAAGATATACCATTAACCTATGTATTTTACAGGGGTTGGGTTGGAAACACCTTCAGTACCGCATATCATTCAAGAGATATATAATTAGGTAATGTTAATTAAGAAACATATGGATATGGAATAGTATACCTATATGTCACATGTCAATTATTATCACCATCCATTAATTTTTTATTTTGACGATTAGGTCTTGTTGTGTTTATCCCTAAGATTGGGTCATTGAAATATTTCTAAGGTATGATAGAGTATAGATTTAATTGATATTCTAATATCATATATACAGTATAGACATAATCCCATCAAATAGATATTCTCCAATTGTATCTAGTAATTCGTGGAGTATTCCATGATTTATAGATTCAATATGGGTAAACCACCCCATATCATGATTTTTATCATAAGGAAGTCAAGTTAGAAATAGATTTTTCTTTGGAGGATTACATATTTTGTATCATTGATCCTAGCATGAAGGATATCTAATGATGAAATTTCCATTGGTATGGATACTATTGGAGATCATATTTGTGCTGGATTGGACCTTAGAGTGAGAGGATGATAATTGCGCTTAATGGAAGAAATTATTTATATATGCTTCTCAGAGACCCTTGAAAGGGAAACTAATGGACACTTTTTTTATACTGAGGGAAAATTGTATGTTCACATTTTTTTAAAAACGAAAAAATACATTTAATATAATTATCGAACAATATTTTTACATAAATAGAGTTTCGTAAAACAATTAATGGATGTATTGGGATGATTCTATCTTGGTTCAGGGCCAAGAGTCATTCATTAAAAAATAAAGGATAATTGGAATGCTAAATCCATAGTTAGTGATGACCATGATCCTCAACAATGTGTCAATATAATGGAGGATCATAGTTAGCCAAACCATGAATCTTGGGATTCATGAAAACTAAAAATCAACATTAAAATGTAGAGGAATATTGCATGGTCTATGGATGATTTGTCTGTCATTTTTCTTAAACTGGGAATGGGTGGGTGTAGCCTGAATGATGGTGAAAATTTTCTATTTATTTGTTGGACAGCTATGTTACCAAACAATTATCCCCTTTATATAGGTGGAAATAATGATTTTTACCTCACGCCTCTACAATTATTTTATACTTTTTTATCCCTAATAGAATAAAACTCTATAAACACAACAGATTTCATACACTCATCATTGTAATTGAGGGATATATTTAGCATGAGATTCTATTCAACCATCAATCACCTTGTTGGACCGCAATTTATAAGTATAAGATTCCTATAATTTTATTTTTTTAGTTTCCCTCACTACCGTTGTAGTGATCATCATGTGACATATTATACCCAATTTTAGGGTGTTTCTATGGTTTTTCATTTTATATTTATCCATACCATATCATATATTGATACTAGATGATAAATGTACAATTTCAACGAGTTATTTGTTTTAATAATATTACCTAAAAGAAAATTCATTTTTAATTTTTCACTATTGTACCATAATCCAAACCTTCCATGAGTTTCCCAAAATCAAATTAAAATCTTACATTAATATCGAACTACATATAGTTTTATATTGATAGCCTCGTCATTAAACAACCATCATGGTGTGTTAAAATAGTCTTTAGCAACCACCATTTATACCATATGGCTAAATCACCCATTGGGTGTGTTGATCATGACACTATCGTGTAGAATCCCCAATTGAATAAAATTAAATTTTTAATGGAAATCAAATAAAAAAATTCGCATCTCCCTTTTGTGTGGAACAAATAATGAGTTTTATGTTTCATTAAATGGTTTGGATAACTCTTTTAGACTTATTCTAATTTATAAATTAAATGGTTAGTGGAATGGAATAAATGGAAATTGAAAAATAGGGTAGATTTTTACTCTTATCATGTTTAATGTATAATATTTAATTTTATTTTTTTTCTACATGGATTCCTTTAATGTAATGATCTTCCTTGATTAAGACTTATATTCTTATCATGGAATGCCTTAAATTATCATATATTACTCCATCCAATTAATTGATCCAATTTCTTGGTGTGATACCACGTCGGTATTCACTCAATTTCATATGTTGTTGAATTTGTCAATGTATCATTGATGGTTAACCATCATATCATAGAAAATTAATTCCTATATTATCTCCTTAGATTTGGCTTTATGTCTTCAGACACATGATTCCATGGATTTTATCCTAAGGATACATAAAAAATTAAAGCCTATGATTACATTGGAATTTGTCTATAGACACATTTTGAAAAATTAATGGTGGAATTTAAAGGGTTTATCCAATAAATTACAACTAAAATGCTATGAATAATTTGTATTTTTTTATGTTTTCTTGGCTCAATGACAAAAAATAAAATTTTCTGTTACTTTCACATTAGATCCCATATGTTTATATTATATTGAAATCCATTATAGGTTCCTTAGTAACTATGAAAAAGTAAAATGGTATTATGGTTACATACATCCATACTAGGTTTAAGAGTGTATTGTCATTTAGGAGATCCATGAGGATATTGATCTTCAAGACGTTACTATTTATTCACTTCATTTTTATTATACATGAACATTGTATCATTAATTACATAAATTTTATTTTCGTATTAGATACATTTTGCGGTGTCCTACCATGTTTTACTCACACACAATTTCGAAAATTATTGGGTACCCAAATATCCTTCATTTATACAGTTTGAGATAAAGGGAATCACCTAAATATGGATTCTTTATCTATTTTTGGATTGGTTAATTATTAATAAGACAGTTCTCAAGATGTTTAGGGGATAGTTTATTGTCTTTTGATATATTTCTTACATATTTTTTGTATGCATGACTGTTTCCATGTATGGTTGTTCATTTTTACTATCATTAGATCATATATATATTATATTTCCATTTATATTTATATTTATTATATGTATTTTTATTCATACTACTATTCCTTCATCCACTGTTTCATTATTTGATATATGGAAATTTATTATTTGTCATTACTACTGATCTCTGATATAATAAAGAGGGTATTGTCTACTCATCATAGAACGGTGGTCCCTCACTACTAGTCGGTATTGCATGGAATATGGGGAGATGTGCTGGAGAACATGTGGAAAACTATGTTCGATTATATATGATTAAACTAGGTCTATAACTTCAAAATCTTCTCAAAAACCCAGAAAATTATTAAAATCTAATCATCCCCCATGGATTTTTATTTATAACTCAATATCAAGTAGGTGATGAAGTTATACTTGAAAGAGTAAACTATAAAATATATAGTGTCAACTCACCATCTGAATCAGTATTAGTAGTTTCGTTGGAATTTCAATATACACATGGTTGTTGGTTACTATTTTCCTTAATGTCCCTTGAGTTGGAACACTGAGTCACATAATTCTTGACACTATTGTAATTAACGAAATTATTTTTTTATCTTCACTTTTCCCCACACTCACGTTTGTCTAATAATCATCATCTTTACACTTAAATCATTTGCAAATCCCTTTATGGACATTTAAGCATGCTTCTTCTGAGAAGATCGACATATAAAAAATTGGATCTTATTTCTTTTATCATATTCAACAATTCATATTAATGAGACTCTATATATATCTTCCCATGTGGATTTGGAACATCAACAATGTTCAAAATGTTAATCATAAATCATAATTGTTTTTTGGGTTATGTAGAAGGTTATTTATAGTATCTCTAACTGTGATGGAATATTCATCAATGTAATTTCAACATTATTACAATAATATTTTGATCCTTCTTGTCCAATAAATTACTAATACTCAAATAATTAACAGTTCTGACAATCATTATAAGTTAATTAATATAAATATAAATAAAAAATATAACTACAGTATGTTATACATCATAAAACAATCATGTAATACTATATTTCATACAAATCAACTTGAATCAGACTTACTTTAAGCTATATCACTCTCTATTTAACATATATCACTCTAATTTCAATATCGATTACTTTAGAGATGGGATCACTAACACATATAGACCTATAATTAATATAATGATAAAAATTTACCATGAATATTATTAAAATATCCTAAACCCTATAATAATTTAAATCTATGCTCACAAAATCCATCTTATTCTTTCTGAAATTACATTAGTTATTCCTATAATCATTTACCAAAGAATGCATATATATTATATTCATATAATCTAAATAAAATGACATTCCCATAACTAATTTTTTCCTAATAGATAATACTCCACAATTTAATTATATATTCCATAAAAACAAACTATATCTTTGACCCACAACTGGTATAAACAACTACTTCATACACTATTCAATATATTTCATAATCCTAAAAAGAGGGTAATTTCTAGAAAAATATAACGAATCAGTTATAAATTTCATGGTCACTGATACTATCATACATAATTCCTTGAAATATGACCACCCATTATTATATTATTATAATGTCTATAATAAATTAAATAATTACCAATACTTCAATTATGTGTTCTCAATAAATTGTCCCAAAATTATAAAAATTTCAGAAAATAACTTTTAATGGTTATTAGTGGAATATATTTTATGTCACTATATCATTAAAGTGAATATAAAAAATAATAATTCATATATGTTTCACATAGTCCATATAACAATTATAATAAAAAAAAATATCACTGATAAATGTTTCTCACTATTGAAAATAGCTAACTGTATCAATAAAATATCATTCTCACTTCCATATCTAGGAATAAGAAACACTCATTTTCAAACAGATTTAGGATATAATAAGATTCTCAATGATATAATTATGATAACATAATCAGTTGTAATACATAGAGGTTTCTAAAATTCATATTCATGATCATGTTGAAACTAAATACCTAAACCAAATTGGTTACGATAATATTAGAAATATGAGTATAAAAACATAAATCTAGAAATATCATCCATTATTAGACATTTATTTTTAATATATGATTAATTTCCATAAACCATTGAATACCTTTTTCAATCGTTATTTATCTAATGGTTGTTTTCAATTATTTTATCTATCATAAAAAGTAAAAATCATTCATAAATACTTTATAAATGTTGGAAAAGAAAATGGAATTAACCAAAGTGTACCCCCCTAATGGTGTCTCTCTTGGTGGGTGGTATTAGGAAAAATCATCATGGATATGAGTGATGTTTGAATCAATACTCACCAAACCCTTTTTTGGTTGATTACCCCATGGTTTATCTATGACTTTTTTTATCCACATTTCAGTATATAGAAAATGATTTATTTCATCGGAAAACCAATTAATATCTAATATAATAAAACATTATTTTGTTTTTAAATACTTTGGATTATTCTCATGATTTCTATCAGTGTTCCCTAATCCTAATCACTAAATAAAACAATGTATTATTATTTTAATTATAAAAAATAAATAATACAAAATAGTTTCATATAGATTTTATATTTTGACAATACAAAATTTGTTAACACTTAAATTATTCTAATCTAACATCCAAAATGTTAAAGAATCCTAAACATTTTATTTCATACCTAATTTGACTCATTGGATGCAATATCCTTGATTTAGTGCTATAATAATATAATTTATGTATTATATTTGACATCAAATCTAATAAACTAAATAACCGCCCCATTACTACTAAATCAAAAAAATATTCTTGTGATTCATATATTATAATTTTCTATTTATGATAATATATATATATATAATTAGGGAAAACATAATCTTACCAAACCAATATTCATTGTACAAAAATAATTCCATTTCATACAAAAATACATATTCTATAAAGAAACTTTAACATCTCAAATTACTCAGTTAATTCATTCTAGAATTATAAAATTTTCACGCGTACATCTTTTCTCCATATCATGGAGAAATGGAAACATAAAAATAGTGAGCTCAAATTCTAAATAAAAAATAAAAATAATAAATTACTCAAGGAATGAATTGGAAATAAATATTATAGAATCAAAAATTATGCCACATGATTCTTAAATAAAATTTAAACATAGAGATTTTATTATTAATTGAAATAAATAAGTCATGTATATAAACATTACTATATAACAATTATTTAATTCACAATTCACATTTTCAAAAACATGTAATCAAGAACTTTTCAAATACATTTACATATCATTGATATGGCATTAAATACATCTCCCAAAATTGCGATGGAGTACACAAAATAAAAAAACTTGTTTTCCTTTATGGGACTTAATAATACATAAAGTGGATATATATTTAATTTCCCCACGGATAACCTAATTATGGTAATTAAATTCACAATAAGATTCATCAATACATTTAATAAAATAACCTTAATGATCATCATAATGAATATAACATAGATAATCATATAATCCAGGATATTGAATATCAATACATAATGATCTAATATTCACAGTAAATAATAATCATGAATTTCAATATTTTCCCCACATTAATAAAATGGATAAAATCATCATAAACAATGTAGATAATGACATAGGATGGAAAAAAAATACATATTTCACTTCCCAATAATCTTATATATTGGAATAATATATGTTGAATACTTTTCCCCCTATTAATAAAACTAATAACGAGATCATAACACATATATAATAAATTGGTGAATGGTCAAAAATATTATAGTAAATATTCCAAAAATCATCCATATAGAAATAAAAACATACCTAATTGTAATAAATTTACTCATGCCAATATAATTATAGTTATTCATGGTGAACATCATCCAATAATAATTTTAATAAATATAATTTCCATACTGTAATGATAAATGAGAATAATACTATGAAAATAAATGAAAAATATGATCTTAATCCAACCTAGTGAAGGCTGTTGATGATTTTCAAACAAATTTTCCCCAATGTAACCATGGATACCAAGTTGTTTGATTACATAGATTATAAACATCCATGTATGGTAATGCATGAATGATACTACCCAAGAATGGACAATGAATTGTATTGTTTTATATCAAGGCCTCATATCCCCTAACAAATTCATATATATATATATTAGAGAATAAATATTGAAAAATTAAACCTATTAGGGAGAAAAACATTGAAAATTTATAGGAATGTGGATATGAAAACATAAAAGTTCTTTAAAATATGTAATTGTTGGTATAAAAGTGTATGTTATGGAAGACTTCTAGAAATATTTTTCAATATATTATGGGAAAACACATTAAAAACCATTAATTTTAAATTAATCTATAATTTTTTTAATAGGGAAAATTAATTAATGTTTTATATCATAAATTTGGATCCAAAACATTTTATTATGAAAAGGTTATTTTTAATATGTGTAATTAACCATATAAAAGAAAAAAATTTAAAAAGAGTTACCAAAAATTTTAATTATTAAATAATAATTATCCAAATGTGTATTATTAAATACCATGAAATAATATGGTTAGATTACCCAAACAAGGATTAATTATGTTCAAGATAAATCTTTATAATCCAAAGGAGATTTGAGTTACCAAAAATTATCAGGACTGGGGAAAATATATATCAATTTCCACATGGATCATGGAACATGTTTTGGATAGAGAATAAAGTTAACTACAATGTTTTTATATATCCATATCCATTTTCATAAAATTTTACACAAATGGAAATGTGGGTATTATCTTATAACATGTATCAGATAACTAAAATTCAGACCATGAGAAGTATTGAATTTTGAGTAACACTGAAATCAATTCCCCTTAAAATATAAGTATCTTAATTAATCTAAAAATAAAATTATTAACATATAATTCATGATATGAAATATCAAATAGTTATTATATAACTGATATAAATGAAATTAGGTTTATAATAAAAAATGTGTCTCAAAGAGAAGAATTTAACCCAAAAAGAAGAGGGTGAAGACAGAGAAGATTGAAAAAAATTCAAAACCCATTAAACCTATAATGGAATTGGAGAGGAAGAACCCTTAGTGGAGGAGGAATCAGGTATGGAACCTATATGGTTCCCATTGTGTGTCTTGGTCAACCAATGAGGTGATGGTATTGGGTTACAATAAAATAAGAGGTAGGGTAGATTATGTTTTCAACGATTTAAAATTTTTGGGTTGATCACATGTTGTGGATGCACGGTTTGGTAAATTGTGGGCCAACCATGTGATAGCTGCAGCCAAAAAATGAACCGCAAATATGGCTTACCCACATGGTTTATTGATATGTGAACTGACAATGTTCTATATATTGTCCAATTCTTGAACTGATGCACAGTTACATGCTACTACATCATGGTTTCTCTAAACCATGCGGTAACCGTGCACCACCATAGAAAAGCCACAAAACATAAAAATCCTAGTATTTGTACTAAGAATCATTCCTAAATGATAAAAAAAGAACCAATACTACTAAAAGGATAATATAATTGAGTATCAAAGGTTGAGGTGTGATAATTCTCCCCAACATAGACACATTCTTCTAATAGAATGTCACCCAGATGAAAGATGATATAAACTTATGTTCATGACCATTCAAAACCAAGGAAGACTGTAAACCCTCGGATGACTGTAACCCCTATAGGTCACACTGAGCAGAATCAAGAAGAAAATTAATCACATGATTTATGGGAGAATATGGGTGGGTTTTCCACACCACAATAATTATAATAACAGAAAACATTAAAATTTGAACACACCATCTCGGTGGGGGGGGGGGGGGGGGCTCGGAAACATCCAAGCCGAAGTAAACCTTCTTCATTAACATGAGCGAAACAACTCCACCCCTTGAATATTAATTTATGAACAACTATGAGTAAAACCATCACACTGGGATTTCAAGATGGGGGAACTCCATATACGAACTGAGAAACATGCCCATAATGGTGATCCACAACACTACTGAAACTATGATGTTTTCATACTTGAAAGACCCCCCACCACAATGGGAACCAATGAAGGGAAATCCACTAAAAATTGGAAACAAAATCCACTACACTCACAAAATCATCCAATTCCACAACCAAACCAACACATCCAAAATGGAAATAAACCCATATAAGGGCCAGAGACACCATACAGAAAAACGTTGTTTAGAAAAACACAATTAGAAAAGGAGAAACCACATGGATTGTTGTAAAACAAACTCACCATAAAATTAAAACATATGATGAATTATTGAAATAGGAAAATATAAAAAATGAGTCTTTTGATATTTCTATCCAATAACAGAAAATATGAACTAGTTCGAGGCTCCACACTACCCTTGTAACTCCAGGATGTACTCTAGATTCTCCCAAAGACATGTGTTTGGGGATATGATGGATGAAGTATTTCATACCTCACAGTTAGTAACGAGAAACCTTCATTAATAAAGTCCTCTTCAAGAAATAGTTTTCGATAAAATTTTCTATATGACCCAAACAACAACATTAATGGAATGTGTTCTATGGTGTGTGACATGATGACTTCGAGTGCCAAAACAAGCCACACTGGTGGCACGTAAAATGTTGAACCGATGAAGAAAAAACAAGAAACATTGACTTAGAATCCTTAGAAGTAGTATCCTATGGAATTAAATCGTATCAGATTGAGAACCTTCATGAGATTAAAGATTGGCTAGATTTCCAACCACCTATGATCTAGAGACCAACACGCTAGTAACTCTTCACACACCAGCTTCTCAAAACAAAGTGACATATAAGAGAGGAATCACTCCTTGATCTCCGGATGAAGACGCCAATGAAATATATATGTCTTCATTAGATCCTATGAAAAAACCTATATTGAAAATAGATCTATCTCATTGAAATGGTCAATATAGTCCTTCAGCATCTGTTGACCTAATTTATTATTCATGAGGTCTTTAATAATAATAATCTTTACCTCTTTAGGTATAAACCATCATAAGAATAATGATTTAAATACATCCCATGTCATACCAATTTTCAATAAGGGTGGGGTGAAAAACCCTCATTAGTATAGATATAGACCATCGAACAGACCCAAAACAGCATGCAATCTTTTAGCTTCAAGAGATCCCAACACCCTAAAGACATATTTGACATCCTCAAGAAACTCTATTACCTATAACAGACTATGATCAAATCAATGTACATGAATGATATCAGAAGAATATGATGTTGGTCATGACTCATCAGAGACAATGGGATCCTTTTTGGGAGGAATATTCTGAGAACTGAAACCCACATCAATCCAAAATGAAACTGGAAGAAACACACAACCCAAAATAACTAGCGCTGAATCCAAATGAATGATAACATATCCAAAATCAACACATTTCAAAAATCCCAATTTCATATCAATTTTCAATCCCACCAATTATCCAAGATACTTTCAAAATGAAACATCTAGCATTCAAAAACCAAAACCCACATTCTAAAATAAAAATCTCATTCTGAAACCATTTTCCCTTTTCAAAATTACTTTAGAAAAACAAATCCAATCATCTAATCTCAATCCCTCACCAATGGCCTCTCTTGAACTGTTAAAAATATTTTTACTTGTTTCCATCCATTAATTATAACATGAGCATTACATACACACCCTAACATGATAAAATGTTCATAAGGAGCACCCATGGTTGTGCTTAAACAATTTCTATTGAAAATCAATGCATTTATCAAATTCTCAAATCCAAAATGAAATTTCGTTTAAAACCCACTTTACAAAATTAAAACCACTAAATGGGAAGAACCATCATTTCAAAACATATTTTCATTTCAAAAACACCCTTACTATTACCAACAGTAATATGATGCACACCATGAACCGAACCACTGTAGTGAGGAATGAGTGTATATGCCTAACTCCTTAACATGGTATTCATAAATTCTCCAAGTATGTCATAACACTTAGAGGGACATTAACAACGCACATAGATTTCTCATGAGTCACAACACTATGTGGGAACACAGTTTGAATCCCTCTCCCCTCAGTTTTCATCCCTAAATCCAAAAAAAGTAGAAGTGTCAAATGTCTATCTAACCCAGTTAACTCCAAGATCAGTGCGAGAATGATTATGTGATGCTCTTCCCACATATACCTCCTGAGTTCAGATATCCCTCTTCTATATTTTCCATACACCCCAAATCATAAAAACCTCTCTTTGATACAAATTTTTCATGAACTAACCTACGATGTCATCCGACCCTACACTCGACCCAGTTCCCAACATGGCCCAAAGGGCACTCCCAATCCACACAAGTTGGAAAATAGTTACTGGCATCAAATACTAATAAAGTAGGAATGATTTCATCCCCATAATCAACATCAAATTATTAAACTAATAAAACTAAGATCACAACAAATAACCAATAACGGAACATAAATAATGATAAAAAATATCCAGATATGAATTCAAAAGGACAAAAAACTGAAAATTGAACACAAAAAAAAATTGGGTTAAACCAACAAGATCTCCTTGTGAACCCTTGCTCACCACCAACCATAATACAAAACGTCAACAAAAAACTACAAAAACCAAGGAATATTATGCCTCCAAAATAACTCGTGTCTACCACCACCTAATGGAAGAAGTAGGACGTGAGCTAGACAACTCAATTGACAATAACCATAGATTACATGTTCTTCCTTTCCCAAAAAAACTACAACACCTCTATGAATTACAAAAAAAAAATAACATTTTAATTATTTTTAAATAAATCATACATTTCCCATTATAAAATTCATCACAAACGACCATCCATTTCTGAATCAAATTACCATTTTATTAATAATACCCAAACATTATGATAATAGGGCGGTGCAGAAAATAAATGATCATATTAAATAAAAAAATAAGGGTATAAATATAAAAAAATCAGATATAGAATGTAACCATATGATTTCCTAAACATACATATAAGACCCCTCGAAAAACATTGTTCGGAACCACCTATCGACATATGCTGAATCCACTAAGTCAATTACCAAATAGATGCTCTAGCATAGCCACAAAAGTGGCACACCCCTTCTGGCATGTATAAAGCTCTAGGAGGGTAACAACACCTATTATTAGGCCTGGTAACCTACCATCACTCTCTCATCAAAAATATTCCCAGGAACCTATGGTGGTATAAGAACTATGCATGTAGGAGTTCAATGCAAATAGGATACATATTACATACTATCACAACACTTTCCTATACTAAAACAAAAAAATCCAATATATATAAACACATATACAAAAATCCATCCAATAGAGGATCCCTATATATATATATATCACACAACATTAGGGGTTCTAACCTTGATATCACATCATATAAATATCAAAGCATTGAATAAAATGTGTTGAATTTCTAATCTTGTGCTCATGTTTAAGAAACCACATTCCTTTCTAAGAATCGACACAAACATCAATTTTGAGTTTGAAGTGCCAAATGGGCCATTAGCCATTTCTATCTCACACCAAAACATTTATCGTGAAAAAATGGGCTGAACCATGAGCAATATATATAAATCCATTTTTTTTAAAATTTAATGTAACACTTTACCATTTGAATGGAAATGTGTCCACTTCATAAAACCAAGAAGAAAGAATGAATGAGAAAATATTAAGTATAAGATTTTAAAGACCCATATTCATTATAATTTCGATCGATTTGTGAACCTAGTACACCCATGGGTATGAAAACATCTAATAGAAGACTCCAATGTCTAAAAAATCACTAAAACATTTTTTAATAAAATCATCACATTCATTCAAATGAGGCCCACAAGTTCACCATGTCCCACATTCAAAGAAAAACCTAAAATCCAAATAAACTACCGCACTATATATATGGATGAAAATTTCTCGTAATATCCAATATCACTTTAATGAAAATATATCATTTCAGCCGACACTAAATGATCGGAAAATGCTATACATATTTCATGGATTACTTTAGAAACATATTTTTAAAAAATTGAACAAATTCAAGAAATTCGTAATATGTTATCAAAAGGGGTCCATAAAGGTGTGAATCTTGTTTAAAAATTTATATAAAATGAATGTAATCAATTTATATACTATAGGAAGAAAGAACATTACAAATCCTACCTCAAGTCGGTGAAGATGCAACAAAGATTCAACATGAGGAATAAAAACACCCCATAAATGATCCAAATACCATAAAACCCCAAGAAAAACGAGTCATACGAAAATACTATCATCAAAGGATAAGACATGGGAAGAAACCCATGATGAAAATGAAGGAATGAATAGTGGGAAGAGAGAGTGGAGAGATAAATAGTCCAACCCCCTAAAACTCACCATGGAGTCGATGAAGAAGCACCCTTAGAGGAGGAGGAATCAAGGATGGGCCAAGAGGGGTGGGTCTTGGTTGACCAAGGTGGAGTGGGATTTGGTTAGGATAATATAAGGGGGATGGTAGATTCGGTTTTTAACATTAAAAATTGTTGGGTTGATTGCACGGTTTAGCAAACCATGCTCTAACTGTGTAACAACCACGCCAAAAAAATGAAAAGACTAAAAGCATAAGTCACATGGTTTGTGTGATAATTCATAATTTGTACGGTACCTATTATCCAATTCCAGACTTTAACCATAGTAAAATGATAATACTATATGATTTCTCATAACAATATGGTAACCACGTGCCACACTAGAAAATCCATAAAACATCCAAAATCCAAAAAAATTGATTAGGAGTCATACCCAAACCTGATCCAAAAGTCCAAAGACTAAAAAATTAATAAAATAATATATTATTCTGGGTTGCGGTGTGATAGAATTATATTCTTTCAACTCACCCAATTGTGGAACTGGGCACTAATGTCGTTATATCCCCCTCAGACACTACTATAGTACAGATTGTTTCGGGTCCCCTGATGTGTTTTTGGTTTGAGATTTAATGTTTTGGAGTTCATTTAGCAAGATTAGTTCATATTCTAGGGGATGTTAGCTACCTTATCTGAACTACACAGTAAAAAATTTGATTTTACCAAGTTATTTCATGGGTATAGGGGAACAATTTTTCTGGTATTAGAGTTTTGATGATATTTTGGGTCATCAAAAACATTCAGTGACCAAGTTTTAGTTGTTTTCTCCACTTTTGTATGGATATATTTAATAGATGTTTTGAGTGAGTGATGATTCAAATTAAGTTTGTTTGATCTCCCATAATGATCTAACTAGGTGATAGGAAACCATTTTCGAACCTACTATTGATGTGGAGGTGTTTTCTCTTATGTGTGATGGGCATGAGAACTGCAACATTGTAACGCCCCGACCCCAGTTACCCAGAGTCGGTGCATTACTTCGTAACATTGGCATGATCACAAAAGATCAAGTCTCGAAAGACTGATTAGTTTAGTAGCCTTGGAAACACTAGATACATTCATAAATGTTACATTACATCATAATGTAAAAAAAACTACAACAAAATGGTCTTCATTGTCCACACTCATATCCCTTTCTGACTATCCCTATAGGTTATTCCTAAAATACTTCTTCACATCCTGGAAAAATTAAAACATTGAAAGGGGTGAGCTCAGATTCTCAGTAAGGATAACAATATAGCGGATTCTTTCATAAATTAACACAAAAATTTAAGGCAATGTATAACAAAACAACAGACATTTAAACTTGATCTTCAACATAATATGGCAAAAGAAAAATGAGATAATGCCATTTACTTATTCACATGGATATTATACTGGTAGAATAATCACATGCAATATCAATAACCACATTCATAATGATGGAATGCATAATTCCAGACTATCATAACCAAGTATCCAAGGCCTCGTTCCAAGACCACAAATAAGATTTTGTCAAGGCCACGTGCCAAGACACTAGTTTGTCTTATGAGACCTACCAATGCATCGAGGAGCTGTAGCGGGCTCCACCCATCACTTATTAAGTCCAATGCATTCCTCATATGAATAGGATTAAACATATCAAAAACCATAACATAATCGTATCACATAAAACATGTATAAAGGAAACATAACATTTCCACATTTCAATCACAAGATATCAATACAACACATTGATATAATAAAAACACTTTCAAAACCATTTTCAATACCAAAATAAAAGAAAGTTAAAACTTTGTACTTATTTTTAATTAAAAAAAATTTGTGGCTTGTAGAGGAAGCTGAAACTCAAATAATGGTCACGACGGCGGAGAAGTAGTTGTCGCCACATATGTACGGCAAGAAAAACATTCCCTTTTTGTCATTTAGTAAAATGATTCGTATAAAAATTATTCCTTATGAATAAACGTAAAAGTCAAAGGGGTTTATACATCTTATAAAAGAAAGTTTTGTATAAAACAAAATATGCCTCAATGAAAGGAGATTGAGATGAAGACCCTTAAAAAGATCATTTTTTTAAATAAAGTAGATCTATTATGTGTATTCACTATAATTACACATAAATAAAGTACAAATACAATATAGGACATAATAATATCATGACATATTTTGAAAGTATGAGATTAACCCAAAGAATGGAAATTGGGTTAAGAAATTCCCTTACCTCATGTCCGAATTCACTCGACTGTTCATTGATCTCCTGAATAATAAACTAGAGTTAATCTCTACCTTCTTAAGAACCTTTTTCATGTTCATTATTCCTTTTATATCACTTATTACCAAGTCATGAACATTATGTAATTGTTTAAGTTTATAACGGTCATTTTGTCGATCTTAGGTACTTGAGTCAAAAATAAACTTCTTATAATTACACTTTGTTCATGTGGTAATATATCCATTATATCCATAATTATATTCATGATGTATATATCATATACATCATATATATCCAGTATATACATTCATTAATAATATTACATAACATTTAGAGGTAAGAAATGAAATGCACCGTTCATGGAGACGGTAAGTCGTACGTACGCATGAACGCTACTTTCATTTCTATTTAGTATTTAATGAAATAATAATGATATAAAGGTATATTATAATTCCAGTATAATATCATATATAATATCATTTACTCCATCCTTTATACATCCCACATATGGCATTAAGTATTCAAATAACTTTGAGGGGGCGGTAGTCCGCACTTCCTAAAATGAAAATATCGCGTTTACCCATAATTGAAACAATAAAGGTATGCCATAAATGAAAAATACAGAACCTTAAGTAATAAATAAACATATTATATATCATATATAAATATAGTGACATCTTAATGGCCACCATTAAAGGTGTTATCTGAGTGTTGAACAATCATCGTTTCGTGAGGCAGAAATTCGCCATCCACAGAAACAGTATGTTCTTTAACCATTAGATGTAAGTGTGTGTAAGTGTCGCTCGAGTACTTATTATAACAACATACTAATATATTAAGGATACTGTTTTTGTTACAAATTAATAGAATAAAAAGAGTTTAGGGGATTGGAGAAGCAAAATAAAACAAAATAACATAATGGAAGACATTACCTTAAAATCGGGCAACTCTTTTTGATTTGAGCCAAAGGCTTCCTTGGGAAGAATTCTGCCAAACTTGATTCTTCTAGGAGTAAGAGAGGGTATTTGGGAGAGTCTTTGGGCAGATTTTGGCCGAGAAAAAAGGATTTGAAGGTGTGAGTAAGGTGGTAGTGGTGGGGGCCTTTATAAGAGGAGAGAAGTGGCACTCTTGGAAAGATTGAAATGTTACATTATTATGAAATGCTTTTTCGGATTATAAAGGTCCCAAACTTATATATTTCTTGGATAAAGTGATAAGGGTTATAAATATACTCATCCAATAGGTTTTGGACAAGTGTAAGTCTTATATTTTACATTATCTTTTCATTTAATTTAAATCGTTAATTAATGAGGTAATCGCTGCATCATCAAGGTGTCATAAATAATTTAATTTATTTAATGTCTAAAAATTATAAATAAAACTATCATGATGTAGGAAATTTTTTAATCTTTCTAATGAATATTTATAGTCAAAAATATGACTTGTATAACCCCATTTAAAAATTGTTTTAGTAAAACAACTCCTGTTTGTGACATTTTTATTTTAACATTAAATAAAAAGTAATTTATGTCATTTTCCTACGAAAGTGGATCCATGGGGTCCCCAAGTTTACCCATGGATTTTTTTTGGCCGTCCATGACACATCCAACAGTGGTAGGAAAAGTGTAATGGTCATTCCATATTTTTATAATAATATTTTTACCTTAAATTTCACTAATTACCTTTAATCGCGATTAATTAAACTTAAAAGTTTTTATTCACCAAAAAAATATTTTAATCCCATTTAACAACATATTACTTCCTAATGAAAACCATGTATGTCATACTTTTGAAAATCAAATCACAGAAGTGGTAATGTTTCATTTAAATGAAAAATTAGTTTTTTAACTACCACTTAGTGGTTTCACTATTCATCAAAAATTGATGTTTTTCATAACATTGCCAAAATTTCACCCTAAGATATAACTGATATTCCAAATTCAAAAATGATTTCTATTTTACAAAATTCCAAAAATATGAGTTGCATTAATTAATTTCATAATTAATTCTCGCTGTCACAACAAATAGAGTGTTTTTAAGAAACAGTATATATCAAAAGATTGACAATTGTTTATGTCCAATTTCAAAGTGAAATTAATTCTAATGACAACCATTGGATAAAATGGTAAAAATATATTCTAATTATACTTTAAAACTACTAAATAGTATAATTTATCACTATAATTTATTTTGATTGAAAAAGTTTTTTTTAAGTATTTTTCACTATTCAAAACAAATTAGAAGTTCTCCGAAGATTACAAAAAATTTAACTTTAGGATAATTTCAATATTCCAAATACAAAAACGAAGTTTATTTTTCAAGATAAAATTTATAAAATTTATAAAATTAGGTATTACTTTTCATAACGACTACTTTTATTAGTCGTGGTGTGTTAGAACTCGATGTTACGTACAATACAAGCTGTTGCATTATTGAAAGAGAAGTGTATCGTGAAAGCTTGGGGTGTTACATTATCCCCTCCTTCAATAAATTGCATCCTCACAATTTGAAAATGTTCTTCAAAAATAAAATGTTGAAAATAGAAAATACCTTTGTGGAAAACCCACATCGAAAATAGAGTTAATAAGAATATAACATTAAAAGAAATAAAGAGAAGTACAAAGGTCACCCGAGATAGCCCATACTAGGATTCTATGAAAATATGTATATGGAGGAGAAACAAACCATCAAGGTATGATGGAGAGTTGTAGAAAACAGGATTATGAGAAAGTTAACCATAAGAAAATCACAAACATGTGATTGGTTAAACGGTCATTGAATCCCCAGTTGGAAAAGTTAACCGAAAACATTTTTTTAAGATACCTTTCATAAAGTTGAGGAATTTATTTAAGAGATTTAATATGAACATAAGGAAATATACTTACTTGTCCTAAAATATAGCATTTTAATATTCCAAAAGTAATCTTCAGAAATGTTTTAACCTTAAACAATACTATCCAAAGTTCAACTTAATCTATTCCAACCATTATAGTTATCCAATATACTTTTGTCCAACTCATAGTCCAAATTTTATAAAGAAGGTAAACATAATAAAGATCCATTTTTCCACATAACAACATGTGAACACCTACATCGTGTATTCTTTTAAAACACTGCAACATCCTGAATTACCATAAATCCTTATTGATTACATTCATGATCCCTTATTCCTTATAGAATACCAGATATACTCCTTCTATCCAAAAAAATGTAAACAAATCATTAATCAGTTTCAAGGAAGTTAAGAATATCCAATATAACTTATCATAATCAATCATGTATTATTCCAAAATCACTATATTGGTATCAAAACCATATTATGGTTTATCTTTCTCTCAACCATATATTTTCCAAAAATATAACCTGATGTGGAGTCACTTTTCTTGGTTCCACAAAATCACAAGTCCTTGATGAAATAGTACTGTAGTACAATCCTTATATACTCCATAATCATTATACAAGTACATAATTGATACAACACTCAAATGACAAAATTCTTTAATAACAACATAAGAACTCTAATCATTCCTCCTCATCTGTGGTAGTATCATAACTTGATTATTATCAAATAACATAATTTGGGGAAAACTCTGATGATTTGGACATTGGTTTGCATAGTGTCCCCACTCCTTACAGATGAAGCATTGTTCATTTGAAAACTTTTTCTTACCCTTGCAGTCACGCACTTTGTGTCCTTTTTCTCCACACGTATAACAAACTCCCATTCCCATCAGGCAAGTTCCAAGGTGTTTCTTCCCACAATTATCACATATTGGAAAATTCTTCTTTTCCCTCATCCCTTTATCCATCATTCTCTCCTCCATCCTTTTCTTCTCTTGCTTCCCTTCAAAGCCATAAGACTCAGAGAATTATTTACATATTTTATTAACACATGATAATATTTCTTCATATGTTGAGAACACATGGGAGACTATTTCCCTTCTAAATGTTGTCTTAATACCATGAATGATATGATCCTTCTTACTCTTTGGATCATAATTATTGGTGGAGTTCACATTCCTTCTACTAGGCGCCATTTTTAAACAATGGCATAAACTAGATTAGTTTATAAATGAAAATACATAATTCCATACTTGTAAAATACTTAACATAAATTGAACTATTTATGGATATAATCCATAAAAATGTTTTCTTTCAGGAATTATATACTCATAACCCTTCATAGTGGTTTGTAAAGAAAATGAGAATTATCCTAAGCAAATCCCCCGGGAGTGTCGTAACCAAGAGTGAAGCAAGGCCCGTTGTCATGCACCAGTTCCCGTTCAAGTCTAGCACAAAGCGTGTTTTCGGGTTTTACCCCTAGGTACACCTGTGCCAGAGCCGCCTCTACCTGCTCGTATCCAGACATGGATGTATTGCTCGGAAAACTCAAAAAATCTCTACAACAACAAAATTCTAGGAAGTTCTTCTATACTAATCCTCAAAGTCTATCTTTGGGCTATGTGCTCTATTCAGAGTTTATCTAAATCTAGCTTCCAAGGTTAGTACTAAACTGCCTCTGATACCAACTGTAACGCCCCAACCCCAGTTACCCAGAGTCCGTGCATTACTTCGTAACGTTGGCATGATCACAAAAGATCAAGACTCGAAAGACTGATTAGTTTAGTATCCTTGGAAACACTAGATACATTCATAAATATTAAATTACATCATAAAGTAAAAAAAAACTACAACAACATGGTCTTCATAGTCCACAATCATATCCCTTTCTGACTATCCCTGCGGGTCATTCCTAAAATACTTCTTCACATCCTGGAAAAATCAAAACATTTAAAGGGGTGAGCTCAGATGCTCGGTATGGATAACAATATAGCAGAAGCTTTCATAAATAAACATAAAAATTTAATGCAATGTATAACTTAAAAAAAGCCTTTTAAACTTGATCTTCAACATAATATGGAAAAGGTAAAGTGAGATAATGCCATTTACTTATTCACATGGATATTCTACTGGTCGAATAATCACATGAAATATCAATAACCACTTTCATAATGATGGAATGCATAATGCCAGACTATCATAACCACGGAGCCAAGGCCTCGTGCGAAGACCACAAATAAGATTTTGTCAAGACCTTGTGCCAAGACAATAGTTTGTCTCATGAGACCTAACGATGCATCTAGGAGCTATAGCGAGCTCCACCCATCACTTATTAAGTCCAATGCATTCCTCATATGAATAAGTTTAAACATATTATAAACCATAACATAATCGTATCACATAAAACATGTATAATGGAAACAAAACATTTCCACATTTCAATCACAAGATACCAATAAAACACATTGATATAATAAAAACACTTTCAAAACCATTTTCAATACCAGAATAAAAGAATGTTAAAACATTGTATTTATTTTTCATTAAAAAAAGTTGTGGCTTGTAGAGGAAGCCGAAAATCAAATAATGGTCCTAGAGGTGAATAAGTCGTTGTTGACACATATGTACGGCAAGAAAAACATTCCCTTTTTGTCGTTTAGTAAAATGAATCATATAAAAAATATTCCTTTTTAATATACGTAAAAGTCAAAGGGGTTTATACATCGTATAAAAAGAAGTTGTGTATAAAACAAAATATGCCTCAATGAAAGGAGATTGAGATGAAGACCCTTAAAAAGATCATTTTTTAAATAAAGTACATCTATTATGTGTACTCACTATAAGTACACATAAATAAAGTACAAATACAATATAGGACATAATAATATCATGACATAATTTGAAAGTAGTAGATTAACCCAAAGAATGGAAATTGGGTTAAGACATTCCCTTACCTCGTGTCCGAATTCACTCGACCGTTCATTGATCTCCTGAATAATAAACTAGATTTAATATCTACCTTCTTAAGAACCTTTTTGAAGTTCATTATTCCTTTAATATCACTTATTACCATGTCATGAACATTATGTAATTATTTAAATTTATAACGGTCATTTTGTCGATCTTAGGTACTTGAGTCAAAAATAAACTTCTTATAATTACAATTTGTTCATGTGGTAATATATCCATTATATCCATAATTATATTTATGATTTATATATCATATACATCATATATATCCAGTATATACATTCATTTATAATATTACATAACATTTAGAGGTAAGAAATGAAATGCACCGTTCATGGAGACGGTAAGCCATACGTACGCATGAACACTACTTTCATTTCTCTTTCGTATTTAATGAAATAATAATGATATAAAGGTATATTATAATTCCAGTATAATATCATATATAATATCATTTACTCCCTCATTTATACATCTCACATATGGTATTAACGATTCAAATCACTTTGAGGGGGCGGTAGTCTGCACTTCCTAAAATGAAAATATCGCGTTTACCCATAATGGAAACAATAAAGGTATGCAATAAATGGAAAATACAGAACCTTAAGTAAAACATAAAAATATTATATATCATATATAAATATAGTGATATCTTAATGTCCACCTTTGAAGGTGTTATATGAGTGTTAAACAATCATCGTTTCATGAGGAATAAATTCACCATCCACAGAAACAGTATGTTCTTTAACCATTACATGTAAGTGTGTGTAAGTGTAGCTCGAATAATTCTTATAAAAAAATCCTAGTATATTAAGGATAATGGTGTTGTTAGAAAGGAATAGTATAAAAAGAGTTTATGGGGTTGGATAAGCAAAATAAAACAAAATAACATAAGGGAAGACATTACCTTAAAATCGGGTAACTCTTTTTGATCTGAGCCAAAGGCTTCCTTGGGAAGAATTCTTCCCAAAGTGATCCTTCTAGGAGTAATAGAGGGATGTTGGGAGAGTATTTGGGAAGAGGTTGGCCGAGCCAAAAGGATTTTATGGTGTGAGTAAGGTGGTAGTGGTGGGGGCCTTTTATAAGAGGAGAGAAAGGGCACTCTTGGAAAGATTGAAATGTTACATTATTATGAAATGCGTTTTCGGATTATAAAGGTCCCACACTTATATATTTCGAGTATAAGGTGATAATGGTTCGAAATATACTCATACAATAGGTTTTTTACAAGTTTATGTCTTAGATTTTACATTATCTGTTCATTTTATTTAAATCGTTAATTAATGATGTAATCACTGCATCATCATGGTGTCATAAATAATTTAATTTATTTAATGAATAAAAAGAATAAAACAAATATCATTATGTGTGAAATCTTTTTATATTTCTAATTAATATTTATTGTAAAAAATATGACTTTTATAACCCCATTTAAAAATTTTTATAGTAAAACAACTCTTGTTTGTGACATTTTTATTTTAACATTAAATAAAAAGTTATTTAGGTCATTTTCCTACCAAAGTGGCTCCATGGGGTCCCCAAGTTGACCCATGGATTGTCTTGGTCGACCATGACACATAAAATAGTGGTAGGACACGTTTAAAGGTCATTCCATATTTTTATAATACTATTTTTACCTTAAATTTCACTAATTACCTTTAATCATGATTAATTAAACTTAAAAGTTACTATTCACCAAAAAATTATTTTAATATCATTGAACCACATTTTACTTCCTAATTAAAACCATGAAGGTCAGATTTTTGAAAATCAAATCACAAAAGTGGTAATGTATCATGTAAATGAAAAATCAGTTTTTTAACTAACACTTAGTGGTTTCACTATTCATCAAAAATTGATGTTTTTCATAACAATGCCAAAATATCACCCTAAGATATAATTTATATTCTGAATTCAAAAATGATGTCTATTTTAAAAAATTACAAACATATAAGTTGCATTAATTAATTTCATAATTAATTCCCACTGTCATAACAAATAGCATGTTTTTAAGAAACAATATATATCAAAAGATTGACAATTGTTTATGTCCAATTTCAAAGTGAAATTAATTATAATGACAACCATTGGATAAAATGGTAAAAATATATTCTAATTATACTTTAAAACCACTCAATAGTATAATTTATCACTATAAATTATTTTGATTAAAAAAGTTGTTTTTAAGTATTTTTCACTATTCAAAACAAATTAGAAGTTCTCCGAAGATTACAAAAAATTCAGTTTTAGGATAATTTCGATATTCCGAATACAAAAACGAAGTCCATTTGGAAAGATAAAATTTATAAAATTTCAAAAATTAGGTATTACTATTCATAACGGCTACATTGATTAGCCGCGGTGTGTTAGAACTCGAAGTTACTTACAATGCAAGCTATTGCATTATTGAAAGAGAAGTGTATCATGAAAGCTTGAGGTGTTACAAACATAATATGGGGCATGTGTTACCCGTCCTTGAGGTAGATATCCCTCTATATCACCATATTGTTCTCAATGTATGAGTCATAAACCTCTACATTTATATGAATACTAAACCGAGCATGTTTTATGATTATATGGGCCTTCAATGCAATGTGACATTATTTTGGGAAAAGTGATATAGTGTTGAATCTGACTCAATGACCCATGGTTTGGTAGAGGGGTGTTATTGGTGCATATTGAGTGTCTTGTGATTTAATGTCTTCTAATTGGTTACATGATTTTTCTAATTTTATCCCTATCATTCAATATCATGATTTTTTCATGGTCTCCAATATAACTATGGTAGAATGAACATCTATTTACCAACTGTGTCGAGAGGATTTCAATATTTGTACCTCAGGTTTATTTATAATATATTACAGTGGAGGTTATTTCCCCTATGTATAATGAGTGGATTTTTGTTTTCACTTGAGCAGTGGGATTATTTTATAGAGTGAACATTATATAGAACCAATCAATAATTGGTTTCACCCATTTAATTATTCAGTGAGATATATTTTGTGTCAAATTGTGAAGTGAATGGGTTTTATATTACAAATATGGTGTTTTACCACGTTATAATGTTGGAATGTTTTATATTTCATCCGTTTGAGTTTTTCTATACTATATTTCTATTATCCCAAATGTATTTATGGAATAATTATAAGTATTTTATACCAACCACTATGTGATCTTTATTCCCCTTCATGTTCTGTATATGTAGATGGTACATAGGTTTGGGGCTATTTCGATGGGTGTGAGGCGTGTGGGGATCCAGACTAGTGGAGTAAGGTGAGATTTATGGATATAGTTCTGTGGGTGAATTTATTACGGCATGGTGATTCTATTTTTCGTGGCCTCTTTGGGTGGTATATGGTTCAAAAAAAATTCCTTCTTTTATTTTTACATTTCTCGCTAGTAGTTGCATTATATAAGATTATAAGGATTAATGAGTTTTCATTATTTTCACATTGTATATAGTTTTGAGTTCATGTGTTTAGGGGTTTTTATATATGATTGATGATTTATGTACACATAGTATCAATGGTTTACATCATTCTATATATGATTTCTAAAATCCTCATGTTATTCACCATCCCCTAGCCTTTTAGAGGTGGTTTTTGGGTATAACAAAAAATATGCCACTTTCATCTGATCATACCCTATATACCAGGTCATGTATTAATTATATCAAAGCCAATGGTTCTAGGGAATGAATTTAATGAAAAGTGTCTCATGATATTTTTTAGGATATATGGGATGATGGTATAATGGGTCATATAAATTTAGTTGATAGATAAGGGATATCCACTAGGATTTAGTAGAATATTATTTCCTATGAATGTATTGTAATAGTATTATGAAAAAATCAATTATTATTGATTTTTTAGTGTCCATTTGTGTATTCACATGTATCATCTTGTTATTTGTGTATTTTTTGTTTCAACAAATAAAATACAAAATTCTAGGATTTGAACATACAATAATGATATAGATATATCTCATGAATTTTAATTCAAATTTTTTTAAAATTTATCCATATATATCCAAAATTAATGTTATGGGACTACTCTTATAACTGTTAGCTTCCAGTGCAATATTATCATGATAAACTGTTGGTTAGTCACATATGAAATTTATTGGTATGAACTTGAAACTAGGATATATATCTTGGTTTCCATGGTTATGAAATTTAGATTATATAATTAATCCCCATGGGGCTTTCAAGATACCAGGGAGTGGGTCCCCTAATGAGATTTTTGTAGTTTTGGACATCCTCCTGGATACATGGCCATAGAATACAATTTGTAATGTGTGGGTCCATTATGGGAATTATATTCTGTACATCCATGAATTTGATGAGGTGGGGTTCCAAAATATATTATAGTTAGTTACCTCTGAATGATGTTTGGTTTGGTTTGACTATCTATCTTTTTTTTCATTATTGGTGAGATTATATGAAATGGGAGTTTAATGAGATTGTGAATCATTACAACCACCCTATATCATTTTTTGTCTGATACGCATGATGAGGGTCCTCCATTTGAGGTATATGTTCTCCCTTGGTTTATGAATATTTGGATTGAATATAAGATCTGTAACACCCGCGACATTTATGTTATATAAATCATCAAAGGAATCATTTTCTACACACAACACTTACTTGGCTTGCTTTACAAGAAATCGCAGCCTTCCTCGATAGCTTGCGTCGTACGCAATACCGAGTTTCACTAAACAATGATATTCTAATAAAATATTAATAAAACTAGCCGTTATGAATAGTAATAACCACTATTTTAAATTTTATACATTTTATTTTTTTAAATGGACTTCATTTTTGGATTCGGAATATCGAAATTATCCTACGGTAACATTTTGGTATTTTTCTGAAAACATTCAATTTTTGATGAATACTGAAACCACTAAGTGGTAGTTAAAAAACTGAATTTTTCATAAAACATAATTTTACCGCTTCTGTGAGTGGAATTTCGAAAATCCGAGAGACACGGTAGATGTTAGTAAGTAAAATGTGGTTCAATGAGATTAAAATAATTTTTTGGTGAATAGTAACTTTTTACTTTTTTTTACCACGGTTAAAAGTAAATAGGGTAATTAAGGGTAAAAATGATATTATTATTACCCTAACACATGTCCTAATTCTATTGGACAAGTGTAATTCGACCAAAAACAACCTTATAAATAAAATATGACCATTTTGGCCCACTTGGATTAGATTAGGACATTTATTATTAATTTATTTAAAGACGGGTTAAAATAGTTAAAATCAAAGTTTAATAAGTAAATAATATTTAATATGGGGTTATACATAAGATAAATTCGAATATAAATATTAATTATAAAGAAAACAATATTTCCTACATAATGGTATTTTATTTGTAATTGTTAGACATTATATAATTTAATTTATTTATGACAAAAAGATGATGCAATAATTATCTTATTAATGAAATATTGACATAATTGATGTTATAAACACCAAAATAAATGTAATTTGACACTTTTTATAAATTACACTAATTTTATATATTAATATGACATGTTAGTATTGATTTAATTAACTTTTTTTCGAACTAATCATTCTGTTATGATTTTCACAAAAATTAATTACTAAATAGTGTCAAAATTGACATAATATAGTTCTTAAAACAAATATTATATTAGTAATTGTTATTTTATTCCTAAAAATCTATGGTTCAGCCAAATGACTTATTTAAGGTTATATATATTAATAATAAACAACTTGGGGTTCTTTTGGCTTCTTATTGTATGTTTATTTACCATATAGTATAAGAACAGTAGAAGACACGGTAAAAGTAAAATGATTTAACTTAATGTTAAATTTAAATGATAAAGTTAAAATAGGAACCTAAACTTGTCTAAATTCTATTGGATGAGAGTATTTCTACCCATCCCCACCTTAGCTTCTAAATAAATCAATTTGGAGCTATTTAAAACCGAACTTGACTTTATAATAACATAATATTTTTAGTTTTTCCAAAGGAGCCCCTCTCCTCCATTATAAAAGGGCACCTCCTCCCCCTATTCCTCACACCACTTTGAGCCTTCATGCTCGTCCAAACCCTGCCAATTTCTTCTCTCCACTTCCTGGGAAGCATCATAGAGGTTCTGGTCTTCTTCAAAGACCTATTTTAGTGCCCTAAAAGGAGGTCTCAAAGAAGCATTTCAAAGAAGAGGTAATGTCTGTTACCGATTCATTCATCTTTATTTCTTCTTCCAAATCTTCTTATTTAGTTGTTTAATTATGAAGTAATAACATCAGTATCACTCATATAATGATATGTTATTATATGTATGAAACAACCCTATTTCACCATCTATCCATCCTACGTAAAAATAAATCACCGCGCATGCGTACGTACGGAATACCGTCTCCACGCCGTGGTGTAATCTATTTTCCACCACCACCTTACTGGGATGGGTATAATGGTGTAAATAATGACTATATATGACTATTATAAAGTGATACTGATTCTGAAATAGTTTACATACACTCCAATACAATTCTACGATCATAGGAACGATATCATCACTCGTGCGTACGTACGGAATACAGTCTCCACGATGTGATGCGACCCGTTCTACATGATCTTCATTTCATAATGATTATATAAATGAATTTAATGAATAAATATGATATATATTACACTAATACCATTCTGGAAATGAGGTATCTATAACTTAAAGGGAATAATAAAAATTTATTCGACAAAACACGCATAAGAACTAAAAGTTATAAACACCCGAATAACAAGTAGCAATGAAATATTACCACTAAGAAGCTAAGAATATGACCTAATATGATATCATAAAAATAATTATGATTCTGGAATAAGTCAATAACATTATTTAAATCATTATACTGGAGGTTCAGACATGTACAAAGAATATCGGACCAAAGGTAAGGGAAATATCACAATCTCATTTTTATCCGAGATTGTTTATACTTTGGAATTTACTAGGTGTATTTTATCATCCACATCCATGTTTCCTCAATATGTAATATTTATATCCTTCAAAAATAGTTTATATCCAATTTTACCCTTCAGTGAGTTTTTAGTAAAAGATATGAAAGTAATCTTTTGTCGTTTTTCGTACGAGGTACTATTTGACTTTTCTGACAAAAGTATGAGAAGAATGTTTTTTTATACGGAATGAATGCATTTTTAAAACAATATTTCCAAGAATCTTCCTTTAATAGTTTTCAAGTTTATTTTTAATCAACTTCTTTTAATAATTGTATGACATATTAAGAAAGGAAAAGTGTTTTTGAAGTAGAAAGGATATTTTCCTCAAGAATGGAGTTCATTTGTTTTATCAAAAATATTTTCCATCTAAGATAATATAGGGTTCTGTTTCTATCCCTATTATTACATTAATTTGATTATGGTGTGATGGAAATATTTTTATGAATTCCTTTATCTTATATGAATTGTTTTATGATGTCATGTTGTTTAAGAATCCCATTTTTACTACATGGGTTATGAAATGATTAATGATTTATGACTTTGTGGCACAAATAAGAATGGTATCATTATGATATGGGTGGGACCTATATCTCCCTCCAATGCATTGGGTGGAGATTTTATATCTCATGAGATAGACATGGCTGGAACGGTAGGTTATAACGGTTCAGTGAAACAGGACTGAAACGAGGAGTGAACTCGGTTCAGAAATGGACTTTGTCCACTAAGATAGTCTTGGCAATGAGTCTTGACCAATAAGAAATGATTCTCTATGATTATTTGTGTATGCCACAAAGTTTCATGTTTTATGTTATGATTATTGGGATTACATTTCACTACTTTGATTTATCCCATGTTATGAAATTATGATCTCTTTTGCAGGCTAAGATTTCCAAAAGTTATGTGCTTATGTATATGATGTGATTGATATTTCTTTTGTTTACCCTTACTGAGAATTTGACCTCACCCTTTTGTATGTTTTATTACCCCAGGTCCGGAAGAAGGTTATTAAGTAGAATATGCCAAAAAGGGACTCTATATATGATGAAATAAATGGGAGGCAAAGTAGATGCTTTATGAACCAGTTGATTATGTTTCCCAGTTTCTAAAGACACTATACCTATATGGTCCTTTCTTGGTTTTGTTATATGTTGTAATAAGTGTGCTTCAATTCTGAGGTAATAACAATGTATGTAGTGTATTGGTCGTTATAGTTGGTATCAGAGGAAAGTTATAGTCAACCTTTGGAAACTAGGATGTGAAAGCCTTAGTAAGAACCCTAAGGATAAGTCTAATCATAGACCACAATCTTAGTGTTTTAGAAATGGCCCTGAATAACCTAGGATAAGACCTTAAGTGTGAAATTTTATTCTTGATTATGTGGTTTTACTATTATAAATAGTGTTTCTCACACTATTCTTTTTGGTTTTAGTCAATGGCTGGAACCCGAAGGAACCGTGTTAATGCGGAATGCGACGAGCAATGCAATGATTGTCCCCCTGAGCAACCAAACGTTATGGGAGATGTAATGAAAAATCTTGTAGTCATGCTCAGATGGCTTTCTCAAGCTATGAATCATGCAGGACTTCCAAATGAGCAAAGGAAGGAGCAACATTATGCTGAATCCTTCATGAGATAGTGTCCACCTTCATTCAGCGGGTCTACTGATCCATTAGTTGCTGAACAATGGATTAGTACTACTGAAAAGATATTTTCAGTTCTTCAATGTTCTGAGCATGATAAAGTCATCTTATTAGTGTATCGTTTGGAAGGTGATGCTGATCAATGGTTGAATCTTATTAAGAAAACGAGGCAAAGGGATGAAATAGAGTACATGGAATGGGACGAGTTCAAGAACTTATTTTTCAATAAGTACTTCCCTCGTATTCTCCGAACAAAGATGGAGAAAGAGTTTCTTGAACTGAAGCAAAAGGATGATGAATCTGTTGGTACCTATGAAGCAAATTTTACAAGACTTGCAAGGTACGCTTTTGGTATTATTATCCAACCTGAGAGTATGATCGATCGATTCTTTAGTGGCTTAAAACCAAGTCTACGAAGGGCCTTAGCCAAAAGGGACTTCAATAGCTACAAGTAAATCGTTCATTGTGCTCTCAAAGTTGAGATGGATATTGGAGTAACCCATCAGTCATATGGGTTTGATAAGAAGAGGAAAATGGAATTCAAAGGAAAATCTAAAAATCACACTAAATAGAAGATGAGATTTCCCTTATGCTCAATGTGTGGAAAGAAACTTGGAGGGAGTTGTCTTAAAGGGACTAGTAAATGTTTCAAATGTGGAAAGGAAGGTCATCGGGCATTTGAATGTCGGGATGATGGGAAGAAGATGTCTAATAATGCAAACAATGGAAGGGATACACAAAATGAACCTACTACACATCAATGGTTCAAGTGCAAGGAGATGGGACATTGTGCCAATAAATGCCCTAATCCAAGGGTTGATGACGATGGTCGATGTCAACAAACTCTTAAGGATAAAGAAAAAGGAACGTCACATGAAATTTCTATGAGCGATGTGGAGTACGATAACGATGTGGTGAAAGGTACACTTTCCATCCACTCTAAAGTAGAAAATTTTTTATTTGATTCTGGATCCACCCACTCCTTTATTTTTGAAGAATTTTCTAATGGTATCACCGTATTAACTCAACAATTAGATGTTGAGTTAGCTGTTACAACACCTAATGGAACAAGAGTCGCACCAAAATTTTATAATTCTTCTCCGATTGAAGTTTGTGGGAAAGTGCTTCCTGAAAATCTTATGATCCTTCCTATAGTGGAATTTGATGTGATTCTTGGCATGGATTGGCTTTCTCTACATGGAGCTCATATCAATTGCCAAAGAAGGGAAGTCACATTTCACATTACAGATCAATCTATGATTGTCCATCGATGGAAGGATGAACATAACCTTCCAGTGGAAATTTCTTCCATTTTATGGGTATTGATTCCACTAAATGACAGTTATTTATCTCAAATGGTTTGTGAGAAACTCATGATTAAGAATATGCCCATTGTAGGGGAGTTTGATGATGTCTTTCTGGAGGAATTACCGGGTCTTCCATCGAATCGTGAAGTTGAGTTTTCAATAGAACTCGTACCGGGTGCTTTGACTATTTCAAAGACACCTTATAGAATGGCCCCAATTGAGTTGCAGGAATTGAAGAAGCAACTCCAACAGAATCTTGATAAGGGGTTCATACACCCTAGTGCGTCACCTTGGGGAGCACCTGTTCTGTTTGTTAAGAAGAAAGATGGATCAATGAGACTCTACATTGATTATAGAGAACTTAAAAAGATCAGAATCAAGAAAAAATATCCTCTCCCGCGCATTGATGACCTATTTGACCAACTACGCGGAGCTCAATAATCTTCCAAGATTGATCTTCGTTCAGGGTATCATAAATTAAGCGTCAAAAGGGAGGATATACCAAAGACGGCTTTCCGTACAAGGTATGGACACTATGAATTTATAGTGATGCCATTTGGTCTTACTAATGCCCCTGCTATCTTCCTGGATCTAATGAATAGATTCTTTAGAGACTATATTGATCAGTTTGTGGTAGTCTTTATAGATGATATTCTTGTCTATTCAAAGAGAAAGGAAGAACATGAAGATCACTTGAGAATTATATTGAATACCTTGAGAAAGGAGAAGCTTTATGCCAAATTTACCAAGTGTGAATTTTGGCTTCAAAAAGTTTCATTTTTTGGGTCACATAATCTCAAAAGAGGGGATATCTGTGGATCCAGCAAAAACAGAGGTTATCAAAAGATGGTCGAGACCAACAACAGTAACCGAGATCCGAAGTTTTCTTGGTTTGGCTGGATATTATTGACGTTTTGTGAATGATTTATCACGATTATCTAATCCACTCACCAAGTATACTCGGAAAGGAGTTAAGTTTATTTGGAAGGAGGAATGTGAAGAGAATTTCAAGGAGTTGAAAAGAAGGTTATCCAGTGCACTTGTGCTCACACTGCCTTGTAGTGGAGAAAGGTTTGTGATCTACATTGATGCATCCAAGAAGGGATTGGGGTGGGTTCTTATGCAAAATGATATGGTGATAGCTTATGCCTCACGACAGTTGAAAATACATGAGCAAAATTACCCAACTCGTGATTTGGAGTTTGCTGCGGTAATCTTTGCATTAAAGATTTGGAGGCATTAACTTTATGGTGAATGGTGTGATATTTATACTGATCATAAATGTTTAAAGTATATTTTCACACAAAAGGAGCTGAATATGCGCCAAAGAAGATGGTTGGAGCTGATTAAGGATTACAACAGCTCAATCCATTACCACCCTGGGAAAGAAAACAAGGTGGCAGATGCATTAAGTCGACAAGACCATGCTAGTTTATCCATAATGAGGATAAAAAAGATCCTATTGTTATGGATTTAAAAAGGATGGATCTTGGAATTATAATGAAAGTGGAAAAATCGTATCTTTCTCAAATAAATGTTCAACCATATATACATGTGAAGATTAAAGAGGCACAGAAAGAAGATGTCGAGTTACAAATGAAGGTGAGAAATGTTCCTGAATTCAAACTTGATTGTGATGGGATAATAATGTTCAGGAATCGGGTTTGTGTTCCTCCCATCCCCGAATTAAAGGAGCTGCTGGACGAGGCTCATAGTTCTTCATTCTCTATTCATCCTTTAAGCACAATGATTTATAGGGACCTGAAAGAATACTTCTGGTGGGATGGAATGAAAAGAGATGTTGCAGAATATGTCTCTCGATGCTTGGTTTGTCAACAAGTTAAAGTTGAGAGACATAAGTCTATGGGGATGTTACAACCATTACCCATACACGAATGGAAATGGGAAAACATCACTATGGACTTTGTCACAGGACTTCCTAAAACATCCAAAGGAAATTATGCTATCTGGGTCATAGTTGATCATCTTAAAATGTCTGTACACTTCATTTCTATTAGAGGGGATTTCTCTCTAGATCATCTTTCCAGGATATATGTAAAGGAAGTGGTAAGATTGCATGGAGTAACACTTTCTATTATATCTGATTGGGATCCGAGATTTACCTCGAAGTTCTGGCGAAGTCTTCAGCATACTCTGGATACAGATTTGAGTTTCAGCACTACTTATCATCCTCAGACAGACGATCAGTCTGGGAGAACAATTAAAACTCTAGAAGATATGTTGAGAGCTTGCTCTATGGATTTCAAAGGTGGTTGGGATCAACACCTACCTTTGGTGGAATTTTTTTATAATAATAGCTTTCACTCCAGTATTCAGATGGCTCCTTATGAAGCTCTCTATGGAAAGAAATGCAGGAATCCAATGTTCTGGGATGAAGTTGGGGAAAAAAATCTATTAGGACCCGATCTCGTTGATGAAATGGCAGAAAAGGTCAGATCTATTCAACAACACATAAGAGCAGCTCAGAATCGACAGAAAAGTTATGTTGACAACCGAAGAAAAGACCTAGAGTTTGAAGTGGGTGATAAAGTGTTCTTACGAATATCTCCCTGGAAGAGGGTTATGAAATTTGGAAAGAAGGGGATGTTGAGCCCTAGATATATCGGTCCTTTCGAAATACTGGATCGTGTTGAGAAGGTAGCTTACCGATTGGCGCTTCCACCAAATATCTCTCAAGTTCACGATATGTTCCATGTATCTCTCCTGAGAAAGTACATAACTGATCCTTCACATGTACTCAGCTCAGAAGTTGTACCGCAGGAGCATGATCTTTCTTATGAAGAACAACCGATAGAGATTCTGGATCGTAGCGAAAAAGTCCTACGAAACAAGACCACTCGATTGGTGAATGTTTTATGGAGGAACCACCAATTAGAAGAGGCTACATGGGAGCTTTAGGATATAATGAGGGAGAGGTATCCTAATCTCTTTGTTACAAAGTGACGAATTTCGAGGGCGAAATTCATTTTAAGGGGGGTAGGATGTAACACCCGAGACTTTTATGTTATATAAATCATCAAAGGAATCTTTTTCTACACACAACACTTGCTTGTCTTGCATTACACAAAATCACAACCTTCCTCGATAGCTTGCGTCGTACGCAATACCGAGTTTCACTAAATAATGACATTCTTATAAAATATTATTAAAACTAGCCATTATGAATAGTAATAACCACTTTTTGATATTTAATAAATTTTATTTTTCAAAATGGACTTCATTTTTGATTCGGAATATCGAAATTATCCAAGGGTGAAATTTTGGTATTTTTCTAAAAACATTCATTTTTGATGAATAGTGAAACCACTATGTGGTAGTTAAAAAACTAATTTTTTCATAAAACATAATTTTACCGCTTCTGTGAGTGTAATTTCGAAAATCCGAGAGACACAGTTGATGTCAGTAAGTAAAATGTGGTTCAATGAGATGAAAATAATTTTTTTGGTGAATAGTAACTTTTTACTTTTTTTACCACGGGCAAAAGTAAATAGGGTAATTAAGGGTAAAAATGATATTATTATTATCCTAACACATTTCCTAATTCTATTGGACAAGTGTAATTCGACCAAAAACAACCTTAGGAATAAAATATGACAATTTAGGCCCACTTGTATTAGATTAGGACATTTATTATTAAATTTTTTAAAGAAGGGTTAAAATAGTTAAAATCAAAGTTTAATAAGTAATTTTTTTTAATATGGGGTTATACATAAGATAAATTCGACTATAAATATTCATTAGAAATCTATAAAGATTTCCTACATAATGGTATTTTATTTTTTATTTTTAGACATTATATAATTTAATTTATTTATGACACAATGATGATGCAGTAATTATCTTATTAATGAAATATTGACATAATTGATGTTATAAACACCAAAATAAATGTAATTTCACACTTTTTATGAATTAAACTAATTTTTTAGATTAATATGACATGTTAGTATTGATTTAATTAACTTTTTTCTAACTAATCATTCTATTATGATTTTCAGAAAAATTAATTACTAAATAGTGTCAAAATTGACATAAAATAGTTTTTAAAACAAATATTATATTAGTAATTGTTATTTTATTCCTAAAAATCTAAGGTTCGGCCAAATGACTTAGATAAGGTTATATATATTAATAATAAACAACTTGGGGTTCGTTTGGCTGCTTATATTAACTTTATTAACCTTATAATATAAGAACACAAGAAGACACGGTAAAAGTAAAATTATTTAACTTAATGTTAAATATAAATTATAAGGTTAAAATAGGAACCTAAACTTGTCTAAATTCAATTGTATGAGAGAATTTCGACCCATACACACCTTATCTTCTAAATAAATCAATTTGGAGCTATTTAAAACCGAACTTGACTTTATAATAAAATAATAGTTTCAGTTTTTCTAAAGGAGCCCCTCTCCTCCCTTATAAAAGGGCACCTCCTCCCACTCTTCGTCACACCACATTGAGCCTTAAAGCTCTTCAAACCCCTGAAAATTTCTTCTCTCCACTTCCCTAGAAACATTTTAGAGGTTTTGGTCTTTTTCAAAGACCTATTTTAGTTCTCTAAAAGGAGATCTCAAAGAAGCACTTCAAAGAAGAGGTAATGTCTGCTACCGATTCTTTCATCTTTATTTCTTCTTCCACTTCTTCTTATTTCGTTGTTTCATTATGAAGTAGTAACATAAGTATAACTCATATACTGATATTTTATTATAATTATGAAACAACCCTATTTCACCATCTATCCATCCTACGGAAAAAGAAATCACCGCGTGTGCGTACGTACAGAATACCGTCTCCACACCGTGGTGTAATCTATTTTCCACCACCACCTTTCTTGGATGGGTATAATGGTGTAAATAATGACTATATATGACTATTATAATGTGATACTGATTCTGAAATAGTATACATACACTCCAATACAATTCCACGATCATAGGAATGATATCATCACTCGTGCGTATGTAAGGAATACCGTCTCCATGATGTGATGCGACTCGTTCTACAATATCTTCGTTTCATAATGATCATATAAATGAATTGAATGAATGAATATGATATATATTACACTAATACCATTCTTTAAATGAGGTATCTATAACCTAAATAGAAGAATAAGAATTTATTCGACAAAACACGCATAAGAACAAAAAGTTATAAACACCCGAATAACAAGTAGCAATGAAATATTACTACTTAGAAGCTAATAATATGACCAAATATGATATCATAAAAATATGTATGATTCTGGAAAAATTAAATAACATTATTTAAATCATTATACAGGAGGTTCAGACATGTACAAAGCATATCGGACCTAAGGTAAGGGAAATATCACAATCTCATTTTTATCCGAGATTGTTTATACTTTGGCATTTACTGGGGTGTATTCTATCATCCACATCCATGTTTCCTCAAAATGTAATATTTATATCCTTCTACAATAGTTTATATCCAATTTTACCCTTCAGTGGGTTTTTAGTAAAAGATATGAATGGAATCTTTTGTCATTTTTCGTACGAGGTACTTTTTGACTTTTCTGACAAAAGTACGAGAAGAATGTTTTTTTATATAGTATGAATGGATTTTTAAAACAATATTTCCAAGAATCTTCCTTTACAAGTTTTAATGTTTATTTTTAATCAACTTCTTTTAAGAATAGTATGACATATTAAGAATGGAAAAGTGTTTTTGATGTAGAAAGGATATTTTCCTCAAGAATGGAGTTCAAGTGTTTTATCAAAATTATTTTCCATCTAAGATAATATAGGGTTCTGTTTCTATCCCTATTATTACATGGATTTGATTATGTTGTGATGGAAATATTTTTATGAATTCCTTTATCTTATATGAATTTTTTTATGATGTCATGTTGTTTAAGAATCCCATTTTTACTACATGGGTTATGCAATGATGTATGATTTCTGATTTTATGGCACACATAAGAATGGTAGCATTATGAGATAGGTGGGAACTATATCTCCCTCCAATGCATTGTGTAAAGATTTTATATCTCATGAGATAGACATGGATAGAACGGTAGGTTATACTGGTTCTGTGAAACAGGACTGAAACGAGGAGTGAACTCGGTTCAGAAATGGTCATTGTCTACTGAGGTAGTCTTGGCAATGATTCTTGACTAATAAGAAATGATTCTCTATGATTATGTGTGTATGCCACAAAGATTCATGTTTTAAGTTATGATGATTGGGATTACATTTCACTACTATGATTTATCCCATGTTATGAAATTATGATCTCTTTTTCAGGTTAATATTTTCAAAAGTTATGTGGTTATGTATATGATGTGATTGATATTTCTTTTGTATACCCTTACTGAGAATTTGAGCTCACCCTTCTGTATGTTTTATTTCCCCTGGTCAGGAAGAAGGTTATTAAGTATAATATTCCAAAAAGGGACTCTATATATGATGAAATAAATCGGAGGCAAAGTAGATGCTTTATGAACCAGTTGTTTATGTTTCCTAGTTTCTAAAGACACTATACCTATACGGTCCTTTCTTGGTTTTGTTATATGTTGTAATAAGTGTGCTTAAATTCTGAAGTAATAACAATGTATGTAAAGTATGGGTCGTTATAGGATCAATACTAACTCAATCTTAATGATTCAGGGGTCTCCAATACTACATAACAGTCTGTACCCCCATAGACATGGCCAAGATTCTCTTATTACCATGATTGGTATTGTGAAGATTCAACTTGTATGAATTTAGTTACTCCCTTTAAATTTTTATATAATTTCAGTGAGGTAAGTATCCCTATAAAAAGTTTAGGTCTTGGTTATTATTTGGATGGAATTATATATTTGATTATGTTCTCCTAGTTGGTTACTTGACTCTTGGATTGTAATTCATAATGATCATTAAAGCCAATCATGATCTTCTATTTGATGGAAGAAGTGCTTCTCCATTTTAATTCTATTTTAGGAAGCAATGCCTATATTAAATTTGAAAACATGGGTTCTAGGATATCATATTTCATTAAATATTATCTCACTTGTTTTAAATATATTGTATATTTGGATTTTCATTATGAATCACACTAGTAATGAGGTAGGAATGCATTTAATAATGAATAAAATAATAGGGAAAACGGAAGGGTCATTGACATTTTATCTCAGTGCTCATAATTTTATATAATTAAGGTGTTTTATATTTTTCACGTCTTATTTTTATACTAGGGATATAGATGAACTTGTGGAGTAATTTGACCTATACAGTATGATGAGAGAGTTTTAATAGAGATACAATATAACCACATTTAAAAAATAGGGTGAGATAAAATTGTAAGAATGGTTTGGAATAGATATTAACATAGAATAGTATAAATAATTGATAGTATAATTGGTGATGGGTGATTACTCATGGTATGAGTATGGGTTTATGATAGTCATTTAATGGTGTTTTGTAGTTAATTAGATGGGCTACAGTCTATGTTTTTATTTTTAGTGAGACCCATGAAACATATCTGGACAACAATCAGTAATCCCAAAATATATTTTTCTCCAATATTGGAGATAATATATTCATTTAATTTAATTATTTTAAATGATAAATATTATTGTTTTATTCAATTATATATACCATAGTCTATATCTGGCATGTATATCAAGCTAATGAAGAAGTCAATTTACTCTCTTGATTTGTGTTTGTGGTAGGATAGTATAGTATGAGTAGTTCTATGTGATTTACATATTATTTGGAGTAAAGATTTGATTTTTTGTGTAAAATATAATTAATATGAGTTTTTAATTATCCATCTGATTTGATGATGGTTGTCTCAATCATGAGGCTACTTTGGTTTTCAGGTTAGAGTATCATATGGAGATCACTTATGGAATAAGGATATAATAAATTAATCAATATATATTGAATTATTTTTATTTCATTTTTTTTATTTTAGTAAAAAATAATTCCTAGGATTTGGAGAAAAAAAATGGTTCCTCTAAGGGTGGATGATAATCAACATGTGGTGTGTGTCGTTGTTGGTATGTTCTTGAAATTATTGGGAGTGAATAAAAATATAGGTTTTATTTTAAAATTGTGTCCTGATAATGACAGAGACATTTTTTTCATTTTCAGTTGATGTATAATAGTTATTGTGGGATTTTTTATGTCACTATTATTGAGTAACCCATGACTGAATGTCATAGTGGTCATATTGTTATGGAATGAAAGTCATTATGATAATCTTTTTTAATCGATTGGAACATGAAGACCCAAATGAAAAATACTTGGTAGAATCAGAGTATCATAGTTATCTTGATAAAACTTATGAACTATTCATATTGGTATTTATGGAAACAATTTGGTTATTTTAAATTGATATTTGTGTAATGATTTGATGAAATTTTTGAAATCATAGTTGATATAGGGTTGGGACCATCCAATGTGGTGATTTTAGGTGGTTTACCATTCATTGAGGTTTAATATTCATGGATGTGTTTCCCCAGAAACATTAAATATATAAGGAATATGTAACCATGTTTGGATTAATTCATTGTTATTGTGTATATATACACATTAAAAATCTATAGGATCTCCAGAAATTATAACATATCACTTATATTAGAATTGTTTGTGGGGTTATTGTAGAGCCATTTAGAACTTTTTCTTCCCACAGATGAAAATTCTAAAAGGTGGGGAAGATTTTGAGGTAGATGTATTCCCATGAAGAATACATAAAAACCATTTTTAGGTACCTATTCTCTTATGAAGGGTAATAAGTAAATTTTCCCATAACAAAACCTGTCATTTTTTTTGTTAAATTAATCATAAAATATTATGTTTACTCATTAATGGTATAAACTCTATTCTTAACTCCAGATAATGGTCGGGCCTTAATGGGCCTTTTTTTTATTTTATTTTTTATGCTCTTCTGAACCCTATTGTCTCTCCAGTATTCATTATAGGTTGTATACTTCCCCATTGTAGACATAAATGCACCAAGAGTATAAGGAGGGAGAGGGAGGAATATCATTATTTGAAGATTTATATAAGATCTAGATCAGGAACTGGAATATATAGACTAGATATCATAACTCAATTATTCAGTAATTTTCTTTGAGGGGGTTATTATTTTTATGTTTACCATGAATTAATTTCCTATTCAATTTTAATTTTTGTATTTCCATTGATATTATTGTATTAATTCCAATATATTAGTATTTTTTAGTGAAAAAATAGTATTTTTAGTTGTTTTCAAATTTTATGTGTCTATAAATCCAAATTACATGGAATCTAGTTCATGTACACATGTCATGAAGTTCAAATATGAAATAAGGGATGATGTGGATGATCATGTGGAATGATTTCCAAAGATAAATGTTAGTATTATTGTTGAGTATTAATCTTGCAGCGGGGGAAAATATACACTATGGGAGGTTGTATGTGTTATATAAAATTTAAATGTATGTTAAGGTTAAGGTTATCATTCACTATAATTTAGTATTATAATTTAATTCTAGCCTACATTCAAGATAATCGATTCTTTCCCTCTAAAATGTTTCATATCATCTTATTTCCACAAGGGATGGAGTGCATTTATTAATGCTTTTTCATGGAGGTATTTCAATTTCACAACCAATTTTGTGGATTGGGATTTATAATTCTATTTAGATGGTATGTGGTTATTACCATAGATAGGGTTTCATTACATCAATTTGAGTCATTTTTATCATTGATTGTGTCGGTAATCCTTTAAAGACGTGGGGACAAAGTTCTTCATAACATGTACTATTCTTAGAGATCTATTATCATGTAATAATATAACCCATTGATGGAATAATATAGTGGTTTACATGATATTCCATGGAAATGGGTGAGAAACCATGTCCCTCATGGTTTTAGTATCCCAGCTCATGACGTGAACTCTTCAATGGGTCATGTTTAACCCAATTAATTTGTGTGTAGTGACATGATTTTTATAGAGGTTGAGTTGTGAAGGAAGTTCAAATACTATAAATTATTGACCCCAAAAAATTCTATCTTTTGATTTATGAGGTGTGGGTACCTTGTTACAACATGGAATATGTGGTCTGAGAGGGTAATAATTTGAGATGCATAGATAGTTCGGATTCCGAGAGACATGATGTGCACATACTGTACCGTGTATCTCCACTTTTTTATGTTTCCCCAGTGGATTTGGAATGACTAGGTGTATATTTAAATTCTTGTTGGCTGATCAGACCAGTTATTCTTGTCATTATCACAATACACCAATTTTTATATTGGAATGGAAGGGGAGGTATCTTACAATAGTTAGGATTTTTGAGGCAACTCCCCCATGGAATGGGGTGTAGGTCCCATATATGTGTGTCTATTAATTCCTTAAATAATAAAACTAATACTGGGGTGTAAGTCCCCTTATTCATTTACAATTTTTATTAGGGAATCAAAAAGAATTATTCGTAGAAATTCCATTCAATTTAATATGTGTTATTCAAAGGACAATGATATTTCAGGGAGTTTGGATTTGTACACTATGGGTTGGGAGAGTGGAGTTATTTGTGTAAGTAGATTAACGCGTAGTATGGTGTGATATCAATTGGTGTGGGTTATTACTAAATAAACACCACTTATTTCAAGGGGTTATTGAGGTTTCATTCCCCTCAGTAATGATGTTTCATCATCCATGTTGTGGATGGAATGGTAGGTGTTTACCGTAGGTCAATGAGGTGTATTTTTCATAGATTGTAAGAGAGGTGTTTTCCCATAATGATGATGAATAAGGATTTATTTTCTAATGATTTATAAGAATTTTTTAATTATTTCAATGATCCATAGAGTGATAATTAATTTTGATATTTCACATGTATTTTATCTATAAGATAGATTTAAGGTCATATTGGGAACTAAAGACATATATTCTTCCTAAGATATTAAATTCATCATTGATTGATATAGGAAACTTTAATTTTCATCCATTTATGACATGTTCGCAAATTCCCATGATTTCCATTATGGTTTTAAGAAATATTACTCTGTATTTTTATAATCCACAATGCATTTTATTTGTTCCCACACATGTTTCATACTCATATACGGTTCATCATTTAGAGGCGATTTCATTGGGGATTTAGCTAACGTGGATAGTGACTAGTGGATCCCAATTGTATTCATTGTTACAAAACATAGGTTTAGATTTGGTGTGTTGTGGGGATTCCATTCTTACTAATAACTAAAGGTTATTTGGGTTTAAATTTAATTTTTATATGTAATTTTATTCATATTTCCCTTGGATGTATAACAAGTTATTATATAGATTACTTATTAGAAAGTTATTAAATTTTTTTCGAGGATTTAATGTGATGGATGGATGATGATGTATGCATATGAATATTTTTAATACAATTGATTCCCATAAATGATTTCTAAATTCATGAGGATATTCACCAACTTTTGGCTAATTTTACGTGATCTTGGAGTGGCACACATAGCTAACCATCATCTTAGTATGGTATATAATTTTCCATGTCATTTAAACAAATTGGAATAAAAAAAATTAACATGGAAAATTGATGATGATAATTAGATATTATAGATGGGGATGAAGTGTTTTTTGGAGTTCTAAATCAGAATGGATAATGATAATATGTTTTCCTATAAATGTTATCACCAACATATTTATGAATATTAATAATTATTCATAATTTTTGTGATATATCATATCATTTTTCATTAAAACCATTTTATGAAACTATAAATGGTAAATTTTATCATTTCTCATATAAGGATATATTAGAATCACCCAACTAATATTTTTTAACTCAAATTTGTTTCCTTGTAACAAAATGAAAATATAAAATAATATGTGGTGCATATGAATAATAGATAATAGATAGTCCTCAAAGGAAATATATTACTTCTAATAAAATTAGTGTGTAATTTTTGTCATGTTTTATTGGATACCTAGGAGAGGGATTCACATTTGGGATAATAGTGGATAAATATTTTGTAATGATAGTAGGTAAAAGTAATATTCATGAATGAAAAGTCACACAATTTGAAATATTTTAAAACTGACATTTTTTATATCATTAAAATGTGTTGGATATGTTTTGTAATTAATTTATTAATGTATGTTTTAAATGGATGATTTAAATTTATAATATATTAAATCTATTATTCAATTAGTAGACATTTTTTGGAATGTTTATAATGGATTATTATTCATATTTTAAGCCTGAAGAATCTAATAAAGTATCTTGACATGATAGTGGATGATATGGAATTAATTATGATCAATTATAGGGTTTGGGGATATATTGAAACAATTGATAATATAAAGGATAATATAATAACTTTTAGATAATTGATTTATGGTAGATAATGATGCTATGATGATTATAGAAGTATATAATTACCCCACATGTTATTTGACTTTTTTATTGTGGATTTATGAATGAAAATAATGATATTATTAATTAGTAGTGTGATTGATCCATATCAAATATAAATTTATCTCTTAAAAAATTCCTTAATTATTTTGATTTGTCACAGTATTTTGGATGAACCAAGATCGGATATCATAAATTAGAATGAATAATTAAGGTACAATATTTAATACTATTAGATTTTTGGAATCATAATTAATATGGGATTTAAATATCTATAATCCCTCATACTCATGTTTTTATTGAGTTCTTTATAAAATTAATTTATTTAATTATCATGACTTTAAAAAAATGGGGTTATGCCAAATGTCCTTGAGTCTAAGGTGAATTATAAATTACATTACTCTCTCACTTATTTATCTTAACTATGATATAGGAAGTTACATATTAGAAATTTCATATTTAAAATTTGTTTTCTACATATTTGAATCCATGAATTACAATCATGATTATTTCATCGAGTTTAAGTAATAATATAATGAGCCATAGAAAATAGTCATAGTGTCAGTTTAAAATGTATATATATTGGAAATATATTTTTCTATTTTACATTATGTCCATTATATTTTCAAACAATGTTATATATAATAATTTTAAAAATAAGACTATGTGGTTCATTTTAATAGTATAACTTGTTTATGGTATTGCATATATTTTTAAGAACACATCTAAATTAAGATGAATATATGTTTCCTTTATATAATATTATTCCATGAATTATGATTGATTTATATTTAAATTTATTTATTTGAAAATGATTTTGTAAAATAATTTCATTAAATTTATTTAAATTTTTTTTAATTTAATTTTTGAAAAGTTATAAAATAATATGTACCTTATTTTTAAAATAAATATCGTTAAAACTCGATTTTTTCATTGAAAATTTTATGTTTTTCATAAATATGATTTGTATTTATGAAATTTTGATTTTGAATAGCGAATAATCCTTTGAAATTTAATGGATTTTTTCAATATTTATTATGGAATGAAAACCAAGGGATCACCTAATGGAATGAAATTTGATTCATTATTAGATATGGACATTGTGAAAGCATGTTTATAATCACACTATGGAATGGTTAGAAACTGCAATGGATGAGTTGAAATGATCCACTATAACTCTTATAGTGGATGAATATTATTTATGGGTACACTAGGATAAATGTTAATTTTGATTATTTTTTTTAACATGATTAGATAATTTTTACTAATTTGAATTCAATAAGTTATTACAATTTGGGATCTCTATTTATAAAACCAGAATTCTACTGTATTTCATTCTAGAAAAAAGATGTGTTCTATTAATTTATAAACAATTAATTATATTTCAAATGAAATAGGTTACATGGATTATAATAAATCATATATAGAAATTTATGGGTGTGATTCAGTAAAATATGGATAAGTAATGATTTTTCACCTCTACCCAAATATATTAATGTACATATTGAAGAATGTTATTATGATGCAGTAAATGTATAAGATTCCTTATTACTCAATATAGAATTATTTTTGATTTATTCATGATGATATGTGGTGATGTTTTTCATAAATGATCAAAGGAGTTTAATATCATTAAATGAAAGATTCTGGTTGTCTACTTGTCAGATATCATTACTTAACTTGGTTCTCTTATTTCTGAAATATCATTGGAACATTGATTATATTAGATGATGTTATAAAAATAAAAAAATATTGAAAATTAATTTTTCAAATTGAATTTATTTTCTAATTGTCAATAAGGGATAAATTTTCCCTATTGATTATTTTGAATCTCATTGAACTAGTTTCAATTTATTGCACATTGGGGAACACACATTTAAGAAAGTGAGAACTGAGTTAGGGAATAGTGTATTGGATATATGGGAGAGGTTTTTATATAAAATATATTTTTTAACATCTATGATTAATGAATTCAGTTCATAGATTTTTTTCCAATTGTAATTCAAACAATATAATACTCTAGTGAAATGTTAAAATCATTAAATGGTCATTGAAAACGTACTATTTTACCTTAAATAGAACAACCTTAATATCTTCATCAAATCCATATAAAATAAATATATCAACGTATATATATATATATATATACAATCAATATATATATAGACTTATTATTCAAAATCTCATGATAATAGTATCTCTTTCATAAATATGTATCACTCAAAATTGTCTAACTTATCCTACATTATTTATATATTGCGACTATAAATAAATTATTTTCTTTTTTATAGTGTATAAAATTGGATTCTCATTACTCAAAGATCTTAACATTGAAAATTAATAGAAATTTTATGTGTACTTATATTTACATTGAAAAATACTAATTATGAATAATATAATAATTATTTTCCATTTTTACAGAATCCCACTTATTTATAAGAAATATTTATAAATTCGTTCTATATGGGTGAAAATTAAGGCATAATTTATCCAACAAAGAAAATGTATATTATTTTTATTTTTAGGAAGGAAATTTTATATTCTATAAAAAATATGTTAGGAAAATATTCCAACAAAAAAAATTTCAGCTATATTTATATAAAGATAGTTTGTAATAATAAATTAATAATCACATTCCTTATAAAATTTTTGTATTAATTAAGGTTTAATGTATATCAATCGTGGAAAATTTCCATATGTAATTTTTTTGTCATATTTCATAAAAATATATTTAGATGTGTCTATTTGGGATATAAAACATGATATAGGGCATTGATATTTTTTTGGATTTGGATTTTGAATATTATATTTTTTAATGTGTTTTGTAGTAAGTGGTGTTATTGAAAGGTTTTTGGGGATGTTTAGGGTAAAATAAAAATTAAATTGAGGAATCATGACAAAATAAATGATTACCTCCATGATTCGAGATATTTCGTTAATGAACATATAATTTTGGTTGTGTGGAAGTATGAAATGCATGATACCACATGCATTCTAAGATTCCATGAATCTATTCCATGATTACTATAAAAGAGATTTCATACATAGTGTGTTTACCTAAAACATATAGGATATTCCAAATTCAAATTTCCATTAAGAATGACTATCATTTTAATATTTATGTACATTTTTTTATTACACAAAATAATCAATTATCCATACCAATTTCATGTCATATACCTTTTCATCTTCAACTTGGATTCTTCATTTATTAGAGTATATATCTGAGAGTATTTTTTATGGATATCCATGTGACAAAGAGATAACATAAAAAAATGTAATATATTTTGTTTCTAAAGGTTAATGGAGTCCAAAGTGAGTGTATTGGACTTCATTAATGATGGATTTTAGCATGACTCGTGAATGGTGAATGATTTTCTATTTTTTCAATTTATATTTTTTATATTTTAGTTAGGATCCTAATTTTACACATTATTTTATATTTTTTCAGTGTTAGATCATGAAGTATTCATTTTTTTATAATGATGAATTTTGAGTATACCTCATAATGTAAGTATAGGGATTCCCATTATCCTTATTATATGAAAATTCTACATATAATTTAAACTTGTTAACATAATAATTCAGTTAAATAGATTTAAAATGATTTAAAATGTGTGGGCAATATTTTCAGAGAGGTGGTTCTGATGTGCATGAATTTCAAAAAAAAGGATGTTATAAGATTGTGTGTGTTTTGTTAAATTTGTTTAAAGTTTATAATTATTTATTTCTAATTAGTGGATATTGTTTGAATGGTATCTATAATTATTGTTTGATGAAATATTTTATATGTATCATTTGGATTGATTATGGTATTTTTCATGGATATGGAGTTTTTATTAATGATAGGATTCCAAATTGTTTAGAGATATATGGATTAATGGATACTAGATCAGTATGGGGTATTTTTTTAGGAAATGGGTGTAAATTGGTGGGATTTACCTTGTGGGTTTTTATAGGATTAGAGTTACCACATAGTATATGTATAAAGGTGTTTAAAAGTTTATTGATATTGGAGTAATGGTTTTATATGATTTTTTTTCTTGTGTTTTATGATATTCATGTTATGACGAATATGATTGATATATGTGTATTTTAATATATAAATTTTCATGGGTGGGGAATGTTTTCATAAAATTAATATGAACTAATTAGTTTTCACATGGATAGAGTGCATGTGAGGATATTATGGAGATCCTACTAAGTCATTACATCCTCACCCTATAAGAGTATTTTTTAAACAAGTAAATATTTTTGGATTGTGATTTATGGTGAAATTATAATATCATCATTTGATTAGAATGTGAAGAAGGGGATATATAAGAGAGACATGTATAATTTATATCATTTGATGTGGGTCGGTTATATGAAATAGACATTATTTTTCTGTTAAATATATAATTATTATATTTGGAAGTATTTTTGTATTTATATTCATTCATTAGTTTTTCTATGCATGTATTATATGGGTATGTAGTGGTAGAATGTTTTCATTTTATACATCATCACAACTATTAATTAAGATATTTATTTAAATTTTTTTATTAGACCATATAATTTTTTTAGTGATGATAAGGATTATATAACAATACAATGTTTTTCATGGTTGGGATCAATTCTATGTAATTAGTAATGATATTAGAAATGGAATTTTTTATTCCCTTATAGTTTTATTGGTGAAAATATAAAATGTTTTAGGTATTTGGACACATCCTTTAAAATTAATTATTCATCAAATTTAAATTAAACTCGTTGTTTCTATATAAGTTTCAAGAATCAGTTTTGCAAACCAACACGGGTAAATATAATATGTAACATAAATATAAATATAATAAATCTAGATATCAATAAATAAACTGAGGCGAAACCAAAACAATGTAAAAAATATTTATTCAATTAAGATGAATATAAAAAACATAACAAAATTATAAATTCCACAAAATAATAAACGTTTAGTATATATAGAGACATAATACATAACTATTATATTATATAATTGCAATTTTACATCTCCCATGATTTTATTAATATTAATAAACTTCTATTAAAATCAATGTTATATCATTTCATCAAATACCAAGGAAGAAAAACATAATAAATTGTGAGATATTATGTTTAGTAAGGGTGAATATAATAGATATCAATTAATGATAATGTAGGAGAGTTATGATATGAGAAGATGACAATTACATTAGAAAAAATGCCTAATTATTTAAATTAATTTAATCCTAAATCACGTGGTAAATATTTTTCATAACAAAATAAAAAATTTCATAGTAATACATAATCATAAAAATTCAATCATGATCCATGAGATCATATCACAAACAAAAAAATTTGGACAAAAATATGTTTAAAACAATACGAACCTATATAAATTGTAAAAAAAATGTCAAAAGATTTTAAATTCAAGATATAAGCCCCTCATATAAACATAAAGACTTGAAACTAGAATGATACATCTATAAATGTACATGAAACCAGGTCCAAACATCATATTGAGGACATGAAACCATTTCCACTTATAATATTGTGAATACAAATATATGATAATGAATAACATATTTAACTCGTGAGTTATCCAAATTTACGCACATTATGCAAGGGATATAATATAACCACCCTCAAATAAAATTAAAAAATAAATGATCCATAATATGAAACAATTATCATTTTATCATTATATTGTCCATTGTAATGAAATTGGATTTGTAATGGTTACATCATAATTTAATTAACTTATCTGAAGGAAATTTTTTTTATAAAATAATCCTTAATAAATCATCATTATATAACATGTCGAGAATAAAAGTTGGTGTTATCAAAATTCATATCCTCAGTTAATCCATGTACTCATTAAAGGATTTTGACATTGATGAAATTTACCTTTAGGTGTTTATTTTACAGTCTCTTCGAAAACATGTGGAAATAAAATTTTATTATGAAAAGCTTTTAACTAAAAACCCTTTTATTTTAATAAAATTAATTCTATTTAAAATAACTATGGATAAATTTAATTTAATCTTCAAAAACTCAATTTTTGGGAGAGCTAGAAAATTAGTTTATATCAAATATCTTAAAAGTAAATATTCATTACTGACCATTGAAAAATTAAAAAATAAATGTTTAGAAAATTATGAGTTTTTAAAAAATCATTGTTAAATAATTTCAATTAAATTTAATATCACCAAAAAATTAATTTAAAAAATCATTTATTGGTATCAACATTAATAAAACAAAATGTTTCAACCAAAGATGAAATAATTCACGATTTCCCTTAAAAAATTATTAATAATTTTATATAGAAAATAAGGGAAATGGTACTTATAAATTAATATTTATGATTAAATATATGAGTATAAAATATATATTTTTAATGGAAAACATCCATGTAATTTCATCCTATGGAAATTCATGGATTGACAATCTTGATTAAAATCAGACTAAAACATAAATACATTACATTAAGTTTTGTTATGATTCAAACATGTAAAAATTTTCAATAAACAAATATAATTGTTTCAATATATTAATGAAACATATAAAACATATGTTAATATTTATCATTCCATTATATTTTAAAATTATATTTTTGTAATGATTTTTTTTCTTAAAATGATCTTTCTGGTAAAAATTGTACTATTTTCCATGCACGTTTCTATTCGATTGTCCTGATATATTAAACAAGGTAATGCTTTCATCATTTATATATTATTAATCATGAAATAAGTATCATATTTATTCATCATGCCATTTTTTATAATTATTCCGAAAAAGTGGTAATTAAAAACGAATCACATATTTGTGTGGAGGTGGTACATCACACGTATGTGCTCATGACATTCTCATCTTTCAATGACCGAAATGATATGAAGATACATATGATAATTGAGTTAAAGATTAATAATAATTATATATATAATGTGATAATTAAATTCATCATATTTACCATCCATTATTTTTGGTGATGGAAAATGATTCATATCGATATATGCTGGACGTAGTTCACACATACACACAAGCGATGATTTCATTTAATATTTGAAGGAATTGGTGTAGAAATTGGATGATACATAATAATAATAATAGTTAATTATATTTTATATAATGATTTCAATATTTTATATTTAATTCCAATAATTTATTGGATGTTAATGAATAAATAAATTAGAATGTACTTGATTAAGAGTTATTCCTCTTCGCTAAGAAACATCAATTCTCATAGAAATTATTCTTTTAAAGGATGGCATTGTAAAAAAGGTTCAATATGAAATTTTAATATATTTTTAGAAGGAATTATGTAATTTTATGGATTATATAAGAGTGTATTTATTTGTGTGGCAGAAACAAGAGGTGGGGTCCTTTTATAAGTGAGGGGGTGACACTAATGGATTTTTTACAAAAGATTATAATATAATATTGCCATTCTAAAGAAAAATGAATCCAAATGACTCCTAAAATAATATTATATGAGATAGTTTCTAGATATATCTATATAATATATTTATACATGATTATATTGAAATCATGTCATTATCACTTAGTTAAATCCCCACTAAAAAACTCTTCTAACTTTATCCAAGGTACCCAATTTTTGCATTTTTTATTCATTATGACCGAAAAATAATGTTTATTAAATATAAAATTTCAATATTAGTATTCAAAAAATATAATAACTTCTATAAAAATAAATTTTTAGGTATAATATATTACTTTTAAAATAAACACGTAAAACTTTTAAAAACAACTTATTCTATAAAAAATATATTTTCAGTATAAAAATGTTATTATTCCAAAATAAATAAAAATAAAAATTATTTTTATGTTTATTAGATTATATTTAATCAAAATTAACTATTGATAAATTAATATCAATTCCCTAAAAAGGGGGCAATGTAAATATTTTAATAGAAAATACATTATTTTATATCATCAAAAAATTTCATGATTAAATGAAACATTAATTATTTTTAAAAACTCCAAAAAATAGTCCATATTATAAATATGAAAATATAATTGAAAAAAATCATATCCTTTAAAAAATTAATTTATAATTTTATATGAAATTAATTATAATATATGAACACTGAATGAACTGAAATCCATATTTTAAGATAATATTTTTTGTAATCATAAAATGACTTTTTAAACAATTGAGTACTCATTTGTTATGAATTAATAAAATAAAATATATATTTCTTTTAACATTATTATTAAATTTCATATTTCCAATTAGGTTCTGAGAGTCACATTTAAATAATGAAATTATATTAGTATATCATCATTCATCAAAGATCAATATTGTGTGTAAAGAAATTTATCAGGAGAATTAAATATATATAAATATAAATAAATAATAAAAATGGGGAGCTACACCCTAAACCCTTATAACAATTTACTCATTTAAATTCATTCACCTTCATAAAAAAACTATGATACTTTTTCAATATATCATCTTTAAGTTCCCACATAGCTTTCTAAAATTTATGTTTCCTCCACAAAACATTGACAACGTGAGTTGTATTGTTTCAAAAAGAAATCACTTTTTGATCAAGAATCACCACTAGTTACTCCTCATAAGTGTATTCATTATCCAGTGGTATGACCTATAACATCAATACAAGTTATTCATTATGTATTAACATCCACCAGAGAGATATATGAAATATATAATGAACATGATGTTGATTTGATGGACGCATCAAGTGATAATCAACAATACCTTGAAAGTCCTAAAATTATTTTTGACAAATATATCTTCATCTCAACAGTATCTTGTTTCCATATATCCTAACATTCTTATAGGTATATGTTTTTTCTCAATACAATAACAAAAACTTTAAAAAATATATCACATTGAAGATTCATGACATATCATTTCTATCACCTCGAATATTCATTAATATTTTTTAATTGATCTAATAATCACTTCCATTTTCACATATAGATCAGGTTCACAAAGGTTTAATTCTCTAGCATCATTGAATCATGTCGATGGTCAAAACTTCCTTCTACAGATGTCTTCATTGGAGTGATATCAAATCTTATATGAAAGCTCCCATTGTAATCAAATTCCAAAAAATTATGTTGTTGAATCCACCAACTATAAATGTCCATTAGATGTGATCTCAAAATATATTATAGTGTTTTAGTGGTTCTCTCATATCATTCATCCTTATATATATGACCTATAGTTTTAATTTTTAAATATAAATTAAATATTTTGTAATTTTTCCTCTAGAAATTCGACGTGAACCTCAGATCCTGAATAAATACAAATGAATTTTTTAATAAATGAAATATTACAAATTCAAGTAGGCATAATCATGAATTTTTATTTTCAATGAAATATTATATAATTTAAATAAAATTATTCTATTTTTTATGGTGATAGTTTATAATGAAAATACAATTTATTCGATTAAATGCGTCGGTGAGTCCGATAATGTAATCATTAGTAAGTTTTTTCCTTTTCCATTATGATATGGATAATGATTATAATAACTCATTTTATGTGTTCCTAATATCCTAAATATTAATTAATATTAGAAAATGAGACATAATCTTTTCAATATCCATTTTATGTTATCAATTAACTAGTTCTATTTCATAGGTATATACATCTTCATAATTCAGGGATGAATAGAGTAAGGAAAACTATGAGATTCAATTAATAGAACCTCATTTTTTACTAATATTATTGGGGCACAAACTCAGTTATTGAACCATATCATTTAATAATAATCATGGTTGAACTAAAGAACATTTATTACCTTCTTTTATAGTTCCACATCCTTATTTTTCAAACCTTTATTACTCACATGATTTGATAGTTATTATTTAATCAAAAAATTGATATTTTTTGTTTCATAAATATTTTAATATCCATCATCCATTAATAATTTATTATTTTACCTCTTTCAATCATCATTGTGGAAAAAGAAGCATGGTCTTTCCAACATATAGCGGATGTCACTTTTTCTCGATCCATCGGTTGTGATGTATTGACTAATCATGAAAATTTGGGGAATGATTTTCCCTTTAAACTGAATAACCAACCTAACATGCCATTACTAAAAAAACTACATGATGCATATTCACATAGAATCCCAAAACATAAATTCCATAAATATAATCAATTTCTTCCAAAATGAATCCTATTGACAAAAAAAACTAAACCAAAATCAGAGTACTGTGGTGGAGACTTCCCAAAAAGACCCCAAATAACTAAGACACCATCTATAACTCTACACCAAGCTCTATGTTCCTTGAACCACAACATCCCCAAAGTATCATGTCAAATTGCTAGAAAAATGATATTATTTACACTTACATATGTCCTAGAAAATATCATATGCAAAAGAACCAATGTTCAAATGATAGGGGTGAGTAGAAATATGAAGTAGGTTTTCCCAAAATGAATTCCCGACACATTCCACTAAGGTAGATCATGTTAAGAAATTTTTTATAAAACAATTTATATGAATCTCATTAAAAAATGAAATAGTTAACAATATGAAAAAGAAATCATTTCCCAATGAAATTTACACAATTTAGTGAGAAACCAAGGAATGAAAACAAAGAAGTCATTAACCATTCCATTTTTTGTGACTGCATTGATATCTCCACCCTACACAAAATTTTGTCACATCTACAATACCACTCACTCAATCATGGATTTACGTTAATGGTTGTACTATCATGGATAACCTGTCTCCTCCATAGTGTGGGACTTCACACCCATCACTTGTGTAGGACATGATTCCATTCACCCTCCCTTCTTGATGATTTTTCATTAACAAGCATCACATTCATGGTGATACAATCTGAAACACCATCTATCATAATGAGGAAAATCTATATATACAAAAATATCCACAACATTTCAATCCATAATTACCAATAACATACAACACAACAATTCCCAATACCAAATTAACCAATTATCAGGATCAACATTCTAACTAACATGTCACGTTTCCACAATAAATCACATATTTATTGAATACACCGTCAAAACATTCTCCATGTGAACCAGATTTCAATAAAACAAAATTTTTAATGAAATAAATCTTTTATAAACCATTTTCCATAAATCAATCAAGCTTCCAATTTTGAAATAAATTTTTAAAATCTGACAACAAAAATCCTTTTCATAATATTGACCCATTTCCCCAAATTCCCCAAATCATCAAAATTTGGGTTTTCTCTAAGAATCCAACATTATATTCAGAAAAAATTTCAAGAAAGAAAATTAATTGGAACTAAAGTCACAAGTTCTATCCAAGTGGAGTCAATAGAGAAGCCACCTACCATTAGGCTTCCGACGAAATTGTCTTCCAAACTGCCGCCTGAAAAAATTCGGCAAACACTCCACCGAAACCACTCAATATTCTACTACTTATGATAAAAATTATATAATCCCATCATTTAAAGAAAAAACCCCCTAGATATAAACACAACATATAGAGATCTAGAAAATAGAGAGAGATTGAAGAGTTAATCTAGAGAAAACCAAAAACATCCCAAGAGAGATAACTCACCTGAGATAAACCGCCTTCATACCACATTCAAATACCTTTTGATCACCTCCAAAATCAATGGGATCGAACCGCCAGACCATGAGAGGAAGAAAAAATTTATATTGGTTGAATGGGAGAATATTTTGGTGGGTTAGGGAAAATTCCGACGAATCCCAGATTTTAAAACCCTTCATTAAAAGGGTTGCACAGTTAGACAACATGTGCACTAACTGTGCTCCTGCTGGAGACTCAAAGGGGAACCTCACATGACCCACACTACACGGTTAGGTGAAATTTTTAAATCCATGTGTACCCAACAACCGACATGGTACATATCACATGGTTTCTTCTAACCATGCTCAAAACCGTGCAGCCATAAAAAGGCATCCATTGTTTTTAAAAACCTTCCCAAATAATCCTACACTAATACAAACTCATCCCAAGAACATTAAATACATATAAATTCATAAAAGGATATATACCTCAAACTATGGGATCTACATTATCCCCATCATTATACATTTTGTCCTCGTAATGTAAAGAACCATCTTTTTATTGAAAGATTTCAGGATATTGTGTGACCATCTATTTCTACTTCTCCCAAGTCTCCTTTTTAATCTAACCGTGCAGCCACAAGAACTGAAATAAACCAATGATTTTACATGAAATAATTTCTATTCCCAATCCACAATCCAGAAAGGTACATGAACCAAATAAGCATCTGGTTCTTTCTCAACATGGTCCCAACGAATCACATGGTCACTATCGGGATGATAATTTTAAAATTTTGACACATGAAACACATTGTGCACCACACTAAACTGTGGTTACACTGAAAACAAACAATCCACCTATCCAATGTTCCCTAGGATTTCAAAAGGTCCAATATACCTATGAGAGATTCTCAGTAATACATGATCACCCACCTCAAATGACAACGGTCATCGATGTTGGTCGAATTATTATTTCTGAATACTTTTAGCCATCTCCATCCACTTTTTTATCAAATTTATCATCTCTGTAGTCTCCAGGACAAGGCCCAGTCCAGCCATTGATGTCTCTCCTGTTTCCTCCCAACATAGAGGAGAATGAAACTAATGCCCATAAAATTCCTCAAACATAGGCATTATTATTGAAAGATAATAGCTGTTACTATAGGGGAACTCCAGAAACGGTAAGTGCTCCTCCAAGGAACCAAAAAAATCCCTCACACAGTCCCTTAACCTATCCTCTATGGTTTTTATCGTCCTCTATGATTGGACATCCATCGAAGGATGATACTTCATGCTCATCGTGAAATGTGTCCCAGGGGATTCATGTATGGATTTTCAAAAAAAAAAAGATGTTGAACTTGTGTCATAATCTGATACAATCGAATCTAGAAAACCATTACTCCTTACCTCTTCCTGGATATTGATTTTGGAATGATCTTTTACCATATGAAACTCATGAATCATGATGAAATAGGCCAACATTGTGAGATGCTCCACAACAACTCACATGGAATCATACTTCCTGGCCGTTCTTAGGAGACCCATCACAAAATCCATTGCTTTCTAATCTAATTTCCATACTAGGATAATTAATGATTTCATCATGCCTGATAGCCACTAATTCTCTGGCTAGACTTATTGAAAATTACTGCATCTCACAAAAAACTTGGATATATCCCTTTTTATATCGGCCCACCAAAATTGCGCTTTCAATGCTTTATATATCATCAGAATTATAAGTTCGACAACCGAATTGGAATTATGATAAGCCCTTAGATGCCCCCCCGACAAGACAATAGTACCACCATCCGATTCTATAAACAAAAGACTGAATTCCCATTCAGTTCCCATCCCCAACGGTCTCCCCAACATTGAGTTTCTACCCCATTTCCACACATTCGAAATCAGATTCACATTACACTTTATCCCAAAAGACAATTAATTCACCAACGAATCCAAAATTAATACTACTCTATCACCAAGCTCCTTATATTCCAACTGCATGTCGACTATGTCTGACATCAACTACCCAAGATCCAATGCTTGTTTCACCACCTTAGAATATGATTTTCTACATAATGCATCCACCACAGAATTTCCCTTACCAAATGTGTAAATTAAGTAAAAACAAAACATCTGGAGGTAAACCATCCATATCCACTTCCTCATGTTCATATCTATTTATGAGAAAATATCTTTTAAATTCTTATGATCAGTTAACACTGTGAATTTATCACCAAAGAGATAACGATTCAATATATTTTTAAAGCATAAACCACTACTTCCAAATCCATATAATGTGTTAGGGAGTTCTTCTCAATAAACCTCATCTGTTGTGAGCCATATGCCACCACATGATTCACTTCCATGAGAACACACCCCAACCTTGATCCTAATGCATCACAATACACCTTATACACTTTCCATGGTAAAAAAACAATATTGGTGATGCTATATGGTGACCCTTCAAGTCTTAAAATCATTTCTGACACTGCTCATCCCTTTGAAATTGGATATTATTCCTTGTAAAATATATCATTTCTGAAGCCAATCATGGGAAATCATGAACCAATCATTGATAATACATAACTATACCATGAAATCTCTGTTTATCAAAAACATTCATTTGTGGTTTCCATGAGATAACAGCCTCTTTCATTTCTAGATTAACTGAAACCCCCCTCAAAAATAACATGGCCAAGGAATAGAACCTCCTATATCCAGAGGTACCACTTTGAAAATTTAGCATACGACCAATGATCCCCCAAGATCCCCAAAACATTCACCAAGTGATGCTCAGTATCTACCCTTTTCTTTCAGTACACCTATATATCATCAACAAATTCCACCACAAAAGAATCCAAATATCACTAAAATTAATGTTTCATCAATGCCATGAACACTGCTAGTGCATTAGTTAGAAAAAATGGCATAACCACATAATCGTAATGGCCGCATATAAATCTGAAAGATTTGTTTGGAATGTCTTCCTTCCTCACCTGAAATTGATTATATCATGGTGGCATGTCAATCATGGAGAACCGTTGAGCATACCTCAACTGGTCAAACAAATCATCAATGAGTGGAAGTGGATATATGTGATTTATCGTAACATGATTATGTCTATAATAATAAACATTGAACCGAAGACTTTAATATGCATCTTTAATGAACAAAACTAGTGCTTCTTACAGAAACATTGCAGCTCAGATGAACCCTTGGTTCTCAAATTCTTCCAACTACACCATTAATTCTCACAGTTCTTTTGGTTCCATTCAGTAAGATAGATGTGAGATAATAGTAGTCCCTATATAGAGATCAATCATAAAATCCATTTTTTTATGGTGGAAACCTTGATAAATATTCTATAAGTTTGTCTGTAAACATTTCCATAACTTCTAGAAAAAATATTTTATCAATTTATTCCATTGAAGACAATGACAGAGCCACTAACTAATATGAGGTTGTTCCAAAATCTTGTTCCCGCAATCTTTTTGCACCTTCCCTTTCATTCATCTCCGCTCAAGAGATATGTTCCATGCCATCCCCTATCCAAAAACTAACTATTCATGCATAGAAATCGATGTGGGCCATAAAAATCATCAACCAATCCATCCCTAGGTTTATATCCTGGAGATCCATCCCAAACACTGTGAAATCCCACGTCAATTCAATTCCATCAACAATTAAACCACATGGTACACACAAGAAGACTTTACACTCTTTCTGACCCATTGGAGTATGTAGTTTCTAAATAGAAGGCATCATTTCCAGAGTTTCATCCATAAAAATAAGAGAACAAGAAGCATTAAAAGAATGAGAAGAACCTATATCTAATGATTCTTACATCATCGTGGAATTTAAATGAACCATACCTCACACTCTGTACAGTCCCGAATGAGTATCCACCACAACTTTCTCAACTCCAAACAGATATTTCCTTTCTATGGTCTGCTCATTATTACCATTCAAACACATTCCTTTCGAAGGAGTGTCTTGAACAACCATCCTCAGATAATTATGACAATACCACTGAAGATGCCCATCCTTCATGTTGTAATGACACTCTCAATGTTGTGCCATACAATCCTAATTGATGTGTCTTGTAGAGCCACACTGTAAGCATCCCGTATTACAATTGGGTCTCAGAAGAATTTTAACAATCTAGTTGTCCAATTCTGATGTGCTCCAAATCGATGAGAAATGGTTTATGTATTTATCTTTCTCTAATTTTTAGGGTTAACACATCATCCCATGAGTGAAATCATACTTCAATTACCTAGATTTCTGACCATGATATATATCAGAACAAGTGTATCTGGTTTCATTCATCAATGCATTTTTTGAAAAGAATGAACACTGATTTTGGCGAACTTTTTGTTCACATAGTTCTCAGGTGTAAATAAATTTCTTGTAGCTTCCTCTGATTTTTCTCTACAATTCCTCTCAAGATCCATATCAATCAACAAAATAGTCTCTAGAAGTCTCACTACCATGAAATTGAAGGCCAAAAATTTCAATGTCAATTTCATAGAATCTATCGAAACCTGGACAGTAACACCTCGAGATTTTATGAAAAATATTCTTTTAATTTCATTAATGTCTTGTGTTGTATTCTACACCAAGATTACCTTGCGCTATACGCAACACCGTATTAGCTTGCAGTATACACAACACTATTCTTGGATCGTGTTGCACACAATTTTGATAATAGTTATTCTACGCAACATTGAATATATATATATATATATATATTTAATTTTTAAAAGAAATATGGTTGGATTATGTTATACGAAACAACGAAAGATTCTTTTACAACATGAAACCCTGACTTGGCTTGCATTACACACAATCGCAACCTTCCCAATAGCATTTGTTGTACGCAATAACGGGTTTTACTAAACAATGATATATTATTATAATATTATTATGAACTAGCTGTTATGAATAGTATTAACTAAATTTTTAATTTTATAACATTATTATTCATCTTACACATTTTCTAGAACATGTTATAAGAACAAAATAAATTTTTCGGGTAAAATAATTATTTTTCAAAAAAATACAATTTTGCGGCCTTTTGATGGCGCACCAACTTTAAATCTAGTTTTTGACATGTTTATATGTTCATTATGACAAAATAAAATTATTCTTTGGAATCATGAAATGAAAATTTACTTTGGATAAATTTTTCATATTATTCTGGTAACTTTCATATTTTGATGAATAGTAAAAACACGCTATATTTTTATTAAAAAACAACTTTTTTAATCGCAATAATTTATATGATTAAATTATAATTTGAATGTTATTAAAGTATAAATAGAATATATTTTTACCATTTAATATAATGTATGTCATTAGCATTGATTCTACATTGGATTCATAGGATAAATCAATTATATCTTTTGCAATGTTTTAAACAAAAACTCGTTTTCTTTCGACAACATGATTAATTTTAATTTAATTTCTTCATATTTTGTGTATTGAATTTGGAAAAATGGATTCCATATTTGGAATCAGTGGGTCCAAGTTATGTTAATAAGCTACTTTTTATTTTTGGCATTATGAATAGTAACTATGGTAAATTTTATTTACCATAGTTAAAGGTAAATCGGGTAATTAAGGGTAAATATAAGATTATAAAATTAACCTAACACCTGCCAAAATCCTATTTTATGACTAAAAGTCGACCCATATCACCTAAGGGTCGGATTAGATTCATTTAATGGACTTTTGTCCATGAAAATAATTTAATTATTATTAAAACCAAAGAATGTGACAACATGTCACTTTCTTAAATATTATAAGTATAATAATTTTAATTTAATGATAAACTTCGCGAAACTTAGAACATGAATAGTATTCAGAAATATAATACAATTATCTACATCATAGGAATTTATTTAGAATTTTTAGGGATTAAATAATTATAATTTATTATGACACAAAGATGATGCAGTAATTATCATATTAATGAAATATTTACATAAATGATGTTATAAATACCCAAATAAATGTCATTTAAGACTTTTTATGAATTAAAATAATTTTATATGTTAATATGACATGTTAGTATTGATTTAATTAACTTTTTTCGAACTAGGAATTTTTTTTATGATTTTCACAAAAAATCAATTACTAAATAGTGTCAAATTTGACATAAAATAGTTTTTAAAACAAATATTATATTATTAATTGTTATTTTATTCCTAAAAATATAAGGATCGTCTAAATGACTTAGATAAGGTTATATATATTAATAATAAACAACTTGGGGTTCGTTTGGATTCTTATAGTATGTTTATTAACCTTATAGTGTAAGAAAACAAGAAGACACGGTAAAAGTAAAATTATCTAACTTAAAGTTAAATATAAATGATAAGGTTAAAACAGGAACCTAAACTTGTCTAAATTCTATTGGATGAGAGGACTTCGACCAATACCCACCTTAGCTTCAAAATAAACCAATTTGGAGATATTTAAAACCGAATTTGGATTTATAATAAAATATTATTTTTAGTTATTCCAAAGGTGCCCCTCTCCTCCATTATAAAAGGGCACCCCCTCCCTCTCCTCCTCACACCAATTTGAGCCTTCATTATCGGCCAAACCTGCCAATTTCCCCTCTCCACTTCCCTAGATACATCATAGAAGTCCTGGTCTTCTTAAATGGCCAATTTTAATGCCCTAAAAGGAAGTCTCAAAGAAGCACTTCAAAGAAGAGGTAATGTCCGTTACCGATTCTTTCAACTTTATTTCTTCGTCCACTTCTTCTTATTAGGTTGTTTCATTATGAAGTAATGACATCAGTATCACTCATATACTGATATGTTATTATATTTATAAATGAACCCTATTTCACCATCTTTCCATCCTACGGAAACGAAATCACCGTGCATGAATACATACGGAATACCGTCTCCACGTCGTGGTGAAATCTATTTTCCACCACCACCTTACATGGATGGGTATAATTGTGTAAATAATAACTATATATGATTATTTTAAAGTGATATTGATTCTTAAATTGTATACATACACTCCAATACAGTCCCACGATCATGAGAATGATATCATCGCTCGTGCGTACGTACGAACTACCGTCTCCACAACGCGTTGAGATTCATTATCCACATTAACCATTCATGAATGATTATAAAGTATATATAATCCATAATCATGAAATATATGACATAATAATGATACTGGGTTTATGTGTGCATATATTTATGTCATCAACTTAATTCCATTCAACTCAATAAGGAAACGAAAACAGCGTTCATGTTTACGTACGGCCTACCGTCTCCATGAACGTTGTATTTCTTTCCATTTACTGATTTATTATATATATGTATATTATAAATATATATTAAATATAAATCATGTTTTACATTCTGGAATTAAGTAATCATGATCTAAGTAATCATATAAATAATTACAAGTCAAAACACGGACAACAAATGAAACAATTTTACCCAAAACGCATATTAACATGGAATTTACAAAAGAACGGGTAATATAAAGTCATAAGTGAACCATATATGATATCATAACAATGAGTATGATTCTGGAATAAGTCAATGGCATTATTTAAATCATTATACAGGACGTTCAGACACTTACGAAGCAAATCGGATCTAAGGGAAGGGAAATATCACAATCTCATTTTTTTTATCCGAGATTGCTTATACTTTGATATTTATTGGGATGTATTTTATCATCCACATCCATGTTTCCTCAATATGTAATATTATTCCCATCCACCTACAATTGTTTAAAACCTTTTTTACCCTTTGGTGAGTTTTTAGTAAAATATATGACAGGAATCTTTTGTCGTTTTTCGTACGAGGTACTTTTTGACTTTTCCCACAAAAAGTATGAGACAAATGTTTTTTAAATTATACGGCATGAATGGATTTTTAAAACATTATTTCCAAGAAGATTACTTTAAAGATATCAAGTTTATTTTTAATCAAATTATTTTAGTATAGAATTTTATGACATGTTAAGAAAGGAAAAGTGTTTTTGAAGTAGAAAGGATATTTTCCTCAAGAATGGAGTTCAAATATTTTATCAAAATTATTTTTCATCTATGATAATAAAGGGTTATGTTTATGTCCCTATTTTTACATTGATTTGACTATGTTGTGACGGAATTTATTTTATTAATTCCTTTATCATATATGAATTTTTTTATGATGTCACGATGTTTAAGATTCCAATTTTTATTACATAGGTTATGCTATGATGTATGGTTTATGATTTTATGGCACACATAAGAATGGTATCATTATGAGATGGGTGGGACCTATATCTACCTCCAATGAATTGGGTAATGATTTTATATCTCCTGAGATAGATATGGCTGGAACGGCAGGTTATACCGGTTCTGTAAAACAGGACTGAAACGAGGAGTGAACTCGGTTCCGAAATTGACTTTGTGCACTAAGATAGTCTTGGAAATGAGTCTTGACTAATAAGAAATAATTCTCTATGATTATGTGTGTATGCCAAATAGTTTCATGTTTTAAATTATGATTATTGGGATTTCATTTCACTACTATGTTATGAAATTATGCTCTCTTTTACAGGGTATTATTTCAAAAATGTTATGTTCTTATGAATATGCTATGATTGATATTTCTTTTGTTTACCCTTACTGAGCATTTGAGCTCACCCTTTTATGTTTTCATTTCCCCAGGATATAAAGAAAGGTTTTAGGTAAAAAAGGGAAGATCTTTATGGGAGATGTTGAAGATATTTCACCACGATTAGAAGATTATATTCCGAGTTTCCAAAGACACTAAACTATTACGATCCTTGTGTGTGTGTCTTTGGTATGTACTATGTATTCCGCAAAAGTAATGTAATGTCCACGTATGTTAAGCTTCGGGTCTCTACAGTTGGTATCAGAGGAAAGGTTTAGTCATCCTTTGGAAACTAGGATGCGAAAACGTTAGTGAGATCCCTAGAAATATTTCTAAGGTATGTCTAGGGATGTCCCTAAGGATAAGTATACGTATAGGATGTAGTCCTAGAACTATGGTAACGATATTAGATTAAACCAAAGATGTTAGATATTGAATTTACTCCCCCTTTATAATGATTTTTCCTCTCACACTATTCTTTTTGGGTTTTAGAAAATGACTTGAAACAAGATGATTCACGATAATAGAGGATATGATGGACAATTGAATGATATTCTTCATGAGAAACCAAATGAAATGGGATTTGGATGTCCAAACATCATTATTATGCCGAATCAGCAATCTCATAATATGATCAATAAAGTAAAATTTGGTATGTTTCCTAACTCGGCTAATAAGAGAAAGATGGAGTTTCATGATGATTATAGAGGAAAGAATGTTCAATTTCCCCTATGTAAATCATGTGGGAAGAGGCATCAAGGAGAATGTTTCAATGTAACTTGAAGATGCTTTGGGTGTGGAAAACAAGGACACAAATCCAGTAAGTGCAAAGTAAAAGGTTCAGTTAACACCAAGGATGAGGATAATGGTATTTCTATGACATCAAAAATGGTTAAATGTTTTAAATGTGGAATGTACGAGCATTATGCAAACCAATGCCCTAAGGGAAAGTCTCATGAAGAGAATCATTATGGTCGTATGGGTCGTATTTATGTTGATGATGATGAAGAGACTACAAATGATATGTGAGATGAACGAATTGTTGAAGCTCGGTCAATGGTTTAAGAATGTAGTGGAATGATTACATGTTTATCATGTGTAATGTTGTATAAGTAATCTCATGTTACTAAGGAATAAAGAGACATCTAAGGATTATTACACTGTTGTCTTTCCTTGAGTTTTGAAAGTGTATGATTAATGGTACCAGTATCCATGAAAGGTTATTAAGATATTTCTGGAATGTAGATGATATGCCCATAATGAAGGGATAAGGAAAAAATGAAATGTTTGACAGTATTCATGAGCTCATGATTGACTAAGTGATATCATGGTTTGAGTATATATAATTTTGAGGAATTTGGTTTGTGGAAAGAGTTAACTTTTAACAGAATTCATGTTTTCAATAAGGTTCAATGGGTATTCATTCTTCAAGAGAATATATGATTAAGGTATTCACATGTTTGTAATTTGACCAACAATATATATCTTATGATATATGGGGGATAAATGATGGCATTCACATGATCATTTTATTTATACTATGAGCTTGGACCAAAGTATTTTAGATAAGCATAAAGATTGGAATGGATTATGTTGGACATAAGTTATTATTGTTTAAGGATAAAACTTTTTATTAATATTGTTTATGGGATGTTATAGTAATATAGCTTTAGAAAAAGGACAACCTGCCGGATGGGCGACAGTCCATTGCGTCGGACAAGGCTGTGGGAATCGAACCCACAACCGAAGTGCGACTGGCCTTGACCACCTACCACTGGCCTACAGGAAGTCCCTGGTTAGTAGAAACTAGATTTATTTTGTTAAGCAGTATGATATATGAAGTATAAGTTCATTTTTGGAACCATATACGATTAATCTAACAATAAGATGGACTTATAACTTTTGCTACCCTTTTTTTTGAAAGAGATGGAATGACCCATCATTCTATCACATGATCTGATAACACATCATGAATAACAAATTCAACTTCATTTCTTTAAGGGATGAAGTGGAAATTGGTCAATTCACGAACAACAGTGAGATTGTACCAAAATCATGCAAGTATTTCTTTTAATTCATCAAATTTAGGGAAATGATCTTGAAAACCAAAAATTTTGTCCAAGTTCCCTTATATCCGATTAATCAGATGGTACCTTAGATAATCAAAAATCAATAGCTTTGTGATTGTTGTCTTTTTCATAGTTATGTTCTCTACCACTCTCCATCAGAACATGATGGTTAGATTTTTCTTCCATATCCATATTTTCTCCTATGTTCTCCTATGTGGAAACCCAGTGATGAGTTAATTTGGGTAATCGTTACATTTAATACTTTAGTTTTTAAAGCCATGTTTTGGTATTCCTTTTTACGATGTGGGTTTCTATTAAAAAAACATTCGAGTAGTAAACCATTTATAACCCCGGTGAATTTCGAGGGCGAAATTAATTTTAAGGGGGGTAGAATGTAAAACCCCGAGATTTTATGAAAAATATTCTTTTAATTTCATTAATGTCTTCTGTTGTATGATACACCATGATTACCTTGCGCTATACGCAACACCGTATTAGCTTGCAGTATACGCAACACTATTCTTGGATCATGTTACACACAATTTTGATAGTAGTTATTATACGCAACAGTGAGTATATATATATATATATTCAATGTATAAATGAAATATGGTTGGATTATGTTATACTAAACAATGAAGGATTCTTGTACAACATGCAACCCTGACTTGACTTGCATTACACGCAATCACGACCTTCCTCGATAGCGTGTGTTGTACGCAATACTGGGTTTTACTAAACAACGATATATTATTATAATATTATTATGAACTGGCTGTTATGAATAGTATTAACTAAATTTTGAATTTTATAACATTATTATTCATCTTACACATTTTCTAGAACATGGTATAAGAACAAAATAAATGTTTCGGGTAAAATAAGTATTTTTCAAAAAAAATGCAGTTTTGCCCCCTTTTGATGGCGAAACCACTTTAAATCTAGTTTTTGACATTTTTATAAGTTCAATTTGAAAAAATAAAATTCTTCTTTGGAATCATGAAATTAAAATTTACTTTGGATAAATTTTTCATATTATTCTGGTAACTTTCATATTTTGATGAATAGTAAAAACACGCTATATTTTAATTAAATTTTTTTTTTCATCGCAATAATTTATATGGTAAAATTATAATATTGAATGGTCTTAAAGTATAAATATAATATATTTTTACCATTTAATATAATGTATGTCATTAGCATTGATTCTACCTTGGATTCGTAGGATAAATCAATTCAATCTTTAGCAATGTTTTAAACAAAAACCCGTTTTCTTTCGACAACGGGATTAATTTTAATTTAATTTCTGAAACTTTTGTTTATTGAATTTAGAAAAATGGATTCCATATTTGGAATCATTGGTTACAAATTATGTTAATAAGCTACTTTTTATTTTTGGCATTATGAGTAGTAACTACGGTAAATTTTATTTACCATTGTTAAAGGTAAATTGGGTAATTAAGGGAAAATATAAGATTATAAAATTAACCTAAAACCTGCCAAAATCCTATTGGATGACTAGAAGTCGACCCATATCTCCTAAGGGTCGGATTAGATTCATTTAGTGGACTTTTTTCTATGAAAATAATTTAATTATTATTAAAACCAAAGAATGTGACAACATGTCACTTTCTTAAAGCTTATAAGTATAAAAATTTTAATTTAATGATAAAATTCATGAATCTTCAAACATGAATAGTATCCAGAAAGCTAATACAATTATATACATCATACGAATGTATTTATAATTTTTAGGGATTAAATAATTATCATTTATTATGACACAAAGATGATGCAATAATTATCATATCAATGAAATATTGTCATAATTGATGTATAAATAACCAAAAAATATAATTTAAGAATTTTTATGAATTAAACTAATTTAATATGTTAATATGACTTGTTTGTATTGATTTAATTAACTTTTTTCGATCTAATCATTCTGTTATGATTTTCACAAAAAATCAATTACTAAATAGTGTCAAAATTGATATAAAATAGTTTTTAAAACAAATATTATACTAAAATTTTTTATACTATTCCTAAAAATATAAGGTTCGGAAAAATGTCTTATATAAGGTTATATATATTAATAATAAACAACTTGGGGTTTTTTTTGCTTCTTATAGTAAGTTTATTAAGCTTATAGTGTAAGAAAACAAGAAGACACGGTAAAAGTAGAATTATCTATCTTAAAGTTAAATATAAATGATAAGGTTACAATAGGAACCTAAACTTGTCTAAATTCTATTTTATGAAATAATTTAGACCCATACCCATCTTAGCTTCGAAATAAATTAATTTGGAGCTATTTAAAACCGAATTTGGATTTATAATAAAATAATATTTTTAGTTATTCCAAAGGTGCCCCTCTCCTCCCTTATAAAAGGGCACCCCCTCCCTCTCCTCCTCACACCAATTTGAGCCTTCAAGCTCGGCCAAACCCTTACAATTTCTCCTATCCACTTCCCTATAGACATCCTAGTTGTCCTGGTCTTCTTAAAAGACCAAATTTCGTGCCCTAAAAGAAGTCTCAAAGAAGTACTTCAAAGAAGAGGTAATGTCCATTACCGATTCTTTCAAATTTATTTCTTCTTCCACTTCTTCTTCTTAGGTTGTTTCATTATGAAGTAATAACATAAGTATCACTCATATACTGATATGTTATTATAATTATGAAATAATCCTATTTCACCATCAATCCATCCTACGGAAAACGAAATCACCGCGCGTGCGTACGTACGGAATACCGTCTCCACGCCGTGGTGAAATCTATTTTCCACCACCACCGTACTTGGATGGTTATAATGGTGTAAATAATAACTATATATGATTATTTTAAAGTGATATTTATTCTGAAATAGTATACATACACTCCAATACAGTCCCACAATCCTGAGAACGATATCATCGCTCGTGCGTACGTACGGACTACCGTCTCCACGACGCGATGAGATTCATTCTCCACTTTAACCATTCATGAATGATTATAAAGTATATATAATCAGTAATCATGAAATATATGACATAATAATGATACTGGATTTATGTGTATATTTATGTATGTCATATATTTAATTCCATTCAACTCAATAAGGAAACGAAAACAGCGTTCATGCGTACGTACAGCCTACCGTCTCCATGAACGTCGTATTTATTTCCATTTACCGATTTATTATATATTTGTATATTCTGAATATATATTATATATAAATCATGTTTTACATTATGGAATTATGTAATCATGATCTATGTAATCATATGAATAATTACAAGTCAAAACACGGACGACAAATGAAACAATTTTACTCAAAACGATTTTTAACATGGAATTTACAAACGGACGGGTAATATAAAGTCATAAGTGACCAAATATGATATCATAACAATGAGTATGATTCTGGAATAAGTCAATGACATTATTTAAATCATTATACAGGACGTTCGGACACTTACGAAGCAAATCGGACCTAAGGTAAGGGAAATATCACAATCTCATTTTTTTATCCGAGATTGCTTATACTTTGGTATTTACTGGGGTGTATTTTATCATCCACATCCATGTTTCCTCAATATGTAATATTATTTCCATCCACCTACAATTTTTTAAAACCTATTTTACCCTTTGGTGAGTTTTAGTAAAAGATATGAAAGGAATCTTTTGTCATTTTGCGTACGAAGTACTTTTTGACTTTTCCCACAAAAAGTACGAGAAGAATGTTTTTAACTTATATGGCAGGAATGGTTTTTTAATACATTACTTCCAAGAAGCTTACTTTACAAGTCTTCAAGTTTATTTTTAATCAACATATTTTAGTTTAGAATTTTATGAAATGTTATGAAAGGAAAAGTGTTTTTGAAGTAGAAAGGATATTTTCCTCAAGAATGGAGTTCAAGTGTTTTATCAAAATTATTTTACATCTATGATAATAAATGGTTATGTTTATATCCCTATTTTTAAATTGATATGACTATGTTGTGATGGAATTATTTTTATGAATTCCTTTATCTTATATGAATTTGTTTATGATGTCACGATGTTTAAGATTCCCATTTTTGTTATATGGGTTATGCTATGATGTATGGTTTATGATTTTGTGGCACACATAAGAATGGTATCATTATGAGGTGGGTTGTAACACCCCAAGATTTTATAGTGTGTTATTTCTTCAAAATAATTCAATAACTTTCACTACACGCAACACCAAGTTCAATTGCACCATGACTTACCAAAAAAAAAGCCATTAAAAGAGGTCATGAATAGCATTAACTACATTTTTAACTTTATATAATCCTTATAATTTTAGAATCCATATTATGAGTTTCTTAGTCATAATGCAAGAACAGGTTCATTTTCAGTATTGCACTTTTATCAAATTTTGATAGTGAAACCTTTTTAGATACTATATTTTAAACTTGTTCACTAAATGGGGACATCAAAAATTTAAAATGAAACATCCCAAGCTTCCACGGTACGCTAGCGTGTGTTGTACGCAACACCGAGTTCTAACACACCGTAACCAATCAAACTAGCTGTTATAAGTAGTAATACCTAATTTTTGAAGTTATATATATTTTATATTTTAAAATTGACTTCATTTTTGGATTCAGAATATCAAATTTAGCCTAAGGTGAAATTTTGGTACTTTTCGGATAACTTTCATATTTTGATGAATAGTGAAAATTACTAAATTTTAATTAAAAACAACTTTTTTAATCAAAATAATTAATAGTGATAAATTATGAATTTGAGTGGTTTTAAAGTATATTTAGAATATATTTTTACCATTTAATATAATTTTGGTCATTGGACATAATTTTACAATTAAACCGAACATAAACAAGTGTCAATCTTTTGATAGTTATTATCTCTTAAAAACACGCTTTTTGTTTTGACAGCGGGAATTAATTTTAAATTAATTTCTGCCACTTCTGTGTTTTGAATTTAGGAAAATGGATTCCATATTTGGAATCAGGATGTTCAAATTGTGTAAATAGGTAACTTTTATTTTTAGACATTTTGAATAATTACTGCGGTAAATATTTTATTTACCATGGTTAAGGGTAAATCCGGTAAATAAGGGTTAAAAAATAATATTATAATAATACTAAATTACCCTAAAACGTGTCTTAACCCTATTGGTTGATAAATGGTCGACCATGGGAATCTTTGGGTCTATTTTGGGACCCCATGGATCCACTTGTAAGTGATAATGACACTTTATTTTAATTAAGTTAAAATGAATACAAAAATGACACAAGCATATATCTTTTAAGAAAAACAATTGTTACATAGGGTTATATATGTTGGATTTTAGATTATAAATATTAATTAGAAATATAAAAAGATTTCCTACATAATTATATTTAATTTATAATTTTTAGACATTAAATAATTTATTTTATTTATGACACAATGATGATGCAGTAATTACTATAATAGTGAAAAATTAAAATAATTGATATTATAAATACCCAAATAAATATAATATGAAACTTTTAATGAATTAAACTAATTTTCTAGGATAATATGATATATTACGATTGATTTAATTGACTTTTTGCGAAGTAATCAATCTGTTATGAGTTTCACAAAAATCAACTATTGAATAGTGTCAAAATTGACATAAAAGAGTTCTTAAAACAAATATTATATTATTAATTGATATTAAATTCCTAAAAATCTAAGGTTCGGCCAAGAGACTTATATCATGATAGGTTCATCATTAATGTACCACTTGGGGGTCTCTTGGATGTATATAGTAAGTTTATTAACCATATTATATAAAAATACAAAGAGACATTGTAAAAGTGAAACTAATTAACTTAGAGTTAATACTTAAAGATAAGGTTAATATAAGTACCCAAACCTGTCTAAATTCTATTGGTTGAGTGGTTTTCGACCTATCCCCACCTTAACCTTTGAATAATAAACTTTGGAGCCATTAGAAACCGAATATGAATTTATTATAAATTAATATTTCTAGATTTTCCAAAGGTGCCCCTCACCCCTCTTATAAAAGGGCACTCCTCCTTATCATTTCTTCACACCATCAAAGCCTTTTGGTTCGGCCAAACTCTGCTCAAATACTCTCCCAACATCCCTCAATACAACCTAGAGGCCTTAGTTTGATCATAAAGCCAACCTATGGAGCCCTTTTGATCAAATCAAAAGGAAGAACCCGAAGAAGAGGTAATGATTTCACCACCCTTTTCTAAGTTCCTTTCTTCTTCCACTTCCTCTTTCTTTGTTCTTACCATTCTAAAATAATAACTCCAGTATCTTAAATATACTGTGATGTTATTATAAATATGGTACAACCATATTCAGTATTCTATCCACCCTTTGAATAACATGTCACCATACGTGCGTACGAACGGCTTACCGTCTCCACGTCGTGGTGTAATTGTTATTCAATATATTATTATTTGGATGGGTATAATAATGATGTGTAACTCATGTAAATAATAAATATAAAATGTTAATGATTCTGTATATATGATATACCATCCATTTATATATTATTTTAATATCAAAATAATGATATTGTCGCTCGTGCGTACGTACGGACTACCGTCTCCACGAACGCGATGAGATTCATTCTCCATCGTATCCATTCAAGTATAATTATCATTTGATGATTTAAAAATGATGTTTAAGGACTTGATATCATTCTGGATATGAATAATATACAACCTATCCTTTACAAACATGTCTTACATAACAAAACATATAAAAGAAAACAAGTAAGTTAACACCCGAAACGACGATAATTCTAAGATATTAATAACAAATCAATGTTAAAAGATCATATATGATATCATATTAATATATATGATTATTGTATAATTTAATAACAATTATTTCACCATTATACAGGAGGTTAACCTACCCCAACCAAGGAAAAGTACAAGGTAAGGGTTATTTCACAATCTCTTCATTATCCGAGGTTGCTTATACGTAATAATCTACTGGGATCTCTTTATCATCCACATCCATGTTTCTTAAAAATGTATTTCAAAACATTTTTATTATTTACAAGAATATGGGTTAAAGTCATTTATACCCTTGTTTGACTTTTTATAAGAGGTTTATAAAGGAATCTTTCCGTCGTTTTCAAAACAAGGTCCCTTTTAACCTTTTCAACAGAATTAAGGTAAGAATGTTTTTTTAACTTATATGGCGGGTGCGGCTATTTTCCGCCGTTATAAAATCTTCAAAGCTTCCCTTACAAGCTTATAAGATTATTTTCAAAGAAAATGTATGATTTTATATGGATCTTAAATGATTTCAAAATAAAAGGAGATATTTCTTTAAAAAGAATTTTGATTTCATCTATGTCAACATCCTTTGATGGGTTTTAAGATTATTTGAAGTTGATTTATTATGATACAAAACTTCTATATTGTTTTGAAGGTTTTGTGATATGTTTGACTGTGGATGTGCTATTTTTATACCATTCATAGTTTATGGTGAAAGTATTGACATTTCGTATGCTAGTTCCAATAAGAATGTTTATGTTATATTTCAATCTTTACTTCATATGAATGTGTTGGACAAGTATGTTCCAGGTTGGGGACTGGTTAAAGTAAGCCCTCCAGGTTGGGGACTGGTAAAAGTAAGCCCTCCAGGTTAGGGACTGGTAAAAGTAAGCCCTCCGGGTTTGTGTTCGGTTATTAGAGGCACTCCGGGTTTGTGTCCGGTTATTAGAGGCACTCCGGGTTGGTGTCCGGTTATTAGAGGCACTCCGGGTTGGGTTCCGGTTACAGTTAGCCCCAAGGTCTTGGGACGAGGCCTTGAAAAGTAATTAAAGTTTAGCATTATGCATTCCATCATTATGAAAGTGGTTATTGATTTTTCATGTGATTATTCGATTAGTAGAATAACCATGTGAATAAGTAAATGGCATTATATCATTTTATTTATGCCATACTATGTTGAAAGTTCAAGTTTTAAAGGCTTTTGTTTTAGTTATACATTGCCTTAAATGTTTATTCTTATTTATGAAAGTTTCCGCTATATTGTTATCCTTACTGGGCATTTGAGCTCACCCCTTTTCTATGTTTTATTTTTCCCAGGAAGTGAAGAAGTAAATTATGAATGACCTGCAGGGATATTATGTGGAGATATGAGTGTGGATTATGGAGACAATATGTTGTTGTAGTAGTTTTTCGTTTAATGATGTAATGTAAACCTTACGAATATATCTAGTGTTTCCAAGGCTACTAAACCAATCGGTCTTTCGAGATTTGATCTTTCTTGTGATCATGCCAATGTTATGTAATAATGCACCGACTCTAGGTAACTAGGGTCGGGGCGTTACAGTTGGTATCAGAGGATGTTTAGTACAAACCTTGGAAGCTAGATTTAGATAAACTCTGATTAGAGCACGTAGACCTAAGATGAACTTTGAGGATTAGTATAGAAGAACTTCCTAGAATTTTGGTATTGTAGAGATTTTGTGAGTTTTTTAAGCAATACATCCCTGTCTGGATACGAGCAGGTAGAGGCGGCTCTGGCACAAATGTACCTAGGGGTAAAACCCGAAAACACCGCTTTGAGCTAGACTCGAACGGGAACTGGTGCACGACAACGGGCCTTGCTGCACTCTTGGTTACGACACTCCCGGGGGATATGCTTAGGATAAATCTCATTTTCTTTACAAATCATTATGAAGGGTTTATGAGTATATACTTCCTCAAAGAAAACATTTTTATGATTATGGATTATATCCATAAATAGTTCAATTTATGTTAAGTGTTTTATAAGTATGGGATTATGTATTTTGATTTATAAACTGATCTAGTGTATGCCACTGTTTAGAAATGGCACCCAGTAGAAGGAATGAGAACTCTATCAATGCACATGATACAAAGAGAAAGAAGGATCATATATTTTATGGTCTTAAGCCAAAATTTACAAGATAAATAGTCTCTCATGTATTATCATCATATGAAGAAATAATATCATGTGTTGATAAGATAAGTAAAGAGTTTACTGAGTCCTATGGCTTTGAAGGGAATCAAGAGAAGAAAAGTATGGAAGAGAGAAAGATGGATAAAGGGAAAATGGAAAAGAAGAATTTTCCCATATGTGGTAACTGTGGAAAGAAACACCCTGGAACTTGCCTGAAAGGAATGGGAGTTTGTTATAAGTGTGGAGGAAAAGGGAACAAAGTACATGACTGCAAGGGTAAGAAAATGGTTTCAAATGTACAATGCTTCATTTGCAAGTAGTTTGGACACTACGCGAACCTATGTCCCAGTCATCAGACTATACCGCAAATGATGCTATTGGATAATAATCAAGTTATGATACTACCACAGATTAAGAGGAATGATTAGAGTTATTATGTTGATTATATCAATTGAGTGTTGTATCAAAAATGTACTTGTTATAATAATTATGGAGTATATAAGGATTGTACTGCAGTACTATTTCATTAAGGACTTGAGATTGTGTGGAACAAAGAAAAGTGACTCAATAACAGGATAACTTTTTGGAAAATATATGGTTGAGAGAATGATAAATCATAATATAGTTCTGATACTGAGGTAGTGATTTTGGAATAATATGTGATTGTTTTGGATAAATTATATTGGATATTCTTGACTACCTTGGAACTGATTAATGATTTGTATATTCCATCATTGTTGGGGTTTAAACCATTTTTGGATTAATGAAGTATATCCAGCATTCTATATGGAATAAGGGAGCATGAATGTAATCAATAAGGAATATGGTAATACATGATGAAGGTATTCATATGATATTACGGGGTAAAAAGGATCTATATTATGTTTACCTTCCTTATAAATGTTGGACTGTGAGTTTGGACAGAAGTATTTTGGATAGTTCTAGTTTGGATTATTTTGGATTACCATAAAAGGAAAACCCGGAGGTCGGGCGGAAACCCGTCGCGTCCGGCAAGGCTGCGAGACTTGAACCTGCAACCGAAGGGCGACAAGGGTGTATCACCTACCACTAGCCCACGAGATGTCCTGGATTAAATAATGTAGTTTTTATTAAAAGATCTTTTAGATGAATTATAAATTTGTTTATTTTGGAACCCTATACGAATAGTGTAAATAGAATTTTTTTTACATTCTATTATCTTTTAGAGTGAAAGATGAGTATGTGGTAGAAATTTATTAATGGATAAAACTCTAATTATAAAGTAAGTATATCTCTATATGATCTTAGCCAATCTCATTAAAAAATTCCTCAATATTAAGAAAAGCAAATTAGAACAAAAATGTTTTCCTAGATGGTACCTTAAATCATCACTAATTTATGGCTTTGGGATTGTTGGCCTTTTCATAGCCATGTTCTCTACCACTCTCCATTTGGTAATTGATGGTTATATTTCTCTTCCATATCTATATTTTCCTACATGGAACCCTAGTATGTGTTATTTTCGGTAATCTTCATACTTTCGACTCTTTATTTTAAATAGAGACCTCATTAATTCATTTTTCGATGTGGGATTTCAACTAAGATATTTTGAAACGTCAAAAATGTGTTATCCCAATACCCTATGTTTTGTTGAACCGATGGTATTTCAAATCATCATAGATTGATGATTTTAAGGACCTCAATTTTATACTTTTTTGTGATTGATGACCTCAATCACTACCTATAAATATTTACGTTTTCATCCAATTATATGTCTCTAATTGCCACCAATGTTCTCCTAATCAAGATCATAATTTGGTGGTGACCCTTTCATTTCTCTTTTCCTCATATTAAGACTAAATTTTAGTAACCCAATTTCTGATGTGGGGTTTCCCACAAATATATTATCTATTTTCATCCTTTTATTTTCGAAGAACAATTTCAAATTGCGAGGACGCAATTTATTGAAGGAGGGGAGAATGTAACACCCCAAGATTTTATAGTGTGTTATTTCTTCAAAATAATTCAATAACTTTCACTACACGCAACACCAAGTTCAATTTCACCATGACTTACCAAAAAAAGCCATTAAAAGAGGTCATGAATAGCATTAACTACATTTTTAACTTTATATAATCCTTATAATTTTAGAATCCATATTATGAGTTTCTTAGTCATAATGCAAGAACAGATTCATTTTCAGTATTGCACTTTTATCAAATTTTGATAGTGAAACCTTTTTAGATACTATATTTTAAACTTGTTGACTAAATGGGGACATCAAAAATTTAAAATGAAACATCCCAAGCTTCCACGGTACGCTAGCGTGTGTTGTACGCAACACCGAGTTCTAACACACCGTAACCAATCAAACTAGCTGTTATGAATAGTAATACCTACTTTTTGAAGTTATATATATTTTATATTTTAAAATTGACTTCATTTTTGGATTCAGAATATCAAATTTAGCCTAAGGTGAAATTTTGGTACTTTTCGGATAACTTTCATATTTTGATGAATAGTGAAAATTACTAAATTTTAATTAAAAACAACTTTTTTAATCAAAATAATTAATAGTGATAAATTATGAATTTGAGTGGTTTTAAAGTATATTTAGAATATATTTTTACCATTTAATATAATTTTGGTCATTGGACATAATTTTATAATTAAACCGAACATAAACAAGTGTCAATCTTTTGATAGTTATTATCTCTTAAAAACACGCTTTTTGTTTTGACAGCGGGAATTAATTTTAAATTAATTTCTGCCACTTCTGTGTTTTGAATTTAGGAAAATGGATTCCATATTTGGAATCAGGATGTTCAAATTGTGTCAATAGGTAACTTTTATTTTTAGACATTTTGAATAATTACTGCGGTAAATATTTTATTTACCATGGTTAAGGGTAAATCCGGTAAATAAGGGTTAAAAAATAATATTATAATAATAATAAATTACCCTAAAACGTGTCTTAACCCTATTGGTTGATAAATGGTCGACCATGGTAATCTTTGGGTCTATTTTGGGACCCCATGGATCCACTTGTAAGTGATAATGACACTTTATTTTAATTAAGTTAAAATGAATACAAAAATGACACAAGCATATATCTTTTAAGAAAAACAATTGTTACATAGGGTTATATATGTTGGATTTTAGATTATAAATATTCATTAGAAAGATAAAAAGATTTCCTACATAATGATATTTTATTTATAATTTTTAGACATTAAATAAGTTATTTTATTTATGACACAATGATGATGCAGTAATTACTATAATAGTGAAAAATTAAAATAATTGATATTATAAATACCCAAATAAATATAATATGAAACTTTTAATGAATTAAACTTATTTTATAGGATAATATGATATATTAGGATTGATTTAATTGACTTTGTTCGAAGTAATCAATCTGTTATGAGTTTCACAAAAATCATCTATTGAATAGTGTCAAAATTGACATAAAAGAGTTCTTAAAACAAATATTATATTATTAATTGATATTAAATTCCTAAAAATCTAAGGTTCGGCCAAGAGACTTATATCATGATAGGTTAATCATTAATGTACCACTTGGTGGTCTCTTGGATGTATATAGTAAGTTTATTAACCATATTATATAAAAATACAAAGAGACATTGTAAAAGTGAAACTAATTAACTTAGAGTTAATACTTAAAGATAAGGTTAATATAAGTACCCAAACCGGTCTAAATTCTATTGGTTGAGTGGTTTTCGACCTATACCCACCTTAACCATTGAATAATCAACTTTGGATCCCTTATAAACCGAATATGAATTTATTATAAATTAATATTTCTAGCTTTTCCAAAGGTGCCCCTCACCCCTCTTATAAAAGGGCACTCATCCTTCTCATTCTTTCACACCATCAAAGACTTTTGGTTCGGCCAAACTCTACCCCAATACTCTCCCAACATCCCTCACTACAACATAGAGGCCTTAGTTTGATCAGAAAGCCAACCTATGGAGCCCTTTTGATCAAATCAAAAGGAAGAACCCGAAGAAGAGGTAATGATTTCACCACCCTTTTCTAAGTTCCTTTCTTCTTCCACTTCCTCTTTCTTTGTTCTTACCATTCTAAAATAATAACTCCAGTATCTTACATATACTGTGATGTTATTATAAATATGGTACAACCATATTCAGTATTCTATCCACCCTTTGAATAACATGTCACCATATGTGCGTACGAACGGCTTACCGTCTCCACGTCGTGGTGTAATTGTTATTCAATATATTATTATTTGGATGGGTATAATAATGATGTGTAACTCATGTAAATAATAAATATAACATGTTAATGATTCTGTATGTATGATATACCATCCATTTATATATTATTTTAATATCAAAAGAATGATATTGTCGCTCGTACGTACGTACGGACTACCGTCTCCACGAACGCGATGAGATTCATTCTCCATCGTATCCATTCAAGTATAATTATCATTTGATGATTTAAAAATGATGTTTAAGGAATTTATATCATTCTGGATATGAATAATATACAACCTATCCTTTACAAACATGTCTTACGTAACAAAACATATAAAAGAAAACAAGTAAGTTAACACCCGAAACGACGATAATTCTAAGATATTAATAACAAATCAATGTTAAAAGATCATATATGATATCATATTAATATATATGATTCTTGTATAATTTAATAACAATTATTTCACCATTATACAGGAGGTTAACCTACCCCAACCAAAGAAAAGTACAAGGTAAGGGTTATTTCACAATCTCTTCATTATCCGAGGTTGCTTATACGTAATAATCTACTGGGATCTCTTTATCATCCACATCCATGTTTCTTAAAAATGTATTTCAAAACATTTTTATTATTTACAAGAATATGGGTTAAAGTCATTTATACCCTTGTTTGACTTTTTATAAGAGGTTTATAAAGGAATCTTTCCGTCGTTTTCAAAACAAGGTCCCTTTTAACCTTTTCAACAGAATTAAGGTAAGAATGTTTTTTTTAACTTATACGGCGGGTGCGGCTATTTTCCGCCGTTATAAAATCTTCAAAGCTTCCCTTACAAGCTTATAAGATTATTTTCAAAGAAAATGTTTGATTTTATATGGATCTTAAATGATTTCAAAATAAAAGGAGATATTTCTTTAAAAAGAATTTTGATTTCATCTATGTCAACATCCTTTGATGGGTTTTAAGATTATTTGAAGTTGATTTATTATGATACAAAACTTCTATATTGTTTTGAAGGTTTTGTGATATGTTTGACTGTGGATGTGCTATTTTTATACCATTCATAGTTTATGGTGAAAGTATTGACATTTCGTATGCTAGTTCCAATAAGAATGTTTATGTTATATTTCAATCTTTACTTCATATGAATGTGTTGGACAAGTATGTTCCAGGTTGGGGACTGGTTAAAGTAAGCCCTCCAGGTTGGGGACTGGTAACAGTAAGCCCTCCAGGTTAGGGACTGGTAAAAGTAAGCCCTCCGGGTTGGTGTCCGGTTATTAGAGGCACTCCGGGTTGGTGTCCGGTTATTAGAGGCACTCCGGGTTGGTGTCCGGTTATTAGAGGCACTCCGGGTTGGGTTCCGGTTACAGTTAGCCCCAAGTTCTTGGGACGAGGCCTTGAAAAGTAATTAAAGTTTAGCATTATGCATTCCATCATTATGAAAGTTGTTATTGATTTTTCATGTGATTATTCGATTAGTAGAATAACCATGTGAATAAGTAAATGGCATTATTTCATTTTATTTATGCCATAATATGTTGAAAGTTCAAGTTTTAAAGGCTTTTGTTTTAGTTATACATTGCCTTAAATGTTTATTCTTATTTATGAAAGTTTCCGCTATATTGTTATCCTTACTGGGCATTTGAGCTCACCCCTTTTCTATGTTTTATTTTTCCCAGGAAGTGAAGATGTAAATTATGAATGACCTGCAGGGATATTATGTGGGGATATGAGTGTGGATTATGGAGACAATATGTTGTTGTAGTAGTTTTTCGTTTAATGATGTAATGTAAACCTTATGAATATATCTAGTGTTTCCAAGGCTACTAAACCAATCGGTCTTTCGAGATTTGATCTTTCTTGTGATCATGCCAATGTTATGTAATAATGCACCGACTCTGGGTAACTAGGGTCGGGTCGTTACATGGGTGGGACCTATATCTCCCTCCAATGAATAGGATAAAGATTTTATATCTCATGAGATAGACATGGCTGGAACGGCAGGTTATACCGGTTCAGTAAAACTGGACTGAAACGAGGAGTGAAATCTGTTCAGAAATGGACTTTGTCCACTAAGATAGTCTTCACAATAAGTCTTGACTAATAAGAAATGATTCTATATGATTATGTGTGTATGCCACAAAGTTTCATGTTTTATGTTATGATTACTGGGATTTCATTTCACTACTATGTTATGAAATTATGCTCTCTTTTGCAGGTTAATATTTCCAAAATGTTATGTTATTATGAATATGAGGTGATTGATATTTATTTTGTTTACCCTTACTGAGCATTTGAGCTCACCCTTTTATGTTTTATTTTCCGTAGGATATAAAGAAAGGTTTTAGGTATAAAAAGGGAAGATCATTATGGGAGATATTGAAGATCATTCACCATGATTAGAAGATTATTTTCCGAGTTTCCAAAGACACTAAACTATTACGATCCTTGTGTGTGTGTTTTTGTTATGTTCTAAGTATTCTGCAAAAGTAATGTAATGTCCATTTATGTTAAGTTTTGGTTCCTTACATGAACTTTCATAGATTCAAATTTCCCATGCTGGACAATTTTTTAAAAATTCCCAATGTTTGGAAAATCAAACCATTTTCAAAATAACATAAGCTTCCATGTTTCAAATCATTTCATTTTTAAACCCAGCAAAGATTTTTCAAAATCCACACATTCATATCACACCATTAATCATCATATCATAATGAAATATGAAACCTAATGGGAATTCATTTATACCATTCATGTCATGATCATGTCAATGGATATACCAATGACAATGAGATTTCCAATTCCTATAAGTGTCTCCATACACATGTGTACCCAACTCACATGTAAAATGAACTTTAGCATTAAAAGATTAGCTAGGTCCTTTTATGTTATACATTCCATGTCCTGACAATCATATTCCTTGATACCATCTCGACTCAAGGAATAGACCAAGAACAAATGTCACCACCAAGGCCAAAAATATACACCAAAGGAACAAACAACTGCTCTAACTTGAAAACCAAGGCCCAAAAAAACTGATACCAATTGTAACATCCGACCACATTCCATTGGATTAAATGTTTGGAAGAATGATTCATGTCCTTAAGCATCGTTCCCTGGGATCCAAAGGATGGAAATAAATGACAAGGGATTCATGAATAATTGGGGAATGATTTGACCTTTGAACTGAGAAAACACCCAATCAAGAAATTACTATCAAAAAACATGATGTATGTTCACATAGCAAGCCAACCTATACATTTCCAAAATAAAAACAATTTGTTCCATAACAAATCCCATGGACCAAAAAAATAAACGAAAATCAGAGTACCAAGTGGAAGAATACTCTACAAGACCCCAAAGAACTATGAAACCATCCATATCTCTGCACCAAGCTCTATGCTCTAAGAACCAAAACATCACCAAAGTATCATGTCAAAACTCTACAAAAATGGTATGTTTTATCCTTACTTGTGTCTAGGAAAATGGAAAATGAAAAGTCACCAATGTTACAATGTAGGGGGAGAGTAAAAATATTCAGTAGGCTTTCCACAAATGACATCCCTACTCATGACACTATCACAGAACACCATATTAAAATTTATATATATCAATTTATCTAAGGTTTATGAACTAGTGAAATATTTAACAAAAATAAAAAAAAAAATCACTAGAAAAAAATTACCTAATTTTTTGAGAAAAAACAGAATGAAAAAAATTATTCATTACCCATACCATTTTTCAGGACTGCATACATATCTCATCCCTACAAACAACTATGTCGCACAGTGAATACCATTCATTCAATCATGGTTCTAATTTAACGGTGCTGCCTCTTGTGATAATGTGTCTCCTCCCTGGTGTGGGACATCACACCCAACAATGATGTAGAACTTCACGCCCAACACCCTCCCTTTTTTATGATGCTAAATTTACGACCATCACCTTGATGGTGATTCATTATAAGAAATGATTAATCAACTCATGATAGTCGATATTTACCAAAATCGACATGATGTTTCAATCCTAAATTAACAAAATCCCACCATCCAAAAATTTCCATTACCAAATTTTCCAATTATCCTGAACACCATTCCAACTTAATATATAATTTTACCTCAATAAATCACACATATATTGAATACAACCTCAAACCATTATCCATGTCAAACACATTTCAATAAAACAAAACTTTTGTTGAAAACCATCTTTAATAACTAATTTTCAATAAATGGTTCAAGCTACCTATTTTAAAAATAATTTTTTTTAATTCTGACAGCAAAATCCCTTTTCAGAATATCAGCCTGTTTGCCCCAAAATCCCTTAATCATCATGATCAATTGCACCACAAATCCTGAAAATTCTCTGTTGAAACAACTGTATATGTTGTTTCCTATCATCAAAATTCTCTAATATCATCATTTTAGGAAAGTATAACCCTATATCTACACACAACAGATGTAGATATTGGAAATAGAGAGAGAGAAGGAATAGAAGATGTAGAGAAAACCAATGAGAAACCAAGAGAGAAGACTCACCCATGATGAAAAACCTTTAAACCACCTTTAAACCCATTCAAATAACCACCAAAATGAAGGAGGGATAACCAGTAAACATTGAGATTATGAAATACCACATAGGGTTCATATGGGAGAATATTTTGGTGAGTTAGGTAAATCCCGACTAATCCCTGATTTTAAAACACTATTTCAAATAGGCGGTACTGTTAGCTGACACAGTTAGAAAAACCATGCTATAGCCATGTACCTTCATCTACATCAAAGAGGTACCTCACATGGACCAACTCCCAAAGTTATGAAAATCATGCATAAGTTGTACAAACCCCAAAACACACACGGTTCATCTCGCATAGTTTCGCCTAATTGTGCTCAAACTGTGTGGCCTTAAAGAGGCCTCCAATGTTTTCCAAAACCTTACCATACTCTCAAAAACTTATCGAGACTCATCCCAAGCACATTAAACACATAAAAATTCATTCAAAATGGATGCATACCTCATACCCTGGGGTGCTACAATTTGTGATCGTCCATCTGATTTTTATATAATAACATCTCTATATATATGAATAAAAAATAATTAATTTAAACTATAATGACTCAATTAAATAGTTAAATGATGATATAATGGAACTTGTTATGTCTAAATGGTGTCACTATAAATTTATAATGACCATACATCATATGTAAGGTATTTTGAGAGATATCCTCCTTCCTAACCTGCAATTGAAATTTTCATGAATGAATCTCAATCATTGAAAAGTAATGAGCTCCATGTTGGACATTGAACAATCTATATATACATTATAAAAGATACTTGTTATTGATATTCATCATTATGTTATTGAAATTCAATGAGATGATCCATTGGAAAACATAACATAAAATAATGTGAACCCATAGTTAAGATAGTAGGGAGTATGAATATCGTATAAATATTCCCCTATTTGAAATTTCATCAACTACATAAACTCAATCAAGCACCATATATGTGGAGTAATTTAAGTATATATAGCACCAGAAATGGTTCTAATTAAAACACTATGTATAAATTCTTGGTATGACTCGTAATGTATTTAAGAAATACATTGTCATAATCTTGAACTATAAGAATATCATTTATGTCGAGTTTCTCCCAAAATAATTTGAAATAAATATCCACATGAGCAGCTTATAAGACCAATTCAATTTATGTAACATCCATTAGAAGTTCCTATTCATTATCACCCAAAGATGATTGGTGGTTGATTCAGAATATCAATTGTTACATCCCTTCTTCCAAATCTATTATTGGATATATATATATAAATATATAAATTAACCAAAACCATGCTCATATTAACAAAAAATTCATCTTCAGGTATAATAATAAGACTTTTATGAAGTACATTCACAAATCAATATTGAATTGGTGCAATAAACATGAGATATTATCATAATAACATTACGAGTTTTTACTTTTAACATAGTTTTTTGTTATTAAGGATATTAATGAATATACCTAAACACTTTTCAATATATATAGGAATTAATATGATTGATATCAAATAATTTACATCAATAAATGATCTATCATATCCCCACATAAACATCATTGTTTTATCTTCATTCCCTGAATGAAAACAAAAATCATTAAGTGAGAAAAAAAATCCTATTGTGTATTCGACAATCAAGAAAAATAATTCATAGGATATCCAAATCATGACACATTCATTCCTAATGATGTATCCTAAGGAATAAACATATATAATTTATCAAAATAATCTATTTTAATCCCTTATAATGGATCACAAATATAATGTAAATTGATTGGAAATTACTTTTTTTATTGAGATGAACTCCCTTTTATGGGATGAGGGGGAACAGAGAAAGACAATACTTTATTATGATTTATTTACCCAATTAATTAAATAGAAATAATATTCCAACCCCTCAAATAATTGTAAAATTTTAATGTAAAAAAATATCACAAAAACATTTATACTTTCATCATCATATGACTCAAGGAAATGAAACAGTTTCATTAGGGGTTAAGAAAATATTATTCAACCAATGAGAATGAAACATGTCTCATAGAATCATACATCTGTCATCATCTCCATAAGATATCCAGATAAACAAATATTATGGAATTATAATAACATATCCCTAATGAAAAAAATCCAACCTTAAATTATATCGACATAGATGAAATATACATTTAAAATATAGTTAAATATTTTCATTGAAAACATGAGATTTTTTTTTCTAATGATAAATTTTAAATGGAAAATTCACAAAATATTGGGAAAATCTATTTAATTTAAAATAACCATGGAATATTGTAATAAATGATTCAATTTAAATAATTTTCATGTTAGTACAAAAATCCATACATTTCATATAAATTAAAATAAATTATTCCATCCAAACCATTATAAAAATTTAAAAAAAATGTCTTCATTACAAAATGATTTCACTGAAAATATTCAATTTTAAATAATTTTAAACAAAGTTAATATTTTTAAAATGAAATTCTTTAATCATTTCATTTTTATGTAACTATATTCATAAAATAATATCAGCCGACATAATAGAAAATAAATTCATATTCTCATAAAAATAATTTCCCAATCATTTTAATTAACAATGAGTGTAACATTGTACTCATTCACAAAATATCTAGAAAATACTATATTATAAATATATATATGTTTTTTGAGGTACATGATCCATATAAATTCCCTCAATTCAAATTCAATCATAAAAAACTATGATTAAAATGAGATTGGATCACAAATTGGAAACTATAAGTTCAATCTTTCGTCATTTGTGTTCACATGTACATCATAATAAAAATGATTTATTATAAACGTTAACCCAAACCATATTCTAAAATATCATTCAATTTATTATTAAATTATTATTTTAATTTTCCCTCTTTTACAATTTCGTCACTCATTTAACATTTGGATGAAAACTGGTCTTTTTTCCAAGCATGTTTCTGTTCGACGATACTTGTAATTTCACTATAGTGATGGTTTCATGATAAAAAAAAATTAATCAAGAATTATGTATTATATTTATTCATGATATAGACTACCATATTTATTAATATCAAGTGTTGATAAAAAAGGAATCACATCATTTCATGGATGTGGTAGTTCATACATACGCATGAGAGATGTTATCATTTTCTAATGAATGGAATGGTATATGGTACATAATGTATTACTATTATAAAAAATATAAATATGTCATAAATATCATATATTTATGTAAAATAAATTATAATATCCAAGCATTACTGTTGGGGATGGAAAATAATTAATATCATTATGTGGAGGTGGTTGTCCACATGTAGGCGTGAGCGATAAATACATTTCCTCCATAATAGAAAAGAGGATGAAAATAGTTTATCCATATAATAATAAAGAAAATTAGATTTAATTTAATTAATTAGTTATGTTATAATGGATATCTAATATTTATAAGAATTTTTAGAATAAATTATACTCAACGTATATGGTTAGAAGTTGTACCACTTTGTTGAAATACATCCTTTAGTTTACACCTTAATCATTGAATGGATGATAGTATGATCAAAATAGGTCATACATGATGTGTCTATAAGTTTAATGAATGGAATATGGTATTTTATGCTTGATCTAATTGTTCTGCCTCCAAGGCAGCACATTTATGGGGGACATGGAAATGGTTCGATGAGAATCATCAGTCATACATTTTTATATGGTCGGGTTCCAATCAAGTTTACCACTACTTTTTTTCAACCCGTTCAATTTAGTTATCCTTTAATGAAGGTTTAATTAATCATGTGAGAACTGTTGGTCCCAACAGTCAATTACAATGGGGTCAAGAACTCATCTAATTGGTCCTTCTCAGTTATAGATTCATCATATGGTCTCCAATGGGTGTATTCGTAGAGCCAAGAATTCCCAACAGCCATTGTATCCATGTTTCATGTACCTTCTTTATAATTTCAGGCGCTCGTCGGATGATGATTCACCAATGACACTTAAGGACACCATTGGTCAAGATGATGTGAGTCCAGGCTCACCCCACCCTTCCAGGGGAGGATTGTTTCATGTTCCATGACTCTTATATATTTATGTTGTGTTCATATGTTTTTCAATCCTTGGTTAATTCCTGAAGAGTGTGTCCACAGGATACCCTTATCTTGTAGGATAGTTGTGAGCATGAATGTATTTGATGCCATTGAATTGATGCTAAATTAGATGGTTTTAATGGCACTCTAGAGATTATCATCATCTAGGGGTGATAGATGGTGACATGTAGTTGAGATCGATTCTACAATGAAGTCTTCCAACGTATCCTCAGGAGATGAAATAGAAACCATGTATTTAGGAATGTGTGGGGCTTACATGCTGAAGATGCTGATTTAAGAGTCATGACTAGGTGGAACCTTCATGAAAGGGCACCCATTTGAGATCGGGACATCTGGTAGGCATCCTTCTCATACCAGTTTAATCATGGATCAGTGTTCTTGTAGTTAAAAACTTGTGGGTCATACACATGGATGTTTACCATTTGATAGACATAACTTGTTGGACCCTTTATGGGAGGTCACCCTTTTGAGCTCAGGTCTTCTGGTAGGCATCATATGTATCCTGTCACAATCATGAATTAGTTTATAATGTCTGTTGATGTTGTGATCCTCACAAGACTCTAAGACCACATGATACAAGCTCGTTGTGAGAAACCATAGGATTTGAAAGATTCAATAATGCACATGCCTCCCCCTACGTTGGTGGGGGATCGAGTGCCCATGGAGGAAGTGGACGGGGAAACGGTGGGTGATGGATTGTAGTATTGAACCATTCCATGGCATAAAATGTCATGTGGGATGAAATAAAAATATTGGGGACTTACCTCTGTGGGAGTTCCCCAGATCATGTTTTGGGAAGGGGAGGAGTTTTCTCTTCCTCAAAGGGGGGAGCGAACATAACCCCTTTGACTGATCAATGTTCCTCATCGAATGGAAAATCAAGTGACAATCCTTAATCCCAAGAACATGGAGGTTCATGTTATCATCCCAAGCTTGGACATCAGGTTTCCATTGGAATGTAGCTTTACAGGAATTCCCAAATCCTACAACTTTGTTGGGAGGGACATCATGAGTCCACTTATCGTGGGTATGTTGACTCAAGAGGACACGATCATGATCCCAATGGTCTGATAATATGGGTCCAGTTTCATTGGAGGAGGCTTTGGCCTACTGTCATCGAACTATTTAGTAGAGGTATTAAGGAGGAACAGATGGTATAGTAGGGGGGAGGTTGGAACTGTAAAGAAAAATAGTTGAAAATACCCCATTCCGCATACTGGTTTCTCATGTAGAATGTGGAAGGCCCCGCATAACATAGTGGTATGTGGGAAGATTATCCATCTATGTATCAGTGCGGTATGTAGGTATGGGTATTTCCATCCAAGTACATTATTGGTACACAGCTACCCTTTCACCTATGGGTTACATATGCGTACTGATTCGGTACACGACACCAAGTTCCATCCTTGTAGTGATACGCCACGTGAGGCTCCAATCTGAATGATGTTTTGGGGGATTATCGTTCAGGGGAAATTCATCCACGAGAATTATTTGGTTCTTAGTTTTAAGGTTAGGTTAATTTATCTATAGTTATTATTAAATTCCCCCTTTTTATGGTTTTTGGAAGGCCATACCTATGGAGGAAGTGGTCCACGGTTCGTGCTTCACTGACAAAAAAAGATGGAAGCCGAAGAGCAACCTTTGAGTCTCCCTCAAGATTTCATCACCAACCTTCCTCTATCCATATCCCTCTCCGCCTTTTTATTTCTTCTTATAATGTTATCCATTTATATAGAATTGGAGAAATGATATCTATTGGGCACGCGATACTGTTTTTGGAGGCCCTTTGAAGCAATATTCTATCCCACAGAAGACTCGTTCAATCTGTGTTTGCAGAGGCTTTGGTTCACAATAATGGTTCATGGAACCCTGCATGATTGCTTAATGGATGAAAAGATGTGTTTGCAGAATAGTACACAGATGGTCTTCTATACCTAACTCCTCTGGTTGATGCAGTTCACATTTTACCTTGTTCATGGGCCATCAATTCACAGGCTAGTGGTTCGTGATCCATCTTCTCTGCATAACTTTCTCGTTGATGGTATGCGGTCCACTTGAAAAAAATGAATTCCATCATGTTCATTAATATAAATGAAACTAAATTTGACTCCCTTCTCCTTGATAGAATTAAATACGTTCTTGATTCCTTCTACAATGTGATGGTCGGGTTATTTCTCCCCTTGGTGGAATTTTTAGGACCCTACAATTTCCCCCCATCGGAATGTAGATCATTATGAATAAAAATGGGTCTATTCTGATGTAGAAGTGGTCCTCAACTTAAATGATTTTTTTAGAATAGGTAGATCTGGTAGGAGGGTACCACACCCACATATAGTGTCCCATGTCATATGTATTTTACCATTTCACATAGCGAAAAGTAATCTTGACTTGATGGCCTCCTTCATTATCGTGTACCATGCTCCGGGAAAAAACTACATTTGCAACCTGCACTTTACATTCTAAGAACTGATTTCCTCACCGTTTCTCCATCTGCATACCTCATTTTGGTTTCCAAGAATGGGACTATGGAATTTTTAAAATAAAAAACTTGTTTCCCCATGGAAGAACGCTACATGGATAACTTGATCGCATATCGAACATGGATCAGTGAACCTAACCTTAAAAAATATTAATACAGACTTAAATCTAAATCCACATCTTCTGAACTCAATCATAACTGAGGCCGAGGTTCTCGTTTTCTACATTCTACAGACCATTTTGTTCATTGGACAATAGTTCATGGGCTTGCTCCTCTTGATTAATTCTGCGTGTGTTGGTTTTACATGTTAATCAAAACCCACATACAATTGTTACAGCCGGAATAGATTCCATGTTTCATGCTATATAGGTAACAATATTTCCATGTACAGTTTATAGGAACAATATATGGAGCCTTTATATACATTATTTTAAGTCCGTTATCAATTTCATCAATAGCCTTTATCCAAAAAATTTAATTAGACTGACCTCTTCATTGGCTTCTGGATCTTCCTATGCATGTTACAATGACTGATTTACTGGTTGCTGATAAAGTCATTGCTTATTTTGAGGATATTATTGTTGCTCATCTTTCTAAATATGATGATAGATTTGGGGATATGGAGGCTTTGGTTGATGACAAGACATTGGTCGCTCTATTTCACTAATCCATTGTGAATTTTCTCATAGTGGGTCAACGGGAGAACCCAGTCTCTGACAGAATTCCTTCCTACGGGTTTGCCTTTTGTATGACATAACAATCTTAGTGCCCAACCTAACTGATCCCCAATCAACCTGGATAATTTATACTTTTATTCTAAAGGACTTTAGTTCTTCTATGGGGAGGTACTTTTAGAGAGACACTACAACTAGGCCATTGCTGCATTATGCACCTCAAACCCTAGAAGTGATGTAGTGGAATCCAGATCAGGGGGCCTATTGTTACTAGAGCATCGCAAGGAAGGCCAAAACAAATGAGAGGAACCATTGGTCAACTCTATGGGACATCTTCTCTAGAGGCTCTGTTGGAAGATATATGTATCTTCCTCTACCTTGCTACTCTGTTTGCACGGTTTGACTGATGATAATTATCAAGAACATGCATGTGCTCATTTTGTGCCACCTAATTTCTTTGGTGGAATTTATTGGAGATGATAGAGTCATATGTATTCCCGTTGAATGTTGTCGCATTATTATGGCAGAGATTCTCCTCAAGAACCTAGGGGTTAAAATTTTCCAATTTATATATTTGTTTCCCATGGTGGGGGAGGGGCCCGGGTATCCTAGACTTTGGCAGCTTCCCTAAGAGAATGACCTCCTTGGTAGAATAAGGTCTGGTCATCTGGTGTCTGTAGTGACACTCTTTAGGGGGAGCCCAATGGTATGGATCCCGTGCAGTTAGGATGAAGACATCAGGATTAACTTCATCTGCCTCCCTGAGATAATAGAGGTAGTCATTGTCACCTTCTGGGGATAGGATCCTGAAATCGTTTGAGATGAACACCATAGCTTCGTTGTGCTGAGGTACCGGCAGTGGATGAAGAGGCAGCTGGAAGACCTTTTCATACAAAAAGGAATGTCTTGTGGCCTCCTTCATGGGGAGATAACCGTTTTTTGGTACTCTCGGATCAGTGTATAGGACAATCATCATTAAAGATGTTGGCTAGGTGAAGGGGTCTTGCTCTTCATTGAGGCCCTGACCGCCTGCGTGATCACTGATGTATGAGTCTGCATGGGTTTTTGTGATGTCATTTGGAATGATGGTCACTCTACTGGAACAATAAATATGAGTATATGACATACATCCCACAAAACCTCATCAAGGTAGAATTACTTTAAACATATTCATATTCGGAGATTCATCTTGTCCCTTTCCCCTATTCTTTTTTTATGTGGGGGCGAAGAGACCAGAGTGGGGTGACACCAACTCATGTTTAAAAGATTCATGTCATGTTCACTATTTATTTTCCTTTTATGAGGTGGCACATATTGTTCTTATTGGAGAAGAAAAAATGGAATGACATGGTGTTCCCTTTTGTCTTTTATCGTTGGGGTAAAACTACCACCTTGGTTAAGGATTCACATCGGTTTCACCATTTTTGTTCTACCTATGAGGTGGATTATTGTTAATGTACTGAGGTAGAAAAAATGATCCAACATGCAATGTCCTTTTTCTATTATCATTGCGGTTGAACTTCCACCTTGGTTAAGGATTCACTTCATGTTCACTATTTTTGTTCCTCCTCCGAGGCAGCGCATTTACTGGGGATGCGGAAATGGTTCGATGAGAATCATCACCCGTCCATTTTTCTATAGGGGAGGGTTACGATCATGTTTACCACTCCTTTTTTGAACCATTAAGTGTCATTTTCTTTTAAAGAAGGCTGAATTAACTGTGCAGGAACTATTGGTCCTAGTGGGAAATTACATGGGTGTCATGCACTCATGTAATCGGTCCTTCTCAGATATAACTTCCAAGGATGGTCTCCATCATATTTATTCATGGAGACAATAATTCCCAACGTCCCTAGTATCCATGATTCATGGAACTTGATTCCAATGGTAGGCACTCATTGGATGAAGATTTGTACAATGATACATAAAGAATCAGTTGGCCGAGAAGATGGTGGGTTAGGCTCACCTCACCCTTCTGGTGGAGGATTGTGGAATTTTCTGGGACTATCATATAAATTTAATTCATGTTAATATGTTCGTGAATATGTGGTTCATTTATAAAGAGTGTTTCCATAGGCTACCCTTAGCTTGCAAGATCATCATGAGCATGCATGTGTTTGATTCCACAGAGGAGATGCCGAATTAGCTGGTTTATACGACGATAATGATTTTTTCTTCGTTCAGGGGGGTGGAAGGTGACTTGATGTTGGGATCGGGCCTATAAGGATGACATCATATGTATCCTTTGGAAAGGAATCAGAACATACGTATTTTTGAATGAGTGGGGCTTATGCGTGGAAGCCACCCATTTGTTAGACAAGACTGGGTGGAAACTTCTTGGGAGGGAACCCATTTGAGCTTAGGCCTTTTGTTATGTGTGCTACATATCCTGGTTCAATCATTAATCAGAGTTCTCATAGTTCAAAATATGTTGGGATTATGCATGGAAGCTTCCCATTTGATAGAAATGAATGGGTAGACCTTTCATGGGAGGGAATCCTTTTCAAATCAGGCCTTCTGGTAAGAATCCTACGTATCATGGTATAATTAGGAATCCTAGTTCACATAGTTCAAAAAGTGTGGTGATTATGTGGTCCTCAAAAACCTCTAAGAACTTGTGATTCATGCGTGGTGTAAAAAACAAGTGGCTATTAAAGATTCAACAATCAACATGCCTCCACCCCTATTGGTGGGGGAGGGAGAGCCCATGGCGGAAGAGGCTGAGGCGACGGTGGGCGAGGGTGTAGAGCAATGAACCATTACATTGAATAAAAGGTCATGTGGTATGGCATCAGTTGATTTGGGGCCTACCTCAATGGGGTGTCCCCAGAGCATGTGTTGGGAAGGGGATAAGTTTCATCCTCATCAATTGGGTGAGAGAACATAACCCCTTCGGATGATCATTGTTCCACATTGAATGGAAAACATGTGACCAACCATAATATTGAGAACATGGAGGTTCAAGTAAGAATCCCATTGATGGACTCCGGGTAACCATGGGTATGTATCCATAATTGCATTCCCAAAGCCTACAGACTTGTTGGGAGGGCCTTAGTGACTCAGCTTACCATGGGTATGTAGACTCAATAGGGTGCGCTGATTCACCCGATGGTATGATCATATGGGTCTGGTTGCTTAAGATAAGGATTTGGCCTAGTGATGGAGGACTAGTTTGTGGAGGGATCATGGTGTAATGGATGGTAAATGAGGGGTGAAGTTGGTGCTGGAATGAATAATACTCGAAGAAACCACATTCCGCGTACTGGTTTCTCATGTGGAATGGGGAAGGCCCCGCATACCATAGTGTTATGTGGAAGAAGGGACATATGTGTACCAGTGTTGTATGAAAGAATCGGTAACACCAACCGCGTACCAATGTGCAATGGGGCTCACCATAAAACTTTGGGTAACATCCGTGTACCGATTGGGTACGTGGGAACAAGTTCTATCTGCATAGTTGCACGCCATGTGGGGAACCATAATGAAGGAGGGTCTATAGGATTACCCTTCATAGGAAATTCATCCATGAGAGGACGTTGGATCATGGTATACTAGTTAGGTTGATGGTTCAATTATTATTATTCTATTCCCCCATTTTGCATCACTAACAAAAGAAGACGGAAGCCACAGTGCAACCTCTGAGTCTCCCTCTAGCATTTGTCTCCCGTACTCCTCTATATCTATCTCCATCTATACCTACTTCATCCATTTTCAATTATGCTCATTTTATAGGGAATCAGATTGATCGTATCTATTATGCACGTAGTAGCATTTGTGAAGGCCCATTAATGAAATATTCTATCCCATGGAGGACTTGTTCAACTAGGGATTGCAGAGGCTTCGGTTAGTGATAATGGTTTACAGAACCCTGCACGTTCTTTTAATCTGAGAACTGAGGGGTTCACGACATGGAACATGGACGGTATTCCATGCATTACTCCCCTGGTTGACGTAGTTCACGATTTACCCTGCTCACTGGCCATTGCTTCATGGACCATCTGTTCACGATCCATCTACTCCAGGTACCTCTCTAGGTAATGGTACATTGGCCAATTCAAAAAATTAATTCCTTGATGTTCCATCATTGAAATATAACTCAATTTGAGTCAGTTCTCTTTCATAGACTTATAGAAGTGCTATATTCTTTCTATAATGTGATGGTGGGGTATTTCTCCCCTGGTCTATATTTTTAGTACCCAAAACTTACAGACACATTAATTGTTAGGAATATATTAATTTTTTATTCCTTTTATAAGTTAGGGGTGGAAACCCATGAATTGTTTCAAATTTTTAAAATATAATAATCTCATAATCTATCAAAATGACTCCAAATGATTCCAATTCAAATATTTGATGAAATTTGGTCAAAATAATCCAATCAAATATTAGTTTTTATAATTTCATATAGAAATACAAACCAAATCTATTATTTTATGACTCAATATTCTCTTTTTAATCAAAACTGAGGTACCATAAATTTTACTATTTTTAATTTTTATCATGAAAAAAATGTAATTGATATAATTAATAAATTTGAAAAATATGATTTCATATATGGAATCCATTTTTTGAAGTTAAATTTCTAAATGTTGTAGAAATTACAATTAAAATAATCTTGTAAAATGTATCGAAAAATTGTTTTCATGAAAATTAATTTTTAATAAAAATGATTTTTATTCCAATATGAAGAAAATTTTCATTATATTGAAAATTGTTAAAATAAATTTAAGAAAAGGTAATTTCGAAAATTTTAAAATCAAATCAAAAAAATGGCACTTTGTAAATATTTAAATGTAAATGGAAGTTTTTAATAAAATTTTTACATTACACTACTAGGAAATAAAATTAATATTTGAGGAAAAATCCAAAAACATCTCCAAAGAAAAAAACTTATTAGATTTTTTTAAAAAAAATTATCCTTTTTATAAAATAAAAAATCTAAAATTAGTAAAAATTATTTATAAAATTCATGAAAAAAATGTAATTAAAATTCAACTTTGAATAAAAATTAATTTTTATGACTAAAATAACAATAAATGTAATTGTGTTTTTATTTATTATGAATTATTAAATACATTTTCATATTTCTTATAATTTTATATTCTTACTCATAACAATTTATGATAGCTAGGATATAATAGTCATATTAAGAAAATAGTATTTTTATTTTATATCATTCTTTCAAAAATATAGGTGTTATTGTTAAAGCATGTTGCCAAAGGAACTAATTTTTCCTATAGAAAATATCTCATAATATCAAGGGGTGTTACATAAACCGAATTATTTTTGATTTATAACTGAATGGAGACAAACATTTAGAGTATTATGTGGAAGGGATTTACACATCCAATAGACAAACAAGTATAATCCAAAAATACCTAACCTAGAAGGAAAAATGAATAAGGTCAAAACCATGTCTCTATGGGAAAATCTCTCATAACCAACCCATCCCACTATGATAACGACATCAGCCATGGGAATTAGAAAAACTACATGACACCCTTCTGTTAACATGATTATTGTAAATCTTTATTTTCATACACCTAATAGAATATAAAGGTGGTTGTAAAATTCCTAGTGGGATACCACTATTAATCTATATAATTTATTCCACTGTGAAATTATATGATTTTTATATAATGAAAATATTCTAAAATTTATTCCATTATAAACCCATTAAATTGATCATCATTTTTTCCATTAAAATAGTATACATATTCAAAATAAAAAAATTATAATATATTCATTAATGAAAAAATCTATGTTAATAGTCTAAATATTCATATCTGAAAAAGAAAAACATGTGAGAAACCAATGGCGATGATATAAAACCTTATAATAAATCAGGAAAAAGAATTGGACCTTGACTATGGGAATATGTATATGGACTTGTGAAGAAACACTATGATAGTTTTTTCATGAATCCTACAGATATTGAGTCTTACCCTAGTCGATAAATATCTCAATCATACCCTTAGTGGTGCAACACTAACTACAATTTCCATATGTCTATAGCCAAAAGCACCCATGGTATCTAATGTTCGCTATTTTCGTAAATTTCTAGTTAAAACCACAATAATAATTTTTTAAAAAACATTCTAATGAAATTGATCCTAATTAATATGCTCTAAAATCCATTTTTTTGGAAAAATATTTTATCCATTTAATTTAATACAGAATTTTTGTAAAACAAGTTTTAATGAATAATAATTTAAACCAAAATTTTCATGCCACACTGTATCAAATTTTTAAAAATGGCCAACATAATTTTTAAATAAATGAATTTATTAATCCCAAACAATATATTATAGGAAGGTTGTTTTAGGTTATCAAAAAAGTTTTTTTATTGAGAGACCTACCTCACTAGCAGATAAAAAAAATCACATTCCAAAATAGTGAAATGAATTAAGGATATGCAATCCTTATAAGAATATATCAATATGAAGCATAATTTATTCCCTTCCTAACCGTAAGGATCATTCTATCACATCCAAATTTGGATTGATCTAATTAAAAGGATATGTTAACGAGGATACATATATATAGGCGATGATAAATCTATTGGGAATAGAAATATCACTCTAAGAAATTAACATAAGTCAATCATGAAGAATCCTATATGGAATGGGATAATGCTCATGATAATCAAGGATGATATTTTTTATGTTACAGAGATATAAAGAGGAGACCCAGATAATAAATTTTAAATTTAATCAGAGGAATATTCCAAATTAAAACATATAAATTGGGAAAAACCATTAAAAAACTATATGCCAAATTTTCATTTGCACTAGTATGTTGAAAACTATGCCATAATTTTTTTTTGAATAGTCACATTGTAAGATAGTCAATGCTCAAGCTAAGTGTTTTCCTCTATAACAAAACTAATTCACCATCACGTTATTTCTATTGACACACATACTTAGAAAAACCATGACCAAATAGTCAAAAATTATATTGAAACTATATATCCATTGTGCATGATGATATTATAGAAAAGAATAAATATAAACTAAAATTATATTCCTTCCCTCTTTTAAAAAAATATCAATAAATGAAAAACATAATTTATTAATGTTATTATGATATAAAAAAATAAAAACAATGATGATAACAAAATATACCTATTACATTGAGGACATCCCAATTAGAACTACCAGGAATCATTCTACATAGAAAATGTACTATATATTCTTGAAATTAAAAAATTAAAGGACCCTGGTACCTCATCAATGAATCCCTATTCGATTTAATTTTCCTACTATCTCTAAACTATGCCAAAATATAGATTAAGGAAATATTTATAACACCTATAACATAGCCATTTAGAATGATAATCTGAAAAAATTCCTCAACTATATTGGTGTCTGGTCCACATTCAACGTCCTCCCATTTAATCACATGCTTATTATAATGTTGAAACAACTGAATTTGGAAAATATGAAATATTTCATGAATTCAAATCATGTTATATGACATTTCAATCAAACAATACAAATCTCAAATATGTTCAATGATATTAATAGGTCAATCAAGCCTCAATGATAGCATACCCTTTCTACCTAATTGATGAAGTCCCAAAAGAGGAAAAACATAATGAACACATCATAACCATTCTCAAACTCGAATGAACAATGAGGATGGTCCACAAATGATTTATAATTACTTCATGTTTTCACTGATATCTTTTAGATAATATATACCATTTTAATATCTTGAAGGAATATTAGACCAACTAAGGATCATTATTCCATTTCCTATCCATTTAATGAAGGTTGACATGGAAATACACCCAGTGCTTCAATATGAAACATTTAAATTTAAGGATAGTAACCATTTTAATAGGAATATTCTACCAATGTTATATTATTTCTCCATAAACCACAAAAATGAAGGGCATTATGATAAATCATATCCTCAAGGTTCAAAATGGTAATATCAATAAATTTTATATATTTGGGGGTTATATGGTGCACATAATTTCAATAGGATACCCACTACCACTTACATCCATTCATTTTATGAGATGTAAACAATGGGTCCTGATAGAAAAAATAGTTTGACCTCCTTGGAGATTCATAATCTATCAAGAATACAGGAAATCAAGATCTTGTACATTTTTAATCTATGCAATATAATGTAAATGATATTATTCTTTAAGTTAAACCATGATCGCTACTAAAAAATCCTTCCCACTATGTTCCCATTGTTTTCTAATGAGGATGTTTTTAAATTAAACTTCTCATTTATAGGACAAATGCATAGATGAATTAATAGTCTTGAAAATCCCTGTTTCTTCACCATAATCATCTGAAGATTATGGATTCATGGAATGAAATCTAAAATTGACTGGCTCATCCACATCCACTAGAACCTACATATCAAATCATGGTACAACATAGTAGTCTCAATGTCTGTTGATGAACTTTATTGTTTTCAATAATCCATCAATATATACATCAATGATATCATAATGGGAAACATAAATTTGAAACAATACACACCAATGAGATACTATGTCTAGAAAAATGTTTTATCCCAACCATTCAATATTTTATAAAATTCGATATATAATTATTTATTTCTCAGTAGATATGAACCTGATAATTAAATAATAAATCATCCTTGATATATGCTATAAATACATTATTACAATCCTCTTCGAATTCCAAGATTACCTCATTATAGAAAACTCATCAAATATCATTACCCCTTGACTCTTTCAAAGATTACAATAATAACATGCTCTTAGGCCATATTTCATTTTCCATGTTTATATGTAATATTAAATTTGAATGTACAATGATACTCAATTGGAAATCTCTATTAAATGTTCAAATAAATATTATAAATAATATTATTCATAATCGTAATATTTTCATATAATATAGCTCCATCTGAAATAAGTTAGTGGTTCCATGTTTTGGAAGAGTGCATCATAACTTCCATTTGGAGGTAATGGGTAGCATTTTTTTTCAAATGAAGTTATAATTTGAAATATACATTGCAAAAAAATTTCCCTGTATCAAGAAACACCAAAATCATGTCTATGAGAAATTATATAAAACATCTGAGACCAAGCTTGGTTTTTGTATAATCCTATATCAAACTAAAGTCCACCTCAACTACAAATTCAAGAAGGATCAACGAAATTATGCATTACACTCAATATTATCACCCTTATTGGATAATTTCTACATTGGAGATGTAATAATAAATATATTATTACAAACTGCAAATAATTACTTGATAAACCAAAGAATTACTGAATCTTAAAAAAATTTGGTTTCTCGCATGACATAATTTCCGAAATGATTTTAGGATCCCTTGCGACAAAATTATCATATATAAAATGTCATAGAAATTTCACATCTTTAATAAAAAATTCATATTTATAAATCACTCAATACAAGTGATGTTAATTAAATATTTGGAGGTTTATATTTGTAAAATCATTATGATCCATCACTTATTTGGAGTGCACAAAATTTTTATCCCTAAAAATAGTCTGAAAATAGATGAAACAATTAGATTATAAATCCAATAAAAACAATAGTAGCCTTTTTTGGTCTGAATAATGTAGCTAAGAACTCAAAAATTTCATATTGGATTCTAAACACTTTCTAAGATAAATCCCCTTGTTATAATCTTAACAAAAGGTACCCCAATCCATGATAAACCTTATAAAATAATGAAAATAGTATTTATTGATCAAAGATATCATCTATCCAAAAAAAGGGATTTTTTTAACAATATCATGATTATGATTTCATTATTCAACACTAATCTAGTGGTCTTTAACTTCCATTATTGTAAACAAAACTTATGAATACTATTGTAACCCATTAGGATGAACAAATCCAATGGCCCCTAGATCAATAAGTTTATAAATAATTTCTTTAACCATAGAATATTTTATTATATAGAATGAAATAAAAATTAGCATCATCCAAAGGAGATGATCTATAGTGAACAGGATAGATCTATAGTGTATTAACCCTAGAAAGTCCTCATGAACAAAAATAGGGTGATATCTCACCAATTATGGAAGGGTAAATCTCAAATGTTGATAAATGATAACATGAAATATCTAGGAACAATGGCATGAGATTATCCCACAATAATGAACAATATACCCCCTCTTAATAATCTATGGTCTCTCACACTTGATAAGACATGAGGGATCCCATTACATGATAAAAAATGAATATGATGAATATTATAAAAAAATTATCCCTCAACACTTATCATGCAATCAATAATAATAAAAATTTCTATGATATGAAGTTAAATAACTATGAAATCTCTCACAACATTGTGTTTGGAAATTGATACATGGAACATGGGGAATTTAAAAACCCTATTCAATCATTATACCCTACTGTGTGGAAAGATATACCATGAAAATTAAAAGCTATGAGCGTAATACCAACTTCTCCGTTCATACGGATGAAATACAAGAAGGAGAAAAAACTATATCCATAAAATATAAGACCATAATGGATGAATTGAAAATTATACCCAGAACTATATAAGGCCACTCTTTAGATGCATGTTGTGTATAATTTTATGTATAAAGACACATGACCCCAACACCTCTTTGAGATTTCACAACTTCATAAGATTCCTCCAATAATTGAAAATGAGATCAACCAGCATTTTATATATTTGAATAATAATGTGATATTTTTTTAATAGTGAATCCATCTCTACTTCATTGGTTCAAATTCATTGATAAAATCTTTAGGATATAGGATTTTCTATAATGATGTCATTTATTGTGTGATTTTTTATAGTTAGGAATAATATTTCCAAGTCTCCACACTGATAGCATACCAAAAATTTCATTAAACTTCCCACATTGATCCCTCTTGATCTTGTATTAAACCAATATTTACCCCCCAAGCCATCCATCAATAGACTAAGGGATGAGGACTAGTACCAATTAGGAGTCTCACTGAAATGGGTTGTATTTTCCAAGGTACACATACACGAAAATTCATTACCTTACCCATACAATAATACATAGATACAATGACTCCATAAAACATATAGTTTTAAAAAATTGCACACAAAAAACCTCTATGAAATTCATCATTGTACTACCGCATAATTGAAAGACATAATGATGAAAAACACACAACCTGAAAAAAAATTCACAAACTAACAACAACAGTAAATGGGACATTTAAAGAAAATAGGAATCAACAACTATGTGGTGAACCACAACACATTTAAACTCCACTAGATACTAATATACTCTAATGAAACCAACTCCCCCATGGAAACCACTGATTTTTCAGCCATCTTAAAATTACATGACTTATGGCAGAAGATACCATGTCAGGGTGACTATATACATTCCCAATAAGACTCCACTAAAAATAAAAATGTAGAAATACAAATAGAAATAGTCATGTAAGCCTTTATGTATAATAGTGAAGATAAACCAAACATTATATATTCTAAATAGCATCCCAAGAGGAAGATAATGGTGATCTCTATCTCCACATCCATCTATGATTTGTGGTACATCTTGTAGTTACAAAATTATTCTGTCAATTGTGAAAACCCATATTGAAACTCACAATAATTATTATGGATGAGAAGAATACTCGTTACTATGATCCATAACTAAAGAACCACTAACTCAAATGTAGGTTACTCACCTCACAAATTCCCTATAATATTGTAGTACCACTATGTATATTGTGGGATAGTTCCCCAATATAGTATATGGGTACTAAAAAAATATTTTTAACGAGAATGGGGGACTGTGTAATGTTTTTTAATGAGAGTAAAAACCCTGGGATATCATTGATGATCAAACCCAATCACTCCCATCGGCCCAGAATCACCGAAAAAAGTTTCATTCTTAAAAAACCTCATGTTTTATCTATGATGTTAAATTGAACAACACCATCATGTAATATGTCAAAAATTACTCATGATACGATAATCGAAGAATCAAATCTGAGTCCCATAGAAGAAGACACATTAGGTAAATATTTCAAAATTATGAACATGGTGGGTGAATATTGTTAAACGACATGTCATTGATACACATGGTTTACCTATGTAATTTTTATTATTTCGATGTACTCTATCCCATGATAGTGTACTCTGCTCATACCCTTGTACCTTGAAAATTGTGTTTATGCATAACCTATCTGTGACCCTATATCATAACTATATTTTTTATAGTAGTAATTCAAGTATAACTTGTTATTCATTTTCCCATATAACAATGGGGTACATGATATCCTAATAAACCTAGTCACAAGGTGTGTGCCATGATCACCAAGAATGAAATATTTAATTTATTTGAAATCCTAGTTGTTTTTACATGAACTACACAACATGTGTTCATCCTATCTACAAATCATATAAAATAATGTTTTCCAAGAATCTGACAGTCTTCATGAGTTTCAACTCATTATTCTTATTCCATAAATCAATCAACGAAAAACAACTTAGAAAATTAAATATTTTGATGTTTGTACCTGAATATTCACCATTGACTGGATTGCAGCCAACCAATTTTCAGTTGGATAATCCTCACCACAACGTCCATCCAACACCCAATCATACATGCAATGAATAGAAAATTGTTTCTCTAATACAGGTATGATATATTATAATACCACATCACACCAAATTATTTATTCTAATACCAAATCAAAACCCACCGAAATGATCCAATTTACCGAAGGCTGGTTGTAAATGAACAGTTTATAAATAATTATCAATCCACATTCCAATAGAAATAATATTGATGAATACATGAAAAAATGTGAGAAAGGAACAATACCCATGCCCAAGGATCAATCATCAGTAATTTTTTGGGATGAACCTAATAATTTGACAAAGAATTTTTGAATGTAGGGAATAATAAAAACACCATCAATTCCAAAATATAAGAACATACAACAATACATGTTAATCAATGGTTGATGAACCTAAATAAATTAAACCATTATTTCTATATAAATAAATGGTGAAAATCCATTAAATGAAATACTATACTACAGAATGAGCTCCCAACATCATTGACAATGGGAAATGAAATGAAAAACCTTAAAATTTATGCATTTGGAAATATAAGACACCACTATCAACATCAATACATATTAGAACAACCATATGTTGGTGCTACAAATAGAAAAATGACAAGTAATGTTTTTGAGACATTAGGACAACCTAATGAAGATTTTTATATATCAGTGGATATCCCTCTTGATTATGTAGAGACTAATGTTAGAGAAAACATCACAGAGGAAAATATGTTTTAGGATTTAGTGGATGGTGGAAATCATGACTTGTATAGTGGATGTTTGAAATATTCTAAACATTTCTTTTTGCTGAAGTTGTACCATATTAAATGACAATGTAGAATTAAAAATCTGGTAGTGTCCATGATATTGTAATTGTTGTGGGATGAATTTCCTGAAGAAATCATCCATGAGTCATTTTATGATAGGAAAAATTTTGTTAAGAGGATTGGTTTGAATTATACAAAAAATACATCTGTGTCCTAATGATTGTATGCTTTTTGGCGAGAGAATTCTAGTAGTCAGGATTGAAAAAAATGTTCTTCTTATAGATAGAAGTCGATGGGTGATGTTTGAAGTCTAAAACAACATACTAACATGAATATGATGAAAAGAAACACACCTGTAAAGGTTTTGTTTAACTTTACTTTAATTCCTCAATTGAAATTTATTATTCATGTCATAGAAAACCGATGATCACATGAAGTGGCATTCTGTAGATTATAAAAATTTGGGGTTAATGAGACTTCCACAAGATTCACAATCATGGAAGAAATTTGATTCATTACATCCAGATTTGTTATCCGATCCTAGGAATGTTCTATAGATATTTTCGGTTGATGGATTCAACCCATTTAGGATTTTAAGTATCAGTTATATCATTTGGAAATTTGTTTTGATCCCTTACTATCTGCCTTCGTGGATGTATATAAAAAACATATTTTTTCATTTCAATGAATATTCCTAGAAAACAAATGCTCATAAATGAAATTGATGAACACTTTCTTCCTTTAATTTAATAATTATAGATGTTATGGAGCATCTCTGTTGATACATTTGATACTTCTTCTAAAACAATGTTCAAAATTAATGCTGCATTAATGTGGACCATTGGTCACTTACTTGGGCTAGGGAATTTATCTAGTTGGAACTCCTACAGGAGATTGGCTTGTCCTATTTATAACATTGATTTGAGCCCAAATAGCTACCTCAAAGTAGAAAATGGTGCTTCTTGTGCCATCTATGATTTCTCATCGCATCTCATAGATTTTAGCTGAACAAATCAATATTTTACAGTTTCATTGATCGTAGATCACCACCAAAGTTGTTAACTGGTTCTGAAATATTAACACAACTTGAAAAGGTTGAAACATAATTTGGGTTAGTTTATCATTTGAATGATAGTGGTAAATGGGTTTAAAGTGAATCGTCATGAGAAATCAGAATGAAACAATGAACAAAATAAATTATATTCTTTAAACTTACGTATTTGGAATTTAATTTATTGTTCAATATTCTTGTTCCAATGCATATTGAGTAGAATATATGGTTCAATTTGATCATTACATTGCTTAATGAGCATGGAAATTCTATGGATAATCTCAATGATCATAAAGACTATCAAGTAGTGAACAGAAAAAGCGATCTCTGGCTAGATGAGAATTCAAAGTATGCTCTAATAAATTTTTCAATGAAAAATTGGGATAAAGATACCTTCCATAAAATTTTAATGCATCTGAATGTATCTGAGGGGTATTTATGTAACATATCAAGGTGTTTGGACATATTAAATCTTATGTTACTTGTATTGAGATATCGCAATTCATATATTTTATTACAGTAGTTAATATCATTGGCATTGCGTACATTATGACGTGAAAAAGTTCCTACAATTTTAATCCAATTCTACACATTTTTTAGAAAACCTTTTGAGAAATATTTACATCCATTTGAGTTTAAAAACCTACAGGAGAGGTTTATATTGACACTTTGTTCAATGGAGATGATCTTTCCTCTGTCGTTTTCCAATGTCAAGATGCATTTAACTTTGCATTCAGTTGATAAAGCTAATTTAGGAGGCCCTGTTAATTATCAATGGATGTATCCAATTGAGAGGTACTTTATTTATATGTTTTTTAGTTAAGTAAACAATTTTTATCACTTAATTAAATTCATAAATATGTTTGTTTTTATTATTTCATAGATATATTTGGCATTTTAAATCATACATGAGAAATAAATCTCAACCAGAAGACTTTATTGTTGAATGATATTTTGTTGAATATTGTGTTACCTTTTGTTATGGATATTTTGATGATATTGATACAATATTTAATAGATTCAAACTTGTTGATGACACATCGACTCAATCTAAATACATGGGAAATCAAAAATATTTCCCACTATTGGTCGATCGGTAGGAAGGACCTCAAATGTTACACAAACAAGAATGGAGTTTTTATTGGCACGTAGATAGGTGCAGTGAATTTTGAAATTGTAGATACATTTATTAAAGATTTTAGGATACAAAAAAAGATACAAATGAGAGGTTGAACACGAAATGTGAAAGATATAATGAAAGCTGTCAAAAAATATATTGTATAATGGTTTTGATGACATGTAAGATTATAAATATTTTAATAAATATGAATATTACGTTGACACAAATATTTTATAATTATAATAAAATATATTTCATTTTTCAGATCATAAATACTAATACTCGAGCATATATTTTTAGAAGATTTAATTTTTCTTGCTTGAGGTCCTCTAAAACGGGTTAGAATGTTTGACACTTACAACATGAATGGATTTAGATTTCATACATTCGATTGAGAAGAGGGATTAAAAAAATAGAATTATAGTATATTTACATTTACTGAAGTGGGATACTATGGAATTCTGACCGATTTTATTGAGTTAAACTACCAAAATAATTTATTATTCATTTTATTAAAATGCAACTGGGTCGATATTATCAGAGGTGTCAAAACAGATTCCTTGCAATTTACTTCTATGAACTTCCCTCGCTTGATTGATATAGGTGATCATGAACTGCAAGATCCATATATCTTATCATCACAATAAAAAATTTTATATTATGTTAATGATGTTGTGGATGAAGGGTGGGGTGTTGTACCTCATGTAAACTAAAGTTATTTGAATGATATGTGTGATTAAGCAGAATATTTGACCTCCGACAATGAATATCATCAACAATAAGAATCAAAATTATTTGTCCACCAAGATATTGAAAATATTAGTATTGCAAGCTTGAATGATTTGGATGCAGTAATGGTCTAGGAAACAGATATGATTGAAGGAGAAAATGATTGTATATATAGTTATGCATTCATTTAGAAGCCACTTATTTCATTTGTGCAATCATTCATTATCATTGTTATGTATATTCTATTTATTAGTACTGTACATCTGTTATCTTTTTTAATTTTTCCTCCAATTTTTTTTGAAATACATGTTCTGAAAATAATTTTATTTTTTTAAATGATATTAATTCCTAGGAGGAAGTGATATACTATTTCATCGACCTCTATGATAGATGATGATACATATGTATCCCTTATGACGACATCGGAGCCACCACCCACCAACACCCTCCACCATCTCCACTTGCACAATCTCTCACACCTTCTTTGAGTGGCCATTCAGTAGCTCAGTCATCACCTCTTGGTTGAGGAGCCTCAGTATTGGGGGAGTGGTTCATAACTTCTAGTTCTTCACTGTGATATTTGTGGGTGTTTGTTATAGGTACAAATTTTAATATGAATAAATTTATTTCACTTTTTAATTCGAACTATATTTTCATTAAGGATAAAAAAATGCAATTGTGGAGAAAAATATTAAAACTTCAGTTGTATAGATTCTGACCGAAGAGAAGATAGTTGTCCTATTTGATTCATATGGGGTCCCTACAGATGACGTTGCAAGATTACTTGGCCATATTTTAGGCAGCTGGATGTGGGAAGCTTTCCCTTCCGATTTCATATGATGATTTGAGACATATTCCTCCAAGTTAGAAAAATGATATTTTTGATTCCCAAATATAGGTAATTTCAATACATTCTAGTGTAATTGAATATCATGTTATTAATATTTTCCAAATCAATTTCTATGTACAGGTGTTTTTCCACTTTATGGTTACTGATGTGAAAGAATGAAAGTAGAAATTGAAAAATATTGTAAGAAAATAGAATGAATTTAAATGTAAACTATGGGGAAATGTTAATGATACATCGTTGAAAACCTAACAGATGTATGACAGGTTACCCCATGGGGTAACCAAAGAGCAGTGGAATGTTTGGGGTAACCAAAGAGCAGTGGAATGTTTTTGCTGAAAAACATAGTGATGAGAATCAGATGGTATTTAAATATATTATACTATAATAATCTCATTTTACACTTATAAATGTATATGAATAATATATGACATTTAATACATTACTATAAAATTTCATTTTATTTATTTCAGGATCATTCATGAATGAATGCATCATACCGGTCTAAGCAAGTCTACCCTCACAGTGCAGTGTCCCAGAGTTTTTCAGGAAGCCGATCTACTCTAGTAATCTTTTAATTAGATTAAGTATTTATTAGATAGTATTATTTGTAAAATATATTAAATTGTTGATTTATATTTTTTTAATGAAGTCACATATTATTGGTAACAAAGCCTCCTGAACAGATGTGTGGTTGAATGTTCTCCAAAAATATGGTGGGTGTTTTGTTAATTAGAATGCCAAAGAAGTTTCCGTATGAACACATTATTCTTTATAATAATAAATTATCAGTTTTTATTATATTAATATATATTTCTTTCAATATGACTGCTATTTTATTTATAGGTAAAAATTAATGAACTGTGGGATGCCAATCTTACATAGTCATACTGAGTCTACCAAGATGAACCGATTAGAAATTTCCTTAAGAAGCATCATCCTTTTATAGTGTGTGGGATTTGTTCAGGACTCGTACCATATGGGGATTTTGGCAGTTCACCGGGGATTGTAGCTGCATCTACTCTAGTTTTTGTTAATTCCATACCCTTACAGACTCATAGAGAGATTGTGTCTCTAGGAAAAATAGTTCACGACTAGGAGGATCAAATATCTGTTTTGCAGAAGGTGTTGATTGTTTTATATCAGAAGATGACCAGATTTACCACCATTGGTATTTCATCGACTAGTGGTGAGCAGGTAAATCAAAAAAATCCAAAATAATTTAGTTTACAAACTTTTATTTTATTTAAAAAAATTTAAATATAAATATACAACAGTATTTAATTTTCAGTATAATGCTCTTTCAAGTGGTAGTAGGAAGTAAAGAATGAGGTGGAGAGGGTGACGAGCATTTGCCATCATTGGACCATGATTAATTGTTTTGATGATATGTTGGATAAATATGTTAATAGTCGGTTTGTATATGTTTCATGTGTGGCACACAGTTGCCACCAAAAATTTTCCTATCCTAATATTTTATTGATTTCTCATGTATCCTTTTATGTATTTTACTGTATCCTCATGTTTCCTTTTATGTAGTGATTTCTCGAGTGTGGTATGCACCATATATTTCAACTTCGTCATGAATCATGTTTTATGATTTATTGTTTCCTAAATTTATTTGGTTTGATACCCAAGGATGAATGATCATAACATATCATATAGTTACAACAATCAATCCATTCATAGTTCGTAGAAAATTTCCTCTATAAAAAATTTCCTCATGTCTAGGAGTAGAAGTATGAGAATAATGGGAACCAATAAGTGAGAAAGATATTAACAAAATGATATGAATGAGGAAGTGTCTCACCATTAGGGTATAACCAGTGTTATTATAATTTTCACCAAGGCCTATTATAAGAGATCCAAACATCATTACATATATTGATACATCATGAATAAATCCACAAATAGATTTTATATAAAACCCCTACGCTTATTAGGATCTTTCCTAGGATAAGGGTCATTTTTTCTTAACATAGGTTTATAGATAAATAACCACATGATAAGGATCATTATGTAGATTTGGATAATATGTAGAGGAAGATAGGACTTACTAGGTAGACTGCTCTATGATGTTTCAAGTCTTATTGTATGGACCACACATCACATAGTTTAATATCATGTGAAAATTACTAAAATAATTTATAGTTTATGATCATATGAAAAATTACTTATTATATGAAGATCAATGCAGTTTAAGATGATGTCTAATGTTAAATAAACTTGTCTTGATGCCATCCCTATCTGTGGAAAACCAATGTGAATGAAGAAACCCATTCTCTATTATAATGTGGGGGATTTGATATCGGTTTTTCATTTAGGATTAAGATAGGAGATCTAGGAATCAATATGTATTCCATGGAAATAGGAATCAATCCACACAAAGTTCTAATAATTATGGGAAAAATATGATCACCATGACTTGAAATTGTGAAACAATAGTGAAACCAAAATAAATAGAATGATTTTAATAGTAAATATACTTTGTGAACTTCCCTTTGTGAATTATAAAGTCTTGGGGATGTTTAGGAATATTTTTGTCATGATTTTGATATTTGATGTGGAGCTTTACCCGATTGAAGGCCACTACTACTTGTACAATGTCTTGTCTATATATAAATAAGGTTGTTTTATATTGGGTGTTCTCTTTAGTAAAATGGGATATATAACCATGAAACAGGGTTGACCTGGTGTTATGCATGTTGTGCTAGTGGTTTTCTTATGCACCATTAGAATCATGAAATTCCCTTGGGTGTGCATGGAATATCGGAGGACCACCTGTCCTAAATAGGAAACCCAACCTCACCACATTGTATCCTTGGTTATGGTGAGTGTAAAATGGTTGTAAAATGGGAACTAGGTCATGTATTCTATACAGGGAATAATATATAATAACCACTATGTCATAGAACACTCCATGTTCTAATATTTATGGGGGGACAAATTCAATTTTAAAATGGGAAAAATATAAAATGAAAATAAGTGTTCTACATCACACTTTTACCAAACCCACCACATGAGATTTGGATATTTCCCATGTTTTAGTAGAGTCAATTGCGATTAAATTATAAATTGGAGTTTTATTACCTCCTTGTTTTGAATTCTAGAAGTTCTCTAAATTCTTAATTAACCCTTACTCATCCTCCCCTTCCCCAGTCACCTCTCTTGGTGTCCTTAACAAAAAGGATCATATTGGATCATATAGATTGATGTTATTTGAATCATTGAATCCCTCTCAGTCCCCATTACTTCATTACTTTATTTCTATTATATTCAAGTTCTCATTATAGTGGTAATTCTCCTATTTTTTGGTGGATTTTTATGGAGCCTTAGTATTCATTGAATTCAATAGTGATTAACTTGATACTATTCAAGGATTATCATTGGATATTGTTCATCTGTACATGAAGATTCCTTCTGAGTTGGGGATCCTTCATCTCCCCTTCTGTATATGTACATTTGGGTGGGTTTTACTTATTCTTGTTATTTTTCTTATGTGGACACACTAACTGGGTTTTCGAATAATGACTTATTTTGAGATAGTTTGTTGTTTTGGTTTTTATGAAACATTCTATGTATGTTTGTATAACCTCACCACACATAAAGATGACTATGAATATATATCAAACTATAAAATTTGATTCCCATGCAATATTTTATAATTTTGTGAATACACTTCATAATAATAAAGTAATTATGATAAAAATCTTTATTTAAACTAAATTTTGTGTGGCGGTGCTGCTGTGGGTTGGTTGTCAAGTGGGGTGGTTGGGATGAGTTCTGGTTATGATGTGTTATATGTTATATCTATTTGAATGGGTTTTTTCAGGGTATTTGAATGGGCCTGCTATATCAGCTACATTTTATTGTAAATTGGTCTTTAGTGGTGGTTTTAACAACCAAAAAATAAATATAATATATTTAGATGAGGTTTTAACCTCTTCTACAATTATTGTATTTTTCTATAAGCAGTGGTTAAAACCATATATCTAGACATTAATTTAGCGGAAATTTTATCCACCGCTAAACAGTGTTTATAAGCATTTATTATATTGCGATGGGTTTGATGGTTTTAGTGGCCGTTTCAACTGCTTCAATTTCAAATAAAACCTCCAGGAAAGGTAATTTTTATTGTAGTGAACCAATATCTATTCCCTTTAATACTACAACAATTAGCCCTCCCACAAGAATGATCACACTACAGATCAACTTGTTCATGATTCATCCTATTTTATTCATTAGATTCATAGATGTGGGAGAGAAATCAAAAATATTTCGACACCATAAAATAAATTTTGGATCAGTTTGTGACGATGAACGTATGTTAATGTCATCATTGATCCTTGATCTGCTAGCATTTGTCTTCGAGATAGATCTTCCATCTCCTTGCATCATGGGAATTCTAAGGTTATGGAGGTAACCCTGAATTAATCTAACATTTCCTATAATAAAAGGAAACCCACCACTACATCATCTTGTAACATCTAAAATATACATTAATGACGTTCACACCCAAAAACAAACACTACCAGCTAAACTGTGTCGGTTGATGTTTGGCCCCACCTATGTAAAACACCCCCTTGCAAAACCAACGACAGTCTCATATTTCCAATACGAGTTATAGTTTATGATTTGTGTTTTTTTATTAATTATATAATTTTTATATAATTATTTTATTTATGAATACGCTTTTTTGGTTTTCTTCTTTGAATACTTTTGATGAGTAATTTTTAGTCACACCTTGGGTGAATCCACTTCTCAAAGCTCATTAGTGCCATCAAATTTTCTATCTGAGACCCCTTTTAAAATTAATTTCTAATTTTTTTAAAATCCTCCAACATGTGCTATTGAAATCATAACATTTTACAAACAATCATTTCAAGAACCTTGAGCCATTGAATCACACGTTTTATTTTCACCTAGTATCGGAATTTTCAAAATAATTTATAAAATTAAAATAGGGAAAATTAGAGTCATTAAATTCTCCCCACCATTGGTATTTACATCGCTAATGGACAAAACAAGGGCTACAAAACAAAAAAGTGAGGGTATTGAGAACAAATCTAATCCTCTCGCTCCCAAGTGCTCTCTTGGATATTTTTGTGATGACACTGAATGTAAACAAGAGGAATTAACTGCCCACGACAGATCCACTCTTATCGATCCTTGATCCTTTTTAGGTACTCTACTAAATTCCTCCCATCATCAATGTCTAACTCGCATAGTCGATAACGTGGGATGGATCATGTATGTACCTCCTCAGATGCGATATGTGGGAGACATCATGCTCCTAGTGCAACTTTGGTGATAGAGCTAGGTGGTATGCCAACTCAACAAATCTGCTCATAATCGGAAGAGGGATGACGTATCATAGATATAACTTGTCCCCCAACCAAATATATACAATTCCCATCGATTTAAGACCCTAAGTAATACATAGTCTCCCTCCTCGAACAACATAGGCCTCTACCTCAGATCATCATATGACTTCATCGGGCATTGAGTAGTCCTCTTCTCCTCCTGGATGTTCTACCCTTCTTGATGGTAGAATGTACCAACTCTTGACCCATGAGTGCTAAATATCCAGGGTCTATCCAATATAGTGGTTTCCCGCATGTTCATCAATACATGGCCTTAAACAGTTCCATACCCATGGTGGAGTAATATCTATTATTACATGAAAAATCCACCAGAGGTAGTTGGTCTTGTGAAATGCAGTCAACATCTATGATGCAATTACGTTACATGTCCTCTAGAACCAAGATGGTATTCTCTGTCTAGGCATCCGTCTAGGGATGAAAAGTTCTTCTCAAGCACAATTTAGCCCCCAAATATTCCTAAAATCTCTTCCACAATCGATATATTATGTTTGAATCATGATATGATTTGAATGATGATGAAACTTTGTGATGATGAACTGTCTCCTACATGTAGGGGAATCCCACGCTCAATATAGAACTCATCTCAATGATCAATAAGAATTTGGACGACTTGGAGAGTCATAAAAAAATCACCCAGATGGTATGGTGTCCCATGAACATGCGAGGTAAAAACATCACAATGTACATCGACATCACATCCAACATCCACTTTGGAACCTTAAGTTGTTGAGTCAAACCCACTATAACTAGGTGCTCACTTGCTGATAAGTGAGGCATCTTGAAAAAAACCCTGCCAGTGGAATCTTTATACTCGGCCACCAAAACTAATGTCTAAGGTCTTGATACAGCATTTCCACTCTTAGATGTACCGCCATAGTGGATTTATGTAAATCCCTCAAGACCTCCTCCACAACCCCACTGGAACTACTACGTGCCCTCATAAGAGAATTATGTTCTACCAACTATTAGATTATCCAACCAGGGCATTCCCTATGGACATTAGATCACTTGTATTTTCATAGTAGGTATTTTTGTGCAGTGACTTCCAACCTTACTATAAATGTAGAGTGTTAACCACAAACAAAAAGATATAATCAAGTTCATCTCTATTCACAAAGGATATTTGTAATGAGGATAACTACTTGGATGGCTTATTCAGCAGTTGTGATTTATATATATGGTTTAGATCAACGACCACCTTGTCCCCCTACCCATGACTATAGGCTATCTAGATGTCATATTCCTAAAGGAACTCCACCCAATTCCATTATATACTGATCAAATAGTTTGGGAGATGTTATACTTCACACTGCAGTTCTCATATGGGATGATAAACTTCCTGCCCACTAGGTAGCGTCTCCTCATCATCAATGCGAATAATATTTCTTCTAGATCAAGATCATGGGTCAAGAAGTTCTTCTCATGCTTCCCCAACTATTGGGAAACATTATAAATCCCCACATTACCTTGCATTAGGATGCATCAAATGATGGTCATTGATGCATCACAGAACACCACATACACAATACCCTCCTCTATTAAGCTCAAAATGGAAGTTCTCGTCAACATAGTCCTCAGCTTTAAAATCACTTTTGGCACTTCTTCATTGACATCAAAGGCTAAAAATTCGGTATCAAGTACAAAAAAGGTGATGATACCCTAGAAAAGTTGGTTATAGACCTCCAATAGTATCATGACACCCTAAGAAAACTCCTCACCTCAGTAACACTTTTTTGTGGAACCTATGAATGCAAAACCACAATCATCACTGGATCTACTGTGACTTCAGCCTCTGAAATAAAGTTGCCTTTAATGTGGACCTCTCAAATGTAGAATTGAAACTTTCTAAGATTCTCGTAAATCTGGTTCTCTTAAATTGGTATTTGGGTCCATCTTCAAGTGTATCGCATCCGCCTCTGTGGATGCCACGTACACCCCGATGTCATCAATGAAGACCATGAAGAATTAGTTGGAGTAAGGCTGGAAGATCATGTTCATGAGTCCCATGAACACTTTTGGTCTATTCATCATTTCAAATGGAATCACTATATAGTAATAATGGTCATACAATGATTTTATAGTCATCTTCGAGATGTCTTCATACGATACACGATGTTGGGGATAGCCAGATCTAAGGTCAATCTTTGATACCCACCTCTCAACATTTATTGGATAAAATATTTCATCAATACATGTTAGTGGATACATATTCCACATGGTAACCATTAACTGGTACCAGATGTCCCAAAAGATCCTCATTATTTTATCGATCTTCTTGAAAAACAACACTAGGGTCACCCATGGTTAAACACTCAGTCTAACGAAACCCATCCTCTATAGGTACTCTAATAGTATGCTTAAATCATGATGATCCAAGGGAGACATCCGATATGAATGTGTAGATACCAGTGTCATCCCAAGGTACATATCAACAACAAAATCAACCTCCCAATGAGGAGGTAATCCTTGATCATCTTCCAGAAAGACATCCTTGTACTTATCCACCATTGAATGAAACTGAGGAATCGTCTCATCGACTGCATTGAGGGTCATGTTAGACAACTAGTGGGTAATTGGAAATACCATCCTACATTCAAGTCAATCTTGCACTTCTTGTGTTTCTTTTTTGATGAGAAAGGATAACTAGGTCCCATCTTCGTGGACACACTACACTATGCACCAAAAATATTCAATCTAGTCATGAACTATGGATAACCAGTCCATACCAATAATGGCATATCAAGGACTCAATGATACCACCAAGATACCCTAACTAAAACTATCATCCCCAATTTTAAGGTCACTATATAAAAACTAGTTTTTGATCATCGAATCATCCCCCGTATGAGTCTCTAAGACCAGGAAGTGAGTCCACGTTTGCACTTGAATTTCCATGTCTCGAACAATGGTCATGGAGAGAAAAGAGTGACTAACACATGTGTCTATCAAAAATGAATATTGGGTGGAAAAGACACATATTAAACCTCTAATCAACTATATATCAGCGGGTTCAAAGGCCTTCATTACCTGAAGATGGACTCATCGATGTCTACCATCTCCTTGAGCCTATGGTGGACCACCTAGGGGTGGTGGTGGTTGTACCTCAAACCCCCTCCCACCTCCTTCTACCTGCCTTTCTCCAATTCAACATTCACCACCAGACGGACCACCTAGTACATTCCTTCAAATCTATCTCCTTGATAAATTGAACATCTAAAAATCATTTATATAGTGAGTGGGGAAATCTCGGGCTAGATGTCCATGACGACCGCATGAGTAACACATAGAGTCCTTCAACAAACTCACACTACCCTGATCTCCAGGTGTAATCCTTGCATGAAGGTTCAATCCCTGAAGAAAAATTCCCACACCATATCAATGGAATAGAGATAAGGTTATGTATCCTCATGGAATACTACTCTATTTTTTGGTTATGCTACTGCATATGCAGTTTCTCCTGTGTATGAACGGAGTGTAACATAGTTGGAACGATCTCCTCCCTAAAAAGATTCTTGAAACATCTCTACGTGAGTTACATAACCTCATGCTTCTGGATTAGTAAGATCCCACATCTCACCATAGATACCTTAATAAAACATGTTCTTAGGACATCAATCTGATACTGATGCATCATCACCTAGAAGATGACATGTTTAATCACCTCCAACCAATCCAAAGCTACTTGGTGGGTCTGAGTCACCACTGAACCTGAGTGGTCGCACACTTTAGAACTCTTGCAGTTCAATCTTTATGTGTGAATTCTCTAATAGTAACTCTGGTAGTAACTAGTGCTCTCAGGGTTGTGGTATCATTGGTACATCACCCGTGGGTGCTATCTCTCATACTCGTCCCCATACCAGAAACTCATCACTAGGTGGATAATCCTCGTGACCACGCATCAGAATCTTGGGTAGTTATCTACATTGAGTAATCTTGAAAGAAATCCTGATCTACAATAGTTAATATAGTATACCTGATGACATAACACTAGCTCAATATGTAAATTAGAACAAACTCAATAATATATGATTCATGTACCATTATATTACATGCAACTATTATTTTCATGTACTGAGTCAGAATTCATAATTCGGAGTCCAGGTGTATATATATGTTAGTTTCTATACCAATACTAGATTCCATAGATAGAAATATAAACTCAAAACACTCTACAATATTTCACAAAACCAACCTCACAGTCTCTTGGTTCTTTATGTAGAACTGACCTCCTCTAATTCCCTTATATCACGAACTATCACATGGGCCCTTGTCATGACTACACCATGTCCGTCTCTAATAAATTAAGGGATGGTTACTAGCACAGTGTAGGTATATCCCACAAACGGGAGCCATTTTACTTCATTCCTATGAACTTGCACCCATCTCCAAGACAAAATTATGAAATTGAAAACACTTATTAATCAATATTGTGTACCAATAATATACCAACAAAAAATTATGACATAACAAAACTAAAAATTAAACTATGACAATATATAAGCCCATCCAAATGGAAAGTAAATTCTCCTAAAATATATCTGTAGAGAACCCTGCCTGAAGGGTAGGTACTAAAACATATTTTTGATGTCTCTGAAGCAAATATCGTCTGTTAGGCCTCCCTATAAGCCCCACCTATCCCATGTCCACAAAGGAATCTGTATAAGAATTGATATACAATACAAGACATGACATGTTTGTTCATAACTCGTGCTAGGGTGTGTAAAACAATACATAGTAGGGACTTAAAACCCAAAAGGTAGGCCACTAAAAATATATAAAGTACCCCACAAAGGGAACACATTAAGTTCACCAATATGGAAACACATGACATACAGTCAATTTGGCCAGCTCACATAGGTACAAGTATAAAACCTGAAGAGAATTATTTCCAATTGTATTCCATAGATTTCCCAGTCTCTAAGAAACTCGAAGTTTCTATGGTTGATAGAGCATTGTAGGAACACAGATCATCTATGTATCATAAAGAATTGGTGGTGCATGACATTTCTGTGGCACAAGGAGTGTTGAGGGAGAATGGAGAATCCATAGTGGCGATACTAGTGATGGAATCTGGGAGGTCAACGGTGCCCAATGATTCAATGGAACAAGGAGTTTCAATGGTGCACTGAGTGTCGATCTCGTATGGGGCATCAATAGAGTGCGAAGTGTAAATGGGTATTGCAGTCCCCCAAGTCACATAGTAATAGCCAATCATGGGATTCTACTTTTACTGTTATTGTTCTAGGAGAACCTACTCCTTAAACTATTAGGCCATAAACCAAATTAAATAAAAACTCAATTAGAGTATCTGAAAAGGTCCATCTCAACACAAGTGTCCCAAAAAACAAATATATAATAAAATACACACAAGGTTAGAATGATTTATCTATTTTAATAAAAAGGGGGTGGTTTAGTGTGGGTCTGATCTCACCAGATCTGACCATGCCCATTTTGGCTAGAACTGACCAAAGTTGACCTAGTTTGTCCTGACCTGAACTGGCTCAACCAGTTGGGCCCATAGACCAGCAGAGCATTGTTGATCTAGCCTTCTGGTGTGGGGTTGTGTTGGTGCCTTCTAGATGTGGTCCACCCGTGACATAGTTGTTCAATCAATGCTACACAAGATTTTGTTAAACATAATAGAACTACCTTCGATGTATGCACATGAATCTATTCTATAGTTTCTTCTTCCAATGCGGCTTAAACCACATTGCCATCTCCACTGCGACCATATGGTCTCTTCCAATGTCTACCATTAACACAGGCCCTACGTGGTCTGGTCACACCACATAGATGCTCTGATAGCATCTTTCCTTTATGGTAGTCATCTTCCTTCACCTCACCCACACATTTCTGTTGTTGCATGCCACCAGGCACCTCCCTATGACACCCAAAAGAGAGCCATCACCTACCCTGCTTCTGATGGACATCCCCGTTACTCTAGTGCACTTTATTTCAATACCAATCCACCTCTGTGATCCTCTGGTGACTACCTTAACTACCCTAGGCCTTGATCCACCTTTACAGTTCACTGCATGTCCAATCAAATTCTGATCGACCCAAAACAATTATTTTGTAACCATGAGCGTCCAACAGTGAAAAACATCATGAACTGGTATAGAAGGATCACATACAACACATGAACAATGGATCCTTCCCTTGTTTTGTTTTAACCATGATCTATTCATGTTAACTGAATCCCAAATTACCCAATAGTTGAATAATCACCCAGATCTATTCCATTTAATCCTACAATAAGTATACCTTCTATAAGAATGATCAAACCGAGGATTAACCTATTCATTGGTCATTATGGGATTGTTATTTGATTCTATACTGGGGAAAAGAAATATGGATGATATCCACACCCTATCGTGAAATTTGGATTATTCATTGATGAACAATGTAGGTTCGTGTCATTGTCAATCCTTCATCCACTTGCATTTATCATCGGTAGAGTTCTACCTTTTCTTTAACTAAATGGAATTCCTTTTTTGTAGGCATAATCCCAAATTCCTATGAAATGGATTATAAAAAAAAGGAGAAATTTCTCCACATTGAGATGTAATTTCTAAATAAAATATTTTCGTTAGATATTATAATAACGTTCACGTCCAAAAAAAAACATTTGTTGTTAACCTGTGACAGTCAATGATAGGACTCATCAATGGAAAACACACCGTTATAAACTCAATTGTGGAATTATATTTACAATCCGAGTTATCATTTATGTGTTATTAGGATTTCAAAATAAAAAAATTTAATTTAATTATTTTATTTAAGGTTACACCCTTTTCGGGGTTTTCCATTGAATAACTCCACCGACTAATGATAAGTTGTCGGTATGGTAAAGCCACTATTATGAGGCCAATGGTGGCCTTTTATTTCTTACTCGGACACCCGTTTAAAAGTTAATTTACTTTATTAGAAAATTCATGTGTTCTTGATATTAAAAACATTACATTTTTAAAATAATATTTTCTGGCACCCCATGCCTTGGAATTGCAAGTCATCTAAGTGCCTACCATATAATATTTCCAAATAAATTTAGAAAATAAAACTATAAATATAAAATTCCTTACATGGATCATAATATTTCTTCAATGGAAGCATAATCAAAAGAAATCTCGATAAGAAATGTGATTGTAGCAACAAAATGTAATTTATTTGGTATCATTGAATAAAAATAATATAAAAATAATAAAAATAAATAAATCCTAAATTTTCCTTAAATGTAGTAAATTCTGGATATAAAATGTAAAATTGATATATATACACCAACTAGAAATATATAACTACAAAACATGACATGTATCTTAATGAATGGAAAATGAGACAAAACTTATTTTACTGATTTGGTAATTTTTTTACCATAAACACCATGAATGAAATATCATAAAAAAGATATATAAATACCCATAAATTCCTCTATAAGAATCATAAAACACAATCATGGGGAGTATAAAAAAACAAAAAAAAATACTTCTGGTGAATAAGGTATTTGTATCACCGAAATAAAAGTGAGATGGGAAAACCATTACCTTAGTTATTAAATATCCTATTACTCATAAAAATATCTTTTATAGTAATTATAAGATTAATATACTCATAAAATTTTTTATTAATATATATTGTACATTTTATTTTTCTTTTTTGAATTTATATTGCCCATTTATTAAAATATTCATGATAATGTTATGTTTTATGTAATATCTACTTGCTTTCCGGATATATTTTTTCTTGTAATTCTTAATTGTCCTATACAGTTCATGATATAATTATTTTCATGAAGTAAAATATCATAAAAATATATTATATATTCATTATTATTTTTTTAATAATATATTAAATATGTAAATATGCGATGGAATACACCGTTCATAGAGACGGTTTGTTGAACATACACATGGTTGCTGTTTCCATTTTATAGTAATATTCAAGGAAACAAAGATAAGGATATATATATAATCATTAAATTCAAATCAATTTTTTATATATATCATATACATTCACTAAAATCATCCTTAATACATTCCATGTAATTTTTTAATGAATCGCATCACATTGAGGAGGCGGTGGTCCACACATTCAGAAATGAAGTTATCATATTTATAGAAAATTAAAATAATGAAGGTATGTATTATATAAAAATTAAATAAGAATAAATAAATAATAAATTTCATAAATTTCATATTAAAATATAATTTCCATCATAATTCCAAATCCTGAGAGGCGGTAATGGAAACACTAACAACGTTGTTTCATGGACCATAGTTTGTTGTACACATGAATTATAATCTTGCTACACATTAGATGGATGTCTTAGAAAGTGTAGGTTGAAAACATTAAATGAAAAAATATATTTATATTATTGGTACCACGATTACTATATATCCATGGTTTAATACTATTCTAGGTGGTGAAAATGATAATAATATAATGGATCATGAAGAAGGATGTTTCCTCTTCTTCAGGTAACTCCTCTTAGTTTTCACCAAAGTGATTTATGAGAGGGAATCCAGTCTAAAGGGATTATTATTGCTAAATGGTATGGATTTTTAAGAATTTTTAAGGGTTTTTTGCAGATCCTAACTAGCGGGAGATGTGTGAAGAAGTGAATGGGTGAGTTTCCCATCATATAGAAGTAGTATGATTCCTATAGATATAAAAAGGTAAACACTATTTAGAGGCATCTCTTACATAATGTCACTCCAATATTAGTGAAAAATAGATAAAATATATTATTTTTTTAAATATTTATTGAAATAGATTTTAGTCATGTTTTTATGTCATTTTTTATCATAAGGTAAATTTTTAGCCATTAAGTAATCTTATTTTTACCATAATCGATATAAATAATTTTTATTTATTTCACTAATAATTTTTGTCAAAAAATAATTTTATAATATATTGAATAATTAATTATGATGATTAAAACTATTTAAAACAATTTTCAAAATTATATTCATATATGATTAAAATTTTAATTTAAAATTAATCCCACAAATTTTTCATGATATTAGGTTTTTTAAGAGAAAAATTCAAATAGATTGAATTGTTTTTATAACTAATTTTAATGAGAAATTGGTTTAAAACACCTAAATTTGATCAACTATTGTATATTTTTTATAATTAGAATTTAAATCCAAATTAATATAAAATTCATCTTTATAAATATTTTAGATTAAAAATATTTTTTGAAATATAATTTAGTATTTTTCACAATTCATCAAAAAATAACGTTTCTTAGAATAATAAAATAAATTTTCCCAAAGTAAATTTTAATTTTTATCTTTCAAAAATGGAATTATTTATTTAAATAAATAATATAATAGTATAAAACATAAGATTAAAAATGTGTTCAGCATTAAAAGGTAACAAAATTACATTTTAGAAAAAATATATCTTTTTATTACTTAAATTAGAATAATTCTAATCTTATAGAAATTAAATCAAATATATGTGTATCAATAATATTTATTTATTATAAAATATATAAATTTTATTTAAAACCATATCAAAATTGGCCTGTTTAATTTATTTATATAAAACCGGGCTTGTACGTTGAAAAAAAGTTTTCAAAGAAAAGTAAATGATTTTTCTAGAAATTGTTCTCACATAATCTTTTACTGATGAACAAAAAATAATAATTTTATATACATGTGAAAATAATATTTTCACTATATTGTTAATATAATTCTTAAATTACATTCAAATGGCTATGAGGAAGCTATAACATTAATTTCATAATAGTATCAATAGGATATTGTAGGTTGGAAAAACATAGCCCTTCTTGTCACACACTATATCAAAGGGACTCAATAGTGTTTCTAATAGAATCCAAAAATAGTGTTTCATGTAACTATATGTATTATAAGTGTAGAATTTAATTTAACACTAACAATATGTTGCATATAATGCAATCCAAACACATTACCTTCGTATAAAAAATATTTATTAAGTGTTTAGTGAAATGAAATATATTAAACTGATTCAACTACATTTACTAAAAATCAACAAATATTGAGATGTTACATTATACCCTCTTAAAATAAGTATTCCCATAAAATTCATATAGGTTTTAAATAATTTAAAACATTAATTTTCCTTTCATAAAAACCAAAATTATTAAAATCTATACTAATGAATCCTTTAAAAAATAATTTTGGAACCAAAATGGTTACCCAATGTAACTCATAACTAGGTTCCCACATAGGATAACATATGTGAATAGTGAATACATGGGCATGGAAAATAAATAAAATTGTCACGTTCTGGTGGAGAGTGATAGAGACCATGGTTTGGTGAAAGTTAATAATCATACAATCATAGGCTAATAATGGTTAACTTTCCATTTCTGATAAGCTAACGGATCATAAGATCCATAAAAAGACAACCCATGTATAATTAGTAATCATCAAATCACGGTGGTCAGAATAGGTAGTCTGATATGCATAAATCCTCCAATTTTGATATAATACATTAATCTCACGAACTTTATCGGATTTTTAACAAAAACATTTCATATATGGATAACCATATAATACTTTTAACATCTTAAAATCGAAAACATTATAAATAATATAATTAAATTTCCCAAGAAAAACTGAGAATGGATCCCCCATATAAAGTATCTCTTAGTTGTCACATAGAAAATAGATGAATACATTCATCTTGTATTCCTGTAAAACATGGTAATAAACTGAATTAATATTATTCTTTATTTAAAACATTCATGATTTCTTATATTTATATTCCTTAATGGAAAAATGTTTTATATTTCATCCATGAAATCATATACCAAATTTTTAATAATTCATTATTTTGTTCCAAGGTAATATATATTGTCCAATTTAAATATTCATACCCAAAAAATCATTATCCATACATCATTATCTCCATATTAGGCATATACTAGTGGTTATCTTTTGACGTGATAATGTATTTCCCATGAATATCACCATTCCATTGAATCACCATTCTATTCCATCATATCTATTAATCATATTATTGTAAATCATTATAGAGAAACATAAATGCAACAATCCATATGTTATTCATCATTCATAATTCTAGAATCCAAATACATAATGTTTTCAATTATTCCACATCACCCTTAATCCCTTATCAAGGATACCTCATCACATCACTCAATACCTATTTACCTTTTAATTTAACTTATTTTCTCATAAAAATCATAAATATAACCATTACACATACCACCTTGTTGATTATTATCACACGATTTCACCCGAGGACATCAATTTTCCTATTGTCCATTCATTCGATAGTCAAAGCAGCTAATCATTTAGGATGTCTTAGGGAGTTAAATATTCCCATAAATTTTTTAACTGAAATATTTATATTTAAATTCCATATAATTTCATTTTTTCCTCATTTGCAACATCTAAACATTTTTTTATTATTTTAGGACATACACTTATGAGATTATTTAAATATTCGTGACATAAAGGGAACTAAATTTTCATTACTCCATGGTCTCCATTACCAGAAATCTTATAAAACTCTATTATTTTAATATTTTTTGAGTTTGGGAGTTTCATAAGTTACATGTTGTTGATCAAGTTACATGAAAACTGATAATGCAAGATAAAAACATCATTCACTCTAGTGATCATCCCATTTGATTTCTAATCAACAAATTTTCCATCAAATTCTTTATTAATGATGTTCTTTCTAGTTAGTTGGTTTACTAAAACTATAAATCATAGTGTGGGAAACACATATCATTGTGTAAAACAACACAATCATGAAAAATATATTAGAAGATGCTAATATTATGGGACCTACCAAAGATACCTTTGTATTATAATTTGATACATCCCAAGACACATCCTTATAAATATCCCTAGGGATCTCACTAATGTTTTTTAATACAAGTTCATATAGGTTCGCTAAACATTTCCATTTATACCAACTATAGTGAGTAAGGATTAACAAAAACATATATTACATTATTTAATTGAATATTAAGTGAAATAAAAAAAATACATTCCTAAGGACTATAATAGATTATCATCTTTAGAGACATGGAATCATAATATTCAAACATGGAGAGAGATCTTCATAGTCTTTATTGATGATAATACCCTTTATCACTCCAACATAAATCCAATCATCATAACATGGGGAGAGGAAACAAAATAATGTTTTATTCTCTGTTGATTAATAAGGGTGAACAATGGTGATTTGGAAACCTAACATTTTAATAAGGGTATGAGAACATGATATTACCATTAAAAATCATACCCTGCATAAAAAATTTGATAATCAAAAGGCATGGAATAAATATTTTTAGTTTTTGTGACATGAATTCAAAATAAATAAAGTGCATAATCATTGAGATCATAACAAAAGTGCAAGACACCTGATTGGGGTTGGCACGTGAAGTTATAAAAATATTTTCATATTAACAAAGGATTAATGTAAGATCCTTATTAATGGAATGGGATTATTCCACAATCCATATTAGTATTCAAGGTTCCCTCCCAGGACCATCATTGAAGGTAATGTCTTTTACTAAACTAGGTTCACCCTGCATTAAAATTCTATAATATAGAACACAGCTCACTTCTTGTTCCATCCATATATTACTGAAAGAGGTTCACTTCCCAATCTACCCTTATATTACATAACCATGTTCACTTCTAATGCTGGACAATCATTGATTGGAGTTCACGTCACATTCCATCCTTGTCATACTGAATCAAATTCATTCCTCGTTCCAGCCCTATGATACTAAACTAAGAACAACCCTCATTCAAGCCTTATCATATTGAACCGAGTTCAATACTCATTCATTCCATATAATAATCATGATATATAAATCAATACCAAATGAATTGGATGGATATATATTTTATTCCCATAAAATAATGAAATCATACATACTTGTTCCATAAGAAAATAAAACATATATCCTATCGTGAACAATAAAAAGAGACGTGTTCCCTCAACCTCATATAATAAACCCTAAAATGAAATCGACATCATAAATAGTTCATCATATCATTATAAATAGAAAATAAATTTTTCTCATAATCATTTTTAAAGCACCACCTGTGAATAGAACTGTGTTCCAAAATAACAGAAGTCGTGGAAGCGAAACGAGTCTTATAAGAATCTTGTAATCATAATCAATAACCATTTAAAAATACTAAGAATTGTTTTCTTGGATTATAACCCTATAAAATCATAAAAAAAGTCATGGGATATTATACTACACAGAGAATGATTTGTAAAGATCACATGGAACATAAATTTTCATTGAATCCACATTTTGAAACATTTATCATTTTAAATATCAATTTTTAATAAAAAATTAAAACTTATATTAGAATCATGACAAAAATCATTTAAATCATTTCATGATGAATATATCCATTCCACATTGAAAATTTATTTTTAAAACATTAACATGTTGAGAATACATTTGATGTAAAATAATCCTGGAAACATATTGACTTATCTTTGAAACCCATTTAAAAAAAATAATACGTGAAACATATTTGAAAAACATTTTATTTGAAAAATGATTTAAAAAATGATATTTAATATTATTTGGAAAAATATATTTTTTAAAATAACATTGTAAAAAGTTGTGGATGCTTTAGAGAAATGGAGATGGGAATATCTGTAAATGATGAACATTCTATTTTCAATGTAAAATGATTATAAAATTTATATGATTTTAAACTACAAGGTAATTAATATTAAAAAACATATAATTCAAATATTAAAACGTTGGAAAAAATTTATATTACATATCATAGTAAAATATTTTTTAAAAAATTACTAAAAAAGTTTTTTATGGGAATAAAACAAATTTCCTACTGAAAACAACAATAATTTTTAATTTTCATTAAAAATATTAATTATACTAAGTAAAAAATACTGGAATATTGGTAACAATAAATTTTGGTATCCTAGATCATAATATAATAATAAAATTCATGAGAGTTCTTGATATAAGGATTATAATATTTCATCAATGGAAGAATAATCATAAGAAATCTCAATAAATGATGAGATTTTAGAAATAAATAGTTACCACATTCGTAACATTGAATAATAATTATATAGAAATAATAAAATTTAATTAAGATAAAACTATAATCAAAAAAAGTATATTCTTGATATAACCTATAAAATGATTGTTTATACACCCACTATAAAAACATAGTTTCAAAACATGACATGCATCTTAGAGAATTAAAATTGAGGCAAAAATTACTTTATCGATTTAGTATATTTTTAACTATAAACCCACTGATAGATATATAAAAAAATATATATGTAAATACAAATAAAATTAAATATAATAAAAATTGAATATATTCATCGGATGTATATAGAAAAGAAAATTACATGAGTGGTGATTAAAGCATTAGTCTCAATGAAATATAAGTGAGATGAAAAAATCATATCTCGTGTCTTGTATCACATCAAACTCATAACAAAACTCATTTTCAATACATATGTGTTCATTATAAATCTATAATAGAAACATATTAATATATATAACTCCTGATATTATTTTTTTATGACATTATATTACAAATTTATTAATAATTATATGTTAATGCTGTATTTCATGTAATATCCACATTGTTTTCTGTATATGTTTAGGATTTTTATTCTTGATCCTATTACAAAGACAAATATTTACATATATGAATAATTTAAAAATAATAATATGAAATAATATATATTTATTATATATATTTATTAAAATTTATAAAATATATAATAATGAAATGGAATACACTGTTTAAGAAGACGAATGTTCGTATATACGTATGAAGTATGTTTCAAATTTATTATCATATGGAATGTATGAAAGTAAATTGAATATATGTATGTATATAATATAATAATAGTATAATTATTATTCAATATATGTCTTAATTTTCACTAAACTCATTCTTAGAACATTCCTAGTAAAATGTGAATGAATCACATCTTTTTGAGGCGGTGGTAGTCCACACATCCAAAAACAATATTAACATATTTACAAATAAAGGAAAAAATGAACATAGTTTTTATATAGTAATTACATAAGGAGCAAGGAAACAAGATAATATATATATCATATAAAAACCTTTTATTCATCATAATTCCCAACCATTAGATTGGGAAAAAGAAAAAATGAACAGCATCATTTTTTGAGGTGGTAATTCTCCATTCAAAATAATTATCAGTTTGTTAACAATTATTTCGATGTGTTCATAAGTGTATGTATAACAACTAAAATGAATACATCTCAGTGTATTTTTTATATTTATTTTATTATAAAAACATTGAATAAGAATATTTGAGGTGGTGGGGAATGAAAAGAAAACAATGGAACTTGAGGAAACATGTAACCTCTTCTTTGGGTAACTCATCTTTGTTTGAACCAAAGGAAATCCATCGTTGGATTTAATCAAATAGGGATGAATATTGGTCAAAAAGAGGGAAATTTAATGGATATTTGGTTTTCTTTTATTTGATAATAATTATCCTGTGATTTGGGATGAAGCGAGGGGGTGATTTCCCATTTATATACGAGGAGGGGAAGAATTTTAAGTAAATATAAAATGTAAAACACTATTAAGAGGAATTACATACATAATATATGAGAAATAATGGTTTAAATCCTATAAAAAATTTTAATACCTCGAAATATTTATATAAAATATTTTTGGACATGTTTCCAGGTCATTTAGAGTCTTAATATTGATGTTTATCCATTATGTAATATTGTTTTTTACCTTAATCGATGTAATTAATTTGAATTACACATAGTAATATTTCATTGTAAAAAAAGAAAATTTATCTTATTATAAGTTATAAATTATGATTATTCCAAATATGTAATACAATATTCAAAATTATGATAACATATGTGGAAAAAATTAATGTAAAATTAATTTTATAAATGTATCATGGTAGGGGATTTTTAGGCGTAGATGTCTAAAATATTGAAATGTTTTTATATCCAATTTAAATGTGAAATTAGATAAAATGTACACAATTGAACTAATTGATTTATATTTTCTGTCATTATAATTTTCTAAAAAAATAATATAAACATTAATAATATAAATAAATTAGACGAAGAAACCTTTTATAATTAGAATTTAGTATTTTTCACTATTAAAAAATAAATGAAATTTCTCAGAAAAAGAACAAATATTTAGCTAATGTAAAATGTTATATTATTAATTTAAAAATAATGTTTATTTTAAAATCTATAATTATAAATGTTCTAAAAACCAAATTTCAACTGTATTTTCAATTACATGGTGGGAAAATTACCATTTATAAAAATATAGCTTATTATTCAATGAATTAGATGTATTACCATATTATATATTTAAAATATATTTTATGTTTATCAAAAATGTTTATTGAATATATAATATAATATTTTTAATTAAAAAATTATTCAAATGTTTTTTTATTGATTAATTGAGATAAACTTGTGTCTTTACATAGTAATATAATTTTATTTGAAAAGAAACTACTTTTTTAAAATAGTTCATACATTAACTACTATTAATTGATAACCAAAGGATTACTTTTATATTGGTGGGTAAATAATTTTAACATAATATATATAATATTTTTTTTAAAACCATTAAAATTATTAGGTGATAGGTATATCATTATTTTAATAATAATATTATTTATATATCATCATTAGGTAAAATATAGAATTCTCTGTTACACAATTTATCAAAGGGACATTGTGTTTTATGTGATATTCTCCACACATGTTGTTTCATGTATCTCATGTAGATATAATTGGTTCCTTTATTTCATTATTAACATGGTGATTCATAAAACTCAAGATAATTTTAGTTATAACATATAAATAAAATATTCAACATTTTATTAAATGAAAAATTTAGAAAATATTAACAATTATGAAAAATAATTTCCCAAAATATTGGGATGTTTGAACTAGATCATCCATGAAACATTTCACCAACATGTTGATGATTGTTTTAATGATGTTATGCATGGACCATTTTCTAGTTTCTCCATCATCTCCCAATAAAAAAGGAATTACCTCGTTTGAAAAAGATCATTAAGATACATTAAAGGAGGTTGACTATTCATCATTGGATATATATATATATTACTATATTGGGAATATCATTCCATAATGGATAGGAAATGGAACCTATTATTAATATCAATTAATGTATTTTTTTCTAGAAAGAAAAAATCAATCTTCATACATTGTTGGTTGTGGTTGGAAAGTCACTCAAGACTCAGATAATCAGAGTCTTCCTCCTGATTAAAACAATATTGGATAGACACCTTAGTTACTGGATGTCCCTAATAATGTTATCTTTTATAATATTTTAATCTTTTTCCAGGAATATATAACCCTTTTAGGGGCCCATATTTTTGGGAATTTTTTGGAACCTGTGATGACTAATTAGAAGGCTATGAAGAAGAATTGAGACATCAGTGTCTAGTCCTGACATATCCTCATAACATTAGGTGAATATGTTATGTATCAAATTCAACAAGAAAATATATTGAAACCACTCCCTTGAGAAATGTAGCTCAAAAAATTTGGGGGGCCTTAGATCATCCATTGTACTATGTATTACAAGTGATATCTCATCAACATTGGTGGGCACACCGCCAACAAATATTAGAGGGGATTTTTTAAAACCATTTTCATCAGCTAGGATAATAGTATTAGTGGTAAAAGGTTGCTATTATAATCTAGATGAACTAGAGGGAGCACCTATATCTTATATAGAAGATACATAATCCATATTAATGGTTTCTCTCATTCCTAATGACATGGTGAAAGATTCATTTTATGAAATTATGATAAGTTTTCTAGTATGAGGTCCACACATGATATCGATGAATATGAAATGGTCTAACATTTTTCAAGTTATCCTTTCCCTATGGAACATCCAAGAATGTCATGGATCGGTTCTCTTGGGAGGAAAATTTTCCATACATCACAAGAGTCATTCCATAATGTATCTATTGTACCTATCTATTGTAGAAGTCAAACGAAATTTTGCAGTAATCCATTTCCATATAGGAAATGAAATAACCCCCAGGTATAGAATTTTGGGGCTCTAACTAATGAATTTTCCGGGAAATTTATTTTTTCTACCCATGGATTTGTAGTAGTAGCCAAAAGAGTGTTAGGGGAATTGATGTCTTCAACCAAATCAGTATAAACCAAAATTCCATTCTATATGAAGTCATCGTCATATATATAATGGGACTTTGAGAATACAATGTGGGAAATATCTCACTTTTTTACCCATAATATACCATAAAATGGATATTTAAGGAATTGGTGACATGAAATGGGGATATGTACATGAAAATATAATTACAGATTTCCCAAAATGTGCATTATAGGAAATATCATATATGACAAAAATAAATTAATCAAGTGATTATATGAAATTAAATTGAGTACAGATCCAAAATTTTACATTGGTATTCTACATAATATTATCATAACCATTAATTTACTGGTGTGATGATTTTATTTCTACTTTTGTATGTCCCAGTATGTGATGCATCTAGATCAAAATGAGGTTGATTACTAAGGAAATATCCAAAAGGATGTGGTGTATTTCCATATCATTAAACTGTAAGGTCATACATATTGGGTGTATATTCCACTAAATGGTGATACCATCATCTTCTCCAGAAAGGATGATAATGTGTCTACATTCCTCTCACAAATTCTCCTCTATGTAGGTGGCCTCCAAAGCATATACCCTTTCCTCAAATTGATGTGGGAGAATTATGGATTAAATAACGTCCAAAATCATTTCATTTTATAGACAACAATAATTAGGGAGAAAAAACCCCCTATGCATAACGAAAAGAATTTTTATCACCTCATACATATGTGAATTGAGGATATTTTTCCTTATGTAGGGTTTCTCTTTAGAAAATCATTCAGTGGATGTCATTGGGTGAGCCACTGAGGCATGATTAGTAAACGACATATTTGGATACTGGAAATGTGGTCTAATATAAACAACTAAAATCTCAGGGATAGTAAGAAATGGTTGGGGCCTAGATGTATACAAATTATAATGTTCTAGTAATGGATGATCTACAGTGTTAGAAAATAAACTCAGATGTGGAGGCTTACTATATCTAGAGACTAGGAGATATATTTGCATTTAGACATGTATAATAAATTATACCAAGTTTCAATACCATTCATAACCAATTTTGAATCACTAAAATGATCATTTTGTCTGATGGAATTTACTCTACCTCTCATTCAATGATGTCAACTAAAGGTTCCTGTGGGGTTCACAAGAAATTACTAGATGCTAGGAATTCAAGAACAGTCTATTAGTTCAATAAAAAGAGATGTGTTCCCTCAACCTCATATAATAATCCCTAAATTGAAATCGGCATCATAAATAGTTCATCATATCATTATAAATAGAAAATAAATTTTTCTTATAATCATTTTTAAAGCACCACCTGTGAATAGAAGTGTGTTCGAAAAGAATAGAACTCGTGGAAGCGAAACGAGTCTTATAAGAATCTTGTAATCATAATCAATAACCATTTAAAAATAATAATAATTGTTTTCTTGGATTATAACCCTATAAAATCATAAAAAAAGTCATGGGATATAATACTACACAGAGAATGATTTGTAAAGATCACATGGAACATAAATTTTCATTGAATCCACATTTTGAAACATTTATCATTTTAAATATAAATATTTTTTTTAAAAAAATTACAACTTATCTTAGAATCATGACAAAAATCATTTAATTCATTTCTTGATGAATATATCTATTCCACATTGAAAATTTATTTTTAAAACATTATCATGTTGAGAATGAATTTTATGGAAAATAATCATGAAAACATATTAACTTATCATTAAAACCCATTTAAAAAACATTTAATACGTGAATCATATTTCAAAAAAATTTTATTGGAAAAAGAATTTAACAAATGATTTTTAATATTATTTGAAATTTTTTTTTTTAAAATAACATTGTAAACAGTCGTGGATGCTTCAATGAAATAGCGATGTGAATATTCATACATGATGAACATTCTATTTTCAATGTAAAATGATTATAAAATTTCTATGATTTTAAACTACAAGGTGATTAATATTAAAAAAAAATTAATTCAAATCTTAAAACATTGGAAAAAATTTATATTACATATCATAGTAAAATATTTTTTAAAAAAATTACTAAAAAAGTTTTTTATGGGAATAAAACAAATTTCCTACCAGAAACAACAATAATTTTGAATTTTCATTAAAAATATTAATTATACAAAGTAAAAAATATTGGAATATTAGAAACAATAAATGTTGGTATCTTAGATCATAATATAATAATAAAATTCATGAGAGTTCTTGATATATGGATTATAATATTTCATCAATGGAAGCATAATCATAAGAAATCTCAATAAATTATGAGATTTTAGAAATAAATAGTTACCACAATCGTAACATTGAATAATAATTATATAGAAATAATAAAATTAAATTAAGATTAAAATATAATCAAAATAAGTGTATTCTTGATATAACATGTAAAATGATTGTTTATACACCCAATATAAAAACATAGTTTCAAAACATGACATGTATCTCAGAGAATTAAAATTGAGACAAAAATTACATTACCAATTTAGTATATTTTTAACTATAAACCCATTGATAGATATATCAGAAAACATATATGTAAATAAAAATAAAATTAAATCTAATAAAAATTGAATATAGTCATCGGATGTATATAGAAAAGAAAATTACATGAGTGGTGATTAAAGCATTAGTCTCAATGAAATATAAGTGAGATGAAAAAATCATAACTCATATCTCATATCTCGTCAAACTCATAACAAAACTCATGTCCAGTACATATGTGTTCATTATAAATCTATAATAGAAACATATTAATATATATAACTCCTGATATTATTTTTTATGAAATTATATTTCTAATTTAATAATAATTATATGTTAATGTTGTATTTCAGGTAATATCCACATTTTTTTCTGTATATGTTTAGGATTTTTATTCTTGATACTATTATAAAGATAAATATTTACATATGTGAATAATTTAAAAATAATAATATGAAATAATATATATTTATTATATATGTATTTATTAAAATTCATAAAATATATAATAATGAAATGGAATACACTATTTTAGGAGGCGAATGGTCGTATATACGTATGAAGTATGTTTCAATTTTATTATCATATGGAAAGTATGAAAGTAAATTGAATATATTTATGTATATAATATAATAATAGTATAATTATTATTCAATATATGTCATAATTTTCACGAAACTCATTCTTACTACATTCCTAGTAAAATGTGAATGAATCACATATTTTTGAGGAGGTGGTAGTCCACACATCCAAAAAGAGTATTAACATATTTACAAAAAATGGAAACAGTGAACATAGTTTTTATATATTAATTACATAAGGATCAAGGAAACATGATAAAATATATATCCAATAAAAACCTTGTATCCATCACAATTCCCAACCATTATATTGGAAAAAATACAAAATGAACAGCATTATTTTGTGAGGCGGTAATTCTCCATTGAAAATAAGTATAAGTTTGTTACCAATTATTTGGATTTGTTCATAAGTGTAGGTAGAACAACTAAAAGGAATACATCTCAGTTTATTTTTTTATATTTATTTTATTATAAAATCATTGAATAAGAATATTTGAGGTGGTGGGGAATGAAAAGAAAACAATGGATCTTGAGGAAAGATGTTACCTGTTCTTTGGGTAACTCATCTTTGTTTGCACCAAAGGAAATCCATGGTTGGATTTATTCAAATATGGATGCATATTGGTCAAAAAGAGGGAAATTTAATCGATATTTGGTTTTCTTTTATTTGATAATAATTTTCCTGTGATGTGGGATGAAGCGAGGGGGTGCTTTCCCTTTTATATACGAGGAGGGGAAGAATTTTAATTAAATATAAAATGTAAAACACTATTAAGAGGTATTACATACATAATATATGAGAAATAATGGTTTAAATCCTATAAAAAATTTAATACCTCTAAATATTTATATAAATTATTTTTGGACATGTTTCCAGGTCATTTGGTGTTTAATATTGATTTTTAACCATTATGTAATATTGTTTTTTACCTTAATAGATGTATTTAATTAGAATTACACATAGTAATATTTCATTGTAAAAAAAGAAAATTTATCTTATTATAATTTATAAATTATAATTATTCCAAATATGTAATAAAATATTCAAAATTATGATAACATATGTGGAAAAATTAATGTAAATTTTATTTTACAAATGTGTCATGGTAGTGGGTTTTTAGGCGTAGAAGCCCAAAATATTGAAATGTTTTTATATCCAATTTAAATGTGAAATTAGATAAAATGGACACAATTGAACTCATTGATTTATATTTTCTGTCATTATAATTTAAAAAATTTTTAATAAAAACATTATTAATATAAATAAATTAAATGAAGAAACCGTTTATAATTAAAATTTAGAATTTTTAACTATTAGAAAATTAATGAAATTTCTCAGAAAAAGAACAAATATTTACCTAATGTAAAATTTAATATTTTTAATTTAAAAAGAAAGTTTATTTTAAAAACTATAATTTTAAATGTTCTAAAAATAAAATTTCAACTCGGTTTTCAATTACATCATGGGAAAATTACTATTTATAAAAATATAGCTTTTTATTCAATTAATTAGATTTATTACCATATTATATATTTAAAATATATTTTATGTTTATCAAAAAATTTGATTGAATATATAATATACAATTTGTATTTAAAAAATTATTTAAATGTTGTTTTATTGATTAATTGAGATAAAATTGTGTCTGTACATAGTAATATAGTTTTATTTGAAAAGAAACAAATTTTTTAAAATAGTTTATACGTTAACTACTATTAATTGATAAACAAAGGATTAATTTTATATTCGTGGGTAAATAATTTTAACATATTATAGATAATATTTTTTATAGAAACCATTAAAATGATTAGGTGATAGGTATATCATTATTTTAATAATATTATTATTTATATATCATCATTATGTAAAACATAGCATTCTCTATAACACAATTTATCAAAGGGACATGGTGTTGTATGTAATATTATCCACACATGGTGTTGCATGTATCTCAAACAGATATAATTGGTTCCATTATTTCATTATTAACATGGTGATTCATACTACTCAAGACAATCTTAGTTATATCATATAAAAAATATTCAATAATTTATTAAATGATTAATATATAAAATATTAAAAATTATGAATAATAATTTCCCAAAATATTGGGATGTTTGAACTAGCTCATCCATGAAACATTTCAGCAACATGTTGATGATTGTCTTAATGATGTTATGCATGGCCCATTTTCTAGTTTCTCCATCATCTCTCAATAAAAAAGGAATTACCTTGTTTGAAAAAGATCATTATGGTACATTAAATGAGGTTGACTCTTCATCATTGGATATATATAAATATGACTATATTGGTAATATCATTCCATAATGGATAGGACATGGAACCTATTATTAATATCAATTAATGTATTTGTCTCTTGAAAAAAAATCTCTCTTCGGACATTGGTGGTTGTGGTTGGAAACTCACTCAAGACTCAGATATTCACAGTCTTCTTCCTGATTAGAACAATATTGGATAGACACCTTGGGTACTGTATGTCCCTAATAATGTTATATTTTATAATATTTTAATCTTTTTCCAGGAATATATAACCCTTTTAGGGGCCCATATTTTTGGGAATTTTTTGGAACCTGTGATGACCAATTAGAAGGATATGAAGAATAATTGAGACATAAGTGTCTAATCCTGACATATACTCAAAAAATTAGGTGAATATGTTATGTATCAAATTCTACAAGAAAATATATTGAAACTACTCTCTTGAGAAATGTAGCTCAAAAAATTATGGTAGGGCTTAGATCATCCATTGTACCAAGTATTACAGGCGATATCTCATCAACATTGGTGGGAACACCGCCACCAAATATAAGAGGGGATTTTTTGAAACCATTTTCATCATCTAGGATAACAGTATTGGTGGTAAAAGGTTGCTCTAATAATCTAGTTGAACTAGAGGGAGCACCAACATCTTATATAGAAGATACATAATCCATATTAAGGGTTTCTCTCTTTACTAATTACATGGTGAATGATTCATTTTATGAAATTATGTTAAGATTTTAGTATGAGGTTCACATATGATATCGATGAATTGGAAATGGTCTAACATTTTTCAAGTTATCCTTTCCCTATGGAACATCCAAGAATGACAGGGATCGGTTCCCATGGGGGGAAATTTTCAGTACATCACAAGAGTCATGCTATCATGTATCTATTATGCCTATCTATTGTAGAAGTCATATGAAATTTTTCAGCAATCCATTTCCATGTATGAAATGAAATAACCCTAGGAATAGCATTTTGGGGCTCCAACTAATGAATTTGGAGGGAAATGTATTTTTTCTACCCATGTATTTGTAGTAGTATCCAAAAGAGTGTTAGGGGAATTGATGTCCTCAACCCAATCAGTATGAACCTAAATTCCATTCTATTTGATTTCATCATCATATATATAATGGGACTTTGAGAATACAGTGTGGGAAATATCTCACTTTTTTACCAATAATTTACCATAAAATGGATATTTAAGGAATTGTTGACATGAAATGGGGATATGTACAAGAAAATGGAGTTACAGACTTCCCAGATGTGCATTTAAGGAAATATCCTATATGACTAACATAAATTAATCAAGTGATTATATGAAATTAAATTGAGTACTTATCCAAAATTTTACATTCATTTTCTACATAATATTATCATAACCGTTAATTTCCTGGCATGATGATTGTATATCTACATTTGTATGTCCCAGTTTGTGATGCATCCAGATCGAAATGAGGATGATTCCTAAGGAAATATCCATAAGGATGTGGTGTATTTCCATATCATTAAACTGGAAGGACATATATAGTGGGTGTATATTCCACTAAATGGTGATACCATCATCTTCTCCAGAAAGGATGATAATGTGTCTACATTCCTCTCACAAATCCTCCGCTATGTAGATGGCCTCCAAAGCATCTACCATTTCCTCAAACTGAAGTGGGAGAATTATGGATTAAATAACGTCCAAAATCATTTCATTTGGTAGACAAAAATAATCAGGGACAAAAAACCCCCTATGCATAATGAAAAGAATTTTTATCACATCATACATATGTGAATTGAGGATAATTTTCCTTATATAGGGTTTCTCTTTAGAAAAGCATTCAGTGGATTTCGTTGGGTGAGCAACTGAGGCATGATTAGTAAACGACATATTTGGATACTGGAAATGTGGTCTAATCTAAACAATTATAATCACTGGGATAATAAGAAATGGTTGGGCCCTAGAGGTATACAAATTATAATGTTCTAGTAATGGATGATCTACAGTGTTAGAAAATAAGCTCAGATGTGGAGGCTTACCATATCTAGAGACTATGAGATATATTCTCATTGAGACATGTATACTACTTTCTACCATGTTTAAATACCATTAATAACCAAGTTTGAATCACTAAAATGATCATTTTGTCTGATTGAATTTACTCTACCTCTCATTCAATGATGTCAGCTAAATGTTCTTGAGGGGTTTACATGACATTCCAAGATTATAGGAATTCTATAACAGACTATTAGTTCAATATCATTCATTGATGTCTACTATTAATAATCATTAGTGAAATTGTCCAAGGAATGGTGGACACTGGTGACATCTCCCAATTCAGGAGGCATTAGAACTATAAGGGAGAAAAAAGATATTGAAACCAGTGGGAGGATTTGAATTTTTCTTTGTTATTGATGTCCATATTTCAATGAAATGGGATGATTCAGTGAATATGTATAGGTAGTGGTCAGAGAAGGCATGAAAACATTATAAGGGAGTGGATTTTTTAACAAAAAAATTGTAGTATCATGAGTATGAGAGATTATCTCATGATACAATAAATCATATTACTTCTACATCCCATACCTGGGAACTTTTATAACTTGATAAATTATTCAATATCATTTTTTGGGTCAGTAGGGACATGTTCCTCCTAATCTATAACATCTACCAATTTCACTAACAAATTATTTACTTGTTCCTCGATCCAGTCATTGAATAAAAAGCATTCTATGATATGGTTTCCAAGGAATCCTTGATTTGGGAAAAGTTGGGTGCGACCATTGAGTCTTTCTTCTTGAGGTCATTCACATTCAAGATACTTCAGAATTCCATTCTCCAAGGAAAATATGAAATATCATGGGGTATACACATCCATGAAGGAATAAATCTGTTTCTATATATCTAAGAAAGGAATCTTGTGATAGTAGAATTGTAATGGATATATGGCCACATTTTTTATTTTTGGATATTGAGCTTGGAATGGATATGACTGGAGATGTTGTGTATGGTGTGGATAATATAGTAACGGGGATAGTTGGTGTACTGCATCAGGGACCACGTCATGAATAGATGTGGATGTTTCAACTTCTACATTCTTTCTCTAGGGAGCTGGAACGGGTAATGGACATGACTATTTTTTAGTAAATTGTAGGGAATCATCCATACATAGAGCCTTTTTTGTTATATATTGGAATCAACATGGTATTTTAGGAATATTTGGTTAGTGACCTTCTCATTAAAATCATTCTCCTCAAACAACATAACTAGATATTCCGGGGAATGATTCATGTCTAGTGACAATGTAGTTCACTTAAATCGATAGATTAATTAATAAACTCACTCATTGGTCCTATACATTCAAATTAACAGTTCATGGATACATATTTTTCATGAGGTATATATGATATAGTGAAGGAATACTCTATAGAGGTCCTTCAAATAGAAAAAAATACCGAATCAGTAACTAGATATACCAAGTTGAACATAATTCCTTTCAGATTCTGGAAATCTATTCTAAAAATAGTGACTTCCTACTATTATGGAGTCCCCAACAATTTACTACAATATGTTGTTATGTGGACTAGACGTTGTATCACATTACTAATCCCATTTAAAAAGGTGAATCTAGGATTAAATAATTATGGGGATTGTTAAAATGAACCACTATTGTTTGTTATGGAAATATTTTAGGAGGAATTTTTACCAATCATGTTTCCAGAGCCCTGAAATGGTAGAGGATATAAAACATCATGTCATATTGGGGAGGATTTGTGGAAACCAATTCATTGATGAGATCATCATATCATGGTGAAGCATGACCTTGATCTCAAGGTGGATGATAATTTCACTCATGTGGGTGGACAACACAAATCTCTGTCATTATCCTAATCCCCTAGTTTTTCTCTTAATTGGGTTCTTGGGTCCATCATGTTTAAATCATGTATCCTACACAAGGTGGATTGGGTTCCCTACTATAGGATATATGGGGTCCCTTATGTTGTTATTTGGTTCATGTAACTTCTTATAGATATACACATATTTGTTATATTTATGTTCTTTAACATATTGGAGTAATATTGATTTCCTAGAGACTAAGTCAACATTTTTAGAAACCCAAAATGGGTTTTAGGGAATGTAATTTCCATTGACTTTGTTAATGTACTAACAAGAATGAAATAATGTCTAATTTCAGAGACATTTGAGGTCCAATGCCTATCTCTTCGGATAATTGTGGACACCTTCTATGGGGTCTACCTAGTATTGTGATACCATTTGAGGAAGGATATCAATGTTGTTACCTATGTTTGGATTCCCTGTTCATATGACCCTATAGTGGTTTGGTAGGGATGATGTAAACTGTAGGAGTAATCATAGAGGAAAATTAATTTTTGGTAGATGGGATGAATTGATGACCTATTCAATACTATTGGATTGTGCTGAAATTGAGGGTGACATACTAAACCCAACCTCTAATATGAATTAGAGAGATTCCATTTTGATGACCTGGTGAAGTAGAACAATGATCTAAACATAGCATTATTATATAGTCTTCTAGTATCCATATGATCTAGGATGTTGAGATACATGGAGTCATGTGATCTTAATATTCATACACTATTGGTGAATGGAATCAAGGTTCCTATGGATCCTTGGTTAGGATACATGTCAGTCTTATAGCCCGTGAGGTATTTCCTAGATAATATATAGAAAAAAACAACATGTTCATTACTGAAGGACTATTGGATGAAAAAATCTATAGCTACAGGTGGCCAAAACGAAAATGATTGATATGAATTGTCTAGAATATCCTTGAGGTCCTTATTATCGCATTTTGTATGGTCCCTATAGAGACTTGGTTTTTTCCCTATACGACTTTGGAATATTTCTACATATATTTCCAGAGTTATAATCTGAGACGGCGTGCAATTTTGAGGCCCTGTGTTCTCAAAAGATATTTTATAAAAATATTATGTGTTTTTATACTATAGATGTGGTGGGGTTGGTTTTTCTCATATACGATAGTTCGGATTGGAAATAAAAGGGCACTGTTGCGTCCGGAGCGTGCCTTTTACCCTTGGCGGGGTGTAAAAGTTACGGGCGTAGGCCTACTGTGAGAGATGTCTCCCAGGGGAAAAATCATCATTTTGAAATAATGAATTAGTGATTTTTATCACTGCTGTTCTTTTCAAATAACATTCGAACAATGTCTTGGAATGGAAATCAGAGACTTCTGTTGAATTTGAAATGGGTCTTTTTTCCTAGGTGCGATATAAAATTAAAGGGAATGATAGATTCAGATTCCGCGCTAAGCGAATTTTTTTATAAATAGAAAAAATGTAGTTTGGAGTTGGTGTTTTTTCCCTTCTTTTCTCTCTCTCTATCTTTCTCTCTCTCTCTCTTGTTCTTAAACATTATTTGTAATTCTTCACTGAATCAAGGAGAAATTACCACTGGAACCATCGTGGATCGATGCAAGAGAGTCATGGATGAGCCACCAACGACGCACGACCACTTCGAAGTAGGAATTTCGGTTAATTTTCACACCTTCGTCGATTTCTTTAATTTTCACCAAATTTTTCTCCTAATTCTAAAAATCATGAATTAGGATTATGGCCAAATGAACACGACCATCGTCCGAGCCCCGTTTTTAATTCTCATTCTTGGGCATTCTTCATCCCAATTATTAGAAGCGCCAAAATACTGTCGGATCGTCGATCGGGTCTAGGAACTCCGAAGGCCTCTTCCCGAGGATCACTATACCACGTTTGGTTTTGATATCGGACCACCGGAGTGGTGGTGGCAAACGATGGAAGCCATATATTCGGTAGGGGAAAAGGCTGAAGGTCGATCGTTAGGCAGCGAGTGAGGTCGGGGGTTCAGATGAGGTGGCTGGTGCAGACAGGGTAGCTCTGGGAGGAGTCCTGACGGCAGGCACCGGGTACAGCACGGGTTGCCGGCATTAGGCAGTGTGCTTGGCCAGTCATGAGGCAGCGGCCTTGTCCAGTCGTGGTCAGGGAGGGAGACTTGAGGCGCTGACCTCGGGGGGTGCAGCGTAGACAAGGCCACACAAAACGAGGGTCATGTCGGTGTAGCAAACAGAAAAGGACCGACCGTGCGGCCGGTCGGTGGAAGAATAGGACTCTAGGGCTCCGGTGGTTTTTAACGGGCCTTGGCCAGCGGGCCGTGGTGAGTTGGGCCAGACCCGTGGCTGGGCCGCGTGTCGTCGGTCCGGACCGGCCAAATTCTGGGCCCCTTGTGTTTAAGGGGCCGTAACAGTTAAATGGCGGGTCCGTTTGACGCGCCGTCAGCGACTGTGGGACCTTCTCTTCAAGATAGACATTTTTATTTTGGTTTCATGGTATTTTAGTTTTGTACCTGAGGGAGGGTGACCTGAAACACTTTAATTTAATAATAACAAATTATTATTAAAGGTTCCGACGGACGCAATTTGCGAGCCGGACATCCGTTTGAAGTGCTGTCAGAGGCGATGTGGCCTTGAAGTTGAGAAGGTCCTTACATAGTTGGTTGGAACCTTTGCGGTTTGGTTTCCTTTCTTGGTTGCATGAAACGCTTAATGAGAATAATTAATTCATTACATAGTTAATTAATTATTCTTGCGTCAGACCTATCTCATGTTTGGGATGTCTGATTGACATGCTGTCAGCGGCAGCATGACCCCAGTACTCATGCAGAAATTTTGAGATGCATTTCAAAGCATTTAGGTTGGTAAAAATGTGATGACCGCACATGTCATAGTTCACATGTTTTATATTGAAACACCCCCTTTTCACACGACACCCGTTTGGGGTGTTTGAGTACTCATTTCTGAGTGTTCTTCTGAGGGGATTGTGACGATGCAATCCGCCCACCTAAATTTGGCCCTGAGGAGTGGGCCCCACAATGAGGATTTCAAACGTATGATGCGTTTTTGAGACTTATGCTTCATATGTCCGTACTAGGCAAATGAATTGCCTATGCCTCATGGTTATCTACAAGGAACACAATGGTATGATATGCATGATGAGTTTCGGGGTCGAGGTGTGGGCCCCACAGGGCAACGTTTTCTTAATGCGGGGAGTTGCTGCTTCTATATCCACAGTACGGTTTAGGCACTATCAGCGGCATTGTGACCCTGGCATCGAGGTGAAGTTGACCAGGGTGGTTTCAGGCGTTGAAGCCGGAGTTGAGGCATGTGCCCCACATGTCGTCATTTAATCTATGTTAAGTGTACTGTGAATTTTTCATTAGACATCCGTTTGGGGAATATAAATAGGTGTTTGGAATCGTTTTTTAGAGCATCGCGATGGTGCATTTTTTCCAACCTTTTTTGGGACTAAGGTGTGAGCCCCATGAGATGTTGTATGAGCATAAAGTAGTGTTGAATAACTTTTTCAATGGTAGTCCATTACCATCAATTTATTAGTCCATATCATGGGTTTTTCAACGAGGATTACAATGGTGTAATCATTTTAGGTGAGTGAAGCCTCTTTCAAGATCTCATTAAATAAGTAAACATGAAAGGTCGGTGGTCCGAGGATCCTTCGCCGCACTACGGACCTATGCACGGAAGCGGTGTTAGAGAAACCCAGTGATGGCACGGGCAGTACAAAGTTATCTGACCAGTTCTGGGTTTACCCTCCAGTGGGGCTGGGTCATGGGTTACCCGTTGACCTTAGGGTTTACCCTCTAGAGGGGATGGGGAGTGGGTTACCTGTTGAAATTAGGGTTTACCCTCCAACGGTGCTGGGTAGTGGGTTACCTGTTGACCTTAGGTTTTACCCTCCTGTGGGGTTGGGCAGTGGGTAAACAATTGACTTTAGGGTTTACCCCCCAGCGGGGCTGAGCAGTGGGTTACTCATTGAAATTTGGGTTTATCGTCCAATAGGGCTGGGCAGTGGGCTACCAGACGACCTCTTGGGGTTTACCCTCTAGTTGGGGCTTTGTAGTGGGATACCTGATGACTTCTTTCAGACACATCCATTTCAATGTGGCTCGTTAGTTACTTTTTTCCATGATTACCGGAGTGGGACCCTAGGTTGTATAGTTCAGTGATGTGGAAGCTTTGGTTGCAGGACTGTTGGTTATCAGTGATGGATATCCTTACAACTATTGTCGGCTTTTCTTGGGCTGAGCATGGAGATGGATATTTCCTTACACACTTGTTCAGGTTTCTTGTTGAGCATATATATCTATGTATACACCATAAATTTGTTCTAACTCCATGGGTACAGTCACTATCCTTTTAGGAGGAGAGAAGACACGTGGTGTATGCCATGTGCTTTCCAAGTCTAGCACCTCTTGGATTGAATGAGTATTCTTCCTTTCTATTGTTGGGTTGAGCTATACTCTCCCTATTGTACTCGTACATTATTTTTTTTGTCTTCTGCTCACCGTTTTAGTACCTTTTTTGTTTTCCCCCGAGCTTTCAGGGCATCATACAGCTTATCATTATAATCATCCATGCTTGGGAATTGCCCACACTTGGTGTGCCCTTGTAGATGACAAACATGTCCATCGAGTCTACAGAGTAGTGTAGAGTACATAAGATCTTAGGCTATATTTAGTGATTATAGTAGGACATTCAGGCGTGGTACTCACTGGTTTTTTTTCTTTCGTTTACCTATTTCTGGGTTGTGGCACCATTCTAGTTGGGCGCATGTTCTTCCATTTACCGTTCAGTTTAATTGTCATTCCACTTTTCAACACTATACTTCTTTTGTTTTTAGAGGTCAATGCATGATTTTTGGTTGGTAAATTGTTTTTTTTCCTTTTTTTGCTGTTTTTACTCTGCACTTATGCATTTACTGGGCTTTGTGTGTGTGTGTACAGGTACTTATGAAAACGCCTCCCTGATATTGTTATGCTTTGGGAGCTTTTTTCCATCCTCTACCTATTGAGGCAGGCTTGGGGTATTTGAGGATCGAGAAAGGTAGGGTGGGGTCATGAAAATGTGATATTAGAGGTAGTTCATTTCTTGGGGTGTTGTTCAGACGTCCTTAAAAGGGAATTAGTTGAGTTTTGGGGCAATAGTGTCAACATGTGTTGAGAGCCGCTCTCATGCCCGGGATTATAGTGATGATGTGGCAGTCGACTTATCCATTCACCGAGACCCTGATAACTCGCTTTTCGACTCAGCACACTGAGACACTTGTTGTTTGGAATTTGGTTCGTGCATCAAATAGGATTGAGTATATGACTTCCCTTCTTCAGTCATCTCCCCATCGTGGTTGATATATATATTCTCAATTGATCATGGTACTCCTTGATCAAATTCAAGATGTCTCCACAATGATAACCAACCATTATACTGTCACCAGTTTGTGACGAAGATTCCATGAGCAATGAGGCCTTAGTTCAAGACCCATCATACGATTACACTTTCTCCAGGTGGATAGGCAGCAGCACCTTCACCTGTGGAGTAGCAGATAGTACCTACAGTGAAGGTCGATGACGTGCGCAGGCTGGGAGCGCTACCTATGTTCCAGTTTCAGAGACTGTTGAGGTTCCACGGAGAGCTGTTACCTCAGACAATGATGGGTTGGCTAGAGTCGGTGGTTCCACTCTTTAGGATAGTTCGGACACTGACAGGTGGATGGAGGATTTGACAGCCAGTCTTTCAACCGAGTAGTTTGGTTTTAGTAGAACAAGAGTTACTCATATGCACAATCAGTTGGTAATCTTGTGGGATGACTACTAACAACTATTTTGTGAGAAGTACTACCCCTCCTAATTATGTTTTGTTTTATAGTTTCAAAAGCTGGTGGAGCTTCAGCGGCGAGTGATGGCAGTGGCTGAGTACGCAACTATGTTCGCAGACCTTAATCGGTACACATTGGACGTGGTCTATGATGGAAACTTCCGAGAAAAAAATTTTGATTGAGGTTTCGATAGAAGTGATTCATGTCAGTGAAGTTACCTTTTGCATCCTCACCCATCTCGGGGTGCTGGAGCGGGAACTGGTGACAGAGAAATTTTTTGTCAGAGGGACGTTAATTGGAAGGGCCTCGACGCTGTAGGTATATTCTTGATGAGAGTTAGGAACATTGTTGGGGACATCATAGAGCACCGCGACAACCCAGGGAAGACTAGAGATATGATTGTGATGTGCGTGGTCACGCGGCGTGAGACTACTCTACCAAATGTGATGAGTTTTCCAGATAGTTTGTAGATGCTCCACAATGACAGAGGCAGTGTCATGATTAGATATCTCCCAGGAGAGGACATGATGGTCCATAGGGAGGCGGTGTTTTCCGGAAAGCAAGAAGAAAGGTGGTTTGAAGACAATGTTTCGAGGACTTTCCACCACCACTAGGTGGACCATGTCAGGCTAAGGGAGCTGACAGATTAGGCCACGGGAAGCTGTGTGCTATGGATGTCTACAATCCTGCAATGTATGAGATAATAAGAGGAACACTCTGTCTCTTTTTCTACATTTCTCAGTAGACCTTCCAAGACAATGCGTGAGGTACTCTCTTCGTCAAACTCTTTGTTCGAGGGGTTATCGAGGGTGACGTTGAGCTTCGGTGTACCCCTGTGTTGGTGTTGTCCAACGTAGCTTTGAAAGCACAAGAAAGTGAGGTTATTTCCCCACTGAGATTCATTTTTGTGATGTGATAAAAACCATGAGGGAGAGTCAGTACCACCCAAAGTGGATAGTATTGGGGTGTGGTGGATGAGTCCCTCTGACATGTGCATTCATGGAAAGGTTGTGTGGTGGAGTGTCAGGGTACGTTGTGGATTTTCTATAGGGGATTTTCTGCTAGACCCCTACTTTTTTCATGAGGTTTCACTACTGGGTTTGGCAGAGTGACTGTTTTTGGGATTACTCTCCTTCCAACAGGGGAAAAGACACATGGTGTATCCCACGTGCTTTCCGTGTCTAGACTTTGCCTGTTGAATGAGTTTGCTTGCCTGTCCTGTTCATTGGTACCCAGTGTTCTCAATGTCAATCTTGATACCGTTATCAAGTATAGGTCAAGGTGATGGAAACCCCATAAATAGAACTAAATGATTCACTATATGGTGCTGGTGGTGGTGGTCCTTGCGCTGTGAATGTGGAGACGCTATCTTCTGGGAGAGCGCTTTGTGGTTTTCTCAGACCACCAGTGTCTCTGGTGCACCCTCACCCAGAGAGACTAGAACCTGAGATAACAGTGCTGGTTGAAAATTCTATAGGACTATGATGTCGAGGTAGTCTATATTCCGGAAAAATGAAGGTGTTATATATGGTTACCTTAGCAGAAAGTCCCAGAATATTCTGGTTCACGAGGTTTCATAGTAATTAGCTTCCCTGTAGTTGACCCTATTGGACTAGGAGGGTGAAAATTTTCTTCAGTCGATGGTGTGGACTCATCCACTTTATCAGCATGTAATAGAGTCTTTGTTGTGATGCACCGACTCTGAAAACATGTGTGACTAGATATCCATATGTGTTTCACCATATGGGAATTCTGATGGATGGAATCAGGAGACCATGTTCCTAGAACAAAACGTGATTTCGGTCACGATGTGGAAAGTAGAGGTTCTACCAGAAAAGTCCCCTGAGTTTCGTTGGGCCGTTTGGGAATTGTGTAAGCTATTGATAGGTTTCCTACCATCATTCCCTACACTCCCAATATTAGGAGTGGGTTCCCGATGTGTTCCACGTGTCGTAGCTTATGAGGTGCGTGCATGTTCCTACGCATGTCATCGAAAGTACTAGACCATATGAGTACGAACCATCCCTTTGGATCACATGTTGTGAAAACATGGTGTTGTGCAAGTTTTAATGGGAGTGGGAGAGCTGGGTGTGAGCTCTGTATCTCGAGTTGTTTTTCATTGTTTTTCTTTTCAGGGAAGAAAATCATGAAGGATGGAATGATGTTGATACTCGGTTCTTTCCCTATAAGATTTGGAATATTTCCACATATATTTCCAGAGTTAGGAGCTGAGAAGGCATGTGCATCCGAGGCCTGGTGTTTCCGGAATTAATTTTATAAAAATATTATCAGTTTTTATAGTATACACGTGGTGGGGTTGTGTTTTCTCCTAAACGGTAGCTCGGATTGGAAATCTGAGGGCACAATTGCGTCCGGAGAATGTCGTTTAACCTAGGAGGGGTGTAAAATTTTCTAGCGTGGGCCTGCTGTGAGAGATGTCAACCAGGGGAAAATCATCATTTTGAAATAATGACTTACATATTTTTATCACTAGAGTTATTTTCAAATAACTTTTAATGATGTTTTGAAATGGAAATCCGAGACATCCGTTGAATTCAAAATGGGGAGTTTTTCCCAGGAACGATATAAAATGAGAGGGCATGACATTTTTGGATTCCTCGCTAAGCATATTTTTCTATAAATAGAAAAATAGAAGTTTGGAGATGGGTTTTTTCCCTTCTCTTCTCTCTCTCTCTCTTTCTCTTGTTCTTCCGAGTACATCGTCGTTCTTGAACGAATCGAGGATCGACCACCGCTAGAACCTTGGAGGATCGAAGTAGGGGCGTCGTAGACGCGCCACCAATGACGCGTGGCCGATTTGAGGTAGGCTTTTTGGTTAATTTTCACACCTTTTTCGATTTCTTGACATTTCATAAAATTTGTCTTATAATTATGAAATTCTAGAATTAGGATGATGGACAAACGAACAAGGCCATCGTCTGAGCCCCATTTTTAATTCTCATTCTTGGGTGTACTTTGTCCCAATTTTCGGACGCACCAAAGTCTTGTCGGATCGTCGATCGGGGCCAGGAACGGCGAAGGCCTCATCTCAAGAAACCCTAACACGCGTTTGGTTTTGAGATCGGACCGCTAGAGTAGAGGCGACAGCACACGGAAGTCCCGACTCCGGAAGGGGTGGTGGCTGGAGGTCGGGCGTCTGTCAGTGGCTGGGGCAGGGGGTTCGAACGAGGTGGCGGTGTCGGGGGTGGTAGGTACGGACGGGGTAGCTACGGGAGAAGTCATGACAGTAGGTGGTGGGTGCGGCACGGGCAGCCGACCTACGTCGGTTCACTCTTCTGGTCGTGAGGTGGTGGCCTCGGCTGGTCGCAGTCAGGATGGAAGACCCGAGGTGCTGACATCGGGGGGTGCAACGCAGACAAGGTCCCGCAAAACCCAGGTCCTGTTGGTGCGGCGTGCGGAAAGGGAATAGCCAAGCAGCTGGTCAGCAGATGAACCAGCCCATAGGGGTCTAGTGGTTTCGAACGGGTCCCGGTGAGCGGGCCGCAATGAGCTGGACTGTCGGTCCGGACCCGGCCGACCGGTCAGGACTAGCCAAATTCTGGGCCCCTTGTGCACAAGGGGCCGTAACATTTAAATGGAAAATCGGTTTGACACACCGTTAGAAGCTGGGGGTTTGTCTCATCGAGACAAACTTTTTGTTTTGGGGTTTTTTGTTTTGGAGTTCGGGACCTGAGGACGGGTTACCCGAAAAACATTAATTTAATAATATTAAATTATTAATAATGCTTGCGACAGACGTGCTTCGCGAGGTGGATGTCCGTTTAACGTGTCGTTATAGGCGTTGGGGCCCGGGAGTTTAGACGGTACTTTCAGAGATGGTTTGAAACCATTGAGGTTTGGTTTTGTTGCTCGGTAGTACGAAATACTTAATGTGAATGATTAACTATTTACTTAATTAATTAATTATTCTTACGTCGGACCTAACTCTTGTTTTGGATGTCCTATTGATGCACCGTCAGCGGCAGCGTGGCCCTAGTTCTCTTTTAGACTTTTTGAGATGATTCTCGAAGCTTTCGGGTTAGAGATAAGGTGTGGTCCCCACATGGCCTAGTTTACACGTTTTACAACGAAACACCCCTTCGTCACCCGACACCCGTTTGGGGTGTTTGAGTTCTTGTTTCTGAGGGTTCAACCAAGGGGATTGCGATGGCGCAATCCTCCTGCCTAAATTCGGCCCCGAGGTGAGGGCCCCACAAGGCATGTTTCATACGTATGATGTGTTTTTGCAACTTAAGCTTCATAAGTCCGTTCTGGGAAAATGAATAACCTACACCTCATGGTTATCTGTAAGGAACGCATTGGTACGGTCTGTGTGACATGTTTTGGGGAAGAGGTGTGGGCCCCACAAGGCCCCATTTTCAAAACGCGGGGAGTTGCAGCTTCTGCATATAGAGTCCATTTTAGGTGCTGTCAGTGGCATTGTGACCCTAGAATCGAGGCGAAGTTGACCAGGGTGTTCTCGGGCATTGAATCTAGAGTTGAGGTGTTGGCCCCACGAGACCTCTTTTAAGCTGTGTACAGTGTACTGCAACTTTTTCATCAGATGTCTATTTGGGTCGAATGAGTAGTCATTCTGGCATGCTTTTCCAAGAGCATCATGATAGGACAGTTCACCTGACCTTTTTCAGGACCGTGGAGTGGGTCCCGCGAGACACCGTATGAGCATAAAGCGGTGTGGAATATCTTTTTCGTCCGGGGTTCATTTCCAGCTATTAAGTAGTCTATCTCTCATGCTATTCCATGAGGATTACAACTGTGTAATCTCTTTGGGCGAGTAGAGCCCCTTTCGAGATCTCATTAAATGTGGAAACATGAAAGGGCATTGGTCGGAGGTTCCTTTGTCGCACTCTGATGCTATGCACAATATCGGTGTTAGTGACACACAGGGATGATACAGGCAGTAGAGAGTTATCATACCAGTTGCGGGTTTACCCTCAAGCGGGGCAGGGTAGTGGGTTACCCGTTGACCTTAGGGTCTACCGTACAGCAGGGTTGGGTAGTGGGTTACCCCTTGACCTTAGGGTTTACCCTCCAGCGGGTCTGGGCAGTGGGTTACCCGTTAACCTTAGGGTTTACCCTCAAACGGGGCTGGGTAGTGGGTTACCCATTGACCTTTGGGTTTACCCTCCAGCGGGGCTGTGCACTTGGGTACCCATTGACATTAGGGTTTACCATCCAGCGGGCATGGGCAGTGGTCTACCCGATGACCTCTTGGGGTTTACCCACCAGCTGGGCTGGGCAGTGGGTTACGTGATGACTTCATTTAGACTCAGACCTTTCTATGAGGCTAGTTATTTACTTTTCTCCATGGTTACTGGAGAGGGACCCTTGGTTGTACAGTTCAGTGGTGAGGAAACTTTGGCATGCCGAACTGTTGGACATCAGTGATTGATGTCCTTAGAACTGTTGGCGACTCTTCCTGGGATGATCCTGGAGATAGAGATTTCCTTACACAATCGTTCGAGTTTTATGTTGAGCATATATATATATATATACACACTAATTTTGTTCCCACTCCATGGGTTCAATTACTCTCCTTCTAAGAGGGTTGAATATGTGCGGTGTATGACATGTGATTTCCGTGTCTAGATCCTCTTGGATTGGACATGTCTTCTTCAATTCTTTTATTGGGTTTAGCTGCACACTCTCTATTGTACTCATACGCTGTTATTTGTTCTATCAACTGCTCACCGTTTTAGTACCTCCTTTATTGCTCCCAAGATATTTTGGGGAATCCAACTGAGTATCTTTATACTCACCCCTTCTTGGGATTTACCTGAAATTAGTGTTCCCTTGCAGATGACAGATAGGTCGATCGAGTCTGCGGAGGATCATAGAGGACACAGGACCTTGGGATGCATTCGGTGGTCATAGTAGTACTTTCAGGTATGGGACTCACTAGCGGTTTACTTTCGTTTACCTATTGCCAGGTTGTGGCACCTTTCTAGTAGGGTTCATGTTTTTCCCTTTACTGTTTAGTTTACTTGGTAGTCAACTTTTCATCACTGTACTTATTCCATTTTTAGAGGTCGATGGATGCTTCTGGGTGGTTATATTGTAGTTTATCCTTTGGTTTTCTTTTTTACACTTCACTTCATAATTGAGTGGGATATGTGTGTGTGTATAGGTACTTAGGAAAAGTCCTCCCCGATATTGTTACACCTCCAGCGCGTGGCACCAGCCCCTGGCCTATGGAGGTAGACTTGGGGTAGTTGCGGCTTGAGATAGGTAGGGTTAGGTCATGACAGTAACTTTCTCCTAGTCAGCCCATTCCATGGTTGTAACGAGTATATATAAGGTAAGATTCACTATCAAAGACCTTCATTTCAGTTGATCTATTTGGTGAGGGTGTTTCAATAAAGTCAAATATAATCTATATTCTAGTATGTCTCGTGGAGGTGGAGAAAACATCTAGATCATACAAAAATAGGATGGTCTCTTTATGAAATAATTTTGTGCGAGGGAGTAATTATCCCATTTAGGATTAGTGGAGTTATCACCATCATTTATAGAAGACCACCCATATCCCAAAATCAAACCAACTTCATCCATGGAGATAGAGATGAGGGAAACTAATATGAAAAGATACTATTCCACTATGATTTCTTAGAAAAAGGCCACAATTTTCACTTCTTATATGTATCAGTGGTGGGATATATGGATCTTATATACCTAAAAATCTATTATTGTAATCCTTAATCAATTGACTTCTTCACTAGTCTCTAGAAACAGGTCTGATGGTTTCCTTGTTGATTCATCAAGCACAGCCAATTTAGAGAGGTCTATGATGACCTGAGGATTCTCAGGTCCCTAAATTTGATGGTGAAGGATTTCACCAAGCATGATATTTTTAGAGATTCTTGGATTTCATCAATTTGGGTTTTGGTTTGTTCATTTGGATTGTTCCGAAGTAGGAGTTTTCTACCTTATTCCCCAAAAATGAGATTTAGAAAATGTAATGTCTTCAGTACAGGGAGGGCCTCCTCACTGGTCTATACTAGTTCATAAAGTAACTTTTCATAGGTTCATAGTTTTGTGGGGAGGGACTCTCTATTGGTTTTCAGTGGTACATGGAGTGCCTCATCATTAGTTTTTTGTAGAGTTTGTAGAACCATGGAATGTTTTTGGTGGCATGTGGAGGACCTCCAAAATAGTTGGTGGTGGTGTCAGGAGGACCATCACATTGGTTGTTGGATGTGAAATGAGGACCTTTTTATTGGTGGTTGGTGTTGTGGATAGGAGATGTTCATTGGTTTATGGGGGTGTAGGGAGGAACTTCTTATTTGTGTTATTCATCACTTGGTTGACCATGATAGCTGCTAGAGGTTCTAATGACTGAGATAGTCAACCTGACATTCCCGTGAGGATATTGGTGCCTCTATCATAGTTGGGAAATGATAGATCCACATTGAAAAAAAGCATTGATCTTATGAGACATAACATATGTGTAATGATAAAATAGATCTATAGATGATTCCACTGTTCAGACAAAAATATCCTTTCCAAGGCATCAATAGATGATTTTTGGGACTATGGTCAATGGATTGGGGATATAGGGAACCCACTCATCATGCTATGGAACTAGATAGTGTTGGAACATATGTGACTAGGTGGGAACCCTAATGGGAATCACGATAAAGGTTCCAAAAAATAGTATGGCTCTATCATCCCTGAGATCCTTGTCATATAATAGTGAGCTATTAGAGTTCCTTTGTAGAGACTACTAAAGTGTTTCAATGTTCTAATGGGGGTGGATTCCCCAAATGTATCTCTTATTGGAAGTGAATTCATTGAGGCATCGATGTATTAAGAACATAGAGTTCCATATACCTATTGGCAATTACCCATTCTAGCATGTATTTGGTGAACAATGGTGTTAATCACCCTCGTATGAATGATTATAGAGGGTTTAATGGGTAGTGGGTTTCCTAAAATATAAATGTGTTGTCATTTTTGTAGTAGGACTTTAGTCATTTAGTATTTTTGATCTGTACTTTTCCCTGCCTCATCATATATTGGAATTAGGTCACCAGTTTTATATAGCATGAGTTATGTAACATGGATGGATTTAGAAATCATTATATATATAGTTAATGAAATTTTGAATAATCGAACATCATCCAATATTATTAGGAAAGAGGGAGGATCCTTACTAATGATGTCATTGACCTAGGATTGCCAATGTTATCTACCAAAAGTCACATCATAGTTTCATACTTGGCCCACCACATTCTTTCTAGGGCCTGGAATCAAATATCAAGATTTAGTGACATAAAAATCCATATATACCTATATTCTTGTAGTCCCCATATTTTATGGGGAATAATTTCATGCGGGTTTCAATATTCTTGTTTCTAATTCTTTCCACCAAGGATTCACACCATAAACCCTTCAACCATGAATTGCTTTTTTGCAAGGTTGAGTGGCTTCTATCCATTTAATCATCAATTTGTGCGGCCTCATAAAAATGGTATTATGTGATATTGGTTCATTTTTTCAAATATTATATCATAGAGATAATTTTATAGTGACTGTCTCGAGAATTCATTTCAGTCATTTTTTTAAAACAAATTCATGGTGACATCATGAATTTGGAATATGCAATTACATTTCTTCAGTCCTGATAGGTAAGCACCAACCAGTCGTACGTGATAACGATAGTAGTCATTTATGAGAATTTATTTATTTTTGATAGGTTTTGAACTTGTAATGTATTCCCCTCTAAGAGGGAATGACATATTTGATTAATCATCGGTGAAAACCCCAAATAATCCAATTTTTTACATTAGGTAGATGACACTTGGAGAATAATACATCTATGGATTTTTACATCATGCAACTGAGGTTTATTTTATTGGTAGGGATTCAAGATAATCTCACAAGCATAACATTTAATTATGATGGATGTGTTCTAATATATTTTGGAAGAGAATGATGAGGTTCTATATTTAACATAATGTATAGATGGGTGGGTATAGGGTTAACATATTATAGAGAAAGGTTTTTGGTTGACTGTGTCCCCAGGGGGGGAGGATTTCACACTTTGGATTAGGATAAGTGTGTCTATAGGGAGGATGATTATAAAAGTGGGACTTGATTGAATGTTTCCCAAAGGTGCAATATCTGAGTCCTAGTATTTGATGCAGTGTTTCTCCTTGTGGGAAGATTTTACACTCAATATTTTGGTGAGTGTGTCCTCATGGGGGAAATATTTCACTATTGGGGTTTGTTAAAGATTCTCACTAGATGGAAGATATCACCCATCAGGGTTCAGTAGAGTTTCTCCCCCAAGGGGAATATTTCACACATAGGGATGTCGATATTGAATGTAAAGTATTTTTTCTATATACCCAATTATTATGAAAGGATAGAAACCCACAAAGTATGATGTGGCATATTTTTGGTTACGTGACATGACCAGACCATGTAGTTTATTGTCATGTGCTAAGGGTGCTCATGTGGTAGAAGAAGAATTAGTGATGGATTGTTTGGGGATTATAATTCAACGTTTCACAAGGTAGGAGTTTCATCCTATAGTAGGGCACGAATTGGCATCACATTTTGATCATATGTTGGTAATCTTATGCTTGTCACCCATGATAGGGATATAGTTTAACATCATGAGGTGAAGAATGTTTAATGTAGTTTAATTTCAAATGATTGGGTTGTGGATCTAGGTAGTTTTATATCATGCAAAAAATATTTGGATAAGTCATATTTATTTTTGGGGCTATGTGAAGATTTAGGATGTTCTATAAAAATGACTACTACCATTATATGTAAAACATTTCCCTTAGTGAATCCACATTTATGGGTAACATGTCTACTAATAATGAACCTCTTGGTCTGGAATGGTGTATACATCGTAAAGAGCGTAGTGGGATTCCATAGGTCCAACATTATATTTCATATTCATAGAAGTTACAAGTACTATTGTACCTATTGTTAGGAGAAATTGAAAGGGTAATGGTACAAGATTCATGTGAATCATAATCATTTAATTTCATGGAATAACATTTTTTTATCATAAACATTATTATATTATGTGAAAATATGGTTGTGTGATCCATGATCTCTATGTCAAGTCTATCAAATAAATTTTTGGTAGAGTGGTCTTAGGGATATTTTTTTTGTTTCCAATAATGTAGATTTTGAAAAATGATTATACTATTAAAATAATCTGATTAATCATTACAGTTTTTGCAAGTGGAACTCTAAACCACTATCTAGGACCCTATGGGGATCCTAAGAAGTCAGTCACGTAGTTTCTATAACATTTTTGCAACAATAGACTTATTTTATGTGCAATGTATTCAAAGGGTGTTTTCTGTTACTGAGAACATCATTTTATATTACAAGGATATGTCACCAGAGTGTTGAGAGGATCTATATGTTTTTCAATTTTGTGATCAATATAAAAAAACTACACTATTGAAAAAAATAGTGTCAAATTCTTTCCATCACTTTTCTATGAGGATTTACTATGAAAAATGTTTTTCTTTATGTCTCATTTATTCATAAACTAGATGCTCACCCAATGGTTTTGGGTGAAAATCCCACCATTTGTGTGTACAAGCATTGTACATCACATATTTTTTAGGGAGTACCTATAGAACATTTATCAATAGTATCGCATTTAAAGCATGAGATATTTTGTATGAAACATCTTGTTTTTTATGAAAGAGTCAAAAATTTCACTCAACCTTCTCTTGATCCAATAAATGATCCTCTGGGTTGGTCGCATACTCTATTTATGTGAAAATAAACTTTCAAGGTGATGGACATATTTTATGCACTAACAGCATGGTATTAAATGGAATAGAATGAATATTTAAAATGAAAATGTCTCTTCATGAATTAAACTATTATCAAATGTTAATTATTCAGGAGATAACGGACATCTATGATGAGTTAGTCTCAAGGTATGGGTAATTCATCTCGAATTTTCTTATTCTATACATTTGTTATGTTACAAAGGTATATTATTTTATTTGGTGTTTCAAATACATATATTAATTTATATATCATTAATCACATTAGAATTATATTATTTAACATCTCATTTGATGTTATTTCTAACTTTAGGATTCAATTCGAATGTTACCAATGTGGTGAGGTATTTACGTTTCAATTTCAATTTTATCTAGATTTTTTATTATTGAATTACCATTGAAGGAAACTATATGATCAATTTGTAATAAAACACGTTAATTTTCTTTTACTATGGTTATTCATGAAATAGTAAATTAATATTATCATTATACTCTATTTAGTACATAATATTATTGATAATTATTTATAAAAATATTACTTTATTTTTTTCTATTGATAATGTTTTTCCTTCCCTATACATGTTTTCAAAAAGTTCTTTCATATATGTTTTTAATTTTATTCTAAGATTTTTAAAGTTATTTTTTTAATGTTTTTAATTTTTTTAATATAATTTAAATTGGAAGTATTTAGCGCCATACAAATGAGGAATATTTTTATTTTTTACAACAATGTAAATGGAACAAATTATTTTAACTTATACAAAATTAAAAATAATTCAACCATAATTAGCACTCAAATCTTTGAAGAAAACAACATAATATTCAATGGTTCTTTTCAAATAAAAAATTTCTGTAAAATTAATGAAATTTTTTGATTTTAAAAACTGATTTCAATATGAAAATGTATTTTTCAGTTGAAATTTTATATGTTATCTTTTAATGTATGATTCATTAATAAGGAAGAATAATAAATATTTAGATTGATTCTAAATTCTCAATATAAATCCTATATATATATACCTAAATTTTCAAAATCCTTATTTATGAAATTTCCTTTTATTATGATATATTGTATGATTACACAACTAATTTTTTCATCCAAAATTATTAGAATAATTACATATGTAAATTTTATGTTTTTGGCACAAAAAACATGAACACATTAGGATTGGTGTTCCAAAATAGAACATCAATTGGTTGGGTATATTCATGGTTTTATGGGATTATTTTCATTAGATATGGTTGTAAACCTAATCCATTATTAGAATCTGTCCACCATGTGATATGGTCATGAAGTTATATTTTAATTACTCTTATGTTATGATATATGTTTTTCCACATTACCATGATTTAATGAACTTATGATACCATGTTCATTATTTTATGATCATATTTTATTATTCATGATCCTTTTCTATTATGTTATCTTGTTATGCCTTTTTATCATGTTTACTTCCTTACTACGATTTAAGGATCACCCCTTTCATTTATATAATCCATATGTGATCCAATTCAGTTTTAAGTGTATAATGGAATTTAGGTACTCATTAATGTGAAAAATTTAATACGTTGTTTTTTGTTTTTCTTTGATGTTTTATGTACCTATTCATAAAATAACACTAGGCCTCATGGTATTTTTGTTGTAATTTTTGAATGTTAATATTTTCCACATGAAATGTTATGTGAATGAAGGCTTGGGTAACAATAGATGGCCACCAACATTTTTTCATAACAACGTTAAACCAATATTTTGTAAACAATCGTGGTAACTAATTTCCAATATTCTATTCTAATCTATTCTAAAAAAATTATTATAAAAATATACACATGTGATCATTAATAAATATTATTATTTTTGATATATTCATATTGGGGTCATTAGTCACCCAAATAATGAACTGAATGTGATGAAAAATATAATGAAAGGTATATAAATATTTAAAAGATAAAACTATAAAAATTCATTACTAATATATGTTGTCCAAAAGAGTACCCTAGAAATTGTAATTATATTAACTAAGTACTCTTATTGTTCTTAGTTTTTTGGTCTAATGACAACCCTTGTCTACAACCCTCTGACATTAAAGCTACACCAAAACCCGCTCTCCCATATACATTAGTCACAACAAATAATAAATTTTCAACCACATCTTCAATGGTATATAATAATAAGAGAATAAAAATCAACTTATTATCATCCCCAAGACTGATCTCAATGCTCTATGATTTTAGATTGTCCTTAGAAACTAGATAGGGTGATAGGAGAACAAACTATGTGAGACATGTATAACACTCCATAACTAATTTATGGACATACACCAAGGTAAATATTTTATGATATATCACTACTTTCAAAAATTGATGATAAAACCACTAATTGAGTAACTTATTGATGTTAATCTAAGAAAGGTCCTCATATTATAGAGCTTGTATGAAATATTCTCTCCATTTTCATCCTAGTACGTCAACAATATTTTTTGAAAACCCCATTATTGGGTCCCCCAAGAGTTTCCATGATGTGAAAGATAAAATCTATATAGTCAATATATTTTTCAGATTATTAAGGACCCTTGTTATAGTATCGAATAAATGGATTCTTCCTGGAAAATTAAAAAGTATGGTCCCCTATTCATGCATGGTTTCAGTCACCCTCATATCCTAAATTCTAATTTCTATGGATTACAACATCAATTAATGAGGGTCCTGAGGTAGGATTTACCTATTTATAATGTCTCTCTTCCTCCTCTATTTGATTTAGATTATTTCTTATTAGAGGTATTGTATAATTTACCTAGAAGAACACATTCAATTATGTTAAGAAAAATTATATGAATTAAATGACTAACTACAACAATATATATTAATGATGTTAAATAATATGAATTTAATGAATCTACTAATTAAATAATAATCGTTGAAAAATATAAATAAAAATTTTAATCTAGATAATCAAAAATTATGGTTCATTTGAATAACCGTAAGAAATATATCCAAACCTTGATGAAAATCCTATACCACCGATGATAACATGATAACATATAATGTTCTATGTGTGAAAGCAAACATTTTTCACTTACAACATAAATTTAGATAGTCCTTACTCATTTATTCCTTAAACCATGAACTAAATCCTGGTTTTTTCATTATGCTTCCTAGAGGGAATATTCTGTGATATAATTTTTTAATGAACCAAAGTTGTTCCATATGACAAGTAACCCATGAAGACTCATTGTAACATTGAGAAGAACACATAAAACAAACCATATATCTCATGTAAATGAATAGAGGAAAACATTTAGAGTAAAATATAGAATAAAATTATACATCCAAGGTACATATAATTATAATAAAAGAAATATTAACAAAAAAATATCTAAAGAAGAAAAAAACCATTTTTCCATGAGAACATCTATCTTGTCTAATACATCACATTAAAAATATTGTATTTTCAATGTGAATTTGATGAGAGATAAAATTACCATTCCTTTAACAATGACCTATAAAACCATGATTTAATATTCCCAATGGAATATATATGGTGTGAATAAAAGTACTATTAATATACTGATATGAATCTAAAAAATATATATAACTATTAATTTTTTAGTTATTGATTTAAATAAAAATATTTTAAAATAACTAGTATGTGGAAAACATATATATTAAACATCATTGGGATTAATTGTGTTTTTGAAAATATATATTAAAATCCATTATAATATGGATTTAATCATGAATTAATATATATAAAGAAAATGTTAAATAAACTATATATCAATATATAAACATGTGAGTAACCCAACATGAAGTAGTACAAACACGAAATAAAACCAGAAGATGTTGGGAATTTTTATTGTTAAATATGTACTAAGTTATTAGGAGCAACCCGAATCTTTGAAAACAATAAATTCTAATGATATTGATTTTTAACATACTCTATAATTATCAAAATCATACCTCATATGGTTCCACACTCCCAATGGTCTGAAAAGTTCTATAAACGAAATCATCCAATTTGTCCAATACGAATTTTTTTATCAAAACATTTATAGTAAACCGTGATCACAATATTAAAAAAATATTCATATGAAAACAATCACCGCATTCATTATTTGAAATCCATTTCCGAGTAAAAACATCATTGGGGTATTTCCTTGAACACATAATGTGTGTGAAACTATTTTTATTGAAAACCCATTCATAAAATAATTTCTGTACCACCCAATATGTGATTTTATAAAATATCCTTATTATGTTTAAAATAATATAATTTATGAAATTGTTCTCTATGTTATATGTCAAAACAATTTGTACAGAGACACCTACCTCACTAATAGAGTAAATCTAGTTATCATTGAAAAAAGAGAATAGATTCTAGTAGATCCATTCAACACAATACTAGTTCAAATGTAAACATCATAAATTAAAAATAAAAACCTATAGATCATAAAATCACAATATATTATTTTCCAATCAATAATGGGGTAGTAAATTGAGGATAATCCTCATGAGTACTGGAGAAATCGGGATGAAATTTGAATTTTCATAAAATATATCTGTCATATATGGTCAATAATCACTAAAAATAAGGGGAGGGTCCCATAGAGCAATAAAGAGTGGTTGGTTCAAATTTTTTAGACTATTATAAGATTAGACATAAAATTTCTTGGGGAATAACATGAATTTTACAAATTAAGAGGCTAAGATTATTTCATATGGTTAGGTTATATAGTTATAAAATTCATATTTTAATCTTGTGGTATCAACTATCCCTTGAAAACTTAGTTGCATGATTTCCTAGGAATATCCACTAAATTAGACAAACAATGCTCATGTCATGCGATAATATATTCAAACTCCTTTATGATAATTATTTGTATAGAGAGTCAAATAAGTATAAAAATTGTTCTCAATCTTTGAAAATGTCTAATTGTACAAAAAAATACATTTCATAAGATTTCCTATAATAGTACATCTATAAAATTATCATGTCATGTTTCTTGACATCAATAAATTTTTAATTTCGAGCAACCAAATTCTATTGACTCCTACAAATAGAAAAACCAATCTCAATATTCAAAATACTTGTGACCCTGAAGTTGTAAAAATATGACATTTTAGTATACTAAAAAATTATGTATGAACTTCTTTTCCTAGGGGTGGCACCTCATTGAATTTGGAAAGCGGCATATAATACATGTCATAAAACATAATGTATGATTATAGGTATTTCATGGAATATTATAGAGCAAACAGTATTTTTAAATTTTTTTAGATTTTAGTTGATTTTAAATTTAAAAATATAAGAATTCAATCCCTAACATAATGAATATTGGCATAGATAGGCTTTTATATGAGATATTTTTTATTTTTATGTTATTATTTGGTATAATTTTTGGAATATGAAAACTTTCATTGTATTTTCAATTTGTTTGTATATATTGGAACATATGCTTATTGAGTACCTTAAAATTATAATATATTTCATCATCAGTTACCATTGTATGTACAATTAGGTTTCAGACATTTATGTTTGTATTTTGTAAAATTAAATGACCATCAAACAATTAAAATTTCATAGAAAGAATTTATATGAAATCATTTAATAGTATATTTTGATACACTCCAATTGGGACAATTTTAGTGGATCAATTTATATAATAAAAATCCATGTATTTTTGTATTATCTTATGATAACCTTATAATTTTAATTATGATTTTTTAAAGGATTTAATTGTTTTTATGATTTTTAATGTTGATTTAATAGAGTAAAATATATTTTAAATATTTTTCTTTAATCAAAATATTATATCCTCGAAAATGAATGAATATAAATATTAAATGTTATCATAAAACAATCATAGGAAAATATCATGAAGTTATGTTCCTAAATTATTATTTGGTTGTTGGATGCATTTTTTCTAAGGGCATAGCCATAAATATTAAATAATCATGTGTTAAACTAAATAATTCACTTTATTTCACTTTTAGGGTTTTTCTAGGTTTAGGGAGTTAGAGAATTAGGGCATAAATCATATATTAAAACAATAAAGTAAAAAGTAGATACAATTAATTATTATTCCTTTTTCCCTTATTATAATTTTTTTTAAATAATGAATCATGTATTTTCAGGGTAAATCACCACAAAGCTGAAATTTACTCCACCCATTCCATTACCCATCCTTAAATATTTTAAAAGACATCTTAAAACATGGGATGAGAAAAAATCCTCATTGGTGGATACACATGTAATGAAAACTGTTAGTCCTATCAAAACCTGAATAACCATAAAAACATTATCATAAATTAAAAATATTCACCCTTAGGAATTAATAAAAACATTACTTTTAATATAAAATCATTTAATACATTTTTTGAATAAAAATATTGACATAAAAGACATAGAATGAATAAATTACACATAAATTTATCTTTGGTAATCAATATACTCCAAATTCTTATAAGTAGAATAACTATGTTGTCGAATTGCATAATGTTCACTGTTAAAAATGGAATTAACTTCTTATATACTTCCATACCCAATTCAACGGATGGATGTCACAGACCAACCCATCATTGGTTTATCATGGAACCACCCATCATTATTTTATCACGGAACCACCCATCATTGGTTTATCATGTATACACTGATAAAATTTACAATTACCATAATATAATCATAACTCATAAAATCATGAAATGTTCAACACGCAACTGAGAATATTTCATTTTCACTAGTTAGATTAAATTTTACTTTATTAAAATGGTCAATCTTTTTTCAAAACCCATTTTCAATAAACTAAATACCCAAAAAGGAAAATAGGTGTTTAATATTGTTTTAGTGTCATGATGTGCTTTAGAGGAATAAAAATACCAAAATAGACGTAAAATTTTCTATTATAATCCTTTTAATCTAGGTATAATAATATGTAAAATTATATTATGAAAATTAATAAGGTGGAAAATAAAGATATTTTTAATTCATAGTGTCTCGTACCACATTGAAATACATGAATAAAAATCCCTATAATGTAATAACATTTTAAAACATATAATATTATTATAATAATTAAATTCAGGATATTATTTTTTAAAGAGGAAGTATATAAACCCCATAAAATTTAGTGGTTTCATAACATCATGATATTCTCAAAACAATGGAGATTCATATTAAATCCCTTACATTAAGTATGAATTTTTACACATGTATTTTTCATCCAAAATAATAAAATTATTTAAATTATTTTATTGATTCAAAATATATTGAAACATTATCATTGTGTTCCATTCACTTATTACAATGTTTTTCAAAACTAAATTAACAAGTAAATTTAACTCAGGTGTTTTTACCATATTTGGTTTTTTTGTCAAAACCATATATAGTTGCTTAAGAATGGATTAGGTGGACACTAAAAAAATATACCAAATAATAATCATACTTATAAATTCTCTATTATTTAAAACCATACTTAAATTATTTATATTAAGGAAGAATTAATTTTTATATCATGGTGACAGTGGGCCTTATGTGTGCACGAGTAACATTACTATTATTCAATGAATATTATAAAAATATAGATAATAAAATTTATATATATAGAAATATAACTATATTATATTTATAATATTATTTATTCACATGTACATATATATATAATTAATCTAATGTTAATGAAATCTCATCGCTTTAAAGAGACGGTAGTCCACACCTTGGCGAATAACCATTTCAGTTTTCTTGTTCTTGAAAATATAATAAAAAAATATAATTGTATTTTCATTAACATAATTATTTTATTAATATCATAGATATTTCATATACGAAATATATTATTACTAAACCCATCCTTCTCACATTCCATTTAAATTGTGAACGTATCAATTTCTTTTAGGAGGCGGTTGTCCACATGTCCACAAATAAGTAATCATATTCCCAAAAAATGGAAAACATAAAGGTATGTATAATATGGTATTTAAAGAAGGTTTGAGATGCCTTAAATTTCATAAATATCATATAAAAAATTAATTCCATCATAATTTCCAACCATGATAGGTTGTAAATGAAAAATGAACCACACTATTTCGTGAGGTGGTTGCCCTCTGTACATAAGAACGATGAATTTTTTACCAATTTGATAGAATTATATGAAGGTGTAAGAAAAAACATAACATAACTACACATAATTATATACAGGATACTGAATTATTATATTATAATAATATTATGATAAATTAATGTATTGGATATGGAATCAAAATGAAAATTCATGTTGATGAACTTTACCTCTTCTTTGGGTATCTCTTTTGGATTTTCACCAATGGACTCCCTTGGATTGATTTATTCCATGTTTGAGGATTATAATATTAGTATATGTAATATTGGATCTTATTTTTTTAGGTTTTGTATGAATCAAAATTATAGATGTTTTTGAATAAGTGGGGAGGGTGACTACCATTTTATAGTAGAGGGGAGTGGGATTCTATATTAAATATAAAAGTTAAATTCTATTGGGAGTTATCGATAAACTAATGTTCCATATATAATAGGAAAATTTATATAAAATATGGGATAAAAAATATGTATTTCATTAATATTGGTTTTGGAAAGCTTTCTACATCATTTGGCCGCTTATGATTAATGTTCAACCACTAAATAATCCCATTTTCAACATAATCATTGTAATTCATTTCAATTTATTTCACTAATTTTTTTGAAAAAATATATTTACTATACTATAAATAATTAATTATTCATATTCGAAATATATAACCAAATTTTTAATAATTTTATCAATAAAATTAGATGAAATTATTTTAAAATTATTCTTGCCAACTGGATGAATCAACGAGGTATTAATGTATAAAATTTCGAATGTATGAAAGGCTTATATACCCAATATCAATATTAAATATATTACAACGACCTGAATTGGATTTATTTTATTTAAATTATGTATTTAAAATTTTACCAAAATTGAAATAATATTTATCTATTAAAACAAATTAGATAAAAAAGTAGTTTTTAATTAATGTTCATTATTATTCACTATTCTTTAATTAATAAAACCTCTCATCAAAATATCATAACAATATAAATCGTGATATTATTAATTAAAGAATATGAATTTACTTTTTAGAATATAATAAAAAAAATCAACATCTAATTTTAAAACAACTATAGCATTAAAAGGCAGTAAAATTCTCTTTTAAAAATAAACAAATTTTTATACTAAAAATTGGTTTTATTTTGAACGTAAGACTCTAAATGACATTGGATTACATTTAATCCATTTCATTTATTATATAACACATATAAATTGATACTATCTTTCAATTATATCAATTAATATTATTTAATAAGATAAAACGCTATTCTGGTCATTTAAATATTTTTTCGGAAAAAATCATCAATTATATTCGATTGGTCATTATTTTCATTTATAATTTCTATGTAGAAAATTAATTATTTTTATAAAAATATGTAAACTAAAATAAAATAACATATATAATCTCATTAATTCCCACGATTATAATGACTATGTGATACCCATCCAAAAAATATTAACAGTGCATTGTCACCTTGTAATACTCGGGCGTTTGGGTAACATAAGTCATCAAAGGAACTCGATGTTATGTGAAACACATCATATAAATTTTGTTGTGTGCCATTAAATATAAAATATTTATTGTCTGAAACTCATTATATTAATGAATTTATAATAATTTGAATGAACATATTTTGTAAAATCTCCTGATGTTATAACCTACTACCCCTTAAAATGAGTTTCACCAACACAATTCATTTGGTATTCAAATGATGGGAATTTATAGAATTACTTTATAGAAACCCAAATAGGAAAAATATTTCATAAAACATCCTCCTAAAAAGGGAATGTTGGAAACATGATGGTAATTGGTTGTTAAACATTTTTAGGATTCCACAGAGGGAGACCATTTTTGGAAAATATAATGATGGATTTTGGGGGGAAAACTAATTCATTTGGGCTAATTGAGAATGATATAGCATGGTATGGAGGAATTTAAAGAAGACCTAACCCAAATAAAAATTATGTAGGGAAATAGACAATAATATAATCTGAAAATATGGGAATATAAAAACATTTTAGTTCAAGATCGTTTTCTTAGATTTGAAGGATTCCTTCACAAGATTTAGATATTAACAGAAATAAAAATTGATAAGACATATAAAGAGAATTCATAAATTCAAGTTAATATATAATAGATCAATCTATAAAAATAAATTGTAATTTACATATTTTAAACTAAACAATTCCATAGAAATATAACACTAATGATCTGAAATAAAATTAAACATACATCAACACAAGTAGTTTTATTATTCCTAAAATAACATTTACACATATACCTCATAAAAATATATAATCTCAATAAATTTTTCCCTAGGTTGATATATTATTTAAAATATTAAAATAGGTATTAATATGACATTGGGAATATAGTCATCCTTCTTTAGCTATATAGCTCCCAGGTTCTATCACCACATCACTAGATGAATGAACGTCAGGTGTGATAATAGAAAAAGATATTACCATAGATTTTTTTTTCTCATCATGGTGATTCCAACCTATGTATTTATATTTAGACAAACATAATCCTAATTACCCAAATCCATATAGGTTAAACACCTCATTGTGGGATGGATATTGGTTACCCCATTCCTTGGTTGTTCAAGGATCTTTTCTTTACTCTCAAAATCTATGACCAATCTAACCAAACAAGAAACACATCACTGATCATCTCATACATTCCAGAAAATTTATTTTACTAAAATTGTAATTATTTTTTGTCTGAACTCCTGAATTTTTTGTTGGATTCATATCTATATTTTCCTTATTGAAATATTCTTACTCTCGTCATCTCATGGAATAAAAGTGTCAGAAAATTCCTTTTCAATATTCCTATCAAAACAAATGATTTATTCATAAAATATAAATTCTTAAGAGGCTAAAAATATTCTAATACCTAGTTTCAACCCTAAGTAAAATATATTAATTTTACATTTAGTTTCTGGAAAAAAATCTATATCATACCTATATAATAATATTTTTTTCTTCTTACACAGCCACTGAATCATAATCCTTTTTCTCTAATTATATGAATTCAATCAATGTCCCCATCTATAGAACCATATTTTAAATATTTTCTATATAAAATATTCTTAAATCTGCCTCATTTCAAAGAATCTGGATCACCATCTGATCTTTTATTCTTAAGCGATGACCATTATCAATCTTCATCACATTAAAAAGAATAAATTGAAATTGTCACATTTTAATGTTTTGAGCATCCCATGACATCAAATATCTTTCTAAGGTGATTAATCCAACCCACTTCTAGAATTGGGCCTAATGATTCATTTAATGATGGGGGTGTTGCATCAGAAAATGATCTACTATATGCTTGTTCCTCCATAGAGCACTGTGTTAATCTCAAGCATGGATACCACCACAATTGATAGATTATATGAACTGATTCTCCACTACAACACGTTGTTCTTTTCTAATTCCAGGAATCTCAAAATTTTTTCTTGGAGGTGTATTTCCCTATTGGATCCATTGCACTTCATTTTCTTGTTTCTTATATATAAAACCATTCTGAAAAAACATATGTTATCTCAATAAACATTTAAATATCAAAATATGATATCATTTTAACTTAATCATAATGTAAAACCTTCTATATGAATTATATATACATTATCCTAATGTATATGGTTTTATAAACCATTAAATTAATACAAAATATATGGAATATTCCTTAAACATTACATAATATTGGGTTTTATTCAATAATTTAATTTCATGGACATTGTGGATCTTTTAGTATTAGCGTTATAGATAATTATACCATAACTCATAAAAAACAAAACTATAATGTATAAAGCTGACAATATTGAATAGTATTATGTTTTACCATAATATAAATCTTTTAAAATAATGTTTGATCTAATTTCTTGGTAAATATGCATGACATTGAACTTAACACATTTCATTCCATTACCCATCCATAAATCATGTTAAAGATATTAAAGATTGTGGAACAGACACAAAAATCTCATTATGGGATACACAAAGAAAGAAATATTTTAGTCTTATGAGAACTTGTAAACTGATAAAAAAAATATACTAAATTAGTACTTTTATAACATATATATTAATAAATACATTCCTTTTAAAATAATCTCATTTATTAAAATTTTTAAAAACAATATTACCATAAAACATATAGAAATAATAAATTACACGTAATGGTATCTTGGAACAACATTATACTTTTTATTTTTAAAAAATGAACAAACATGTGGACAAATTATATACATGTCACTGTTAAAAATCTAATAACCAAATAATCTTCTTCCATAATGAATGAATTGGTGGGATAAGATGAACCTAATTGTCCCTGGTTTTCCACTAAACCACCCATCAATTTTTTTATCATGGACCCAACTATCATTGGGTTATCATGTAATGCCCCGTCAATTTTCGATGTACCGTTATATAATAATGACACATAAAATAATTCATCTTTCTTCATTTCCCTCGTAATGGTTCATTATAAATCATAATAATATATTTTATGTAATTTAAATAATAAATACGCTTCCGAAACCCATTTTTTAAAAAAATATGCTCAAAAGGAGAATGGGGGATTATTTTTTTATAATCATGAATAAATATAGATGAATCCCAATAAAATAATAGACCTAAATTTTCTTTTACATTCTTTTCATATCAAAATAAATAAAGGCATGAAACAATATCATTAATATTAAGATAATGGAAATGAAATATATTTTTATATCAAAGTGTTCCATACGACTTTGAAATATTTGAATCATAAGAACCATGAAAGCTAAAAAAATTACCAAAATATTAAATAATATTATAAAAATTAAATTATTTTTATGATATGTCAAAGGCATTTATTTATACTAAATAAAATAATTTATCTTTATAGTGTCATGATATGCCTCAATGAATGAAGATTGGGAAAAAAATCTCTTACCCTGCCAACAAATATTCAGATGTGTTTTCATTATCATAAATAATAATAATATGTAAATTATTTACTTGATTAATAACATTTTTCAAGATTATAATTTCTTTTATATAAATTATTTCAATGTTGTATTCAACTACTTAAATAGTTATGTTATTTTAGGTGTTTTTGACTATATTCGTTTTATATGTTGCAAATGACTATGGTTGGTAGACTATGGTCAACGTGGTAATTATATAAAAAAATCCAGAATAAAAATTATGACATAATAATAACATTTATATATTAATTATACTTTTAGAACTATTATTAAATTATGGATATGAAAAATGATCCACCATTACCATCCTAGATATTGTAGGTCATACGTACGCATGTGAAACATAACAATTTCTCAATGATCACTAAAGAAAAAATGTAAGTATCGTTTATCAATAAATTATTTTAATTATACCATAAATACCATATTATATAATCACAAATATATATTTTAAATTCTTTTTATGTAAAAGGAATCAGATTTCTTGAATGAGGTGATAATCTAAACATTTAAAATGATGTTATCATTATTTCAATGCTTGAAGAGGTAATAAAGTTGATATATTATATTTAAATAAGTGTAATTATTTCATTAATATCGTATTAATTACATTTAATTCATTTATATTTTTATAAAACCCTTCTATAGAACATATTATGTAATGTGTTGATGTATCTCATCAATTTGAGATGGTAGTAGTCCACACATCAACAAATGATTTTCTTATATTCTAGAAAATGGAAACGATGAAATTAAGTGTATGTATAATAATTAAATATATTTTAATAAGTCATATGTATAATAAAAATTATTTAAAAATAGTATTCCCATAATAATTCACAACCATGATAGGTGGTAATGGAAAAAATCAAACAACATTGTTTCAGGGGCGGAAATCTTCCATACACAAATGACATTTTCGACACGGATTTGATAGAGGTGTGTATAGGATTAAGAAAAATCTTAAAATAAACAACATCATTTTATTTAGTATTTAATATATATTTTACAATCATGTTATTTATAATATTTAATTTATTTGATAACTAAGGAAACAAAATTCTCATTGATAAACATTGCCCCTTCTTCTAGTAACTAATTTCAGATTATACTAAAGGACAACCATGGATAGATTTTATCCCAATGTTAGACTTATATGATGAGGGCAGGGAATTTTGGAGATTATTTGTTAGGGGTTGTATGTGAAAAATGGGTTTATAGGTGTGATTATTTGGGTAGGTTTAGTGCCTTTTTATAATGGAGAGGTGGTGTCATATTTTAAAATATAAAATGTAGACACTATTTGGAGTCCTCCCATACATCATGCACCTTCAATAATGAAAAAATTATACTAAATTGGGCTTATGGCCGAATTATTTCTTACAAATGTTTTTTTACAAGTTTATAGGTCATTTGGAAACATATGATTGTTGTTTAACCACTAGGTAAAAACATTTTTACCTTAATCGATGTAATTAATTTTACATTCATCCTGTGAATTTTTTGGTCAACAACTAAGTTGACCTTAATAATCATTATAAAATATTATTATTCAAAATATATAATCCATTTTTATATATTACAATAATATATATGACATATAAAACTTTAAAATTTTTCACACAGATGGGCCGAAAGAACGAGTTTTTAAATTAAAAAATTTCAATGTTTTGGAATGTTTTTATACCCAATTTCTTTGTGAAATGGATTAAAATTATAAAAAATGGGTTGATAGATATGTAATTGAAATAATTAATCATTATTATGAAATTAAAATAGTATTAATATATATATATATATAAATAATAGATGAAAACTTATATTTCAATTAAAACACAATATTTTAAACTATTCATCAAAAAATGAAACTTTATTGAAAAAATAACAAAATTCAACAAAAAATAAGAATTGATGTTAACACTTAAAAAAATATGCTTATTTTTAATCATATAATTTATAATGATATAAATTTTTAGTTTAAAAAATACTCCAATAAAATGTGGTGAAATTTCCTATTTAAAAATTTACATCTTTATATTCTAAAAATTTGCTTTTTTCTTATCTTATTCATATAAAATAAAATTGTTGAATTAAAAAAAATATTATATATGTATATATGTTATAAATTTTAATAATATATTTTAGTAATATTTATTAATTTAATTTATTAATACAAAATTCCAGTTTGGATATAGAAAAATTTTTTATAAAAAAACATCCTTTATATACAATTGATAACAATTTAATTTTCTAATTATTTTTAAAAATTAAATTTATTTTATAAACATGTTTAGTAAAAAATTTGAAAATTTATTTAATCTCATTCACTCCATACATTCTAATAAGATTGTGGTAACCATCATAATAATATTATCAGGGTATTCATGTCTTGTAATACTCAGACATGTGTGTTACATAAGTCATCAACAGAACATGATGTTTCAGAAAATATAATATAAATTAGGTGTTTTGAGTAATTTATGATGAACTATGTATTATGTGTAATAAAATATATTAATTATTTTAAATTAAAACGGTAGAATATATTTTATAAAATCAATGGATGTTACATTGTGGGCATGTATAAATTAATTTTTTTTAAATATGATTCAATATTTTTTATTAAAAATAATTGATTTGGTTAGAAATTCTGAGTCATCATGGAATAATATGAATACATGAGTTATAAAGCCTCAACCTTAAAACATTACGTAATATTTTGAAAAATAATGAATTGACATTGATTATCATTTTAGGTTTAGTGTTTTAGAGAATTAGGCCATAACTATTACATTATATCTCAAAATATTAAAAAGTAAGCAGTTCTACTTAGTATCCAATTTTTCACAAAATAAATAATAATATATAAATACCAGAATTATTTTTATGGTATAAATAATATTTAATACTTCCTTTCTCTTACACTTCGTTATACCTGGTGAAAAACATTTCGAAAACAATGGATGACCCTAAAAAAGCTAAGTAAGGGTTATAAAATAATGAAATAAAAAATATTCCCAACACCACATACAAAACCTAAGCTCTATAAAATACCTCATGAAATTATAATATTAAATTATAACACATAAAAATCATAAATAAAAAATGTAACATGTGGCATCCATATCATACGTACATTGTAGGTTTCACAGCTACATAAGGAGTTACGTTTGGAATACACATCATAGTATATTCCCTAAAAATCATAGGGGAAGAATAAACGTTTACATCTATCATGTTACCCTAATAATTGGAGAGAAATCATGGTCTCAACAACCTATGTTTTATCATGTAACCACCCATATTTGTAAACAATTTCCATGAACCATATCATAATCATAACACATGAACAACATAAAGGAAAGATAACATTTCCCCAATGCAGTCACAAGATATTAGTTCAAGATATTGACCTAATAAATCCATTATAAAAACCATTTTCAGTACTAAAATACTAAAAATGTGTATATGTAAATTATTATACTTTTAAAAACATTACAACTTGTTAAGGAATGCAAATATCAAATAATTCTCGTGGGAGTGAAATGGTCATTGTCACCAAATTCGTTAAAAAGAAACATTCTTTTTGTCATTTTGTTAAATTCATTGTAGACATAAGATTCACATTTAATGAAATTAAATGTAAAAGGTGGTTATATACTATCTAAATTAATTTCTTGTATAAATCCATGTTTTTTTCAATGAGTGGTTATTTAGACGAAGTCCCTTACCTTATCTTCGACTTGTCTTGTTCGTTCTCTATCTCCTTGAAAAATAAAATTATATTAATTATAAATGATTCATTACCATTTTAAATATTATTAATAATTTTATATCATTTATTACGTAGTTATAATAATAATTTAATTTTTCATTTTCATATCGGTCTTTTTGTCGATGTTTGGTACTTGAGTCAAAATGAGCTTGTTATATTTACAAATTTCCTATGTGGTCAAAATTCAGTTTTCTCCAAAATTATATTCATGATTTTGATATCATATATATCATATGTATATATATTATATTTATTTATAATATTCCATATCATTTCGATATATGAAAATTAAATGCCCCGTTCAAGGAGATGGTAAGCCATACATCCACATTAATGCTACTTTCATTTCTTTTTTAATTTTTTTAATGGAATGAAAACCGAATGATACATCAGTATTTTATAATTATAGTATTATATCACATTTTATATACATTAATTCATTTCATTAACATAGTCAATTATACATTCCATTTATAGTATGAGTGAGTCATATCACTTTGAGTGGCGATAGCCCGCACTTCCTCAAATGAAATTATCGTATTTTGCAATTATGGAAACCACAATGGTTAGATATAAATGAAAAATACAGAATAATATATATAATATAAATATAATATATATCAAATATAAATGACATTCCATCAAAAGGTCCACCATGCGAGGAGTTATGAGATAATTGAGCAATCATCGTTTCGTGAGGCAGTAGTTCGTTGTCCAGAGAAATAGTACGTTTTAAATCCATTTGAAGGTGGTGTCTGTATGTGTAGAATGATTTTTTCTCATAAAAAATTGAATATTTAATATACTAGTTTTATATTTAATCAATGAAAAATAATAGAATATGGAGTGAAGAAGTTGAATAATAGAAAAGAATTTTAGAGAAGACACTACCTCTTAAAAAGTGTAACTCTCTTTGATTTGAGCCAAAAGGAATTATTTAATTTCCTTATGCCTAGAGGAATGCTTATATAAAGAATAGGGGGATTTTGGGATATTCTTGAATAAGATTTTAGTCGATACATGGGGCTTGAGAGGTGTTTGTAAAGGGTTAGAGGTGGTGGCCATTTATAAGAGGGAGGATGGGCTCTTTTGGAACATTTAAGAGAATTATTTTATTGTAAAATGATTATCTGTTTCAAAAGGTCCAAAACACATTATATTAGAATATAAGATGAAAATAAGTCTAAATAAAATCTTCCAATAAGAATAGGATTGGGTTTTTTTATTTTTTAACCCCCATATTATTTATTTAACACTTCGTTAACTTATTTAAATTTTACGATGAATTCTTTTTTAATCATACTATATGGTTAATATATTTACTATAAAATTCAAATAGAAACTAAACTGGTCATTTGATGATATTTAAAACTTTATCTAGGTCCATTTTCCTAATCTTATATTTTTAGGACTTTTATATCATTTAATAAAAAATTATTTATTTTAAAAACTATTTTTTGTCAATTTATATACTATTCAAATAATGATTTGTTAAAAAAACAAAAAGATGATTATTTCTAAAAAAATATTTATACAAATATAAAATGTATATATAATCTATAAAATTTGTGGATGAAATCAAAATAAACTAATTACATTTATTTTATCATTTTTAATATCATTTATTGAATTCTTTATTAACGATGCAATCACTACAACATCATTGTTTCATAATTAAATATATTTATATTAAGATTAAAATTTATAAATAAAATACCATGCTTTGGGAAATATTTTCATACTAAAAATGAGTAGTTATTGATTAATATATCTCTATCATAACCCTATATATAAATTGTTTTGCTAAAAGATAATTTTTTATGTTACATTTTCTTTTTTTTAAATAAATTTTTATAAAATTTCATTTTTTCTTACAAGTGGCTCAATGGGGTCCCAAAATGGACAAAAGTATTTCCATTTTCAGAAATGTATAATACAATATGATTATTACACATGTTAGGGTAATTTAATATTATTACAATTTTAATTTTTACACTTATTTTCCAGATTTACCCATTAACCATGGTAAATAGAATAATTACTAATGTTACTATTACTAATGAATAAAAATAAAAGATACCTATGTAAACAATTTCGACCTCCTAATTACAAATATGGAAAACATTTTTCCATATTCAAAACACATATGTTCCATAAATTAATTTTAAATTAATTCCCATTGACCAAATTAAAAAGGGTGTTTTTAAAAAATAACAACTACTACAAGATTTACATGTGATTAAGATCAACTCAAAGTGAAATTAATTAAAATGAAAAAATTGTATAAAGTGATAATTATATAATCCAATTAAACTTTAATACCATTTAAAAAGACAATCTATCCATCCAGATAATTCATATAAAAATATAGTTTTGACTTAAAATGCAATATCATTCACTATTCATTAAAAAATGAACTTTATTAGAAAAATAATAAAAATTTACCCAATTAAAATTTTGATAACCCCATTCTAAATAAGAAGTTTATTTTTTTCAAATAGAATATAAAAAAGTGAAAAAAAACTAGATTTAAAAGGGTTTCCCCGTTAAAATGCTGCAAAACTACTTTAAAAAAATATTATAGTATTTATACTTAAAATTGGATTCTTTCTCATTTTATTCCTATAAATATTATTGGATAAATATATAAATATTTAACAAAAACATTCAATTATAATATGGTTATTTCTATTTATTCCTCCAAATAAAATGGCCAGTCATTAACTACCATAAAAAATAATCATATTATATTTTTTTAGTATGACTAAGCATTGTGTTGAAGATAAGATTTCAGAGAAACCACTTATTACGTGTCAGGTACGCCATGGAACATAGCATCCCCATTAAGAAAAATTAATATTTAATTCCATAATATTAATACATATGAAAATTTAATAATCTTTATTTACATGTGATTTACATCCTTTCCACTTTTGCGAATATCATCCTCGCAATTTTATTCACATACCATATAAATGAGGGTATTTATCCCTCATTGCATTTTCAGATTTCCACATTGCCCCTTCATCTATATTTTTTTTTTCATAAAACCATTTCATAATTAATTACCTTATTCCACAACACTTCGACTCTTCGGTCAAGAATCTGGACAGGTTATCCCTCATAAGAAAGATTGTCCTCCAATGAAACAACTTCTGGACTCAAAACATGATATAGATCTGGAATATACATTCTTAACATTGAAACATGATAAACATTGTGTACATTGGATAAAATTGGATGTAAAGACATTCTGTTGTAAACTGATCTAACTTTCTCAAGTATTTCATCGGGTCGTACTTTCTCTAGGATTTCATTCTGACTGCCCATCTTATTGTGGATGAAAAGCATTACAAAAATTTATTCAGTACCCAATGACTTTAGAAGGCCCTTCCAAAAGTTAGTAGTGATCCTAGAATCACAATCAGATATAATGGGTAGGGGAAATACATGTAACTTCACTATCTCTCAAATATAAAATAGAGAAATTTCTTTTAGAGATAGTGTATCTTGAATTGGAAAGAAATTATCAGATTTAGTTAATCAATCAATAATAACACGCATTTCATTGGTACCTCGAGAAGTCTATGGTAATCCCAAAATGAAATCAATAGATATATTTTATCATTTCCTCTCTGGCACATGAAAAGGATGAAGCATCCCTTTTGGTAACTACAACTCTTCATTAACCTATTGACAAATCAAAAATATTAGGGTAATGTCAGCAATATCTCAAATCATTCCATCACCCCAGTAATACTCCCAAAAATCTCTATACTTCATTGTACATCCTGGATGAACTGAAAATGGAGAACTATGAGATTCACATAACAACTCTTTCTTCCACTGTAAAACCCAAGGCACATGTAATCTCAATCCAAACCTCAAAAAACAGTCTCTATAAATATTAAACTCATGTTACTTACCCTTTTGAGCCAATTATACATTTTTCCTAAACTCAACGTCATCTTTCGGCTCTTACTTTATTCTTTCTTCTAGATATGATTGTATGGAAACCTGAAACAAAACATAGGAATTTCCTACACCAACATCTTCTATGCCAAGTTTCATCAAATATCTTAATCAAAGGACCGTGTTCCAAACATAACATGATTAATGTTTCATTACATTTTTTCCTCAAAGAATCGGCCACGTTATTTTCTTTTTCTCGATAGTATTGAAATAATCAATCATAATTATTTATTAATTTTTGTCATCTCTTCTGACATATATTCAATTCTATGTGAGTGAATATGTAATTCAATATTTTGTGATTATTATATTTTTCACACATTACTCCATAAAAATGATGCCACCAAAATTTTAAAGTAAAAATAACCGTAGATAATTCCAAATTATGTGTAGGGTAATTTAACATATGAGGTTTCAACTAATATGAAACAAAATAAATTACTTGATCATTTTTCACAATGAAATTTCCAATTCCTTTCAGTGAAGAATCCTCGTAGATAAAAAATTCACCATCATTAGAAGGTAATTCCAAAACTATATCATTCGCCAATCTTATTTTCAATTCATGAAAAGAAATATCACATTTTTTCCAAAAAAATCTTGACACCTTTTTGAGTTAACCTAATTAGTTGGTTAGATAACTGTGGAAAATTTTCATAAAAACACTTATCATAACCAAATAAACCAAGAAAACTATGAATATAAATTATATTTTTGGGTCTTGTCCATTTTTAACAACTTTTGTTTTTGCAGTATTAACAATTATGTCATCTATAGAAACAATGTTTCCATGGGATAAAATTTCTTCAACCAAAACTCAGACTTGCTGAATTTCTCATACAGGTTCTTTTCTATTAATATTTTAAATAAAACCCTCCAATTACTTTCATCCTCCTCTTTAATTTTAGAATAAATCAAAATTTCATCTTAAAATACAACCATAATCTTATCCAAAACTCACAGAAAATACCACTCATATGATCCGTGAATAGAGAAGGTGCATTGATTAACCCAAAATGCATAACTACAAATTCAAAATGACCATATCTAGTATGAAACATTGTCTTCTAAATGTATACTTCATTTACATTCATCTGTTGGTACCCCGACTTCATGTCAATCTTCAAAAAATATTGAGCTCTTGGGAGCTGATCAAACAAATCATTGATATGGGGAAAAGGATCCTTGATCTACACAATGATGTTATTCAATGTTTTATAATCAATGAAAAGTCTAATTGAACCATCTTTCATTTTAACAAACAATACAAGAGGATCCCATGATGATGTTCTAGGTCGAATGAAACTTTTATCTAATAACTAATCCAATTGGTTCTTTAACTCTAAAAGTTTTAATTGATCCATTCGATAAGGGGGTTTTGAAATTGGCATATCATTAGGAACTAAGTCAAATAAATAAACTTCCCAATCAATTATTATACCAAGAAACTCATCAGGAAAAACATCCAGATACTCATTTACCACTAGCACACCTTTAATATCAATAGTTCCATTTTTTCAACGATATGTGAAAGGTAACACTCATTTCCTTCATTTACTATTTTCTCAGCATCAAGATCTTTTATCCAAGTTTAGTTTTCATTATTGTAGACAAATTGAAATTCTTCTTGAAAAGAAACCTTTTTAGCTCTGTTGTCAATCGTATCCACTCCCCTAGGGGAGATACCTATCAAAAAAGAGAAATGTACAACATGAAACAAGACCAATCCATCAAATAAATAGAAACTATCTATAAAAAAATAAATGTTACCAACGAAGTGCTAAACCTAAAACAGCTCATGGTACAGAGCATGTATTTGCATCTCACATTCCAATTTACTTTCCTCCATGCCACCATTCCACCATAAGACATAAACTAAGGGGATTTCACACCCAAACAAAACCTTCCCCTTTTTTTCCTGAATCTTTTTGGTCGTTCCTTGAAGGTTGCATCATTATCAACCTTTATATCACCCTAATAAAAGATGTGAGAGTTTTTATGAAGGTCAAAATAGAGCTGTGACACTTAAAAATCATCATGTATCCAGATCATCTATTGGGGAAGTTCAACCCTATAGAACAATAATATAACATGATCCAACACCTCAAAAGGACTAATAATGCAGGTATAATGACTACTCCCACAACCAAACCATCACTTCCCACAATATGGAGTAACCATGAAAAACACGTGATCCAGAATTTCAAACTCTAATGGTCTCCTCATATGATCAGAGTATGACTTATGATGAAATATTTATACATTTATCCACTTGTGAATCACCATAACCATCATATCCTATTATGTATGGGTCTAGAATGAGAAATCTTGTCTCTCTAACCCGAGTATAGAACAATAGAGAACTAAAAGTATGGCCTTACACAGCTTGAAAAGGCTACATTCTTATTGTGGAGTGTAAACTATTGATGTAAGATAAATCAACCAAGGGAAGGTGCCTTATCCATGAAAATCCAAATCCAGAATACTAGAGTGCAACATGTTTTCATGAGTCTGGATAGTCCATTTAATATGAAAATCCATATATGGATGAAAAGTAGTGTTAATGAATAGTTGAGAATCAAAAGCACACTGAAAACCCCTCCACACCCTGGAGGTAAAAGGAGGGTCTCGATCAAAAATTATCACCCTTTAGATTTAATGGAGTCTCACCACCACCTCCTGATATTTCCTAGAAAACACCACTACTATGTTGGAATCCTTGTTCGATATATAGTTGGTAGATTTGGTCAAATGATCCAATTCAACCCATATAGCTTCATAGACTCCATGTGCTCAATGTAAACTGGTAACAAAGGGCATCGAGTTATCCTACCAAATACAATGAGGGGAATATAAAAGCTGAAGAAAACAATAGTGCTCGACCTTCATCTTCTGGAAGTCCAGACATCGAGACACAAAATCTGCAACTTCACATATCACCCTAGGCCCCCAAAATTGACTCCTCCAAACTCGGTACATTTTATTATGCCACGATGTACTGTTAAATCCGGACTATGGACTCTCAAAGATCCATCTCATGTGAATCCAAATAAATGAGAATCCATTTCTAAAAAACTCCATGTATTGTTCATCCTCAGAATATCCATCAAGGGAATCACTGAAAACAACTAAGTCTCTCAAAAACTCCACCTAAAGATACCCCAACTGGCACTCTTATAAATATTGCACCAGAGATGATGGGACCGTTATCTAGAAATGAAAACCATTACCCCCAACTTCTTTCCTATCAAGATGTACTGCACAATGTTCTTCCATTACTTTCCATGAATAAATTGCTTCAATAACTACATCACAACACGAATTCCTACTCACTGCATCAACTAAAACATTACCTATTCTAGGTGTGTATTAAATTTCATTTTAATAATCCAATAAGAATTTCAACCATTGCCATTGTCGCAATTTCTAGTCATGTAAGGAGAAAATGTTCCTTGGGATTTAATGATGGATGGAGACCATAGAACGATCTATAATGTGGTAATGTATCCCCAACACAAAGGAAAACTCCACATACTCCAACTCCATATCATGAGTGGAATAGTTATGTTCATGGGGATGCATGTGCCAAGACCCATATGAAATGACCGATCACGACGGCATCAGAACATAGACTAACCCTAGATGTGAAGCAGCATAGAAAACCTCCAACTGAACTCTTTCTGATGGAAGAAAGAGAACAAGAGCACTAACCATATTCTCCCTTAGATACTGTATGTAGTGAAACAAAATTTACCAATACATAGAAATCTGGATCTGTAAACACACACTTCGACAACTTCATAAATAGTAGTTGTTGATGATAAACTCCCAAAATGCAATAAAGAATATCTTCATGATCATCCAATTAAGTGGAGTATACAAGGATGTTCCCAATTAATAATATTGTGAACATATAAAGAAACCCATGAAACTCTGCAATCATTTACCCCATGAAAAAACATTAGCATTAATCACACCAGAAATCATCGTAACAAACTCGTAACCCACATGATTACTATAAAAGCCAATCTTCAGGATATCCTCATCATTCAAAATCATTTTATGATATCCTTACCTCAAATCGATCTTCAATAACCAACATTCACTATTAGTCTCATCAAATAAATCACCAATCCATGGAAGCGGATATCAGTTCTTCAATTTCACTTAGTTCAGGAAATTATAATCAACAGACAACCGAAAATTGACAAAATCCTTTATCACAAACAAAATTGGTGCACCCTAATGTGACATTATTGGATTAAAGAAACCACACTGCATCATGACATCAATCTATATATTTATCTCTCAGAATTAATAAGGTTTCATCCTATATAGATACATCATGATAGTAGACACACCATGAGATAGTTTTATCATGAACTCAATCTCTCATTAAAGGGGTAATTATGAATCCTATTCATGAAAGACAATAGGGTACTCTTCAATGACCCAAGTAAATTCCTATTACAAAACCTTAGATGAAGTCAACATTATCTTTTCTATCAATAATGATATGTAAAGAACACACCTCTGACCCATTTGAGGGTATCGCTCAACAAAAAACACTATTTGAACTCCATCAGCATTAAAGAACACCACCTGCATCCGAATGATATCCACTATTGCATTCATCCAAAACAACCAGTCAATGTTGAGGATGGAATCATATGGTTTTATTCCTAAATATATGAAATCTCCCTAAGATCAGTGCTTCCCAAGGACTACCTCACAGCCTCTACATACTTCAAACAAGCCAGATGGAGCTACATGTGGAATAGTCAATGCCAAGGGCACTAGAAACCTCTCTACCTCAAGTCCAAAGCTTTAGAAAAGGGTAGTTGATATAATTGATTGTGTCTTTCCTGAATCAAACAAGGCATGAAATCAAGTATAAAACAAGAAAAGGGTACACAAAATGTTGTCTGGCTCACCTTATGCTAGTAATGAATAATCATGAAGCTCACCATAACTTGCTCCATCGCCTCTCGGAACCTGCTGACGAACACCTCCATGGCTGGCCTCTTCACTCTTAGGACATGGAGCCTCCCAGGGTTATCCTCTTCCAACCCTATAAGCTCTCTATCTTTCCAAAGTTAGTGCACTAGTACAAAAACATTTTTTTACGTCACCATTTTTAACGTCGATTTTTTAGAACCGACGTGAAAATAACTAAAAATCAATTTTTCATGTCGGTTATTATATAAACGACGTCAAAATTCATTTTATATGATTTTTCACGTCGATTATATAAGAACCGACGTTAAATATGCATTTTATTTGATTTTTCACGTCAGATATTATATAACCGACGTGAAAAATCAATGTACATAACTTTTCCACGTCATTTATTAAATAACTGACGTGAAAAATCCTTTTCTAGGAAAATATATTAAAATTTTCACTTATTTTTCAAGTCGGTTATTAAATAACCGACGTGAAAAATCAATTTTTGTGACGTTTTCAAGTCAGTTATTTAATAACCGACGTTAAAAGGTATTTTTGACGTCCGTTATTTCATAACCAACCTGAAAAATGTTTACAAAAATGTAGTTCATTTTTCAATATTTAATTTGACAGGTCACAAAGCTCAAACGGAGTTACGGATTAAAAGTTATGGCTTTCAAAAGTTGATCATCTCTAAACGATGTCTTAAGGATGTTAAACTTCTGAAAGCCACAATTTTTAATCCATAACTCCATTTGAGCTCCGTGACATGCTAAAATAAAGCTTGGATTATGAATTAAATTTTTGTAAACATTTTTCTCGTCAGTTATTAAATAAACGACGTGACAAATACCTTTTAATGTCGGTTATTAAATAACCGATGTGAAAAAGTCATGAAAATCGATTTTAGATGTCGGTTATTTAATAACCGACGTGAAAGAGTGACAAAGAATGATTTTTCACATCGGTTTTATAATAACCGACATGAAAAAAAAGTGAAAATTTTAATATGTTTTCACGTCGGTTATCATAAAACAGATGTGAAGAAAAATTTTAATATCTCGCGAACGCGAAATTTCAATTTTTTTACATCGCGACATCGAAATTTTGAATTGCCGCCTAAATTTTTTAATACCACGTTTTCTCATAGAATCTCAATTATATGTTTCCATTATACACCCATATTAATTTTATGATCATTTATTTCAACCATTATCGTTCCCCCAAATCGACTCTTTTTCTCTCAAACGCGAATCAATTATTTCTTCTTTCCGCGATCTCGTCAAGGTATATTTAATCATACATCCATGGTTTATGGTTTTTATGATTTTTTTTCTTAATTGAAATACCATTTTACGATCATTTAATTCAAACATCATCGTTCCACCGAATCAACTTGTTTTATCTTCAACGTGAGTCAACAATTTCTTATTTCCGTGACCTCATCAAGGTATTTGTAATTATTTTCTATGATTTATATTTTCTATGAGTAGTTTTCTTAATTGATATACCATTTAACGAAAGTTAATTTATTATAATGATTGATGATTCTTTATATCATGATAAAACTAAAACCCTCCTACGGATTCAAAAAAAATTATAAAATGAAGCTACGGTTGGCTCATTCAGTCTTTCCTCGAAAAAAAATATCAAACTTCTGATAGTCATAACTTTTGATCCGTAAATCCATTTGAGCTCTATGAACTGTCAAATGAAAGCTTAGAAAATTTTCTACAGGATAGTAAACATTTTTTACGTCGGTTATTTAATAACCAACGTTAAAAATAACTTTTAACTTCATATATTAAATAACCGACATAAAAAATGACTTATAACGTCGGTTTTTTCAAAAACCGACGTAAAAAATGGCTTCTTATCGCCATTTCCAGAATGTATTTCACATTATTTTTTTAAAAACCAACATTAAAAACTATATTACCCCAATTTTTACATCGTTTATTAAATAACCAACGTAAAATATCAAATTTTTAACGTCACTTGCAAAAACATCGCCTAAAAACCAACGTTAAAAAGAAAACAAAACGACATAAAAAAGGTTTTTGTACTAGTGGTGTAACCTACTGCTACTACCACAGCTAGAACTGCCTCATTGGAGGAACATATTTTGGAACACCTGGCAGACATTGATTTCTTAGAATGTTCAGGCACTCTCTGTGACATCCCAGGTAAATAAAGTATTTGACATTTTCATATCTATGAATATTTGTGAATAAAATATCAATATTACTTTTAAGGGGATTCTATGTTTTATGGCATACCCAACATGCAAAAATGAGTTTTTTTAAATCTTACGTTGCATACTAATAATATAATATTATCATTTTAAATGGTAGTTAACTCCTAGCCATTGTAACGGCATGAATGAATAGAACTAACTACAAAATGATTATATATGTTTGTAAAATATTTTTACATTTATCCAATAAATATTATAGGCTTAAAATTAAAATTAATCCAATTTTAAGCATAAATATTCTAATATTCATTAAAATGATGATTTACCGCCTTTTGATGGAGAACCCTTTTTAAAAATACTTTTTGAATATTCTATAAGTTATATTTGACAAAATAAAATCCTTCAGTATAATCTAGACATCAAAATTCACTTTGTTTAAATTTTTGTTATTTTTCCGACAAAGTTCATTTTTTAATGAATAGTTAAAATGTTGTTTCTTAATTCAAAACCTAATTTTAATATAATTTATTTATAAGGTTATATTATATTTTTTATTTTTTTTAAAGTGTAGTAAAAATATATTTTTACCATTTAATCCAATGGTGGTCATTGGAATTAATTTCACTTTGAAATTGGGAAAAAACAACTATCAATATTTCAATAGATATTATTTCTTAAAAACAAGATATTTGACAGCGGGAAATAATTATAAAATTTATTAATGAAAATTCTATTTTTAGAATTTGGTAAAATTGACATAATTTATGAATTAATAATATCAAATATAGCATAGATTGAATTTTTGGTATTTTTGGAAAAACATCAATTTTTTATGAATAGTGAAACCACTAAGTGGTAGTTAATAAAACTGATTTTTCATTTATATGAAATTCTACCACTTCTGTGAATTGAATTTTAAAAATACAAAATACATGATTTTAATTATTATGTAAAATGTGGTTTAATAGGATGAAAATAATTTTTTACGAATAGTAACTTTTGAGTTTTAATAACCGCGATTAGAGGTAATTTGGGTAATTTAAGGTATAAATGATATTATAAAAACTTATTAATATCATGACACTTGTACTACCGTCATTTTATGAGTCATTTCCGACCAATACAATCCATGCGTCAATTTTTGGGACCCCATAGAGCCACTTCTATAAGATAATGACACTAATACCTTTTATTTAAAGTAAAAATTAAAATGTCACAAACATGTATTATTTTCTTAAAAAAATTTACATGGGGTTATACAAGTTATCCTTTAGAATATAAATATAAATTAAAAATATAAAAAAATTTCCTACAACATGGTAATTTTTTTATAATTTTTAAACATCAAAATAATAAAATTATTTATGACACAATGATAATGCAGTGTTTACGTCATTAATGAATAAATTAAATAAATAAAAAGATAATGTTTAAAAAAAGATCCAACACTATTCCAATATCTATTTGATGATTTTATATCGAACATGGGACACCTTATCCTCGGATTCAATTATTTTCTGATCTTTAGAAACCGATGTTCATTTTATAATAAAATAATAGTTTCAAGATTTCCAAAAGATCCCCTCATCTCCTTTATAAAATGACCCCACTTCCTACCCATTTATCACACATATCAAGACCATTGGATCATCCAAACACTACTCCAATAATCACTCAAGATCCTTATCTTCATCAAAGAAGCATTACCTAAGGCACACAAAACTTCAAGAAATCCTTTTGGTTCAAACCAATGGGAGTTACCCAAATTTAAAGGTTATGTTTTCTCTTATGTTCGTTTGTTTTATTTTGCTTCTCCAACCCCATAAAATCATTTTATTACTTTAGTTTGTAACAAAACAAGTATATTAAATATACTAGGATGTTTCTATGAGAAGGATTCGAGCTACACTTACACACACCTCCGTCTAATGGGTAAAGAACATACTATTTCCGTGGATGGCGAATTACTGCATCACGAAACGATGATTGTTCTATCTTCTCCTACCACCTCTCATGGTGGCCATTATGGTGGAAATATATTTATTTATGATATATATATTATATTTATGACCTCTCTGTGCTTCTTTATTTTATATTTAAAACTTACCTATACGCTTTGCAAGTTGTTCAAATGAGATAATTTCAGTTGAGGAATTGTGGACTACCACCCCCTCCAGTGATGTGACTCGTTCATGAAATACATGTAATATATAAAGAATAAAATTAATTAACTTATGTGACCTAAAAAATACTGGAATTATAACATATATTTATATCATTTATTTTTATTTCCATTAATATGACAAATAAATGAAAGTAGCGTTCATGCATACATACGACCTACCATCTCCATGAACGATGCTTTTCATTTTTTTCTATAAATGTTATGGAATTGTATAAAATGAATTTATACTGGATATATATGATATTAATATATTTAATACTATTATGGTGATTGTTTACTTTTAACAACAAGGACAATTCGTTTCAAACTAGTTCATTTTTGACTCATCTACCGAACATCGACAAAACATATGTTATGAATTCACATAATTAACTAATTATTATAACATGATAATATTTGATATTAATTTAATAATAAGCTTTAAAATAATTCCTTATGAAAATATAAATTGACCAATGTTTATTATTCAGGAGTATAACGAAACAAACAAGACAAGTCGGACTTGAGGTAAGGGATCCTACCTCTCTCTTTCTTTTTAATTACACTCTTTTATGTCACTTCTTTTAATCTCCTATTTCTTCTGTTGGGGGATGTTATTTTATATTACTATTACTGTAATTGTTATATTCATATAATTAGAGACCCTATTTGATCTCATCAATCCATTTTTAGATGTTTTATGGGGCGTTGTTAGGCTGCCGTATTTTTGTAATGGATTTCTTATGTCACCTTTAATTCTGTGATATTTACATTGGTCGCCACTTATTTATGGAATGTATTGTATTGTGTACTTCCAATTGATATATATTATCTTGATTCTATTTATATTCTTGTTTTTATTTAATTCATTTGGTGGTTATTATCTTTTGGTCATATGACTCAGTTGATTACAACGAGGTAAGGGGTTTTTATCTCACTTTTTGTTCCCGTGAGATTCATGCTACATTTTCCACTATTTCCATTTGTGTGGTGTATGTACTACACATGATTGAATTATTTGTGTAATATACTCTAATTTATGGGTATTTACATCTTCATTTTATTACCCATATTTCATGGGGTGGTACGTTTCGAAAGTTACACAAATCGGTAAGGGAACCTTTCACCCTCCTCTTTTTAAAAGACATATATTTTGTTTGGCCTTTTAATTTACATATTCTTATGTTAGGATATGTTCTTATATATCCTTATATGTATAAATATTATGTCCATGTTATTAGATACACTTTTTATCTCTCATCTAATCATTTTCAGAACTTTAAAGTGACGTCGTTATGCTGTCAAATTTCTGTAAGGGAACTTCTTAACCCAATTTCAATTATTTGGGTTAAACCTCTACTTCATGATTATGTTGTGGTATGAATATGTGTGGATGACCTCTCATTTTTTTAAACATAATATCCACTTATATTGGGTGTATTTATATTTTTCACACATATTTATTTAATTTATTAATCCTTAATATAAGGATACCATCTTTGTACAGGACTTCATCTCAATTTACATTCATTGAGGCGTCTTTTGGTTTCTACACGACATAATTTTATACGGTGTAAAAAACCCATTTGACTTTTCATTTCATTCAAATATAATCCATTCTCTATGAAGCATTTTTAATAAATGAAAAAATGGAATGTTTCTCTTTTTAACATAAGTGGTGACAACAACCTTTTCCGCCGCCACGATTATTATTGGATCTATGGCTTCCCTAAAAAGAAGTAAAGTTTTCAAAAGAAAAATAAATACCATATATTATTTTTACATATTTTTGTATTAAAAATGGTTTTTTTAATGGATTTATTATTTCAATACCTTAAAATGTTATATTGTTATTGCAATGTGGGAATGTTATCTTTCCTTTATGCTTAAGTTATGTGTTATGATTATGATATGGTTATTAGGAATTGTTTATGAAGACGGATAGCTCCATGATAAACTAAGGGAAGGTGATCCTGATATATCTCTCCAATGAATTGGGTTATGTGAAGGAGTTAAACGCTAAGTTATCTCCGAAAAGATTTAGGTAATATACTATAATGGGTATTCCAAATGTAACCATGAGGGTTACTCCCTGTGTAAGAATGTTATGAATGCCTCATGTTACCTTTATGTCTTATGATTTCTATGAGTTATTCATAAATCTTATGATTTCATGATGTATTTTAATCTGCTTATATTTTATGATATTCGAATAATTTCATTGATTCTTATGTATACATTGGATAATGTTTTCTTTCCGTATTTTTATATCCATTACAGATCTTCATATGCTAATCTCATGTTTTTGAAATTTTTTCCATGTGACTTAAAGTGTAATACGGTCAAGGATGGGATCATGGAAATGTCATGATGTCGAAAACATGGAACTATACATGGCTCTTTTGTTCAAAAGTTAATATATTGTGAAAAAAATGGAAACTGAGTAGATGTGTATACTTTGTAATTTTTGAGAAGTAATATTTATGTCCTTATTCTCTAAAACTCTATTCCTGAAAAGATCCCCAATGTGTATTATTTAAATATCACAAGATTATGTAATGTTTTAAGGCATGGTCCTTATAGTTGGTATCAAAGGTCGGTTTTGATAACATTAGAGGTTAGAGTGTTGTTTACGAATAAGTGACAAGTTGTGATTACCACAATGGTTAGTATATTAGATGGGGTCATTTTTTTTGAAAGTTATAATAACTTGGATAAGTATATCTTAGTGTTTATCTTCCTCATTATTATATGATTATTTTACTGATATACTCACACTGACCTTTTTGGTTTTAGTAAATGGATGGATCTAAAAGGCACCAATGTATTAGTGGATGTGAAGGAAACTATGAAAGTTTTCTGAATGAGGAACTGAATGATATGGGAGCTGCAATGAGAACTCTTGAGTTTACTCTCAACTAACTATCTGGAGTCATGATTGACCACCTAACCCTTAGTGATTTTTATAAGGCATCATATATGTGAGAAACAAATCCCATCATATGTTCAGATAATAATCATAAAGGTAAGTATGTTCAAAACCCTTTTTGTAAAAAATGTGGAAAAAACACATTGGAAACTGTTTCGAAGGGGCATGATGATTCTATAGAAGTGGAAATTAAGGTTTTAAAGTAAGAACCTTCCATGGAAAAAAGAAGCATCTGGTTGAGTCTATGAAAGGGAACGGAGTTCTTCCTGAAGGATTAATTGAATGTTTTAAATGTTGTGTTCATGGCCATTATGCAAACACTTGTCCTACAAAGAAGTATCGGGAATGGGATCACCAGGATTGTACAAATATTCGTTTACCAATACTTAATTCCATTCCTATTGAGGATGAAGAAACTGACAATTTCCAATGAATGGTATGAATTATTTCTTAACATATGTTTTCCTATTATTTAATCATGGGATATGATTCATGATTCTGTTTAAAGAAATTAATTATTTCAGAATAAGTTTGAAAGGAATGGTTTATAGATCATGAAGAATGTTTAATGAGTAAGAAGTGAGCATGTAAGGGATTCAAGAGTTATGGTAGATTTTAGGATGGTGAAATTCTTAAAAGTATTAAGGCTCTTTTGATGATGGGGTTACATTATAAGACTTTTTATAGTACGTGTAACCCTGATGTTTGATATATGAAAATTTTATTCAAGGAATAATTATCTGTTCTTTTGTGAATATAGTTATAATGAACCATTTGGGTTTATATGATCCTTGAATTTGAGGAAATTATCAGTAAATACGTTATGGGAAGAAAAAAAAATGTTATAAGATAACCTCTGTGGTTAAAATATGTTATGGTTATATTTGATAAATTTATCTTTTTTGGGGAATTTTATAAAATTTTATGGTTTTTAAAAGGGACAACATGTAAACTGTGTGACAACCCGTCACGTCAGACGAAGCTGTGTGAATCAAACCCCCAACCAAAGTGCGATGGGTATTTATTATCTACCACTAGGCTATGTGAATTCCCTAGTTAGTTTGAATAATTATTTTTAGTTAGATGATTTTATGAATTAAAGATAAGTTGATTTTGGGTTATCTATGGAAATGATTAACCTATCCGGGAGGATATGTGATTAGGTTAACTAATTTTCAATATGAGACTTTAAGAGTTACTGATGTTATTTGGAGATAAATGTTTTGATTTATCTTGGAAGAATATGTTATTAAATACTTCAGAGATTTGGGTTTAATTATTAGTTTGGATTACTTTGAAGAATTTTATGGACATCTGATTATTTAATGGTCTTTGTTGAACATTGGATAATGTTTGACAGGTTTTGGAGATTAACAGTAGTATTTATTTTTATAAAGGATTATCATTTTGGGGTATTATCTGACCTCGTACTAACAATTTTGGTTTTGGATTTGGTCTAATGACATGGGAAATATATAGTTCACTTTTTTGGATTATGTTATTCTCTAGAAGTTGATTATAGTTCTCTTAATGTGAACAATTCGTCCTAAATACTCATTTTTTGGAGAAAATATGATTTTGTATAAGAAATATAGTAAGAGATGAAAGTATACACAAAAAGTATGTATGTCTAATTATGATTTAGTTAAGCTCATAAATAAATTCCTCAATGAAAAGTAACTTAAAACAGAAATTATGTCTGTTAACTTTTCCTACTGGTTAATCAAATACCGTTTAACTCATCAAAAGAATATAATTTTCAAGTGGTTAACATTCCCTTAAACATTTTTTCTATCACTCTCCATCAGAACATGACCCTATGTTTTTTCTTCCATATCCATGTTTTCCTACATGGAATCCTAGAATTGGTTAACTCAGGTGACCTTTTTTACTTCTCTTTCTTTCTTTTATAGTGATAGTTTTGCAGAATCTTTTTCGGATTTAGGGATTTCAATGAAGTTTCCAAGCCCAATTTTCAAATTGCGAGGAAACAATTCCCAAATGGGGGGAAGGATATAACATCCTAGGTAAATAAATAATATGACATTTTAATATTTTTTAATATTTTTTAATAAAATATCAATATTACTTTAAAGTGGATGCTATGTTTGATGGTATACCCAACATGCAACAACGAGTTTCATTGAAATCATATGTTGGACACTAATAATATAATAATATTATTTTAAATGGTAGTTCACACCTAGCTATTGTAATGGAGGGAAAGAACATAACTAACTACAAAATGATTGTATCTGTCTATCAAATATTTTTACATTTATGCGATAAATTATTGAGGCTTAAAATGAGAATGAATACAATTTTAAGCATAAATCTTCTAATATTTTGTAAAAGGTCGATTAATAGCCTTTTGATGGAGAACCCTTTTTAAATATACTTTTTGAATATTTTATATGTTATATTTGAAAAAATAAAATCCATCTTTATAATATATACATTAAAATTTAAATTGTTTAAAATTTTTTTTCGATAAAGTTCATTTTTTAATGAATAGTGAAAATATTGTATTTTAATTCAAAACATTATTTTAATATAATTTATTTATATGGTTATATTATCTTTTAAATTGGGTTTAAAGTGTAGTTAAAATATATTTTTTCCATTTAATCCAATGGTGTTCATTGGAATTAATTTTACATTGAAATTGGATATAAACAAGAGTCAATTTTTTGATATATATTGTTTCTTAAAAACACGCTATTTGACAGTGGGAATTAATTATAAAATTTATTAATGAAACTTCTATGTTTTCAATTTTGTAAAATATACATCATTTTTTAATTTTGGAATAACAAATATAGATTAGGGTGGATTTTGGGTATTTTTCTGAAAAACATCAATTTTTGATGAATAGTGAAACCACTAAGTGGTTGTTAAGAAAACTGATTTTTTGTTTAACAAAAAATTTTCCACATCTGTGAATTGAATTTAAAAAATCTGAAATACAAGGTTTTCATTATTAATTACAATGTGGTTTAATGGGATGAAAATAATTTTTGGAGAATAGCAACTTTTGAGTTTTATTAACGGCGATTCGAGGTAATTAGGGTAATTTAAGTTTCAAATGATATTATAAAAATATAAACAAAATCGTTAAACCTATACTAAACTCATTGTATGAGTCATTACCGACCGTTACAATCCATGGGTCAATTTTTGGGTTTCCATGGAGCCACTTTTGTAAGATAATGACATTAATAACTTTTTTTAATGTAAAAATAAATATGTCACAAACATGTTTTGTTTCACTAATCCAATTTTTACATGGAGTTATACAAGTAATTTTTTCGACTATAAATACTCATTAGAAATATTATAAGATTTTCTAAAAAATGATAAATTTTTTATAATTTTTAGACATAAAATAAATAAAATTATTTATGACACAATGATGATGCAGTGTTTAAGCCATTAATGAATAAATTAAATAAATAAGAAGATAAAGTTTAAAAAAATATCCAAAACTTGTCCAATACTTATTGGATGATTTCATTTCAAACATGGGCCACCTTATCGTTGACTTTAATAATTTTTCGGGCTTTAGAAACTTAATTTCCTTATATAATAAAATAATAGTTTCAAGATTTCTAAAAGAGCCCCTCCCCTCCATTATAAAAAGACCCCACTTCCTAACCATTTATCGCACTTCCCAAGCCCTTTGTCTCGTCCAAAATCTACTCAAATAATCTCCCAAGATACCTCTCTTCATCTTAGAAGCCTTAACTTAGGTATAAATCAATTTAAGAAACCCTTTTGGTTAAAACCAAGGGGAGTTACTCAATTTAAATGTAAGGTCTTCTCTAATGTTCTTTTGTTTTATTTTTCTTCTCCAACACCTTAAAGTCTTTTTATTTATTTATTTTTTAACAAAAACAGTATCGTAAATATACGAGGATTTTTTTATGAGATGTATTCGAGCTACACTTACACACACCTCCGTCTAATGTTTCAAGAACATACTATTTCCGTGGATGGCGAATTACTGCCTCATGAAATGATGATTATTCTATCTTCTCATACGACCTATCATGGTGGCGATTATGATGGAACTATATTTATTTATGATATATATTATATTTATCACCTCTATATGCTTCTGTATTTTATATTTAAAACACACCTTTACGCATTCCATGTTATGAAAATGCGATAATTTCATTTGAGTAAGTGTGGACTACCACCCCCTCAAGTGATGTTACTCGTTCATGAAATACATGGAATTTATAAAGAACGAAATTAATGAACTTATATGACCTTTATAATACTTTAATTATAACATATATCTCTCTCATTTATTTTTAATTCCATTAATATGAAAAAGAAATGAAAGTAGCCTTCATGCGTACGTAAGGCCTACCGTCTCCATGAACGGTGCATTTCGTTTTTTTCTCCAAATGTTATGGAATAGTATAAAATGAATTTATATGGTATATATATGATATTTAAATCATTAATACTATTCTGGAGAAGATGTACTTATAACTACATTGAAAATTCATTTCAAACAAGTTCATTTTTGACTCATGTACCGAACATCGACATAACGTATGTTATGAACTCACATAATTAAATAATTATTATAACATGATAAAATGTGATATTAATTGAATAATAAGATTTAAAAAAAGTCCTTATTCAAATTTAAATTGACCAATGTATATTATTTAGGAATATAAAAAATGAACAAGGAAAGTCGTACTTGAGGTAAGGGATCCTACCTCTCTCTTTCTTTTTAAGTAGTCTCTTTAATCTCAAATCTTTTAAGATCCTCTTTCTTATGTTTGGGGATGTTCTTTTATATTAATATTAATGTAATTTTTATTTTCTTATGATGTGAGACCCTATTTGATCTCATCAATCCATTTTTGGATGTTTTATGCGGCGTTGTTAGGCTGCCAAATTTTCGTAAGGGATTTCTTATCTCACTTTTAATTCTGTGAGATTCCCATTTGTCACCACATATTTATGGAATGTGATGTATTTTTTACTACCAATTGATATATATTATCATGATTCTATTTATATTCACAGTGTTCTGTAATATATTTGGTGGTTATTATCTTGTGGTCATACGACTCAATTGATTACAACGACGTAGTGGGTTTTTATCTCAGTTTTTGTTCTGATGAGATTCATGCTAAATTTTCTACTATTTACTTTTTGGTGGTGTATGTTGTAACATCCCAGGTAATTAAAGAATAAAGAATTTTCATATTTATTAATATTTACGAATTAAATATTAATTTTAATTAAAAGGGGTTTCTACGTTCGATAGCGTACTCGATACACAACGATGAGTTTCTTGGAAAACTTACTTTGCACACAAGTAATAAAATAATATTATTTTAAATGTTAGTTAACAATTAGCCGTTGTACTGGCGGGAATGGATATAAATAACTAAAATATGATTATGTAAGTTTTTAAATGTTTTTTACATTTACCCAATAAAAGATAAAGGCTTAAAATACGGAAAGAGTTCAATTTTAGGCATTTATACCCTAATTTTCACTAAGGGTTCACTTATCACCTTTTGATGGCGAACCGTCATTAAATATAGTTTTGATATATATTATAAATTCTATTGGACCAAAAATAACTCTTCTTTAGAATCGTGACATCAAAATTTACCTTGTGTAAATTTTTGGTACCTTTCCGACAAAGTTCATTTTTTTAATGAATAGTGTAAAATGTTGTATTTTAATTGAAAACCTCTTTTAAATCTAATTTATTTATATGATTATATTATCTTTTGAATTTGTTTTGAAGTAAAATTAGAATATATTTTTACCATTTAATCCAATGGTGGTCATTGGAATCAATTTCACTTTGAAATTGGACTTAAATTGGTGTCAATCTTTTGATACTTATTATTTCATAAAAACACGCTATTTTCTCTGACACCAGGAATTAATTATTAAATTAATTAATGTGACTTATATGTTTTGAATTTTTTAAAATAGACTTCATTTTTGAATTCGGAATATCAAATATATCTTAGGGTGGATTTTCGTTAATTTTCTGAAAAACTTCAATTTATGATGAATAGTGAAACCACTAAGTGGTACTTATAAAAACTGATTTTTCCGTTTAAATGAAATTTTGCCATCATTGTGTTTTGAATTTAAAAAATCCGACATACATGGTTTTCATTAAGAAGTAAAATGTGGTTCAATGAGATTAAAATAATTTTTTGGTGAATAGTAACTTATTAAGTTTTAATCGTGATTAGTGGTAATTATTGTAGTTTAAGGTAAAAATAATGCTTTAATAAAATAAGATGATCTTGACACATGTCCTACACTCATTGGTTGTATCATGGCCGACCAAGAAAAGCCATGGTTCAACATGGGGACCCCATGGATCCACTTTTGTTGGGAAATGCCATAAATAACTTTTTATTTAATGTTAAAGTAAAAATGACACAAACATGAGTTATTTTACTAAAAAAAAAAATTTACATGGGATTATAAAGATCCGATTTTTGATTATAAATAGTCATTGGAAAGCTCAAAATATTTCATACATCATAGTATTTTTTTATAATTTTTAGAATTTAAATAAATTACTTTATTTATGACATCATGATGATGCAGCGATGACCTCATTATTTAACTATTTAAATAAAATGGAATGATAATGAAAAATCTAAAACCTAAACATGGCCAAACCCAATTGGATGAGTGTATTTCGAAGCCTTATCACCTTATCCTAGAATTATAGCAATGTGGGACCTTTTGAATCCGAAACTCTTTTTAAAATAAAGTAACTTATCTTTAATTTCCAAAAGTGCCCCTCCTCTCCTCTTATAAAAGGCCCCCACCTCTACCACCTTACACACACTCCTCACGCATTTGGCTTGGCCAACCCCTGCCCATTTACTCTCTCCACATACCTCTCCTAATCCTAGAGGATTCCCTTTGGGCATAATCCTTTCCAAGGAAGCCTTTAGGCTCAAATCAAAAGGAGTTACACTTTTAAAGGTAATTCATTCTCTCTTGTTCATTTGTTTTATTTTGCTTCTCCAACCCCCTAAACTCTTTTTATTTAATTCTTTTGTAACAAAACCAGTTTCTTAAATATACTAGGATGTTGTTATAGGATTTATTTGAGCTAAACTCTCACACAACTACATCAAATGGTTAAAGAACATACGGTTTCCGTGGATGGAGAAATTCTGCCTCCCGAAATGATGATTGTTCAATACTCATTTAACACCTTCAAAGGTGGACATTATGATGTCACTATTTTTATATATGATATGTAATATGTTTATTTTTTCCTTAAGCTTCTGTATTTTTCATTTATGGCATACCATTATTGTTTCCATTATGGGTAAACACGATATCTTTATTTTAGGAAGTGCGGACTACCGCCCCCTGAAAGTGATTTGATTCATTAATACCATATGTGGGATGTGTAAAAGATAAAGTTAATGATATTATATATGTTACTATACTGGAATTATAATATACTCTTATATCATTATGATTCCATTCTATTAAATACGAAATAGAAATGAAAGTAGCGTTCATGCGTACGTACGGCTTACCGTCTCCATGAACGGTGCATTTCATTTCTTACCTCTAAATGATTATGTAATATTATAAATACATGTATATGAGGGATATATATGATATATATGATATACAATTCAAGAATGTCATTCTGGATATAATGAACCTTTGACCACACGAACAACATGTAATTGTAAGAAGTCCACTTTCGACTTAAGAACCATAAATTTACAAAACAAACATTATTAACTTAAATGGATACATAATGTTTATAACATGGAAATAAGTGATATAAAAGAAATAATGAACTATAAAAAGGTTCTTAATCAAGTATAAATTAACTCATGTTTATTATTCAGGACGTTAAAGAACGATCGAGTCAAGTCGGACCTGTGGTAAGGAACTTCGTCTCAATCTCCTTTCATTGAGGAATATTTCGTTTTATACACAACTTTCTTTTATACGGTGTATAAACCCCTTCGACTTTTACTTTTATACAAAAGGAATCTTTTTCTACGAAGCGTTTTACTAAACGACAAAAAGGAATGGTTTTTTTAACGTACGCGGTGACAACGACCTTTTCTGCCGCCGCGAGTATTATTTGGTCTTTGACTTCCTCAACAAGCCGTTATGTTTTTAAAATGAAATAAATACCATATACTATTTTATGTATTTTGGTATTGAAAATGGTTTTGATAAAGAATTCTATTATGATATATTGTGATTGAAAGGTGGGAATGTTATGCATGTTTTATGTAATATGATTATGTTGAGGTTCTTGGGCATTATTATGAAGACGGGTGGTTCCGTGATAAACTAAGGGCGGGTGAGCCCGATATAGCTCTCCAATGCATTGGGTAACACGAAGGAGTGAAACGTTAAGGTTTCTCCATAGCGATTTATGGAATATACTGTGATGGGTATTCCAAACGTAACGAAGAGGGTTACTCCCTACGTAAGAATGTTATGAATTCCTCAAGTTACCATTATGTCTTATGATTTCTATGATTTATTCATGATTTGATGAGGTATGTTAAAGTGCTTATGTTTTATGGGTAAAGTATGATCTCATCCTTATGTATATATGTACCCATGTTTCCTTTCCATATTTTTATATCCCTTACTAATCTTTTTATGCTCATCCCATGTTTTTAGAAATGTTTTTCACAGGTCAAGGGAGAGGTACATGATATGATGATAATGTCAAAGAAGTGTCAATAAAGATTCCATGTTTATTTTAAATATGTTTCCATTGATGGGAATGAATAATACTATCTTTATGTAACCACTTTGTTTATATGTGGAATGTAATGCAAGTTTTATGATCTAATTCTCTAAAACTCTAAACCCGAAAAGATTGGAAATTAGCCGTATGGCTATTCCATTTAAGTGATATGTGTGGAAGTCGACCGTATGGTTATTCCAATTAAATATGTTTATGTCCCAAGTTACCTTTATATATTTTATGTGTTCTTTATATGGGTTTTATGGTAATCCTTTGGTTACAAAAAGGTAAGTAATGATACTTTTTTCAGTGAAGAGTTTTTACTACTTCATGAAGGTGAAGGTATTACTTTGATAGAGTATGCATGGTTTACTTGATGTTTGAAAAACTAACAGTTTTCATTCTTTGTGTATCCCTTACTGAGCTTTTTATGCTCACCCCAAGTTTTTTTCGAAATGTTTTTCACAGGACTTAAAGTGTAATGAGTTCAAGGATAGGATCAAGGGAATGTCATGCTATATAAGACATGGAACTAGACATGTTTCTTTTTATGATTTTTTTTATTATGGAAACTTAGTAGAAGTGTCTACTTTGTAATATTCTGAGATGTAATAGTTATGTTCTAATTCTCTAAAACTCTAAACCTGAAAAGATCCTCAATGTGAATTATTCATTTAACTCAATATTAAGTAAGGTTTAAGGCTGAGGCCTTATAGTTGGTATCAAAGGTCGGTTTAGATAACTTTAGGAGTTAGAATTTTATTAAATGATTATCCAAAAATATTTTTTTTTTGAAATGATATAGCATTTGAAGATTACCATGTTGCTTCATCTAAGACATGTTTGTACAGAATGGTTTTCCGTAGAGGAAACAGGGAAGCAGTTCTAGGAAGGAATACAGAAGGAAATAACCTTCCGAATCAGCATCCTGAGATGGTCGGAATTGGAACTGAACAGTTTGTTGCATTGATGGCATAATTGACTCAGGCTATAAATGGTGGTGGAATCCATGCACGAGATCAGCCAGACTAACCGCAGAGGAACATGTCAGTGGTGGAACATTTCATGAGGCAACATCCCCAATCATTCAGAGGATCATCTGACCCTGTGTTAGCTGAAGGGTGGATTAAATAACTGGAGAAGATTTTAGATGTCATGGGGTGTTCAGACAATCAAAAGGTTAGTCTTGCTATTTACCGTTGGAGGGTGAGGCAGATCAGTGGTGGTCGATGGTTAAAAATATCTGGGACGCTGATGAGATTGATGCTCTCGACTGGGATGAATTCAAAGGTATGTTTCTTGAGAAGTATCATCCTAAGGTTGTTTGACTTAGGATGGAAAAAAATCTTGGAATTGAGGCAAGAGGAAGACTCAGTGGCTGCCTATGAAGAAAGGTTCACTCGATTGGCAAGGTATGCTCCAAATTTTATCTGAGACCTTGATAGTAAAATCAATCATTTTTACTGAAGATTAAAGCCAAAATATCTAAGGGCATTAGCTTCTCGTGAGTTTAAAAGTTATGAAAAGCTTGTTCGATGTGATGAGAAGGTGGAAATAGTGTTTGCCGATGATCAAGTGTTCTATAACAACCAACATAAGAAGAAACCGATGTGGCAGGAGAAAGGTAAGAATTTTTCAAAAAGGTCTGATGGTAAGAAATCTATGTTTCCAGTATGTGATAAATGTGGAAAAAGGCATGCTGGGGAATGTCTTCTGAATTCTGGAAAGTGCTACTGATGTGGTATGATGGGACATATGGCTCGTGATTTCACTGAAAAAGATCAGGGTGATGGTAAGACCAAATTTGATTTACAGTTAGTGAAATGTTATAAGTGCAATGAGATGGGTCACTATGCAAACGAGTGTCCGACAAAAAGCTTTGGTGATGGGAAGTAGTTAGACTACAAGCAGAAAGGGGTGGTGAAATCCTTTGCAACTACTTCAGCAGATGTCAAGCCATCAAATGATGTTGTATCAGGTACTTTGTTTGTTTTTTCAGATTATGCCAGTGTTTTGTTTGATTCGGGGTCTACACATTCATTCATCTCTGAAACTTTTCTAGTAAAATGGGAATACCATCTCAAGAAATGACTCCTGAACATTTGGTAAAAACACCTGGGGGAAATGTTGAGGCAAAAATAATTTATAAGAATTTTCCTATCCTTATCTGTGGAAAGAACCTACTTGAAAACCTTATTGTTCTATGTAACGACCCAAAGTTTCATTAATGGAAAATCCCTCTTGATCCAGTTAAATGTTTCTTTATGAAAAATGTTTTTATAAGATGTCAAATTCTTTAAGTTTCACGTTAAGATTTGTGACCGTTACTTTTATAGCCGTTGAACAGTGATCATCTGGGTAGTTTAAATATAAGGCTTTAACGAACCAATTTTTCTACTCAGACAAAGGAAGCGATGGCCTCATCTAGTAGAATTGCCCCTTACGAAGCCCATTTGTCGGAGCTCGGTAAAGAGGTGGCGTCTTTGGGCTTTGCCCTTGACCAAGCCCAAGCTGAGCTTCATCAAGTCAAGCTCGAACGTGATCGTCTACGGGAAAAATGGAAGTTGATAGAGATTACCACTCGAGCGATGTTATCCGAGCAGCCCCAAGAGTCTGTCACCATCGCGCACCTTACCCTTAGGTCTTATGCGGCTATTTTAAGGGGTTATGTAACAAATAAGTAGAACCATGTTCATGTACATTATTATTTTTATATATAATAATGAATATAATTTCTAGTCATTTTTGATACATTGTAATTAGTTTTTAAAGTACAAATGGTGTTTTTAGTTATTATTTAATTAAGAATTATATTTTATTAAATTAGAGGATTTTTGAATTAAATAATATTTTAATAAAATATTATTATTAATATTAAATTAATTGTCATTAAATATAAATGATCTTATAATTTTATGAATGCAATTAAAATGTTTATTAAGGTTTGAAAGCCATTTCTGTCAAAACCCGTGAATTTCTTTATAAATGTCGGTTTTTATTTTAAAAGTGAAAATTCACATATTTAGAAAATTATTTAGATAAAATAAATATTATTTTTGGAATCAGGACGTCGAAATTATCCAACGGTTAATTTTTCATAATTTTCTGAGACAGTCCAATTTTTGGGTAAAAATTAAATACCTTTTAAATATATATTGTGTTTTATGACATCATAATGACCCAATGGTGATGTAATAGAATACCATAATCCTTAGGTTCGGCCAATATATGTTTTATCATTAAAATAATGAGGTTTTGGGTTTGTTTGACTCACTTTTCAAAGCATTAATGGAGCCCTCAAGACTTATTCAACACTTTGCCTTTTTAAATTAATTTCCATGGGAGTGTGACTCACCTCCACATAAGCAACCCTAATTTTTTAATAAGTTCGGACCTTGGCCTTGTAAAATATTGTTTTCCTCTCTCCTTTTCCAGAAACCATGGGCAAATACCATGGGATGGTTTGTGGTTTGGATTATTTTAATATAAGGGGTCCCAAACCTAAATAATAAAGAATTCTCTCACCTTTCCTATATAAACCCACCCAAGCTCCCACTTCCTCCTCACTCAAAGCCCTTGAAGTTCGTCCAACCTCTACCCTACTCTCTCTAGAATCCTCTCAAGGTGCCCCAAGATCCCAAGAAGCCTCTCACAAGCCTCTCTCTAGCCTTTGGAAGCACACTTCCAAGTAAGGGTTTTTTCTTCCTTTCTCATTTTTGTCAATTTTCTTTAAGTTGTATTGCCCTTTTAATTTCATTTATGAATGTTGGGGTATGGTTTCGCACCTCCCCCATACTGCCCTCTTATTGTTTGAATGATGGGAGAACCCTTTCTCTCTCATTAAATGCCTCCCATGTACACCCGTTACTATGCCGAAATTCCGAAAGGAACTTCTCTCTATTTTCTTTTACATTCAAGAAATACTTTTGTATCATGAATCTAAATTCCATTTCTATTGTTGGGACATGTATATATATGATCTCCTTACTGTCCATTACATGTAAATATGATGAGGAACCCCTTTCTCTCTCATCAACCTTTTTTATGAATTCTTATGACACGCCGTTACGCTGCCGAAATCGCACCAATTTTCTAAGCCAATGTCTTTGTGTAGTGAATACCATGCCCATTTATCCATCAAGGGTATTCACCTTTATGCACATATACGTATTGATTGTAAAGTTTCATGTATGAATTCCACATTCCTTTATCGTGGAAGAAATGATTATGTTTTATGAATCCATGTTTTATGATCCATGTGGCACACTTATGCATGAAATGAAATGTTTAAGAAGGGTGCGCCCTGATAGCGCTCCAATGCATTGGGTAAAGTATAGTATCATGATACGTCATGTGCAATGAGTGTTGACTCATGCTAATTCAAGTGCAACGAGGGTTTACTCGTGCTTCAAGTGCAATGAGGGTTTACTCATGCTCCATGTGCAATGAGCCTTGGCTCATGCTAATTCAATGTTAAGTGTTGTTGCCACATTTCCATGTTATGATTATCATGCTTTATCATGCCTTTATGTTCATGTCTCTCTTATGCTCTATTGATATGCCTATTGCCTAACATGTATTGTACTCCTCATGTTATTCATTGTGTACTCCCTTACTGGGCTTTATAGCTCACCCTTTTCTTATGCATGTCCTCAGGTTATCCCATGCAATGCTAAGTACGAAGGATTGTAGTGGTCATGTAAAGGAAGTTTTCAATAAGGATGTTGTATTTCATGTTTAAAGTTTTTATGTAATGATCCTAAGCCCCAAAGACACTAAACCTCTCGATCTTCTTTGTTGTATCAAGTGAAGTTTTATGTAATAAAGCATGTTTAAGTTGTAATAAAAAGCAGGGCTGTCATAGTTGGTATCAGAGGATAGGTTTAGTTATTTTTGGGATTAGGAAACCCTAGTAAAGCCTTAGATACAAGACTAAGCATAATAAAAACATCCCTAAATTTTGGTAAATACTAAGTAAGTGGTTTATCAAACAAATACATCCCTGTCTGGATACGAGCAGGTAGAGGCGGCTCTGGCACAGATGTATCCTAGGGGTAAAACCCGAAAACACCGCTTTGAGCTAGACTCGAACGGGAACTGGTGCACGACAACGGGCCTTGCTGCACTCTTGGTTACGACACTCCCGGGGGATATGTTTTGATAAATTCACAATCTTAGTATGAACCCTTATTAAGGAAAAAATGCCCCTAAGAATATATGTTAGAAGGTAGATCATGAAAAGCCTAGGTTGAATCCTATAGACTCATGAGCTAAAGAGATTAAAGTTTATTTATAAGTCATCAACTTTTGTCTTTGGATTACCCTTTATGTGTTACCCCTAACTTTCCTTTTATTCCAGCCAATGGCCGGTAATAGGAGAACTCGGGCTAACAACCGTTGTGAAGATCAGTGTGATGATTGTACCAATGAGATGCCCAATCCAATGGGAGCGGGAATCGCGAACTTTGTCACGCTTCTCTCTCAGTTAACTCAAGTTTTGAATAGAAACACTGGTCAAGAGGAACGTTCAACCCCCCCTAAGAAAGAACAAGTCGCTATTGAAAGCTTCATGAGACAAAGGCCTCCTACTTTTAGTGGATCATCCGATCCCACGATTGCCGAACAATGGATCAACTCCATTGAAAAGATATTCTCCATCCTCCAATGCTCTGAAAAAGAGAAGGTTCTCCTGGCGGCTTATCGTATGGAGGGTGAAGCTGATCAATGGTGGACGTTGATCAAAAATACGAAGCCTGAGGAGGAGATCGAGGCTTTGGAATGGAAGGTATTCCGGAAGATGTTTTTCGATAAATATTTTCCACGCACCCTCCGTCTTAAGATGGAAAGGGACTTCCTTTCCCTCAAGCAGAAAGATGAGGAATCTGTGGGAGCGTACGAGGCAAACTTCACAAGGCTTGCACGATACGCTTCCGGCTTTGTCGTTACCCCCGAATGCAAGGTTGACCGCTTCTTTGGTGGGCTGAAGCCTAGCTTGCGGAAAGCATTAGCGATCCGTGACTTCGACAGCTATGAGGAAATTGTCCGATGTGCCCTCAAGGTTGAAATGGAGATCGGAGAATCACAGGGGTATCATGGGGACAAGAAGCGGAAGGTGGACTTCAATGCTGGTGGTCCGATGGATAAATCCAACGGCGCTAAGAAATTCCAGCACCCCACTTGCCAAAAGTGTGGAAAGAAGCACCCAGGAAATTGCCTTAGGGGGACAAGAAAATGCTTCAAGTGTGGAAGAGAAGGGCACCTAGCTGTTAACTGTCAGCAAGAAGGACCCGCGGCTGCGACGGAGGGGAGGAACGCTCCGTTCGAACCTCAACGCGTTGTTCAATGCTTCAAATGCAAAGAACCGGGTCATTTTGCGAATCAGTGCCCTAATCCAAGGGTTATCGGAGGCAATCAACAACCTCCAAGACAGCAAGGAAGAGCTTTTGCCATCACTTCTGCCGAAGTGAACCCCGACAACGAAGTGGTGACAGGTACGCTAGTTATTCATTCAAGAATAGCGAACGTACTTTTTGATTCATGTTCTACGCATTCTTTTTTATCTCAAAAGTTTAGTAGAACAATCCCTGCACCACCACAAACCATGGAAGTAAAGATGTCGGTGAGTACGGCAAATGGGGCAATCATTGCATCCCATGAGTATAAGTCCTCCCCTGTTATAATCTGTGGATTTAATTTCCCGGCGAACCTCGTCATACTCCCTTTGGTGGAATTTGATGCAATTCTTGGCATGGATTGGCTTTCCTTATATAGAGCCAACATAAATTGTCGGGAGAGGGAAATCACACTCCATATGGAGAATCGACCCCCGATTCTTTACAAGTGTCAGGAAAAAGATGAATCTCCTTTAACTCCATCATCTCAAGCATGGATATTACTGCCTTATGAGCATGCATATCTGGCTCAGATGATTGAGTCCAAGGAAGAAACCACCCTTGAAGAAATGCCTATTGTGAGGGAATTCGCTGAAGTATTTCCCGAGGAACTTCCTGGTCTTCCTCCAAGAAGAGATGTTGAGTTCTCAATTGAACTTATACCTGGGGCGCTACCAATATCCAAGACTCCATATAGAATGGCTGTTGTTGAGCTTGAAGAGCTGAAGAAACAACTACAGGAGAATCTGGATAAAGGGTTTATACGCCCAAGTGCATCACCATGGGGTGCACCAGTCCTCTTCGTCAAGAAGAAGGATGGGTCAATGCGGCTTTGCATCGATTATCGTGAACTTAACAAAATCACGATAAAGAACAAGTATCCTCTCCCAAGAATCGATGACTTGTTTGATCAGCTGCGTGGAGCTCAATACTTCTCCAAGGTCGACTTGCGGTCGGGATATTATCAAGTAAGGGTGAAGAAGGAAGATATCCCCAAGACTGCTTTTCGTACAAGGTACGGGCACTATGAATTCATAGTAATGCCTTTTGGACTCACCAATGCTCCAGCAATATTCATGGACTTGATGAATAGAGTCTTTAGAGATTACCTAGATAAATTTGTGGTAGTCTTTATAGATGATATTCTGATATACTCCAAAACCAAGGAGGACCATGAGGAGCATTTAAGAACTGTACTGGAGACTTTGCGCAAGGAGAAGCTCTATGCCAAGTACAGCAAGTGTGAGTTCTGGTTGAAGGAGGTCTCATTCTTGGGCCATATCATCACAAGCAATGGGATATCTGTGGACCCCTCCAAAACAGATGCAATTGAGGGATGGCCGAGGCCAACATCGGTAACTGATATCCGTAGCTTCTTGGGGTTAGCTGGATATTATCGACGATTTGTGAGAAACTTCTCACGATTGTCCAACCCTCTTACCAAGCTAACTCGAAAGGGAGTAAAGTTTGCTTGGAGTGATGAATGCGAAGAAAGCTTCAAGGAGTTGAAAAGGAGGCTTATCACTGCACCTGTGCTCACTTTACCCACAAGTGGGGAGCTTTTTGTGGTATTCAGTGATGCTTCGAAGAAGGGCTTAGGATGTGTGCTGATGCAGAATGATAAAGTGATATCCTATGCCTCAAGGCAGTTGAAAATCCATGAGCGAAATTATCCAACGCATGATCTGGAGTTGGCGGCGTTGATCTTCGCCTTGAAAATCTGGCGGCATTATCTCTATGGGGAGAAATGTGAGATATATACTGACCACAAGAGTCTTAAATATATATTCACAGAGAAAGAGATTAATATGCGCCAGAGAAGATGGATAGAGCTCATCAAGGATTATGACTGTTCAATACATTACCACCCTGGGAAGGCGAACAAGGTGGCGGATGCCCTAAGTAGAAAGGATCCAGCAATTCTATCAATGATGAGAATTGAGAAGGATCCAATCTTCTTAGACTTGATGAAGATGGACGTGGGAATCATAAAGAAGGGAACATCATCAATCCTTTCACAAATGATTGCTCAACCATCTCTTTTGGAAAGGTTAAAGGATGCTCAAAGGGATGATGCGAGAATCCAAGAAAAAGTGGAAGCTATCAAAAAGGGAAAATCCTCAGAGTTTAATGTTAATGAAGAAGGAATTGTGCGGTTTGGGAAAAGACTATGTGTCCCATCATGTTCGGAGCTGAAGAAGGAACTTTTGGATGATGCACATAGTTCAAATTTCTCTATTCACCCAGGGAGCACAAAGATGTATCGAGATCTCCGAGAAAACTTTTGGTGGGATAATATGAAGAAGGAGATCGCCGAATATACATCAAAGTGCCTGGTGTGTCAGCAAGTGAAGGCAGAGAGGCAGAAGTCTAAGGGGATGATGCAACCATTGCCCATACCAGAATGGAAATGGGAGAACATCACCATGGACTTCGTCACTGGACTTCCAAGGACATCCAAAAGCAACAATGCAATCTGGGTTATTGTGGATCGTCTTACAAAGACTGCACACTTCATTGCTATTCGAGAGGATTTCTCTTTGGATCAACTGGCACGGATATATATCAGGGAAGTGGTACGGTTGCATGGAGTACCACTATCTATTGTGTCGGACCGAGATCCAAGATTTACCTCTAAGTTTTGGAAGAGTCTTCAACATGCTCTGAATACTGAACTGAACTTCAGTACGGCCTATCATCCTCAAACTGATGGCCAATCCGAGCGGACTATCCAAACACTTGAGGATATGTTGAGAGCGTGCTCAATGGACTTTAAAGGAGGATGGGATCAACATCTTCCCCTAGTTGAGTTCTCTTATAATAATAGTTTCCACTCGAGCATCCAAATGGCACCATATGAAGCCCTGTATGGGAAAAGGTGTAGAACACCGGCATGTTGGGATGAGGTCGGTGAACGTAAGCTGCTTGGACCAGAAATGGTCGAAGAAATGGTGGAGAAGGTGAAAACCATTCAGCAGCATATCAAGGCAGCCCAAAGTCGACAGAAGAGTTATGCCGATAATCGTCAACGAGACCTTGAATTTAAAGTCGGAGACATGGTGTTTTTACGCATATCTCCGTGGAAGAAGGTCATGAGGTTTGGAAAGAAAGGGAAGTTAAGTCCAAGGTACATCGGCCCCTTCGAGATTCTTGATCGTGTTGGGGCTGTGGCCTATCGACTAGCACTTCCACCTACTATGGCCAAGGTGCATGATGTCTTCCATGTATCCCTCTTAAGGAAGTACATACCAGACCCTTCACATGTACTCTCTTCTGAGGTGGTACAATTAGAAGACGATCTTTCTTATGAGGAGCAACCAGTCAAGATCTTAGATCGTAGAGAAAAAGTTCTACGAAATAAGACAATGCCCCTCGTCAAGGTGTTGTGGAGAAACCACAAGTTTGAAGAAGCAACTTGGGAGTCAGAGGATATGATGAAGCTAAGTTACCCACATTTGTTTTAGTGTGGGAAAAGGAAAATTTCGAGGGCGAAATTTCTTAAGGGGGGAATGTTGTAACGACCCAAAGTTTCATTAATGGAAAATCCCTCTTGATCCAGTTAAATGTTTCTTTATGAAAAATGTTTTTATAAGATGTCAAATTCTTTAAGTTTTACGTTAAGATTTGTGACCGTTACTTTTATAGCCGTTGAACAGTGATCATCTGGGTAGTTTAAATATAAGGCTTTAACGAACCAATTTTTCTACTCAGACAAAGGAAGCGATGGCCTCATCCAGTAGAATTGCCCCTTACGAAGCCCATTTGTCGGAGCTCGGTAAAGAGGTGGCGTCTTTGGGCTTTGCCCTTGACCAAGCCCAAGCTGAGCTTCATCAAGTCAAGCTCGAACGTGATCGTCTACGGGAAAAATGGAAGTTGATAGAGATTACCACTCGAGCGATGTTATCCGAGCAGCCCCAAGAGTCTGTCACCATCGCGCACCTTACCCTTAGGTCTTATGCAGCTATTTTAAGGGGTTATGTAACAAATAAGTAGAACCATGTTCATGTACATTATTATTTTTATATATAATAATGAATATAATTTCTAGTCATTTTTGATACATTGTAATTAGTTTTTAAAGTACAAATGGTGTTTTTAGTTATTATTTAATTAAGAATTATATTTTATTAAATTAGAGGATTTTTGAATTAAATAATATTTTAATAAAATATTATTATTAATATTAAATTAATTGTCATTAAATATAAATGATCTTATAATTTTATGAATGCAATTAAAATGTTTATTAAGGTTTGAAAGCCATTTCTGTCAAAACCCGTGAATTTCTTTATAAATGTCGGTTTTTATTTTAAAAGTGAAAATTCACATATTTAGAAAATTATTTAGATAAAATAAATATTATTTTTGGAATCAGGACGTCGAAATTATCCAACGGTTAATTTTTCATAATTTTCTGAGACAGTCCAATTTTTGGGCAAAAATTAAATACCTTTTAAATATATATTGTGTTTTATGACATCATAATGACCCAATGGTGATGTAATAAAATACCATAATCCTTAGGTTCGGCCAATATATGTTTTATCATTAAAATAATGAGGTTTTGGGTTTGTTTGACTCACTTTTCAAAGCATTAATGGAGCCCTCAAGACTTATTCAACACTTTGCCTTCTTAAATTAATTTCCATGGGAGTGTGACTCACCTCCACATAAGCAACCCTAATTTTTTAATAAGTTCGGACCTTGGCCTTGTAAAATATTGTTTTCCTCTCTCCTTTTCCAGAAACCATGGGCAAATACCATGGGATGGTTTGTGGTTTGGATTATTTTAATATAAGGGGTCCCAAACCTAAATAATAAAGAATTCTCTCACCTTTCCTATATAAACCCACCCAAGCTCCCAATTCCTCCTCACTCAAAGCCCTTGAAGTTCGTCCAACCTCTGCCCTACTCTCTCTAGAATCCTCTCAAGGTGCCCCAAGATCCCAAGAAGCCTCTCACAAGCCTCTCTCTAGCCTTTGGAAGCACACTTCCAAGTAAGGGTTTTTTCTTCCTTTCTCATTTTTGTCAATTTTCTTTAAGTTGTATTGCCCTTTTAATTTCATTTATGAATGTTGGGGTATGGTTTCGCACCTCCCCCATACTGCCCTCTTATTGTTTGAATGATGGGAGAACCCTTTCTCTCTCATTAAATGCCTCCCATGTACACCCGTTACTATGCCGAAATTCCGAAAGGAACTTCTCTCTATTTTCTTTTACATTCAAGAAATACTTTTGTATCATGAATCTAAATTCCATTTCTATTGTTGGGACATGTATATATATGATCTCCTTACTGTCCATTACATGTAAATATGATGAGGAACCCCTTTCTCTCTCATCAACCTTTTTTATGAATTCTTATGACACGCCGTTACGCTGCCGAAATCGCACCAATTTTCTAAGCCAATGTCTTTGTGTAGTGAATACCATGCCCATTTATCCATCAAGGGTATTCACCTTTATGCACATATACGTATTGATTGTAAAGTTTCATGTATGAATTCCACATTCCTTTATCGTGGAAGAAATGATTATGTTTTATGAATCCATGTTTTATGATCCATGTGGCACACTTATGCATGAAATGAAATGTTTAAGAAGGGTGCGCCCTGATAGCGCTCCAATGCATTGGGTAAAGTATAGTATCATGATACGTCATGTGCAATGAGTGTTGACTCATGCTAATTCAAGTGCAACGAGGGTTTACTCGTGCTTCAAGTGCAATGAGGGTTTACTCATGCTCCATGTGCAATGAGCCTTGGCTCATGCTAATTCAATGTTAAGTGTTGTTGCCACATTTCCATGTTATTATTATCATGCTTTATCATGCCTTTATGTTCATGTCTCTCTTATGCTCTATTGATATGCCTATTGCCTAACATGTATTGTACTCCTCATGTTATTCATTGTGTACTCCCTTACTGGGCTTTATAGCTCACCCTTTTCTTATGCATGTCCTCAGGTTATCCCATGCAATGCTAAGTACGAAGGATTGTAGTGGTCATGTAAAGGAAGTTTTCAATAAGGATGTTGTATTTCATGTTTAAAGTTTTTATGTAATGATCCTAAGCCCCAAAGACACTAAACCTCTCGATATTCTTTGTTGTATCAAGTGAAGTTTTATGTAATAAAGCATGTTTAAGTTGTAATAAAAAGCAGGGCTGTCATATTCTACCTCTAGTAGAGTTTGATGTTATCCTGGGTATGGATTGGATCTCTATTTACCATACTATGATTGACTGTAGAGCTAAAGAAGTTTCTTTTCAGAAAGACTTTAAGTTTGTTTACAGGAATGAACCCTTACTTTTGATAACATATCAAGTGCCGAGAAACTTGTAAAAGATGGAAATGAATGTTACCTTGCACACGTCGTTGAAAATAAATGAACTGTTCAGATTAATGATGTGCCAGTGGTAAATGAGTATCCTGATGTTTTTCCTGATGAGTTGCCTGGAATAATACCAGATCGGGAAGTTGAGTTTACTGTTTACTTAGTTCCTGATACTAAGCCAATTTCAAAACCCCCTTATCGAATGGCACAAATTGAACTTTTAGAGTTGAAGGAGCAATTGCAAGATTTATAAGAGAAATGTTTCATTCGACCTAGCACATCACCATGGGGTGCTCCTATTTTATTTGTTAAAAAGAAAGATGGTTCAATGAGACTTTGCATTGATTATTGAGCCTTGAATAACATCACTGTTAAGAACAAATATCCTTTGCCTCATATCGATGATTTGATTGATCAGCTCTATGGAGCTCAGTTTTTTTCAAAGATTGACTTGAGATTGGGGTACCATCAGCTGAAGGTAAAGAAGGCAGATATTCCAAATACCGCGTTCCGTACGAGATATAGCCATTATGAATTTTTAGTAATGCCTTTTGGGCTAACCAATGCACCTGCTGTATTCATGGCCTTAATGAATATAATTTTCCATGAGTTCTTGGATAAGTTTGCAGTGGTTTTCATTGATGATATTTTGGTGTTTTCTAAAAGTAAAGAGAAGCATGAAAGACATATAAGGGTTATCTTGCAAACCTTAAAAGAAAAGAAACTGTATGGGAAATTCAGCAAGTGTGAGTTTTGGTTGCAACAAATTTCTTTCCTTGGTCACATTGTTTCTAAATATGGAATAACTGTTGATCCTACAAAAACAAAAGTTTTGGAAGAATGGCCAAGACCCACAAATGTAACCAACATTCGTATCTTCCTTGGTTTGGCAGGCTATTACCGAAGGTTTGTTAGAAAATTTTCACAGTTATCTAGTCCAATGACTAAGCTAACTCGGAAGGGTGTTATGTTTATCTGGACAAAAGAATGTGATGATTGTTTTCAGGAATTAAAAAAAGATTTGTGAATTCTCCAGTTTTGGAACTACCTTCCAGGAATGGTGAGTTTGTTATATACAGTGATGCTTCATTGAATGGAATTGGTTGCATACTAATGCAGAATGATCAGGTAATTCCTTATGCTTCACGACAGTTGAAAACTCATGAGGTAAATTACCCCACACATGATTTGGAATTAGCTGCTGTTGTTTTTGCTTCAAAAATTTCGAGGCATCATTTGTATGGAGTAAAGTGTGAAATATATAATGATCACAAATGTTTAAAGTATATATTCACTCAGAAATAATTGAACATGAGACAAAAAAGATGGCTAGAATTAATCAAGGATTATGATTTTACAATTCATTACCATCCGGGAAAAGCAAATAAAGTGGCTGATGCTTTGAGTCGAAAAAGTAATGCTTCATTAGCAATGCTGCGTTTGTAACGTGATCCTTTGGTTAAGGATTTGATGAACTTTGGCATAGAAGTTGTTGGTGCAGGAAGTCCTTATGTTTTGTTTCAGGTATTAGTGAGATCTTCTCTATCAGATAGAATCAAGTAAGCACTGAAGCAAGATAGTGAGTTGCAGAAAAAGGTAGAGCTGGTTTAGAAAGGTAAGTTTCCTGAATTCAACATTGATAATGATTGCGTTTTGAGATTTGGGAAGAGATTGTGTGTGCCTTGTGATTCACAGTTGATGATAGAGTTGTTATGTGAAGCTCATAGTTCTCTGTTTTCAGTTCATCCGTGTAGTACTAAGATGTATAGAGATCTGCGGGAGTATTACTGGTGGGATGGAATGAAAAAGGGATATTGCTGATTTACCTGTGAAGTGTTGGACATGTCAACAGGTTAAAGCAGAGTGGTAGTTACCGAAAGGGATGCTTCCGCCTTTACCAGTGCCAGAGTGGAAATGGGAGAATATATCCATGGACTTTGTTGTGGGATTACCGAAGACATCTCGAGGTAATAATGCAATCTGGGTTATTGTTGATCGCTTGACTAAATCTGCTCATTTCCTTGCTATACGAGATACTTTTTCCATAGATCAACTTTCCCGTTTGTATCTTAAAGAGATAGTCAGGTTACATGGAGTTCCCCTCTCCATTATATCTGATCGTGATCCCAGGTTCACATCTAACTTTTGGAAGGGCCTTCAGTATTCGTTGGGTACTGAATTAAATTTTAGTACATCTTTTCATCCTCAATCATATGGGCAGTCAGAACGAACAATTCAGATCTTGGAGGATATGTTTCGAGCTTGTTCGATGGATTATCAGGGAAGTTGGGACCAACATCTTTCTTTGTTTGAGTTTTCTTATAATAACAGCTTTCATTCCAGTATACAGATGGCACCATTTGAGACATTATATGGGAAGCAGTGTCAAACTCTAGCATTTTGGGATGAAGTGGGTGAAAGGAAGCTGATGGGACCAGAATTGGTAGAAGAGATGGCAGAAAAAGTTCAGTTGATTCAGAAGGACATGAGAACATCTTAGAGTAGGCAGAAGAGTTATGCGGATAACCGGAGGAAGGTTCTATCTTTCGAGGTAGATGAACATGTTTTTCTCAAGGTTTCTCCTTGGAAAAGTGTGATGATATTTGGTAACAAAGGAAAGCTGAGTCCAAGGTTCATTGGAACATATGAAATTCTGGAGAAAGTTGGATCAGTTTCTTACCGAGTGGCTTTACCTCCGAGTTTATCTCAGGTACACAATGTTTTTCATGTTTCAATGTTGAGGAAGTATATGCCAGATCCATCTCATGTTTTGAGTCCAGTGGTAGTTCAGCTGGAGGAGAACCTATCTTATGAAGAACAACCAGTCCAGATTCTTGACCATAGGGAGCAGGTGTTACGGAATAAGGTGATTCATCAGGTAAAGGTTTTGTGGAAAAACCATGTGATTGAAGAGGCAACATGGGAATCTGAAACTTCTATGAGGGATAAATACCCCCACTTATTTTGATAAGTGAATAAAATTGCGAGGACGCAATTCCCAAAAGGGTGGAAGGATGTAACATCCCAGGTAATTACAGAATAAAGAATTTTCATATTTATTAATATTTAAAAATTAAATATTAATTTTAATTAAAATGGGTTTCTACGTTCGATAGCGTACTCGATACGCAACGATGAGTTTCTTTGAAAACTTACGTTGCACACAAGTAATAAAATAATATTATTTTAAATGTTAGTTAACAAGTAGTCGTTGTACTGGCGGGAATGGATATAAATAACTAAAATATGATTATTTATGTTTTTAAATGTTTTTTACATTTCCCCAATAAAAGATAAAGGCTTCAAATACGGAAAGAGTTCAATTTTAGGCATTTATACCCTAATTTTCACTAAGGGTTCACTTATCACCTTTTGACGGCAAACCGTCATTAAATATAGTTTTGATCAATCTTATAAATTCTATTGGACCGAAAATAACTTTTCTTTAGAATTGGGACATCAAAATTTACCTTGTGTAATTTTTTGGTACCTTTCCGATAAAGTTCATTTTTTTAATGAATAGTGTAAAATGTTGTATTTTAATTCAAAACCTCTTTTTAATCTAATTTATTTATATGATTATATTATCTTTCGAATTGGTTTTGAAATAAAATTAGAATATATTTTTACCATTTAATCCAATGGTGGTCATTGGAATCAATTTCACTTTGAAATTGGACTTAAATTGGTGTCAATCTTTTGATACTTATTGTTTCATAAAAACACGCTATTTGCTCTGACAACGGGAATTAATTATTAAATTAATTAATGTGACATATATGTTTTGAATTTTGAAAAATAGACTTCATTTTTGAATTCGGAATATCAAATATAGCTTAGGGTGAATTTTTGGTAATTTTCTGAAAAACATCAATTTTTGATGAATAGTGAAACCACTAAGTGGTACTTATAAAAACTGATTTTTCTGTTTAAATGAAAATTTTCCATCATTGTGTTTTGAATTTCAAAAATCTGACATACATGGTTGTCATTAATAAGTAAAATGTGGTTCAATGAGATTAAAATAATTTTTTGGTGAATAGTAACTTATTAAGTTTTAATCGTGATTAGTGGTAATTAGTGTAGTTTAAGGTAAAAATAATGCTTTAATAAAATAAGATGAGCCTGACACATGTCATACCCTCATTTTTTGTGTCATGGCCGACTAAGAAAAGCCATGGGTCAACTTGGGGACCCCATGGATCCACTTTTGTTGGGAAATGACATAAATAAATTTTTATTTAATGTTAAAGTAAAAATGACACAAACATGAGTTATTTTACTAAAACAATTTTTACATGGGGTTATAAAGATCAGATTTTTGATTGTACATAGTCATTGGAAAGCTAAGAGGATTTCCTACATCATAGTAGTTTTTTGTATAATTTTTAGACTTTAAAAAAATTAAATTATTTATGACATCATGATGATGCAGCGATGACCTCATTATTTAACGATTTAAATAAAATGGAAAGATAATGCAAAATCTAAAACCTACAATGGCCAAAACCAATATGATGAGTGGATTTCGAAGCCTTATCACCTTATACTCGAATTATAGCAATGTGGGTCCTTTTTAATCCGAAACTATTTTTAAAATAAAGTAACTTATCTTTACTTTCCAAAAGTGCCCCTTCTCTCCACTTATAAAAGGCCCCCACCTCAACCACCTTACACACACTCCTCAAGCCTTTGGCTCGGCCAACCCCTGCCCATTTACTCTCTCCAAATCCCTCTCCTCATCCTAGAGGATTCCCTTTGGTTATAATCCTTTCAAAGGAATCCTTTAGGATCAAATCAAATGGATTTTCACTTTTAAAGGTAATTCATTCTCTCTTGTTCATTTGTTTTATTTTGCTTCTCCAACCCCCTAAACTATTTTTATTTACTTCTTTTGTAACAACACCAGTATATTCAATATACTATGATGTTGTTATAAGATTTATTCGAGCTACACGCTCACACAACTACATAAAATGGTTAAAGAACATACTGTTTCCGTGGATGGAGAAATTCTGCCTCCCGAAACGATGATTGTTCAATACTCATTTAACACATTCAAAGGATTCCATTATGATGTCACTATTTTTATATATGATATGTAATATGTTTATTCTTTCGTTAATCTTCTGAATTTTTCATTAATGGCATACCATTATTGTTTCCATTATGGGTAAACACCATATCTTCATTTTAGGAAGTGCGGACTACCGCCCCCTGAAAGTGATTTGATTCATTAATACCATATGTGGGATGTGTAAAGGATAATGTTAATGATATTATATATGTTATTATATTGGAATTATAATATACTCTTATATCATTATGATTCCATTCAATAAAATACGAAATAGAAATGAAAGTAGCATTAATGCGTACGTACGGCTTACCGTCTCCATGAACGGTGCATTTCATTTCTTACCTCTAAATGATTATGTAATATTATAAATACATGTATATGATGGATATATATGATATATATGATATCCAAATCATGAATTTCATTCTGGATATAATGAACCTTTGACCACACGAACAACATGTAATTGTAAGAAGTCCACTTTCGACTTAAGAACCAAATATTTACAAAACAAACATTATTAAAAGAAATGGCTACATATTGTTTATAAAATGGAAATAAGTGATATAAAAGGAATAATGAACATTAAAAAGGTTCTTAATCAAGTATAAATTATCTCAAGTTTCTTATTCAGGACGTTAAAGAACGATCGAGTCAAGTCGGACCCGAGGTAAGGGACATCATCTCAATCTCCTTTCATTGAGGCATATTTCGTTTTATACACAACTTTATTTTATACGGTGTATAAACCCCTTTGAATTTTACTTTTATACAAAAGGAGTATTTTTCTACAAAGAGTTTTACTAAACGAAAAAAGGAATGTTTTTTTAACGTACGCGGTGACAACGACCTTTTCCGCCGTCGCGAGTATTATTTGGTCTTTGACTTCCTCAAAAAGCCGTTATGTTTTTAAAATGAAATAAATAACATATACTCTGTTATGTATTTTGGTATTGAAAATGGTTTTGATAAAGAATTATATTATGATATATTGTGATTGAAATGTGGAAATGTTATCATTCCTTTATATTGGTTTTATGTTTTATTATTTTATATTGGTACTTGGACATTTGACGGGTGGTTACGTGATAAACCATATGATGGGTGGTGCCGTGAATACCAGGACGGGTGGCTACGTTATAACCTCCAATGCATTGGGTATGGAAGTTGGCCGTATGGCTATTCCATTAAGTATGTATGGAAATTGGCCATATGGCTATTCCATTTAAGTGATATGTGTGAAAGTCGACCGTATGGTTATTCCACATAAGTATGTTTATGTCCCAAGTTACCTTTATATATGTTATGTGTTCTTTATATGGGTTTTATGGTAATCCTTTGGTTACAAAAAGGTAAGTAATGATACTTTTTTCAGTGAAGAGTTTTTACTACTTCATGAAGGTGAAGGTATTACTTTGATAGAGTATGCATGGTTTACGTGATGTTTGAAAAAATAACAGTTTTCATTCTTTGTGTATCCCTTACTGAGCTTTTTATGCTCACCCCAAGTTTTTTTCGAAATGTTTTTCACAGGACTTAAAGTGGAATAAGTTCAAGGATGGGATCAAGGGAATGTCATGCTATATAAGACATGGAACTAGACATGTTTCTTTTTAAGATTTTTTTTATTATGGAAACTTAGTAGAAGTGTCTACTTTGTAATATTTTGAGATTTAAAAGTTATGTTCTAATTCTCTAAAACTCTAAACCTGAAAAGATCCTCAATGTGAATTATTCATTTAATTCAATATTAAGTAAGGTTTAAGGCTGGGGCCTTATATATGTACTGCCCATGATTGATTAATTTGTGTAATAAACTTTAATTTAAGGGAATTTACATTTTCATTTTATGACCCTTATTTGATGGTGTGGTACGGTTCGAAAGTTACCAAAATCGGTAAGGGAACCTTTCACCATCCTATTTTTCAAAGACTTATTTTTGTTAGGTCTTTTAATTAACATATTCTTATTTTGGGATATGTTCTTATATATCCTTATTTCTGTAAATTTTATGTCCAAGTGATGAGATACACTTTTTATATCTCATCAACTCATTTTATGAACATTAATGTGACGTCATTAGGCTGCTGAATTTTGGTAAGGAAACTTTTTAACCCAATTTCAATTCATTGGGTTAAACCTCAACTTCTTGATTATGCCGTCCTATGAATATGTGTGGATGAAATGTGATTGTTTTACACAGAATATCTTCTTATATTTGGAGTATTTATGTTTTTCACACATAATTATGTAATTTATTTATCCTTAATCTAAGGATACCATCATTGTACAGGACTTCATCTCAATCTCCTTTAATTGAGGCATCTTTTGATTTCTACATGACTTTATTTTATACGGTGTAGAAAACCCATTTGACTTTTCATTTCATTCAAAGAGAATATTTTCTATACAAAGCGTTTTAACTAAATGAGAAAAAGGAATGTTTCTTTTTTAAACGTAAGCGATGACAACGACCTTTTCCACCACTGTGAGTATTGTTGGATCTAGGGATTCCTTATCAATCCATAATGTTTTCAAAAGAAAAATAAATACCATATTCTCTATTTACGAATTTTGTTATTGAAAATGGTTTTTTGAATGGATTTATTATTTAAATAACTTAAAATGTTATATTGTTATTGTAGTGTGGGAATTTATCTTTTTTTATGCTTAATTTATATGTTATGATTATGTTATAGTTCATGGGAATGTTTTATGAAAACGGGTGGATACATGATAAACAAAATGCGGGAGAGACCGATATAGCTCAATAAAGCATTGGGTAATGTGAAGGAGTTAAATGCTGAGGTTTCTCCGAAGAGAGTTAGGGAATATACTGTAATGGGTATTCCAAATGTAACCATGCAGGTTACTCCCTACGTAATAATGTTATGAATGACTGAAGTTAACTTTATGTCTTATTATTTCTATGAGTTATTCATAAATCATATGATTTCATGAGGTATGTTAATGTGATTATGTTTTATGAGTAAAGTATGATTTCATTGATTTTTATGTATAAAAGGACTAATGTTTTCATTCCGTACTTCTATATCCCTTACTGAGCTTCTTATGATCATCCCATGTTTTTGAAATGTTTTCCACATGAATTAATGTGGAATACAATCAAGGATGGGATCATGGAAATGTCATGATTTTTAAAACATGGAACTAGAAATGACTCTTTCATTCAAGATTTAATATTTTGTGAAAAAATGGAAACTGGGAAGATGTGACTACTTTGTAATCTTTGAGATCTAATAGCTATGTCCTAATTCTCTAAAACACTAAACTTGAAAAGATCCTCAATGTGTATTCATGAAATAACTCAAGATTATGTAATGTTTTAAGGCAGGGTCCTTATACTCTCACTACTGATTTCCTCATCCTCCCCAATAAAAATAAACACATGATCCCTCAGGAATTTCATGGGATCTACCACCCCTAGAAAAACATGATATTGAGGGATGGGACCTACCCCAGATAGAATAGAAACTCTTATGGCCTAAAAACTGGGAACCCTAGATGATAGATCTTCTTTGTGAGGAATCATGATGACTCCCTTCTTAGGACGATCCAGTTCTAGTTAACTTCATCTTGATGACCTCTTCCCTCTCTAGCAACTCGATATACTTCATTAGAATAAATGGTGTCACACAGAGCTGGATCTATGGATGAAAACCATCTTCATATTGAAACAAGTATAACTCCTATAGCAGAAGGATCCTGAAATGGATCACAAACCCTCACACACTCGATATCCTACTCGGATGGGTAATATGTCCATGGAAGCTGGCCAAATTCACAGTAAAAGAAATATACTATACTCTGATCTGGTATCATAACTTTTCCAATGAGACATTCGATTCCTTGTGATTGTAGAGGAAGAAGAACAACCACTGCATCACTTCCCCACACGTGATCATCAAAACCAACGATACTCAGTGATCCATTCATGAATGGATCAAAATGAAATATATCTCAACCTTCTATGACCTATCTTTTTGACATCATCTAAAATGGAGACCCCATACTTATGTAGACACTAGAACTAAGTTTTTTGATGTTTCATCCTCCACGGGTCATCATTTGCATCCTCTACTCAGTGGTGATCTGACTATGCCACCTACTGATCATGATTTACATGAACCTGATCAGGATGTCGAATTGGATCCATACCTACAAAAGGAAAAATATTTATAACTCTAACTCCAATTAGATGGAAGACATAACATTAATTAATTTTTTTCTTTATTCATTTTATGATAACCTATCCCAAGGTCTACCCATTCAATCACATGTGTAAATAAGAATGATGTGTGATCCTTTCCTAGGTATGTACCCTGTAACTGGTATCACCTCGTTTAGTATCACATACAATATTAATTTTCTATGCATCATATTAATGGTGGAAATGAATACCTCTATCTCATCTGGTCTCATGCATTTTCAATACTTTCTAAACATAGCAGACATTATTTCCCTACCTACCAATGAATTATCACCTGTGCCTAACTCTAAACTCCATCGCATCCCTCATCATGAACCTTGATTACACTCTTTCATGGAACTCTCCCAAAAATTAGTACCCCTTATGGGCCAACATCGGGATAATATACATAATGACCCCCTGAGTCCCACCTCTAGTAGGACCTAGGATGGGGACTATCCCCGAGGGAATAATAAACACACCGATAGTAGGCATTACCTTCAAAGAGAAAACATTCCAAATATATAGGTATAAGATACACACAAAACAACTCCTTTTTATAATACAATATAAATGAAATACCATGAACACATATATAATGTCATTAAATAACTACTAGAATTGATATAGAAACTACATGTAGGAAATGAAAGTAAAACAGCTGCGATCAAGAAGCCTAAACAGATCTTACAAAACCACCAATCTAGTATAAACTAGTATGATATTCAAAACCCTTAATGTGACTTGAAATTTTTTTAAATAACATAGGGTGAGTATAATAGTATACATAGTAGGATCAAACCTAAATCCTCTAATGCAATATTAATAGATTCAAGCTAAAGCGCATGGAACAATAGGTCACACTAACTCATCCCCTAATAGGTATACTATGTTCCTAACATCACCATGTATCTCACACAAGAGTAAATAATATAGTAATGAATATCATGGGTTCCCCATTACCACATCCCCACTATTTTTTTGATTTTCCCCAAGAACACATGTCCCGGGAATCTCTTTCCGAAGAGGCTAGCTTGAAGACACTTTGTCGAACCATCACAACATGAACCTCAGGAAACAAAACCACTACATCCACATATCCAAAAGTAACAAGGAAGTATTTAGGATCCACCATAAATATCATATCATATATCATACATAATGTATTATACCTCAAGCCATTACTTCCCATACAATGAGTATGGTTAATAAATCCATCATATACTATAAATGATACACCTATTACAGTCCATAGGAAACTATATCCAGAATATATATCTGTGAAATAACTACAAGACATTACAGAACTATACATACATTTAAGGGGAAATATTACCGTTGTGCATACCAGAACATGTACCTACCAAGAAAAGAGTATAGGGTAAAAATTTGAAGTCATCCATCCATAATCCAACCACGATGTTGAGGAACAAACCCATATGGATCAACATTCCAGGAGGTCAGTTTCGTGAACATAAATTGTAGAGTTCACATAGAAACACAAAAGGAAAAATATATAATATAGCTCACCACCACACTATGGAAAAAAACTAGTCTTTGAATCAACTACATCTAACATATCTTAGACTCTTGTATGACACTTCTAAGACTAGATATCCAATAACAACATAACCCTTTATAAATATAAATTATGTCCATTAAACAAATTTGTTAGTTTCAGTTTACAGTATTTAATTATTTAACCAATTACTAACCAATATCATTACCACATCACATTTCATTATCATTCCATTAGAGATCAATTCCCTCTAAGAATAAGAAATATTAGTCCATAGTTTCTCCAATATACATCCCAGCATTACATCCCAAAAAGCTTTAACCCCATGGGTTAAATAGTTATTCATTCATTTATTAACAATATTATCACTTTTCATATTTCTATGTTCTCTATGATAACATTATGTGCTACCAAATTTAGGTTTCTCAATATAGTGAGTAGATGAGCTACCCAAAAAGTATTTTCCACCGATAGTAGGAGAGTGGACCAATCCATCCTTGAGAAGGTAAATACAATTAGAATGTTTAATACCCCATTTGTCTTCTCCTCTTTTGGAAGGAGGGTAAATAAGACCATATTCTGTGAGTAGTGGGAAATGTAAAGTGTATAACCAACCAACATTTTCAACAAGCATCAATATTCCACATAAATGGGTAAGCCAAACTTCAACAAGTTCTGTCACCATTGGTGTCCTCCACAACACCAACATTCATTAACTGATGTATCTCACCAATCTATGAATCAATTGTTTCCACAACCACTAGGCCCCCCTTTCCCCACAAACAACAACATCCCTCCATGATCAACCATCCTTGGATCCCACAAAAACACATGAATTAGGAAACAAAAAATATAGAAACTGGGTTCTTGGCCCTAAATAACCCATTTATCTTCCACACACTACAAGCAATCACAACTCCAAATCATAAGGAACTTGGACTTTACCATCAAGTGGTTAACTCAAACACTATAAGTAATTATATTTTAACACACAACAGGTTCTTTATGCTAAAATTAATTAACCGATTTAATTTAACATGCATAACTATATCCATTTTGTTATCATTAAATCACAACAACAATAATTGTATACATAAAAATTCATATTTAATTATTTATCCAATAAATTAACAAGTAAACCTGTATTTATGTTCATTACCAATTTATATCATGAAGGGAATGATAAACAATATATTTAAAGATATCACAAAATCTAGAAAATCCAAATGCAGTATCATCAATTAGAAAATGATACCTCATTTCATTAATCTGGTCAAATATTTAATATGACAATTTTGTTCTCATCCAATGTGCTAAATCATGCTATAAATATGATTGTACATAAATAATATAGAAGTGATAAATCCCATAACAAAATTTTTTGGAAATTATTTTCATGAGAATGGGCCAACATAATGGTTCACAATCACCTCTCCTACAATGACTACATCCACCTGAGGACCTTGGGACACAACCACATCAACGAACACCCAATAAATATTAACTGGAAACATGAAGATCAAATGAAACCACCTGGAAAGACGAAATGGTAGAAATAATATCAAGGAACACAAGAGAATTTTGGTAGAACATACCTTATATTAAAGATAAATCTATGCTACCTGGTTGAACAAATACCAGGGTTGTGCATGCAGTTGGAAAACTCCATGGAAACATTATCCAAGGATTGTAGTTCGATCGAAGGAATCATATTTGAGGAGGAAATATGGGAATACTATACAATGTAAACTAAGAATGTAGAACATGTTTGGAAGATATCTCAGCCATTTGGAAAATCAATTAAGAGAAGTTTTTTATGATACAATTTAGATTTTCCATTAAAGGAGGATCTAATCAAGCTCACACATTCTGACTAAGTGAAATCACCCTTTCCCTTATGAAAATTTAGATATGATTAATGGGATTTGAATCATCATTAAATACATTAAAAGAATATTTTAATAAGTTTTATGTAAAAGATAATGTCAATGGGGTGAAACTACAGGAAACTGGAAAACATGAGAAAATGGAAATTTTAACAGCTATAGGAAATGACTTGTAGATCAGCGAGTCATAGTTGTGAGTAATATTTGGATGATCTACCAGTGGATGAGTCACTGTAGGTTGTCTCCCTTTTTCATGATCTATCACTAGATGAATCATCATCGTGAGTCACTAGTGGATGAGCTTCATGTGGGTGATTCGATGTTGGGTTACTCAACATTGGATGAGACAATTCTAGAAGAATCACAGGCATGAGCCCGCATTGGAAAGCTACTGATATGTGTCACCATTGGAAAGATAATTCTGTACGTCACCATTAGGACTCACTATCAGGACTCGCCACCGTGTCCTAGTGTCAGCGACATACAATTCCTAACTCACCATTGTAAAAAATGGATTTTTGGAAAACACTTTACATTTTTCAATGATGCAACCAATAACACCTCTAGCACTGGATTTCAACATGTGGATAGACTGAAGAGATATGGAACAATACAAAAAATATTTATTGAATATATAATATATAAATACTATATAGAAAATTTATCAAAATAGGATTGTCTAATTTATTTTGACAAAATAGCGTTTTTACATTGAAAAATAGTTTTCTCAGAAAACTAATTTCTTTATTTTCAAACAGTAATTAAATTCACTTCTACTAATTGATTAACAATGGATTCATTTTAAATAAATGTGTAAATAATATTTTAATATCTTAGGTTATCATATTTATAACATCAATTCCAATTCCTAGGTGGTAGTTATAATAATATTTTAATAATAATTTTAATAGTATTTTTTAGTTTAGTAAAACTCAACCTTTCATGTAACAAGATGTATTGAAGGGAATCAGTATTGTCTACAATACAATCCAAAAATATTGTGGGTTATACCGCAATCAAATTTATGTGTTGTGTGTACTGAAATGTTGACTTGGTGTTATGTATAACGCATACCGCACATATTTCCTCCATATGAAAAATTCTATATTTAGTGTTATGTGAAATTAAAATATATAAATTACTAAATTAATGAAATAATAATTCACAAAATAAAAAGGTCTTTTATGTTCTTTTATATGAATACCTATACAATTGGGTGCATGAATTTTCCACACTATAACACGTTAGGTTCTTTTTAAGGGAACCTTTATAGGCACATCTTAATACAAGTAGATGATAGTCCACCATGACTTATTACATGATTTTGATAGTTCCAAAAATCAAAATATGTATATTGTTGAAACAAAATCAATACATAGTGGTAGAAACAATAGATTGATGCTGAGTTCTTCAATAGAAAATATAATATTTCAAAAAAAATACTTCATAATAAACAATAATTATTATTATTAAAAATATATTCTGAAGGCACAAAGAATAACAAGGAAATCCATTTTGTATAGTAGATACACCAATCCAAATGTGATAAAAATAAATTTCTCTAAAGTGTAGCTTCGACATTTGATTTAATGAACTATAGTAATGCAATGAAAATGGATACTACTATAACAACAACATGATTAAGAAAAGTAGTAGATCATAAAATTTATATCTCTAATATTTAATTATTCATAAATCTTGATACATCATTGTAATTGAGAATATTAAAATAATTATATTTAAAAATAACATTGAATATCATTAACAAAACAACATTATTGAATATATATTGATAAAAAAATACAACTTAAAAAAGTGATCAAGTATTAAATATCAACTTAAATTCATATGGGAAAACATGATTTCCCATATAAACACTTAAAATTTATTTCAATCAATAAGATCCAATAAATAATTATTTGAATCAAAATTAATAATATTTACCCCATTGATGAATTAAACACAATTGAAGAAATAATCCATAATTTAAATCTCATATATGAACAAGTAAAATGTTTCGTTGCACTACATATGATATATTACAAGCAATTGAGTTCATATTGTGTGTTAAAAAAAATGTTAATCAAGAAAATGTTGGATTAATTCAAAATGTTGTGTTCATGAACCTATTATTAAAACAAAATTATGGGTCCCAAAAGTAACATTCACTTATAAAAACTATTTTCTTAAATCTCACAATTATGAAACCATGTTTTTTGAAAAATGATTCTAGACTACTTCAAAATATCTAAAATACATTGGGAAATTATACTATATCTGAATTAAATGTAGAGTTACTCTAAATAAAATATATATTCAAATAAATTTTAACTTCACATTCACATAGGGAATCATCATTGTTGAAAAAAGTGTTGGGTGTTTTTTGAGCTTAAAAAATGTAAAATTACTTAATTTTGTGGATAAACACATGCCCGATATTTTCGATTTATATTTTTTAAAGGATAATGATAATGCATGGTTCATTGAATATAAAAATATGATGTTAAATTTTGTTTATTTATTTTGAGTTATGTGGAGGGAAGGTCATATTAAAATTTTGATTTGGATATATTTGTTTAAATGATATTTAAGGAAAATTAATTTTTACAAAATAAATTATATTTTGACAGAATTTATTTTGTTGAGAAATATGAATTTTTCAAACATAAATGTTTTTCATATGGATTTACTAAATTTAATGAAGGGTGTAAATTTTGATATAATAATTTCAGGTACATAATGGGTTATGAGGATACATATTAATGAAAATATATTGTTTTAAAAATCGATTCTTAGAAGTTATATTTAATAAAGAGGTTATGTTGATATGTTTTAATAATAAAACACTTGGTTTTAGATAAAACAATAGAATTTTTTTGAAATAAAAATATTTTGTTGAAATAACAATGTTTTCAAAAAATTTGTATTTAAAAAAATGAATTTTTTTTTGTGGTTTTAAAAATTGTATTTTATAAATAATATGATGCTTGTAAGATTCTGATAATATGGGAATTATTTTCATAAAATGGGGTTATTGGATGTGTTCATATTGTAATTATTATCGTGATACATGATTTCATTCATGGTTAAATGGTAGAAATTGTTATATATATATAATTATTTTGATAGATATGTTCATGTTGTCTAGTATTGGGTGGAATATCCTATGTTTCATGGGTATTCACCTTTGATAGAATGTTAATTTTTATTTTTGGTAACATCATAGTTGAAATAGAGGGTATTTATGTCATAAACATGGAACGTGTGGACATATATGGTAGTCAATGCGTATTCTTAGAGAAATGGATCATTCAAATACATTTGATTATCCATTAATAGATATAACCAAATAGATATAATATAGTTATATGTACATGAATTCATCCATTATGTTTGTAGACCCATGGTTATAATGTGGTTAGGGGTTATGGTATATGTTCACTAGTTAATGAACTAGTGGATGATGATTGGAACTCATGAAATTTTACTCCCAATTAATCCATCATTCAAATTCAGTTTTTTAATTTCATGAACTAGTTTTAAAAAATAATGTACAAGATAGTGATTCTATATTTCCTCAAATATGTATCTCTGTATAAAAAATCATTTATACTGGTTGTGATATTCTACAATGGGTTTTTGGGAGAAAATAATCACAGTGTGGAAAAAATATAATACCAAATAAATGACTGAAATATTATATAAAATATGAGTATATAATTATAGTATTAGTTAAAAAACCATCTATGACATGAACCACCCATAATATATAAAAAAATTAGCATTTTTAAATTTAATGAATAAATATATCAAGAATATCCAACTAGTAATATCAAATATATTGTTATGAAATAATCAAAATATTGGATACCTAACAAATAAAATTGAGTCGCTATTCATCCCTATCTCAATAATCAATCTAGGTAATCTAGTCCAATACCAAATATAACACATCATAACGAAGACAAAATACTTGATTATTGATTATCTATCATGGTTAAACTCTTGGATTTGTAATTACAACAACTAGAAAGAAAACTATTTTTACTTTATATTTAAAATATTATATCAAGAGATTGTATTTTTTGTAATTGTGTGATAATCAATCCACCACAACCATTGACACCAAAGACATTATTCAACGATAGTGAATTGATCGATTGATTCAATGTTCTCTTAATGAGATATTTTTCTCTACATACAAGTCACCAACATTACTATCTAAATCTATATTCGAGGACATATCACATCCAACTGGAAAATGTCATTGGGTTATATAATAAATCTTATGTACTTAATGAAATATCATATCACTAATATTATTATCTAACAATTGGATTATACCACCACTCATAATATATTTCAAGGGAGTTATATCAATAAACTATGGAATTCTAAATTTAGTCGCATATTCACTCAAGCATGGGGGTTTAACATTATCAAACCCCTATGATGAATGTGAAGAACCCATTATCTACACTATTGACCTAGTGTCTTATAACTACATTCATAAGGAAGCCTCACCACTAATACATGACATATACAACTATGTTTTTCTTCTAAAATAATAGAAGTGAAAAATAATAAATCAAAATATTCTACTAATAACCACACATAACTAGAACTCTTCTAAAAGGAAGAAAAAACATTAAATAAATTATAATTATTCTCATTCAACTAAAATTATAATTATAGACTATAAATAAAACCATAATGTATAATGATTTAGAATACCATAGTCCGTGTTAAATATATTAATTCTAAAATTAATTATATACTATTATGAAAATATTATATGTAGAATATAAATGATAACCCCTTATTCTCGGGACTAAAGGAACACCCCGTAAATTCCAATCATATATTGAAAATAACCTAAGACGGGCATAATTATCTTCATCATCCATTCTATAGAAACACATCCTCTATGGTACTAAAAATAACTTATAAATTAAAGATACCTCTAGTTACCCATTTTGATAACTTATCAAGAATGTATCATCCAATGAAAGACCATTCCATATAATATGCCCTAATCATGGATCAAAGTGGAAAACTGGCCCAATGATTATCATAGCTGGCCTTTAACTCGTTCTTTGGGGATCTAGGCACAAATATGACACATGTTAACCTCTAAAAAATTATATAAACATAATTAGTATAACATCTTCATGACTAGAAATTAATTCATATTTGAATTCTAGGTTTCCAAATTATCTACACCCACAATGGTGGGTTAGGTGTTCTAAATCCATGCCAATATCCTTTTACAATTTAATTTACAAAGGTCACCACTAATAAAAACAAGTTACTATAGATGTAAACATGTGGTATACTACAAACCAACCCATTACTTCTCATCTTATACTATTCACATGTAATTTCATCAGCTAAGAAACTATAAGTTACCACAACATAAATCTAGAGACCATTATTTTTAGAAACATAGTCATTAGAAATCCATAAATCCCCTAAACCCCCCATGAAAATCTATTCAAATACTAGGAGACTATTACATATCCTAATTCAAAATTTAAAACCAATAAATTCCTATAGAAAATTTATATTACCAAAACCACCTTTGGGCACAAATTAAACAAATAGTATGCATTTAACATATTACATATTATTGAATAGACATCCTACATACTTTTTAGTGTCACAACTTCTCCAAATGATCTCATGTACTAATATAATTTGTTATATAATGTTGTCACTATAATGAAATAATGATTATTCCTATTTATAAAACCCTCACACCTAATAAAAAAATAATTATAATAAATTAATTATAATTCAACAACTAGACATTATATGGGTAATCCTCATAAAGTAGTGGCATAATTCCATAATCCAATACAATAACATGATCAATCCATGTGGCGTTATAATGATACTCCTATTAGAAAAAATCCATACATTCATAATTAGATTTAATACAAAAGTTCACCCAAATTCATTGAAAATAAATGTAATATTAAAATTGATACTTAATAACATAATAACCATCAATATAAATTTTTCTTCTCCCATCCTTGATATTATTTAGCTAGTGATAATCATTGTTAATTTATTGATGTAGAATTTTTTTTCTATATTGAGTTTGTAGTCAATAATTTTTTATGAAGAAAATGAAGTTGTGATAATTAAGAAAATTGTAGATTTGTTCTTATAGAACGTGAAATTTTAGAATTTAATTACTAGAAAAGTCATTATTTATTACATTGGAATGAGATCATTTGATTAAATTATTTATCAATCATTATTATAATTGAGGAAATTTGTGAAGCAGAGATGATTGAAGATGATTTACTTTATAATTTAAATTAATTAGTTCAATTATTAAAGAATATTTTGATTTTAAAATATTTTATATCATGTTTATAAAAAGTTAAATGAAAGGGAGATTATTTCATGGAATTATTATTTCAAATTCTCATATGAAATAATTAAATTAGAAAATTGTTTCTAACTATTTACGATGAAATTTGCAACAACTCACAATATTAGGAACCAAATCAAAACCACATGTGTATAAGTATACCTCTACTAAAAGAAAGGTCTAGTTTATAGAGTCAAATGGTGTTGGGTTCTTATATGTACAGGTTGGTGTGTGCACATGGACACAAAGATAGGATATAAACACAATGTTATAGGGACATTGTATAGTGTAGAGGTAGAGGGGGTAGGGAGAAGAACCAATCACCCATATATTTCAAATCTATTTTTTATGATCTATTATTATGTGAATAATGGTAGAATGAAATGTGTATTGGGGATTCATCCACTTGGGTATTTTTTCTCTATAATAAAATTTTATATAAAGAACATCATCCATCTCTTTTATAGTATAAGGGTCATTTGACCGCGGATCCAACGAAGAATTTAACCACAAGCCACACCTGAGGGTGTTGAATGTTTCAAGGTTCATGGATAAATCAATAATAACTGATCTAATATCACCCAATCAATGGATATTATTGAATGATTTAATTATTTCTCTATACTTATAAAATTATGTCAAAGATGATGTCTATTATGAAAAATAATTAATAACTTGAAGCCTATAACTCTAATCAGAGTCACTATTCATTGAGGATTTTATATTCATGAATATTATTTATTGAAATTGTTAATGACATTAATATTAATTTTATGTATAATTTTATTCATACATTTTAGTAGTTAATATATATTTATGCAATGATGATGATTTATTTGGCCACATGAAGGATGTTGGTGAGCTATATCGGTATGTGCATGTGAGGAGAGCGGGTGCACTAAGGGTATAGAGGTGGTGGATTATTGTTTTTAAATATCATAAAATCTCATTGTTTTTTTATAAAAATATCAGTCAAATCATTTAAAATGATTTAAATATTTGAGAGAGAAAAACTGAGACATAAGAGTGCATAGATTTCATCTGCATTTCATATTTTTCTTCAAAAATCCATCAAGACCGCTTGGGGAAAGGACATATCTATGTTCTTGTTTTTATATTATAAACATTAACTATAATATTTTTTTATTACAATAAAGATAATAAATTAGTGTTATTGATTCCTGAATTTTAGAGACAGCAAGTACTAAAATGAAAATACGATGATGAAATAAATAACTCATGAATAATTACATACATAATTTTTTTTGGTTAAATGAATATGATAATATGCATGAAAAAACAATAATGAGTTTCATAAAGAAGTTATAGAATTAATTTATAGCATTTCATGAAGTAATATGTTATATAAATGTATAGTGGTTGTGCGATAAATTCTCAAAGAGGGAGTAAAAATGTGAGATGGAAAAAACATTGTTTTTATTTTCATTAATTATAATTTTTCATGCACATGTAATAATAAATTCACAAAAAACAGTCAAGAATATATAATCGTGTTGTTACATAATGTTAAATGAGGAATATTTGACAATATAATTCATTGTATCTTTCAGGGATGATGTTTTGGACATGCAATATACTTTTCATTATGAGTGTGATCTGTGTTTTTTACTACAACCAAAAAGTGTTTAAAAAGGGATTAAATCCTGATTAATTAGTGTGATAATATTTGAAATATCCTTTTTACGATTTGTGGAAAATGATAAACTTCATATATTTGATAGTCATTTGGTAAATTTTTTCACGTTGTACCTTAATTGATCAAATTTTTGAGTTTTTATACTAGATGATTTTATCTCATGGTAGTGAGAATGATATTTTAATCCCAAAATGTTATTTATAAAAGTGGATTATAATTTTAAGATAAGGGGAATACCATAATGGGGATCTAGATCTGGATAAGAAGTTCGAGTAATCTTTGTCAGTCTCTTGTGCCACTGGGAACCTTAGATCTCTAATGAGACTCTAATTTGGGACGATTATGGAACTCTATATTGAGGGGAATGAGCCATTTCCAATTTTTAACAACCATTAAATAGTGGAGAATGTATAAAATTTTTGATTAATAATATTTTGTAATGGTAATTCCTTTTTAAAAAACATTTAAATATTATGTGTGAGATGCATTTTTTTCTATATTTAATATGGAATTCAAATCATCATTAATTAATTATAAAGGAATAAATTAAATGGTATAAAATAAGCAGGAAAATAATTATGTTAAAAAAGTAATAATTAATATCCCACACCTCTACATGAGACTACATGATCAATTAGTACCATTAATTAGTATGAAAGTGATGGATTCACCTCTCATTGTATCAATATTACAATCCCTGTTGTCTATATAAGAAATATATAATGTGTTGGTTTTATTTTTAGTAATATCAAGAATATCTATAGATATAAAATCATATATCTCCTCTTAAGGTCATAAAGGTTTAACCTTAAGCAAATTCTTTGAAATAATTAAAAAATATAGTTTAATATTTAAAAGAGAAACTAAAACATTAAAAAAATCAACAATTGCTTGAAGTTACACATATTTTTAATTTTATATTTTTATCAAAATATTATAATTATAATAAATGATGTATAACTTGTGATTATGATGTGTTCCATTCAGAAATCAAGGATCATTTTGAGAATGATCCCAATGAAATTGTTTCTTGAATAGTTTGTTTTCGTTGGGAATATTATGCTTAAAAAAGAAAACGAAGATAAAGATGATACAATAGAATAATAATCATTTCATTAAAATCAATAAACACACATTTTATTAAATAATTATAAATTAATGAAATAAAATATTCAGATATATAAAGAAATATTAACCATGGATAAATAAGAAAAATAATAATTTGTGTCTCTTTCTAATAGATATTTATCTTTGATTAAAGCAGAACAATATTGTATTTTATATATGTGTATTTAAAAGAAAATGGTTTTTATTGATGATATACTTTCATTGGAAAAGCTACATAAGAAAAAAATTATTGTTAAAAATTCATAGCTATAGATTAGAGAAAAAATTACTCAGGAGAATCAATTATTTTTATTGAAGATTGATTATATTCTCAATGATAAAATTTATAAGATACATGTTTAGCTGGATGAGATCATGAAATCCTTTAAATATGGGAATATATATCACAACATTAAATATCTAAAATTGAAGTTGAAACAGATAGATATAGACCAGACAAAATATTATATTTCCTAATATTCTAGTAAAATAATTATATCTATGATTACATTTGATAATTACCCTATTGTCAAAAATAAAAAATCTTTTGGAATTAAAATATTGATATTTTCTGGTGTTAAATTTAATATGGGCTAACTGATACATGTAACACTTTTTCCTGATAAATCATTTAATTGTAATCTTTTTTTGATGACTAGCATATATTAAACGAAAATATATGGAAAATAATGGATGAATATAAATTATAATGAATCCAATATATCATAAATGGTGGATATGAAGAACTGTTGGACTTTTCTTTCCCAAACGAATGTAAAAAAGAATAATTTTATTATCCAAAAACATAATTATGTCAATGTTGTTTGGAATATTTCATAAAAGAACAAATCAATAGTTTTCTTGTACACATGGTGTTATTGGATGTATGGGGGTCAGTAAATCAATTTTTGTAATAATATGTATTATTTTAAAATTACATTATTCATAAATTTACAGTTAGGAAAGAATATGAAATATGAATTCCTTTAATGGATGATCAAAATTAAATGAAAGTAAATATCTATACAATGAATAAATTTGAATTTATTGATCATTTTTATGTGTACTATAGTATAAGTGGTCATAATTATGATGAGATATGGTATATATCAATCTTTATAAAATCATTAAATTATTTGGGAAGAGGACCACAACAAAAATGGATGCATGAAATAAAAGATGATGAAGTGTAAACCATGAGTTATGAACAATAGAATAAAACTATTAAAAATAATAAATCCAATGTTGTTAGTGAATAATTATATGAAGGGTGTTACAATAATGATATGTTCCTTCTTTTATGGTAGGAATGGTCACATCATGGGCCAATAAAATTTGGACATCAACATCATAATGTATAGAAGTATGATAATATTTATTAAAGAATCAATCCATAAAAGAAACAATTAGATTGATTTGGTGAATGTCATCATTGATGAAGAATCTGATAAATTACCTAAACTGGGTAACTTAGTGAATGGTAAATGTCAATTTGTAAATTGAAATATGATTTTGTATTAAGCTATCAAATCCATAACCTATATTCCTAGATAGGGAGAATTTGTTATGAAGAATCTGAAATAACATGTGACTTCTAGCATAGAAAATATTTTTATGAAAAAGGTTTATATACAAAAAACATGAACATATAATGTTCTTAAATAATTCATATTTATATGTCAATAATAGTTATAAGAATTGAAGAAAATAGATATTGCACAATATAATTATTATAAATCACAAGAATTTATGATCATTCATATGCCATTTAATAAGGTAGATGAGTTTAGAGGTAACTCTCTGTCTTATTTCTCTATCTATGGATTATTAAATAACCACCGTATTACCATGAATGTATTATGTTAATTTTTTTAGGAAATAGAATGTGAAACATTTAATTAGGGGTATAAATTATATTTGAAAAAATATATCAACCACTTATATTGGTTATTTTATTCATCATTGATGGTAATTTGCATCATGGTACAACCTTATATCATAAAAATTAATATTATATGATTCTATGAGTTTATACATGAAGAAATACAAACCCAGATAGAGATATATTGACTGCTTATATTGTGGTGGAGAATATAATAATTGTCATTATATATCTGTATCAAATTTTATATCCAATTAATATAAGACGTAATACAATATGTTGAAGGATAAAAATCTACGCATTTAAAGACTTGAGATTGATGTTTTCCAACAACGATGTCTGTTTATTATATTCTCTTAATTTATATTTTGAAAGATCATATCTAAATGGAAATAATTTATTAATTTATGATCATTAAATGGAAAATATTATTTGGAAAATGTAAGTAAATTATTTCACTTAAATTTTTGTATTCTATTTTTTGAGCTGTATTTATGTGATTATTTGAAAATAAATTGAACTACCATAGAAAAAAGTATTCAGTTTTTCTATCACATGAAAAATAACCTAGATAGTTTTCATGTTAAAAATTATCAATTTTTTAAAAAACTTATCATAGCTCACATGGACTCATAGATGGTTAATTTTAGCACATTTCTATGATGGGAGTGATTTTATCCTTCATTGGAGGAAATTATAGGATAATATTTAGAAGGGGAGTTGATTATATCCTGACTCTAAAATAATGTAGAAAAATTATTATATCATACTATTTTCAATATATTTTCTTTTTCAATATGGGGATAAGATATCATTTAATTTAGAAATAAAATGGTTATTGATAACAAATACAAAGAGGGAAAATTAAGAACCCAATTTTTTTTAATGTTAAATTAATGCTTATTTTGAATTTGTTTTAAATAAGTTATGAATATTAAAAGTATATTTTTTCTAATTCTTATGATTATATTGATGTTCTTAATCCCTAATTAATATTCCAATTCCATTGTTATAATTCACATTTTTTAAAATATTTTAATAATACAATTTGTATATTTTGTATTCTTTTAACATTAATTTTTTTGGAAATGTGATATCTTGAGAATATTTTTTTATGAATTTATGTCTAATTTAAATGGTATATTATATAGTAAAAGATGATTTAGAGTTTTCATGACTGAATTATATGCTTAAAAATGAATTGATGTTTAGATTACGAAAAATAATTTCTATTTCTAATTCTCATGTAACATTCTTATGTTAAAAAAATTCTATGTGTTTGAAAGAAATTCCCATCTATTATTAAGTTGAGAAACCTCCTTAATCCAACATTTGTTAGATTAAACCAATACCCTAAGGAATGTAATGCAGATATAGATCATGTAGGGATGTTGGTTCAAATATAATAAATATAGTGTGTCCAAATAGGGGGTGAATATATGAATTAGATAGTATTTCAAAAAGAGGAAGAGTAGAATATAGTTATAGGATGATGGGAGAAAAAACCATTACTAAGATCTAAAAAACCCATAGTTTTCGTCCTATTATAATGTATTGATCAACAATAGTCCAAGTCGATATGGGTTTCATCAATTAGGGTATTATTCCAACACATTAAATGATACATAATGAAAATTTTCCATATAATCTGTTGTAACATTATCACCTTCTCATGGTACCAATATTATCCTCAACAATATGGCTTGTCCAAGTCATTCAAACGAATTATATATTAAGGGAAATATTCATGTTATCAAACTGATTATATACTAGAAATATAAATTATTGAATGATATGGTAATATTCTCTAAATTTGTAAATTGATGTTAGTTATGTTTTATATTATGAAAAAAGTATATAACTTTAGTATAATAACGATAATTATATTTGATATTCATGTTGGATTTTTTTCTCATGAAAATGTTTGATTGAATACCTTTGACCTATGTGTAGTATTGGAATGTTTAAATGCATCCAAACATTTAGATTCTAGATTCATTTCCATAGTTTAAATAGTGATTTATCAATATAAATAATTGATGAACATGAGATAAGTCAGTGCATATAGGTGTAGAGAGGTAGTGAATTGATGTTTATGATGTCGTGGAGTTTTCTAAATACCCTCGACACTAATTATTATTTCTTAGGAGCTAGGTATAAATGTTGTGAACCAAATGATAGTGCGAAGAGGGAAAATAAAGACTCTAGAGAAATTTTATTTAATATAATAATTCAATTATTTTTATGCGATTACCAAATCCAACATGAATGGATGATGTGTGATTTGACCCATGAGTTATTTCTTATATTAAACTCATTCATGAAACATAATGAAAAAACATTGAACTTTTTATGTGAACTTAAAATATTCATGCTGTTTAGAATCCACGTATACTAATATGTGAATAAAAGGAAAAAAATTGTTCCAATGTTCCCATATATGGTGAATTTGAGATACAATAATATTGTAATATGTACTCATCAAGCATTGTGAGTTATCAGTAGAACCAGTAGCATTATGTGACATACATTCATAGAGGAAGATATATTATAATATTATAATTATTGTGTGGTTCTTTTAGGAAGATGAATTGAAAAATTGATAAGGAAATAAATAGAGGGTATGTGTGCATTTATTATAAAATTCTATGAATAATTAATAACACTTTTAAGAAAATAATGTGATCCTTTTTAATCTTGGTTGTTTCACAAAGCCTAGTAAAGATTATTTTGGAAGAAAATCAAATTTATATTACATTTATGAATTTAAGAAAATATAATATACTTTATAAGAACTATATGGAATGAAAATTTTGCGATTTAATTCGTGAACAATATCAGGATCAATTAAATCATGGTTATTCTATGTGATGGGATATGTTCAAATCGCTTGAAGATCTGTGGAAAATGAGAAAGATTAGGTATTTTATAGTCATTTTTTCGAATATCATGATGTAGTGCATTAATAAATCGTGTGTTTATGTTTTCTTATGGATCAATATTTTATATTCATATAGGGTAAATGAAATCAGGAGATGATAGAGATATTTCTTACCATTAGATCTTACTTTTATGGAAATTGGAGTTCTCTAGTTGGAATCAGGAGTAAGAGAAGAAATAGTGGGTCAAATTTTCACTCAAAAGTATAGGTGGGAACTTTTAATATGTAATGGGACTCTATAGGTGGGAAACTAATAGAATATATGTTAATGGGAGTCATACATTACCTTATTGTAACCCCCAGCATATAGTGAAGAATTTGTAACACAGTTTATTAATGGGTTGCAGAAAATTGTAAGAAATTTGACCAAACCTTATAAATATTTTTCGTTGGCATAAACTGCATTCTAAATTATATACAACATTCAATCATCCAAATATGATGAATATGATTAAATTAAACGGGTGTAACATAAAACAACAATTAGTCAATAATAAATTCACATCTGATCCCCCACCCCTTTTCACATTGTTTCCATGATTTTTTTAGATATTTATCCACCATACTGATAAAACAAATAAATTTTCTATGATACTATAATATTTTTTTGGAATATAACTTGAACTTATTAATGTCTTTGGCCAAAAATAAGTTTATGTATGAGAATAAATTTTTTGAGGAATAGAGGGGAAAATAAATTCCTAAATCGATGATCAACTCCCTCTCACCCCTCTACGGATCTTCTTGAGGGATGGAAGAAAGAGGATAACGAAGGATTAATCATCACAATGCCATATAGCCATCCATGAATTTAAGAAATTCTAGTTGAGAAAAATTTCCCTACAAAGTTATATGTTTGAATCATCCAAAAAAAACATATATCTATCCATGATATATGTTTAGAAATCCATTATAATTCCTAAAAGCTAATACCAACTTACTGTATTCGTGGATTCTAGATTACCCCACTACCCATCACATTGGAATCAGAAAATGTTTTGATCAGAAAAACGGGGGGAATAAACTATGATTTATGATATCTGGTTACCTATATAATTATAATGATTCTGAAATAATACATTTGTTCTCAAGATTCCATGAATAAAATATCTAATAATGAATAAATAAAAAATATATGGGTCTTACTACTAATATAAATTTCAAAAATACCAACTCATATAGATATTGACTGACCAATTTCAATCTTTTTCTTAGTACTTTCAAATATTAATAATGCAATTTATTATAAACCTTCTCATTATATGGATTCTAATACCTAATAAGAGTTTATAAACATTTACCTTCTAATAAAACAATTGAAACCCAATACCACTAACAATTCATGATTCTTAATTTAATGTAGCTCCACTGCCCAGACACCTAATCTAGTATAAAAGCAGCATTCTTCAAAAAACCCACACTAACTCTCAATTTCCACTAGTGATTATCCAAATGATGTAACTAATGAAAATTACACATTTCTATACTCTATTACCCATGCATATAAGAGGGGTGTCCTTTACTACTAATATTACACTACATTTTCATAGAGTACACACTACAATGAAACATTCAGAATATAAAAAAAAATATTTAAAAAACCATGAATCTCCATTGAAACGAAATAACAACCACACATAAATATGATATTTATTAAGTGAATGATAGCCTGATACACATTCTTAATAATATACTCTATCAATGTACTCATTCTATAAGAATTTTTATACTATAGATTTGGATCCCTCTTAGATAACTCATTGAAATATATTGAGATTCAAGTTCCAATGATACGAACCGTTATTTAATATAAGAAATTTACTACTGAACTAGTACAATCAATGTTACTAGATTGATTTTCTCAATATTCAATGTGATATCTCAATAGATATCTCAAAACACCATCTAACAACATCCTTACATCTATTACCAATCAAACAGAATGATCTAAATTAACATTATTATGTGGTTTATATAAAAATAATATTTTCCAACTCATCACACAGTAAAACCCAAATACATTATTACTAAAAACCAATTATTATTAGTTATCGAACATACTAAATAGACATTTCTAACTCACCTATAACATGTGATCATATGAAATTTTAATTACATATAATTCATCTTCATTTATAAAATATCGTCAATATCTTCGACATGTCATTATAAATGAAGATCACACCCTCAAAAAATAAATAGATTTCTATAACAATATGACTTCCATTATCACTACTTTAAACTGTTACCTTTCACCAAAACCATCACATATCTAGATTTTTTCTCTACAAACTATAATAATTCAATAATAATAAACACATTATACAGAAAAATATTTTCTAATATAGACACAATTCCCAGAACCACATCTATCAAGACATACTATGGATCCATTAGACGACTGTACAGTCTAGATGAATTTAACCAATAATATTTGGATATCTCATCTCTATTTGGTAAAGTATTAATTTTTTTACATACTGGGCACCATCAGTCCATGATTTTTTTTTATAAATCCTCATTGTGGACCAGTCTCACCATAAATAGGAACACATTTCCATCTCACAAACACTATATATATAAAAAGGGCCACATGAAGTCCTTACATGGATTATTGTTTATAAAACATCAAATCACTAACCATAATAGTTTACACCTACCTTCTAATCATATTCCAACAATGTTCATTTATAGAAAAACTATGGATTTACTTCTCATAACTCTTATTAGTATATAATTTATTTACCAATAAATCAATTCAATCCAAATCTTATTTTGCGTTTTTCCAAATATCCATAGATTATATAGTGGCCAAAAAATGATTATATTTCAATGGCCAAGAAATAATAAATTCATCAAATGTATTTGAAATAAATTATCCAATAACTATATCACTTTGTTTTTAAATTAATGTATGTTCTTAGTCATTTTCTCACATGCTAAAAGTAAATTAATGGATTACCTCATATATACTAACATATTATTTATTATAATAATATTTTTCTAATAATAATAATAATACCACTTATAATGTGGTCATACACTAATAATAATATATCAATGAGTCTTTCCCCACTAATCCTAAAATCACCCATTAAAAATAATTGTAAACTCTATGAATTCCATGCAATATTATTTTAGAGGAACTACCCATTTGTCAATTTATAATGTTCTACAATCACATTGTATTGAAAAATTTCCCTCACGATCACACAATCTTTAGGATTAATTTCAAATAAAAATAATTTATCCCTAAACCAGACACCCTATTTCACTACATAATTCATGCATTCCTAACAATGAAACCCAATCACATTCTACCCATGGAATGTGTGGAAAAATGAACTACTCTATAAACATATACTAAACTAATAGTTCACTATCATTATTCAGAATCACACCATGATTCATATATTTAAACCTTGTATCATAAACCACTAAATGAATGTGTAATATAAATGATGATATGATCCAAAAATTATCATAATCACACTCTCACTATTTATGAATTTGTTTCTAAACACCTAATGCACCTAACATTCATACATAAACTCTATAGACTGTATAAAAAAAATTATTCCTTTTGAAACCCATATCTAATGATTACTACTCTTTTTACGAAACTACATATAACGTAGACATTTCTTTTAATAAAAAATATTTTGACCAAAGGAATGTAATTTATAATCCCACCAACAATGGGTATTCAAAATACCATAAGAATAGTGAGAACATATCATTATAATATGGAAAAATTAATTCAGCAATATATAAAAATTAAATGTACTGTTTAAATTAATTATCATTCCCCAAATAATTTATTTATAAAAAAATATAATTTCATATAAATAATATTTTAATTATCTAAAACCAGATTCCAATTTTTTAAAACACACCCCCAATATATGTATATTTTGGGAACCATTTTTTACTTATATGATGTCTTTCACATAAAATGTACACCAATATTCATAGTTCAATACAAGAATACACATATTTTTGTCACCATTGGTCAAGAGTAAAAAAATAAGTAAAAATAAAATAATTGATTATGTTACGTAAAGAAATAATATCTAAATATTAATAGGATAATTCAATTACAATAATCTCACTATCGAGATAACATGTAATTCAACCCTACTATTGTTCATGAACCCACGTCTGGTGTACGTCACATTTTTTCAACACTAATATTTACATCTGCCTAATAGAAATTGTAAAATAAATTCTGATAACATTTTTAATTCCTTAACCTATGATTCACGGAATGAAACTAGGAAGATGGTGTAACACCTAGAAATATTATTTCCCTATAAAAATTTCAATGTGTCCAAATACATGCATTTAACACTACACCAAATGATGAAAACATACAACATATTATAATAACATTACTAATTAACTATATATAGTAATCAATTATAAATAATTATCATGATAAAATAAATAGTTGATATGAATTGATGTTTTTAAAGGATGTTTTCAATCAAATAAATTGAAATTATATTTTTCATTTCATATTAAAAATTAAAATTGGTAATTTTTAATTTTTAATTAGGTATAATAAACCTTATTTATAAATTCATCATATCAAAATTAACATTGTATACATTTTTGATCTTTGTCTAGAAAAGATATATTTTTATTTCCAAAAAAAGTGATTTGCAGAAATATTAATTTCCTAGATTTTATAAATATATAATGATAACCAAGAACATTTAAAAAACATTGAAATAATAAAATATAAAATTAAATAATAAGAATACATGTTTTCATATGTTCTTTATACAATGAAAATATATGATAATTATATTTTTAGTAAACTAAATTTTAACATCAATATATTTAACATTTATCATCATATACTAAAATCATGTATTTTCAAAGTGATGTTTAGATTTATCATGAATTTAAATAAACATAAATATTTTTAAATCAATAATAAATCAATTTACGTATATAAAATCAATATCCATGATAATTAAATGATATTTAAAAATTTAAAATAATAATAATTTTATTTTTTAGAAAATAATTACACAAAATGTATATGTGTTTTTTATAATTTTTATAGTTCAAGTCTATATAAAATTTATATGATTAAATAGTTTTCAAACATCAAATTTAAGGTTTAAATTTATGTTAAATGATCAATTTTATCTTTTCCATTAAAATAAATTTATATGGATAGAAATTTTTATCACCCAATGATTTATATTTAAGAACATTGTTTTTTATAGCGTATTGGACATATAACATTAATATTTTACAACCCTTAAAATATATTTCATAAAATATAATTTCTTCGATACTATATGAAATAAGAAACTAATTAAAATTATCCATAATATAGTACACCATTATAATATAACAATTAATTGGTGTGTTTTAATAGTACATAAAAATTATGAATATTATAGTTATCCATTGATTACAATTTTAAATTTCATTTGAAATAAATAAAAATGTTTTAAAAATTTATGAATTTTTTTTCTAAAACTTTTAATCAATATTCCTTTCCAACTTAATTAAAAACTAATTATTACCAATTTTAGAAAATTTATTTGATAAAATTAACATTATTTTACGTTAGAATATCAAATTTATTATATGGTTTTTTTTGGTGTTTTCCAATTTTCTTCATTTCTTAATAAAAATTAAAAAGTACTAAATATTCTATTTTTTAAACTATTTAATGTGAAAAATGTGGATACACGTTTTTCTTTTTGAAATTACAATGATATCTTTAACATCATATATAATACCTCATCTACTCTCATATTTTCTTCATAAGTCAAAGACAGTTTCATAAGTCCATGGCCTTCCATGAAAACTGAACAATTTCCATCCACATGTCATATATTCCATATTTTTGCTGGATATACTACCTAATTATTCTTTCAGGGAAGTCCTCAAGAGTGTACCCCGAGTAGAGGAAGCTTTCATCATTGACAATTTTTATTATTTATTCATCCACCTCCCTCCATTATTGTTAAATTATTATGACTTATAATGATTAGAATAATAAATTAACTATGTTTTTGATACATTAATTGAATGAAATTAAACCATCACCACTTCCATAAAATGAATTATAAAATTATAATTTGTGTGTGGGAATGATTAATGCATCAAGAAACAATGTCATTTTTACAATACCATCTATCATGGTAATGTATGGTGACAGATTTAGTGTATCTATATGATATTTATAACATAATTATACTACAACTGACCTTATATCATATAAAACATTATAATATCAATTATTTTTGGGATAACATAACTTCACTCATGTGTAAATTCAACTACAGCCTCTCAGGGCGATAGGATATGTTTTCATGTAACATATTTCATGGATATAAATGAGGATAAAAAAATAATATATGTAATATAAATGAATGAATTATTCTTATCCTGAAATATATATCGTTATAAAATGATAATATATCACATTATATCATATATTAATTAATAATAACATATTTTTAGTATTTGTAGACTATTGCCATCGTGATGCGACCTGAAACTCTTTTTATCACTTCACCACAAGGAATATATATAAAAATATTTATGTAATTAATAGGGTATTTGTTATATTATTATTATTATGAAATAAAAAATATAACCTACAACCTTTCCATACTAATGAAGGAATAATGGAAATGTTACTCATTTGTACGTATGACCTACAGTCTCCATGATGTAAATAATGTTCATTTGGTAACCATATGTCAAGATTTTCATGAAATGTACAATTTATGTAAATATAGTATAATTATATAATGAATATTAATATGAATAATATTTAATTATATAATACGTCTAGGGACGATATCTTTAATGATGAATCAATCATGAGGTAATAAGGCAGTTAACACCCAATGAAAGGAAAATATTGAGTGATTATTAGTAGAGGGGTCAAAAGATGATATAATGGGATCATATATGGTGTTATAAATACTATATTTTCTAACATATAATTTAATAAAATGTTTTTAAACTATACTAGAGGTTAAATCACATTCATCAAAATGAAAGTAAGATGTATGGGACTTCACCTCACTCTCCCTTCACTAAAGCATATCGTAATGTTATTCAAAAAATTTATTTTATATGGTTTATATAATTAACCTTTTGCATGTACTACATAAAATACACCAATTTTCATTGTATTTTGAGTTTTAATTCTAATTATTTTTATAATATGATTTTACTAGAAAATAAAAAAGTGGTATGGAATATCCAAACTCAATTTATTTTTATTGGCTTTAATTAAATTTTCAACATTTTTCAGATTCTATTATTATGTGTGTAATTTATTTTAATTATCTTATGTTGTATTTGAGAATTTTATGTGGTTTTTTCATTTATAAACATAATTAATTCATCGAATAATTATCTCATGTCCAATAGGATCACATGAAGGTCTTATTACACAACTTCATTCATATCAAGAATGTTTATTTAAGAATTTTAATTGAAGGAAATGATGTTATAATTTTCCAATAAATTCATAAGATTTTTTCCTCCTCTAATTACACATCATATTTTCAGGGAATATATTCATGTTTCCCTTCATTGGTACAAAAAATATGTGATAAAATGTTTTCATTAAAATCTCACTTCATTTCATTGTTCAATCAAGAATATATTTGTACATAAAAATGAATTATTTCAAAAAAGTGTGTTCAAATATATTTTTGACCATTTAAAAAAGATTTATTGAAAAAAAAATTCCAATTTTTTTTAAATATTGATTTGACTACTAATAATGATTTCAATATAATTCCTAATTTAATTTTATTAAAAATTGGAAAGGATTATCTATTTTAACATACTCGGCATGTATGTAATTTCAAGATGTTTAGGAAACACAATTATTTTTTTCAAATTAATATTTAATATTAATTTTTTTAAATCATTATTTTCAAAATGTTTTGTGAAATTATAGTTTTGAGAAATTATTTTCCAATTGAAATCTATATATTCCTCTAGATTATTTTCAATGATATTTTTATGATATATCTATTCATCAATGAATACAACCTACTACTATTTATCAAATCAGAATATGAGGAATTGATATAATAATTATTCTTATTCAATATGGTTTGCTGTCATTTTTATCATGGAATGTATTTACATTTACATTCATGATTTGTTTTCGTAGTCTTTAACACTCTCCAAAAATATTAGTATTCTTATGATCATTGGGAATTAAATTTCATAAAAGTATCCATGTTATTTTTCAAGGATATTTTTATTACATACACTATATATCATGTTTAAATATGTTGTCTTATATTTAATGTTATTTTTTTATATGGATAAATATTGATAAATATGTATTATTTAATCAAAAAAGTTATTTGAGGATAAATTTTATTGTTAATAAATTTTATTCATTATTAGATCTATGAGCACTACTTTATAAATATAGTGATTTGCGAGGACCCTTATTATATATATCCTCGATTCATCTTTGTAAATCATAAGATAATTTTTTAAGATAGTATTAAACTTGTTTTTACCAGTACTTTTAAATAATCTTATGGTACGTATTTAAAATAGATGTATTATATTCTTGAGGTCATAGAATCCAATAATTAATCATTTCCATCATTTGGAATTTATTTTTTATTGTCCATTATATTTTTTGAATTATATTATCTTCTGATGGGGTTTATTCTATGAATATTTCATAATTGTCATGTGTTTTAAGTTGTTTACCTTGTTATATTGATTATTTCATATCTAATCACGGTAGTCTTGTGGTTTAAATGTCTATGGAGTTCCGTTATTTTCTTTTTTATATTGATTATTCCATTAAAAATTATTATATCCATGATATTGAATAAATCGAATGTGAATTTAGTTATTTACCTTTCTATATTGATTATTCATCATTGATTCATTATTGATTCTATTTAAATTTTCTTTTACATAGAATTCTATCTTACACTTATTTTTTTCTTTTCACCAAGTTACCATGATGTGTATTTTTATTAATATGAAAGGATATAGTAGACAAAATAGTTTTATTAAAAAAATTAATGCCTTAACTTATGATTTCAATTATAATATTGGAATCAAGTATATAAACAGTCTTCCAAAACAACTAAACAATTTGTTCCATATAGATGTGATTCCATCTATATTATTTCAATGTGATAATGAAGTCATAAGGTCTAGAATATATTGTTATTGATCACTATAGTTGGTATCAAACTAATTTATGTAGAACCTTTGGGATCTATATATATTTAAACATAGATTATTTATCATAAAACTAGGATATAATTTTCGGAAAAATATTGGAAACCTAAAAATAATTTTTTAAGAAATAAAATACATTTATTTTCCAAGATATACATCCTTACTAGATTCTACATGTGGTTGTTGTTATATAAAAGATGTACCTAAGGGTAAAAACTACGAAATGGATGTTTATTTCTTGAAAAATTATCCACCTACGGCCCCGAAAACAATCCTTACTACACAATTTGTTTGAGTCTGTAGGGGAATATTCTTATGATAATCCATATTTTCATAAAAAACTATAAATACCCATAAAATTCAGGGAAATTTTTTTCTTAATTTTCTTGGGAATTTTACAAGAACGCAGTTTCTAACAGCACCTGATTCCGAGGCCCAGTGTGCTCAAAATCATTTTCCGAAGTTCGGCTCGGGTACGTTCAGTGAACGAACAAGCAGGTTTTTCTAACTTTTGAACTAGTGCTCAGAATCAAATTTTGAGGGCACCGATGGAATCACAACGCCAATATTTTCGTTGAAACGCCCTTTCTAGAGTTGCGTTTGTTCGGGTGTGGTTTTTAATTTTTGGGGTTAAGTTTTGAAATAAAATAAAAAGGGGTGCGATAATTTTATTTTATTTCACTTAAAGCCACTTAATGCCACTTAAGCTATGTTAAAAGGATAGGGTGGAACCCAAAATATCCTAACCTCTTGGTACGATATTTGTGGGGTGGGGCCCGCACGAGCCCCACCGTTACTTCCCTTCTAAGCAACGCACCCACGAAAACCCCTTTTAATTAAAGTCAACAGGTGCATTTACTTAAATACTAAACGCCCCTATTAATTGGGCAATTATGTTGTTACCATTAATTCATCGAATTAATGGTTCGTTTCTTAACATTGAATTTCTAATCATTGGCATGGGAATAAAATAAGACCAACACTTTTTGTTGAGGGGTTGCCTGTTGAGAGGATTTGGAGAAAACCCTAAGGCCTGAAGATCATCATCCTCCTTCATGAAGAACACGAAGAATGCGAAGAACGCGAAGAACGCCAGCTTTTGACGAAGGGCGACAAAGAACACCAAACCCTCTGATATCGACGACGCAACGCCGTGTACCCCATCACCGACGATTCTCCTACCGCGACGTTTCTTCCGTGACGTTCCTTCCCCGTGACAATCTTTGATCAAAAACCGAATGAGGTAGGGGATTGCGGTTCTCTTATTTCATTGTGAATTATATCCTCGACATGGTTTCTTTTGGTGCATCTTAAATTTGTGTGATTTTAATCCTCGGAGTTTCTCTATGCAACACCATGTACCGCGACGATAGCGATGCCCCTTCCGCGACACGACGATCCTCTTCTTCCGCGACGATCTCACGTTCGACGAAAACGTTGAGTTAGGGGTTGATTCTTCTAAATCTTTGTGATTTATACCCCCGGTATATGATTAAATATTTGTTTTGAGACTTTTAAAACCGCTAATGCGGTGGATGCGGACCAACGAATAAGTCTGAACCCACCGCCGTTTTTCATTCTTGGTGTGCGAAACGGCGGACGACGGCAAAGTAAGCCGCACGGGCGATGTGAGGTCCTCGAAGTGAAGGAAGGACCCCGGGAGGGCCATTGATGAAGACGGCGTGCAATTCCAACAACCGAAACTCATCTGGTGGTCTGTAGAGCAACCCGCTGGCGCGCCACGCCGGCACGGCGGCGCCGGCTGCGGGAGGCAGCGGCGGCCGGCGCGCCGCCAGGGAGAACCGCCGCGGATAAAGCCGCGGCGGCAGACCGGCCGACCAGTGACCGCGCGGGACCGGTGAAGCCAGGACGCGGCACCCCGGCCACGTCTGTTGGCGGGAGGCGGCCCCCTACGCGGGCCCGTGGATCATTCAAGGGGGGCGGTGCCCCCCTTGTGCACCGCTCGGCCGTTAAGGCAGAGCCGCCTGGCGACCGGGCCGCGCCCGCACCGGCCAGGCCGGGCTGCGACATCCGGGTCGGACCCGGGTTGGGTCTACCCCATTCGTGCCGACCCATGGTGGTTGGGCCGGGTCAGTCTGGGCCCAGACCCCCCGTTTCCGGACCCTTTTCGGTCTTTTTCTCATATCTTAGGCTACAAACCTCCGATTGATGCACCATCATCACCGATGCAATCCGTGGATCGATACGGTCGTTTCGGTATATTAAACTCAAGGTTTTAGAATATCTGTGGTTCGGCCGGGTTGGTTCGTACACAAAACCAACTGGGCCCTCGGAGGAGAAATGCTTATAACTTGAGCTCTGGACATCCGATTGACGTGTCGTTGACTTTGATGGATTCCTATAAGTGAGACGGATCTTTTGGCTTACTCCACCCGAGGTTTGGACACAGGTGGAGTATGGTCAGGTTGGTTTTTACTTAAAAACCAACCGGGCCCCTTGGACGAAAAATTCAATAACTCTCAGACTGGGCGTCCGATTGACGCGCCGTCTATGGTGTTGAGTTCCTGTTGACGATACAGAAAATTTGGAACATCAACTCTGGACTATGTGTCAGTTGATGTATCAGCCTCTCAGCTCGGGGAGCGAACCCTCCCGAATGAGCTTGTTGTGTGCGGGATCCCTTGATCTGGCTGCGAATGCGATGACGACGACGAAGACTGTGCATAGATCCTCAGTGGATTCGATAATGACGACTGTGCAGAGATCCTCAGTGGATTCGATGGAAACGACATCAGCACTCAGCGATCCTACGTGGATCAGTGCTACAGATCCTGTGTGGTTCAGCGCTCAGCGGTCCTGTGTGGGCCAGCGCCTACGGATTCTGTGTGGGACATTGTGGGGATAATTACCTATTGATCATGTGTGGGTCAGATCCCTTGTGGGTCATTGTGGGGGTTAGTTACCTATCGATCCAGTGTGGGTCAGATCCTTTTTGGGTCATTGCGGGGGTTAGTACCTATCGATCCTTTGTGGGTCTGATGACTTAGATGAATCAGTGGAAATATCTGATAATCTCTATCGTCATTTGAAGAAGTATACCTGTGTGAGATGAATCCTGATTTTCTATCCTGTGTGGATTGTGTTGTGCTATCTTGTGTGGATTACGTTTTTCCTTCCTGTGTGGACTGGGTTGTACTTGGGCTCAGATGTTGGACCCGAACTTGGAATTGATGACTTAGGTATATGTATGGGCATATACCTAAGTAGTGTCAGACGTTACTTCGTGATTGTACCTTTCCGTTGTGGTTTATCTTTTGTGGATTCTAGGAGACCTTCAGGGGTCTCGGGGTCCCAAATGAGTAGCTTATAGTCACCCCTACACGGGCAATGCCCGCACTACGTTGTATTGGTTGTAGACGACGGACAATGCTGATCGTGGTGGAGGCTTGCGGAGTAGGACGGTATCTGGAGGTGGACCACCGGGTGAGACGTACTCAGAGCGGACGGCTGGACCCGAGGAGCTGTGGAGGATATCTGTATTCACCCTTTAGGTGGGACTTCCAGTGGACGGCTTGACGCTGCGGCTTTACTTTTTCAGTTGCTGTTTTCCCTTTCTAGTTGTACATTACTTTCAGTTTGGGTTTGTATTCTGGCCCACCTACTTTTCCTAACTCATGGTTGTACTCAGTTTTTACTTAGTGTTTACTTCTACTGCTTTCTTGTTCTGTGGTGTTTGTTTACTTTAATAAAGCAATGCCTTCCCTTTTTACCGGGATAAACGCCTTGGTCCTAGTCGCCAGTCCCTGGCCTATGGAAGGCGGGCTTGGGGTAGTCACGGAACGGGCCCCGAGGACGAGTCGTGACAAATTGGTATCAGTGGAGTTCGGTTCTACCGCAGAACTCAGGACTCTGATCATTTCTATGTGAAGCAATAGTGTTAAGAGTATTGAGTGTGGTTATTAGTCCAGGGAGCCCAGTGTTGGTGCGGCGGCCGACGTATCTATACACCAGGACCCTAACTTTTGATTTCCGACTTAATGCCCGAAAACATTGATTGCATGTGTGTTTCATGTTTTATTTGTGATTACTTTATGTCATCTTACCAGGTATACTGTTCTGACCATGGTGCACCTGTTTCTTTTCAGGATGGCCCCCCGATGGGAGCCAGCTAGGGTTCCGAGAGTTGAGCGTGACGATAGCCCACCGAGCGACGAGGCCTCAGTACAGGGCCCTTTGACAGCTGAGGCGCCGACGATACCTCTACCCGCCAAGCCACAGATGCTTCCATCCCCAGCCGCTGATGATGCATGTCACCTTAGTGCACTACAAGAGTTTCAGTTCCAGCAACCGCCCATGTTCCGCGGGGAGACGGACCCCCAGGCAGCCAAGGTCTGGCTGGAGGCAGTTGTACGGGTTTTTCGGTTAGTGAGGACACCAGCAGACCTCATGGTGATCCTCACAGTGAGCCTCCTGCACGCGGAAGCAGGCAGATGGTGGAGCTTGATGCTCTAGGTACACGTTGAGGCATCCCTTCTTTGGTCGGACTTTGAGAGCATCTTCCACTCAGAGTTCGTCCCAGCCACCCTCCGTGCGGTGCACATCCAGGAGCTTCTTCAGCTACGGCAGGGCAACTTGACGGTCACCCAGTACTCAGCAAGATTTACCTATCTCTCGCGCTACTGGACAGACATGGTACGAGACCCATTCTTCCGGGCCCAGAACATTGTGCAGGGATTGAGGCATGAGATCAGAGAATCGCTGATCTCCCTCAGCATTCCGACCTGGCAGGAGTACTGGAGTGAGACCTTTTGATCAAGAGCTTTCTTGTTGAGCCTTCATCAGCGCCGAGACCCACCGCATGGTGGCATGCAGCGGAGTCTTCTGTAGCAGGCAGTCGGCGAATGACTCATGGGTCCAGGCAGACCAGACCCTCAGGAAGACGACCTTAGGACACGGGCTCAGCTGTGCGGGGGCACATGGCACGGGGCCAGTCTTTCGAGAGGCAGACAGTGCTACGCATGCGGCGGGCAGGGCCACATGGCACGTGATTGCCCGACCCTCCGTTCCAAGGCTCAGCAGACGGTTGAGGGGCCACCGAGGCAGAGGCAAAGGGACAGCTGTGGTGGTCCGCAGGGAGCGGGCGTACGAGGTAGAAGAGTTGGCCGAGCAACAGGTGGTGGGTGACTCTTTGAGGCTCTACCACCACCACCACCAGGAGGTCCACCCCGACCATAGGGAGCTGGCAGGCAGAGACAGGCATAGCTCCTGGCAGCGGAGGCCTACGATCACAACGCGCTCGAGATGATTCGAGGTACTATATGATTCTATTCCACCCTTAATTTTGTTCTTATAGACATAGGAGTGAGTCATTATTTCATAGCCGCTGCCCTTGTTCGGATCTCGAAGATTCTGACAGAGCCGTTGGCTCTATCCATACGGCTAGAGACTCCTACGGGAGCAGACTCGACGATTACGCACTGGTGTCGGCAGTGTGAGCTTACTCTAGGAGGAGAGAGCTTATGTTGGGATCTTCGAGTAGCGGCGTCGAGGCCATACGACGTCAACTTGTGCATGGATTGGTTATCTATAGTCCAAGCTCAGATGGATTGTATTAGGCGCAAGGTGCGATGTGTACAAACCGATGGGAGAAGGATCACTTTCACCAGTGAGAAGGGATCCTTCGCAGCACAGGATGGACTCTCGCAGAGGAGAGGATTGCCCATCACTCGTTAGTTGGCTAGCCTCATCCTAGGAGTAGTTGACGTGGATATTCCTAGTTTTCCTGTAGTGGTGGATCAGTATGCGGACGTCTTCCCAGACGACATTCCAAGAATACCTCCTCGTAGAGAGGTAGACTTTTATATTGACATGTACCCTGGGACAACCCTGATATTGACTTCAACATATCAGATGGACCTCGCTGAGCTTCGAGAGCTACGGGTATAGTTGGAGGACTTGTAGGGCATGGGATTCATCTGACCTAGTGTTTCATCCTTGGTTTACCCGATTTTGTTCGCCAAGAAGGAGGACGGGAGATTGCGACTTTGTGTCGACTATCGTCGCCTGAACCAGGTGACAGTGAGGAACAAGTATCTTCTATCGAGGATTGATGGCCTCTTCGATTATCTCAAGGGAGCACACTGGTTCTCTAAGATAGACCTCAGTTAAGGCTATCCTCCGCTCAGAGTTCGGGACGAGGACGTGTGGAAGACGACCTTTAGATGTCATTATGAACACTATGAGTTATTGGTTATTCCATTAGGCCTAACCAATGCTCCAGTGGTGTTCATAGGCCTCATGAAAAGGATCTTTCAGTCATACCTCGATCGATTTGTCGTGGTCTTCATCGACGACATTTTGATATACTCGACCACTGAGAAGGAGGACACCTACCACTTGCGGGTTGTACTGGACGAACTCCAAGGGAACCAGCTTTATAGAAAGCTCTCGAAGTGTCAGTTCTAGTTACGTGAGGTCTACTTCTTGGGGCACATCATCTCTGAGGTGGGTGTTGCAGTGGTACTGCGAAGATCGAGGCAGTGCTAGCTTGGTAGCCACCCAGGAGCATGACAGAGGTGTGGAGTTTCTTGGGACTAGCTCGATAATATCGGAGATTTGTGACAGACTTCTCCAGAGTTGCGACGCCACTCTCAGCTTTGACAAAGAAGGGGAAACTCTTTGTGTGGTCAGAAAAATGTCAGTAGAGCTTCCAGGAGCTGAGACAGAGTTTGACCAGCGCACCTATCTTGAGATTTCCGGAGGAGGGAGTAGGGTACGTAGTCTACTACGATGCATCAGTGACCGGACTCGGATGTGTCCTGATGCAGGAGGGGGTTGTGACTACCTATGGATCACGTCAGTTGAGGCCGCATGAGCATAACTACGCTACCAATGACCTGGAGTTAGTAGTAGTGGTCTTCGCTTTGAAGACATGGTGACACTATCTGATGGGTGAGCGCTTTATAGTCTTTTCTGACCATCAGAGTCTCAGGTACATCTTCTCTTAGAAGGACCTGAACATGAGACAGTGATGATGGATCGAGTTCCTCCAGGAATATGAATTTGAGATAGTCTATACTTCTAGGAAGGGGAACGTAGTAGCTGATGCTCTCAGCAGGAGGACGGGCATTCAGCTACTTGAGGAGGCGACAGAGCAGCTAGCCGCTTTACAAATATCGTTCATGGATAGAGATGGAGCAGCCTTCCTCCAGTCTCACAATCACTCCTCCACTACTACAGTGGGTCAGAGAGGCGCAACGTGGGGACGCCGACTGTGAGACACGGTATGCGTAGATATCCTAAGGACATGCACCTGATGGTTTCTCCTTTGGAGTAGAGCACGACATCCTTTTCAGAGGACGTACATTGGTACCAGTTTCATTATGGGAGGAGGTGCTGAGAGTGTTTCACACCTCTCCCTTGGCGGTAAATCCAGGAGTGGCGAAGATGTACTAGGACCTCAGATGACAACACTGGTGGCCGGGCATGAAGAAGGTTGTGGCAGAGTTCGTTTCTCGATGCCTCACCTACCAGCAGGTGAAGGCATAACATCAAGTACTAGCAGTCTTGTCACAACCCTTGGAAGTCCCGGAGTGGAAGTGGGACGACATATCTATGGACTTCGTGACTGGAATTCCATGCAATTCCAGAGGTCATGACTCCATTTGGGTGATTGTCGACCGACTCACCTAGTCGGCACACTTCTTACCCATCAGAGAGCAGGGCTCAGTGGAGAGCATGTGACGTCTCTACGTTCAGGATATTGAATGGCTTCACAGTGTTCCATCATCTATCGTCTCTGATCGAGATGCTCACTTTACTTCCCAGCTTTGGAAGGGGTTGCAGGAGGCGTTCAGGATGCAGCTACGTCTGAGCACTGCCTTTCACCCTCAGACGGATGGTCAGATGAAGAGGACCATTCAGACTCTCGATGACATGCTCCACGCATGTGTCCTCGACTTTGGTCATAGCTGGGAGGACCACCTAACCTTGGTGGAGTTTGTGTACAACAACAGCTACCACTCCACCATCGGAATGGCACCATACGTGGCATTGTACGACCGACAATGCAGATCTCCTCTGTGCTAGATAGACCCTGAGGAGTCAGCACCTGTGGGACCGAAGATGGTCCAGGCCATGACAGAGAAGTTCCAGGTCAACCAAGAGCGGATGAGGATAGCTCAGAGCCGGCAGAAGTCTTATGTTGAGAGGAGGTGGAGGCCACTGGTGTTCGACGATGGTGACCTTGTCTTCTTGCGGGTCTCACCTCGACGTGGATTACGGAGATTTGGCCGAGGTGGTAAGTTGTCTCCATGATTCATCATACCATTCCAGGTCCTCAGCAGGATTGGAGAGGAGGCTTATCGCCTGGATTTACCACCTTAGTTGGCCTGGGTGCACGACGTCTTCCATGTATCTCAACTGAGAAGATACGTGAACGAACCGATGCATATAATTGACCATGGGGAGCTGGAGGTTGATTATGGGGTGAATTTTACAGAGGTCCCAGTATAGATCGAGGATCGATAGGAGTGGGTCCTACGTGGATGATCGATCCCTCTAGTGCACATCAGATGGCAGCACGGGAACCTCCAGGAACACACTTGAGAGTGGGAGGCTCAGATGCGTGCTCAGTACCCACATTTGTTTCCTTAGTTTTTTATGTATCTTTACGGGGACGTAAAGACCTGATGTGGGAGTGATTTAAAGGAACATAAAGATCAAGAAATTTTTTTCATAATTTTCTTGTGAATTATACAAGAACACAGTTTCTAACGGCACCTGATTCCGAGGCCCGGTGTGCCCGAAATCATTTTCCGAAGTTTGGCTCGGGTACGTTCAGTGAACGAATGAGCGGGCTTTTCTAACTTTTGAGCTAGTGCTCGGAATCAAATTCCGAGGGCACCGATGGAATCAAAGAACAGTTATTTGCTTACAAACTCCCTTTTTGGAGTTGCATTTTCTCGGTTGTGGTTTTTCATTTTTGGGGTTAAGTTATGAAATAAAATAAAAAGGGGTGCGATAATTTTATTTTATTTCACTTAAATCCACTTAAAGCCACTTAAGCTAAGTTAAGCGGATAGGGTGGAACCCAAAATATCCTACCCTCTTGGTAGAATATTTGTGGGGTGGGGCCCGCACGTGCCCCACCGTTACTTCTCCTCTAAGCAACGCACCCTCGAAAACCCCTTTTAATTAAAGTCAGCTGGTGCGTTTACTTAAATTCTAAATTCCCATATTAATTGGACAGTTTAGTCATTACCATTAATTCATCGAATTAATGGTTCATTTCGTAACTTTTAATTTCTAATCGTTGGCATGGGAACAAAATAATACCAACACTTTTTGTTGAGGGGTTTCTTGTTGAGTGGATTTGGAGAAAACTCTAAGGCCTGATGATCTTCATCCTCCTTCATAAAGAATGCAAAGAACGCGAAGAACGCGAAGAACGCGAAGAATGAAAATAATGCTAAGAACTCTGACCTTCGACGAAGGGTGATGAAGAACGCTGAACCCCCGGAGATTGACAACGTGATGCCGTGCACCGCGACACTGACGAGTCTCCTTCTGCGACGTTTCTTCCGTGAGGTTCCTTCCCCACAATAATCTTGATCAACAACCGATTGAGGTAGGGGATTTTGGTTCTTTTATTTCTTTGTGAATTATATCCTCGACATGGTTTCTTTTGGTGCATTTTAAATTTGTGTGATTTTAATCCTCGGAGTTTCTCAATGCAACGCCGTGTACCACGATGACAGCAACGCCCTTTCCGCGATGCGACGATCCTCTTCTTCCACAACGATCTCACGTTCGACGAAAACGTTGAGGTAGGGGTCGATTCATATAAATATTTGTGATTTATACCCGCAGAGTATGATTAAATATTTGTTGTGAGAAATTTAAAACCGCTAACGCTGTGGGTGCGGACCAACGAACAAGTTCTAACCCACCGCCCTTTTTCTTTCTTGGTGTGTGGAACGGAGGACGATGACAAAGTAAGCTGCACGGGAGATGTGAGGTCCTCGCAGTGAAGGACAGACCCTGGGAGGGCCATTGGGGAAGACGACGTGCAATTCTGACCACCGGAACTCCTCCGGTGGTCCGCAGAGCAACCCCCCGGCGCGCCGCGCCGGCACTGCGGTGCCGGCGGCGGGAGGCGGCAGTGCCCGGCGCGCCGCCAGGGAGAACCGCCACGAATACAGCCACGGCGGCAGGCTGGCCGAACCGCGGCTGGGCGGGACCAGCGAAGGCAGGACGCGTCACCCCGGCCGCGTCTGTTGGTGGGAGGCGGCCCCCCACCCGGGGACGCAGATCATTAAAGGGGGCGGTGCCCCCCTTGCGCACCGCTCGGCCATTACGATCGAGCCGCCTGGCAACCGGGCCGCGCCGGTCGGGCCAGGCCGCGACATCCGGGTCGGACCCGAACCCGGGTCGGGTCGACCCGGGGGGGTTGGGTCGGGTCGGTCAGGGCCCAGACCCCCCGTTTCCGGCCCCTTTTCAGTTTTTTCCCATATCATGGGATACAGACCTCCGATTGACGCACCTTCATCGACGATGCGATCCATGGATCGAGACGATCATTTCGATATATTACATTCAAGGTTTCGGAATATTTTTGGGTTCGGCTGGGTTGGTTCGTACACGAAACCCACCGGGCCCTCGAAGCGGAAATGCTTATAACATGAGCTCCGGATGTCCGATTGATGTGCCGTCGACTTTGATGGATTTCTCTACGTGAGACAGATATATTGGCTTACTCCACCCATGGTTTGGATGCAGGTGGAGTATGGTCAGGTTGGTTTTGACTTAAAAACCAACCGGGCCCCTGGGACGAAAAGGCCAATAACTCTCAGACCGGGCGTCCGATTGATGTGCCGTCTGTGGCGTTGAGTTTCTGTTGATGATACAAAACTTTTGGATACATCAACTCTGTACTATGTGTCAGTTGATGTATCAGCCTCTCGAATCGTGGAGCGGACCCTCCATAATGAGCTTGCTGTTTGCGGGAACCCTAGAGATGGCTACGACTGCGACGACGATGACAACTGTACAGAGATCCTCATTGGATTCAACGACGACCACTATGCAGAGATCCTCAGTGGATTCGACGGCGACGACTACAGCACTCAACGATCCTATGTGGATCAATGCTACATATCCATTGTGGGTCCGATCCTATGTGGGTCAGCGCTCAGCAGTCTTGTGTGGGCCAGCGCCTACAGATCCTTTGTGGGTCCGATCCTGTGTGGGTCATTGCGGGGGTTAGTTACCTATCGATCATGTGTGGGTCAGATCCTTTTTGGGTCATTGCGGGGGTTAGTACCTATCGATCCTTTGTGGGTCTGACGACTTAGATGAATCAGTGGCAATATCTGATAATCTCTATCGTCATTTGAAGAAGTATACCTGTGTGAGCTGAATCCTGATTTTCTATCCTGTGTGGATTGTGTTGTGCTATCCTGTTTGGATTACGTTTTTCATTCCTGTGTGGACTGGGTTTTACATGGGCTCAGATTTTGGAGCATAAATTGGAATGGATGACTTATGTATATGTATGGTCATATACCTAAGTAGTGTCAGACGTTACTTCGTTATTGTACCATTCCTTTTTGGTTAATCCATTGTGGGTTCTTGGAGACCTTCGGGGGTCTCGGGGTCCCTACTGAGTACCTTATACTCACCCCTGCACGGGCTAGGCCCGCACTACGTTGTGTTGGTTGCAGATGACTGACAACGCTGATCGTGGTGGAGGCTTGCGGAGCAGGACGGTACCTGGAGGTGGACCACTGGGCGAGACATACTCGGAGCGGATGGCTGGACCCAAGGAGCTGTGGAGGCTATCTGTACTCACTCTTCAGGTGGGACTTCTAGTGGACGGCTCGACGCTGCGACTTTACTTTTTCAGTTGCTGTTTTCCCTTTCCAGTTGTACATTACTTTCAGTTTGGGTTTGTATTCTGGCCCACATACTTTTCCTCACTCATTGGTGTACTCAGTATTTACTTACTGTTGACTTCTACTGCTTTATTGCACTGTGGTGTTTGTTTACTTTACAAAGGCAATGACTTCCCTTTTTACCAGGATTTACGCCTTGGTGCAAGTGACCAACCCCTGGCCTATGGAAGGTGGGCTTGGGGTAGTCACAGCACGGGCCCCGAGGATGGGTCGTGACAAAAACATTAGGTATTATTTGAATGGATGATGAAAATAAATTACATAGGTTAAATATAAGGTGTCCTCTGTGGAATAAAATATCTCTCAAGGTAATGGTAAAAATTTTAATGTGTGTAATATAAGGGTAAATAGAGTAAAATTAATGAATAAAATTTGAAATTATGATTTAAGGAAAGAATATTTATCTTATTGATCCATTTATTATGTTTTAACATAATTGTGTGGATCCTATATATTTTCCATGTCAATTCCCTCTTCTAATGTAAATCTCATATACCATAAGTGGACATATGTTGAAATGAAATGGATTAATTTTCTATGTATTCAGATTCAACAATTAAATTTTCGATGAATTTTTAATAATGATGGTTTTTTTAAAAAAAATTGGAAACATCTGATGATTTTAATAAATTTTATGGTCATGTATTTATTGATTAAAATATGATTTACGGGTTCCATCATGGTTTTATGTATAGATACTCTACGTTTCATAAATTATTATCAAAAAATTTATTTGTAAACAACAGAAAAGAGTAACATAAACACCATCTAAAGGTTTAGTGTATTGGGAAAACTAAGTCCATATATAACTATTAAATAATAAAAAATAATCATTATTTAATTCCTTCTTCTATTACACATTAGGTTCCCTCATTTAATCCTATGTACATGTAATCAAATGTGTATATACATTAATGAATACGGCAGTCTAAAATCATTGTAATATTATATATAATAACTTGAATGATTATAACATGGTGTAAGAATTACTAGAAATCGTCATTACATATTCATAGGTAAATCAAGTTATTCACTAGATGATTTATTAGATAATAGAATATAAATTTCTAATTTAAAAAATGAAACATCATGTCTTAGTGGTCAAGTACAACCAATTGTTTTGAAAAAATCATTGCATCATGTTTACACATAAAATATGTGAATTATAATAAAATCATCACTATGAACAAAGATATTATCGTGTTCCTAACTATTGAACATTATATCATTAGAAAAATAAAATTAAACAATTATTTTGAGCACTGTATAATTTTAAGATAACTCGTCACTTCATATCATTAACTTAATCAAGTGTGCCACATAGAACATATATGAATCTTATAAATAAACTAACCAATAGACAGGAAATGGGTTTCAAGAAAATTTCATAGAGAATAAAATAATTATTAAAACTTGTTTAAATGAATGAAAAATTGAAAAACATACTTGGTATTAGAATAATAATTCATGAGTGAAGAAGTAAGAATCTCAAGATAAGTAAGCCATGTGTTTTTAGAAAGATGGGTTCTTTTTGAATTTTTTTTAATTTTAATAAACTATAATATGAATGATGTATATAATAAAAATGAAATGGTAAGTAAAATCAAAATATAATTGAGAAATATTAATAAAAAATTCATTCTGAAATTTGTAATGAAATATGAATAACCCAATGAAGGAAAATTGAGTTTGAGAATCCACTTACCATATGTCTGAATGATTTATTCATATTATTATCATAGATAATAAAATGCGATTAATTAATTTATTAAATAATTAATAAAATATTATATATTTATTTAATTAATTATAGTTTTTTTATCATTTTATTGCCATTTTGATGAGTTATTGTTTTCAATTTCTTTATTCAGGAGTGTTCGTTTTCTTGGTTTTCGTGATAGATTCCCTTCTATACATCTGTTGGAAGTAATGTAAATTTAGAATAATTATACAAAAATCAAATTAAGTAATATTAATCCAAATTTATATTTCTAGTACTTTTTATATATAATTAATGTTCTATATATTTTTATGATTCCTTAGATTAAATTTTAATGATATTATTTTAGATTTATTTTGTCAGTTTTCAATAACAACAACATTCTTATGTTTTATAATTTAATATTATATATATAAGATAGTTAAATATAATAAGAGGTTGTAAAATATATTTTAAATTATATTTCATCCATTATAATTGTATTATTTCCATAATTAATGTTGATGAATAAAAAATTAAACATTTCATCCTCTAAGGTGATAAATCAACACCTCATGGATGACGTTTTCGTTTTTTAAAATTAAATAGAGAGATAAATCTGTTTGATGATGGATTATTCCAATAAAATAATAAAATATAATTATATATAATATAATGGATTTATCATTCCACTATGATGGTGGAGGGTGTGGATAGAATATGAAAAGGAAAAGAAATTAAATGAAATTACCAGAAAATGAATACTGACATTACCTGTTGAACTTCTACCCATTGAGAACCTCCATATAGAAATTGGATATGGTATTATGTTGATAGATAATGATACTAGATGTGTTTTAGAAGCCTTTGATTAGTATTGGTAATAAATTGGAAAACCTTTGATGTTTTAAAGTTATAAGGACAGTAGGTGGTGTGAGGTGGTATTTATATGGGATGAGAGGGGTGTTTTTAGAATATTGTATTCATTTGTTTTTTATTTTTTCTTAAGGATCAGAATATTTTTTATTCCCATGAATAAAATAATTGAGAAGTTTTTCCCTAGATTGTTATTCTTTACTCATCCATACGCATGCATGACTAAAATTTCTTGTATTTTTTAAATATAGACTATTACCATATTTCACTATCTCCCAAATATTAAACTATTTTATTAAAATAAGAAAAATTAACCATGACCATTTTTTTATTTGTAGAATTCAAAAATAAAATCAATTTTATGAAAATAATTTTACAAATATTATAAATTTTATTTAATAAAAATCAATATTTACTTAGAAAACACCAATTTTGAAATTATAACTAATTTTATGACACATTGAAAAATATATTAAGGTATCATAAAATTATCTTATTATCATAATAAATAAATATTAATTTACAAACAAATTTTATGAATATATATTTTTTATAAAGTAATTATGTTAAATATAATGTTGTAAATAAACATTTATGCTTTATAAATATACCAAAACATAATATTTAATTTTTAAAACATTATTTTACTTATACTATAATATATTTATATATTATAATAACTTATATGATGCCCGTATTTTATGTACAATTTTAAATAATATGTTGCTATTCAATTGGCCAAAATAGGTTCTCTAATTGTTAGGTTATTATTAAAATATTTAAGTTACTATTCCATCAGGATAAGTCCATTAATTTTAATTATTATTATGTATCTCATTCAAAATTTATGGGGATAATGTTTAAATATGGATATTTATTATATTTATGTGTTTTATACTATGTATCAAAGTTATAATTAGTTAAAGACTTCCATTGATAAATGTTTGGTTGTTCACATTAATTATCTATAATGAAATTTCACTCTCGAAATGTATTTTTTTATAAATATGTGAGGGTATTTCCCCTTAATAACTTCCTCTAGTTTACATGTTCCCTCTTGGTACTTATGCCTATTCCATTGTAGATTTACTAGGTGAGTAATCTTTTGGTGTATAACTTTATATCTACATTCCATGATCTTCACAGACTGCTCCTCATAAGGTAGATCATTTTAAAACTATACCATAACTTGATTTAGTACATGTGAGGGATTTGGTATATAGTTACTTAGGGGGGAAACATATAATACATAATGTACCTAAGATATTGTTGGTGGATGTGCTAGTTGATAGTACATATGTAAATGAAATCAATAATCATGAACTGGCATATGTACCTATGACATATCCTTCCATTCCTCCCAAATCTCATGATCCACATCCATGTAGCTATGCATAGGAAAACTGTGTCTCCAACCATAAACTCTAGGTCTTCTTGATGACTTTCTGAATAGATATTTTAACTACAATTGGATTCTTTGATGTGCTACTCAATGGTTTCTTCATTTTCCACCATTTCATTAATCATTTCAAGATATAGTATCTTATGTTCACTGACTTCATCACAACATGTTAGGGTTCTATATCATTCCACATAAAGGGATTCATATGGAGTTATTTGGATGGTTGAGTGGAAACTATTTTTTATGAGACCAAAACCAAAGGAAAAAAGATTCTCCCACCCTCCATTGATGTCCATATTAAATTATCTCGACATGTCATTCGGTGTCAAAATTGTCTGCTTAGATTTTCCATCAGTTTGAGGATGACGAGTCATACTAATGATTAGCTCAGTGTTTTGAGCATGTTTGAGATTTTTACATAAAATATATGTGAATCTCACATCTTGATTAGAAAAAATGGATAGTGGTACTCCATACATCCATACAACTTCTTGGAAGTCTATATATGAAACATTATATAACGATATGTCCTATCAAATTTTTATAATGTTTGTTATATTTTATTGTCAATCCACAACAACCCATATAGCATTGTTTCCTCTTGATATATTCAAAAGTCTGATTAAAAATTCTATAGTTTAATTTTCCCATTTGAATGTTGGTATGGGAACGGGGAACATAATACCATTATACTTTTTCCTCTCAACATTCACATTATATTATACAAGGATCATTGATGTATATTTCGTGATATTCTTCTTCATATTGTCCCAACATTAGTTATCTTAGAGATCTCAATACATATTTTTTCCAAGGTAAATAGAGAGGGTTAAAAAAATATTATCAGTTAGAATAAATTTATTTATATTGGTATTGGATACTACACATAATATGGAACCAAATCATACTAATTGTTCCTCAACAATTATGAACTCTGATAACATCTCTTCTATGACATCTTTCAACTTCATCTGAATTTCCCCATTACTTGTTTGACCATTATTTATTTTATCTATCACGAATGGTTGTGAAATCATTTGTTATTGGATTGATGATTTTTCTTCCATAATGATTCACATGCTCATAATTTTCAAATCAATTTAGTTTAGGAAATTCCAAATTCTCATCATTGATAATGTTGAAGGATCCTTTTTACATAGTGATTCCTCCACATTATTCACTATTCCAGAATGGTTTTAAATAAAGAAGTCCAAATCCTTGATGATCTCTAATCATCTTCATTAGATCATACTATTATCCTCGTGTATGAATATATATATGAGGATCTTATGATTTTTATATATTTCAAACATCTCTTATAGAGACAATGCCCCCATATTTTCAATGTGAAGACCAAAACTACCAATTCCTGATCATGCATGTGATATTTTTTCTCTGTAATTTTAAATTAACTTGTATCATAGATGATCACTTTTTCATTTTTCATTAGTATAAAGACTGATAATTTTTATTATCATTTTTTTATATAACAAAGAGTTCCCCACTTATTGGAAGTGTGAGTAATAGTGTGACAGTAATCCTCCTTTTTATAAATTTAAATTAGTAATAAAATTCAATAGTCCATAAAAACTATCCTCAGTTGTGATTTATATTTGTTAGTGGATCTGAAAATAGGGATAATTTCATCAAAAATCACTGATAATTCTTATCTAGACTAATGAAACTATATATCTTCATGACATATATTGGAATGGGAAACTATTTTTTTCATGGATTGTATGTAGATATTCCATTATCAGTGATATCATGCCCCAAGAAATATACATCCACCATCTAAGAATCACATTTACTACACATTGAATAATTTTTAACGAAATAAATATTTATTATCATTGTATTAAAATACTCATGATGTCCAACCTTTCTCTTAAATTATATCATAATATCATCCATAAAAATACCATGAATTTTTGTTGGAAATTTCTAAAAACATTGTTAATTACGTCCCTTAATATTACTATATCATTAGTGAGTCCAAAGGGAATAACGTTGAACTCATAGTGTTTGTACCTCATTTGAAACGTAGTCTAGGGAATAATCACCTTCATCACCTTTCATTATAGACATCCCAACTGATGTTCTACCAAAGAGAAATACTTGGGACCATGTAGTTATTTTAAATATGAATCTATCCATAGGAGACATTTTTTCCTTATCATGATTTTGTTTTCCTCACAATAATAAATATAGATTCATATGAATATGTCTCTCTTCATGAAGAAGAGGATGAGCACAACTCATGGTAAAGAACCCATGTCTATTAATCCCTTTTCTATATTCTCTTGTAACTGCTTCCTTAGTTCATGAAAATTAATGCTAGACATTATATAAGGGGTTTTTAATATAGATAGAGATCCAAAAATATGTTTAGATGATAAGACAACCACTTAATAAAGATGAAGACAATTATATTAATCAGGGAACAAATCATTATAGTCCCTCACAATGGGTATGTCCTCAAGTGTGTTTATCTAAATTTTCTCATTAATTTGATCTAGATATTCTTCCTTATAAGGATATATATCCAAAAATGAGATGATATATCTAATGGATATTCATCCTCCACGTTATACTTGTACAAAATTGGAGGATTAATTAGAATGTGAGGAGTGATTTATATTTCCTGGAATTTGATATTGGATTTTTATAATGATATTCAATCCATTCCCAATATATAATCCAACACCACCAAAGGAAGTAAGATAATATTTACTGGGAGGTTCAGTCAACATGTATCTACTAGGGAGGAAGTATATACCATGAAGTCATAAATTTCACCTTTTTATGTTATCACACATAAATCAAACTCCATATTTAGTTGTGTGGTTTGAATATTTAAAGTAATATTTCATGATATGAATGAATGAGTAGAACTAGAAGAAAATTGTGCAAATTATATTCTTGAAGGAATATCCATCATAGATATCACCACATCATTTTTAGTATCCACCAAAGTTGAATTAATAGAATATACATTGCCTTTCCCTTTTGGACATGTATGTTTTTTGAAATGATTACCCTTAAGTATTCAAGTTTTAGTGAAATGGCTTGAAAATTTATTTTTATATCTATATTTAAAACATTGAACTATGGGTGGTTCTTCCTTTAATCCACCCCATTTTCATATATCTTCACGTCTCGTCATCAATAATTAGCTCAATGTTCTTCTCGCCCACACTAGAATAATTTAAAAATCCCATTGAGGCCATTCATATGATTCTTCATCCAAAAATATTTACTTACAAGCGATTGTTTTTTATGTAATCCTTTTTCATTAGATCATTTAGATTGAATCAATATATTTTTTCTTATATACATATCAATGGTTCCTTTCTCTAAACATAAACTTTTTCTGTTATCAAATCTATCAACTTCATTATATATTCTAATGTCTAAAATTTTTGAACCTTTGGAAGGTTTGATTTTAAACGAATATAGAATATTTTTAAATTTTGTTAATTGTTGATAATATTCCCTAACGCTTACCTTGAATAACCACTGAAAATTTCTTCATAAGCCATGATAGATTCGCCATCTTTTTTCTTATCTATATAAACAATGCCTCTATATTTTTATGAATAGTTTGAGGATAATACATATTAAGTAATATTTTATTAAATTATTTTTACTCTATTTCATTAATTTCATCTTTCGTATTGGTGTTCATAATTATCACCCACCATTGATAGGCCTCAACTTCTAAATAATAAATGGTCAATGTCAATATCTCCATTTCAAAACAATGATGAAAATAAAATAAATTTTCTATTGATTTAATTAACATTCCACGATTGGTGAATCAGAAGATCCACTAAAACATGATGTTCATTGCTTCAAAAAAGACATAGTAGATTATTTTTCCCTCCAAGGGGAAGGATTATGGAAAATATTATATTTATCATTGTACATATTCTCATACAAATATAAAAGTATCACTATGAGATTCTAGAGCTCTTCCCCCAAGGAAATGCGGATGTCGTCTGTGAAATCACTACATTATCCCTTCCATGGTTTTTTTTGGCTGGTTCCATTGGGCTCCCAAAATTTTCTAGATATGTTTTCAACAAAACATAATTCAATAATTTTGGAATAAATAATTTATTCCTCTTATATATGAATGTGAAGTTATATTTTTTGGGATCCCTTTATTTACAATTTTTCTAATACAAGGCTTATTGTGTGCATAAATATACATAGCCTCAGACTCAAGGGTTTTCACTAATATAATATAATCATAATTCCATAATTAACTAGACTAAACTCTAATACCTACTATAAATACCCCACTTTTCAGTAATGATTATTACATAATTTTAATGGTAAAAACCTAAATGTGTTACAAAACCAGGATCCTATGGTTTATTGTCTTGGAAGATTTAGGCCCATACATATAATTTACATAATATAACATAATCATTATCTAATTCAATCTTAAATATATTCTTAGTTTCCCCCACTTACTCCATAGAACAAGTAATCACCTAGGGATATACATCAAAGAAAGGGGTGAGCTAAAAACCTAGTAAGAGTATAAATAAGAACATGAATCAATATAAACTAGGGTGAGAATAATTAAAATAATCATAACCTAAGAATATAATAATCATCATAATAATGATATGAATAGTTATATAGTGGAATGGAATGTGGAAATTCATGATAATGATGCACAATGTATTAGTGGTCAAATACCACACGTAGTTGTAAACAAATGTAACAACACTTTCATGCATAACATATCATCATAATTATAACACCATAATTATGAACAAAGATAAAATCATGTTCATGCATGTTGCATATTATCTCATGAGATAAATCAAATAACCCAGTTAGTCTGAGAACTATATAATTTAGGGTGCACCAATCACATAATAATATGTACATAACCACATATGCCATATAGAATGTATATCAATTATAGACAAAAAGTAAACCATGGAATGGGAATTTGTGTCATGATATTATTATAATTCATAAATTAATGAGTATATAAAATTATTCCAAAAATATAAATGGAATAACAGACATTTTATAAGAATCAATAATCTTTAATGTAGAAAAAATAGTTCTAAGAGAAGTAATATATGTGTTTTTAGAAAGAATTGTTATTTTGTAAAAATCATTGATATTATCAAAAAATTAGATTATAAGAATGTATATTAATGAAATAAAATTGTACTTATAGAGGAATTATATTTTAAGAATATTAAAATGAATTCAATACTAAAATTTTTTATATAAGAGGAATAACTGAATGAATGGAAATTTTGTTCCAGAATAACCTTACCTTATGTTTGAATTTTTTATTCAGTTTAATATACTGGAAAATAATATTTGATTCCTTATGTAAGGAATAAAGAACCTCTTGTATTGGTATTTTAATCATTATACTTTTACTATTCTAGTTTATGTCCTTTTGGATGAGTTATAATGGTCAATTTAATCATTTGGTGGTGTTCATTGTCTTGGATTTGAAGATCGGTTCCCTTGTATACATGTGTGGAAGATCATGTTAAATGGAAATATTTATCCAAAATTGGAAATATATGTTATTAATGATCATAAAAAATATTAATTGAACTTATATAGAGAATTTTCCATATATTATGATGATTCATTTGATAAAATATTAATTATTATCATTAATATTAATTTTTCTAGTTTTCTATCACAATGAACTTATTTTGTTTTATTATTTAATGTTATGTTTTTATTTTATTTCCAAAACATAAAAACGTTTATAACATAAAATTATAATTATTTTTTAATTATTATAATATTTTTTTTAAATCTTCTATGGTGGTAAAGGAAAAAATAAAACTTTTCTTCCTTGAAGGTGATACAAATCCACACCGCATAGACGATGTTTTAATTTTATTAGAATTAAAGAGAGTGAAGAAAAGATTTAATGATGAATTATTACACTAACATAATAACATTAAGGTATATATATGAAACTATATTTATCATGCCTCTTATATGAGTGGTGGTGAGAAGAGAATATGAATAATGGAATTTAAAAAAAATTAAAAAAACAGAAGAGGGTTTTACCTCTTATACTTCTTTTACTGGAAATTTTTTTAAGGGAAATTGGATTTTAAATTCTGTTGAGACTAAAGGATCATGGAAGTGGGGGAGGATCTTTGGAAGAGTATTGGGATGAAATTTTTCATGTTTCTAGGATTATATGTTTTTAGTGGAAGAGGTGGTGAGGGGTGGAATTTATAAGGGATCATTGGGGTGATTTTGGATTATTTTATTCATTATATTGTTATTTTGGATTAATAATCAAAATATTTTTTATTCCCATTACTAAATATAGTAAGGGAAGAAGGATTGTTAATGAATATGATTCCTACAACATCCATACATCCTATATACTAAAAAAATTAAATTATTTGTTAAATTCCGTAAATTAAAATATTTCACTGTTTTCCCAAAATTCAATTATTTTACTGAAAAATAAAAAATTCACCCAAAAATATTTTTTACATGTAGAATTCCAAATTTAACAACTTTTTCTGAAAATAATTTTCAGAATATGCGATTTTTTTAATTAATGCAATCATTTTTTTTGAAAATACTGATTTTAAATTATTAGCTAATTTCAAAACACTTTGAAAAATTAATTATGGTCTCATTAAATTTTCATATTATTTTATGAAAATATTATAGTAATTTAATAATAATTTATGGAAATTTAATTTAATTTTAAATTGTTATATATTTTATAAAAATTTAAAATCACATTTATAATTTATAAAAACACCAAAATTTAATTAATAATATTTAAACCATTTATTTAATTATATTGTGATATAATTATATCATATAATCAACTATAAGATGCTTAAATTTTATTTAAAATTTCATATATTAGGTTACTATTATAATAGATGAAATACTATTCCTAATGGTCATGTTATTATTTCAAAGGGCATGTTCTATAACAACCCATACAGTACAAGTAGATTTAATTCAACATTGAATAATATTTATTAAATAACATAAAAAATACCACACCATAAGAATATAGTTAATGTGTCTTTAGAAACTAGAAAATTAGTACAACTATTTCATAAAATTTCTACATTATCTCCTGCTAATTTCTTTGAAAATGGACTCCTTTTTTACATATCATTCTTAATACCCTTCTTCATAAAATAGGGAAGAATATATGAATGGGTGAGATCAAATTATAAGTAATGGTAAACAAGGGAAATATCAATCATATTATTAGAACATATCATTTTAAAATATTATCATACATCTAAATGATTAGAATATCATGTCATGGGTAAATCAAAAAAGTGAAATGTTTTCCCAATATTCATAACATAAGACATAAAAATTCTTGTCATTCAAACATAATAATGTAAAAATCATTTCATAGTTTTCAATACTCATCTCTAAGACCATCATAGTGGACAATGTGCATTAATAAATCGAGTTCACTCCTCATTCCAGCCGTGTATTGCTGAACTGGATTCACTTGTCATTTAAGTCATGTCTATCTCAAGGGATATAAATTTTTACCCAATGAATTTGAGAGACATATAGGTCCACCCATCTTATACTAAAACCATCCTAACATGTTCCAAAAAATCACAAATCATTTATCATAGCATAAACCCGAAATAAAATTGGTCCCTTAAACATCATTAAATCATAATCCATTTAAAATAAATGGATTTCATAAAAATTATTCTATCATAGTCTCAATAAAATTAAATTAATAGTAGGTATATAAACATAAACTTATATCCTCTTTGAAGGAAAGTAATTTTGATAAAACACCTTATCTTAATTCCAATGGATAATATCCTTTATTTTTCAAAAAAAATTCTTTTCTCAAAATGCCACTTAATTTTAAAAGAATCGAATTTAGTTGAAAATAATCCTGACATCTTGTAGTGTATGCTTCATGGAAATATGTTTTCATGAAACTGTAAAATTTTATTCATGTCATACATGTTAAAAAACATTCTCTTCGTACTTTTTCAGGAAAAGTCAACAAGTTACTCAAATCAAATAACGAATAAATATTTCATTCATACTATATAATAAAAAGTCACTAAAGGGTGAAATGAACTTTAAAAACGTTTATAATAATAGAAATAATATTCTATAATTAAGAAACATGTATGTTGGTTATAAATATTTCCCAGTAAATAGTTACCTATAATCAATCATGGATGAAAATGTGATTGTAAAATTTTCCCTCACCATAGGTTGGATATCCTTCATATGTATAAAAAATTCAAGAATAATTACTTAAATAATTTTATCAACTTATTACAGAATCATAATAGTTTTATTATATCATATTTTATTATATTATCATTTCTTTGATAGTCACATTTCATTTTCACTTATTATTTGGATATTAACTATATTGTGTTCTTATGCATGATTTAACAGATAAGGTCATGTTCCACTTCTCTGGATATAGTTAAATAATTTACTAAATGATATTATTATAATATATATCATATTTATTCAATCAATTAATGTGTATAATCAAGGTTTAATGAAGATCATGTAAAATGAATCGTAGCACATCGTCGAGACGGCAGGTCGAATGTCCGCATGAGCGATGATATCATTCCTAAAATTTTTTAATGGTATTGAAGTGGATGGTGTATAACATTTAATTTTTATTAAAATTTTATAATAATCTTATTTAGTTATTATTTCCAACTTCATACCCATCAAAGTAATGTGGTGGTGAAAAACATATTACACCATGGCGTGGAGACAGCAAGTCGTAGGTACACATGCATGGTGATTTTGTTTTCAATTGGATGGATTGAAGGTAAAATATTGGTGTAGCATATTTATAATAATATATTAGTATATTAGTGATACTTATGTTATTAATTTATAATTAATCAACTAATGAATAGGAAATAGAAGAAGAATGAAGTTTTAATGAATCAGTAGAAGATATTACTCCTCCTCAACGTCTTTCAAATAAATCACTTCCTAGAGTAGTAGAGTTGGCATTTGGAGATGACCAGAACCACTAGAATTAAAATAGGGAAGTTGATAAGGAAAAAAAGGATAGGTCATGGTCGAGCTTTAAGTCTCAAAATTAAGTGAACATGTGATGGATATGGTTCCCTTTTATAATTGAGATGAGGTGTACTTTAGGAAACTCCATATATAATAATTTATAATAAAATCAAAATGTACAAAAAACTCCAAAATATCCCAATTTTGAATTTGAGAAGAGATGGGGTTTTAATATCATGAAATAGTAATTTTTTTACAAGTTATTTTTTCAATTTACAGTATATATGATAAATTGAAACATAATTATTCTATTTAATTTTAATTATGGTAATAACATTCAAAATATATAATAGTTGTAAATATTTACTTATATGGGGTGAATTGGCCATAAATGGATATTTAATGATTCTTTAGACCTTATTATTATCACTTTGTTATATTTAATTATTATTATGATTTTTAAATAATTTATTAAAATTTTAACTTCATAAAATATCAATAGTGTCAATTGTGACACTATTCAATTATCTGACAACAAATGAAAATCATACAACAGATAATTTTGAACCAAAAAATTTAATACAATCCTAACACGTCATGGTCACCTATAAAATCCATTGATCACAATAATTAGTTTATATGATATTTATAATTGTATTTTTAAAACCATTTGGTTTTATATTTCTATTAATAAAATAATTTCTACATCAATATTGTGTCATCATTGATGGTAATTATACAATAAATAAGAATTATAAATAAATTTCTATGATGTGGGTAATTATTTTAGATTACCATAGACTATATATATTCAATATTATCTCCTTGTTATCCATATATTAAAATTGATATTATTATTGTAACACCCCAGGTAAATAAAGAATATGACATTTTTATATTTATCCATATTTGTGAAAAAATATAAATATTACTTTAAAGGGAACGCTATGCTCGATGGCATACCCAATACACAACAACGAGTTCCTTTGAAATCTTACGTTGCACTCTAATAATAAAATAATAGTATTTTAAATGGTAGTTAATGCCTAGCCGTTGTAAATGGCGAGAATGAACAGAACTAACTAAAAAATGATTATATATGTTTGTCAAATATTTTTACTTTTTACAATAAATGTTAGAGGATTAAAATTGCGAATGAATCCAATTTTAAGCGTAAACATTCTAATAGTCTTTAAAAGGTCGATTAACTGCCATTTGATAGTGAACCTCTTTTAAATCCACTTTTTGACAATTTTATGTGTTATGTTTGACAGAATAAAATTCTTCTTTAGAATCAGGACATAAAAATTTACTTTGTGTAAATTTTTGGTATTTTTCCGATGAAGTTCAATTTTTAATGAATAGTGAAAAATGTTGTATTTTAATTCAAAACCTCTTTTTAATATAATTTATTTATATGATTAGATTATCTTTTTAATTGGTTTTAAAGTTAAATTAGAATATGTTTTTACCATTTAATCCAATAGTGTTTGTTGGAATTAATTTCACTTTGAAATCAGACTTAAACTAGCGTCAATCTTTTGATACATTTTGTTTCATAAAAACACGCTATTTATTTTGACAGTGGGAATTAATTATTAAGTTAATTAATTCAAATAATATGTTTTTAATTTTTTAAAATAGACATCATTTTTGAATTCGGAATATCAAATATTTCTTAGGGTGAATTTTTGGGATTTTTCTGAAAAACTACAATTTTTGATGAATAGTGAAACCACTAAGTGGTACTTATAAAAACGGATTTTTCCGTTTAAATGAAATTTTTCCATTTTTGTGTTTTTAATTTCAAAAATCAGACATACAAGGTTTCATTAAAAAGTAAAATGTGGTTCAATGGGATAAAATTAATTTTTTTGGTGAATAGTAACTTATTACGTTTATAATCGCGATTAGAGGTAATTAGTGTAGTTTAAGGTAAGAATAATGTTTTGATAAAATGAAATGACCTAGACACATGTCCTACCCTCATTGGATGTGTCATGGACGACCAAGAAAATCCATGGGTCAACTTGGGGACCCCATGGAGCCACTTTGGTTGGAAAATGACATAAATACCTTTTATTTAATGTTAAAGTAAAAAATGACACAAACATGAAATGTATTACTAAAACAATTTTTACATGGGCTTATACAAGTCATATTTTTGACTATAAATAGTCATTGGAAATCTAAAAATATTTCCTACATCATAGTAGTTTTTTTATAATTTTTAGACATTAAATAAAATAAATTATTTATGACATCATGATGATGCAGCGATGACCTCATTATTTAACCATTTAAATAAAATGGAAAGATAATGTAAAATATAAGACCTAAACATGTCCAAAACCAATTAGATGAGTGGATTTATAACCCTGTTCACCTTATCCTAGAAATACATCAATGTGGGACCTTTAAAATCCGAAATTCTTTTGAAAATAAAGTAAAATTTTGTAACTTTACAAGAGTGCCCCTCCTCTCCTCTTATAATAGACCCCCACCTCTACCTCCTTACCCACACTCCCAAATCCTTTGGATCGGCCAAACCCTGCCCATTTTGTCTCTCCACTTCCCTCTCTTACTCCTTGAAGCCTCACATTGGGCAGAAGTCTTCCCAAGGAAGCCTTTGAGCTCAAACCAAAGGGAGTTACTTGATTTTAAGGTAATGTCTTCTTTTGAATCCTTTTGTTTTATTTTTCTTCTCCAACCCCATAAACTCTTTTTATTCTTTTCATTTGTAAAAACTGCAGTATCTTCCATATACTAGGATTTTGTTATAATATGTATTCGAGCTACACTTACACACACCTACATCTAAGGGTTAAAGAACATACTGTTTCCGTGGATGGCGAATTTCTGCCTCCCGAAACGATGATTGTTCAACATTCTTTTAACACCGTCAAAGGTGGCCATTAATATGACACTATATTTATATATGATATATAATATGTTTATGTTTTCCTTAAGATTCTGTATTTTTCATTTTGGGTATACCTTTATGGTTTCTATTATGGGTAAACACGGTAATTTCATTTTAGGAAGTGCAGACTACCGCCCTCTCAAAGTGATTTGATTCGTTAATGCCATATGTGGGACGTATAATGGATGGATTTAAAGTTATTATACATTATGATATAATGGAATTATAATATACTTATATATCATTATTATTTCTTTCAATTAAAGTATGAGATAGAAATGAATGTAGCGTTCATGCGTACGTACGGCTTACCGTCTCCATGAACGGTGCATTTCATTTCTTATCCCCAAATGTAATGTACTATTATAAGTACATGTATATAATGGATATATATGATGAATGATACATCTAAATGATTAATATAATTCTTGAATTAAAATATACATACCTCTCATTTAGTTTTAATTCCATTAATATGACAAAGAAATGAAAGTAGCGTTCATGCGTACTTACGGCTTACCGTCTCCATGAGCGGTGCATTTCATTTCTTACCTCTAAATGATTATGTGATATTATAAATAAATTTATATTATAGATATATATGATATATATGATATCCAAATTAGGAATGTCATTCTGGATATAAAGAACCTTTGACCACACGAACAACATGTAATTGTAAGAAGTCCTCTTTCGACATAAGGACCAAATATCGACAAAACAAACATTATTAACTTAAATGATTACATAATGTTTATGACATGGTAATAAGTGATATAAAACTAATAATGAACTTGAAAAATGTTCTTAAGGAAGTAGAAATTAACTCACGTTTATTATTCAGGATGTTAATGAACGATCGAGTCAAGTCAGACCCGAGGTAAGGGATCCTACTCCTCTATTTCTTTTTAAGTACACTCTTTTATGTCATTCCTTTTAGAGATCATATTTCTTATTATTGAGATGTTATTTTATATTAATATTACTTTAATTTTTATGTTCATGTGATGAGGGATACTATTCTCTCTCATCAATCCATTTTTGGAAGTTTTGAGTGGCGCCGTTAGGCTACCTAATTTTCGTAAGAGATCTAACCTCTCTCTTTCTTTTTAAGTACTCTCCTTTATGTCACTTCTTTTAAGATCTTCTTTTTTATATTGGGGGATGTTCTTTTATATTCCTCTTTCTATAAACATTATGTTAATATGATGAGATACCCTATCTGATCTCATAAATCCATTTTTGTAAGTTTTATGTGGCGTCGTTAGGCTGCCGAGTTTTCGTAAGGGATTTTTCATCTCACTTTTATTCCCGTGAGATTTATGCTACATTTGGCACAATTTACTTTGATTGGTGTATGTACTGCCCATTATTCTAATCCTTGTGTAATATACTTTCGTTTATGAGTATTTACATCAATGATTTATTGTCCTTCTTTCATGGGGTGTATGTTTTGAAAGACATCCAAGTCGGTAAGGGAACCATTCACCCTCCTCTTTTTAAAAGACTTCTTTTGTTGGGTCTTTTAATTTACATATTGTTATGTTGGGATATGTTCTCATATATACTTATTGATGTAAATTTTATGTCCATGTCATGAGATACACTTTTTATCTCTCATAAACTCATTTTGATGTGACGACGTTAGGCTGTCAAGGAAACTTCTTAACCCAATTTCGATTTCTTTGGGTTCAACATGTTGTTATTGAATATGTCATCCCTTGAATATGTGTGAATGACCTTTGATTATTTTACACTTGATATCCACTTATATTCGGTGTATTCGTCTGTCACACATAATTTTTTAATTGATTTATCCTCAAACCAAGGATACCGCCTTTGTATGGGACTTCGTCTCAATCTCCTTTCATTGAGGGATATTTTGTTTTATACACAACCTTCTTTTATAAAGTGTATAAACCCCTTTGACATTTACGTTTATTCAAAAGGAATATTTTTATACGAAGTGTTTACTAAACGACAAAAGGGAATGTTTTTGTCATACGTATGCGGCGACAACGACTTCTCCACCGCCGTGACCATTATTTGAGTTTCGGCTTCCTCTACAAGCCATACCTTCTTTTTAAAGAAAAATAAATATCATGTTTTACTTTTCTTTTATTTTGGTATAGAAAAAGGCATTCATAATTTTTTTATTATATCAATGTGTTGTATTGATATCTTGTGATTGAAATGTGGAAATGTTATGTTTCCTTTATGCATGTTTTATGTGATACGATTGTGTTATGGTTCTTGGAAATTATTATGAAGACGGGTGGTTCCGTGATAAACTAAGGGCAGGTGAGCCCGATATAGCTCTCCAATGCATTGGGTAATGCGAAGGAGTGAAACGTTAAGGTTTCTCCGAAGAGATTTAGGGAATATACTATGATGGGTATTCCAAACTTAACCAAGAGGGTTACTTCCTACGTAAGAATGTTATGAATGCCTGAAGTTACCTTTATGTCTTATGATTTCTATGATTTATTCATTATTTGATGAGGTATGTTAAAGTGCCTATGTTTTATGGGTATAGTATGATTTCATTCTTATGTATATATGAACTCATGTTTCCATTCCATATTTTTATAACCCTTACTGAGCTTTTTATGCTTATCCCATGTTTATGAAATGTTTTTCACAGGTCAAGGGAACAATACATGATATGATGATAGAGTCAAGGAAGTGTCAAGAAAGAATCCATGTTTTATTTTAAATATGTTTCCGTTGATTGGAAAAAATGAATACTATCTTTATGTAACCACTTTGTTTAAGTGTGGAATGTAATGCATGTTTTATGATCTAATTCTCTAAAACTCTAAACCTGAAAAGATCCTCAATGTGTAATCTTGTATTAACTCAAGATTAAGTAAGGTTTAAGGCTAGGGCCTTATATTTGGTATCAGAGGGAGGTTTAGATAACATTAAAGGTTAGGGTATTCTTTAATCATAAGTGACGTTACCATAATGGTTAGGATTTCAGAAAGAGTCCTAGTTTTAGATAAAGTGAATGAGTAAGTATATATTAGTGTTTATCTTCCTCATTAGTACATGATGGTTTTGTTGATATACTCACACCGACATTTCTGTTTTCAGTGAATGGATGGATCTATCAGGCACCAAAGAGACAATAGGTTTGAAGGAAACTTTGGTGGTTCTATGATTAAGATACTAGATAAAATGGGGGATTCAATGAGGAAACTCGTGGTTGTTCTAAACCAAATATCAAGGAGTCATGATCAACCACTTGAAACTTGGTGTGATCCTTAATGCATCATGTACGAGATGACCAATCGATGTGGAAGTTCAGGTAATAATTATAAAGGTAACCATTAGATTTTATATGATCCTTACTTTTGAGGTAATTATGGGTTATTATATGTTATGATGGAAAATGAAAGGCATGAGATAAAATTGAGGTTAAAATATGTTATGATTATTTTTGAAGATTTTATCTCCTTTTGGGGAATGTTTTAAGAAATACGTAGTTTTGGAAAAAGGACAACACGCAGACCGTGTGACAACCCGTCGCGTCGGACAAAGCTGTGGGAATCGAACCCACAACCAAAGTGCGATTGGTATTTATCGCCTACCACTGGACTACGTGAAGTCCCTAGTTAGTTTGACTAATTCTTTTTAGTTAAATGATTTTAGGAATCAAGAGTATGTTTATTTTGGGTTATCTATGGAAATTTATTAACCTATCATGGAGGATATGTGATTAGGTTAATTACTTTTAAATAAGAGACTTTAAGAGAAACTGATGTTGTTTCGAGATAAATGTTACAATTTAACTTGGAACACTATGTGACTACATCCTTCAAATATTTGGGTTTCAATCTTAGTTTGGTTTACTTTGAAGAATTTTATGGACCAATTGTTTATCGAATGGTCCTCATTGAACTTTGGGTTTTGTTGGACAAATTTTGGAGATTAAGAATAGATTTTCATTTTATAAAGGGTTATCCTTTACTGGATTATCTGATCTTGTACTAACATTTTTTGGTTTTGGTTTTGGTTTTGGTTAAGGTCTAAAGAAATGGAAATTATATAGTTCTCTTTTCTGTATTAGTTGATTCTGAAGAAGTTTATTATAGTACTCTTAATGCGAACAAGTCTTCCTAAAAACTCGTCTTTTGGAGAAAATATGAGTTTGATTAAGGAATCTAGTAAAAGTTGAAAGTCTACGTTACAAGTAAGTATGTTTCATTATGATTTAGTTAAGCTCAAAAAATAAATTCCTCAATGAAGAGTAACTTAAAACAAAAATGTTGTCTATTAATGTTTCCTACTGGGGAATCGAATACGGTTTAACCCATCACAAGATTGTGATTTTCTTATGGTTAACTTTCTCCTAGACATGTTTACTATCACTCTCCATCAGAAAATGACCCTTTGTTTTCTCCTCCATATCTATATTTTCATACTTGGAATCCTAGTATGGGTTAACACAGGTGACATTTCTACTTCTCTTCCATTCTTTTAATGTGATTGTTTTACCGACTCTTGTTCCGATGTGGGACTTTCAAGGATATTTCCGAGCCCAATTTTAAAATTGCGAGGATTCAATTCCCAAAAGAGGGGAAGGATGTAACACCCCAGGTAAATAAAGAATATGACATTTTTATATTTATCTATATTTGTGAAAAAAAATATTAATATTACTTTAAAGGAAACAGAATGCTCGATTGCGTACCCAATACACAACATCGAGTTCCTTTGAAATCTTATGTTGCACTCTAATAATAAAATAATATTATTTTAAATGTTAGTTAATGCCTAGCCGTTGTAATGGCAACAATGAACAGAACAAACTAAAAAATGATTATATATGTTTGTCAAATATTTTTACTTTTTACAATAAATGTTAGAGGATTAAAAATGCGAATGAATCCAAATTTAAGCGTCACCATTCTAATATTATTTAAAAGGTCGATTAACTGCCTTTTGATGGCGAACCACTTTTAAATCCACTTTTTCTAAATTTCATGTGTTATATTTGACAAAATAAAATTCTTCTAGAGAATCGGGACATCAAAATTTACTTTGTGTAAATTTTTGGTATTTTTCCGATGAAGTTCAATTTTTAATGAATAGTAAAAAATGTTGTATTTTAATTCACAACCTCTTTTTAATATAATTTATTTATATGATAAGATTGTCTTTTTAATGGGTTTTAAAGTGAAATTAGAATATATTTTTACCATTTAATCCAACAGTGTTCGTTGGAATTAATTTCACTTTGAAATCGGACTTAAACTAGCGTCAATCTTTTGATACATTTTGTTTCATAAAAACACGCTATTTGTTTTGACAGCGGGAATTAATTATTAAATTAATTAATGAAACTTATATGTTTTGAATCTTGTAAAATAGACATCATTTTTTAATTTGGAATATCAAATATAGCTTAGGGTGAATTTTTGTGATTTTTCTGAAAAACTTCAATTTTTGATGAATAGTGAAACCACTAAGTGGTACTTATAAAAACTGATTTTTCTGTTTAAATGAAATTTTTCCATCTTTTTGTTCTGAATTTAAAAAATCCGACATACATGGTTGTCATTAAGAAGTAAAATGTGGTTCAATGGGATAAAAATAATTTTTTGGTGAATAGTAACTTATTATGTTTTTAATCGCGATTAGAGGTAATTAGTGTAATTTAATGTAAGAATAATGTTTTAATAAAATGAAATGAACCGGACACATTTCCTACACTCATTTGATGTGTCATGGCCGACTATGAAAATCCATGGGTCAACTTGGGGACCCCATGGAGCCACTTTGGTTGGAAAATGACATAAATACCTTTTATTTAATGTTAAAGTAAAAAATGACACAAACATGAAATGTTTTACTAAAACAATTTTTACATGGGGTTATACAAGTAATATGTTTAACTATAAATAGTAATTGGAAATCTAAAAAGATTTCCTACATCATAGTATTTTTTTATAATTTTTAGACATTAAATAAATTAAATTATTTATGACATCATGATGATGGAGCGATGACCTCATTATTAACGATTTATATAAAATGGAAAGATAATGTAAACTCTAAGACCTACACATGTCCAAAACCTATTGGATGAGTGGATTTAAAACCCTCATCACCCTATCCTAGAAATACATCTATTTGGGACCTTTAAAATCCGAAACTCTTTTGAAAATAAAGTAACATTTTGTAACATTACAAGAGTGCCCCTCCTCTCCTCTTATAAAAGGCCCCCACCTATACCTCATTAAGCACACTCCCAAAGCCTTTAGCTCGTCCAACCCCTGCCCATTTTGTCTCTCCACTTCCCTCTCTTTCTCCTTGAAGTCTCACTTTGGGAAAAAGTCTTCCCAAGAAAGCCTTTGAGCTCAATCCAAAGGGAGTTACCCGATTTTAAGGTAATGTCTTCTTTTGAGTCCTATTGTTTTATTTTTCTTCTCCAACCCCCTAAACTCTTTTTATTCTTTTCTTTTGTAACAAATACAGTATCTTCCATATACTAGGATGTTGTTATAAGATGTATTCGAGCTACACTTACACACACCTACATCTAATCGTTAAATAACATAATGTTTCCGGGGATGGCGAATTTCTGCCTCCCGAAACGATGATTGTTCAACATTATTTTATCACCTTCAAAGGTGGCCATTAAGATGACACTATATTTATATATAATATATAATATGTTTATGTTTTCTTTAAGCTTCTGTATTTTTCATTTTGGGAATACCTTTATGGTTTCCATTATGGGTAAACACAATAATTTCATTTTAAGAAGTGCGGACTACCGCACCCTCAAAGTGATTTGATTCGTTAATGGCATATGTGGGACGTATAAAGGATGGATTTAAAGTTATTATATATGATGTTATACTGGAATTATAATATACCGATATATCATTATTATTTCTTTCCATTAAAGTATGAGATATAAATGAATGTAGCGTTCATGCGTACGTACGGCTTACCGTCTCCATGAATCGTGCATTTCATTTCTTATCCCCAAATGTAATGTACTATTATAAGTACATGTATATAATGGATATATATGATGACTGATACATCTAAATGATTAATATAATTCTGGAATTAAAATATACATACCTCTCATTTAGTTTTAATTCCATTAATATGACAAAGAAATGAAAGTAGCGTTCATGCGTACGTACGGCTTACCGTCTCCATGAACGGTGCATTTCATTTCTTGCCTCTAAAAGATTATGTGATATAATAAATACATGTATATTCTAGATATATATGATATATATGATATCCAAATCAGTAATTTCATTCTGGATATAAAGAACCTTTGACCACACGAACACCATGTAATTGTAAGAAGTCCACTTTCGACTTAAGGACCAAATATCGACAAAACAAACATTATTAACATAAATGATTACATACTGTTTATTAAATGGTAATAAGTGATATAAAAGGAATAATGAACTTTAAAAAATTTTCTTAATGAAGTAGAAATTTACTCAAGTTTATTATTTAGGACGTTAAAGAACGATCGAGTCAAGTCAGACCCGAGGTAAGGGATCCTACTCCTCCATTTCTTTTTAAGTACACTCTTTTATGTCATTTCTTTTAAATCTCATCTTTCTTGTTATTGAGATGTTATTTTATATTACTCATACTATAATTTTTATGTTCATGTGATGAGAGACTCTATTCTCTCTCATCAATCCATTTTGGATGTTTTGAGTGGCGCCGTTAGGCTGCCGAATTTTCGTAAGAGATCTAACATCTCTCTTTCTTTTTAAGTACTATCCTTTATGTCACTTCTTTTAAGATCCTCTTTGTTCTGTTGGGGGATGTTATTTTATATTCCTCTTTCTATAAACATTATGTTAATATGATGAGATAAACTATCTGATCTCATCAATCCATTTTTGTAAGTTTTATGTGGCGCCGTTATGCTGCCGAGTTTTCGTAAGGGATTTTTCATCTCACTTTTATTCCCGTGAGATTTATGCTACATTTTACACAATTTCCTTTGAGTGGAGTATGTACTGCCCATTATTCTACTATTTATGTAATATACTTTCTTTTATGAGTATTTACATCAATTATGTATTGTCCTTCTTTCATGGGGTGTAGGTTTTGAAAGATACCCAAGTCGGTAAGGGAACCTTTCACCCACCTCTTTTTAAAAGACTTCTTTTGTTGGGTCTTTTAATTTACATATTGTTATGTTGGGATGTGTTCTCATATATCCTTATTGATTTAAATTTTATGTCCATGTGATGAGATATACATTTTATCTCTCATCAACTCATTTTGATGTGATGTCGTTAGGCTGTCAAGGGAACTTCTAAACCCAATTTCGATTTCTTTGGGTTAAACATGTAGTTATTGAATATGTCATCCTTTGAATATGTGTGAATGACCTTTGATTATTTTACACTTGATATCCACTTATATTCAGTGTATTCGTTTGTCACACATAATTTTGTAATTGATTTATCCTTAAACCAAGGATACCATCTTTGTATGGGAGTTCATCTCAATCTCATTTCATTGAGGAATATTTTGTTTTATACACAACCTTCTTTTATACGGTGTATAAACTTCTTTGACATTTACGTTTATTCAAAACGAATATTTTTATATGAAGCGTTTAGTAAACGACAAAAGGGAATGTTTTTGTCGTACGTATGCGGCGACAACGACTTGTCCGCCGCCGTTACCATTATTTGAGTTTCGGCTTCCTCTACAAGCCATACCTTCTTTTTAAAAGAAAAATAAATACCATGTTTTACTATTCATTTATTTTGGTATTGAAAATGGTTTTCATAATGTTTTTATTATATCAATGTGTTGTATTGATATCCTGTGATTGAAATGTGGAAATGTTATGTTTCCTTTATGCATGTTTTATGTGATACGATTATGTTATAGTTCTTGGGAATTATTATGAAGATGGGTGGTTCCATGATAAACTAAGGGTGGGTGGGCCCGATATAGCTCTCCAATGCATTGGGTAACGCGAAGGAGTGAAACGTTAAGGTTTCTCCGAAGAGATTTAGGGGATATACTGTGATGGGTATTCCAAACGTAACCAAGAGGGTTACTCCCTACGTAAGAATGTTATGAATGCCTCAAGTTACCTTTATGTCTTATGATTTCTATGATTTATTCATGATTTAATTAGGTATTTTAATGTGCCTATGTTTTATGGGTAATGTATGATTTCATTCTTATGTATATATGAACTCATGTTTCCTTTCCATATTTTTAAAACCCTTACTGAGATTTTTATGCTCATCCCAAGTTTTTGAAATGTTTTTAATAGGTCAAGGGAAAGGTAAATGATATGGTGATAGTGTCAAGGAAGTGTCAAGAAAGAATCCATCTTTTATTTTAAATATATTTCCGTTGATGGGAAAAAATGAATACTATCTTTATGTAACCACTTTGTTTAAGTGTGGAATGTAATGCAAGTTTTATGATCTAATTCTCTAAAACTCTAACCCTAAAAAGATCCTCAATGTGTAATCTTGAATTAACTCAATATTAAGTAAGGTTTAACGCTGGGGACTTATAATTATATAAAATGTGATTGTGGCATTCTGTCACATTTATTAGTCTTTATTATATTCTTGTAATATTCGTAGGTAAGTGGCCATTATTTGATTACTTTTTGAAAAATAATTTATAAGTGTCTAATTTAGTGAGCTAATAGGATCTTCCTAAGTCTTATGATAATTTCAGAATATTATTTTTAACTTTAATTACATGATTAACCGTTAACCACGGTAACAAAAATAATTTACAAAGTTACTATTCATAGTGCTCAAAAATAAAAGATGCTTATTGAAATAATTTGGACCTACATATTCCAAATATAGAATTCATTTTGAAAAATTAAATATACATAATTTTTTGTATTTAAATTAAAATTAATCATGTTGTTGAAAAGAGAAAATAGGTTCTAAAAGTTAAAATATTGCAAAATATTGAAATGTTTTTACATCTGAATTTAATGTAAAATTAATTCCAATGACCTAAATTATATTAAAAAGTAAAAATATATTATATTTATAAATTTAAATAATTCAGTAATATAATTTAACAATATAAATTATTTCAATGAAAAAAAAACTTATTTTCAATTAAAATATAGTGTATTTTTACTATTCATCAAAACATGAAAGTTATCGAAAAAATATTATAGATTCATCCAAAGTAAATTTTTATACCCCAAATCAAAATAACATGAATATTTTTTCATTAAAAATTATTATTGTTTCAAAATCATAATTTTAAAGGGGTTCACTATGCAAAGGTGTAGAAATAAACTTTTAAAAATAGGTTTTTATAGCTCAAAAACTTCTTTATTCATTCCTAATGTCAAAAATATCCATTGGATGAATATAAAAAATATTTTATTAATTATATAACACATATGTATATAAATCAAATTATTTAAAATAACAAAATTTATTCAATCAAAAATACAAATAACTAATTGATTTATTTTTTTCATAAATAATTGATAGTCGGTGAATTCACAATGAATTTTCATAAGTTAGTTATAATTATTCCATATAAACTAATGGATAGAATATAATGGTAATTTTATAATAAGGGCATCTCATGGTTCATTTAAACTAACTATTGTGTAAAATGAAATTAACTGAAGAATAAAAAATATATAAATAAAATATTTCATAAAACATATGGGTGTTACTTTCAACACCACTTAAGCTGAATCTCTCCCTCAAAATTAATCCCATGTAAACAAAAAGTTTAATATACCTATCCCTTATCATTTCTTCAAGATCCAATGCACCTTAATCATATTATTGGCTCCTCCATAAAAAATTAACTAAGCGAGTGTTCCTGTTTCGTACCACTTTTTTATTGTGATCCAGAATCTCTGTCGATTGTTCCTACTAAGAAATTTCTTGCATCATAGGTATGACTTATAAGATTAGAACATGTGAAGGATCAGTTAAGTACATTATTAGCCGATATACATAAAAAACCTTTTTGAACTTGAGAGAAATTTTATGAAGCAACAATTGGTAAGCTACTTTCCAAATACGATCAAAATTTTCTAAAGAAATGATATAACTAGGGTTTATCTATCCCATATTTCCAAATCTCATTACTAAATTCCATAGAGATATTTTTATGAACACCTTATCACCCACTTCAAACTCAAGGCATTTTATTCAGTTTTCAAAATAATTTTTTTTCGACTCTAAGCTGCTCTTTTTTGTTGTTGAATATATCTGACATTTACTACCATTTCATCAATATGATTACGTCATAATAGATTTCTCTCCCATACTACAACCCAAAATGTTTGAGTTTTTCAATTTTTTCCATAGAAGTATTCATAAAGAGCCATCTGATTACTAGAGTGATAGCTATTATTGTAGGAAAAATCTAAAAACGGTAGTTGTTGATCCCAAAAACCATTGAAATTCATAAAAAAATATCTCAAGATGTATTTAATAGTTTGAATTGTCCTCTCGGACAAACCATATATGTGAGGATGATAAGAATTGATGAAACCTAGATTTGTATCTAGATTATGTTGAGAACATTGCAATAACATTGAGGTTATCCTCAAATCATAATTGGATATAATGGAATGTGTTAATCCACTCAATCTTACCACCTCCTTTACATGTATCCTTGAAAGATGATCAAGATTGATATCCTCTCTAATTTCAATGAAGTGTGCTGACATAGTAAGGTGATCAACTATATCCCAGATGGAATTATTTCCTTTGGATTTTTTGGGATGCCTGATGAAAAATTCCATATTGATGTTTCCCATTTTCATTAAAATATGGTTAATGGTTGTAATATCACCATATAATTTTATCTCCTAGACTTATCTTTTCGATCAACCATGAATTGAGAGACATATTCAGAGATATATCATTTCATTCCATCCCACCAGAAGTACACTTTCATGTCTATGTACATATTTGTTTATCAAGGGTGAATAAATAATTATAACTATATGCCACATCCAATAGATCCATTTTTAATTTTGGAATGGGAGGAATAAAAACCACATTCCTGAACATTATTATTTCATCACAATCAAGGTTGAATTGAAGAACATCAATCTCATTCACTTGTATCTCTACATATTTCTTATGCTCCTCTTTAATCTTCACTTTTATTGATAGTTGAACATTAATTTAAGAAAGATAATATTTCACACTTTCATGTAAAATTTCAATATCCATCATTTTATAATCCAATAATCTTGGATCTTTTGATATCCTCATCATGGATAGGAAAGCAAGGTCATGTCGACATAATGCATTTTCCACCTTGTTTTATTCTCCAGGGTGGTAATGTATTGAGAGGTCATAATCTCAAATCAACCCCAACCGTTATATAGGGTTCCTCTTTAACTCTCTTTGTGTGGAGATATACATTTATATTTTATGATCAGTATAAATATCATAAAATTATCCATAATGATAATACTTACTTATCATCAATGAAATTATTATGTCAGTTAACTCTAAATCACGTGTTGATTAATTTTTCTCACGAATTTTTAACTGCTTTGAAGAATATGATATCACCATATCATTTTTCATGAGAACATATCCAAGTAACTTCCATGATGCATTACTGTATATCAAAATCCATTCTCCACTACAAGGATTTGTGAGTATAAGTGCACCTGACAACAATCATTTTAATTATTTTAAATTATCTTCACAGTCCTCTATCCATAAAAACTTAACTCCTTTATGATTCAACATGTTGAGTTGATTAGATAATCATTAAAAATCATTAACCAAACATCGATAATATCCTTCCAAACCCTAAAAACATCAGATTTCTATGTCCATTTTCAGTCTCAACAATCATTCAATAACATCTATTTTTTCTAGATCCACAGATATCCCCTCACATGAGATTATGTAACGCAAAAATGAATCATTATGAAGAAAAAATTCATACTTGGTATATTTGGAAAAATATTCCCCTTTATTAGGTTCTTCAGTACATTTCCCTATTTATCTTTCCGTTCTTCATTTATATTTAAAAAGATAACAATATACTCCATAATGACTATCACAAAATAATCAATAAATTCCCTAAGGAATCAATTTATTAGATCAAATAAGATAGTTGGAGAATTAATAAGACAAAAGGAATCTCTATAAATTCCAAGTGACCATACATTTTATGGAATGATTTCTTTGGTATATCCTCCTTTTTGACCATTAATTTATGATATCCTGAATGATAATCAATCTTTTCATGTATTTACCTCTGCGTAGTCAGTAAAATAAGTCATCAATACGGGGATAATTCTTTTTTTCTCGATACAGATCTTGTCATGTTTTATATAATCAATGTAGAGTATCATTTATTTATCTTTATTCTTATCAAACTGAATATGTTATCCACAATGTGATTCCCTAGGATGCATGAATCCCTTACCAAGATTCTATTGGATTTTCTTATTCAATTACTACAACTGAAGTGGGGATACTCTATAAGGTGTATATGAAATAGGCATTGCACCCCATACGAGTACTATTTAAAACTGAACTATATGATTTGGTGGAAGAAATAGTTAATCTTCTAAAAATACATCATCAATCTCTCGTACAAAGGGTGTATTATTATTCATGTGTTTCTCCCCAATTATTTCATGTAAATACATTCATTTATAGGAATCAAGAGACATAATATTGATGAAATTTATACATGAAGGTTTTATTCATCTTTTTATCAATAAATTACCATAGATTGATTTGGAATATCAAATGTGATATCCCATCCTTGTAAATTAATATGTGCTCTGTATTTGGAAACCCATTCCATGCCACGAATCACATAAAATTCCACAATATGAAGGATAAATTGATTTTTTGGAAGAAAATTCCCATAAACATTAACCAGATAAGAATTATAAACTTTTGAAGTAATGGTTGTGCCATTAAGAGCTGACACCACCATCTTAGCATCTAATTGTTTAGGTAATATGGATATAACCTTAGAAAATTCTTTAAAAATAAAAGAGTGGGTGGATCCTGAATCAAATAAAACATTTTCTAATTTAGATTGGATAATAAGTGTATCTATAACTACTTTATTATCATACTCCACATCATCGATAGTGATTTCATGTGACTTTATTTTTTTATTTGGCCTTAAGATTTTGTTGACATCGACCATTATTAATAACCCTTGTATTTGTGAATTGATTGGAATAAGGCCCCATTTCCTTGAAATTTTATCATTGTTGTGTAGAAGTTTTATTCTGTGTAGCCCTTTCATTGTTCCCATCAATAGAATATATTTCCAATCACATTGGAATTCAACTACCTGATTACCCTCTTTTCCACACATAAAAAATTTAATAGTCCATCTAAAAAAATTCTCTCGATGTTTCCTTCCACAATTTTTTGAATAAGGTAAAGTTCATCTTCTTTTCCGTGTAGTCTTTATATTTTCCTTTAAATTGCACTTTTATATTATTATCAAATCCATATCACGTATGGGTTACTCTAATCTCCATCTCAACCTTGAGAGCACATTTTAAAATTTCCTAATAGATATTGAAGTCTGTTATGGATAATTCCATTCAAAAACTGGATTTTAAGCCACTAAAGAATAAATCAATGTTACTCCATGTGTGATAATAATTCTAAAATCTTACCTTTCATGTCTTGTAAAAGTTTCTTCGTTGGAACCTACAAAATCATCATCCTTTTTCATATATTCATGGAATGATTTTTCCATAATATTTTGAAGAATAAGAGGGAAGTACCTAGTGAAAAATATGTTCTTAAACTCATCCCATTCCATGAACTCAATTTCAACACATTGCCTCGAATTCGTTATATGATTCCACCATTGATCATCTTCACCTTCCAAACGATATACAGCTATGATGACTTTATCATGTTCAGAACATTATATAAATGAAAATATTTTTTCAATGGTATTGATCCATTTCTCATCCACTAATGGATCAGAAGACACATTGAACCATGATGGGTGCTACCTCATAAAGGATTGAAGATAAATTTTATCCCTTTTTCACATTTGGATGTCTATAATGATTCATATCTTGATAAGGTTGTGTGAGAATGGCTACAAGATTTTTCATTCCAGCTCCCATTTCATTTGGTGGCTTTTGGAGACAATCATTGCATTTTCCACCACATTCATCATTATCGTGGTTCATTCAGGTTCTAGGAGTAGACTAAGAGAAAGAACCATAGTGTGACAAAAACTAATAATAATGGAAAAACAACATATTTGAAGAATTGTATTTCATCTTAGGAAACTTCAGTTTTATCCTAGGTTATTCATGAACATCTTTAAGACAGTAGGATATGATTATATCCTATATGTAGATTTACCCTTAGGGTTCGTAATATGATTCTCTAATCATAGATTCCAATGGTTAACTATACCTTTTCACTAATACCATCTATAATGGCCCATACATTAAATTTAGATATTACTTCACATCAATAAATATTTATTACATAACATAACAATGGTCACGCCAGGACCGTATTTGATTTGTCTATTTAGAAACTTGGAAACAAAAACAACTCGTTCTTAAAATATATATATTGTTAAGTCAAAAGTCTTCTTTTAACTTCTATATCATGTTTTGGAAATCACAAATGTATTCTATCATATGTTTATAAATTACAATTGTCTTTTATCATGTTTATCGTATCGTACGATGTTGATCGTACCGATCAAATCGTATCATATTGACTCTATCAATCGTATCGTACTGACTCTGTCAATCGTATCGTACTGACTCTGCTATTCAGATGATCATTATTTGTTTGGGTACTTTTTCAAAAACACTCTCTACATTTGAATCGTACTCATGTTTTTCATTTCTATATATCTCTTGTCCTAACAAAACGATGTCGTTGAGTTAGTTACAAACTAATCAAAACGATGTCGTGCTTTCTGTTTCAATATGACCGTTGGAGGCAATATGATCGTTGGAACCCGAGGCCTATAAATAGGAGGTCATTTGAAGCTGAGAGAACAACGATGAACGAAGAGAACGAATTAAGAGACTCTGTGAACTACCAAGATTCTAGAGAGAGACACTGGGACTTCTCTCATCAGCCTTGTGCGTCCGATCATCATATCGAGGGCTTTCAAGTAATTGAAAGACAAAGGTGCCGATTACCTACAAAATCGAGGGCTACCGTGGATAGGCAGACAGATGTGCCGATCATCGTATCGAGGGCTGCCGAGGATAGGCAGACAGACGTGCCGATCATCGTATCGAGGGCTGCCAGGGATAGGCAGACAGACGTGCCGATCATCGTATCGAGGGCTCACCAAGGTTTTGGTGAGACAAACCTTTTATCCTAGGTGAAAGGATAACCCTTCTCTTTGGGTTAAAAGAATTGTAATACTTTTACATTTCCGCTGTTACGTGTATTAGAAAGGGATTTGTATTGTTTCCTTTCTTCTTTACATTTTCAATTGTAATTGTTTCAATTACAATCATTCTATTACTTTTTGTATTGATTGATTTTATATGCTTTAAGGTAGAATCATTCATCTTTGTATTACTCTGATTATTGTATTCACCTTGAATACAATTGTTTTACTTTACATTAGTATTACAATACATCATACCTTTTATATTCAATACAATTGTGGGTGTTTATATTTGTATTAGTTTAAGATCATTTAAACTAATCTCTTTGTTGAAAAAACTCGAAGGTTTTTTAAACCTACAATTCACCCCCCTCTTGTATTGTTCCATCTAATAGACATATATATCTACTATTCGATCCAACAATTGGTATCAGAGGAGGTTTTCCACTGATTTGTATTACTAGATTTACTTCTTTTTACTATCTTAAATACTTACTACACTAACGTGTGGAGTGGAAAAGTTGTTTTTGTTATATTAGATGGCAGGTATGAATATCGGATCAATAGATAATCTGAATCCTTCTAGACCACCAATCTTTGATGGGAATGATTATGAGTATTGGAGAGATCGTATGAAGACTTTCATTATCAATACTGGTGTAGGCAATTTTATTATGCTTACTGGGGGTTACAAAATTCCTGACAAAGAAGTTAGCACATTCACCAACCAAGAGAAGCAAGAATATCAACTGAATTACAAGGTACAGAATACTTTATTATGCTCCATGACCAGGAATATATATAGTCATATATCATCATGTGAAGCAGCCAACTGTATTTGGAAGAAATTAGAAGTCACTCATTTTGGTACATCCAAGGTTATAGAAAGAAGGAGAGCAATGGTTCGAGCAGAGTATCATGGATTTGTTTTTCCTTATGGAGAACCTGTATGTAAAGTGCAACAAAGGTTTATGACAATTGTCAACAGCTTACAATCTATGGCAGAAAAAGGACTTGATGATGAATCTCTTGTTGATAAGATTATAGATATTATGCCAAATGAATGGGAGTCGAAAAGGAAAGCTATTAATGAAAATAGAAAAGTTTCCCAGATTACTCTTGATGAACTCTTTGGAACTCTTCTACAGCATGAGACAAGAATGAAGATAGATGCTGATTTTAATAAGAAGAAGAATGGGAATGGAAGTGTAGCTTTTAAATCTAAAGCTAAAACACCTGAAAGGATTATAAGATCTAAATCCAAGAAAGTTGTTATATTTGATTCAAGTGATTGTAATCTTTCGGATAATGAGTTAGCCAATCTTTCTCGAAGGATGAACAAGATTGTGGGAAAGAAAGATTTTCAATATAGATTCAAAAAGAAAGACAAGAAAGATAGGAAAGATTCAGAGGAAACTTGTTATGAATGCAAGAAAGCAGGACATATAAGGCCTGATTGTCCTTTACTGAAGAGGAAAGATAGAAAAGAGAAATACTCTGAAAGAAACAAGAAAAGGTTTTATAAGACAAAGAAAGGCTTGAAAGCAAATGATATGTGGAGTGCAAGTGGTAGTGATTCCTTAGATGATTCTTCAGAATGTGAGACATCAGAAAAAAGAAATATTGGACTTCTAGGCAGACTACCAATCGAAGATCATTGTCTCATGGCTAAGGTACATAATGCGGAAGCTGTTACAAATGTCTCTTTAAATGAAAATTATGTTGATAATAGATATTATGAATCTTCAAATGATGAATCCTCATCATCAGAAGATGATACTTTACCTTCTTTTGAAGAAGTCTCTAGATTTTCTAAGTTACTTGAAAATGAAAATTCTAAACTCAAAAAGAGATTTGAAAAATCAAATTCTAGAATTTCAATTTTGACTAAAGAAGTATCAGATATTTCTAAAGATATTGATGTGAAAACTTCTGATTTTGAAAGCATTTAAAAAACCCTTGAGAAAGTTAAATCTGATAAGGATAAACATTCTAAGGATCATGAAACTGTAATTTCAAAGAAAAACATTTTAGAGCCTAACTCTAGTTCTAATTCAAATGTTTTGGAAAATAAGAATTTGGTTTTAAAACTAAAGTCAGAGATTTTATCTTTGAAAAAGTGTTTGTCAAACTTTACTCATGGAAAAGAAAACTTTGATTGGATGTATTCTCAAATTAGACCATTGAGAAATCGTTCTAGTCTTGGTTATACTAATTCCAAACCTGTTTTTAGTAATAACTATTTTGATCCTCAAAAAACCATTTTCTGTTCCAAGTATCAATGTGGTGGACATTGGAGAAGGATTGTTCTCTTAACAAAACTCAATCCTTAGGATTTCATAAAGCTCATTTTTCAAAACAAATGTGGATTCCTAAAATTCTTTTATCTAACCCTTCTGGATCCAAACAAGTTTGGATTCCGAAAATCTAATTGTTTCATTTTCAGGAAAATGGGAAGTGTATCAATAAGAACATTTGGTACATGGATAGTGGTTTTTCTCGACATATGACTGGAAACAAAGATTTCTTTGAAAAGGTTATCAAAACAAAAGGTGGAAAAGTTACCTTCGGAGATAATGCTCAAGGAAAGATTGTTGGTATAGGTAATATCGTTTTTCTTGGAAAAGTTCTTATTTCAAATGTTTTGTTTGTTAAAGGTCTTAGGGACAATCTCATCAGCATAAGTCAATTATGTGATGAAGGTTACCTTGTGAATTTTAGAAATGATAAGTGTCTAGTTCACAATTCCAAGGATGAATTCATTCTATTTGCCCATAGGCATGAGAATGTATACACTATTAACTTAGAAGACCTTAGGAACCAAAACTTACCTTGTTTAAGTGTAATAGAAGACCAATCGTGGCTATGGCATAGGAGACTAGGACACAGTAATTTGAGAAACCTAAGAAAACTCTCAAAGAAAGGACTTGTAAAAGGGCTACCGGACCTTAGATATGATTCTTCAAAAGTCTGTGATCCTTGTCAATTTGGCAAGCAACATAAAACTAGCTTTAAACCAATTAATGAATTTTCAACTTCAAATGCATTACAGCTTGTGCATATGGATCTGTTTGGTCCTTCACAATCTGGAAGCATTGGAGGCAAATACTATGTATTTGTTTTAGTTGATGACTTTACTAGATTTACATGGGTCTACTTTCTCACGATGAAGTCTGAAGCCTTTTCCTATTTCAAAACTTTTAGAGCCCAAGTTAAAAATGAGAAAAACCTACTATTGATAACTATTCATAGTGATCATGGTGGTGAATTTCAAAACTCAGATTTTGAAACTTTTGGTAGTAAGAAAGGTATTACTCACAATTTCTCAGCTCCAAGAACTCCTCAGAAAAATGGGGTTGTTGAAAGAAGAAATTGTATTCTTCAGGAAATGACTCGAACCATGTTGAGTGAATACTCAATTGCTAAGCACTTTTGGGCTGAAGCTATTAGTACTGCCTGTTATACTATAAATCGTGTTTTAACTAGACCATTTCTTAATAAAACACCTTACGAGTTATGGACTGGCCGAAAACCTAATGTTTCATACTTCAAAGTTTTTGGATGCAAAGTATTCATTCTGAATACAAAAGACAATCTACACAAATTTGCACCAAAATCTGATGAAGGAATCTTTCTAGGCTATTCTACAACCTCTAAGGCTTATAGAGTTTTCAAAAAAAACACTTGTACTGTTGAAGAAACAGTACATGTAAAATTCGATGAGACTAACCCTTTTGTTTTCAACCAACCCAATCCTACATCCTCGGATGTGTTTTCCAAAAATGTTTATCAACCATTATTAGAAGAACATCCTGATAAGGAAAATGTTCAAGAAAGTATTCCTGAAACATTTACCACAGAAGATTTTCTACCATATGTTGATGAACAGGTTTTACAAAACCCAAATCAATTGTTTCTTAGGAATCATCCCAGTGATAACATCATTGGTGATATAAATCAACCTATAAGAACCAGAAATTCCTTATGAAATGAAATAGAACATCTTTCTTTTCTTTCCCAATTTGAACCTAAAAGTCCAAGTGAGGCCTTAGGTGATGATGATTGGATCAAAGAAATGCAGGATGAACTAAATGAATTTGAAAGGAATCAAGTTTGGACTTTAGTTGAAAGACCTAAAGAAACAACTGTGATTGGTGTAAAATGGGTTTTCAGAAACAAGTGTGATGAAAATGGAATCATTGTAAGAAATAAAGCAAGACTTGTTGCTAAAGGCTATAATCAACAAGAGGGAATAGACTATGAAGAAATATATTCTCCTGTAGCTAGACTTGAATCTATTCGTATTCTATTAGCCTTCGCAACATATTTCAATTTCAAACTATTTCAAATGGATGTCAAATGTGCTTTTCTAAATGGTTTTGTTCAAGAAGAAGTTTTTGTCGAACAACCTCCTGGTTTTCAAGACCCAAAACATCCTGATCATGTTTTTAAACTTACCAAGGCTCTATATGGTCTTAAACAAGCTCCTAGAGCATGGTATGATAGACTCACAGGATTTCTTTTACAAAACAATTATACAAAAGGTACAGCAGATCCAACTCTTTTTATCAAAATGGACAACAAAAATGTTTTGGTTGTCCAAATCTATGTTGATGACATCATATTTGGATCAACTCATAAATCTTTAACCGATTATTTTGCAAACGTAATGAAATCTGAGTTTGAAATGAGTATGATGGGTGAGTTAACATTCTTTCTAGGTTTTCAAATTTCTCAAAAACTAGAAGGAACTTATATATCTCAACATAAGTATATTAAAGACTTACTCAAAAAGTATGGATTTGAAAAAACTAAAAGTATTAGCACCCCAATTGGTACCTCAAATACTCTTGATCTTGATGAAACTGGGAAACCAGTAGATCAAACAATTTTTAGAGGTATGATATGGAGTTTGCTATACTTAACAGCTAGTCGACCCGACTTGATGTTTTCTGTATGCTTATGTGCAAGATATCAATCTAATCCAAAAGAGTCTCACTTAAAAGCCATAAAGAGAATCTTTCGGTATTTAAAAGACACTATGGATTTAGGCCTTTTCTACTCTTCTGGAAATGATTTTGTTTTAAAAAGATTTTCAGATGCTGACTTTGGTGGATGTAGAATGGATAGAAAAAGTACATCTGGAACATGTCATTTCTTAGGAGACTCTTTGGTTTCTTGGTCCTGCAAGAAACAACACTCAGTAGCACTCTCCACTGCTGAAGCTGAATATGTAGCAGCTGGAAGTTGCTGTGCTCAAGTATTGTGGATGCAGCACACACTCACTGACTATGGTTTGAGTTTCTCCAAAACTCAAATTCGTTGTGATAATACAAGTGCCATAGCTCTTAGTAAAAACCCAGCACATCACTCTCATGCAAAACACATAGATGTTAGGCATCACTTTCTTAGGGATCACACACAGAAAGGAGATATTATTTTACAACTCATCGGAATGCAAGAACAACTTGCTGACATTTTTACAAAACTTTTACCTTCTGATAGATTTGAATTTATAAAACAGAAGCTAGGAATGATTACATTAAAATAATCATTCATATCTACTTCCTGTTTTGAATCTCTCATAATAGTAAGAAACTCCTCGTAGAAAGGGGGAGGAGAGGATATTTCTTTCTGTCTTTATGGTTCTTTTTATCTTATGTTCTTTAACATTTTACTCTTTGGAATGTGTATCTTTTTCTATTTATCGTATTGACAATTTTATTTTTCTGTTTATCATATTGGCAATTTTAGTTTTTCTGTTTATCATATTGACAGTTTTATCGTTTCATTCATTTTTTTATGTTTATCGTATTGACAGTTTTATAGTATCATTTACTATCAACCGATGATGGTATTCAAATTCTTTTCCATCGTACCAATCAATCTTGGTATTGTATCGACCGATGATGGTATTCAAATTCTTTTCCATCGTATCATTCAATAATTTTGAATCGACCGATGATGGTATTGAAATTCTTTTCCATCGTATCATTCAATAATTTTGAATCGACCGATGATAGTATTGAAATTCTTTTCCATCGTATCATTCAATAGTTTTGAATCGACCGATGATGGTTTTGAAATTCTTTTCTATCGTACCATTCAATAGTTTTGTATCGACTGATGATGGTATTGAGATTGTTTTCCATCGTACTGTCAGTTCATGGTAACAAGATTATTTTCCATCGTACGGTCCGATCATAGTAATAACTTTGTTTTCCATCGGCATCATATTTTTCTCCTTACGATTGTATTTTCTTTTGATTCTTACCAAAACCAACAATCACCTTATGTTCTCCGACAGGTATCTTTTTCATTTTTTTTATTTTTTTTCTTTCTTTGTTTTAATCCTAACCATTGATCTGGTTTTCTCTAATCCTGACCGTAGAATATCAACAGTCACCGTTTTTCGACCATAGAAGATCAACGGTCATCTCTTTATCGCCTATAAATACCCCCCTCCCCTCCCCAAGCCCACATTGGGTTTTCAGGATTTGAGGCGAAGCTCTGCTCCACTAGCTATATATCATCGTACGATCTTCTCAATCACTATCACCTTTATGTCTCAATCCTCTGCTAACACTCCTTCCGAAATGTCTTCAAAGACTTTCATAGAGAAAGACTTTAAAAGAGAAAGGTTAGTATCCCGAGACTTTTTCGATACGTACGATTCTACAATCAGGAGGATCATTTTGTTTCAAGGATGGAAACATATGTGTGTTGAAAAGCCTGATATTCAAGATCCAGTTCTTTTTGATGAAGTTTGTTAGTTTTACAAAACCGTTTCTTTTGACAAAGATATGACTATAAACTTCGTTGTGTATGATAGAAAGTTATCTATGTCTGTGAAACAAGCGGCACATTCTCTGAATGTTTCTATAGAAGGAGATTCTTTTTGTCCATCTCACAAACTACCAGAGGAATTTGGTATGTTTAATAGAGAAAATGCTAAAAAGTCTTTGTTTCTTATTAATGAGGAAAAGAGGAAAGTGTCTCATCTTTCACCGGAAAATCGTTTTGTCACTTTATGGATGCAAGGTTTTCTTATCCCAAGGAAAGAGGATAGAGAAACTCTTAAAGATTCTGATATATTCATGCTCGACTATCTTGTAAATATGAGAAAAGTAAATCTCATGGGGTATATTTTTGAAACCATCAAGAATGTCAAGACAAGAGGGATTAAGTCCCAGATGATTATGTATCCAGCCATCCTTACGAAGTTCATTTTTGAGAGTATGAAGTTTTGTAACATTCCTTTGAAAGGAAAACCCATGGATTTGAGGCCATCTTGGATTAGTAAGAGTACGATGAAAAAGCTGAATGTGTGTTTTGATTCAGATTCAAAACTTTTTGTCAGAGATGTAGAAGCTGAATTAGCTCAGAATCAATCGGCAACTATGCTAGCCAAGGACATTCAATCCACCGATGTTACTCAAAAGTCTGATCCGCAAACCAGTTCGAAGCCGAAGAAGAAGCCAAGGTACAGTAAGGATCTTGTAGCAAAATGGAGAAAAGATAAGGAATAGAGAAAAGAAGGTGATTCGAAGTTTGGTCTTGACCCTGCTGAGGCCTTTGCAGAAAGAATAAGGGTTGAAGAAACCCTTCAGGACGAAACGAAGAAGAAGGTTCTTTTGAAAAGAAAGGCTTAGGACTTTGATGTCTCTAAAGTCTTGAAAGCGGTTGAAGATACTAGTGCTCAACTAACTGAAGAAGTGCACCAAGAGCCCATCGTACAGAGTCTTCCTGAGAAAGAAAAAGGAAAACAAGTAATCGAAGAAATAGAAGAAGAAGAAGGAGACTTTCTTTTAGAATTTCTTCAAAACTCAAAAAAGAGTAGAGAGGAATCGGTTCAAAAGCTGAGTGATGGTGTTCAACAAATACTTCATGCTTATCAAGCACAATCTCCGGACAGAATGTCTTTTCAAGAAAGGCACGGTGATCAATCTTCTCATTCTGATAAAGTTGTTTTCATTAGTGACAAAGTGGAAGAAGAAAGAAAACAGAAAGAAAAAGTGAAAGGGAAACAGCCAGTTGTTGAATCAAGCAAATCGTATGAACTACCATCGTATGACGAGGATACTGATTCAGAGCACACAATCTCTCTCAAGAAGGGTGATTACATTGTTCATGTTTTGAGAAGGGTGGATAAAACCATTCCTTATTTCCCTAGGCTGGAAGGGAAGATTGATTTTATTACTGAAAATCAAAGGAAGAAATTTGGCTCTGTAAAATAATTGAGGAAGAAAGTTTTGTCAGTATAAGCCGATTTGAAAGTTCTTTCAGAAAGCTCGGTTGCTCATAAGAAGGTTTGCAATAAGATGACCTAGTGGTCGTACAAAACAGAGAGCTCAGTCAATGATCATGAAATAGCTATTGAAGATATAATGAGGTTATCAAATGATCTTTCAATTGCTTTCAACAAGCTTGATAGAGAAACGGTTGAAAGGCTGAATCTTTTGTCTTCTCAAAGAGCCGATGTTCCTTCATTGAAAGACTTGCAAGAAAGAATGAATGTTTTCCAATCTGAATTCTCGAAGGTTTCATCTTTCAAAGATGAAATGGTTTTACTGAAGAATCAAAATTCTGTGTTATCGAAAGACAACAAGAATTTGCAAAACAGGATTGATACCCTTGAAGAAGTAATCAGATTCCAGGAGGAGACCATCAGAAATCAAGATCAGATTTTTGCGGATCAACAAGAGCTTCTCAAAACTCAGGGAGAATCAATTTCTGAAGACAAGAAGGAGATCAAGAAGATGAAATCTGTTCTTCATGAGATTATAAATAAGGATAAGGAAAGAGAAAACAAATGATTGTTGTATTTGTTTCTTTTGAAACTTGTCTTTGTTTTGTAATAACTCTTATGATCCTTTTTCTTTTATCTATTGTCTTGTATTGCTTTACTAACTCTTTTAGACAATTCAAGATTACTCCTTTCTTTTTGTAAATCACAAAGGGGGAGAATATTTACAAAGAAAAGATTGTTTTACAAAGGGGGAGAATGCTTTACAATGCTCTTAAGGAAAATCTACGAATACAATCCTTAGGAAAGTCCATACCTAAGGGGGAGTTAGTTGTATTCAATTTCTTATTCAGAAGAGTTTTTTCAATAACTCAGGGGGAGATAAGTATTTCTTGTTACATTTACTTTGTGTGTTGTGCTTTCCAAAAAGGGGGAGATTGTTAAGTCAAAAGTCTTCTTTTGACTTCTATATCATGTTTTGGAAATCACAAATGTATTCTATCATATGTTTATAAATTAAAATTGTCTTTTATCATGTTTATCGTATCGTACGATGTTGATCGTACCGATCAAATCATATCATATTGAATCTGTCAATCGTATCGTACTGACTCTGTCAATCATATCGTACTGACTCTGCTATTCAGATGATCATTATTTGTTTTGGTACTTTGTCAAAAACACTCTCTGCATTTGAATCGTACTCATGTTTTTCATTTCTATATATCTCTTGTCCTAACAAAACGATGTCGTTGAGTTAGTTACAAACTAATCAAAACGATGTCGTGCTTTCTGTTTCAATATGACCGTTGGAGGCAATATGACCGTTGGAACCCGAGGCCTATAAATAGGAGGTCATTTGAAGCTGAGAAAACAACGATGAACGAAGAGAACGAATGAAGAGACTCTGTGAACTACCAAGATTCTAGAGAGAGACACTGTGACTTCTCTCATCAGCCTTGTGCGTCCGATCATCGTATCGAGGGCTTTCAAGTAATTGAAAGACAGAGGTGCCGATTACCTACAAAATCGAGGGCTGCCAGGGATAGGCAGACTGACGTGCCGATCATCGTATCGAGGGCTGCGGAGGATTGGCAGACAGACATGCCGATCATCGTATCGAGGGCTGCCAGGGATAGGCAGACAGATGTGCTGATCATCGTATCGAGGGCTCACCAAGGTTTTGGTGAGACATACCTTTTATCCTAGGTGAAAGGATAACCCTTCTCTTTGGGTTAAAAGAATTGTAATACTTTTACATTTCCACTGTTACTTGTATTAGAAAGGGATTTGTATTGTTTCCTTTCTTCTTTACATTTTCAATTGTAATTGTTTCAATTACAATCATTCTATTACTTTTTGTATTGATTGATTCTATACGCTTTAAGGTAGAATCATTCATCTTTGTATTACTCTGATTATTGTATTCACCTTGAATACAATTGTTTTACTTTACATTAGTATTACAATACATCATACCTTTTATATTCAATACAATTGTGGGTGTTTATATTTGTATTAGTTTAAGATCATTTAAACTAATCTCTTTGTTGCAAAAACTCGAAGGTTTTTAAACCTACAATTCACCCCCCCTCTTGTATTGTTCCATCTAATAGACATATATATCTACTATTCGATCCAACATATATTTTGTCCTATTTATTTCTTAAAAAATAAACTCATTTTTGACATATCTTATATAATTCCCTTCTTCATGACCAGGGGAAAAGAAACCTATGAATCCGTGAGATAAATTTATCAGTTAGGGTATTTAAGTGAAATTTCAATTATATTATAAGAAGATAAAATTTTAAAATCTTATCCTACATATAAAATATCAGAATATCATGTGATGGGATAAATCATAAAAGTTCAATGTAATCCCAATTGTCATAACATAAGACATTAAATTTCATTTCATAAACACATAATAATAGAAAATCATTTCATATTAGTCAAGGATCATCACCAAGATGATAATAATAGAAAAATTCCATTACAAAAATGAGTTTACTCCTCAACCCAACCCTGTATTACTGAACCAGATTTATATTCCATTCATTTCATGTCTATATAATGAAATATAAATCTTTAACTAATTAATTTTAGGGAGATATAGGTCCCACCGATCTCATAGTGAAAATATTATTAAGTGTTCTCCTAATATATAAATCCTTTATCATAGCATAACCCATAAAATAAAATAGTTTTCTTAAATATAATTCCATCATAATAAATTTAAAATAAAAGGAAATGAAAACAAATTAATAATATGTATGGAAACATAACCCAATTACATCTTAGAATCAATGTAATTTTTATTAAACACTTGAACTTAATTCCTGCGGAAAAATATCATTTCCTTTTCAGAATTTTTTTTTTTCTCACAATGCCACATGATTTGGAAAGGCAATAATTTACATGAAATAATAATGAAATATTATAGAGTAAGCATCATTTAAATTAGGATTCATGAAACCATAAAATTCCATTCAGGTCGTAAAAGTTAAAAAAAGTATCCTCACACTTTGTTCAAAAATGTCAAAAAATACATCAAATGGAATAATGAAAAAATATTATAGTCATGAAATTTAATAAAAATTCACCAAAGGGTAAAATTAACTAAATTAAATTATACAATATAATAAATTTATTAAAAAAATTATGAAAAGTTGATGTAGAAGATAAATGTACTCCTGTAAATACATAGGTATAAACAATCTTTGATAAAAATTAAAATTTAAAATTATCCCTTACCATTGGTCTAATATCCTTTATATGTATCTAAACATACTTTATAATGATTTAAATAATGTTATTGACATATTCCACCAGTCATTTTAATGTTATCATATATGATCATATTATCATATATTTTTCAGTAACATTTCATTGTCACTTATTATAGGGATTTTAACTACTTTAAGTTCTTAATGATGATTATTCAAATAAATTCATGTTCAATTTATTATGTTATAGTTAAATCATTTAAATAAATATATTAGTATAATGTTTATCATATTTAGTCATTCAATTCTTTTATATAATCATGGTTTAATGAAGATCATGTATAATGAATTGCATCGCATCATAGAGACGGTGGGTCATACGTACACACGAATGATGATATCATCCCCTAAATTGTTTAATGGTATTAAAGTGGATGGAGTATAATATTTCAGTATTAGTAACATGTTATAATAATTATATATAGTTATTATTACCATAATTATCCTTATCCAAGTAAGGTGGTGGGGGAAAAAATATTGCACCATAGCATAAAGACTCTAAGCCGTACCTATGCACGTGCAATGATATCATATTTCATAAGATGCATAAAAAGAGAAATATGGTTAATTTATCAGAATAATAACATAATAGTATATTAGTGATACTGATATGATTAATTTATAATGGAACAACTAATGAGGATGAAGTAGGAGAAGAAAGAATTTTGAAAGAATCGATAGAAGAGATTACCTCCTCCTCGAAGGGTTTTCTCTAAATCACTTCTTAGAGTACTAGAAATGGCCTTTGACGATGAAAAAATTTCTAGAATGAAAACATGGATGTTTATAAAGATAAAGGGACTATATGGCCACACTATAATGTCCAAAATGAAGTAAATAGGGGAGAGATGAGGTTCCCATTAATAATTGAGGTGACATATACTTTTAGAAACTCCATAAATAATAATTTATAGTAAAATAAAACCCAAAAAAAAAACCAAAAAAATTTCCGTTTTCGAAGATGATAATATATATGTTTTTATGATCATTAAAAAATAAATTTTGGAAAAGATATTTTTTCAATTTAGGCCAAATCTTTTAAATTGTAACTTAATTATTCTATTTGATTTCAATTGTGGTGACAACATTCTAAATATTTAATGGTCATAAATATTTTCCTATATAACGTTAATTGAACATAAATGGATATTTTTTGAAATTTTATACCTTTTAATTATCACTTATAAATTATTATATATTATTATAATATTGAAATAATTTAATATAATGTTAGTTTAATAAAATATCAATAATGTCAATTTTGACACTTCAATTATTTGGCATTTAACAAAATCCTTACAGAAGATAAATTCAAAAAGAATATTTAATACACTCCGTACAAGTAATATTAGACTATAAAATTCTAATAGCATATTAATTAGTTTTTATTTAATTTATATATATATTTATAAAAACATTTTTTTATATTTCTATTAATAAAATAATTTCAACAATGATATTATCTCATCATTAATGATAATTTTATTTTATCTCTAAAAATTATAGATTTATATCTAGGATGTAGATAATTATTCAAGATTTCTAGTGACTATACTGAGTCAGTATTATCTCTTTGTTACCCATATATTAAAATTTATATACTTGTATAAAATCAGATTGTGACATTTTGTCAAATTCATTAGTTTTTATTTTATACATGTTATATTCATAGGTAAGTATACATTAAGTTAAAAAAATTAAAAATAAATTATAAGGGTATAATATTGACATCCAATGGGATTTTTTCTGGTGTTAAGGTAATTTTATTATATTAATTTTACCTTTAATTAACTGATTTACCTTTAATCATGGTGATAAAAATAATTACCAAGTTACTATTCGTAATGTCAACGAATAAAATTATCTTATTAAAATAATTTGGACCATCTGATTCCAAATATGGAATCCATTTTTCTAAAATAAACACACATATATTTCAGTAATTATTTTAAAATTAATCCCATTGTTGAAATGAGAAAACATGTTCTAGATGTTAAAATATTCAAAAAGATCTAAATAACTTTACATATGAAGTTAATATTAATTTTTACTGAAATGATATTCATTATATTAAATAATAATGATATATTATATTTATAATTTTAAACCATTCAATAATATATTATAACAATATAAATTATTAAAATGAAAAAAAAAACATTTTTTTCAAATAAAAATTATTGTATTTTTGCTATTTCTCAAAACATGAAAGTTATCAGATAAATATAAAAAATTCATCTGATTTAAATTTGTATATCCCTATTGAAAATAACATTTTAATGTTTTAAAATATAAATTATTAATCTGTCAGCATATTAATTGTAAATGGGTTCTCTATTCAATGGCGTAAAATTAAACTTTTAAAAAATAGGTTTTTATATATGTATGAAGGTTTTATTCATAGCGTATGACTAAAATATCCATTTAATGAATATAAATTTTTATTAATTACATAACACATATATATCACATTAATTTCAATACCAAAATTAATTCACTCAAAAATAATAATATATAATTGATTTATATTTTTTAAAAAATAATTCATACCCTATGAATTCAGAATTCATTTTCATAATTTAGATGTAATTATTCACACTAACCTAATGGATATGATATAATGGTAATTTTGAAATAAGGGTGTCTTGTGTTTCATCTAGTCTCATGATTGCGAGAAAATCAAGCTACTAAAGAATAAAAATTATTTTAAAAATAATATTTCATAAAAACAATAGGGTGTTATAGGTTTTTATTCCATCATGATAGTTTCCATAATTTATTTAGGTAGTACTTATTTCATTCTTCATTAATGAGAACGATATTTTTATTGGTATATAAAGAATATTTCTTTAATTTATACTATATAAAATAATTTTTAGAATGGGTAAAATTCAATAAATGAATTTTCAGTTCACAAAATTTTTTTTTTAAGATGGATCATATTTTGAAAATAATAACCACATCTATTTAGTTTTTATATATTCAAAGTTAACATATATTTAGAATATTTTGGGATAAATTTATAGAAATTAAATGTTTTAGTGGATTTTTTAAGAAATAAATTCTCGATATTTTATAGGAATAATTCTATGCATATTGATAACCATTAGGGTAAACATTATCATTAATGACATTGCAATAATAAAGATATATTATTACTATAATTCATGGAATAATATATTTAAATGAAAACCGTAGAAAGTTTTTTATTTAATTAATAATTTAATTTCAATGATTTCTATAATTTTATTTGCAAAAATTAAAGCAATTATACTAATATATTTCAAAAAATAGAAAATTCACATGCTGGGTGACAACCTGTCACATCTCGAAATGTTGCGGGGCTTAAACCTTGGGCTGAATGACGATATGGGTTTAGTGCCTACCACTAGTCTACATGATGGACTCGTTTATTTTTACTAGTTTTTAGTAATGATTTTTGAAAAATATATATTAATTAATAATCATATGGTCCTTTAAATCATCGAATATTTTTAGATTTGGGGCCCCATACCTTTTATCAAGTATTTACATTCTTGAAATAAATGACCTACAACACTCTATATATTTATTTATGATTTTCATCCTTCAAAAATAATCACATTAAAAAAAATTATACTACATTGAAATAAATTAATGTGTTATTCCATATAACATTTTTTCTTCATTTTCACTCTAAATGAGATGTTGTTTTGTTAACTCTTTTATGATGTAGGTTTCACTATGATGTATTTTAAAATATTAAATCCATGATAACTAGAGTCTTGTTTTAATTCTAAATACAATATTTATTTATGTTTTAGGGATGTTAAAATCCCCAAATATGGGGATAAAAACATTTCTATTGATACTATATCTGTCATGGAACATCGATCTAAAACAACTAATGTAACATATTTCATGAAAATAATTATCTTTAGTAACATGCAGAACACAAAACCCCAAGTCAACATGAACCATTATATATTATACCATTATAAAATAACAATTAAATATTAGGGTATGAATATAAATTTGTTTATTTTTAAAACTATGTTTATAAATAAAATGCAAATAAATTAGGTATACTTTAAATGAAAAGGAAAACGTTTTCTGAAAAATTATATTCTTTTTAAAACACACATTAATTATTCTTTTCACATAAAAAATTAATATTAATTTTTACCACCTTTTGAAAATATAATGGATAATATGACATCATTAAAAAATAATTATATTAATATTATATTTTATTTCATTTAAAATGTTTCATTTTTCAATAAATACATAAATATAACCATCAATAATTTAAATTTTCCTTTGAATCAAAATAAATTTAAAGTAAAATTATATTTTAATTTTTTTTAATAAAAATTTGATAATAAATATATATATAATTTTTCCCATTGTAATTTTATTAATATTGAATATTGATATAATAATATTATAATCATTGGAACATATTTCCTTTAAATACATGTTTTATTACCACATTTATAGGATTAATTTTAGATTAATATTTTAATTTTTTTGGAATAATATTTGGAAAATATGAATCCATATTTGTAATCAGTATAATTTCTATTATTTACTAGGGTCAACATAAATTTTTACCAAAATTAATACTGAAGACTATAAATAATATATATTAGGGTTAATGTAAAAAGGGATTTATTAGGGGGAAATCTAAAAAAATAATGGTTAAAATGAAATAAAATATTTTATAAAAAATATTTTATAAGGATATTTCGAACATATATTTTTTATAGATCAATGCTAATCAATTTTATACACGTTTTGAATCTAAAACATGTAGGTACACATTTTTTATTTTAGAAAATTTCAAGTGTGCTAGAAACCTCAAATAAAAATGTTTTTCCATATTCAATATTATTAAAAACATAAAAACTATTTGTTTTGACAAATAATTGATGATATAAATTCCCAAAATACCCAATCTCATATTATAAGACATATTTTAAAAAAAAATCCTTCATATGAAGGTTTTTCAAAAAAACTATGAAGGATACCCGATAAAGAGGTAAGATTCTTGAATGGGCATTTTTATTTTATTTATAACTCCACATAACTCAATTATAATTAAAACATTCCAATATCATAACACTATCATGTCCCATATGTTTATTTTTTTATGATAAGGGAATTTCCTATAACTATCACCACTTTTATCAAATGGCTAACGAAATCATCATTCTTGGGTATGACATACTACTACCTCATGAACTGATGTCATTCATTTTTTTGTTACCTCATACCACAGTTAGTTAAAGTGATGGATATAAAGTATATACATGATATTTATAACATAATGGTACCTGTGTTCTCATTATATCATCTATAAAATATTTACCTTCCATTCTAGTAAGATCCAAGATTTTGTATAAGGTATGTTTTTAAAATGAGTCAGTTATGTCCTTTAATTTGGTCAGAAAAGTATTCCCCAAAGTTCATGAGAAGCCTCGAGGATATTTTTGAGGTCTATGTAATGATATAGGAGGAAAATGAGTTTTATGGGGCCGTTTCATGGTTTTCACATTGATGGGGAAAACTATGTGAAGCATCCTAGCTAACCGTGCAACCTTGGACAGAGGATTGTGCACAGTTATCGCATAGTTAAGCTTTCCAAGTAGAATTCCACAGAATCTGTGTGAAGGTGTGATTTTGAGGCAGTATCTCACACATCATTTTCATACATTTTGGAAAATTGTGCAATTATGCCGTGCGACCCAGTAATGTTATGAAATTTAAAAAAAATACATTATTGGATTTCAAACACAAACATAGGATTCTTCTCCATTTTACACATACAGACCTATTTATGATCTTGGATGACCCATGATTCCAAATGTTTCTTCTCCTTAGGTTATTTGGATGTTTGGAGTGCCATTGACTGTGGATTGAAGCCCCAAGTAATCCAAATGATTCTCTTGATTCTTTCTGTTATTAGGGTTTATTGTTTCTTACATCTCCTTTTAAATCCAGAAAACCCAATTTTTATGTTGAAACGTAGATTGGGGATTTAATGGGTGTTTGAATCTGGATCTAAGGTTATTATTTACTGTGTGTTCATCTTCAGATTCAAGGTTGGTGGCCTATAAGTATTATCCAATAGTTTTTTTATTGTTTCATGCATGTTCGTCGAGGTATTTACTCTCTCTTATCATGCAATTGTTTCAATAAGTATTATTTGGATATTTTAGTGTCTAAATGATTACTTTGATCCTTTATAGCCCCCTTGGGGTTAATAGAGGAGAAATATAACGTTTTAGGGCTATCCATGGGGTGCGAAGACATTCCCGAACATAGTAATTTAACAATTCAAGGTTGAAGATGGTGTGTAATATAATTGAGCCCTTGTTGAACATGATAATATTTTTAGTTAAGTTGAATATTTAATATTGAGGTTTTTACATTGGTTTATGATGACATTAGGTGTTGGTTGGCATGGATTAGTAATGAATTAACATATTTAATTGAGATTGTGTCAAATGGGTTATGAATTATATTTAGATGACCAAAATAATTATTATATATGCAAGGATGTTCATGTTAAATAGGAAATGGATTGTGAATTGAAGGGAATGTAACCGGGTAGAATAAGGGAACTGATGAATATATTGAATGGGTTTAACATGTGAATTATGGGGCATTGCTTATGGGTTTAATATAATAAAGTGGTTCTATTTTTTAATATAAGAACTATACTTGAATGTCATGTGCTGAAAAAAGCTTGATAAATGATAAATGGGGTAAATGGTGCAATTCATGGTAATTGGTTAATATTGGCTAATGTATGGGAGTTTTTGAATATAATTAAAGGGTTATGATAAGATAATGGGGATTTGGATAAATGGCTATGAATTGTAAATGGAAATGTCTTAATGGGTTATGGAACAATATGATTTTCCATGATGATAGTTATGGATTATGTTTTCTATATATATTATTTTTGTTTAGTTTTGATATAGTTTGCTTGTGTTCGATGGATGGTTAAGAATGTGGACATGACATGAGGTGTGGGATAAATTATTGAGGTCCCCCCACAGGTTGTGTTGGGTATATTCTCTAACTCCACCAAAAATTCACATGTTAGGGAAGGGAATGATGCTCTATTCCCCTAATGGATACATTTCATCTAGATTGAGGCTTTTAGTTGAGGTTGTTGTGATCATTTGATATGTTTTACCTCGTGATATAGAGGAATAATTAATCTCTTATAAAAATAAGGAATTTCATGAACATTGTGGTATTGATGATGAACTAATAATGAAAGAGGCATAATGATTTCGCACCTTCGTTAGTATAGATTAGTAGAGATTGATAACTAGTTTCTCGAATTGCCTTTCTTGTGGTGGTTAGTTATTTAGATCTACATGTACAATCTATTAGACTTGATATGGTTGGCACTATTGGCTATGACCTACTATGTTTTACTCACAACCTACCCAGGCCTCCATTGGGAACATGTAAATATTTCATACTTGTAGGTCAGGAAAAGGGAATGGGCCTTATGCTAGAGAGTTGGGTTGGTCACTAGACACACAAGGATGTGGTTCCTGGCCTAATGTAAGGACCATTTTGGGGATTCCTCCATTTTTCATTATTTTTGGTTTTTTCACTTGGAATTTTAGTATGACATGAAATATTTATTATTGGTTCTGGTCTGTACCGATTTGGGAAATGGTTATTTAGGTTTTTTCACTGATTATCTCAGGTTATCGCTTTTGTTTTTATTTTTTTAAATGGATTACTCTAGATTGATGGTATAGTATCCTCATGTCACTGATCTAGACACTTACTGCTAGTTGACATCATATGGAATACAAGGAGGTTCTCCTAAGGATATTTGACAACCTAGCTTGGTTCATTGATTTAGTAAAACTAGGTTTGGTACATTACAAAGTAGTATCAAGAGGATTTCATTTCTCTTTCTTACTATACGGGGATGGTACACTGAAGATTAGTATAGTGTCGAGCCATAGTAAAGAGATCATTCTTGGGAGTAGCTAACTCAATTAAAGTGGAAGATCTAATCCAACCTAGGTTGGAATTGATGTTTATGTTTTTTCTTGTTATTTTTTATTATACATCACCAATGGGTCATGAACATGTCGTGTGACGTGATTTTTTTTGATATTTCTCTCATGGATGAAATGAAATGAGCTTCTGTATTTGTGCATCATTCTAGGAAACTAGGTATATAATTGGAATGCATCATAGTATTCACACACACATGGGATTGTTGAATGGGTTATAGAGAGTAAAATTCATTGTATTTCCATGGAAATTTAAATAAATTTTTTTTCTAATAATGGTGATGTTTTTTTGTAAACGAAATGAATATAATGAAATAGTAAGTAATAGTTTGTATAAAGAAGTGGTATGACCAAGATAAAATTTCTGATGGTGATAAATACAAAATATTCAACATTGTCTAAAAGGGAATGACTTTTATATTGATGGTAATAATGATTAGTGAATTTTTCCTTATGAAAGTGGTAAATCTGTTAAAAATATGATTATAACACGTTGTGTAAAATTGAGTTCAAAATATGAAGGCATGAGTTCAAAATATGTTAATTTATAAATGAAGTATATGAACTGGTTGAACATTGGTGAAAACTGGATAACATGTATTGCATCGGGTGTCAAATTGACCCTTTGTACGGGTGGTTTGGGAAGTGAGAGTGACCTAGTTTGGGACCATGGATATGAGTTGTGTGGCCATATTGGTTCCAATATGTAATAGGTTTTGTAATTATGACACCCTCAATAGGTTGTGTCCTTTGGGTCCTGAAGTGTTGTTCTATAATGTGAGCATGGAATCTCTTATGGTTCATGAATACAAATAGTGCCGGATTAACCTCAATGATGGTTGTTGGGTTTTGGTGATCTTTGGAGTAGGTACATTTCATGTAGTGTTTTGAATTCCAGATAGAGTGTTTGGATTATATTGTCAATGTATGTATGTTATTTCCTTCCATATGGAACCTATAGTAAATGTTCATTGGTGTTGTAGGCATAGTGTGTATTGAAATAGGGTTGAGTGTTCCATTCAGGAGAATTGTTTTGTTCGTATCTATATTTCTATAGGTGGAGAGAGAACTAATGGATTTTTCTTATCAATCCATCAGTTGGGAAGAAGATATCATTACACCTCAAAGATGGAATATAACAGAGGAAAGATGATATTTCTAGTATATTTGGGAACTTTTCATACAAATAGATGCTCAGACATCGATATTGGGATGTAGAAGGTGTCTATTATTGTGGGTTTGGCCTAAAGGAATAGTGGGAGGATTGAGAGTAGGTTATGTGACTTGAGTTATGGTTATATATTGATAGTTTTGAGAAAATAAAGGGTAACATCATGGTAGGATATCCCTATAGTGTAGTTTTCATGGAATATATAGCAAAGGAGATGTTTGAAAGGTGTAATTGGGGAATAATGAGAACTATATGGCATTATTGAACGATATGGTAGTATATTGGTCCTTCAATGGGGAACCAGAGTATTGGTTGTAGGTTGTAAGGCTCATTTAAAAGAGTTTTGTTGTAATAATGTCTGACCCATAATTTTGGATCACGGTCAGTGGACACCTAATTATTGTTCGTGCTGGGAGAGCAATGGTGACTAGAGTGAGGTTATATGACTTTTTTATGAAGGTGACACATAGGTGAAATTGGTATTCTGGATGATCTTGTTTTGTGAACGGTTTGGTTTTTGGGATATGTTTTGAGAATATCATGGGTCCAAAGAGGATGACCGACCAAGAGGCATGGTTGGGAATGTAAGAGGGTGTTAGACTGTTCTCATGTAATGGTGACATGTGTAGAATAACGACAGTCCAATGTGCTTATCGTAAAGTGAGAACCTAAAGGCCCTAATGAGGTCTAGATGTGGGTATGCACTAGTAAGGCACGATTCCATTTGAGAATAGGGTCTGTTGAAATCTAAAAACCAATCTGGGAAGCATAGATATGCTAGAGACCATTGGTTCAATTGGTGTAGTCTATATTTCTGTTTGTTGATGCCCTTAATAGTCATTCTGAAGAGCTCACACGGGATGATTGTAGTATCATTAGATGAAAGTTGGTTCACTGCAACATTGAGGATGGTTATAGAGTGATGGAAAGTATTAAACAAAAACCACACCTTAGTGGTGATAATTAGGTGATATTTGGATGTGATGAGATGTGTGTGAAATGGAAGCCCAATGTCTAGGAATGTCATATGGTCCCATAGTGGGAGGTGACCTTGGTAATGGATAAGATGGTGGTGGTGTTCTTTGAAAATATTTTAGAGTACCACATCTAGCGATGATCATTTCCATCCTCCCTACATTGTCCTAGGTATGTTGAAAAGATCTAGTTTCATGCTAAGTAACTTGAAGGTTTTTTGGTTTGTTGACGGAAATCATGGAGTTTATGCACATGGTAGAGATGTATGTGGAACTAGATAATAGGTTGTACACCCACCATGTATTTGGAAGAGACCCTCGGGATAGACTTAATGTTGATGAATGCAGTGGGTTCAATTCATGGTGTCTAGGAATGTGTCTAAGGTGACGTTCATTGTCTAGTTCTGAAAAAAAAGATAGGAGGTAATGTCCCTTAGAAGATGCTCACTATCTGGTTTTGGAAAAAAATAAAGATATTCAAGTCTATGTTTTTGGGTCCGGATATTTATCTTGTATGAGTTTTGGGGGTTGAAATCCCACATAAAGATCAATGATAATGACAATCCTATGGTGGGGAGTGATAAATAATCCCTGGATGTTGATTCTGGAATGTTTAATTGATGTAGTAGCATCAGGTTGTCGATGTGGTACATTAGGTGGCACATCAACTCTCTTAAAGAGGTCATATTGGTCATGATTATATCGGGTGACAGAGAGTATATATGGAGTTGGGATCTGGGTAGTTCTAAAATAATTTGAGCAGATTGTGTTAAGTCTTTGATGGGGGATGAATGATTTATAGACCATCACTTAAATGCTAGTTTGGTTCTATTCTCCAATGATGATAAGTAACAAACCCGGGTATGTGTGTTCGGTGCTCTAGGGCTTTCTCGTTGGGTGAGTTCTGATATGTTATAGTGAATTGGAATGGGTGTTGTGAGAATGATCCACCTTTGGTTTGATTTAGTAATGTTAATAACCATGATGAACCAAGGCCATACTTGAGTGAGGTCAGGATTATCTTAGTCCTTTAATGGATGTTGTAGGAATTCCCTCCAAGAAAATTTCAATGGTGAGTCTGGATTCCAAATATGGGTATTGTACTCATGGACGCTCGGTTGAGGTGATTCCAGACACATTAGGTGATGAGGATGTTGAGTTGATCTTAGGGTGGTTTTTCATCAATAGTGGTGGTGTAAATCAATGGAAGACGTTGGAGGGAACCGTGTGGGAAAAGTGGATGGGTGATGAAATGATCGATGTTTTGGATTGGAGGAACATGGGTGATCACCATTCGTGTGAGTGACCCTGATGTCAAGTGTTGTCATGAATTCGAATGGTGAGTTCCGGAGAGAATTGGTTGGGTTTGGATGCACAGTTATGGAATATGATCATTGAGATATGAGAGGTGAATCGACATAAGTCAGGAAATTTGATTGGGAGGATCGTGGGTTTTTCATTTGTGGGATATTGGGTTTTGGTCACCACTATATTTTTTAAAACATATGAAAAACTTCACGAAGTGATTTAGGACTTGAATTGTGAAGAGAATCAGGCTATTGGGGTGCCTAATGGTTCCCACATGAGGATATGATAATGTGTGACAAGTTTTCATGTACATCGAATTTGGCACTATATCTTGAGTTTTCCATATAACCTTTTAGTGGTTTATGTATGATTGATGTTAATGTGGCTTTTAAGGAGCATCCTTTTCAAGTTGTGGGTTGTGGGGAGGGAGTCTTTTTGGAAAATACCATGACCTTGTTTCATATTTTTTGGTAAATTTTTCATGCTCAACTATAAACATGGAATGCGGGGGGAATTGATAGGTTGTCCTAGTCACCTAGCCTCTTGTATGTCGATGTGTTGTGATTCTTGGGAGAATGTCTCATGGACGATCCATTATAAGGTGGGAAGGTTGAAAGATCCCATATTGTTTCTTAAGGTATGTTTTTTATTGTTATTTTTTAAACCCTTTAATTTGTTTAAAAAGTGTTTCTAAATATTCATGAGAAGTCTCAGGGGTGTTTCCAAGGTTTGTGGAACAAAATAGGAAGAAAAAAGTAGTTTTATGGGTGTGTTTCACTGTTTGTGAACAATTTATGAAACCCATACAAAGCATCCCAAGTAAAAAATGCATCCTTGGAATGTGCCTTGTTCATTGTGATCACACCATAAATCTAACTATGAGAATTTTCTATGAAACCATGTGATGGGGTGACTTTTGGATAGGGTCTCACACACAGTTTTTTCATGGTTTGGAAAATAGTGATAGTAAACCGTGTGGCCTAGAAAAGATGAGAAATTTACAAAAATTACATTAATGGTTTTTAAAACCATAACATGGGATTCTCCTCCATATAACCCCCCTACACCCCTAGTTTTGATTTTGGACGACCCAAGCATCCCAAGGGTGGTTCTCCTTCGGTTCTTGGCCGTTTGGATCATCGTTGGTTGTAGACCGAAGCCCCAGGTAAATCAAATGCTCCTCATGATTCTATATTCTAGATTATGGTTTTTAGTTTCTTCTGTATCCTTATAAAAACATAAAAACCTATTTTTTCTGGTGAAACAGAAGACAAGGATTCAATTGGTATTTGAATCCATATGCAGAGATATGATAGAGAGTGTGTTCATTATCATATTTTAGGTGGATGATCTATGAGTATTATCACATAGTTTAGTTATCGTTTCATTCATGTATGTTGTGTTCCGGTCTCTATCTTATTGTGAAATTGTTTCCTTCTGTACGATTTTTTTATTTGGGTGTCTAATTGATGATTTTGGCCCCTCATTATCCTTGAGGGATTTGTCGAGGATGAATATAATGTTTTAGGTCCACCCATGGGGTGCACTGAAATTCCTGGGCATATAAATTGACAATATCATAGGTGGAGTTGATTTGTAATAACATGGATCCCTTGTGGAAGATCATAACATTGTTAGACTAGTTGAATATGTAATATTGATAGTTGTACCTAGGTTGATGATAGCTTAAGGGGTTGTTTTTCGTGGCTATGTAATGAGTTAATTTAGTTAAATGAGATTGCGTCAAAGGGGTTATGAATTATTATGATATTCCTACATGAATATGTATATATGTGAAATTATATGCATGCTAAATTGGAAATGGATTTTTAATTTAACATAATATTACTAGGTTTCATAATGGAATTGATGAATATATTGAATGGGTTTGTACAAGGGAATTATAGGGTATACCTAATAGGTTTAAGGAAATAAGTTGATTGTGTTATGTGATATTAGAATTGTACATAAAATGAATAAGCATGAAAATGAATGAGAAATGAAAATTGGGATGAATGGGATAATGTAAGGTAATAGAAGAATATTGGCTAATATGTGGGAGTTTAAGAATATACATAATGGGTTAAGGCATGAGAATGAGGATTTGTCAAAATGGATATGAATTATAAAAGGAAATGTGTTAATGGATTATGGAACAATATGATTTACCATGTTGATTCCTATGGATTATGAATGTTATATGAAATGGTTTTGTTTGGTTGTGATACGGTTAGAGTGTGGTGAATGGATGGATAAGAATGTTCACATTGATTGAGGTGTGGGATAAATTACTGAGGCTCCACCCACATGTCGAGTTTCACTAATGCTCTAACTACATCCATGATGCATGGGTTTGTGAAGGGGACAGCGATCGATTCCCCTAATGGTTTCATTCCACCAAGACTAAGGATTCGAGGTGAAGTTATTATGATGTTGTGATCGGTTTCCACTAGTGATTTTGGGACATACATATTCCTTTATGAAAACATTGAATGGCATGGACCTTGTGTGATTGATGATGAAATTGTAATAGAAGAGTCGTGATGATTTCTCCCATAGGTTAGTATAGTTATGTACAGATTGTAAACTAGTGGAGTGAATTATCTTCCCTTTGCAACTTATTTATTTAAAATCGTATGCGATATCTATTTGGTTGGATATTTGTAGACACTGCTATTGGTGTCCGACTAGGTTGTACTCACACCCTACTAAGGCCTCCATTCGGAACTCTAACAGATTTCACACTTGTAGGTTAGGACAAGATCAAGGGAGTTATGCTAGGGAGTTGCATTTGACATGGTACATGCATCAATGAGTTTATAGAATTTATGTCAAGAACATTTTGTGGATTCATCTATTTTTCCTAATTTCAGGATACTGTAAAATTTTCATTTTAGCCTGAGAAAACATATTTCCAACCAGGATGGATGAAAAAATAGTGGAGGAGAGCATCGAAGGTCAAGAAAGTTCTGAGATTAACAGAGATATCACCCTTATGGAAAATACAGGTTTCCATAGGAGAGAATCCCATCTAATTTTAAGAAATATAGATATAGAGAGACACCTGTAAATGAAAAAAATAAATAAAAATATTAATCAATAGAATTAGAGAAGAGAGAAAATGAAGGGAAAGGACACTCCATCGATTGGGAAACCCCTAAACAGAGGAGAGGTATGGAACTCTCGGGAAATCTACTTGGGAGAGAATGGTGCCATATTTGGAAAAAACATGTGTATTAATATTTGGTAATGTTATCACCATTGTTTGTATTTTTTTATATCTTACAGTGGTAAGAAGGTATAGTATCCCCATGTGACTAATTTAAACCCTCACTGTTAGACGACCACCCCTGGCATAGGATTAGGCATGTTTGAGGTCTTCTGATGACCCAGATTGGAGCATCGATTTAGTGGAACCTGGTATAGGATGTTACAATTCCATATGGGATAAAATAACATCTCTCTTATATATGCTGGACTATCTCTTCATGAGGAGAGGGGATTTATTTTTCATTAAATCATTAAATTGAATATAATAAGTTTAAAAATAAAAAATAAATGTGTTATCCATCAAATAATTATTATTTAAATGAAAATTTTATAATAAATAAATGGATATATATCATTATCATATTTATACTAGAAAATTATAACATCATTCTTGTGCTTGTGTACTATCCCTTTTATAAAGAATTGTCATAGTATTTTCATCACGAAACCACATGTTTGATATATATCTGTATATTTAAACAATTATATGGTATTTATTATATTATTATCATTATAAGAATATAAAATATCACATATCTTCTTTACATAATTATCCTTGAAAATTAGAAATGTTACTTTTGTGAACGTATGACCTACCATATCCCTAATGGTAACAAAGTGCATTATCCATAAACAAAATTTTTGAATTGTTTTAAAAGTATAGTAGATGTAATCACATGATTAATATTTCATTAATATTATACTGGATAACATAAATATATTATAATATATGATATTATAGTATCTTTCACGATGAAAAGCATATGAGAAAACATGGAAATTAAGGCCTAAAAAATAAAAATAATTAAATATTACTAATAAAAGCTTGATGTTGTGTTAAAAAAAGATTAAATATAATATTATTAATATTAATGTGGTTTATTTATTAGATAATAAAATGTATAAAAATACAATATATAAGGTAAAATCACAATCATCCAAATGAAATTTTGATGTAAGGGACTTTCTCTCAATTTATATTCATTGAGAAAACTTATAATGTTATGAACCAAATTTTTTTATATGGAATATATACCTCCCCTTTTACATTTAATATCATGAATCATTCTTAATAGAATGTTTTTTTATTTTAAATATAAATTATTTCATCTAATATTAGTTTACTTTAAAAGTACCAAGTGGAAGACAATCTTGTAATAAAATTTCATTTTATTGGGTTATTTTACTTATTAATTACCCATGATATTTTAATATTATGTGTGTAGTGAATTTTGATAATATTATTATTTATTTATTAAATATTATGTGTATTTATAGATTATGTGGATAATATATTCAAATATTAATTTTCACATAAATTTTATGGTCATTATAAAGGTATATTTTACAATCTCATTCTCTCTGAGATTGTCAATTATTAAATTTTAGTTGAAGGAAAATATTTTATAATTTTCTAATTAACGCAAATAATTTTATCCTTCACTATCTATTCAATATATTTTCAGGTAGTAATACAATTTTTTATTTTATTATGTAATGTCATTGATAAATGTTTTTTTATGAAAATGTAACATCATTTCTCTCTTCAGATTGAAATCAGTATTTTTCCAGAAACATGTTTCCATAAAATTTTTACCATAATGTTTATAACAATTCCCTAATGATTAATTGAAATCATTTTTACCCATTTTTACTTTTCACAGAATATTTTTAATGTAATATAATGATTATTTTCCAAACAAAAATTATTTTGATTCAAATGAAAATTTGAATCTCTGTATTAACTTAATTGACAGTTATAGAATTTACAACAACCAATAACAGTAATATGTTTTAAATACTCCTTTATATTTTTCAAAAATAAATTTTTAAAAATGTAATTTCAATTTCTGTCTGTATTATTTTTTAATGTGATTTTAAAATTAAAAAAATATATTGATCAAAAATGTTTTTCAATATCTTTTTATGGCTTTTAAATTTATCAGTGAAAATGATCCATTATTTCTTCTATAGTGGTTATATGATGAATTGAAACTAAAACTAGTCATTATCTAGATGTTTTATGATCATTTTTAAAAAAAATGTATTTAAAATCACTTTTTTGATTCATTTTTATAGTTAATAAAATTTTCATAAAATATTCGGCTTTATATGGTCATTGAATATTAATTTTTTTACTAAACATCTAGATAATTATTCATTTACATGATTTTTTTCATAAACCATATATTATTTTCAAATACTATGTTCTATATTATATGGTATTTATTTGAAAAGGGAAAATTAATTAATCAATATTAATTATTAATTATTGATATTATAATTATAGTTGAAGGAAAACCATATATACACTACTAGAATTCACACATGATTCATTCATAGAATGCACCTAACATTCCACCTCAGATTTATTTGATCCCAACCATTAATGCCGATCTAGTGCACTCTTCAAAGGTAGTTAATTCTATGATTCCATGGATCCCATCCCCTCTGGATATCAATATCACATATGGTTCCCTTCCACATATGGCACTGTTGGGGGGGGGGGGTTCATTCCTTGATTTTCCCTTCATCGGGATCCTCCATATAATTTTCTCTTGATTCTCCATCCTTCAGAACCCGTAATGGTACCATCATATTTTCGAAGAATCTCTTTATTTCACATCACCTTCTTCATGGCTCCCCCAACTCTACGAATCCTCACTTTCATTAGGCAAGCTATGTTCAACCTTCACATAAGGTGCTTGGGTTCTCGTCATCCAGGATTCTGCAATGAATGATACTACCTCTTACGTGTATATTACCCAAACGGTGATATTTAGTGTGCACAAGACTCCTCTCACTATATTTTTGGAAACCATGTGTTCGCAGGTTTAGAGATGGTGTTTGTGGTATCTATACTGAACTGAAGATTCTTCTTAATATTGATTTCTTCTTAATATAATTTTCTCACTGTCTAGTCCCGACATTCTCAATTTATTAGGTTCTACTGATTAAATATCCTCTGGTGGTCTATGGATCCCCACATTATATGGGGATCATCCTCAGTGACCATTTGGATTACCGTTACTAGAATCCCCATTCCATTTCATTACATTACATATTTGTGTTGGATTGGGGACACATTATGTATCTTTATATGTGGGAACCATTACTCCCTCATCTTGTAGGTATCCCCACTCTCCCTGATTTGGGTAGAAATTTTTTTTCTCATCCCTTTCTATAATTGATGATATGCATGCAGATGTCGTGGCTAACTAGTTGAAATGTTTTCTATTTGTTTTTCCATTTTCTTTCAGTGTGATGTTCTATATCTAGAGACACTCAGTTTCTTTTTGCAGGTAGTCTCATCCATCTTCCAATTAGGTCAAATAAAACACGGTTAGATTGCAATTATTGGATTCCTCAGTTCATAACGTTATTCTTTGACATGTATCAGGTGGTTCTCCTTCATACACAATAATTCCTCCTCTAGCTGGCATGGAGATATCCATTTCTCCCCCAGATTCTCCCATGATGGAAGGTGGTTCTCCACTAGTGTTGTCCCCCTCTAATGATCTAGGTGGGTTTTTGAATGATTGTAGGTCCATGGTTCACATAGAATATTGGATGTTATAAATCCTTTTGGTGATGTCATCATATATGTACCCTAAGGAAATTTGGAATGAAGGATAAGGGGAAAGTTATGGGGAACATCTATACCCATCTGTAGTCAATTTTCATGCACCCACCGACCAATTATAATGGCTCACCCCATTCCACCTTAAACCAATTTATCATTTTACTACAATTTATAGTTTATTCTCTACCAATTCTCATTTAAAGGTATTCTAATAGTGATAGTGTTTTAACAATTTCGGATCAACATGCCCTCAATAATGTTTTATTGTAGGTGGAAGAGGGAACACAAATATCATTGCCACCATAGTGACGTATGTTTCTCAAGACACCTCCATCAAGAATAGTTACAAGTAGATAGAAGCACACTTCTCTTCACTGGCCCGTGGATTTTTATGATGATCACAGTCCATGGGGTTTTCCATGCACTCGTCATCAGAATAAAAAGGCCAGGTTATGTTGGGGGACAAAATTTTATGGTCCTCTTTCTCATGATCTCTATCTATTTATTTAATGACCATGTCTTATGTACCTAAGTTAAAATATACTAGTTTATAGATCTCTAACTTGATATAGTTATTTAGTTGTGAATATTATTGAGAAAAATAAAATGTATGGGAAGATTAATATATTCACCAAAATAATGAATATGGGAAGTTTCTTATAGGCTGACTAGTTGAATCAAAATGAATGGATTTTTTTGGAACTTGTCTTGCAGTGTGAAACTTGTAGATACTTTAAATCAATACATCATGATGATGATCCATTCAGGTGTTCATAGTTTCTCCATCCCCTTCTTTTATGCTAACAATGATACCCAAGATATGAAATCTCCTTTGAATGACATGGAAACCGTAATTCTAGATAATTCTCTATGGATGGTGGGAGGATATTTCAATGTGATTATGGAGTGCACCAAGAGGAAAGGGCATGAAAGGAATCTGAGGAATAAATCCAAGACATTTCATCATTAGCCTGTCGTCTCAGCCTCATGGTCCTCAGCTTCTCTGGTGATCATTTTAAAAGGTGTAATAACATAAATGGGAAGAACATATACATGATTCAACCTAGATCTGTTCCTATACAATTCCATTTCGATCTACCATTTCCTAGATGCAATGGTCACCCACCTTCTATGTGATCTCCCTTATCATTATTATATTATTGTGCAACAATATTGATGATTTGAGAGAATTCATAGTTTATTTATCTATAAAAAATGGAAAATGTCCCCAAAATACTCTCAACTGGTGCATGAATACTATGATAAGTCACTGCAAGGGAGTCCCTATTAGGGTCTCCAAAATAAGATCAGATGTCTAAAGGGTGATCTCATTAACAAGAACATATCATGGCCTTCTAATTTCCTAGATGTTGAGCCCTAGAATTCATATATTGAGTGGTGTGACATTTTTTTCCAAAATGAATAGGATGAGGCTACCTTCAATGATCATGATATTAAATTAATATATACTCCCTATGTTGATCTTGGATCATTAGAGAAAACCATTGGATATGTCAAGTATTAAATGGTTGTGAGATGTATATAAGAATATGGAGTTCTTTAAAATTATCATTAAATACAAAAATAGACTATGTAGATCTGAAATATTATTAGAATATAGTTCATACTCGGATGATAGGGATGTGGTGGGTGGGTTGGACGTGGACTATTAGTGATCCCTACTGGCTGGCCCCAGTATTCAAATTAACAACGTATACCCTATGGTTTTTATGACTTATTTCATGTGACACACACAAGGTATCTAAAGGTGTAACTAAACGGATAAAAAACACCCCATATTAAATAAATCATGATATAGTCAAGGATCATAACTTGGAGATATATCTAGGTCCGAGTGGAATCATTGGATCCTTTTCTAGCTTCATTGGACCATGTTAAAAGAGATATAGTGTCTACTATGCATGATTGTTTTTGGCGAGGAAAACGTCCTCGATCGGTGAGTGCTTTATCTCTAATACACATACCAAATATGAAACACCCAACTTCATGAAAGCATTAAATTCCACTTTTTATGTGTAATTTTTGTACATGATTCTAGATGTAGACATTAACTATAGGGTTTTATTGTATTTATCTCACACTGTGTCATAGGAACAACATGGGTTCCTATAATGAAGGTTGATTCATAGAACAATGGTTTTGTTAAATGACATGGTTTATGATATAGACTTGAAGAAAGTTGGGTCCAATTTAGTTATTAAATTTGAAATGGAAACCACAACATTTGAATTGAGTGAACTTTGTACTGATGGTTCTAAATAATTACAGATTATCATCTTCGTTTATTGATTTTCTATATCGGTGCTCCACCTCGTCATCATTATCCATTTCATTCATGTGGAATAATTATGATTTCATGAAATCGGTGAGAGGGATCCATCAAGGAGACCATATTTCACCAGTTTGTTTATTCATATGCAAGACTCACCAATATTCTTCCACTACAAAAGTATTCCACATGGGAATGTACAACATTATCAATGTAGAAAAAATCTGAAGTTTATCTTGAATCTAATGTATTTATATGAAATGATAATCTTTCTTAATGGGTGAAATAATTCAATCAATATTACTCTAGAGGAGTATTTTTATTGTTTTTGGTGGTAAATCATGAAAAAGGTAGTACCCTTATATCCAAAAGATTCTTGGAAAATGATGATACTAGTTTGGTAAATTCTCATGGCATAAGTAGGCGCAGTTTCCTTGTTGATTAACTTGGGGATTAGATGTCTCTAAAAAGGCTTCATATTCAAAACATCAATAAGATCATTGATCATGTAACTGTGAATATCATCAATTTGAAACATATCATATTTCATTTTGAGGAAGAATCACTGTGATCAGAAACATCCTCTCCCCAATTCAAATGAGCATCCTCTCCACTCTTAGGGTTCCACATTCAGTGGTCACGAACATTAAGATGTTCTAATCAACAATATACAAGAATGATCTTGTAGAAGGGATACATTACTAGGTGTTAGAGGACAATATGGATAATCCTTCAGAATAGGGGGTATTAACTTTAAGATCTTTTTTGATGAGATATATTGTAAGCACCCAAAGCTAGAATGAGAAATCATAGAAAGACACAATATGTGCTGGGGATACATAGAATCAAAATATGACGATGGTATGAATCAGTGTATTAAAATATCCTCCTCTTTATGGATATTTATTCACATGTACTTCCAAAAACACTGAAGGCACACCCTCTAGATTTATTTCGAAGGGTGATAGTGTTTTTATCCAAGAACCAACTTTTTGTACATTGATTACATGAAAATTTTATGTATTAAACATTAAATTTGACATCTCATTACATATTTTTAATCGTTATTGACTAAATTAATGTAATAATATCCTAGTGTATTTGTCAAACTATTAAGGTCATTTTTCCCTATTATGATGTGAACCATGATGTTTATGACAATATAATGAATTTGGTTAAATGGTTGGATATCATACTATGATGTGACTTATAGTATATAGACCATAAAGTGAATATAAAAGTAAGAATATGAGAATTCTTCTCATGAATTTCTCACTTGGTAATCTCCAAAAAGGGAGATTATGAGAACAGACCTGCAAGTAGGAATTTTTCATTATTTGGTTTCAAGAGAAATTCCTATCTACAAGCACATGTAATTTTTCATAGAAATTAAATTTACTATTAATGCATGTCATTACATGCACACATAGATTTGATGATAAAAACCATAACACCTTGTGTTGGTGAGAGAATGGTATGTTGGGTCAATCCCAATTGAAATGTTACTGATGGATATGTCCAAGAAGGATGTGTCCCTTCCACGTTAATGAATGTTGATATCTCGGCCGTTTGATTGTAATTGTACACATGCTGTAAATTCCATGGACATGGTATAATGATGAGTTTATTTTAGACAGTAAAAGAATGATTTTTCTAGAATATATTTTGATGAAACCATCATTAAACCTACATGATGATATGATATGAAAAAAGGGATAGTATGAAAATGTGAGTGTTCCTATTTGGTTTTTGTCATTATGACCTTGTACTCTTTATTTTGGGTGCATTGACCACTTTCTAGATAATAATTATTGAATTTATGAAGGTCTGAATAATTAAAACTAAAAATAATCGAAGAGGGTCACACGCTACGAGTTTATATTGCTCTCGATTAAATGATATATAAATTTAATAAATGGAATAAATATTATTCCCAAGAATGTGGAAAAATTTATTCCTGTTATATTGATCACATAAATTAACTAAATATTTACTATATAGATTTTCCATAAAATTTATTTATCTATTTTATTGATTATTTATTAAATATTTATTTAGTATTTTGTGAGTAAAATATTTATTTGTCAAAATAATATATTTATTCAAAAGTTCAATAAATAAAAGGTAGTTTGAACAAACCAAGACCATGTTTGTTGATAATATAATTATTTAGTAGTCAGTAAATATGATTTATCCATTTGGCGTAAGTTGACACACTAGAAAATATTATCATTATCATTATTATTGATATTATGTGGCATGCGTTTTCATAGATGATTATACTTATATTTATTGGGATTTAAATTTTGTAACCAAAATATCATTTCAATAAATAGGTGTCCATGTATATTGTGTAACACATTAGAATCCAATTCCATGTTTGGTAAAAGTGAATTATTGTGTATGAAGAATTATTTCTCAAATACTCATCCTCTCTCCATATCAAGAATGAGAAACCAAAGAGATAATTTTTTCAAGAGAGAATAATGATAAAAAAAATATTCAATAATGAATTACATTTGATTCTCTACACTATTACATAGAAAATGAGTGGCATTGATCAAAACCATTGGAGCACATGTGAGTCACTGCTAGAGGGATTTTAACCTCAGATCCTCACAATCTCAATAATGGTAATCCATAAGGTCTATTTTGGAAGATCAACAATCCTTAAAAAAGAATTATCCTAATCCATGGTATTTATTTCTCCACATATCAAGTAAATTAATAAAAAAATTATATGCAATATATTCTCTATTGATTTAGGGAAATGATTAGTTTGATGAATTTTAATAAATCACCCCCTAATGTAAAATTTCCTCTTTTCCTATAACCATAAATTGTAATCAGAGCAGTTATGTTTAAACTTAAAATTATTTATCTTATTTTTAATATATGTACATTCATTGTTATGTTTTCATTTCATGTTATGAATTATTAATCCTATTTTAACTTAGATGTTATCGGCATATTAATGATGTCCACTCAATGTTCTACTTTCAAAGATATTTAAGATCAAATGAATAATGGCCATAGATTCCATAAAGATATACCAAATAGTTGGCTGGTAGATCTAGGTTACACGGTGTGCGCCCAGAGATCATGTCGTATACCCATGTGCATTGTATCTAGATGTGCCATATAATTGAAAACATGAGGTGATTTTATTTCGCACTATGTGTTGGTCAGGCCATCCAAGCACGCAACATATGGATATATGGTGAGTAGCTTGAATGTACACAATGGGTAGTCTAGATCATTTAACATGATAAAGCTCTAGGTGTTTGACTTTAATATATTGAAACTGAGGTACATGACATGTAGTTGTTTGTACACTACATGTATTGTCTCATTAATGGAAAAAATTAACGTTATAGGAGTTCTAAAAAATATTTCAGTTTTAAATCCTAATTTTTTTGTCCCACATTTCGGTGTTTGAAAATTTATTAATGGTTTTAAATAATTATCTAGAATTGATTAATTTACTGTTATAAAATTTTTATCAATGGTTCTTCCATTATTTTTTCATGAATTCCAAGTTGATGGGTATCTAAAATTAATATTGGATAATCATTAATCTTAAAAGGTATTAATTAATTTACTAATTAATTAATACAAGCATGTACCTATTAATAATGAAGTACAAATAATGAAATTAATGCTAGCAATTTATTTTTTTCATCTTCATTACATGTGTGACCGATCATGATCTTTTCCAATAACTATGTATGTGTTGAAATTTATTTAATTTAATTTATTTCATGGTTATTTAAATTATTTAATATTAAATAAAATGATGGAATGTGAGTCATCCATCCCTCCATTATTATGTATGACCTAAGTGTCAATGGATATTTATGTAATTCCATTTGAACCAAGACATTTGTTCACATCACATAGGTGTGAGTAATAAATATAGGCAAATAATGGAGATTCTTGAGGTGCATAGAGAATAGTAATGATAGAACTACAATAGCTCCCACTCAATGATACATTGGTGGACATGTGGAATGTTAAATCTTATGCCATGTCCAATATAATGAGTTATTTCACCTCGGTCCTAGGTTGATTTATTTTCATCTCATTAAATTAACCATGTAAAAATATGAATGTAAGGTCATTTAATTAATTATTTTTTTATGAATTAAAAAAACATTTATTGATGATAGATGGTGATCACATAAATTAATTAATATACAAATATTGAATTTAAATAAATTTGTTTATACTGAAATATTTTATCCAAACAAGGTAAAATTATTAAATAAACATCTAATTAAATATTTAAAAGACTTGTAAAAGATAATACATGACTAAACATTATGCATAATAAAAATAAATTACATCAATCTAATATTATGTTAGACTAATATCACTGTTAATTGATAAGGAGAAAATCTCAATAGAATTATGTTTTCGAACAACCACTGTTGGAACTCTTAATTTTATAAGGGGAGTTCTTATTAATGTTTTATGTTGACATAACCATTATAAATCAGTCATATTATCCCTTTATAGAAGTGTTGTAATTTAGAGGCAAGTGTAGCGATAATAAAAATTAGGATTTCAGGATGGGGGATTCAACTCAATGGATCAAGGATCTGAAAGCCCACAATTGGAAAAGTCATGCAAAACTAAATACCTTCAAAATAGCTTAACCCACCCTTTTGGGGTTGTGAGAAGGGAAATATGTTTTCTTTACCATATAACTTCCATACATCAAGGAATTATAAGTTTATTGTTGAGGGATACCAGAAAATGATAATATAGTATGAAATTTTATAAAATTAATTAATTTAGTATCTCTCACTAAATGTGTAATCATGGAATGTAATAATAATACTCACTTTTAATTGTAAAATAAAATGACATTAGCATCATCCAAAATATCTCTATGATCAATATTGGTCATAAACAATCTCCTCACTGGAAGTAACATCTTGGAGTGATTGAGACTCCTATGGGTTATTACATGCCATAAATAAAAATCAGACATACTGGAATCAATATTGTTGAACCTAAATGCTCAAGAGGAAAGTTATGAAGATATCATAGACTACGAAAAACATATGAACGATGTAAAAGACATTAAATGATTGATGCTTTCATCTATGTATATTAAACTCCTGATGTCCCACGATAACATGGATCCATTTAGCATGGTTATGTACCTCTACGTTATTTTCAAGTAGAGAGATAGATAATAATTGTTTGATATTTATAAGGAACTGTTTTATAGTATGTTGGGAGAGGGTTCCATACCTAGGCCCCACATTGTAAATCCAATTGGGTACATTGTATCATTAGAGGTTCAATAGTTTGAACATCCTGATGATATGCACAACGATATCATTATGTACTCTCTCCCTCATAGCTTCTCTAGTTTTTTTTCTGAATAACAAGATAGAAAAAATTGAGAATCCCCATCCATATCTCCATAACCTCTTTCACCATGTATATAATGATATAAATTGTGAAAAGCCTTCTATCCATATGGTGATAAAATAGAAAGTGAATAAAAAGTGTTTTAATAAAAAATACGCTTCATAGCCTTCCAAGAAGAAGAATTTAAATTGGGAAGAAAGGGAACATGATGTTGTCTATTTCATATGTGTTGAGAAGGGAAACTAGAAGAAAAACTACATCCATATAAAAAATAAAGGGTAATATTCATGTGTATTTTTTATTGAGTCGAATTTATCTATTTCCAAAAATTAAATAATAGATACATCTTTTGGATATCATAGATGTACTCAAATTTAGGAACCAAGTAGATTCAATAAAATTGACAGAGGGGCGGTAGATCTACTAGAAGCCAACAGCCATAAGATTTCTATTCATGTTGTCGGGGAATACCACCTCACATTGCCGACTTGAAAGATTATTTTCTAAATTGTTGTTATTTTGTGACGTCAGTTATCAAAAAAATATTTTTATATCCATAAAAGATACAGATAGATTTATTTTCAATGTTTTAATTAAATTATTTGTATTTTATTAAGATATAATTTTATATGGTAAGAAAAATTTACAAAAAATTCAATACATGTTGGATTACATGAACCAAGTGTGGGAAATAGTTAATGATGTCATTTAACATGAATCGTACCACACCCAACTATGGTATCTTTATCTTGGTCATGTAAATGAAAAATGAATAAAAATATTAATTTAAGATGGATATTTAGATTTTTTCCAACTAAAACCAATAGGTGTATGTCATTCATGTTTAGAAGAAAAAATGACTAATTCCATATTTAGTGGGAATAGATAAAGGGTTGAAGAGATTCTTGAATTAGATCATAATTATGTGGGTGGACCATTTCGTATTGAATAAATGGTAGGGTACTCATAATTTAATAATTTTACTAGTGATTTAATTAGATATTGATATATTTACTCAATGTGGAATAATTCAGTTTATTTTGATAAATTTGGGGAATACAAGAAGGATTTTGAGAACCATAATAGTAGGAAGACTATGATACTATACATATATTGGGGTGGATAGTAGCTTAATAAATACTTAATTTATTACTAATTGGATTTTGAGATCCTATCCCAACATAGTAGACCTTACACGCCTCAAAGGAATACTATAAGAGAAAAGAGGAACTACACGTTGTTGAACATGGTGATATCAATGAGGAGTCAAGTGAATCTTACATTACCCTTTTGTAGATATTCATTACAAAAAGCAGCACACATACTAAACCAAGTAACATCTAAATCAATTCCATATGAGTTTTGGAATGGAAAAAAATCATGTTATCTATTTTACATGTGTAGGGAACCGAATCATTTTTAAGGCATCTTCATGTTATAAACATGAACCCTTAGGCAAAGACAATACCTATATATAATTCCACAATTAATCATGTGGATATGAAATATAAGACCACTTAGAAAAAATCATATTATGGAATGAAATTCCACATTCCTTAATATGGAAAATGTATCCAAAATAGAGAGTGAGTGTGAGATAAACATCGTTGAATTTTAGGATCAAGGAACAAAAGAGTTGGTATATGATCATTTTCCATAAAGCCACATTGAAGAAAAAACTCTTCTAGATACCCAAGTACTCATTGGAGTACAAGAGAGGTAGAGAACCGTAATTTTATGGAATTTTAGTTACTGAGGATGGTGACTCCTTACTAGATTATAATAATGATCCTCTAAAAAATAATTAATTAGTATGTAGCCTATATTCAACCATGTGAAAATAGTACTTAAATTTTTAAATGGATTCCATGAATCAAAACAAAGTCATGATTATGGTAGATACTCTTTTGAATGTAAATCACATAGGTTACAAATGGTTATTCCATATGAAATAGGTCATCGAAGAACAAGTCAATACCTATAATGCATGAATGGTTGAAAAGTTCTAAATTTCTCCATAGAATTGACTATGATGAAACATTTTCACCAATTTTAATTATAAAATCCATCCTAATTCTACATGTCATTGCAACATGACAACAATATGAAATTTTCAAAATGGATGTCAAAACATCATTACTTAATGGAAACCATCATCAAGATCTCTATATGAAACAACCTAAAGGGTTTGTGACTCCAAATAATTCCACTAAGATATGTAAGTTTTAGATATCTGTTTCATTGTTAATGATCTAATCTAGCTCATGTAACATTATTTTTAATGAAGCTATAATGTATTTTGGATTTATAAAGAATGGACATGAGCCGTGTGTCTACAAACATTTTAGTGTGGGTGAAATAAATTTTTATAGTATATGTTGATGAAATATTACTTATTGGAAATGAACTTCCAATCATACAGACTAATAAGGAAAGGTTGAATAAATTCATTTCCATTAAATAATTGGTATAGGAAGCATATATTCATAGGATCAAGATCCATCATTAGAGATCCAAGAGGTTGGTCAGCCTTAGTAAAGGTACATACATTGAAAAGATATTAATGATATTCAATATTGAACCTTCTAAGAGGGGATTGATAGAAGCATAATATGGAATCCATATTTCATAGAAAATGTGTCCTCCGACCCATTAGGGAAGAAATATAATGGCAAGGATTATATAAACATCATTAATTGCATCAATCATGTATGTTATGCTATATAGTAGGCATGATGTTTCCTTATCATTGAGTGAGGGTGGTAGGAATCAAGCTAATTTAGGTGACATCCATTGGATGGTTGTTGAGATGATCCTTATGTATTTGAGTCTTACTAAGGATATTTCTATAGTTTATAGAGGAGATGAGAAACTACTCATTAGAGGATATGCTAATTCTAGTTTCCAAACTGATCAAGATGACATGAATTAACAAATGTGAAAAATATTCACTTTGAATAGAGGTGATGAGAGTTGGAAGAGCCAAAATCCAGAAGTGGTTGTAGATTCTATAACAATGTCTGAGTATATTGGTGCTTTTATGGTAGCTAAGGATTCAATTTAGATGTAATATTTCGTCCAAGAAAATTAGGTGGTGTATAGAAGTAAATATCCCATCACACTCAATGGGGATAATACTTTATATGTGGATCTCCCAAAAGATACAAGGTCACATTAGTGGAAAAAGAACATAATTCATATGTATCGCCTCTTAAGGTATTTCTCTCAGAGAGGTCAGATTGTAGTGAGCAGTAATTCCATGGAATTCAACTTGCAAAACCTCTTGTATAAAGCCTTAACTAAATTGAAACATGATTATCACGTGATGTATAGTTGACTGAAATTTGTTTGTACTTCAATCTAGTCCATGTGAGAGTATATTAGAGATGGTGTCCTAGAACCAACAGTTTTTACTATTATTACAAGTATATTTTATTTATTAAATATTAAATTTAACATCTTATTTCATGTTACTCATTTTTCTGCATAACGTTAATGTAATATATTCCTAGAGTATTTATCAAATTGATATGGTCATATTAGTTCCCTGAAATTATGATATCCTTTATGTGATATGACTATATTCTTAATATAGTTTTTTAGTTGGATAATAGACAATGATGGGATACATATTATTTATACAATTAGGTGTGATTACTCATAATCATATGATACTTCTTCTCATAATGTTTTTAAGTGTTAACTTCCATAATGGGAGATTATGGGAATAGACCCACCATTAGGAATTTTAAAAATTTTGATGTCATTATATATTCCTATCTATGAGGGTGTAATAGTCCCTAGACATTATTATTATCATTATGCATGTCCTTACTCCCACACTTAGTTTTTATTACAAAATCCATTGTGCAATATGTTGGTTGGATGTACGGTACTGTGGGTGCATAAAAAATGAAATGTTATTGATAGCTATGTTAAGGAATGATTTTTCCATTCCATATTTATTACAGTTAATGTCTCACCCCTTTGATTGATATATAATTTTGGCCTTAAATTCATGGACATGGGGTAACAATGATTTTATTTCAGATAGTCATGGAATGATTTATCAAGTGTATAGGATGATGGAACCATCATACAACCTGCATAATGAGATATTGTGATAAAGTGATTACATTACACAGTGAGTCTTCATATGGGGTTTTCCACTTTGCACCTTTAAGTTCTTTCTCTTGTGTGCCTTGACCCATTTCTTTAATGAAACCTCGAAATTTATGAATGCACATCTAATGCCAATGAGAATGAATATTAGAGGTTTACAGAATAAGTGTTTCTATAAGTCCTAATTAAATTTTATTTTTATATATTTAATTTAATATAAATTATTATCAAGAATAGGGAATAATTATATATATGTTATATTGATCACATATATTAAAATAATATTTATTTTCGAAATTTTGAAAAAATATTTATTAATTTTTCTTAATATTTAGTTAATATTTATTAACTAGATTGTGAATAAAATAATTATTTATGAGAATGAAATATTTCAATAAATTCCAGAAGAGTTTTATTGGACCAAGACCATGTCCAGTTATAAAATAATTATTTATGATTCATTAAATATTATTAATCAATTTTTTCACAAGTCTGCGCACCAAAAAATAATAATATTTTAATTATTATTATGTGGCATGTTATTTCATTAATGGTTATTATTATATTCAATGGATTTAGTTTTTGTAACAAAAATAAAATTACTATAATTAGACAAATGTGTCTATTGTGTAACAAATTTGAAACTAATTCCATGTTTGGTAATAAAAAATTTTTGTGAACAATTAATTCACCCTTTACTCCTCCTCTCCCCAGATAAAAAAAGTGAATCTTAAGAACTAATTTTTGAAGACCAAAGAAAGAGAGATCAATAAAAAATAGTGGAAGATATTGTATTTTTTATTCTTCCACCCATAGAACGAGTGGTATTGTTCGGATTAATGTATGGGTCTATCACTGATAGAGGGATTCTACCATTGGATCCTCACAGTTGCAAAGAAGTAAATCCATAAGGGCCTTTTCAAATGATCAAAAATCATCAATGAAGAAAGTTCATCTGCCCATGTATTTATATTTCTGGTATCAAATAAATTAATTATAAATTTGAAATGCAAGATGTTCACTATTTGTTTTGGGAAACAATTATTAAAAGAAAATTTTAATATATATCCTTCTAATGAAATGCTTCTGTTGTGCCCAGAACCAGAAAATTGGATATTAGCATATAAAATTCCAATTGGAAGGGGGAAAGGATAAACTATATAGTATGTATCATCGAACAATTTTCCATCAGGGAAGTCAAGGAGTTCCATAGGTTTACCTGTACAGTCATGGACAAGGAGAAACATGCCCTTTTCGATCTCAATGAGATCTCATTCGATAATTATAGATGTATTTTCTCATGAGAGAATTCTACATATCTTTTATCAAGGGTTACCACCATTTGTAACACTTCTCAAGATAGAGGGTTTAGTTGGGAGATGTGATGTGGTGAAAATTAGTTCCCTCAATGAAAAATTTCCTAACATGGAAGCCAAAAAAAATCATGCCCCATGGATGAGGCAATTCAATGGACTTGTTCTAACCTTGTATATAAATGGAACTATTGTGTCAATCCCTAGAGTGAACGTTTTGTGAACCTATTTTTTAAAGGTTAATGGGTGAATTAATTGTGGCTTTTCTTCGGCATGTTCCTAGTTTAGCCTCGCATCTATACAATACAGGGTCCTTCTTTGAATGTGGGATCAAAGGCAAAAATATTGATTGTTCAGAGTGGAAGGCATTTGATATTATTTTAATACTATGTTTCTGGATTATTTGGCTATACATGAACATTACTCATCAGGAAGGGTTCTAAATCTTGATGCTTTTAATTGTTAAAATATCCATAAGAATTATAAATGATCTCTCTTCGCTTATCAGATACTTGTTTGAGGCCCCATTTCACAAATTTATGAAAAACAAAAGAAGTCCTCCCTCCATAAATAGTGACCACCATGGGTATTGGATTTTTTGGATACCTCCATATATGTGTTACAAATTAAGCATAGAAGGATTTTCAGTTATAGGTCGCATGTAGGGAGCTGTTTTTTTCGTGATTGTATGTGTTTAGTAATAATATTTTTCATTTACTTGTATTGTATAGGTGATTCCCTAAAAAAATATATGCGGGTGGTGTTAATTTGTGTGGATATTTTCTGTTAGCACAACATTGAGATATCCTCTTTATTGTTAAGGATTCTATAACCATCCACAGTTATTTTTATGAATCCAAAAACATTCCTTTTTTAATATCCTACCATAGTTGAATGTGAGAAAGGCTCATCAACAACAGCAAGATGATTCTGCATAACTATCATGGAGGGATAAAAGGGGAAATGATTCATGCTTCCATGGCTACACATAATATATTGGTCAAATGTCCCTCTAAAATGGACTCCATTCCTTTATAAGGTATAGATATAGTACATGGGGATGCTCCTAGGATATAATACAGTATTACTCACTTATTTATGGTTCCTTATCCTACAATCTTTTTCCCCTCTCAATAATAAATTAAAAATATTATAAAGATAATATTTTATATGTTAAAACTATTATTAGATATATATAATGATTTGGACCAAATGTACCTGGTGGGGATTCATATTATATAGAACCATGGTGAAAATTTATATCTCATTAGTGAAATCATAAATATAGAATTAAATGGATTTTAACCTATAGTTTTAAACCATCTTGTGAATGGTCATGGATGTAGAGTAATCATGATTACTGATATCATGGAATCCAATATTAAATAATTCCATTTTTAAAGAATTCAATTATTATTATCCATGATATTTGCACATTGATATAATTTCAAGATGCATCTTATTCTAAGAATATTTATAAAATTGAATCTATTGTTGTTATTTACTTTTCCATATTTATTTTTTCATATCTTAACATGATAGTCAAGTATTTTAAATGTAATATTTGTTCAATTATTTAAAATTCCAAATTGATTATGCCACATCTAATTATTATAGATAAGTTATCAACTAAATGTAATGTGTGTTCAATTATTTATCTTTCTATATTAGTTTTTCACCATTGATTCATGATATATTTCACTACACATAAACCTTACTGAAAATTTGAAGTGATCCAAATTTTATTATTTTATCAAGGATTCTATAAAGTATACAATGAATAATGTCCATGGATATTCTAGAGGGAATGATGATATTCTAAAAACTTATATGTGGTAATTTAATTTTCAAATGTAATATAAGACTCAAGTATGTGTCTATTTTATAATGAATACTAAAATATTTGGTTCATTTAAATGTGATTCATTGTATATTATACCAAATAAATAATGAAGACATAGGCTTCGTGATATTAGGGCCATTTTCAATAATAATTTAATTATGATGGTAATGGTAATAAATATGTAAACTGAGTTTCACATAATGTAAAAGAAAAATATATATAAAAAATGACTCAAATTTAATGTTTTTGATATTTATTAATAAATAAATGTTTACCAATATACTTTTTTCTTTTTTATGCCTCAAATATTGAAAAAATAATAATTTTTGAAAAATGTAATCGTGTTACCAAAAGATCCCTACCCTAACTTATGAAATCATACCACTTTCTACCATAAAAAATAAACATAAAAATAGAATTAATATATAAATTTCATCTATTTTCCACTCCATATAACCCTATCCCACAAAAATATTCCCATGCACACTCATAGTCATCCTAAATCAGTCAAATTAAACGATACTGTGAAGGAAAATTCATGTCCTTATTTTCATTATTATGTCAATCTTATGTTTTCTTCTATTTCATAAAATTATAAATAGATTATCACCATAAAATATATTTATTATACTAACCTGTTAATTTATTAATGAATAAACCATATTTTCTAATTTTCATCCACTTAAAATGGAAAGGAATGTAAATTGAGAATATGTGAGAACTATCATCTCGATGAATATTTATTTTTCATTATTAGTCTTCTTTTATTTTTAATTTTTTAAAAAATTAAAATATTTACCAAATTCATAGAATAAACAAAATAATATCATTATTATTCTTTTATAATAATATTTTTTCTAAATAAACCCATGTATAATCATACTCACACAATTATTTAATGTGTGTTGATGTCTGGATTGGTTTAACCACATAAATTATTGATACATTAAATTAAAATCATCTTTGACTATGAAAATATAATTAATGATATTATTAAATGTTGATAATAATATAAGGACAATTTATAATTTTTCATATTTATATCATGTGTATAATTTATTATTCATAAATCATCCTCAACCACAAAAATTACCAAAATATGTCATCATCAATTTGGTTTCCACAAAACATAATAAAACAACTGAAATTAAATAAGAACAAAATAAATAATTATAATTTATATATTTTACAATTATTAATGATATATCAATAATAAAATTAGTAATAAATTAGGGTTAAATATATAAAAATTATTAATCATCTGTAAAATATTAAAAGTTATTTACACTCGATCGTCATAATATGCCAGAACTAATTAATTCACATCTAAATAAATTTTAATAAGAATTAAAAATATGTTAATATTAAGTATAAATGTTATGAAATATTATATTAATGTCATTGTTTTTATAGATATTAGAGTTTTCTCAATAATGAAATGAAACAATGTGAGGGGTTTCGCCTCAAATGTTGATCATTATGTCATGTTTTGTATTATGGCACCAATTTCATTTATGTGGTGTATATACCAACTATTTCAGATATATTATCATGAATTATCATATAATAATTATATTTTATACTCAAATATCTTCTCCCATGTTCAATGTGGTTTTATATATGTTTTACTCAAGACAGAAGAGTTTTATTGGTCTAAATTCTGATTCTTAGAGACATATTACATGTTATGAACAATGTTTTCCTTATATGGTGTATTTAATAACCAATGATATATTTTTATTATTTTACTTTATTTTAAGGTATTTATAATGAAAATAATATTCCCTTATTCCTTTGTCTATTTATTTATTTTTTCCTTAATAGCAATGATTTTTTATATCAAATCCCCTATATTGAGTTATAATGTTTTATCTTGAACATTATTCTTCCATAATGGGTTCTCCCAGTAGATTTTTTTGGTATTTTATAATACACATTGGGGTTTTTAAATTTAATATAAATAAGGATTTATTAATATTTTTGAATGTGGTGTTTTAGAAAATAATAAAAAGTGTTTTATTTTCCTTTAACATTTATATTTGTATATTCCTCTTAGCATTTATTAAAGAAAAACATTATGTAATTTTAAGTAAATGTTATTCATGATTACTTTTAATAGTATTGTTTTTCAAATTAAATTAACTTTTACTTTTAAAACATATTTTGATGTGTCCCATAACATCCTCTTTTACATCAATATTAAAAGAAATTTTAAAATGCCTTCCATATTTTCAGATGTATTTTTATTTTTTTTCAAAATTATTTACCATATAGGTCTTATTATTAACTATTTATGCTCAATTATAAATTTATATTTTTTTGTAATGAACCAATGGTACCAAAAAAATCCAATTTCAAATCCTGCCAAAGGCTGTATCATTCAATCATTATTTTTAAATGATGTTTTTATCTAAGTCCACATCCTTATATGATTCATTTTGAAACAATAGGATTATTTTATATTTAAACCATACAAATTAATTCTATTGATGGATTATGAATATTTCATTCACATATATACATATCATTATACACATTTATCTATTTGGTTTGAACAAAAAAATTTACATAATTCTTATTGGATGATGTTCCCCTAGAGTAAATATTATTCTTTTGACATGGTGATTTTTTTTTCATTTCATATATTGGTATTCCAATTTGAAAAAATATTGTCACCATGAATATGTATCTTTTTACTATTATACATATTTCTCAATATAAATTAGGAAATTGTTAACCCTTTTATCGACATGGGCCTGAGTATGTGAATTCATGATTATTATTGACTTCTAATGTGTGTTGATTATGTTTTTTGTTTCCATATTTATCTCAATATCGATTGATATGTTTTTTTGATATTGTGGTTCCTCAAGGAATGATATAAAAGTTATTTATGAATATTATAATTATTTAATTTTATAGAATTATGTGCCATTTGGGTCTCAAAATTAAATATCCCCATGATGCATTAACATCGCATGAGAGAGAATTGGATTCATTATTTTCTATATCCCTTACCAATTTAAGAATTTGTATTGAATTTAATCTAAAAAAGTAAATTGAATTGGAATGAGTTCGTCACAATATTTATTTTATGTCTAACATTATGAATTTGATCATTATGTGGTCCTTATTATTGATATCTATGCATTCATTTAATTTAATGGATTTAGGATTATAGAAGATTAAATAATTTTGTGGACTAATTTTGTTTACTTATTAAAACTATAATATTTATGTCTTCGTTATGGTAGTATTTATATAGTTAATGTTTCCCATATATAAAATTTATACTCATCAATTATAATTCTTCTATTTCACCATGTTTTGGAGAATAATAGTACATGTGTAGTGATTTTAAGGATAACACGTGAGGAATATTTTCTGGGAGAAATTGAAAACTTCTAATGAATTAATCAGTTTCAAATATGAATTAAAAATATTATATTTTTTTAAAAGAACATGGTATTTATCAGTTAATTTTATTCATAATAATATAAATCTCTAAAAATTAAAAGGTAATTAAAATATTTGATTCTAAAGACCCTAAATATCTGTTGATTTTTTTCATAAATACTTGTGAATATTATGAGGCCACAGTTTCTGACGACGCGTGATTCTGAGGCCCAGAGTGCCCTGAATTATCCGTCGATGTTTTGTTATGCTTAAATTAACGAGTGTATGCAGTTTTATTAAAAAGTGGTATAACTCATAAACAGTTACTCGGATCAAAACTCTAAGGCCACCGTTGTGCTCAGGATGGCGGGTTTACTCTAGGCGTGACTTATGTTTATTCGGCGTGGGCCACCTGTGAGAATAACCGAAAATGGCATAACCCTAAATAAAATAATTAAAGAATGTTATTTTATTTTTCAAATGCTTATAACTCATAAACGGTAACTCGGATTGAAAATCTGAGACCACCACTGAACTCATGAAGGTAAGCTTTCATTAATTAGATACTAACATGGGTCAGAGAGGGCCACCAGAGAATGTTACTTTTTGGCCGCAAATGAAATAATTACGTGAAAATTATTTTATTGTTAAATTCATAACATTCCAACAGTAACTCAGATTGGAAATCTGACGTTACTATTGGGTTCATTGCGGCATTTTTGTAACACCCTGAGATTTTATGAGAAATATTTTTTATCTCTTATGTTATACGCAGCACCAAAGGAATCTTTCACAATACACAATACTGACTTGGCTTGCATTACACGCAATCACGACCTTACTCGATAGCGCGTGTAGTATACAATAACGGCTTTCACTAAACAATGATATATTATTATGGACTAGCTGTTATGTATAGTATTAACTACATTTTAATTTTATAACATTATTATTCATCTTACACATTTTCTAGAACATGGTAAGAGAACAAAATAAATATTTCGGGTAAAATAAGTATTTTAAAAAAAATGCAGTTTTGTCGCTTTTTGATGGCACACCCATATTTAATCAAGTTTCTGACATGTTTATAAGTTTAATTTGACAAAATAAAATTCTTATTTTGAATCAGGATATAAAAATTTACTTTGGATAAATTTTTTATACTTTTCTGATAACTTTCATATTTTGATGAATAGTAAAAATACGCTAATTTTTAATTAAAACCAACTTTTTTCATTGAGATAATTTATATGGTTAAATTATAATATTTAATGGTTTTAAAGTATAAATAGAATATCTTTTTACCATTTAAAATAATGTATGTCATTATCATTACTTTCACATTGAATTTATAGGTAAAACATTTCAATCTTTGGCAATGTTTTAACTTCTAAAACCTGTTTTCTTAACAACGGGATTAATTTTAAATTAATTATTGAAACTTATGAGTTAATAATTTTAAAAAATGTAATTAATATTTAGAATAAGTGGTTCAAAATTATGTTAATAGGCTACTTTTTATTTTTGGGCATTATGAATAGTAACAGCGGTAAATTATATTTAGCATAGTTAAAGGTAAATCGGGTAATTAAGGGTAAATATAAGATTATAAAATTATCCTAACACATGCCAAAATTCTATTGGATGAATAAAAGTTGACCCATATTACCTAATGGCTGGACTATATTTATTTCATGGACTTTTGACGATGAAATAATATAATTATTATTAAAACCAAGGAAAGTGACAATATCTATCTTAAATCTTATAAGTATAATAATTTTTATTTAGTGTTAAACTTTATGAAACTTCGGATATAAATAGTCTCTAGAAATCTAATAAAATTATATACATCATATTAATTTATTTATAATTTTCTCGTGATTAAATAATTATCATTAATTATGACATAATAATGATGTTGAAATTATTGTATTAATTAAAATATCAAATAAAGGGTTTTAAAAATAAGAAAATAAATGTTATATAAACTATTTAATGTGACCCACTAATTTTATAGATACATATGACATTTTAGGAATCTATTAAAGCTTTTATTTTGAACATATATTCAGTATATATTTTATTTAAATTCAAATAAATGAATAGTGTCAAAATTGACACTATTGTTATTTTATAAAAATAACATATTATAAAACTGTTTAAAAACCAAAAAAATACTTAAAAATTATAAATAAAAATTTATATGGCCTAAAATTTTATAAAGTGTCAAATTATGAAAAATTAACAACACATATGAAATTATTTATGATAATTTAAAATTTAGAATATTATTACCACAAATAACATTAAATTGATAAATAAGGATAAATCATGTCGATAATGTTTAAAATAAATTCCTAACATGTCTAAATTTTATTGGATGATGATATCAAAACCCTATCTCATTTAATATTTAGATATGAGTCATTTTGGATGTTTTTAAGTGGGGTTGGGATTTAATATAAACTAATATTTCTTATATTTAGAAAGGTGCCCCTCTCCTCCCTTATAAAAGGGCACCTCCTCCCTCTCCCCCTCACACCAATTTGTGCCTTCAATCTCGGCCAAACCCTGACCATTTCTCTTCCCCACTTTCTTATAAACCTACTAGAGGTACTGGTCTTCTCAAAAGACCAACTCTAGTGCCCTAAGAGAAATATTAAAGGAGGAACTTTGAGAAAGAGGTAATACCTTGTACCATTTTTTTCAAATTTCATTCTTCTTCAACTCCCTCTTATTTAGTTGTTTCATTATGAATTAATAACATAAGAAACCCTCATATACTGATATGTTATTATAAATATGAAACAACCCTATTTCACTTCTTATCCATCCTACGGTAAACAAAATCCCCGCGCGTGCGTACGTACGAAATACCGTCTCCACGCCGTGGTGTAATATGTATTTCACCACCACCTTACTTGTATGAGTATAATGGTTAAAATAAATAACTATATATGATTATTGTAATGTTTTATTGATTATGAAATATTATACATACACTTCAATTCAATTTCATGACCATGGGAACGATATCATCGCTTGTGCGTACGTACGACCTACCGTCTCCACGATGTGATGCGACTCGTTCAATATGATATTAATTGAATAATGAATATATATAAATTAATTTAATGAATGAATATGATATATATTACACTAATACCATTCTGTAAATGATATATCTATATCCAATAAGGAGTAATAAGAATTTTTTCGACAAAACATGCATAAGAACATAAAGCAATAAACACCCGAATAACAAGTAGCAATGAAATATTACTACTAAGAAGATACATATATGACCATATATGATATCATAAAAATTAATAATATTATTTAATATGTCAATTTATATTATTTAAACCATATTACAGGAGGTTCAGATTCATACGAAGCATATCGGACCTAAGGTAAGGGAAAATCTCACAATCTCATTTTTATCCGAGATTGTTTATACTTCAGAATTTACTGGGGAATATTTATAATCCACATCCATGTTTCCTCAATATTTAATATTAATTCCATCCACCTACAATTTTTTAAATCCAATTTTACCCACTGGTGAGTTTTTAGTAAAAGATATGAAAGGAATCTATTGTCGTTTTTAGTAAGAGGTACTTTTTGACTTTTCCAACCAAAGTATGGGAAGAAAGTTTTTTAAATTATACGGCCTGAATGGATTCATAGAACATTATTTCCATGAAGCTTCCATTTCATGATTTCATGTTTATTTTTAATCAACTTCATATAGTTTAAAATTGTATGACATGTTAAGAAAGGAGAAATATTTTTGAAGTAGAAAGGATATTTTCCTCAAGAATTGAGTTCAAGTGTTTTATCAAAATTAATTTCCATATAAGATAATATAGGGTTCTGTTTCTATCCCTATTTTCAATTGATATGATTATGTTTTGATGGAATTATTTTTATGATAGCATTATATCTTATATGGATTATGTTATGATGGAATGATGTTTAAGAATCCCATTTTTATTACATTGGTTATGCTATAATATATGATTTATGATTTTGTGGCACACATAAGAATGGTTTCATTATGAGATGGGTGGGACCTATATCTCCCTCCAATGAATTGGGTAAATATTAATATCTTATTAGATCGACATGGCTGGAACGACAGGTTAAACCAGTTCAGTGAAACATGACTGAAATGAGGAGTGAACTCGGTTCAAAAATGGACACTGTCAGCTAAGATAGTCTTGGTAATGAGTCTTTACTACTATGAAATGATTTGCTATGATTATGTGTGTATTCCACAAATCTTCATATTTTTAGTTATGATTATTGGGATTACATTTCACTTCTATGATTTATCCCATGTTATGATCTCTTTTGCAGGATAAGACTTTCAAAATGTTATGTTATTATGAATATTATATGTTTGATGTTTCTTTTGATTACCCTTACTGAGAATTTGAGCTCACCCTTTTGTATGTTTTCTTTTCCCCAGGTCAGGAAGAAGGATATTACGTAGGATATGCCAAAAAGGGACTCTAGATATGATGAAATAAATGGGAGACAACATAGAAGATTTATGAACCAGTTGATTATGTTTCCCAATTTCTAAATACAATATACCTATACGGTCCTTTCATGGTTTTGTTATATGTTATAATAAGTATGCGTCAATTTTGAAGTAATAACCATGTATGTAAATTATGGGTCATTATAGTGTTTCACCTATGCAGATCCTATCCTCGACCGTATTGGGTGGAGGATGGTTGTGAATAATTTTCAGATTTTTTGTACAGGTATGTTCAGTAACCGTACTGGAAAGATTTTATAACTTTTGAACCGGTACTCAAAATCGAATTTTGAGGGCTCCATTGAATTTGCAGCAGCATATATTTCTTAGTGAGACCTTCACCACAGTTTCTTTTTTGCGTGTTTGGAAGTTAATTTTTGGGGTTTTTAATTAAACAGAATAAAAATATTTGTTATCCATGTTTTTATTTGAGGTTCTAGTTAGAACCTCCTAGGGGAGGTTGGTGGAGGGACTCACCCACACATAACCTCCCTTGGGAGGATGTTATAAGGTGGGGCCCACATGAGCATAAATCCCCACCATAACTCTTGAACTTTTTATTTAGGTGGATAAAACTCTCTCTCATTAATTGAGCCTCTCCACCTTCCCCATTTCTTTTGTGCCATCCCATGAAATTAATTGATTTATATTATCTTAATTAAATGGAAAAATTTGAATTCTTTTGATTTCATATCATGAATAAAATAATAGAAAATGCTATTATTTTGGTTGGCACATAATACATTGGTGGAGCCTTGGAGGAATTGAGAGAGAATTATTTCCATGAAGAAAACGAAGAACATCTCTTCCACCACCGAAGCACGATGACGCCATCTTCTTCCTTCTTCATCGTTATTCAACCAAGTCAAGGAAAGGGATGCGATGCCCAAGACATCTCAAACAACCTTCATCCACCTCAAAGGAGAAGACTTCTCCCATGAAGAACGTCACCAACGACGATGTCACCTCCGAACGCTCGTCCTCCAACGACTAATACCATTTTTCCTTTCCGACACATGAGAATGGGAATTGGGAGTGTGTGACGAATGCATAAATCAAAAAAATTGCATCCGCCTTTTTTCTGAGATCGTCAACGAACTACAAATATGAGGTAGGGGTTTTGAATTCTTGTACCTGTTCTATGTCGTTGAAATTATGGTTTGACAACCAAATGACATCACTATAACATGGGGAAATTCGGACCGCACCAACACGGACGACCCTTCCCCTTTTTGATCTTGTTTATGGTTGATGTCGAGCAGAGCCGGTAGGGCGTGGTGCCATTGCACCATGATGGAGAAGAACCATGGCTGGGAGGGCCGTGGTGAAAGAAAGAGGTGTGTCGCTGGTTCACCGCACCGCGCTTGAGGAGCAGAATAGTAGCAAGGGTGGGCCGCGGCTAAGGGGTACAACGCCGCCGTGCCGCACCAGATAGGATCCGCGGCTGGGAGGGCCACAGTGGACGGAGAAGCGCGACGCCATTGCACCGTGCGGTGGAGCCGAAGACCGCGGCCAGGTCGGGCCACAGTAGTGTCTTCTTAGCACCATCGAGAGACGCAGAGGGTAGGAGGATGGCAGTGCTGTCATGCTATGGTGGCGGTCGGCCTAACCATCCACTGTGGAGCCGGGGAAGCGGGACCACCTGGGTCCCGCAGCTCTTGAACCGGCGTAGTGTGCTGGTTCAGTTCGACGATCCGGGTGGGGGGGGGGGGGGTGGAACCCCCTCCTGCGCATGGCCGACTGGGCCACCATGGCTGCGCCGCCCCTCGGCAAGGCCGAAACGGACGGGCCGCCCCTTGGATGGTCCCCCATGGTCGGGCCACCACCCGTCCAGGCCACCCTCGGCCGTGCCACCCTTGGACGAGCCGCGATGGGATGGGCCACCCTCAGGCCAGGCTGCGCCTTCGGGCCTTGACGCGCGTTCGGGCCAGGCCACCCCTTAGGACCGGGAAGTTCCTTTGGTTCGGGCCGTCAACTTGGGTTGGGAGCACTCACGAACCAGGTCAGACCCTGATTCAGACCAGGTCGAGCCAGGTCGGTCAGACTGGGTCGGACCGCCCCTAGATCTGCTACCACAAATTTCACCTTTTATCCATATCTTGGGATTCCGATGTCCGATCGACGAACCGTCTATGGTAATGGAATTCTTGGAGTGATAAAATTATTTTTTCATATCCTACACAAGGCTTGGACACAATAGGGATATATTCATATTGGTTTACGCCTAAAAACTAACTAGGCCCCTGGAATGAAAATGCCAATAACTCACAGACCGGGCGTTCGATTGACGCGCTATCTAAAGTGTTCGGTTACTTTTGATGAGACATAACTACAAGATACATCAACTCAAGACATCGTGGTAGTTGATGTATCGACACTTGGCTCAAGGAGAAAACCCTCCTGGAATCGAGTGTGCTGTGTGCAGGAACCCTAGGGCGGGTTGTGACTAAGATGACAGGATCGTCCATGGGTTTGATAGTGACGATACTGTACCAGGATCCTGCGTGGGTTCGATAGCAATGACTTCTATACTGAGATCCTCCTTGGGTTCGATAACGATAACTTCTCTACTGGGATCCTCTGTGGGTTCGACAGTGGTGACGTCTGTACTGGGATCCTCCGTGGGTTCGACATCGATGAACCCTGTACAGGGATCCTCTGTGGGTTCGACAGTAATGACATATGTACCAGGATCCAATGTGGGTTCGACAGTGCTGATACTGTTCTATGATCTTTCGTGGGTTCGATAGAGGTGGTTATTTAGAGGCTACATCTATTCATCTCTACCTCCCTTCATGTGTTGTATTCGTGTGTGAGATGAATCTTGTCTTTCAATCATTATCATCGAGGTGATTGAATTTACTTCCTTTGTGGACTGGGTTGTGCTTGGGCTCGAGAGTTAGAGCCAGACTATGACTGGTAACTTAGGTATATGTATGGTCATATACCTAAGTGGGTTTGGTTGATAGTTCGTGATTGTATCTTTCTTCTATGGTTTATCCTTATTAGATTCTGGGAGACCTTAGAGGGTATCAGTGTCCCCTATTGAGTATTTTTATACTCACCCCCGCACGGGACTCCCCACACCTTGTTGTGTTCTGTGCAGACGACTATCAATAGTTATCGAGGTTGAGGGTGACAGATGGGAGGCTGCTCGGAGCCGGACTAGACAGAACGTACCTCTAGGACGAGTTGTTCGAGTTCTGTACCTGCCCTTCAGGTAGGATTCCCCGGTGGATGATCCAGGAGTTGTTTTCCCTTTTTACTTGTAATAGAACTTGTTTTTTGGTTGGGTTTGTATACTAGCCCACTTACATTCAGCACAACTTTATTTTCTAAATTTGTACATGTTTCTCCCACTAATTGTGTTCAGACTGTGTGTATTATAGGTTTAATGTCAATTCCTTCCATTTCTTATCTAGCTTTCACCTTTGGTGCAAGTCGCCAACCCCTGGCCAATGGAAGGCGGGCATGGGGTAGTCACGACACATGCCTAGAGGACGGGTCGTGAAAAATTGGTATCAGAGGAGTCAGTTCTACCGCAGAACATAGGAATCTGATCTGTCTTACTATAAAGCAATAGTGTTTAGAGTTTTGAGTGTGGGTTTTAGTCTAGGGAGTCCAATTTGGGTGTGTAGGACGACGTATCCATACACCTGGACCCTGACATATTATTTCCGACTTAGTGCACAAAAACACTGATTGTGACTGTGTTTTCAGGAGTCTTCCTTCTCAACACATTGAGTCAGCTCACCATTTATAACTTATTTACCATGGATCACCTATTCTTAATCAGGATGGCGGTGCCTAGTCAGCCAGCTAGGGTTTCCGAGAGAGTACATGATGACGGCCCACTGAACAAAAAGGATTCGATTTAGGTCCCTCTTTCTATGATGGAACAATCGGGTGGTGTACTGGTTGAACCACCACCCATAGGTAATAGATACCCCTATCAACACTGGCGGATGGTGCACGTCGACTGAGTGTGTTTTATGAGTTCCAGTAGCGGAGGCCTCTATGGTTTTGAGGTGAGATAGATTCCCATGTAGCTGAGGGATGGATTGAGGCCATTGCTAGAGTTTTTCTCTTAGTTGAGTCACTAGTAGATCAATGGTGATCTTAGCTACTAGAACTTTTCAGTGAGTGACCATGAGGATGGTCCACAGAGTGATTATGCCTCGATACGTGGACCATTACCCGAGATAGTTCCTCCGGGTAGTGTGTCACCTATATCATTGCCTCTTGGTCAGTAGTTGCAACCAGCAGTACTGGTAGAGGACACTTGTAGGCATAGTGCCTTACACGTGTTTCAGCATCAGATACCCCACTAGTTTGGAGGTGTGCCCGAATCACTGGAGGCTGAGGACTGGCTTGAGGAGGTGGCTTAGTGTTTAATAGAGCTTATACAGCTTCAGCAGGATGATGTGTCTGTAGTTGAGTAATCATGGAGGCATACCAATCTTTCTTTGTACTGGATGAATATGATACGATCAGTGCTTCAGATCTCAAACTTCTGAGTGTGGTGTGTTTAAGGATATTTGATCCCACACTTATTGTTCTATGCATTCCAACATCTTTTAAGGTTCTAGAGAGAACCTTTGTGGTTGAATTTTAATTGGATGAGCAGATACAACCATTGAATGTTAGCAGTTGGAAAACATGTAACTGGCACCAGTCTCAGAGACTTGAGAATGTAAAATGTTTCTAGAAGTGGATGTTTTAAGGACAGATGATTCTATAGGGCAGCAGATGTGGAAGCAGAGCTAGGGGAGCAACATGAGGTGGTGAACATTTGGACATGTTACAACCACCCGCCTTTGTAGTCCCCTCTAGGCTCAAGGAGCTGGAGGGATGTGGAAGAGAGTAGCTGCATGCAGTCATGTAGTGTGACCCAAGGGCTCTAGGAATTATTTGATGTACGGTCTGTGTCTACTACTAGGTGTCATATCTTTAGAAATAGGTACCAATAATTCCTTCCATCCAAGAATTTAGTCCCAACCCTACAGTTTCCGGCTAAGACATTGACTTGGCCCTCAAGTATGGATATGCCTTTGGAAGGAGACTCAATAATCACACTTACGCTGATAGTGTGATCTGACCCTTGAGGTGAGAGTTTCGGTCGGAACCTCTTGGTGTCAGTGTTGAGGCCTTAAGACATTTGATTGGGTATGGACTAGGAAACCATAGTTCATACTCAAATAGACTGTATTAGGAAAAAATGATTTGTATTATATACAATGTTGGTATGGGGTTTTCCTTGGTCATAGAAAATGAAACCATAAGAAGCACAAGATGGAATCATGCATAAGAGGGTGCAGTCGGTCACTTGTGAGTCGGCTAGACGTACCTTTGTGCCAGACTTCTCCAGAGTTGCAGCACCATAATCAGCTTTGGTGATGAAGGGGAAACCCTCCGTGGGGTCAGAGAGATGCCAGCATAGATATAAGGAACTTAGGTAGAGGCTCACTAGTGCCGCAATCATGAGGCTTCTAGAGGAAGTCATAGGGTACATAGTTTATTGTGATGCATCAGGGACCGGACTTGGATATGTCCCAATACAGGAGAGAGAAGTTATCACTAATGGTTCTCAGTAGTGGAGATTGAACCAGCAAGAATACTCTACCCATGACCTGGAGTTAGCAGTAGTGGTCTTCGCTTTGAATATGTGGAGGCACTATCTTATGGTCCAACGTTTTACCGTATACTCAGATCACAAGAGTCTCAGGTATATCTATTCTCATGAGGACCTGAACCTGAGACTGTGACGTTGGCTCGAGTTTCTTCAATACTTTAACATTGAGATATACTATACTCCTATGAAGGGGAACATTGTAGCGGATGAACTCAGTTGTATATCTGGTATACAACTTCTAGGCGAGGCGACAGAGTATCTGGATGATTTATAGATATCCTTTGTGGATAGATATGGAGCATCCTTCCTTCAGTCTCTTACAGTCACTCCCCCACTTTTTCATCAATTCAGGGAGATGCAGTTTGGGGACGTTGACTGTGAGACACGACATGCCTAGATATTCACAGGACAGACACCTAATAGATTTTTTGAAGGTGGGGAGCATGTCATCCTCTTCAGAGAACGTACTATGGTTCCAGTGTCACTTCAGGAGGAAGTGTTTATATAGTATCACACATCCCCTTTAGTGGTACATCTAGCAGTGGTGAAGATGTACTATGACCTTCGATGACATCACTGGTGACCAGGTATGAAGACTGCAGTAGCGGAGTTTGTCTCTCGATGCCTCAGTTGTCAGCAAGTGAAGGCGGAGCATCATGTAGCAGCTGGCTTGGTTCAGACTTTAGAGGTACCAAAGTGGAAGAGGGATGAGATATCCATGTACATCATGATAGGTCTTCCCTGTACATCTAGGAGATGGAGACCTCTGGAGTTTGAGGATGGAAACCACATCTTTCTCTGGGTCTCACCTCACCGAGGTCCGCAGAGTTTTGGCTGAGGGGGAATGTTATCTCTGAGGTTTATCAGACCTTTCTAGGTCCTCATTAAAGTTGGCAAGGTGTCTTACCGCTTATCTCTTCCACCTCAGGTGCACTGGGTGCACATCATCTTCCACGTATCTCAGTTGAGGAAATATGTGAATGTACCTTCCCACATGCTCGGCCATAGAGAGATGGACGTTGACGACAGGGAGACACTCATAGAGGTTCCAGTTGATATTGAGGATCAACAACAGTGGGTCCTAAATGGTTGGTCGATACCTCTGTTGTGGGTTCGTTGGAACCATGGGATCCTCCAAGAGAGAACATGGGAGCGGGAGGCTCAGATGGGTTCTCGGTACCCCCATTTGTTTCCTCAGTTTTATTTGTAGATTACAAGGATGTAAATAACTAAGGATTGGAGAATTTAAAGCCCTGGAATTTCTGTGGATTTTTTTTCTTAAATACTTGGAATTTTACGAGCCCACAGTTTCTGACGCCGCGTGATTCCAAGGCCGGGAGTGCCCGGAATGATCCATCGAAGTTTTTTAAGCATAAATTAACATGCCTATGCAGTTTTCCTGAAAAAGTGGAATAATTATTAAACGATTACTCAGATAAGAAATATGAGGCCACAGTTGCACTCAGGATGGAGGTTCTACCCACGGTGTGACTTAAGTTTAGTCAGCGCAGGTCTCCTGTGAGAAAACCCAAAAATGGCATAACCGTAAATAAAATAATTAAATAATGTTATTTAATTTTTCAAATGATTATAACTCAAAAACTGTAACTCATATTGAAAATATGAGACCACAGCTGAACTTATGAGGGTAGGCTTTCATTATGTAGATACTAACGTAGGTCAGCAAGGGCCACCATTGAAAGAAAGTTTTTGGCCGCAAATAAAATAATTAAGTGACAATTATTTTATTGTAAAATTCATACCTTTTAAATGACAAATTGTATTGAAAATATAAGGGTACTGTTGGGTTCGTTGGGGCATGTTTCACCATGGTAGAGCCTAACCTTGACCGCAGTTGGTCGAGGATGGATGTTAATTATTTTCTGAATTTTTGTTCGGGTACATTCGATAATGGTCTGAGTGAGAGTTTATTACTTTTGAACCGGTGCTCAGAATCGAATTCTTAGGGAACTGTTGAATTAAGAGAATTGGTGATTTCTTAATGAGACTTTCACCGCAGTTGCGTTTTACCATTTTTGAAAATTATTTTTTTGGGGTTTTTAATTATATTGAATTAAAATATGTGTTAGCCATATTTTTATTCGAGGGGGTAGTTAGAAACTCCAAGGGGAGGTTAGCGGATGGGTTGACCCTCACATAACCTCCCTTGGGAGGATGTTATAAGGTGGGTCCCACATGAGAATCAAAACCCCCATCAACTCTTGAACTCCCCTTTATCTGGATGAAACTCTCTCTCATTAATTTGGCCACTCCACCTTCCCCATTAATTTTTTTCCAACACAAGAAATTAATTGATTGAACTTCTCTTAATTAATTCTCACAATTTAAATTCTGTTGAATTCATGTCAAGAATAATATAATAGACAAAGCTATTGTTTTTGTTGCAACATAATGCAATGGTGGAGCCTTGGAGAAATAGAGAGAGAATTCTTTCCTTGAAGAACATGAAGAACATCTCTTCTTCCACCGAAGTACGACAATGTCATCTTCTTCCTTCTTCATTGTTCTTCCACTGAGGCAATGAAAGGGAAGCGACTCCCACGAAATCTCCAACGACCATCATCCGTCTCAAAGTTGAAGACATCTCCCGCGGAGAACGCCTCCAATGACGAAGTATCCTATGAATGCTCGTCCGCCAATGATGAGTAACCTTCTACATTTCCTACGCATGAGCATAAGAATTAGGAGTTCATGAAGAATGCTACAATCGAGAAATCATCATCCCCCTTTTTTCTAGATTTTCAATGAACGACAAATACGATGTAGGGGATTGGAATACTTGTTCCCTTTCTACATCTTTGAAATCATGGGTTGACAACCTAATGATATCACCATAACATGGGGATATTCGGACCGCACCAACACGACTGACCCTTCCACTTTTTGATCTTGTTTATGGTTGACTTCGGAGGGGGATCCGGAAGGGTGTGGTTCCATCACACCTCGCCGAAGAAGAAACACATCCTGGAGGGCCACTATGGATGAATGAGGCATGGAGGTGTCATTTCGTGCCATGCTAGAGTTGCGGAACTGCAGCAAGGGCGTGCCACGACAAAGGGGTGCGGCGCCGTCGCACCGCACCGGAGAGGAACCGCAGCCGAGAGGGTCGCGGTGGATGGAGAAGTGGGGCCCAGTCGCGCAACGCGGTGGAGTAGAAGGCCATGGCCAGGTCAGGCCACAGAGGTGGTGGTGCGGCGTCGTCACGCCATGCAGAGGGTAGGAGAATGGGGGTCTGTTGCGCCGCGGGGGCGATCGGCCATCGTGGAGCCAGCGAAGCGGGACCACCTGAGTCTCACAGCTCCGGAACCAGCGCAGTGTGCCAGTTCTATTCGAAGAACCATGGGGGGGGCACCCCCTCCAGGGTGTGGCCAGCTGGGCCGCCACGGCCAGGCCGCCCCTCGGCCGGGCCGCCCTCGGCCGAGCCACCATGGGCCAGGCCGCCCCTTCGTCCGGGCTGCGCCTTTGGGCCAGGCCGCGCCTTTGGGTCGGGCCACTCCTTTGCTTTGGGTTGTCCACTCGGCCCGAGCTGACCACTCGGGTCGGTCCGCACTCGTGGACCGGTTCGGTCGGACTGGGTCGAACCGTATCCGGACCCGCTACGACCATTTTCACCTTTAAGCCCAATCTTGGGCTTCGAGTGTCCGATCGACGAACCGTTTATGGAGATGTAATTCTTGAAGTGAGAAGATTATTTTGACATATCCTACTTGATGTTTTGACACAGTTGGGATATGGATGGATTGGTTTGAGCCAAAAAATCAACCGGGCCCCTGGAACCGAAATGCCAATAACTCACAGACCGGGCGTCCGATTGACGTGCCGTCTGTCGCGTTGGGTTCCTTTTTATGAAACAGAACTATGGGATACATCAACTCATGAATTCGTGGTCATTGATGTATCGAAACTTGTCTCGAGGAGCATACCCTCCCAGAATTGAGTGTGATGTGTGCGGGAACCCAGGGGCTGGCTGCGACTGAGATGACAGGATCCTCCGTGGGTTCGATAGCGATGATACTATACCAGTATCCTTCGTGGGTTTGACAAAGATGAATTATATACCAGGATCCTCCATGGGTTCGACAGTTCTTGCTTTTGTACGGGGATCCTACTTGGGTTCGACATCGGTGACACCTATACCTGGATCATCCGTGGGTTTGACAGCGATGAATTCTATACCAGGATCCTAGGTGTGTTCGACTACGCTGATACTATTCCAGGATCCTACATGGGTTCGATAGAGGAGATGATTCAGAGGCTACATCTAATCATCTCAACATCTCTTCATGTGTTTTATACCTTTGTGAGCTGAGTCTTGTCTTTCAATCATTATCATTGAGGTGATTGACTTTACTTCCTTTGTGGGCCGGGTTGTGATTGGGCTAGAGAGTTGGTGTCGGACTGTGACCAGTAACATAGGTATATGAATGGGAATATACCTAATTAGGGTTGGTTGATACTTTGTGATTATATATTTCTTCGTTGGTTTAACCTTAGTGGATTCTGGGAGACCTTCGAGGGTCTCAGGGTCCCCTACTGAGTATCGTTATACTCACCTCTGCATGGGCTTTTCCCGCACCTTGTTTTGTTCTGTGCAGACGACGATCAATAGTGATCGAGGTTGAGGGTGATGGACGGGAGCCTGCTCAGAGCTGGACTAGACGGGACGTTCCTCAAGGAAGAGTTGTTAGAGTTATGTACCTACTATTCAGTTAGGATTCCCCAATGTATGATCTAGGAGCTATTTTCCCTTTTTTACTTGTACTGGTACTTATTGTTCAGTTGGTTTCGTATATTGGCCCACTTACTTTCGGAACACCATTATTTTCTATATCAGTACATGTTTCTCCCATTCTTGTGTTTAGACTATGTGTGTTTCTAGTTTAAATGCGATGTCATCCCTTTCTTATGAGGGATTATCCTTTGGTTCTAGTCGCCGTCCCCTGGCCTATGGAAGGAGGGCTTGGGGTTGTCACGACACGGGCCCTGAGGATGGGTCGTGACATAGATATTCAATAATCATTTATGATTTGGAAGTTAAGGATGGTTATATCGAAGCTCATAATGCTCTAATCATATCAAGTTTGTAATGTCAGTGTTAATGGAACAACGTACAACAATTTTGGTATAAGGTATCAAATTTGTATTTATGGACATGTATGGACAACATTAGAGGTTATTATATTAGATGATGCAGATTTAAGGGATTATAATTTAGAGTTATTTATGATTTCAAATGAATTGATTACACTTTCAAAAAGCATATTATATAACATTAACCTAAAATTGAACATTATTATTTTGGGATTAGAATCAAATAATTTTTTAAACATATTTAGAATAAGTCAATGTATATACTGACATAATGAGGTTTCAAAAATGTCGTGAGTTGGTGGTTTCCCTAAAAATGGATCTCTAAAATGATATTTCCATGTTGAAGAGGCTTTTTTAAAAATGAACATAAGGGTAATCACCCAAAAATAATTTCATGGTCATTCAATTTTACACCACTCTATGGCATGATGAGTTTCTCAAAGAATGAACAACTTAATAGAAACCCCCAGTGATATGATTTGGTTAAAAACAATATATTTAAAAGCCACTATGAATGATTAATTTATTTGTTAAATTAAGGTATTACTCTATGTAGTGGCAAATATACTGACCTATATAAAATTAAATTGATCTTGAAGTTTAAATTTATGAAATTACGGTTTACAAAAAGAATAAATTTATTATTGAGCTACCTTATTCATATAATTATCTAAATTGATTTTATTTGTATCTTTTTTAGGAATTATTATTATGTTGAAATATGATAATAGAAATGAATCTAATAATGTAATATACCTCGAATCTAAAATAAAATAAAATAAAATAATTGAAAATTTGAAAATGGAATTGAATTTTATTATATTCCTATTATGATAAAAAATGTGAGGTTCATAGTCCCCAAAAAATGGTGTTGTAGATATCATAATAGAAATAAATTTTTGATAGTCATAGTTATTTTAATTATTGAAGTGATATTAATTGATTATATTTGGGTACATTATAAATGTTATGTGTAAAATGGTAAACATAATATAATTATTCTTCGACATTATAATTGTGAAGGTTTGGAAACATATATTAAAATGTAGAAATATCCTTGAAAACAAATTTAACGTAAAGTATATTTTATGGAACATTACTATTAGAGAACATAAGATTAAGGAATATATTACTCTTATATGTAAAATATGAAAGTCATTTTTTAAATAAATGGTGTATTTATTTTGATAAAATCATGATAGATATTTTTCATATAATTGGAATAGATTATTTATTTGAATAAAAATTAATCCATTTTATTTTATTGTTGATTATATAATTTTTTCAGTTGTGATATATATTGACTAGTTTGTGACATTATGAACAAGATATTACTACATTTGAGGGATGATGTACCCATTAAATTTTAGAAGAATATATAATCTCATTGTGGTTTAATTTCATACAGATCCCAATAGATTTGGGAATTGTTTATTATTGAAAAAATATTATTATCGTATATATATATGTTGTTATATGTTGGTAGGAATGATTATTTTTGTTACATGGAGGTTCATTTTGATTATAATAGAATAGAATTAAATGATTATTGGAATGATTACAAGTTAATAAGGATCATGGAAATTTGGGACAACTATTTTATGTATTAGGTTAATGAGTATAAAATAACCCATCTCAATGTATCCTATGTTTGTCCAATAATTGTATAGGTCAGACTAATATTAATATCAGTTATCTATATGAATTCACGGATAACAAGAATATAAGGGCTATTGAATTGGTGGTATAATCCAGTTTTTTTACATATGATAACTATACCATATATACGTGATTTTGTGGTATATGTTAACTATTTGGGTTTATATAATGGTTGAACCTTAAAGGAACAAAGATAACAATGGAATCCATGTATAATATGTAAAATTTACTGATGAAAACACCAATGGATTAAGAGATAAAATGAGAATTAATTTGATTATGTCAAACCAAAAATCATGATTTTTTATTATAAATATGAATGTAGTGGATCTCCTAGGAACACCAAATAAGAGAAAGACAGAGTCTAAAAAAGGATCAAGATATATATATGTTCAAGCTCATCAAAAACATTAGTGTAAAGGAGAAAATATAAGCTACAAATAAATTATTCTACAATTGAAATAGAGTTTGAAATTAGGTAACCATATGTATGAATCTAAAAGATATTAGTGGATATAGTCACCATGAACCATGAAAACAAGGTAAACCATACGCTATGGTTACTAATGAATTTGATTCAGTTTTCAATCTATATTTTATAGTGATTTTTTATATATTGGATTTCACTGACTATTGGATATTTAATTGAAAATAAGAATCCCTACTTTTATTATTATCATATATATTATTTTAAGGTATTTGAGAAGTCATATTTTAGGAATATAGATCAATAGAGCATAGTGAAATATTATGAGAAATTAGGAATGTGTTGAGACACTTTAAAATGTTCTTATAATGATTATTCATACAGATAAATAGCATTATAAATCATAAATAAACCCATGACAATATAGTGGCGTGCAATTAATTAAATTTTTCTAATTAAAACTAATGTGATCTTTTGAGTAAATATTTGTGGATTAAATTTATTTATGAAGGAGAATGTGACATCCTAAAATTATAATTAACTTGAAATAAGTTAATATGTTTGATAAGATGACATTCAGATAACACCTAAAAAAATGAAAAAAAATATTTTAGGAAATTTATTTAATAATCCTAATATGTAAATCAATTAAAAACCATTACCATAATATTGAAAATAGTTAATATGAATTTATTTATAAAAATATTTTTTTAAATAAAATCATTTTACATTAAAATATTCATTTCCCATTATAAAAAACTAATTTAAATTTCTAGATTCTGAGTTAGAGAAAATATATCCCATTTTATAATTTCTCATATCAATATTAACATGGAATGAATTTTTTATAAGCCACTAAAAATGGTGTTTTTACTCAAAAAATAATGGATTTGCAAAAAATATAATTACGTTGATTTTATAACCAAGTAGGAGTAAACTAAATTATTTCAAAAAACATTTATGATATAAAATAAGAATTTAAGGACTGAAATTATGAATTATGAATTATTATTTACAAATATATATCATTTTCCAATAATTTTGGAAATATATTATAATGTCACATTAGAAAAAAAAATTATGTTTTTATTCCCTTTAAATAATTTATTCTAAATGTGAGGTTCAGTGTTGGATTGAATTGGAAGTATCATTCAATTTATTAAATTCGTTATAACTCTATTTATAGATTTAAAACTTTTAACGATGATAAATTTATCATAAACATATCATTAATGAATTATTAATGTTACTATTTTAAAAAATAATTAGTATTGTTTGACTGTTCTAATATAAAAATAACATTTTCATAAGTTTGGAAATTTTATTTGATAAAATGCTTCTCAAAGTTGAAATTATAAGACTGAAAATAGTTCATAAGGCAATTCTACTTTTTTATTTAATTTTATTTTTTAAGGATACATTTCAGTTTTCCCTATGAAGGTAAAAATTGGAAAATTGATTTTATCCTAATGTAAAAGACATCAAAATTAAAAAAAACTCCAAAAATTTGAATTATTGGTCGTCTCCCTAACAAATACATGTTTTCCTACAATCTTACTTATTTTTAATCCCTAAGACCTTAAAAATTACGTCACATTGTTGAATAAATGTAATGGTCTTCCCAAAAGTTCCCTTAATTTCACTTATAAAAACATAACATTAACACCCATAAAATATAATCATTACATTCAAATCACTCCTCAAAAGACTGAAATCTTACTCTCCCTAGATCCATCTTCCTTGAATATAACCCCATGGAAACATATTGTAACACTTTTCCATTAAAAATTAATTATATATCCAATGAAATTTCATTTCCCCAAGGTATGTAGTATATCCATCCAATATGATATTTTTCATATTTTTTTAAATCATTTTTTAAGGATTAGTGTGAATGAAAAAAACATTATCTAATAAAACCTTTATAAAATGAAACAAACTAAAGTTAAATTGTAAAACATAAATAAATCAAAATATAAAATAAAATAAAGAAATCAATAACCATAGTTTCACTATATCAACATTATTGTAGCCGATTCTCTATGTTATAGCTGGTCATAAGATGTATACATAATGAACATTTAAAATTATTAAATGCAATTAAATTGGGAATTGATGATACAACTATCATCATTTTTACATGAAATATAATCTGATCTTAATTAATATATAACCCTACATGATTACCACCTTAGAAACATCCCCACCTCCCTGATGTGATCATAGACAGAAATAGGGAAGCCAAAAACATTCTCAACAAAATTTGTTAATAAATAAAAAATAAACATAGTCATTAAAAAAATTACAATCAGATCTATCCATTATAAATTATTCAATAACAACCTATCATCATAGATTAATGTGTTGGAAGGTTTTCCAATAAATAGCAATTATGGGGAATCCTATATCGATTACACATCATGAAAACTATCAGTTAAAAGAACAACACATCCAAAAACCTCATTGATATAGTGACCCTAACCCAAGAATCTCGGAGCTAATACTTACTTTAATAAATGGGAATATGATACCTAGACTCTTATCCCAATGAAATCAATAGTTTATCTGTCTTTAAAAACTAGATACAAAAAGTAAATTCACATTAATTTAAAAAAAATGATTTTCATGGAACATTCCATTATTTCCTATATTTTATCCCTACATATCAATCAAAAAATGCTTCATGGTTCCATGGGAAAAAATAATAATGGGGTGGGGTCATATGCTCATTAAGGGTAACTGTATAATTATTTCTTCGTATAATAAGGAATAATAAATAGGGAATGTAAATAGCGGAAATTTTTTCCATATTCAATAACATTATCATAATATGGAAGGAATAAAAGATGATCAATAAATTTCATATAAATAATCACATGATCCTGAAAAATTCCCATCGAAATTCAAACCAATCAAATAATCACATGGAATATATATATTTTAACTCATAAGGATAGACATCTAAATATTAATGTAAAGGATTATTCCAAGACATATAATTTCAGCGAGACATATTCCAATACATAAAAATATTGTCAATCTTTATACATTAATTCAATATAAATTGGTAAGGCCTCTGCAAAAACCATATGTAGTTTGTCTCATTAGACCTACCAAGATATTTCAGGGATATAATGGGACCCAATCATGATTTAAAAATTCCATTTAATTCCTCATATAAATTTTTAATATCATAATCAACATAAATATTCATATTTAAAAACTGACATATTAAATGGTAATACTATCCCAAATGAATTAACAAAATCATAAACCATTTCGAGAAAAATGCTGATTGATAATAAAATTTTACTTCCTCAATTAAACTAATCATAAATTATCCATAAAATAACATTTTTGATATCAATACATTATGTTCCATATGTATCACAAGTAAATTTAAGGTATGATTTCATTTATTGATAGAAATTCCACAAACAAATTCGAAAAACAAATCTTGAGGAAAATATAATTTTCAATTTGAAAATGACAATTTATAATAAATTAATATCTAAAATTTTGGAGGAAAATTTTCTATAAAAATAATATTTTTATTATAAATAAATATTGTATGAAATATATTTCATGATTGTGGTAATTCTGTACATGGAACATATATTAAAATCATCATTTTTTCACAATGTAAATGGTTGGGAAAGTGCGTCATTCAGAAAATGAAAATGTGATTTCATTAAATTTTTTGAAATGTCAAAATTTGGATTTAATGTTCATTAATAAATAATTCATAGAATTATAAAACATTTCTAATGATATTAATTGAAAATATGTTTTTTTTTTGTGATAAAATTTATTTTCATGAAAATAAATAAATAATGTTGGATTATTTTAAAAACATTTTCATTAAAATTTTAAGTGCCAAGGAGAAGATAAATTATACTATTACATAAAAAATTCAATAATAACTAGATTATGAGAATATTAAAATCGATTAATATATAATTATCAAATAATATCTGTCAATGGAAATTCAAGGAAAAAAATATTGATTAAAATGGGATTAGAAAATAAACCCTTTCCAAGATCACAACGTTAATTCTTTATTTAATCAATGAATATGTTATATTCATTATATATAAATCAAAATAAAACAATTTTAATAAAAAATATATAACAAAAATTCATTACACATTTAATATTATAATATAAAAGAAAATGAATAAGTATTAAAACCTAATTAAAGAAAATTGATCTTTGAAATTCATTACTACAATGTTATTTTCTATTGAAATCCACATGGGTGAAATAATTAAAATTGAAACCTAAAATAGTATTAATTATTATTTAATAAATATATTATATTTTAATGGTCATTATATACATCAAATAAAATAAATTATCATAATAACATTACAATATGCATCAATGAAGTGAAATTGAGTCGAAATCCATTACAACAAATTTCATTTTGTTTTAACGTGATTTAAACTAATTTATGTTATTTATAAACTTGTTATTTAATTATAATAGGACCATATTAATATTTATAATATCATATATTATTCATTTATAACATATTATCATTTTTTTCATTTTTATTCATTAATTATTTTCACTGTTTTGGGTGTTAATTTCCATATTTTATCAATTTTGTTTCATCATGAAATGTATGGTTCTCCCACATATGATATAGTTACATCATATAAAAAATATTATTCATTTAATAATACTTATATTTTTACATCAATTTTACTTTTAAAACCAATCCTAAATTAGGGTTATTAAAAATAAAGAATGTTACGATCATGGAGAAAGTAGGCCATACAAACACATTAGTAATGATTATATTCTAAAATTATCATTATGGAATAATGGAATGTAATATTATATCATTAAATAAGAAACAAATATCATATATACCATATTATTACTTTAAATATACTTATATAATCCATCCATGCGGTTTTGCGATGAAAAGAGAGTAACTTCGCATTGTTAAGGCGGTAGTCCAGAAATACCCGAACAATGCTATCATTGTTCAATGTAAGAATGAAAAATATTTATTATATTAACCTGATGGTATATATTTAATTATTAAATTAATTAATCAATTTTTAACATGTATAATAATTAAAAACATCCCTTTCACCTTCCATGTATAACATTAGTGGATGATAAATCACAATGCATCACGCAACAGTAGTCAGCCATAACATGAGCGGTGTTATTGTATCCAATATGTAATGGAATGTAAAAATAATTATATGATATATTGACTCTAGAGGTATAGTTATTTGATAAATATAACATTAATACTTTATATCCATCATCATTCCCTGCTATGAGTTGTAGTAATAGAAAAAAATTACATCAGATCATAAGGATCATGTCTTCTATATACATGAATATTAATTTTGTAACCCATATAATCTATGTATGGATGTTTTTTGTAATGAAAACAATAAAACTAACTTGAATTATATGTAATATTGATACATTTTTAGAAGATAATTTTTAAATAATAATTTTTGGAGGAGGATAATGATTTAAAATAAAAATTCTCTATAAGGTACATTACCTCTTTTTCTCCTATCCTCCTTATGTTTGATCCACATATTGACATAGGATACCTTTATTGATAAAATAATGATTATAGGGTAATATGCGGGGTGTTTTGAAGTTAATTTTTTATGTTTTGTTTGAGAAAAATGTATTGTAATTTGGGATGAATTGAGGGGAGTGAATGCCCATTTAAAATTATGGAGTCTCATTTTTTTAATTAACAAAAGTATTCTATAATTAGAGGTCACTATAATATAATGTAGATCCAAAATTTATATTTAATTTAGTGGGCATATAATATGTTCAACAAAAACTAATATACTAAAACAATAAATGTTCTAAAAATATCATTTATTAGCCTTTATGTTTTACTCTCTTTTAGTATTTAAATTATCACCATAAGAAAATAATTTTTAAGACAATATAATTAATCCTTTCATCCTATAAGATAATTATATTTAATTTAGAATTTATAAATAATAATTATAAATATTATATATAATTAATTAAATAAAAATACTACATGTTTTGATAATTACTTTTATCACAAACGCATAAAACATGAAAAAATATCCCTTCAACCATAACTCTAGTAATTAATTATTATATTCGTGATTAATTATTATGAAAAAAAAATATTTTTTAAAATATTTTTCAATATTAACTTTTATTATTGGAAATATGTAATCCAAATTATCAAATTAAATTTATATAATTAATAAATTTTATTTTAAATTATCCCCTCAAAAGAAATTAAAATTCAGTTTTTTAAAGAAAATAGTTTTAAACTTTTAGAGAGATTTTATAGTAAAATTAGATGTGAAATTTATTTCAATGTGATATGTTAAATTATTGGATTTATAATTAATCTAAATTTAGTTTAAAACCAATATAAAAACAATTAATCATTAAAACTAAATCACATAAAAATTACGTTTTCAAGGAAAATTCATTATTTTTCACTACTAATTGAAAATTTAATCATTTCAGAAAAATAAAAAAAATTCTCCCAATATAATTTAAGTATTAGGATTTAATAAATGAGGGTTTTTTAACTAAACAATATCATTATAGTGAAAAATTGATTTTAATTTATTATCCCAATTCATTACTAATCATTCTTTAGAAAAATTACTTTTTCTCATAAAAAATTTATTTTTATTTTAAAAGATTCTTATTTTATTATTAATTAATAGATATCACTAATTTAAGTAATTTATTAGTAAAATTCATAAATTCAAACATAATTTTATGTTTATATTGATATATTGTATCATAGTTCATTTAGACTCTAGTTTTTGTGTCCGGCATGCAATCAAACAAATTATATTTTTAAAGGGAATATTTCCTAATGTGTCATGTGTCCTCTTCTATTATAATCATGGTGTGTAATTTCATACATGATATTGAGAAAAAAAATATTATTTTCAAATCCTACTATTTTAAATTATCCCAACCTTGAATAAATTGTTTCCATGCAATTTAGATTTGATCTCGATATTCAAGGGTTTGGAATTTTTGAATACAATTTTTGAGAGACCCATATCAGAAAATGGTTAATAAAACATCCTCATAATTTGAGAGAAAAGGAATTATATAGGTCATTTTTAATAAAACATAACATCGTTTCCAAGTATGAGAACATGGTTGGAATATGAATATATAGAAATGTCTAAAATTTATAAATAATTATAGAGAGTTATTGAGGTCATTGATCATAAGAATATAAATGATCAATAGAATGTTAAGGAACTCAAAACCATAAATATATGATGATTTAGAATCCAATATAATTAATTGGATATTAATGTAATATGATAAAATATTTATTTTAATACACTTTTCATAATGTTGTGGAATTCCTATGGTTATATGTAAATAATCATACTTGATATGTTATATTTATAAGAACACATTCATCCTTTGGTTGTGCTCTGGTAAATTTCTAATTCATCACTTACTCCATGAAATGATTATATAAAAATGAAAGTAATATTCTGGATGCACTAAAATTCACTTATAATGGATCATAATATCTATAACCACATAATAATTCAGTTATTCGATGTATAATAATTATTTTGAAAAAATAGTCATCCCAAGTTATCCTATATACAAGAATATATATATAGTGAATTAATAATGTAATATCTAAAACATCATCCAATGTTATATATAAACTATTTCATTAATGGTTTACTTTAAACCCAATGAAATATATTAATATTTCATGTATTAGATATAATTTTGCTTAATTTCCAAAGTGATCATATCAATTATCTCCTAAACAACATGAAGTTTCTCTTAATCATAACATAAGAAACATCTGAATACCTAAGTTTTTAATTCTCTAGAAACATGGTAATGTCCAGAATTATCATCAATCCTTTTTTAAAACAATCATGAGTCCTTATTCCTTAAATAAAACAGATATTATTTTATATATTCCATAAATCCATATTGTCATGACACGTCCTCAGGGCCCATGCCGTGACGATCCCAGGCCCACCTTCCATAGGCCAGAGGATGGTGACTAGATCCAAAGGCATAAATCCTGATAACTGGGAAGCCATGCCATTATAAAACATAAACACTTCCAACCAGAGTACAAGCGGAAGTAATACACTAAGTACAAAAGAAAGTGCTGAAAAGTAAATGGGCCAAAATACAAACCCAACTGAAAAGTACAACTACAACTGAACAGAAGTACCACAGAAAAGGAAAACAGCTGGAAGATAGAAGTAGCTCTTGGGTCGTCCACCTCAGATCCTACCTGAAGGGTAGGTATAGATGTCCTCCTCAGCACTCCGCATCCGACCGTCCGTCCGTCTGTCTCCTCTGGGTACCGACTCTTCATGAGATCCACCTCTGGGTACCCTCCAGCTCAACAACCCTCTACGATAATCAGTGTTTTCCGTCATATGCAACCAACACAACAAGGTGTAGGGATATCCCATGTAGGGGTGAGTATAACGATACTCAGTAGGGACCCCAAGACCCTCAAGGTCTCACTAAATCCGACAAGGATAACCACAAAGAAGGATCTCAACAGTTAACCCTTACTTAGGTATAAGCCCATACTTATACCTAAGTAATCATGTTACCCTTCTCAATCATGAGGAAACACAATGATTATGAAATAAACGGATAACCACTACTTATGTGTATGCCCATACATACACATATGTTATCAAGTGACCCATCTCAATCATGAGGAAAACACAAAGGCCATTGACTCAGCTCAAACAAGGATTTTCATTATCGAAACCACAACTGTAGTAGAAATCCTCCTCTGTCGTGTACAGTGGCCCTGTCACGACTCCGAGGCGCTACTCACTAACCTTAGACTTCTGAGGTACTCCTCCTATCGAGTACTGTAGGTCTGCTGCCAAATATCGGGCACTCCGTCCGCTGAGGGTCTCCCCCCAAATACCGGGCGCTCTCCCTAATAGCCTACAGAGGTACTCCTCCTGTCGAGTACCACGGGTCTGCTGCCAACTACCAGGCACTCCGTCCTCTATGGGTCTGCCACCAAATACAGGGTGCTCTATCTGCTGGGCTAACTGAATCACTATGAGTCGAATCGGTCAAGCAGTTCTCAGGTCTAAAGCTACTCGGTCTCCACACTTCGTATGTTCAACTCCAGGAGGGTCTGCTCCATGATCTAATGGTCGATACTTCTACGAGTCATGTAATATCATGTGGAAGTATCTAAATGGACGTCCTCACCATAGGGGTCTAAACGCAATAGATGGTGCGTCAATCTGAAGCCCGGTCTGTGAGTTATTAGCCTTACTATTCGAGGGGCCCGGTTGGATATCAGGTACAATACAACCCAGCCATAATCAAACTGCATCTAAACATCAGGTGAAGTATTCCAAAAGAACCTTCTCATCATTTGGAATCCAACAAAGTCAGTGGCACGTCAATGGGATGTCCGGAGCTCAAGTTATAAGTGTTTCCGCTCCGAGGGCCCGGTTGGTTTTGGGTTCAAACCAATCCGGATTTACCCAATGTTTGCCAAAACCATGACTGTAATATACTGAAACCACCATCTCAATCCATTGACCCCTACGCAACTGACGGTGCATCAATCAGAGATCCGTAGCCCAAGATATAGGCGTTTGAACGAACCTGGTCTGAAAATAGGGGGTTTGGGCCTGGTCTGACCTGGCCCAACACCCCTTATTGGCCCGGACTAGGTGGACCCGACTCGAGTACGGGTCCGACCCGATACGGCGTGGCCCGGCCCTGCTGGCCCGGCCCGACCCAGCTGGGCGCGTCCCGGCCCGGCGTTGTCGGCCCATCCCGATGATGGCAGCCCGACCTGACGCTGGCAGCCTGGCCCGATGCTGGCGGCCCGGGCTGGTGCTGGCGGCCCGCCCCTACGGCCAGTTGCGGCTTGGACAAGCGGACGAGCCTTGCTCTACGGAGCAGGGGCAATGCCCCTCGCCGCTAATTGACACCGGCGACGCTTTGTGCCGCCCTACCGTCCCATATCCTGCGGCCGCGCAGGATCTTCAACCTCACCGCCGCGGCACAGCCCCGGCGGGACTTCTCCGGCGGCCCGCTGGGGCACCGCCTCTGGTCACCAGCACCGCCGTGCTGGCGGGGTGTGCTTCCACCACCTTTTGCGGAATACCAGACGTGCTCCGGTGGTCCTTTTTTCCCATCGTCTGCGCCAGCGGCACTCCCGAGACCCGTTCTTCACTTTGACGGCTTCCAAATGCCTTTGTGTACCAGTTTCACCGTCACCGTCAATCCTCACACAAAAAATAATTTTCGGAGGGTCCGAGATTGTTTGTTATCCCATTCCCTCCGCATTAGAGGTTTTCCATCAAAATCAAACTCAAATCCAATCCCTAAAATTAACCCTGCATCCTACCCACATGGACGAGCGATCCGCTGATCATCCGGGCAGGGGTTGGTCCGTGCTCCTCGTTCTTTTCTCAGAAGGTAAAGAGAAAATCAAATATAATTCCCCTACATTGATAAACTTTTCAGGTGTTCGTTCATCACGTGGAAAGCACTTCCACTCCATCAATGCCTAGAAATAACCATTTTCGTTGGCGAGTTCCTCGCGGTTGTATTTCCTCCCTTGATGTAGAGGAAGAAAAAGAAGTGCATCATCGATCTTCGTGGAAGCAGTGTTCATCATTGAAAAAGAATCATTCTTCGTCAATGGGAAGTTATTTCTTCTTCACGCCAAATCTCTCCCAAAAACTCTAGATCTTCACTAATATATATCTACACACCCAAATCCCCAACACTAAATAATATCTCATGATATTATTTTTATTCCCATCACAATGAATTTAAATTTCAAAAACAAACAACATAATTAATTAAATGAAGTGACTCATCACATTAAATAGGGATAGTTGGAAGTAATTTAAGATGGAGAGAGGAGGAGCTGAGGGGTCTCATAAATGGGAGTATTGATAAAATTAAACAATAGATCTTTAATGGGGGGTTAATGAGAGTTATGGAGATTTCACAAATTAAGAAGGGGGGTTTGAAGAGTTTAAGGGAAGGTGAAGGGTTGGGGCTTGTGTGGGCCCCACCTCACATTTATCCTCACATGAGTAGTTAGGTGCATGTGGGTCCTACCCTAACTCCCCCATGTAGGATAAAACCACCTTAGAAATAAAAATAAAATTGTACCACAATTTTATTCAGTTCAAATTTAATCCAAAAATTTTAACTTCTTCTCCCATGAAAACGCATCTATGGTAAAATTCCTCTTAAGAATTTACCGGCGTTGTGAGTTCATCGGTGCCCTTAGATTTCAATTCCGAGCTCCGGTTCAAAAGATAGAAAAACCCTCTCGTTCATTCACTGAACGTACCCGAGCTAAACTTTGGAAATTGAATCTGGCCCACCGGGCCTTGGAATCAGGTGCCGTCAGAAACATCGTACTCATAAAATTCCAAAGAAATTAAGCAAAAAAATTACTCGAAATTTCCGGGACTTTACATTACTCTCATCTCAGGGCTTTATGTCCCCGTAAAGCTACAACACAATCTAGGGAAACTAAAGGAGGTACTGAGCACACATCTAAGCCTCACGCTTCCATGTGCTCTTCTGGAAGTTCATGTGCTACCAACGAAAGTGCACAAGAGGAATTGACCATCCCCATCAGACTCCCTCCTGTCAATCCTCAACCTCTAATGGAACCCAGAGAATGTTTCCCCATCATCGATGTCCAGCTCTCTGTGGTCAATGATTATGGATAGTTCATGCACACATCTCCCCAGCTAAGATACGTGGATGAAGTAGTGCACCCGATGCATCTAAGGTGGAACGGCCTGGTGGTAAACCACCTCGCTTACTCTGCTAGGAACCTGGAAAGGTTCGATGAAACACAGAGATGACTTGCTTCCCCAGCCAAACCTCCGTAGACCCCATCGTGGTGAGACCCATAAGTAGACATGGTCGTCACCCTCGAACTCCAGTGGTCTTGTCTCCTATCAGCAAAGGACTTCTGTCTGCACTGTGCAGTCTTCATCTGCTCCTGGATAATTTGTACCTTCTCTGACATGACCTGAACCATCTCTGGTTCTACACATGCTGACTCCATCACTATCCACAAATGATATCTGAAACGTGTCAAGCTGCTATCTTTCCACTCCTAACAGCTAAATGCCCGATCTCCTACTATGATCACCTGCTACAACGTTCCCCTCCCCATGAGTACAAACTATCTTGAAGTCATAGTCCTGGAGGAATTCAAGCCATCACTTTTGTCTCAGGTTCATGTCCTTCTGGGAGAAGATACACCTGAGACTATTGAGTAGGATAGATCCTAAAACAGTTCACTCAACGAACAATGGGTGAGACTGGCCAATTGTAAGAACTCATCTCCATCCTTCTTTGTCTATGTTCTTCACGATCTTGTGAGATTTCTCCTCTTCCGAAAAGGGAAATCTGGTATCATTCCCTGGATGAACCACGTTCTTTCACTAATACAGTCAATCCTGAAATAAATGGTAAAATTCATGTCATGGATGGCGTCGTAAGGCCTCGATGATACTACCAAGATTTCCAACCGTTACTCTCGCCTCTAAGGGTTGAGTAACACTGTCGGCATCAGTGTGTGGTTACTGGTTCACCTCCAGTATGAATCTCACAAGTGAGGTTCAAGTCAACAGTTTTAACCAGAAATTCTTTGTATCAACCATATAAAAAGAACATGAAAGTAAACGTCACAAAGATAAGTGTCTTTTATTACTTCAGCTCGTAGTACAAACACACAAAGCAAACACAACGACGACAACATGGAAACTAGAAGCACCAAGAACAAAGGCCTCCATGCCTGGAATAAGTCTTTCTCCTATCCACCTGCTCCCGGAGCTCTGTAGCCATATGCTTCAGCTTCCTGAATATGTGCTCTCCCATGTCCACCAGTTCCCAGCATTTGGGGTGGTCCTCTTGGTGGTGGTGGTGGAAACACCTCGAAGCGTCGTCCACCAGCAGCAGCATGGCCAGCTCCTCTGCCACAGTCGCCTACTCCTTGCAGTCCACTTTGATTGAACCCTTGCCTATGCCTGAGAGGTTCTTCATCTTTCTTCTGACCGTCTGTACGGCGGGTCGTACAGTCACATGCCATGTGACCAAGCACTCCATAGGAGTAACACTACAAGATCCTGGCACGACTAGCTTTGACTCCACCTTGGTTGCCCCGTACAACTGAACCTGAGTCATGATGTCGGCCACTGGTGGGACTGGTCCTCTTGGACCCCCATGTCGTCTATCTACTGCCACCTATAGAAGACTATAATGCAAGTTGACTAGTGGTGGGTCCCACTACTGGAGACTTCTCTACAAGGAAACTCTCTCTCCACTAGAAGGGCTCGCTCCAACACTCTCGTCTGTGTCGGAATGTTGTGAGAAAAACCTGAAGCTCTAATCTCCCGCCTGAGCCCTTGCTCGAAGTTCCGATCCCTTAAGAACGGGTCTCATACCATATCTTTAGAGTAGCATGAGAGGTCTGTGAACCTCACTGATTACTGAGCTACACTCATGCTACCCTGCTGCCGATGTAGTAGCTCTTGTATCCGCACCGCTCGAAGGGTGGCTTGTAAAAACCCTTCCCGGAATAGGCTCTCAAAGTCTTCCCATAGAAGTGATGCCTTGTCATGCATATGGAGCATCAGGCTCCACCATCTGCCTGCTGTTTCTTTAAGGAGGCTGGTAGAAAGGGTCCCCATAAAGTCTGATGGTGTACCTACTATCTTGGAGTCTCTCACCACAACCTCAATCCAATCATCAGCCTCATGTGGTTCTGTCTCTCCTCGGAACCTGGGTGGCCTTTGGCACTGGAACTCGTGCAGTGCGCTCAAGTGGTGTGCATCGCCTGCTTCTGGGGAAAGTGGAATCGGTGGCCCAACAGGTGGTAGTACTGTTGGTGCCTCCTCTAGTGCCTCAACTGGAAGAGGGTCTGGTACTGAGGTTTTGTTGCTCTCTGGGATTTCAATAAGTACAAATCTCGGAGCTCCAATTGGTTGTCTACGGGGAGGTATCCTGAATGAAATAGTTGCGACACGGTCAAAAGATTTATACCTGGTGAGCTAACCTGGTTTGAGGTGACTTTTAAACTTTTGGAAACACACACGCAATCAGTGTTTTTGTGCACTATGTCAGAAATCAGTAGTCAGGGTCATGGTGTATGGATACATTGGCCGCCACACCAAAACTGGACTCCCTAAACTGAAAACCACACCTAGTACACTTAACATTATTGCATCACAAAAAATAATTATCATAGACCTGAGTTCTATGGTAGAATGGACTCCTCCGATACCAATATGTCATGACCCGTCCTCGAGGCCCATGTTGTGACTACCGAAAGCCCGTGTTCCATAGGCCAGGGGTTGGCGACTAGCACCAATGGAATAAATCCAGATAATTGGGAAGTCATTGCCATTATAAAACTTAAACACATCCAACTAGAGTACAAGATGATGTAATATACTAAGTACAAAAGAAAGTGCTGAAAAGTAAATGGGTGAAAATACAAACCCAACTGAAATTTACAACTACAACTGAACGAAAGTACAACAGAAAAGACAAACAACTGGAAGATAGAAGCAGCTCCTAGGTCATCCACCTCAGATCCTACCTGAAGGGTAGGTCCAGATGTCCTCATCAGTACTTCTCGTCCGACCGTCTGTCCGTTCTCTCCTATGGGTACCGACTCGTCGTGAGATCCACCTCCGGGTACCTTACAGCTCAACAAGCCTCTACCACGATAAGTGTTGTCCATCGAATGCAACCAACACAATTAGGTATGGGCATGTCCCACGCAGGGGTGAGTATAATGATACTCGGTAGGGACCCTAAGACCCTCAAGGTCTCACTAAATCAACAAGGATAACCACAAAGAAGGATATCAACAGTTAAACCTTACTTAGGTATAAGCCCATACTTATACCTATGTTATCATGTAACCCATCTCAATCATGAGGAAACACAATGATTATGAAATCAACGGATAACCACTACATAGGTGTATTCCCATACATACACCTAAGTTATTAAGTGACCCATCTCAATCATAAGGAAAACACAAAGGTCATTGACTCAGCTCAAACCAGGATATTCATTATCAAAACCAAAAATGATGGAGAAATCCTCCTCTATCGAGTACAGTGGCCAAATCATGACTACGAGGTGCTACTCACTAACCTTAGAATTCTAAGGTACTCCTTTCGAATTCCACGGGTCTGTTGGGCGCTCCGTCAGGTGAGGGTCCGCCATCAAATACTGGGCGCTCTTCCTAATAGCCTACACAGGTACTCCTCCTGTCGAGTACTGTGTGTCTGATGCCAACTACTAGGCGCTCCGTCAGCCGTGGGTCTACCGCCAAATTCCGGGCACTCCGTCCAATGTACTAACCGAATCACTACGAGTCGAATCGGTCAAGTAGTTTTCAGGTCTACAACTACCCAGTCTCTGCACTCTGTATGCTCATCTCAGGGAGGGTCCCCCCATGAGCTACTGGTTGATACTACCAAGTGTCACGAAATCTCATTTGGAAGTTTCTAAATGGATTTCCTCGCCATAGGGGTCTCAACGCAAGAGATAGATCTTCAATTGGACGCTCGGTCTTTGAGTTATTAGTATTACCGTTCCAGGGGCCTAGTTAGATTTCAGGTACAATCTAACCTGGACATACTCCAGCTGCTTTCAAACCTCAGATGAAGTATTCCAAAAGTACCGTCACATCAAGAGGAATCTAACAAAGTCGACGACACGTCAATCAGAAATTCGGAGATCATATTATAAGAATTTCTGCTCCAAGGGACCGGGGGGTTTTGGGTTCGTACCAATCCGTTCATACCCAAATTTTGTCGAAACCATGAGTTTAATATAATTAAAATACCACCTCGATCCAACGATCCCTACACAACTGATGGTGCGTAGATCTTAGGTTCATTTCCCAAGATATAGGCGTTTAAACGAACCTATTCTGAAAATAGGGGGTTTGGGACCGGTCTGACCCGTCTCAACCCTCCCTAGGTCGGCCCTGCCCAGCCTGACCCAGCGCTGGCGACCTGGCCTGGTGTTGGTGGCCCAACCCGGTGCTGGCGGCCCGGCTCGGAGCTGGCGTCCTGGCCCAGACCGGCGGCCGGTTACGGCTCGGCCACGTGGTCGAGCGTTGTGCTGCGGAGCGGGGGGCGCTGCCCCTCACTGCTGATTGACACTAGTGGCGCTTTGTGCTTCCCCGACATCCCATATCCCATGGCCACGCACAATCATCCACCTCGCCGCCTCCGATCACCGACGCCGCCGCCACATTCTGTGGACCACCGGATATGCTCTGGTGGTCCGTTTTACCCACCATCTGTGCCATCGGCTCTCTCGGGACCCATTCTTAACTGCGACGGATTTAAAATGCATTTAAGGACCCGTTTCATCATCGTCGTCAGTCCACAGACATGAAATAATTTGCGGAGGGTCTGGGCCTATTTGTTAGCCCGTTCCCTCCAAGTTAGAGGTTTTCAATCAAGATCACACTCAAATCCAATCCTGAAAATTATCCCTAAATCCAATCCGCATGAACGAGCGATCCGCGGATCAACCGGGAAGTGGTTGGTCTGGGCTTGTCATTCTTTTCTCAAAAGGTATTGAGAAAATCAAATATAATTCCCCTACCTCGAAAACCATGTCGGGCGTTTGTTCATCACAGTTAAAGCGTTGCCACTCCGCCAACTCTGAGGATGAACCGTCGTCTTTGGAAAGTTTCCCACAGTTGTATTTCCTCCCTTTATGCGGAGGAAGAAAAAGAAGTGTGTCGTCTATCTTCGCGGAAGCGGCATTCTTCGTTGAATAAGCGTCGTTCTTCGTCAGAGGGAATTTCTTTCATATTCACACCAAAGCTCTCCCAAAAACTCTATAACTTCACTAATATATCTCCACACACCCAAAGATCCAACACTAAATAATATCTCTTAATATTATTTGTATTCCCATCACAATGAATTTAAAATTCGAATACAAACCACTTAATTAATTAAATGAAGTGACTCATCTCATTAATTAGTCCATGTTGGCAAGAGTTTAAGAGGGAGAGAGGAGGAGGTGAGGGGTCTCATAAATGGGAGTCTTGAAAAAATTAAACAAGGGAGCTTTAATGGGGGGTTAATTAGAGTTATTGGGAGTTCACAAATTAAGAAGGGGAGTTTGAAGAGTTTAAAGGAAGGTGAAGGGTTGGGGCTCGTGTGGTCCCCACCTCACATTTATCCTCACATGGGTAGTTAGGTGCTTGTGGGTCCCACCCTAACTCCCATATGTAGGATAAAACCACCTTAGATATAAAAATAAAATTGTACCACAATTTTATTCACTTCCCATTTAATCGAAAAATTTTAACTTCTTCTCCCGTGCAAACGCATCTACGGTAAAAGTCCTCTTTAGAATTACCGGTGTTGCGAGTTCATCGTTGCCCTCAGATTTCAATTCTGAGCACCGGTTCAAAAGATAGAAAAAACCCACTCTTTCGTTCCTTGAACATACCCGAGCTAAACTTCGGAAATTGATTACGGGCACACGGGGCCTCAGAATCAGGTGCCATCAGAAACTGCATACTCTTAAAATTCCAATGAAATTAAGGAAAAAATTTCCTCAAAATTTCCTGGTCTTTACACATATATTGTAAACAACATTATCAAGAAATCAATAATCAGTTCCAAGGTACTTAATAATATCTAATTTACATTATCCTTATATATCTTCATTTTTTCCCAACATTATTATCTAAACATAATGAACATATTAAGAGTTTTGTATCCCTAATTCTTTTGATTTTAAATAAGTTTAACATTCAAATGAATCATTTTTCTTATCCATCAGTAACATTAGACATATTCTTTTAGATACAAAATGAAAAAAATAATATTCTACAATCCATATAAATTTTATAATTCTTATAAATAGTATATAATTCATAAAATATTTAAAGGACATAATTAATGTATCCAAACACAATAACACTAATAATTCCACATAATCTATAGTAATTCCACAAGCATGACCAATATATATAAGTTTCTTTTGATATTATTACATTGAAACATGATAAATTGATTTTTATAGTTTCCTAACTCCATAAAGATGAAGACTTTTTCTTTGGGAAAAAATAATTACCAATGATATCAGAAGCATAGTGGCCTTATGGTTTTAGAAATCTCACATTCCCTTTAAGTAAGTGGAAGGTGTTTCTTTCTATAATTATCACATGTGGGTAAATTCTGTTTTCCCCTTCTTTTCATTATCCATGATTTTCAATGCCATCAATTTTTTTTTATTTTTACATTTTCTTCCATAAACAAGGATAATTATAGCTCTTTCTTTATAGGAAAAGATATTATTTCTTGATATAATGAGAATAATTGGGATAATAGTTCCACTTAAAATATTACCTTAATTCTATTAAAGAAATGATCACTCTTTCCCTTTGTAATTGGTTGATTTATGTTATTACAATTCATTGTTCTATGATGCATTTAAAAATGATAGAATACACTATATTAGATCATATAATTATGATAAATAATGTATAATCACAAAACATGTGAAATACATTATAAAAATTTAAAAAAAAAATTATACACATCTAATCACATATTTATAAATATGTTTCCTTTGGTGGTATCGATTTTTAATACTTCGTAATTATTTGTAATGAAATTTTGAATCATCCTAATAATAACACTAGTATTGTGAAACTTGGTTTATAGTACATCCCTTTTTCAAGCAATAAGGGATGAATATCTCAATTCCAATGCATCCTTTTTGGATTTATTAGTCTTATATACGTTTTTTCTAGAACCACGTCTACTAATTTTATCCTAAAATGGATTTATTTTCAAGAATAACCAAATAATCACTTCCTTATATATATATTAGGATGTTCTTCTATCCATATCTTAAAATTATATCACAGGGTTATAATTATTAATTTGGGTTTTCCAAAATGTTTTTACCATGTATTCAACTAAACTTCTTATAATAAAAATGGTATAGACCTCAATATTAGTATATTAGAGTCAATTTATAAATTATTACATTCAAGTAAAATACATTTTTTCATGTCATAAATAATAAAATATTTTAGAAGTCCTTTAAAATAAGATATATACTTGATTTTTCCCATTACATTTTAAAACATAAAATAACAAAATTCTTTCAGAATTTCATTATTCATCATTATGTATCCCTTCATGTCAGTCAAAAATACTTCCTGGTACCCTAGTGAAAATAAAACCTAATGTGTGAGCTCATATTCATAGATATTGTTGAAAAATAATGTAATCTATGAAAAAATAAGGAAAACTAATTAATAAATTCTAAATTACTTAAAAAGAAATTTAATTAATAATATGATATTAATATTTCAGGAATAAAAGATGGTAAAATGATTCCCTATAAATAGTCACATGAGCGTGGAATATTACACTGGATATTCTACCTAATAAAATAATACCATGTTATGTCGATAAAATAATTCATAATGATGGAATGCATAAGACTATAATTGTAAATCATTATGTTACTGTTTATGTGAAGTCATCTAATATTATTGAGTATTGTTCTATGAAATATATATAAATGTGTATGGCATCAGAGAAACCCATATATAGTTTGTCTCATGGGACCTATCAATGCATCGATGGGTTAAATTAGGCCTCAAACATCACATAAAAAGTCTAATTAAATTTTTATATAAATGAGATGAATCATAATCAATATAAATTTTGACACAAAATAAAAAAACATAAAAAATCATATTAATTATATTAATCCATAAAAAATAATTAAAACATTCAGTGTAAAATGGTGAATGGAAATAAAATATTACATCCTCAATTAGAATAATTATATATCTTCCAAATAGTTAATATGGACGATATTAGTTCAACATATCCCCAATGGATCATAAGTATATTAAGGTGCTGATGTTATTAATTAATTGAAAAAAATAAACATATATTGGAAAAAAATTCAAGAAAGAAATCTTTTCAAATTTAAAATAACATTTTAAAAACAATGAATTTAGAGTATATTAGGAAATATTCATTTAAAAATAACCATGTAAACATGCAATAAGGCTTTAATGAAATTATGGCCATGACTGTGGGTAATTCCTCATCTTATTTTTAAATTAAAAATAACATTACCTTTTCAGTATTCAAATGTCAAAAAGTTTCTTTTTATTAAAAAGAAAATATATTACATTAAAATTATTATTTTAATTAAATAATGGGTACAACTTTATTTAAAAACATTTATATAATGCCAAATTCTTTTATAAAACATGGTTTTATAAGAAAAAATGTTTTTTGACCGAATAGGGAAGTGAATTTTGATTATCTTAAAAAATATTATTTACCATATTAAGTATTATCTTGAGAAAAATTATAATCCTTACATGAAAAATAATAATTAATAAATATATTATAATTATATATAATTTTTTTTATAAAATGACCTATTAATTTCCTGTAATGGAAATTCCAGAATAAACAATCTGGATTGATAAGAAATTATGAAATAAATACTTACCAATATAATATTGTTATAGTGTAAATCAATTAATGAATAAAAAATTGTATCTAATTTGAATACACTTAATATCATCTTATATATTACAGTATATATTGAAAATTCATTTCACACATAATCTTATAATTTTGAAAACTATTTATATGTAATATAACCCAATGAATAGAAACTAATTTATGAATTTTTTTTACCACATTGTAATTTTTAATTAAAATCATCTACTATGAAATAATAGAAATTGATACATAATTGTCATGAATTATTATTAAATAATTAAATTACATATCAAAGATAATTATATACACCATATAAATGAAATTATATTCCAAACATTATAATATGACTCAGTGAAGGGAAATATATATGAAGTCCCTTACGTCACACATTAATTTTCATGTATATAATTTAACCATCATTATAGTTTTTGTAAACTTTTTATTTACTTATAATTGAACCATATGAATTTTTATAACATCATATATCATTCATTCATTTATAACATTTTATCACCCATTCATTAATAATCTTTCATTATTTTCTATATTCCTGGTGGTAATTTCCTTTTTTTGTCATGCTAGTTTTATCATGAATAATGTTATTCTTGTGATTAATATATTATTTCATCAATTCCTGAATTATTCTCATGAAAAAATAATAATAAAATAAAATAAATATTACCTTTTAATCAAATCGTGAAATATTTTTTTGTAAAATTAAATATGTTATGATCATATAGATGATAGGTGAAATGTACACCTGAGTAACGTTTCCATTTTTTAATGATAATAACATATAGAATTTATGTAACATTTTATCCTTCCACATGGATAATAATATCATATTTACCATAATATTTCTTTAATCATACATATATATGTCTATATATATCATCGATGTGGTGTGGTGACAATGGAGGAGTCACATAGCTTCATGAAGGTGGTAGTCGACACATCCACAAATGATGTTATCACATTTATGTGTTATAAATAAAATGATAAAATAACATTAATAATGTCAAATATTTCATTAATAATATAAATGTTTAATTTATAAACATATCTTCATTAAATTTATATTTAACACTCACCATGTAAAGCACTATTTAAATATCATTCCCTTCTCCCTAGGATGTGTTAATTCATTGAACACATGAGCGATATTCCTGTGTCCTCAACAAATTAGAATGTAAAAGTTTTTATATTATAACATATATAAAGAATTATATTTATGATATAAATATAAAATATATATATATATATCAATATCTATTTTTCAAATTCTTCATCATAAACAATTGTTAGACCTCATAATAGAAAAATGAGTGACATCAATTCATGAGGCGGTATTCCTCTAAACACATGGATGATGATTTGTAACCACTTTAATGGATTTGGGGTTTGTTATAGTTCATTAAATTATTATAAAAACATATTATTATATTTATTATACCATTTTTCCTGTTTCATAATGTTATAATTTTAATTTAAGGATGTGGAGAAAGACATAAAATAAAAAATGGTAATTGATGAATCTTACCTAATCTATATGATTCCTCCATGAAATTTCACCATGCACTTCTTGAGATGTTTTTATGTAAAAAATAATGATTATAGTATTATATGAAGGAGGTTTTATATTTAATTTCTTTATGGTTTATCCATGATAAATGATTGGGGAGTTATGAATATCAAAGGGGAGTGAGTGAACATTTATATTTGTGAAGTAGTGAATTTTTTGTAAATACATAAAAATATTTAACAATTTGTGTTCATTGTCACTAAATGTGGATAAAAAATTAATAAAAAACTAATTGGGAGATTTAATGGTCAGTAAAGACCTATAAAATCATGAAATACCTATTTTAAACCTATCATTCAATATCCTTTACATTTTACTCACTTTTCCAATTTAAATTTTCATGTGGTAAGTAGTTTTTGAAAGGTAGGTAATTTAACCTTTCATAATAAAATAAAATGATATTTATTTGATAATTTAAAAGTACGGATAATTAATGTTATATAAAATATATTAAATAAATATTATACATGTTTTTATGATTAATTTTGACACATGAATATGTAACATGAAAAAACAACACATTAATCCTTAACCACGGTAAATAGTAAATATTTATTTTCTAATTATTATGATCAAAAATTATATTACCCATGTTTAAAAATATTAATTATTGTGAATAAAAATATGGAACATTTTTTATCTAATTCAATTCAATGAATTATAAGTCTTTATTTAAAAATTAAATGCACATGCACAATGAGAAAGAGAGTCTTTGAAGGGGGTGTAGAAAACATTGAAAATATATTATATAATAATTTAACATGATATAGATTCATAATATCTGAAATTTAATCATTTCATATATATTTGAATAAATTTTACTTTAAAACCATTTAATAAATTAATTTATCATTATAAATAAACTTATTCAAATTCATGTTTTCAATTAAAATTATATATTTTCACTCTTCATTGATAAATGATACTTTTGATAAAAATCTCAAAAATTTACCCAAAGTTAATTATTATATTAATATTTCAAAAATTATGTTTATATATTCATTTAAATTTTATAAATTTGTTTAAAAATAAAATAATATTATGTGTTTGTGATGCACGACTAAACATCCTTTTGGAAGTAAAACTATTTTTCAAAAAACATATGTTTCCCATAAATTGATTCTTATTTTATTTATAATAAATAGGAGACCATAATTTAAAAAATATTTATACTGATATTTATAACCTAATACCTAATGGATATGTTATAATTATATCATATAATATTTATTCATTTAGCTTGTTTTTTTTTATTCCACAAGCTATCAAATATATATATTTTCATTAAAACATTTACATTGTCTATGGTTTTTCATTTCTATATAATATTTTTGTTCCATTTCTTATCAATTATAGAAAAAAATTTCCTTTTTAATGTTTTAGTATGTCACATTTTGAGATTACCACACTATGATGATTGGAATGGGAGAATTAGCCACAAATGTTAGAGCATATTTGTGTTACCAAATTCTTTGAAAAACTCAATGCCTTGAATTGAACATCATACATTTCTATAAAAACCAATGATAGACGAACATCATATATAAATAAAAAAAACTGATAGGTAAATCAATATCCTCAATAAATATTACATGTAATACTCCAACAATGAAAAATATATAGAATGAAAAAGATAAAAAGAGATGTGAAACAACAAGTTTAACCACTGACTACATCGACCATCCCAATACCAACCAAACAAAAAATAATTATACATTCAAAATTATGGATTAAATAGTGGCGATATTATATGATGGATATAAATTATAATGGAAACCATGGATGATGAGTTCTGGAAAGATAAACTAACGGAAGACAAAGAGATAGGAGATTACATTAAAGGAAAACACCCAAAAATTCTTACATCAATAGATCCCAAAAAATACTTCCAAAAAATTTAGCAATACCATATATGTAAATAAGTCTGGATGAATGTGATATAATATAAGTGGGGTGAGAATGAGTCCCATACCTGTGAGTACTAATAACCAACCCACATCCATCTTCAAAGAGAGGATGAAGATGAAAATTAAAAGCATGATTAAGGAATAGAATCAGGATAAAAATACATACCAATATAGTTGGAATTAAAGAATAATTATAAGGTAGAAAATTTGATGTGATTTATAATCATGGAAGAGGTGAAAAGGTTGAATCCCAAAATTTCCTGGGGAGAGAGTAGAATGAAACTATGAGAGGAGGGTTCCAAATATATGTATTATCCCCCTCTTGTTTTTTAATGATATTTTTAATATTCTCAATATCATATCACATTAATGAGATGTTTAATTCAGAATCATTATTATACTAATATTTTTCATTATTAATTTTATACCAATTATTTACTCATTTCCGTCCACTTAAAAATTTAATGGCATGTCAATTGTCTCTGTGTGTGTGTGTGTGTGTGTGTGAAGACTACCACCTCAATGAATAATCTTTTCTCATATTGTTTCAAACTAACTAACCAGGAATCTTAAAATTGGGTTCCCAATAATATTAAAATAAATATATTATTATTATCATCATTTTACAATGATATAATGTCAAAAGAAACACCTCTCATACAATACACAACCATCGAGTAAGTGTTGTTTCAAGCTTCGGTCAGTTTAACCTACTACATAAATAATGATTAAAATATTATCATTTAAGAGTTTGAGAAAATAAATAATAATAATATTATAAATTAAAATACAAATAATTTTATTTTTATATGTTATAAAATGTTATATATTTTATATATTCCATAATCAATATGCCATCATTTACCACTAATCTTACCAAAATAAGTGATTATCATGTTGGTTTGCACAAAACATAAAAACACTTATGGGATTATTTAAAAAAATAAATCCATTTATGTTATAAATTAAATAATATTTATTTATATATCAAAAATTTTATTGGAATAAAATTATGGTTTATTATATCAAATTTAGAACACTTGTGCAAAACAGATAGTTAATAACACCTGATTGTCATGATACACAATTAGTAATTAATGTACTGATGATAAAAAATTATAATAAGGATTAAAATAGGGTAATATTTTTGAGTAAGGTTTTTAAATACCATTTTATTTTTGATATGTTTTTTAATAGGAGGATAGAGTGTGATCAAATATTTAAGGAAATATGGAAAGGGTTTTCATTCCAAATTCCCCTCTTGGAGAAATATTTTGTATTATGAACCTAATTTCATATATATGGTTTATATAATACCAATATAATATATAATGTCCTGAATTATATTTTAATAGTTGTTTTTAGGTTCAATTTCAATCCCTTATTCTCAAGGGTTATTGATAAAAGTGTTAGTCAATCCGCTAGAGTTTTTTTGTCATATTCCTGATTCATTGTGATGGGTTACATATTATAGACCATGATTTCTTTTTGTTAAGAAATAACTAAAAATGGTTTTATTTTTATACTAATCTTAATATTTCATGTGATTTTATATCCTAATAATTATTCATTATTCAAGTGTATATCACTATAGTTGTTTTTATGTAGTTTGGATATTTAGTAACTCATACCCACTTTTTTGACTTATAATATTGTATTTTTAGGATTTTTCTTCCATTTTTTCTATATTACACAGTAAAATATTATGTTATTATATAATAAACATTTTTAAAATTAATATTTAAGAAAAATATATTTTATTTAACTTTTTACAGTTTATGTTATCTAAAAGTTATTTTCGAAAATATTAATAGGTTTTTCATTCACTTTCGTAGGTTATTTCTTATTATATACATCAATCCAAGAAAACAAATATGAGTTCTCAAGGCCATATAATTTATGTTTATTTTTAAAAATATGGTTTTTCTTTTATATATATATATATATATATATATATTACACCAAATTAAGACTTTTAGAAGTGGCCCATAACTTCCACTTTTACATCAATATTAAAATATATTTCCTAAAGATATTTTATATATTTAATTCCTTTTCCATATTTTTTTGAAAATGGTTTACCTTAATAGGGCTCATGATTAACTATTTAAACTCGAATTTATATTTATATTTTCTAGAAATTAACTCATGGTACCAAAAAACCAATTTCATATCCCTTATTAGGTTCTATGATTCAATAATTATTTTGAATAGATGTTTTCAATATGTCAACATCATTATTTGTTTCCTTTAATAAATTTATGGTAAATTTTTGGAAATAATCCAACTTATAGTAAAAAATCAATATCATTTTCCAATATGGGTATATCAATTGGTAAAAGTAAGTTTTTTGTGGGTAAAATGGTTTACCAACAATAAATGTCTTGTAATTAAATTATTGGTAAAGACTCAATAACTAAATTTTATTGCGAAAGATAAAATAGTTCTGATAGAATTAAACTAATACCAATAGATAATAAATATGTGGGTAAAAATTTCTAGTGACAGATTAATGTGAAAAAATGATCTATTGATAATATTATAACATTTATCATTCAATTTATTACAATAAATAATGACAATTACTATCATTTTATAAATTATATTTTGAATAAAATATTGAATGAGTATTCCATTGTTTTTTGCAAAAAATTTAGAGTATAATAAACAATCTAAATATATATAATATATTTATTATATTTATAATATAATAATAATAACATTAACTTATATGAGCATTTACAAATACAACATGAAGCTTCAAAAAGATGTTACGAATTTTTAAAAAAAAATTCAAACTCCAATAGACGTTACATGAAACATAAAAATCTTATACATTATTTGAAATTCCATGGTTCAGACTAGCACTAGGGTCCATAAATGTATTAATCATCTTCCTCACAACCATGAATTTCCCCCCATGTATGTTCCATGTTTCGATATCACCACTCATGAGTTTCATCCTCTATAGAATGACATTCTCCACATGCATGTTCATGAGTCTCCACTACAACACTTTTGCACATGCATGATAACCACTGACTCAATGATGACCCTAACGTAAATGCCTTGATTCATGTATTGTTATTCCCATAGTAGAAAATTTCAAGCTTAGTATTTTTTTACCTAACATAAATAATCTTGTACGGGTTCAATCATTATAAATTATTAACAATAAAACAACATATAAAAAATGAAAACAGAAATAAGAAAAATTAATTTCTGTTTTCTCAAACGGTATTAATAAATAAAAATAAAAACCTATGAGGATTAAAAATACAAATTGAAAAATAAAATCAAAAGAAAAATGGATGAATAAAAACCATTCAACATAATGTAAAAATCACGAAATGTGTATCACTTCTCTCACCCAAATCACCATCAATTGTTCTTCTCGATCTAGAAAATTTAGTCCATTCCCAACATTAGAACATTTTAAAAGTCCATGAATTCTCTATAAGAACAACTTTTGAGAAAAGTATAATGGAATAAGGAATAAAAAAATATAATAACTAAAAATATCATTCCATAAAAATAAAGGTTGTTAAACATGTAAAATAGGTGTTTAAAGACAGGTATTTTTGAATAAAAATTAAGGAAAACTAAAATGATTATAAAGAAACATTCAAATAATATTCCACAATAAAAAACATAAATATAAAAAAATGTTGTCAAAAACATTTTTTAATGGGAACAAAAAAAGATCATGTAAAAACAAAATTACATTATGCTAGATATCATTCGGAAATTTATAGAGTTTTCAACTCGAAGTGATTTTTTAACAGTACACAGAAATTAATTCTTATTGAAAGAAAATAAAAACGAAATATAAAATAAATATAACTCTCATTATTATTGTTGTCATACGAAGAGTTTAATTGAAAAAATCATCCTCATTAAGATAATTTAAACAGAGCTCAAGAGAATAGTCACTACATGAGAAGACAAACATAAAACAAAAAACCCATGAAAAGATAAAAACAATACAAGAAACCATATTGATGAAATTTTAAAACATATCAAAGAAAGATTCAGAGAAAAATAATATCTAAATAATGTATAGAAAACAAGTCATATTTTATTCAATAAGTGCCAGCCAGGGTCAATTAATTGTTCTTAAAGAAGGGAAAGTGATTCATAGATTCAATTTTACAGTTACACCATTGATATTGTTTTAGTTGTTTCATCCCAATCATATTCTAACAATAAAATACACAAACATCTATAAACATTAAAGGTAAAAAATTGTAATATAATATTGAAACAATATAAAAATATATATTGAAGTGAAATCTATGTGTTTCTTAATATATATGAATCTTTTCAAAAAGAAATGAATAAATTTGACCCTGTATTAAAAAATATATGAACATGTATGAAAAATGATGATTATATTTTATAAAATAAAATGAAAAGTGAAAAATATATGTGAACCAATTAGAAAATACAGAGAACCAGTAGTGTTGATCTAGGGGACCCAAGAGAGATGTATCACACAGGAATGATGGTCTAAAATGTTGTGGATGACAGTAGTCAAGAATTGACGATGGTATGGAACACCTGGGATATTAATTCCTGGTTTTTTATATAAATAATTTAATTTATTTTTTTTAAAGTGGTAGGGTCACAAATATTTATAAAAATGGGTCTCAATATGGGTGAACCCCTTTCACGCATCTTAGGTGAAGATAGATGTGTGAATGAGGTTCACGCTTCCTGGACAGTCGGGATAAAAGTTGCATGAAGCCCGTTCACACATCTACCCTCACCAGGCAACATGAATGGGGTTCATGCATCCTTAGGAATCTTTAGGAAGGATGCATGAACCCTGTTCACGCAACCTAAATAATGTTTTAATTTTTTATTTTATTTTTATTTTTAACATTTTAATTATTATTTTCTTTTCTATTTTGTTTGGTTTATATGTATATAAAGGAAAAAATTCTAAATTTATCTGCTATTTAATATCCTGCAGAACTGCCATTACAATAGTCTGGATTCTGACAGTCCCCTTCACCCATGGCTCTCTTTTATAAGGGGGTAAGCCCGGGAAATCCTTCTGCATTTTCGATTTGGGAATCAGGTTCTCTATTTCCTGCTCAAAACATTTTCATTCCCGATGTGGGATTCTGTTTCAAAAACGTGAATTTGAAAGACTATAAAATACAAACTATAATACCGATATAAATGATACTTAAAACATGTAATAAAAATATAAAAAAAATATTTAAATTAAAATAATTTTATAAAAAATATTGACGAAAAATAATTTATAATCTTTCAAAGCACCCAACAAGAATCATAAAAACGATTAAAGTGTGTGGCATAGAAAAACTATAAAATAAAAACTATAAGACCAATATTAATGAAACATAAAACATGAATTAAACATATAATAAGTAGTTTAAAATAAAAAGAATTTCGTAAAAATGTTGAGGAAAAATAATTTATAAGCATTCAAAACCACCAACATGAAATTTATAAATGTTTTAAGTACTTGGCATTGGAAACCTATAAAATAAATACTATAAGACAAATATAAATAAAAATTAAAACACGGATTAAATATATAAGAAATAGTTTATGATTAATAAGTTAATTAGTAATATAAATATTAATTAGTTAATAATTAGTTAATTAGTAATATCATTATTAATTATATAATTATTAATCAGTTAATTTGTAATATAATTATAAATTACATAATAATTAATTAGTTAATTAGTAATATAATTATTAATGGTACTATAATTATGTATTTAGTAAGTATTATAACTATTAATTATATAATAATTCATTAGTTAATTAGAAAATTAGTAATATAATAAATAATTATAATTATTCATTACAATTATTTATTATTAGTTATTAATAAATAATTAGTTAATTAGTAGTATAATTATTAATTATATAATAGTTAAGTAATAATTTATTATATAATTAATTTTTAATAATTAATATCTATACTACTAATTAACTAATTAATTATTAAATAATTAGTAATTACTAATTATAATTAATAATTATATTACTAATTATTATTCATAATGATATTACTAATTATAATTAATATTTACATTACTAATTAACTAATTATTTGTTATTTAATTAATAATTATATTACTAATTATCATATTAATTATTATATAATTAACAATTATAAATTATAAATCATAAATTATAATGAATAATTATAATGAATAATTATTTTATTAAATGACTAATTTATTATTATATGATTAATAATTACAAATTATTATTATTAATTATATTACTAATTATACTTAATAATTATATTATTAATTTACTAATTAATTAGTATATAATTAATAATTAATAATTATAATAAATAATTATAATTAATAAATATATTATTAATTAATTATTTTATAATTAATTCTTATTTTAATAATTGACTAATTAATTATTATATAATTCATAGTTAATAATTCATAATTAATAACTAATAATTATAAAGAATAATTATAATAAATAATTTAAATTGCTAATTATAGTAAAAATTATTTATTTATATATTTTATAATTAATAATTATATGAAAAAATAACAAATTAATTATTATATAAAAAATAATTAATAGTTATAATTAATAATTATATTACAAATTAACTAATTAAATATTATATAATTAGTAGTTAATATTTAATAATTATAAAGAAAAATTATAATTAATAGTTATATTACTAATTAACTGATTATTTATCTGTTAATAATTATATTACTAATTAACTAATTAGTTATTATATAATTATATTACTTATTAACTAATTAATAATTGTATATTAGTACATTATAATTAATAATTAATAATTAATAATTATATTAATTATTTATTAATTAATAATTATATTGATTATTTACTAATTAATCATTAACTATTTATTATATGTTTAATCCGTGTTCTAATATTCATTTATATCGGTCTTATAGTTTTTATTTAATAGGATTTCTTAGCCACGTACTTGAAAGGTTTTTAAGTTTCAAGTTGGTGGTTTTGAAAGTTTATAAATTATTTTTCATCAACATTTTTTATAAAAATAAAATTTATTTTAAATTATATTTCTTATATATTTACTCAATATTTTATTTTTCATTCATATTTGTCTTATAGTTTTTATTTTATAGTCTTTCAAAGACACGTATTGGAACCATTTTTAAGATTCATGTTGATGGCTTGAAAATCTTATAAATTATTATTTATCGACATTTTTTACAATTTTTTTTGTATTTTCAACAATTTCTTATATGTTTAATCCATGTTTTAAGTTTCATTTATATTGGACTTATAGTTTGAATTTTATATCCTTTCAAAGTGATGTTCTTGAAATGAAATCCCACATCGGAAATGCAGAATGTTCTCTATAGGAAAGAGAGAAGCTGAATCCCACATCGAAAATGGAGAATGATTTCCAGGGCTAGCATTCTTATAAAAGGAAGCCCTGGGTGAGGTTGTTAGTCAGAATCTAGACTGATGTAATTACAGAACTATAGGATATTAAATAGAAAGTAAATTTTGCTGAATTTTTTTGATATATATATAAACAAAACGAAACAAAACAAAATTAAAATAAAAATTAAACATTTCAAAATACAAAAAATATAAAAAATAAAACGTTCTGTAGGATGGGTGAATGGGGTTCACGCATCCTACATAAAGTTTATAAAGGTTCCATGAACCTCGTTCACGTTTCCTGGTGAGGATAAATGTGTGAACGTGCTTCACGCATCTTTTATCCCGACTGCATAGGATGCGTGAACCTCATTCACACATCTCTCCAATCCTAAGATGTGTGAACTCTATTCATGCATATTGATACCCATTTATATAAATATTCATAATCCTACACATTTTATATAAAAAAAACACATTTATATAAAAACCCTAGTAATGTCTGAAGAGGGGTTCCATGCGGATGGCAACTGGGAACAATGGGGGCGATTGTACGATGATTCTAGAGGGGGACATCAGTCGGGGATCATGAGGGGGTTTTAATGAGGAGGTCTGTGAGGACCGCTTGTGTTGAATTCCAGAGGTAGGGTTGGGGGAGGTGGTCACAGGATACGGATGAGCGACATAGTGTTGGGGGAGGGGGTTGTGAGATACGGGTGGGGTGTCTATTGGCAGGTGGTGTGCTGGGAATTGGGGGTTCTGATGAGGAGGTCTGTGAGGAAAGCCAGATGTAGCGTTGTGGGAGGGGGGTCGGGGGATACAGTTGAGGGGGGTAGGGTTGGTGGAAGGGGGTTGTGGGATACAGTTGGGGTGCATTAGGTTTCGTTTTTTGAATATATATGTATATATATATATATATATTATGTTATTAATTTATATAAAAACATATATTTTATATGGATTATTTATATATATAAATATATAATCATTTTGTTTTACTAAATTATAAATATTATAATTAATATTATATGTTTATTATCAAAATCATATGTTTTTAATGAGTAATATATATATATATATTCAATATTTGGTTAAATATTAGATATAATTGAATAATTTATTGCAAAATATTTTTTTAATGTTAAAAAATTTGTTGTTAATAATAATTAATAACTACATATTCTGTTTTAAATAAATCAATTGTTGGTATTATTATGATAATTCAATAGATTTAAATGATAGTAAGAGATTTTCCGGTATTAAACTACTAATATAAATAGATATATTTGTTGGTAAAATGAATTATTAGTACCTATAGTTAATATCATTATAATTTAATATCATTTTGAAAACATCATTTTTACCAACATATATATTATATTTTAGTAATTATCTTTTGGTAAAGTTCACTTTTTTGTATTGTTATTTCAGTAGATGTACTGTAATCATATATTTCTAGTATTAACAATTATATATACTCACTTCTAATTATGGTTTTAGCATCATATTTTTACATATTTCTTTTTTTTTGTGATTCGTACATAGATAGAATGTTATTATACTAACATGGGAAAATGTATCAGAGTGTTTTCTATGGTTATTAATTGTTAGAGATTTTTTTTGAAAATTGATTACATAATTCATGACCATTCTATTGAGAAATGTATTGTTTTCAACAATGTGTATTAATGTTATTTAAAGGGGGAGATTATTGAAAATAATACTCTGTCTCTTTATGATAATTTTGCTGCTCACAAATACCCTTAGTTATTTTCCAATGATTTCACATAGTATTTGGAAAAAGGTTATTAATTTATTTTACTCTTGAAATAATGAAAATTTATTACTTAGCACGGAACCTATTTTAGCGTCTTATGGAAACACTGTTCACATCTTACGTAGATGAATATAGCGCGGAATCTGTTTTAGCGCATTCTAGAATCACTGTTCATACCCTACATGGATAAACGTAGCGTAAGGATGAAAAGTATTTATACTTTTTAGATAAGAGAAAATTATGTTTAAACAACCATACGTTTTCAGCAAAGTATGGAAGAATAACCTTACGTTAAGAAGGAACCCTACGTTTTGGTTATCAGCAATGTATGGAAGGAGAACCGTACGTAAATTCTAATGGTTACGTTTATTTCTCAAAAGTATGGTTCATCAACCATAATTTTGTAAACAACCATATGTTCTTGGAAAAGTATGGATCAAGTACATGTATGGATCTTTTACCATACATTTGAATTTTGAAGAAAAAGTATGAATGATCAACCCTACGTTTGTTATCAACCTTACGTTGTCAGCCCTACGTTTGAAGACTATGTTTTCAACCCTACGTTTGTTATCAACCTCACGTTGTCAACCCTACGTTTGAAGACTATGTTATCAACCCTACTTTTTTTATCAACCTTACGTTGTCAAACCTACGTTTTAAGTCTATGTTATTAACCCTACATTTGGAGGCCACGTCATCAACCTTACGTTTGGCGTCAGAATTTTCGACAGACGGTTTTTTATGTACAACGATCAGTAAGCTGATTTCTGGGTGGATTTCAAGCCGGATTTAAAGTCATTTTTAAATTACAACTTTGACTGATTCAAATTCGTTTTATTAATGGATTTAAGATCGAATTGAAAAACGATTTTTATGCCGAGTCTTATGTGAAGTTACGACTTCTCTTTAAATTCAAATTTTTGAATATCGCGAATCAGAAGGATACTTTTATGGATCTAAATGTGCAGGAGATATGATTTATTATATATGCACTGTCTGAAACACAAAAAGATAGGATAATGGTGTGATAGATCTATTATCGAAAAAGGTGGAAAACAGAGATTGCAACTATTCATGATTGATCTACTGATTCAACAAGAGCGTAAAAGCTCTGTTTGTTCAAGAAAAATGAACTCGATAGAAGATTCACCTGTTCTACATCGAATATCTACTATGGATCTACTACTGCTAAGGTTGTGAACTATATCTCTATATCTACTACAACTGGATCAACTCAGAACTGCTTCGTATTGAAGATCAAAATTTCTAGAGATTTTGATGCCTTTGCTGTCAATTGCATTCTGTTGCAATTGTGAAGATCAACCGGAAATTTCTATCTGAAATTTTGTTTTTATTATTGAATAACCAGCTTCTCGTTCTAATCTGGGTAGGTTTGTGTTTGAACCAGAAGGATTTGTTTTTCCTTGGATTTTAAAGGTGTCAACTGCCTGCACTCAGTTGTGAATCGGTATGTGGAAAAGAGTACCAGATAGTGAAAATCACCAAGCTCATGGAGTAGAGCGTTGGTGGAGTGGACTAGAGGCTTTCTGTTCCCTGAACCAGTATACATCATTGTGTTCTTTTTTTTACTTTTTCCACTGCATAATCAAATCAGATAATTTTTAAAGTAAATAACTCGTTCAAAATAAGAGTTATTGAAAAATTTCAATAGACACAATTCACCCCCCTCTTGTGTATAATCTGTAGATTCAAATCCAACAATTGGTATCAGAGGAGAAGTTTTTGACCGAGCCTTAGAAAGCTAGAATCATTTATGGATTATACAATAGAGCATCATGACTGATACAAGAGAAGGGATGTCGATGGTTAGAGCACCATATTTTAATGGAGCAAACTATGGTTGCTGGAAATCACGCATGATAATATATCTAAAAAACCTCGGATATAGAGTCTATTAAATGATTCTGAATCCTTGTAAAATTTTTAAAAATACTGAGGCATGGAGTGCTGCTATAGAGGCAGAGTACGATATGAACTCGAAGGATATGAATGCAATTATATGCGGTCTAGGACTACATGAATTTAACAGAGTATCTCAGTGCCCGACAAAATATGTGATGTGGAAAACAATAGCTATGGCATATGAAGGAACTGATAATGTAAGGCAAATGAGATATGCAACTGCAAAACAATAATTTTGATACTTTCAGAATGATTAAAGGTGAGAGAATTACCCAAATGAATGGGATATTGATAGAAATTTTCAATAATATAACTACTCTAGGAGAACCTATCAAGCAGGCTGATCAAGCATTAAAAGTACTGAGAGAACTTCCTACTAGATGGAATGGTATCTCTGCTGCAATCGGACAATCAACACCTGTCAATGATCTAACTATGAGAGAGATGATTGGTACACTGATGATGTATGAAGCTGAAATGCAAGATGAAGCAAATGAATATAAAGTGATTATCAAAAGAGAAGATACTTCCTTGAAGGTAACTTCACTAAAAAAGAATAGAAAGATGAAGAGAAAAGAAGTCAAAGCTAAATCAGAAAGCTCTAACTCATCCAACTCAGATGAATAACTAGCTCAACTAGCCAGAAAAATTATAAAATTATACAGCAAGAAAAGAGGCTTCAAAAAATCCTTTAAGGGAGATAATAAGGAAGTGAGATGTTATGATTGCAAAAAGATGGGACATATCAGAACAGATTTCCCACAATTGAAGGTAACAAAGACGAATAAATTCTTCAAAAGAAATGACTTTGAGAATAAAGACAAGAAAGCTATGAAATCCACTTGGAGAGTATCTGAAGACTCTAGTTGCTCTTCTAAATCAAGCTCAGAGAAAGAAGAAGTCAATCTAAAGGAAAACATGTGTTTCAAGGAAGAAACTGATGAGGTACACTCATATTACTCCTCTGAATCACATTCTGAATCAAGCTACACAAATGAAAAACTTGTAGCCTACTACAATATGCTTAAAGAAAGATATGACTCACTATTTAAGAAACATATGTCACTAAAAAATATACATAAATCCATTTTAGATGAAATATACACAATGCTGAAACAACATAAATAATTAACTTATAAATACAATTTGATTAACACTAACTATGTTAATTTTGAATCAACAATAAAATCACTGAAGGATGAAGTAGAGTCTTACAAACAGGCTGCATTGGTTTTTACAAAAGGGGATAATTCATTAAATGATGTTCTTGGAAAAACTGTCATTAAGAAGGAGAGATTTGGAATTGGCAGTAAAGGAGAAAAACCAAAGCTATATAAAAATTATTTTGTTCCTAGCTCTAAAAAGCTTAATTGTAATTTTTGTGGGGCAAAGGGACATGTAGCTAAAAACTGTTTCTTAAGACAACCTCAAATTTTTTGTATTATGAAAGCCTATTTTTCAAAAGACTTATATGATTCGGATAATTTTAAAAGAACAAAGCAACTCTGGATACCCAAATCATTGCTAGAAAACACTCCTAGACCCAACAAAATATGTGTACCAAAGCAATTTGTTTGAATGTCTTTGCAGGTAGCAGGTCACCAGAGTAGAAAAGAAATATGGTACATGGACAGTGTATGCTCAAGATATATGAGTGGTAACTCATTTTATTTTTCTTCACTCACTCAAAAGGAAGGAGGACTTTTCACATTTGGTGATAATTCCAAAGGAAAAATCATTGGCATTGGAACTGTTGGAGATCCAAAAAAAGTATCAATCAACAAAGTACTATATGTACAAGGACTAAAACAAAATCTGATAAGTATCTATCAACTTTGTGATGATGGATATACTGTTGATTTTACTACCAATTGTAATAATGTTTCTAAAGAAAAACTGTTTAAATTTAAAGCACCATGAACTGAAAATGTCTATACTTTGGATTTAAATTCATTGTGTAAACAACAAGTAAACTGCTTGACTGTTAAAGTACGTGAATCCTGGATCCGACATAGAAGACTTGTTCATTGCAATGTATATGTTTTACATAAGTTATCCAAGAAACATTTAGTTTCTGATTTACCTTGTCTCAAATTTGAGAGTGACAGATTTTGTGATGCAAGTCAACTTAGAAAGAAACACAAATCATCCTTCAAATCTGTTAATAAGGTTACTACATCTAAACCTCTAAAACATATTTATATGGATTTTTTTGGACCTTCAAGAGTAGAAAGCTTAGCTGGTATATTATATTTATATTTTTTAGTTAATGACTATTCAATATTTACATGGATTTTCTTTTTAAAATTTAAAAATGAAGCTTTTATTTTATTTGAAAGATTCTACAAATCTGTTCAAAATGAACAGGGTTTCAATATAATCTCATTAAGAAGTGATCGTGGTGGAGAATTTGAGAATCTCGAATTTAATTCCTTTTTCTCAAATATGGGTATTAAACACACCTTTTCTGTACCCAGAACACCTCAACAAATTGTGATTATAGAAAGAAGAAATAGAACAATTCATGAAATGGGTAGAACTATGTTAAATGAATATAGCCTACCTATATATTTCTGGGAAGAAGCTGTGAATACATCTTGTTATATAATTAATAGAGTTTTAATTAGACCTCTTTTGAAAAAGACACCCTATGAACTATGGAATAACAGAAAACCTAAAGTAAAATACATTAAAGTTTTTGGGTGCAAGGTTTATATCTTAAACAGTAAGGATAATCTTGGTATGTTCGACCCAAAATCTGATGAAGGTATTTTCATAGGATATTTTGCTACCTCCAAAGCTTATAGAGTTTATAATAATAATTCAAGGATTGTTGAAGAATCAGTTCTTGTGAAATTTGATGAATCTGATCCTTTTGAGAAAAGGACAGAACAAATGGATGAACATGACTCTAATGATAACATGAGACTTGAGAATTTAAAGAATGATTTTGAAAATGATATAAAAGAAATTCAGTCCAGTTCAGAGGAACATGATACTGAAGAACCTTTAAATATATTACCTAGACAGGCTAGAATCCTAAATAATAATCCTTTAGAAACTGTAATAGGTAACTTAGAAACTGGTGTTCAAACTAGAAGAAACATAGGAAACCTAGTGGAATTCTCTGCCTTCCTATCTCAATAAGAACCCAAGACTATAGAAGAAGTTTTAGATGATGAAATCTGGGTAATAGTAATGAAAGATGAATTAAACCAATTTAAAAGAAGTGATGTTTGTGATTTAGTGGAATAACCTAAGAATTATCCTGTAATAGGAACCAAATGGGGTTTTAGAAATAAACAGGATGGCCAAGGCACAATAACTAGAAATAAAGAAAGATTAGTAGCTAAAGGATATAATCAAGAAGAGGGAATAGATTATGATGAGGCTTTTTCACCTGTATCTAGGTAAGAACCCATTATAATCCTTTTAGCCTATGCATCTTATATTAATTTTAAATTATTTCAGATGGATGTCAAATCTTCCTTTTTAAATTGATATTTAATGGAGGAAGTTTATGTTGAGCAACCTCCTAGTTTTGAAAACTCTCAAAATGCCGATTCTGTTTTTAAACTTACTAGTGCTCTTTATGGCCTTAAACAAGCACATGGAGCCTGGTATGAATGATTAAGTTCATTTCTTTTGAAAAGTGATTTTACTGTTGGTATGGCAGATCCGACACTAGTTAAGAAAACTGTGAAAAATAATTTTTTATTGGTTCAAATTTATGTTGATTATGTAATAATTGGATCAACTAATAAAACACTTTTTCATGAATTGTCAAAATTAATGAAAGAATAATTTGAAATGGGTATGATATGATAATTACATTTCTTTTTGGGTCTTCAAATATTTCAAAAAGTTTTTAGAAATGTTTCAAATCAAAGGAAATACATCACTGATTTATTTAAGAAATTTGGAATTGAGAATAGCAAGACAATTTCAACTCCTATGTGTACTAATATAACACTTGATTTGGATGAAACTGGGAAATCAGTTGAAAACAAGGTATATAGAGGTATGAGTGGTAGCTTGTTATATCTTACTGCTAGCAGACCAGATATAATGTATTCAGTATGACTTTGTGCTAGATTTCAATCAAATCCTAAAGAATCCCATCTAACTGCTGTTAAAATAATTTATAGATATTTAAAACGAACTGTTTTTCAATCTCTTCTTTATCCTAAATCATTTTATTTTAATTTGATTTCATATTCAGATGCTTACTTTGGAAGTTGTATATTAGATAGAAAAAGTACATCAGGTACATGTAACTTTTTAGGAAAGTCCTTAGTATCATGGTCAAGTAAGAAACAACATTCAGTTGCCCTGTCAATAGGTCAGGAAGAATATGTTTCTGCTAGATGTTTCTATGCACAAGTGTTGTGGATGAAAAACACTCTTATGGACTTTGGATTGAATTTTAATAATACACCTATTTTATGTGATAATACGAGTGCAATTAATATTTCAAAAAATCCTATTAGTCATTCTAGAACTAAGCGCATTGATATAATGCATCACTTTTTAAAAGATCATGTTATTAAAAAAGATATATTTTTAGTATTTATAAATAATGAAATTCAATTAGTAGATATTTTTACTATACCTCTTCCCACTGCAAGGTTTAATTTTATTAAGGGGGAGCTTGGTTTATTTAAATTTTAAAAAAAAATTTGTAAATTTTTATTTTGTTTATTGAATACTGTTTAAGATTTTCTTTCTTTCATCGTATGAAAATTTTATTTGTTTTTAAATATATGTAATGATGAGTGATTACATACGAATCAAGGCTGTTAGAGCCTTTTCAACTTATAAACCCTTTCACTTCTATCGAAACGCTTTCGAAATCCTAAAATCGCACTTCCTCTTATGAAACCCTAACCTTTGAACTTCTGAAACCCTAACCATCAAACCATCAAGGACTCTCAAAGAAATGGTAAGGACTAAAAGAGCCAGTGAGACCGAGCTGAGAAATGCCAAGAGACAACGTACTGAAGGAAGAAAAATCTTACTGGGTATGGTAATTGATCTTGACTGGTTATTTCAGACGAATCTGTTGTTGAAGCAAGAACTGTCATTTTAGAATATTGAACATATGTTCCACAATGAAAATACGGAATTTTTGTATGAAGTAGAACATAGATACTTCTACTAATCTTTATAGTTCAGTCTGGGAGATACCGAAGATAGTATGATGGCTAAAATAGAGGATAGGGATTTCTCAATTTCTTCAGTAGAGATTAGTCAGATTCTCAACTGCCCTCATGAGGGAGTTTTTCATTTTGAATTGAAGAATATAGGAGATTATGTGCATAAATCTGAAGACATTATGTCTTTTTTAGTACCAAGACAACAATGATAATGTTTGTTAAGGATTTGGAGCCTGATCAGAAGATTTGTTAAAATTTATTTAGACCGGAATTGCTCCACCGATGGAAGAAATTGAGAAGATTTTGTACCCTAATATGTATATAATGTTTCTTTTGCTAAGTGATATTAATTTAACCTTTCCTAGATACATGATAAGGTATCTCAGTTATTTATGTCAATGCGAGGCCAGGTTGAATTTCTATCCCTTTGGTAGATTTATTTCTAAGCTGCTGTTTAAGAAAACATGGTGAGATTAGTGGAAGCAAGAGTAAACTGTTATCACAGTAATACGTTTAATGCTGGAACCTTGAGGAAAGTTGGATTTTTCTCGATCACAATTAAATGAAAACTATTTCCAGTAAGAGCTGAGGAAGACTCATAGAGTGCTCAGGCCCAACATGCTAAGTCCAAGGAGAGAAAAGCTGAATCCAGAGTAAGCAATGTAGCAAGAAGGATTCGCTTTGATGTGACAGATGTTGAGGAAGACAGAAGCCCGAAGGGACTTCAATCAAGAATAAAAAGACCAGTAAATGAGGAATTCACTTCCACTGATTTGGAAACTCCAACAGAAACTTGAATTTCTTATTCTTTTGTGAGAGAAGCTGTTTCTGATAAAACCATGGAAGATGTTACTGAGAAAACGGCTCTGGTAGAGAAATCAGGAGCTCAAGAAGAAGATCAAAGGGAAATTCAGGAACAGATTGTTGCTGATGTAGATGTTTCACTTCAATAGGAACAAGAGATGGAGGTAGTGACTGGTGAAGAAGTGGCCAGACCTCATGAAACTTCTGCAGATATTGTTCTTGAAATTCCAGTGTAAGACAAAGATGCCGATGAATGTGATGAGCATGCTTCTGAAGCTCAAATAGAGGTACTTCAAGAGGATTTTTATTGTGGATGAGTTTGAAAACTCTAAGGAAAAAACTGTGGACCAACCTTCTCAAGACAAAGAAAAGGAGAAATCTGATGCTGAATCACGGCCTTTGGTATTGCTGCATCAACCTGAGAATGTGAATTAAGAACAGGGTGCATCTAATTCAAGGAAAGAAGAAGTTGAAGACATGTACAGAAAAGTATCTCAGTTGGAATCATAGAATGCCTCTCATAGAAATTATTTAGACTTAGAACATTTGAAGTTTAAAAAGCTGAAGGAGTGTATAGTTTCAAGGTAAGAAGTTTAAATGTTTAAAGAGGATATGATGACTGTTGTTACTCAATTAAAATCTGAAATGGTTATGAAGTCAGATTTATCAGATCTGATGTTGTTTATGGAGAACCAATTTGCATCAGTTGCAAATAATGTTGTTAGTGGATCAAGTTCTTTACCTAAATTAATCAGAAGGTTTCAGGCTATAACAACTTCTTTGAGCATTATGAATGACATGGTACAAGATCTTCAATTTAACAGTGCTCCTTTTTCAGTGTTTGCTGGACAATCAAAAATTCTTAGTGGATCAACTGACATCTAGTGAGCCATCAATCAGAATTCTGTTAGACCTGTTATCAGAGAAGCTGTCAGTATTTGTTAAAAAAGTGGAAAGGAAGCATGAGTTTTTTAGAGTCAATTTAATTAAGGATATTCATATGACTCAAGAGAATAGAGATCTCATTATCAAGCTTGGATATGGGATGATGAAGAGACTTCAGGAACAGTTTACAGAAATCATGTCTGAAATTTAGAAGAGATAGACCCTGTTGCCTATCTTACCCAAACCTTGATTCCTGTGTGTATCATTGTTATGTATATACTACTTTTTTATGAATGAAAATTTTCTTCATTGTTTCTTTGTCTCTTTCCTTATTTGTTTTACTAATTTTATTTTTAATACGCCAGTACTCTAGATTTAATTATTGATAAACACTTCGTAATAGCATTTACTAACATTTTGGTGCAATATTAAACGTGTTAAAATTCATGATTTTTCATTCTTATTGATATCACAAAAAGTGGGAGAATTTGGATAAACACAACATCAATATTTAGGGGGATAATTCATTTTTTTGAGGGAGAAAATTAGATGATACATTTGGATTTATAATTATCTTTTTGGTGGAGAAGTATTTATTTAAAACTTTATAACAAAATTTGAAAGATAATTTTGTTTTGTTTAAATTTTTTTAATAATTTTATGGTTTTTGTGATCATCAAAACGGGGGAGATTGTTGAGCAAAGTATTTTTTTCCACAATGCGTATTAATGTTTTTTAAAGGGGGAGATTATTGAAAATAATACTCTGTCTCTTTATGATAATTTTGATTCTCACAAATACCCTTAGTTATTTTTTAATGATTTCACTTAGTATTTTGCAGGAGGATATTAATTTATATTACTCTTGAAATAATGAGAATTTATTACTTAGCGCAGAATCTATTTTAGCGTGTTTTGGAAACACTGTTCACATCTTACGTAGACAAATATAGCGCAGAATCTGTTTTAGCACGTTCTGGGATCACTGTTCATACCCTATGTGGATAAATGTAGCGTAAGGATTAAAAGCATGTATACTTTTTGAGATAAGAGAACAGTATAGTTAAAAAACCATACGTTTTTAGAAAATTATGGAAGATGAACCTTACGTTAGGAAGGTACCCTACATTTTGGTTATCAGAAATGTATGGAAGGAGAACCGTACGTAAATTCTAAAGGTTACGTTTATTTCTCAAAAGTATGGTTCATCAACCATACTTTTGTGAACAAGAATAAGTTCTTGGAAATGTATGGATCAAGTAAAAGTATGGATCTTTTACCATACATTTTAATGTTGAAGAAAAAGTATGAATGATCAACCCTATGTTTGTTGTCAACCATACGTTGTCAACCCTACGTTTGAAGACTATATTATAAACCCTACGTTTGCTATCAACCTTATATTGTCAACACTACGTTTGAAGACTATGTTATGAACCCTATGTTTTTTATCAACCTTACGTTGTCAACCCTACGTTTGAATACTATGTTATTAACCCTACGTTTGGATGCCACGCCATCAACCTTATGTTTTCCGTCGGAATATTCAGCAAACGGTTTTTTCTGTACAACTATTAGTAAGCTGATTTCTGGGTGGATTTCAAGTCAGATTTAAAGTCATTTTTAAATTACGACTTTGATAGATTCAATTCCGTTTTATTAATAGATTTAAGATCTAATTAAGATGAGCTTTTTATGCGGAGTCTTAAGGGATGTTACGACTTCTCTGTAAATTCAAATTTTTGAATATCGCGAATCAGAATGCGACTTTTATGGATCTAAATGTGCAGGAGATATGCTTTATTATATATTCTATCTCTGAAACACAAAAATATAGGAGAATGGTGTGATCGATATATTATTGAAAAAGGTGTAAAATAGATATTGCAACTATTCACGATTGATCTACTGATTCAACAGGAGCGTAAAAGCTCTGTTTGTTCAAGAAGAAGGAACTCGATAGAAGATTCACCTGTTCTACATCGAATATCTACTGTGGATATACTACTTCTGAGGTTGTGAACTATATCTCTATATCTACTACAACTGTATCAACTCATAATTTCTTCGTCTAGAAGATCAATATTTCTAGATACTTTTATGCCTCTACTGTCAATTGCATTCTGTTGCAATTGTGATGGTCAACTGGAAATTTCATTATGAAATTTTGTTTTTATTCTTGAGTAACCAGCATCTTGTTCTAAGCTGTGTAGGTTCGTGTTTGAACCAGAAGGATTTGTTTATCCTTAGATTGTAAAGGTATCAACTGCATACACACAGTTTTGAATCGGTCTCTGGAAAAGAGGACCAGGTGATGAAAATCACCAAGCTCGTGGAGTAGAGCGTTGGTGGAGTGGACTAGGGGATTTCTATTCCACGAACCACTATACATCGTTGTGTTCTTGTTTTTACGTTTTCCACTGCACAATCAAATCTGATAATGTTTAAAGGACAGAACTCGTTCAAAATAATAGTTATTGAAAAATTGAAAAAGACACAATTCACCCCCCTCTTGTGTATAATCTATAGACTCAGATCAAACACATTCAACTTATTTATCTACATGTATTAATATCATATTTTCTATTTCATTCACATGGGGAGGAAAATAATAATTTTTTGGGATTCTTGACTTCAAACATCAGTTATAATGTAATTTGTTTTTATGTTTCACATTATATGTATGGGAAGGCCTAATAGTGTAAGATTTTCTATAGGAAATGGTATAAATGACCTTGATTGATATTTTTTATTCATTTTATATAATCTTATGGTGGGTAGGGATCTAAATTAGATATATCATAGATGAATCAACATGAATCATGAGATAGAAAATGTTTGTGCATTTGAAATATACCTTTCCAATTACGCAAGATGTCATCATTACGGTCTGAAAAACAATTAAAGTGTTTTGTTTCATGTCATGAAATGTAGGTTTTATATATTTTTAATTACGAATACTATTATTATGATATTAGTATTATTTATATCCATGTTCTTATTTATTTTTATTGATATATTGTGCTCCTTATTTCTAATTGATTATGAAGGAGGGATGTTTACATATACCATACGAAATATTTATTCCATTTTATTTCTTAATTAATTAAATTATATATTTCCCATTTTCTAATTTTAGATAAACCCTTCTTACTTATATATTTTCCCATGTGATGGATAAAAGCACAACACATTTAATTCTTAAATGGTTAACCTCTACTAATGAATTCAAGGGAGACATTGAAGAATTTTTAAGAATAGTGTAGTTTTCTATATAATGGGAAAAGATTTTTCTTCACACAGTGAAAATGGGATATATAAGTTCATTGTGTGTCCTTTATAACTAACACATTAAACTGAATAATAAACATGAAATATGAGATAAAAAAATAAACAACTTTTTGTTTTAATTTTTCAATGTTGTGTGCATGATTTCATAGTTGAAATCAACAAAAGTATTTAATCAATGTGTTTATATAATTGCATCTAGGAGTGCGAGTCTACAATGTCACAAATGGAACAACATGACCTTTTGATGTCCCTGTACATATGTTAATGGATACATTCTAATTTTTGGAGTCTATTACTAATTTCAAAAAAAATATTAGTATCAAAACATTGATGAATAAAAAAATAAATAAAATATCTAAAAAAATTATACTATGAAAATATAATTTTATGGAAAATAAAATCATCAATGATACATAGAATAAATATACAATAACACAATAAATTGGTAGTAGTCATATGTAATTACATATATCATGTATCACTGAATTGGATGATCGAATATAATGTTAAAAATAGAACAAAACAATAGACACATAAATAATATACTTGAGCCTCTGCATGGTCCCATCTCTATAATCCATTATATTTCTCCAAAATGTTCTGTTATATACACTATCTCGAATAGTATAATAGGTAAGAGGTACGCAAGTCCATAAATTTGAACATGAAGAGATTGATCATAATGACCTATTGTAAACTACAAATTATTTAAGTCACATATGTCACAATTTCATACTTGTATATATGTAAGAAAAATTAAATAAATTTATAATATATAATATATATGAAATCATGTCCATTAATTTATTCCTAATAACAAAAACATAACAACTCGTGACACTTACCTTTTTAAATAATGGTAATTAATAAATCGTTACATTATTTTTATAAAGAGAACATGTATACTGAAATAAATTCCTTTTATTTACTCTCTATAAAAATAAATCGAGTCATATCAATATACATTGGAACTCAATTCCAAGCCATATCACCACTCTATTAATCCCAACATCATGTCACATAATCCCTATCAAGAACTAAATTTCAGGTCACAAAATCACTCTTCAAAACTCAACAATAGTTGATATAATCAATCTCTTAAATTCAGCACCAGATGATATCAACACTCATTGAAACTCAATAATTGTTCAGACCTCTACTATCACATGGGATTACTAGACACGAAATAAGAATTAATGAGAATTAAGGATACCCTTAATCTTCATAATGGGTATTTTTATCTATATCCCTATCAGATGGAAGCCTGAATCCCCATATAAAAATTAAAAATTCAATTTGTGATGTGACAACGAAACATTGAAGAGATGGCCCCAATCCAATATCAAAGTAAGAAACAACCCTTAAATATGGCTCTCCTAAAATATAATATATATGTTCCCAAAATATAAACTTATATCATTATAAATGACTATAATCAATAACTATTTAATGAATCAATAATTAATAATGATCCGGAATCCCTTAGTCCACTATTAATCTAGTAATTCTATCAATTTGGGAATTTTTAATTTAAAAAATCATATTTAATGAGCACATGTTAATTCCCTCTACTAAGGGAACAAGTAACTACCCTCAATATCCTTTAATATTCCAAACACATTTTTAAATTTCCATTTTTAGAAGTATTCTCATAATACTACTCTCTACACACAAGGATTCCCTAATCAGGTGAAAATACTCAATGCATAACTGATACCTATAACTACTTATATGGGTATACACACCTATAAAAACCAAACCGAAAAATTAATTTTCATAAAACCCAATGAATTAGTGTAATCCTATGACATGTGTGAATAGTGATCTAATTACCTAGGAAAAAATACTTCATTCAACAAATTTTATGTATAACTTTGTAACACTAAAAAATTATAATGAAAGAGTATTTTATTTAATAACATGTATCACACATCACCAGTAGAATAAGGGAATATAAAACCCTAAAACCATAGAAAATATTTTCTATATTTAATTAATTAAATCTAAAATATATTTTACAACACATGTTATAATGATTAAGAATGCGTTGATTGCAGCAAAGATTTTCTTCAATGGCTTCTGTTATAAACAAGGCCATGTTTTTTCTTATAATGACACAATAATAAAATATTAATATTTTTAATAATAAGATATAACATAAAAGTTAAATTATTAGTTATGAAAGTTGTTAGATATCATTTAAAAATAAATTTTTTTACACAAATATATAATGAATTAATTGATTTAAAATTATTTTAAATCATATTAAAACAAATTGAATATAAAGTATAATATTTCTATTTTTATCCTCAAAATGCGTTTTTATTGATAAAAATTAAATTAATTTCAATTGGTGAATGATATTGATGAAATATATACGTATAATATATTTGATAGGAATAAGATAAAAACCCTAAATTTATACATCAAATACAATATTCATATTAAGGAAATTTCACCTTATTTTAATTCAAGCACTTTTTTAAATTTTAATTTTGGAACATTTATATATTTTATATTTCAAAATAAATATCATTTTTGAAATATAAACAATAAAATCATCTTACCGGGAATTTTTTTATTTTTCTACAAAGTTTCGTTTTTAAAATAATAGTTAAAAATAATGAATATTAATTCATAATTTCATATTCATATTATTTATTTATAAGTATAAATTATATTTTAAATATTTTTAAAATTTTAATTACAAGTTATTTTTATCATTTAATCCAAACTAGGTCATTGGAAATCGATTTAACATTGAAATTCAATATAATAACAAAGAAATTATGTGAATGTTTTTTGACACAAAAAACTCCATTATCATCCCATCAATAGGATTAAATTTAAATTATTTTCTAGAAAATCATTGACTGGAATATGTGAAAATGTATTCCATATTTTTATTCAGCATAATATAAAATTTTTAATAATGTTTACATAGTTTTTTACTTAAAACATTACTGAATGTAATTAAATTTATTTATAATCATTAAGGTGAAATTAAACATAACATGAGACTAAACCATAATCTTAAGGGACCAAATGTCCTAGAAACATTTTAAAGATCCATTTTAAATCAACATATTGAAACTATCATCCCTTTTATATATGTAGATCTCCACTATTAATGGGAAGAACGTGGGGTGGAATTCCCTTTTAAAATATTTTTAAATCTCACTTGTCTACTTTAAAAGTCCTCCTCACCTCCAACTTCCTCACACCTATCCATCCACTTTTCCTCAACCACGATAATACAAAATAGATCATAAAAATTCCTCCTATCATACTATAATCCGAGTCTTAGTAATAAATCCATCCAACGAAGCCCTTCAGTATAATCCAAAAGGAGTTACCCAAGGTAGAGGTAACATCTTTCTTCAAGATCATCAGTTATATATATCTCTCCACTTCATAAAATATACCAATTCAATTATTATATAAAAAAAGTTTTATAAATATACTAGCATGATTTAATTTTAACTGTATTAACTACACTTACCCACACAAAAATCTAATGGGTAACGAACATTATGCTTTTGTGTATGGTGAATTATCACCTCACAAAACGATGTCATTTGATTTCCCTTTTCCACCACTCATATTTGGTGATTTTGTTTGACACGCTATTAATTTATTATATATAGGATATGTAATAATACTTTATTCTTATTTAATTATTTATAACACATTAAATTATACATTACATTTTGTGTGAATATGTTAACACAGTTTCATGTAGTGTGGACTACCGCCTCCTCAAAGTGATATAATTTATTCTTGATATACATGGAATGTATAAAGATTTATTTTAATAATAAAATATTAAATATATGACATATATATGATAATTTAATTTTAATATAAATATATATTATTTAATTTTAATTATTTTAAAACTAAAATAAAATGAATGTAGCATTTATTCGTATGTTTAGCAAATATTCTCCATGAACGGTGCATTTTATTTCTTATCTAACAAATGTTATTAATTTTTATGAATTTATATCTATAATTAATTTATATAATCACTAAATAATTTTATATATTATTTATATGATTTAATCATGATATAATAATTTGGAACAATAAGTAACAAGCTAAAACACACTTCAGAAACTTGAAAATTAACACCATGAACAATGAAAACAATAATAGATTGTTAGAAAACAAGTAATAAGAAATTATTAGATTTTAATATATGGTATTATAAATACAATTATGGTTCTTATATGGGGTTTAAAGATGGTTAATCCCATTATAGATAAATTTAATGGGCATTCACCCAAAAGGAAATGCAATGTAAGATATTTTCAACTTAATTTTTACATTCTTGAGATAAATTTCATATTCACCACTTACTTCATTTGACTGTTTTATCTACTAACCCTAATTAAATATGATATAGTTAAAAATATTATAATAATTTTATTTAAAAAAATTAAATTAATTTTATTAATTTATGAGTCTTATGATTTAAATTTATTAAATGAGATAATGAGTACTTTTGAATTTTTATGGACTGTTTTTTTCTAGAGTAATTGTATTGATATTTCAAATTTTTTTAATTTTAATGAAATTGTATGACCATTTTTTAATAATTTCTTTTAGTTTCCCATATTTTGGTAACTCATGGCCTTTTTCAAGTATTATTCCCATTTTATCACTCTTTAGTACTCAAAATGTTTTAGAAAATATTTTTTAGAATAAAAAAAATTATCTCTTTAGTTAGAGAACAATTGTTTTTTTCATAAAAAATGTTTTCTATATTGTATTTCACAAAATTTTTATAACCATTACAAATTTATCATTAAATAAATTTTAAAATATTTTCACTTTTACCAATTTTTCAATGGATTACTCATTTCACTTTTTAATCATGGAATTTCTAAAAACAATTACATTACAAAATGAATGTTCTTTTTACCTTTTATGAAATATATGGATTTACCTACCATAATTTCATTGATAAATAATTTTCATGTTTAAAAAGATACTTTATAATGAAATTGTTTTCAAATTTATATTCAAATAAATTGTTTTTAAAATGTGTTTCACACCCAAAGATTATAAACCTCTGGAATGATTTTAAATGACAATTTCCTAGTGTGTATATTCATCAATGTGAAAAACCATTTATTTTCACTCCAATTGGGACATTTTTTATTGATAACATCCTTAATCTCCCACTATATGGTTTATTGGTTATTTGGTAAAGGATAGTGTTCTATTTAATTTATTTAATTCCATTTATTCCACAATGAAATGGTCAATTTCCTATGATCATTTTAACATGAATTTACACTAAATTTCCATTATAGTTTTCATGGATATGGTTATTTACTAAATAATATAAAATTTTTCATGTGGTTTTTACCTTGAAATTTATTATATTATTTGTGGAAATAATGATAAATGTGTATCTTTAATTCAACACTAATATTTGATAAGGAATATTTTTCTTTCATAATAATGTATGCATTTGAGATTAAAGGCTTGATTTTGGGACTAGTTAATTCAAGGACCTCTATGCATCAATTGTATTATGAGATGAAATCATTTAGAGATAATACCTTCATCTTTATTTCAAATCATAATAGATGGATTAATACCCCTTGTCTTAAATCCATTAGAGGTTTTATCTTCATAATAGTGGTATTCACGTGCCTTAAACATGACATCTGATATTTAAGAATTTCATTCATCGAAATTTTAGTTTTTAATTTTATTATCAACATGGTTTTCATGAGATAATATATATATAGGAATTTAGTTTTCATTTTATTAATTAAATGGAATGTATATTCTGTTTCTTGCTGATCCATATTTATTTTACCATATCATGTTATTTTAATAGAATTTGTTTACATTTATTTACCATTCCTTTTGATTATTCTAATTTATTTATTATTTCATACATTTTACATTACCCTAACAAAGAATTTGTCCCCATCCTTATTATGTTTTCTTTATCCCATGAATCCAAGAAGTATAATGATAATGATATTCAAGATATGATATATCGAAAAATAAATTTATCCTTGATGTTTTCTCAAAAGAAGGAAAGAATTATGTTTTGAATAATGTATTATTTTGTAATAAAATACCCATTTATGTATATATTTTACTATGGATACTATAATCTTTGATCCTTCAATATTTGATTACATGTAATAATTACAATTTTATGGTAACAGACACCGACTGTGGGATATCTATGGGCGTTTCACTATAGTTTGTATCAATATATGATTAATTAAATCCATAGAAATTAGATTTTAAATATTTTAGGGAACAAATAACTACGATAAAAATAGAGGATATGTTTCTAATAATAAATTAGAATTCATGTATGGTATAGATTTTGGGGGTATTCTATGAAATAAGACACTTTTTGGATATTAAATGTGGAAATGGTTCTGGAATAGATGTACATAGGAGTAATAATTCTAACAAGGTAGGCTGAGACTGACATGGAATAACAAAGTACATGACAACAAACCATAGTGCACAACTATTTTGGATCTGCAGGGGTGTATGCTTAGGATAAATCATCTACTCTTTTCAATCCATTTTTAATGATTTTAAATAAAGATATCCACCAATGAATACATGTTTATTATAATGATATTAGATATCAAAAACATTTTCAATTATGATTTGACACAAACTGGTTTTGGAATTATATATTATGATATGAAATGTTATGATCTAATATAGTGGATTCCACTATTTAGTAAATGAGAATATAAAGAATTATGATATCAATTCTCATGAAAAATTAATATATTTCCCTGATAAAGAAACCAATACAGGTGGTTTTGGAACTTAGAATATTATATAAATTTTCAGGTATCATAATGAGGATATAACAAATATCATTTCCAAGAAAGAGAATCATGGTCCACTATTAGATCATCGGATGATTGAATACTTTTCTTGAGAGAGACCCCCATCATTTAGTGATACTAGACACCAAAATTCGGCCGAGTTTTAAAGACCAATATATTTTTTAATAAAAATAATTATTGATCTAATTAAATGTATTATTATGTAAAATGGTTATTTAAAACATATGCACTTCCTTGGTTTTATAATGATGGATTTTAAATTAACATTAATAATTGTTACCATTTCTAATATAGTCTTTCAACAATTATCACATGATTAGTATAAATATAAGGATTTAAAAAAAATCCAATCTACTCTGATAACAGAATCAATGGTCTTATCTAGTAGAATTTCACCATAGAAATCCCATTTCATGGAAATCAGAAAGGATCTATCATCACTGGGATTCTCTCTTCACCAAGCCCATGCTGAGATTCTGCATGTCAGCCATGAGCAGAACCACCTATGAGGGAAGTGGAAGTTAATAGAGGTTACCACCCGAGCAATGTTATATGAGAATCCCCTAGAGTCTTTCTCCATTGCATACCTTACCCTTAGATCTTATGCAGGTGTTATAAGGGGTTATGTAACAAGACTATAGCACTATTAATATGTGAATTATTTTTTTATAAAAATATACATTAATTTTATCATTGTTACTTAGTTAATGGTTTTTAATGCACAAAGTGCATTTTTAATTAATGTTCAAATATGAAATCTATTTAGTTAAATTAATTGATGTTTTAATTAATTAATATATTAATAAATTATTATTAATAAATTATTTTTTATTAAATATAAATGATTGTAAAAAAATTTATGAATAAAATTATAATTTTTATTACGATTTGATTTTTTTTGTCAAAACCGAAGAATTTTTTATAAGTGACAATTTTTATTTTAAATTTAAAAATTAAAATATTTTGAAATTTATTTAGATAAAATTAATATTATTTATGGATTCATCATTTTGAAATTATCTAATAGTGAATTTTTCATTATTTTATGAGATAGTCATATTTATGGGTAATAATTAAAAAACGTTTAAATATATAATGTGCTTTATGACATCATAATGACCATATAGTGAGGTAATAAAAAACAATAAAAGTGATATTCGAACTATATATGTTTTACCATTAAAATAATGTGATTTTATATTCGATTGAATAATTTTAGGGTGCCTTAGTGGACCCCCCAAAACATATAAAATATTTTACCTTTTTAAAATGATTTCCTTGAATGTGTGACTCACATCAAAATAAGAAAGCCAAATATATTAACAATTTCAAAAATTGGCCATATAAAAAATGTTTTCCACTCCCCTTTTGTAAAAACCATGGGCACATACTTTGGTTTGGTTTATGGTTTAGAATATTTACTTATATAGCTTCCAAAACCAATGTTTGTGAAATATTAAAGAATTCCCCTCTCTTTTTCAATATTAAAACACACATGCTCACACTTATCACAACTGAAAACCCTTGTAGCACATCCCCAATATTCTTTATCTCACAATAATCATCCCAACAAACCCCAAGCTCTCAATAAACCTATACTCAAGCTCATGAAGTCACACACTCAAGCAATGGATCCTCAAATTTCTTACATCCTTATTTATGTCCAAGATTACTTATATTGTAATAAACATTTATTTTCCTTTAAAAATGTTTGGGTATGTTTATTAACCTCCACTATAATTCCCTAATTGTGTTTTAATGATGATATACCCCATTATATCTCATTAATGCCTCCCATGTACACATGTTACCATGTCTAAATTGTGTATGGGATTTCACTCTCCTCCTTTACAGTCACGAAATTATTTTATATTATTAATCTAAAATCCATTACATATGATATCATATAATATTCCATGACCCCATTACTGTCCAATATTTTTTAATGATTATATACCACATTCTATCTCATCGACCCATTTATCTATTTCTATTTGACGTTGTAATGTTGTCGAAGTTACACCAAAATTTCCATGCCAAAGTCATTGTGTATGTGAATACCATACCCATGTCTCTATAAATGGGTATTAACCATTATGAACATGTACTTTTTGAGTGATTACTTACATTTATGTATTCCCCTTTTCTTATTCATGGATGAAATTATGATGTTTAATGAATCCATGTTTTATGATCTATGTGGAACACTTATGAATGTAATAAAATAATTAAGAAGGATGCACCCAGATAGATCTCCAATGCATTGGGTAAAGAATAGTATCATGATAAAGCATATAAATTGAGGGTTTACTCATGATAATTCATGTTCAATGAGGTTTTACTCATTCTAATTCATGTTCCGTGAGGGTTTACTCATTCTCCATGTCAACTCAGCCTTGGTTTCGGCTAATATCTTGTTAAATTTGGTTCTCACATCTTCATGATAAGATAATAATGATATATCATGATTTTATGTTGATTTTTCTCTTATGATCCATTGATAATCCTATTTCCTAACATGTTTTTCATTCATCATGTCATGCCGTGTCTACTCCCTTACTCAGATTTATAGCTCACCATTTTCTTATGTATAACCTTAGATTATCCCATGCAATGATAAGTAAAAATAATGTTGTGATCATGTAGAAGATGTTTTCAATAAAGATGTAGTATTTTATAGATTAATATGTCATGTAATATTCCTAATTTCTCAAGACACTAGACCTCACGGTCCTCAGAGTTGTCTTAAGATCATGTGTAGGTAATAAATCATTTTTATGTGTGTAATAAAGAGTACGTGTGTTATCATTTATATCAAAGGATATGTTTTTTTATATTTGGGATTGGGATTAGAGAAGCCCAGTGAAAGGAATAAGTATAAGACTATGTATAAGAAAAAACATCCCTAAATATTGGTGTGTATATATTTTGTGGTTTATCAATGAAATAAATCACTATATAGATTTAAACTAATAGAGGTGGCTCGGGCATAGATGTATGTAGGTGTAAAATCAAAAAACATTACTTTAAGATAGACTTTATTGAGAACATGTGCATGAAAAATGGACCTGCTTTTCTCTTTGTTCAATAATCTCGGAGGATATACATTCATATATTCATAAGAATAGAACGAACAATTATTTAAGGAATATAAAAATCCCTTAACAATATATGTTGTGATGTAGATCATGGATGTCATATATTGAATCCTATAAATTCATAAGCTAATGAAATAAATGTAATTTATAAGTTATCCTTTATTTTCATTGGATTCCCCTTTATGTGTAACCCATAACAGCCCTTTTATTCATGCCAATGGCCAGTAATAAGAGGAATTGGGAAAACAACACATGTGAAGATCAGTGAGATGATTGTTATAATGAGATGCCCAATCCAATGGGATCAGGAATCCCAATATTCTTCTTGATAATCAATTAGTTAAATCATTTTTAATAAAAACTATTTTCAAGAGGATCATCCACCCCCCCATAAATAACAAGTCGTAATCAAGCGCTTCATAAGACAAAGGACACCTACCTTAAATGGATCATTTGATCCCTCAATCTCCGAACAATGGATAATCTCTATTGAAATGATCTTCTTCATCCATCAGTGTTCCGAACAAGATAATGTTCTTCTGAATGCTTGTCGAATGGAAAGTGAAGCTGATTAATGGTGAAAATTGATTAAAAAATATCAATCCGGGGGAAGTGATCTATGTATTGGAATGTAAGGATTTCTAAAAAAATTCGATAAATATTTCTGACGGACCCTCTAACTAATAATGGAAAGGGACTTCCTTGCCCACATGAAAAATGAAGATGAATCCATTAGAGTGTTTGAGGAAAACATCACAAGTCTTGAACTATTCAACTTGGACTATGTGGTTTCCCCCAAAAAAGGTTGAACACTTCTTTAGTGGGTTCAATCCTATCCTATGGAAATCCATAAGGATTTATGACTTCGATAGCTATGAGGAAATAGTCCAATATTATCTTAAAGTCTAGATAGAGATCAATGAATCATAGGGGTATCATGGGGATAAGAAAAATAAAGTAGAATTTAATTCTAGTCGTCCGATGAATAAATATAACAATGTTAAGAAATTATAGGACATCAATTTCCAAAGGTGCAGTGACTAACTCCCTAGTAATTTCTAGAAGAGGGTGAGAAAATTCATTAGGTGTGGAAGAGAAGGGAACCATACCATTAATTTCCAAAAAGTAAAACATACTACTACAATAAAGGATGAGAACTCTCTATTCGACCATAAAACCATTGTTCATTTATAAAACTACAAATTACCAGGGCACTTTTCAAACATGTGCTCTAAGACAAGGGTTTTCGGAGGCATCCAACAACATCCATGGAAGAAAGGGAGAGCTTTTTTCCATCAAAACCACTAATGAAAATCCCATAAACAATGTGGTGAAAGATACTCAACTTATTCATTCAAGAATACCAAACATACATTTTGATTATGGTTCTACACATTCTCTTATATCCTGAATGATTAGTAGAACAATCCCAATACCACCACAAATCATAGAAGTGGAGATGTCAGTGAGAAAGGAAAATAGGGAAAGTATTACATCCCATGAATATAACTCCACAACATTCACAATTTGTGGATTGAAATTCTCATATAACCACATCATACTCCCTCTGGTGGAATTTGAGGCAATTCTTGGCATGCATTGGTTTTCCCTATATAAATACATCATAATTTTTCATGAGAGGGAAATCACTCTCCATATAGTGAAGCAACCCCAGATTATGTAAAATTTCAAGGAGGATGATGAATCTACTTTAGAACCATCATCCCAAGCATTGATATTACTAATCTATGATCATGCATATCTTTCTCAGATGATTGATTCTATGTTAGGAACTGTCCTTGATGACATGCCTATTGAGAGCGAATTTTTCTAAAGGGATTCCTAAATAATTAACTTGTCTCCCCCCAAGAATATATTTTGAATTATCGATTGATCTTATACCAAGGTAATTGATAATTTCCATTACTTCATATAGAATGGATGTTTTGGAGATTGTGGAGGTAAAGAAACAACTACATGAGAATCTTGAAAACGGGGTTATATGACCTTGTTTTTGACCATGGGGTGCATAGGTCCTCTTTGTCATGAAGAAGAATGGGTTAATGAACCTTTGCATGTATTATCATGAGCTCCACAAAATGACGATAAATAAAAAGTATCCTCTGTCATGAATTGATGAATTTTTCAATTTGCTAAGTTGAGAACAATAATTCTCCTATGTGGATCTGTAGTTGGGATATTACCAAGTAAGGATAATGAATGAGGATATCCCCCAAGACATTTTTTTGTACAAGGTATTGTAACTATAAATTCATAGTAATTCCTTTTGGACACACTAATGCTCCAGAAATCAACATGTACTTAATGAATAGATTTTTTATAGATTACCATGACAAATTATAGGTAGTCTTTATAGACGATATTATAATATAATCCAAAACCATGAAGGAGAATGAGAAATATGTAAGCATTGTACTAGAGACCTTGGGAAAGGATAAGTTCAATGCAATGTACAACATGAGTGAGTTCTTGTGGTCGGATGACTCATTCGTGGCTCATATAATCACAAGCAATAGAATATATGGGGATCCATCCAAGAAAAATGTAACTAAGGGATGAACGAGTCCAAAATATGTGATGGATATCCATAGCATCCAAGTTTTAGCTAGATACTATCACTGATTTGTGAGTAATTTCTCATGATTCTCCAACCCTCATACCAAAAAAACTCAGAAGGAGGTCATGTTTTCTTGGATTGATGAAGGAAAACAGAGCTTCAAAGAGTTATAATGGAGGTTTATCACTGTGACTATACATAAACTACCAATAAGTGGAGAACTTTTTGTGCTATTCATTGCTTTTTGAAGAAGGTAAAGGGATGTGTGTTGATGTAGAAAGAAAAATTCATTAGCTATGCTTCAAGACAATTGAATGTTCATGAGAAAAACTATCCAACGCATTTAACAGAGTTGGCTTTAGTAAAATTCTCATTAAAATTTTGGTGACATTAACTCTTCGGGAAGAAGTGTTATATAATCACAAATCACAAAAGCCTTAATTATATATATTCAAGAAGGAATATTTGATTATCATCCAATGAAGATGGTTTGAGGTGATCAACGGATATGACTGCTCAATCCATTACCATACTGGGAAAGTAAATAAGGTGGTGGATTCTCTAAGTAGAAAAGGTCCGACAACTCTATCATGGATCAGAATTTAAAAGGATCCAATAATCTTAGATATAATGAATTTGGACAAGGGAATCACAATGAATTGGTCATCATCATTCCATTCAAAAATGGTTTCTCAACCATCTCTTTTATAAAGGTGAAAGGATGCTCCAAAGGATGATGTGGGGATTTAGATGAATGTGGAAACTATCAGAAAATGGAAATCATTAGAGTTAAATGTAAATGAAGAAGTAATTTTGATATTTTGGTCAATATTATGTGTTACATCAAATATAGAGTTAATGAATAAATTTTTAGATGATGCACATAGTACTAATTTCTCCATTCACCAAGGAAACTCAAAGATGTATAGATATATCCGAGAGCATTAATGGTGGGATGACATGAAGAATGAGATCGCTTAGTATACATTAATGTTCTTGGTATGTCAGCAAGTGAAGGGTGAGAGGAAGAAGTCTAAGGGGATAATGCTGCTATTACCTATACGAATATTGAAATATGAGAATATCACCATAGACTTTGTCACTAGAATTCTGAAGACATCTAAAGGAAGCAATGCTATCTGGGTTGTTGTGGATTATCTTACAAAGACTGCATACTTCATTGCAATTAGATAATATTTCCGATTAGATCAACTACTACATATATACATTAGAGAAGTGGTAAGGCCGCATGGAGTACCACTATCCATTGTATCCAATCGTGATCCAAGATTCACCTCTACATTGTGCATGAGTATCCAACATGATCAAAATTCTGAACTAAACATCAATACGGCTTATAATCCTCAAACTGAGTGTCAATATGAGTGGACTATACAAATAGTTAAGGACATGTTGAGAGCATTCTCAATAGACTTCGAAAGAGGATGGGATAAACATATTCCTCTGGTTAAGTGCTCACTCAACAGCAGTTTACACTTAATCCTCAAAATGGCTCCTTATGAAGCCCTTTTGTTGGATTGAAATAGTGATGTAGATGCTCAATATACAAGAGGGGGTGAATTTTATACTTTGAAAATTCCTTTTGAAACTTTTAATGTTAGTTATGAATAACTATGTTTTCCTTAAGATAAGGAAAGGGCTAAGTTTAACAAAGGTAAACTAAGAAAATTCACAACACCTCTAACACCAAGTACGAACTTGGAAAGAGATTCCGAATGTAGGTTCTGGAAAAAATGGCTCCAGAAATTGAAACTTAACAAAAGATTACAATATGAGATTCTACCTTAAAGAGTATAGAATCTAAATGAAACAAAGTACAAATAAGGAAGTATAAGAAAGTTATACGTTCCTTATAATACAAAATGCAGCGGAATATAAACAAGTAGTTAAACTACAAGAAATAAGATATAAGTATTTTAACCCAAAGAGAAGGGTATTCAACAACCTTGGATAATGGTCCCTTGATTTATACTTTCAAGCAAGTCTGTCTTACCCACACCAGGGTAAGCCCTCGATTCAATGATCAGAGCCTCTTTCTTGCTATCCCCGCAAGCCCTCAACTTCAAGGTAGTTGGCAACCTCTGTCTTCCTCAGCAAAGAAGCCCTCGAACTTCAAGGTAGTCGACACCTCTGTCTTCCTATCCCCGGAAGCCCTCGAATGTGATCACCAACATTCAGAGTCGCATGAAGCTTTGAGAGTTTATAAGAGCCTCTCTCTCTAGAAATCACTTCAAGCAGATTAGTCAGCCTTTCATCACTTGCAACAGCATCGAGCTCTTTCAAATGAGCTCCTATTTATAGGTAAGGTCGGCTCATTCTCCAACGGTCATATTTTCCTTAAAGATCGGAGGGACTTGTACACGTGTCACTTAGACAACGGTTAGTTTATAACAAAATATACGACATCATTTTATAACAAAACAAGTGTAACAGAATGTACAACATTGTTTTAAAAAACTAACTCAAGAGTTCAGAATGTAAGCATCGGAGTTAAAGTTCGGAGTGTAATGAAAATAATAAAGAGTAGACAAATTCTAGAAGTGAAAGAAAAATAAAAGTTCGGAGTCTAACCAAAATATTTTTCAGAGTCAAAATTAATTCAGAGTGTATAAAACAAAGATGATCAGATTCTGTTTACTAGTTGAATTTGGAATGGGAATTCGTCATCAGAATTCGTAATGAGAATTCTTCATCAGAATTCATAATGAGAATTCTTCTTCAGAATTCGTAATGAGAATTCCTCATCAGAATTCAGAATGAGAATTCGTCATCAGAATTCGTAATGGGAGTTCTTTATCAGAATTCATAATGAGAATTAATCATTAGAATTCATATTGAGAATTCGTTATAGAACTTCATAAGTATTCGTATCCTGAATCTGGAATAGAACATAGTCAGAGTTCATATCCAGAATTCGGAATGAATCATCCTTACAGTACTTATCCAGAATTCGGATCCTAAAACAGAATTCTTCATATCAGTGTTTCAAGAAATTCTGATAAAATAGAAATGAATCTGAATCTCATAATTAATAAAAATCTAGAAGAAAATATGATACGGATTGTTTTTCTTATAAAATCGACTTTCCTTATACAAGCAATTTTCCTTAAGAAATCAATTTTCCTTAAGAATGCAATTTTCCTTATGAAAGCAATTTTCCTAAAGGTAAGGTGTTTGTGATTTTCAAAACAAGAAGGAATGGAAAATTCATAAGGAAAACCTTATTGACTCAACAATCTCCCCCTTTTTGGAAAGCACGAACATCCTTACGAAAAAGAAATTCTAAAAAGCAAGAAAAACATTAAGGCTTATCTCCCTTGTCTTTAAGGAAATTGATGAATACGACTAACTCCCCCTTAGGCATTGAAACACTAAGGATCATATTCTAGATTTCCAGACTGTCATTTCATTACGAAAAATAATGTCTTCTTTAATGAAAAAATCCCCCTTAGATAGACTCTTATTAGAGTTCTTTTTTTCTTTAAGGATCTTTTCCTTCTCCCCTTTAGATAGACTCTCATTTGAGTTCTTCTTTTTCATAAGGATCTTTTCCTTCTCCCCCTTTGTGATTTTCAAAAAGAAATCGAGGGAATGGAAAAAAATAACAAAGTACCTGAAAAATTAGTAATGACAACAAAAAAAACGAGAGGCACAATTTTCATTAGATTTGAAATGTCGGCAATAAAGAAAATTAGATACAACAAAAAGATCGGATTTGGTTATTTCAGATCTTTTTCCTTCGACATGTGCCCCTTAAGAATAGTCTTGATCTTCTTCAGGTCTTTATGTTATTCTTCAGCTTGCTTCTCTAAGACAACTATTCTTGTGGATTGAGCTTCGATCTTTTCTTCCTGGGATTTCAGATTTTCTTCTTGAGCCTTGATCTTTTCTTCCTGAGACTTCATCTTCCGATCAAACTCGATCTGATGATCCCTTTCAAACATCCAGTTTTGAGAAACAGAATTCATCTTCCCATTCAGATCTCTGACTTCTTGGATCCGAAAGTTCTTTTCATCTGTCAGCTTCTCTTCAAAGGAGGAAGTTAGCTCATTTGTCTTCCTGTCCTCAGTCTCAAAGGCATATTTAACATTGTCTTGAAACTCATCAAATAACCTCATCTCTTCAACAGTCTTCTTCGACCAGTTTGTCATCTTCTTGCAAGATTTTCTATGAGCTTCATAGCCAACAAAAAAAGTTTTTAACTGAGCCTCAATATCAATGCACTTGTCCATAACCATAGACACGGAGTTTGTTTTCTAATTCAATGCATGTTGGAGAATTTGGCATCCTGAATCAATACTAGAGAAGGTCGGAATGGTTCCTACCAACTTCTTCAATGACTGAACAACAAAGTCATGCCCTACCGAAGATGACTCCGAATACGAAACTTTGCTTGGAGAATTTTCTTCTTCAACAAGGTCAAGCATTCTCTTAGAAGAACTACCAACTTCCTTCCTCTTCCTCACTTCTGAGCTCGGAGTATCAGCAAGAATTTGCTTTCCCTTTTCTTTTTCCGGAATTGAATCATGTGCCAGAGTTCTCTTCTCACTACCAGAAACTTGACCAACATTATCTTCCTCATCAGAAACTTCCTGAACACGAACCCCTACGTTTTCCTTATGAGAAAAATCAAGTAAGAGTTGTTCTTCTTCTCCATGATAAGTAACTTCTTCCTCTCCTTTCTCTTCTTCCATTTCTGGAGTAACTAGCTTCGAAGATTCAGCTTCTGATGTTCGGAGTGATAAGTGTTCCGAAGGTGTCCCCTTGTAATCATCTACTTGTTTCAATACATATCTGGTTTCACCACTTCCTTCAGCACCATTTTCGTCTTGTTACACTTTCTCAACTTGCTCTACTTCCTCAGTATTCTTTGCAACAGCTTCTTCCGGAGCAACGCTATTTCTTCTTGGAGTCTCAGGTAGAGATTCCAAGGAGAAAGATCTCGGAACAGGAATAGTTGCTGAAACCATCTCATTGAATTTCAAAAAATACTAAGCTACCTCAGCCTCAGACATCTTCTTCTTGAGCTTCTTTTCCTTTACTTGTTTTTCAAGATCATCAGCAGTTCTCTCTTTCAAGGCTTTAGCCTCCGCATGGTCCAATCCGAACTGCGGATCCCCTTCTTTCCTTTTCTGTTTATCTACTCTCCACCTAGCAACAACTTCATCAGGATAGGATTTCTTCTTCTTTGGTTTGGGCGGTGCGGTTTGAACTTCCTTAGCTTTAGGATCCTCAACTTCAGCTGCAACTTCTTTCAACTTTCTTTTCTTTACTGGCTTAGATGATTCCGGTTCAGCAACCTTCGGAACCGATTCTTCTTGATTATGCAGATCGAAGAACTCAATAGTCTCCTTGTTAAAAGCCACATCCATCCTCTTAAGGGTATCATCACTGACCAACTAAATTTTACAAACCCTTGGCTTAGATCTGCAAGCTTCCTTGAAAGATTCAAGGCACCGAACTATCAACCTTGATAAAATTGCTGGGTACATTATGATCTGGGCTCTGAGATTTCCTTTATTAAGATTTTCAAATGGATATAAGAATGTGCCTTATGAAGTTAAACTTCCTTAGATTTATCAGGAAATATAAGATATAGATCTCACTCTTTTTCAAACTGTCTTTATCACCTATCCTCGGTACGATAAGCCCTTCCACCCACAAATCTAGAATCTGGAAATTTGTAGGCAGACTAGCAATCTTCAGAGATTTTTCATCTGAGAGTCCGAGAGTTTTCAAGGCTTTTTCCTTGTCGAAGCTACCCTTAGATTCCGGCAAAACATGATAAACAAATTCAGCTTCTCATTCATAGGATAGCCCTACCATGCTTGATTCCTTGGTATAAGAAAGCTTGTAAGTCTTTCCATAAGACATAAAAGAAAATTTCTCCCTATTATCTTCCTGAAAGAAGGAAACTGTTTCATATAATTCAACAAGTAACTCCGAAAAAACATCGTCTTGATTCCCCGGTTTGGATACAGCAATATCTTCCCAGCGATTCAACTTAATGTTCTTCGAAATAAGAGAATCATAGTTGTTGAAGAAATCCAGATGGACTAACCTTTCTCTGTAAACTATCCATTGTGAAATAGGCTTGGTGGATGACATTTCTTGAGACGCTAACTCCGCAGACATTTGGATCTGAAGTCCTCTGAGAAGTTCGGAACGGAGAAATCTGAAGTTCGGAATGGCATTAAAACTGAGAGACAGAGATTCGGGACGCCAGAGCTTGAAATCGATGTGGGACGAGTATATAGGTCCCCTTTATATACGCAATGGAGCGACGGTTCAACTTCCTCGGTTGATCTAATGGTTGGGATAAGCTGAGATCAGATCTGAAGGTTGAAAACTTGAATTCGATCTTTTTGAGGTTTTTTTTATAAAGAAAAACTATAATCCGAACGTAAAATACAAGAAAATGTCAGCAAGTAAAATATGACTACGAAAACTTGAGTAAGGTAATCATACCTTTCAGATTAGTTTAGGAGGATTATTAGAAATTGGTAATAAAAAACTGACTACAAAAAAAAACATTATTATGAAAAGACAGAGTTCACAAAAAACCTTACTATGGAAAACAAACTCTGTACGGAAAACTCATTACATAAATCTCATTACGAAAAACTCAGTACGAAAAACAGTACTTAGTAAGGAAAAATTTATTACTAAAAATTCATTACATGATTCTGAAAACAAAAAAAAACTTATTATGGAAGATTTAGTACGAAGGTTCCGTTACGAAAATACCAGTATGAAAATTTCCATTCCGGAAATTTTCAATACGAACACTTCCCTTCCAGAAGTATTCTGTACGAAAATGTCCCTTCTGGAAAAAATTGTAGTTTCGGAACTTCCATTCCAGATATTTTTGTTCTGAAAAGATTGAAAAGAAACCTTAAAAAAACATAGTTATTCTATCAAACAAATGTACTCCCCCCTTTGAAAAGGAGTTTATTACTGTAAGGAGACTTTTTCAACAGAAAGTTAATTACGAAAGATTACCTTATGGTTATCATTACTATCTTCTGTTTAATATATTCAAATCTATCAGAAGGCAAAGATTTTTTGAAAATATCAGCAAGTTGATCTTGCGTTCTGATAAATTGAAGAATAATATCTACTTTGAGTGTGTGATCCCTAAGAAAGTGATGCCTAATATCTATGTGTTTTGCACGGGAGTGATGTGCAGTATTCTTACTGAGGGCAATGGCACATGTTTTATCACACAAAATTTGAGTTTTAGTAAAACTCAAGCCATAGTCTGTGAGTGTGTGTTGCATCCACAACACTTGTGCACAACAACTTCCAGCTGCTACATATTCAGCTTCAGCAGTGGAAAGTGCAACATAATGTTGCTTCTTGCAGGACCAAGAAACTAATGAATCTCCTAAGAAATGACAAGTTCCGGATGTAATTTTTCTATCCATTATACATCCACCAAATTCAGCATCAGTAAAACTTTTTAGTTCAAAATCATTTCCAGAAGTATAAAATAATCCTAGATCCATGGTTCCCTTAAGGTAGCGAAAAATTATTTTTTACTTCCTTTAAGTGAGATTCCTTAGGATTGGATTGATATCTTGCACATAAGAAAACCGAAAACATTAAGTCTGGTCGACTAGCTGTTAAGTAAAGTAAACTTCCTATCATACCTCTAAAAGATGTTTGATCTACTGGTTTCCCAGCTTCATCAAGATCTAATGAGTTTGAGGTACCAATGGGAGTACTTATACTCTTAGTGTTGTCATAACCATACTTTTTAAGAAGATATTTAATATACTTATGTTGAGATATGTAGGTTCCTTCTGATTTTTGAGAAATTTGAAAACCAAGGAAAAAGGTTAACTCACCCATCATACTTATTTCAAACTCAGATTTCATTAGACTAGCAAAAGATTCAGTCAATGATTGTTGAGTTGAACCAAATATAATGTCATCAACATAAATTTGAACAATCAAAAAAAATTTCTTGTCTTTCATTATAAAAAGGGTTGGATCTACATTTCCCTTAACATAGTTATTTTGAAGCAAAAAACTAGTGAGTCTATCATACCATGCTCATGGGGCTTGTTTAATACCATACAAAGCTTTGGTAAGTCTAAAAACATGATCTATATGTTTTGTATCTTCAAAGCCAAGAGGTTGTTCAAAAAAAACTTCCTCTTGAACATAACCGTTAAGAAAAGAAGATTTCACATCCATTTGTAAAAGTTTGAAATTAAAGAATGCTGCAAAAGAAAGTAGAATATGGATAGATTCAATTCTAGCTACTGGTGCATAGGTTTCTTCATAGTCTATTCCATCTTGTTGATTATAGCCTTTAGCAACAAGTCTAGCTTTATTTCTAACAATGACTCCATTTTCATCACATTTATTTCTGAAGACCCATTTTACTCCAATAACAGAAGTTTCCTTAGGTCTTTCAACCATGGTCCAGACATTATTACTTTTGATTTCATTTAGTTCATCTTGCATGGCTTTAATCCAATCATCATCACCTAAAGCTTCATCCGTGTTTTAGGTTCTAATTGGGAAAGAAATTCTAGATGTTCTACTACATTTCTTAAGGAACTTCTAGTCCTTACATGTTGATTTACATCACCAATGATACTATCGCTGGGTTGATTCTTAAGAAACACCTGATTTGGGTTTTGTAAAACCTATTAATCAACATATGGTAGAAAGTCTTCTGGGGTAAATTTTTTATAAGTATCTTCTAGAACATTATCCTTATCAGAAGGTTATTCTATCAAAGGTTGATAATCAGTTTTTGAAAACACATCCGAGGATGTAGGTAGGGATGGTTTAAAAACAAAAGGATCTGACTCATCAAATTTTACATGTACTGTTTCCTCAACAGTGCAGGTATTTTTATTAAAAACTCTATAAGCCTTAGAAGTTGTGTAGTAACCTAAGAAAATTCCTTCATCAGATTTTAGTGCGAATTTATGTAAGTTATCTTTAGTATTCAAATTGAATACCTTGCAACCAAAAACATTGAAGTAGGAAAGTCTTGGTTTTCTACCATTCCGTAACTCATAAGGATTTTTATTAAGAAAAGGTCTAATTAAAACTCGATTTATAGTATAGCAAGTAGTACATACAGCTTCAGCCCAGAAATGTCTAGCAATTGAATATTCACTCAACATGGTTCTAGTTATCTCTTGTAGAATTCTATTTCTTCTTTCAACTACACCATTCTATTGAGGAGTTCTAGGTGCTGAAAAATTGTGAGTAATACCTTTCTTTATACAAAAAGATTCAAAATCAAAGTTTTGAAATTCTCCTCCATGATCACTATGAATAGTTTTCAATGGAAGGTTTTTCTCATTTTTAACTTGAGCTCTAAATCTTTTTAAATAAGAAAAATCTTCAGACTTCTTTTCTAGAAAATAGACCCAAGTAAATCTAGTGTAATCATCAACTAGAACAAACACATAGTTTATGCCTCCAATACTCCCAGTTTGTGTTGGACCAAAAAGATCCATGTGCACTAACTGTAATGCATCAGTTGTTGAGACTTAACCGATCGATTTAAAACTAGATTTATGTTGTTTTCCATATTGGCAAGGATCAAAAACTTTAGAAGAATCAAATCTAAGCTCCGGTAGATCCTTAACTAGTTTCTTCTTAGAGAGTTTACATAGGTTCCTAGGATTACAGTGACCTAGTCTTCTATGCCATAACCAAGAATAATCTTCCATTGCACTTAGGCAAGGTAAATCTTGGCTTCTATGATCTTCTAAGTTTAAGGTGTAAACATTCTCTTGCCTGTTGTCTGAGAGAATAAATTCTTCCTTGGAATTGTGAACTAAGCACTTATTATTCCTAAAATTCACAAGGTAACCTTCATCACATAATTGACTTATGCTAATGAGGTTGTGCTGAAGACCTTTAACAAAAAGAACATTTGAAATCAAGGTTTTACCAAGAAGAACAATATTACCAATACCAACAATCTCTCCCTTAGCATTATCTCCGAAAGTAACCTTTCCTCCTTTCGTTTTGATAATCTTTTCAAAAAAGATTTTATTACTAGTCATGTGCCGAGAACATCCACTATCCATGTACCATGTATTGTTGGTGGTACTTTATTTTCCTGAAATCAAGAATAAAATTAGAATTTAGGAATACAAACTTGTTTGGATCCGAGATTTTCAGATAATAAAATTTTAGGAACCCACATCTTCTTAGAAAAGTAAGCTTTGTGAAATCCTAGAGATTGGGTTTTGTTTAAGGAACAATTCTTTGCCCAGTGTCCAACACATTGACACTTGGTACAAAATGGGGCACTTTGAGGAACAAAATAATTGTTACTGAAAATAGGTTTTGCATGGGTATAACCAAATCTGGATTTATTTCTTAAAGGTCATATTTGAGAATACATCTTATCAAAATTTTCCTTACCATGGGTAAATATTGATAAACACTTCATTAAGGAAAATATTTCGGACTCGAGTTTTACAACCAAGTTTTTATCCTCAAAATCATTAGTTTTATAACTAGAGTTAGGCTCGAAAACATTTTTATTAGAAATTACTTTTTCTAATTCTTTAGAATGTTTGTTCTTCTTAGAACTTACTTCCTCAAGATTTTTTGAAATATTTTCAAAATCAGCATTTTTCCTATCAAGATCTTTACAAAGATCTGATATCTCTTTTGTAAGAATATAATTCCTAGAGTTTGCCTTATCAAGTTTCTTATTGAGTTTGGAATTCTCAATTTCAAGAAGTTCAGCAAACCTATAGACTTCTTCATAAGTAGGTAATATATTTTCCTCATCAGAAGAAGATTCTTCATCAGAAGAGTTATAATACTTACTATCAATAGAATTTAAAGAAACACTGGTCAATGATTCAGCATTTCGTACCTTAGCCATAAGACAATGATTATCAATAGGTATTCTGGCTATAAGACCAAGATTCTTTTGTCCAGAAGATTCATAATCAGAAGATTCATCTGAAGAGTCACCAGCACTTGCACTCCAGGTGTCATTAGCTTTCATAACATTCTTAGTTTTAGCTTTATAATATTTCTTCTTGTTCCTGTCTTAATGCCTTTCTTTCCTTTCTTTCTTTTTGAGCATAGGGCAATCTGGTCTTATATGTCCAGCTCTCTTGCATTCATAACAAGTAACTTCTCCATCTTTCTTATCTTTCCTATACTTTTTCTTACACTTGGATTGAAAATTCCTTTGGCCAGCTATCTTGTTCATCCTTCGAGCATGATTTGCTAATTCATTTTCAGAGACTTCACTTTCACTAGATTCGGATGGGAAAAAAACTTTCTTAGACATGGATCTGGTTACTCTCTCCGGAGTGTTAGCTTTCATCTGATTTGATGTGGTAGTAAAAGAAACAGTACCATTTCCATTCCTCTTCTTGATGTTGTCTGCATCTCTCTTCATTCTGGTTTAATGTTGTAGAAGAGTTCCGAAAAGCTCATCAAGAGTAATTTGAGTGAACTTCCTATTCTCATCTATAACTGTTCTCTTGGATTCCCACTCATTGGGCATAATATCAATTATTTTATCCACAAGAGCTTCATCATGTAAACCTTTCTCTCCCATAGACTGTAGATTGTTGACGATAGTCATAAATCTCTGTTGAACTTTACAGATAGGTTCTCCATAAGGAAAGTTGAAGCCATGATATTCAGCTCTAAGCATAGCTATTCTAGTCTCAATCACTTTAGAAGTCCCAAAGTGTGTAACTTCTAACTTATTCCATATATAATTACCTTCTTCACAAGAAGAAATTTGGCTATATATATTTCTGGTCATTGAACATAGTAGAGTATTGCGTACCTTATAGTTGAGTTGATATTCTTGCTTTTCCTGGATAGTAAAAGTTCTGACTTACTTGTCCGGAATTTTATAATCACCAGTAAGCATAACAAAGTTGTCCACTCTAGTATTGATAACAAAAGTCTTCATACAATCTCTCCAGTATTCATAATCATTACCATCAACGATATGTGGTCTTGTCGGATTTATATTATCAATTGATCCAACATTAATTCCTGCCATACTAAAGATAACCTTCGGCACACAAACTTGTTAGTAGCAAAAATTCGTAATAACAAAGTTTGAAATGAGAAAGTTTGGAATTAGAAAATTCGTAATAAGAATTTTTGGAATGATAAAATGAGCAAGAAAAGATTATTCGTGAGTATAAGTATTTCAGAGACCTCCTCTGATACCAATTTTAGGATCGAAATAGTGATGTACATGCTCAATATACAAGAGGGGGGGTGAATTGTATACTTTGAAAATTACTTTTGAAACTTTTAATGTTAGTTATGAATAACTATGTTTTCCTTAAGAGAAGGAAAGGGCTAAGTTTATCAAAGTTAAACTAAGAAAATTCACAACACCTCTAACACCAAATACAAACATGGAAAGAGATTCTGAAAGTAGGTTCTGGAAAAAATGCTTCTGGAAATTGAAACTTAACAAAAGATTACAATATGATATTCTACCTTAAAGCGTATAGAATCTAAATGAAATAGAGTACAAATAAGGAATTATAAGAAAGTTATACTTTCCTTATAATACAAAATGCATCGGAATATAAACAAGTAGTTAAACTACAAGAAACAAGATATAAGTCTTTTAACCCAAAGAGAAGGGTATCCAACAACCTTGGATAAAGGTCCCTTGATTTATACTTTCAAGCACATCTGTCTTACCCACACCAGGTTAAGCCCTCGATAGGAAGATTGGAGTCTCTGTCTTGCTATCCCTGCAAGCCCTCAATTTCATGGTAGTTGGCAACCTCTGTCTTCCTCAGCAAGGAAGCCCTTGAACTTCAAGGTAGTCGGCACCTCTGTCTTCCTATCCCCAGAAGCCCTCGAATGTGATCACCAACATTCGGAGTCGCACGAAGATTTGAGAGGTTATAAGAGCCTCTCTCTCTAGAAATCACTTCAAGTAGATTAGTCAGGCTTTCATCACTTGCAACAGCATCGACCTCTTTCAAATGAGCTCCTATTTATAGGTAAGGTCGACTACTTCTCCAACGGTCATATTTTCCTTAAAGATCGGTGGGACCTGTACACGTGTCACTTAGACAACGGTTAGTTTATAAGAAAATAGACGACATTGTTTTATAACAAAACAAGTGTAACAGAATGTACGACATCATTTTAAAAAACTAACTCAAGAGTTCAGAATGTAAGCTTCGGAGTTAAAGTTCGGAGTGTAATGAATATAATAAAGAGTAGAAAAATTTTAGAAGTGTAAGCAAAATAAAAGTTCGGAGTCTAACCAAAATATTTTTCGGAGTCTGAATTAATTCAGAGTGTATAAAACAAAGATGATCAGATTCTGTTTAATAGGTGAATTTGGAATGGGATTTCGTCATCATAATTCGTAATGAGAATTCTTCATCAAAATTCGTAATGAGAATTCTTCTTCAGAATTCATAATGAGAATTCCTCATCAGAATTCAGAATGATAATTCGTCATCAGAATTCGTAATGGGAGTTCTTCATCAGAATTCGTAATGGGAATTAATCATTAGAATTCGTATTGAGAATTCATTATCAAACTTCATAAGAATTCGTATCCTGAATCTGGAATAGAACTTAGTCAGAGTTCATATCCGGAATTCGGAATGAAACTTCCTTATAGTTCTTATCCAGAATATGGATCCTAAAATAGAATTCTTCATATCAAAGTTTCAAGCAATTCCGAGAAAATAGAAATGAATCCGAATCTCATACTTAAAAAAATCTAGAAGAAACTATGATAAGGATTTTGTTTCTTATAAAAGTGACTTTCCTTTAAAAGCAATTTTCCTTAAGAAATAAATTTTCCTTAAGAAAGAAATTTTCCTTATAAAATCAATTTTCCTAAAGGTAAGGTGTTTGTGATTTTCAAAACAAGAAGGAATGGAAAAGTCATAAGGAAAACCTTATTGACTCAAGACCTTTATGGGAATAGGTGTGGAACACCGACATGTTAAGATGATGTTGGAGAGTGAAAACTCCTACATCCGGAAATGGTCGATGAAATGGTGGTGAAGGTTAAGATCATCTCGCAACACATTAATGCAACTCAGATTTGAAAAAAGATCTATGTTGATAATAATCGACATGACCTAGAGATTGATGATGGAGACATGGTATATCTCAACATATCACCATGGAATAGAGTTATGAGATTTTAGAAAAATTGAAATCTTATTCCATGGTATATCGTCCCTTTTGAGATCCTTTATTTCATTGGAGTAGAGCCCTATCGATTAAGACTCTCACCAAACCTATCACGAGTACATGATGTATTCCATGTATCACTCTTGAGGATGTACATATCTTGTAACACCCCAGGTAAATAAAGAATATGACATTTTCATATTTATCCGTATTTTTGAATAAAATATTAATATGTCTCTAAAGGGGAAGCTATGCTCGATGGCGTACCCAACACACAACAACGAGTTTCTTGGGAATCTTACGTTGTACTCTAATAATAAAATAATATTATTTTAAATGGTAGTTAACATGTAGCCATTGTATTGGCGGGAATGGATAGAAATAACTAAAATATGATTATATATGTTTTTAAATGTTTTTACATTTATCCAATAAAAGATAAAGGCTTAAAATACAGAAAGAATTCAATTTTAGGCGTATATGACATAGTTTTCACTAATGGTTCACTTATCTCCTTTTGATGGAAAACCGTCATTAAATATAGTTTTGTTCACTCTTATACATTCTATTGGACCAAATAAAACTCTTCTTGAGAATCGGGACATCAAAATTTACTTTGTGTAAATTTTTGGTATCATTCTGATAAAGTTCATTTTTTAATGAATAGTGTAAAATGTTGTATTTTAAATTCAAAACCTGTTTTTAATCTAATTTATTTATATGATTAGATTATCTTTTGAATTTTTATTAACGTGTAATCTGAATATATTTTTACCATTTAATCCAATGGTGGTCATTGGAATCAATTTCACTTTGAAATTAGACTTAAACTGGTGCCAATCTTTTTAAACTTATTGTTTTATAAAAACACGCTATTTGCTCTGACAGCGGGAATTAATTATTAAATTAATTAATGTGACTTATATGTTTTGAGTTTTGTAAAATAGACTTCATTTTTGAATTCGGAATATCAAATATAGCTTAGGGTGATTTTTTGGTAATTTTCTGAAAAACTAAAATTTTTGATGAATAGTGAAACCACTAAGTGGTAATCAAGCAAACTGATTTTTCAGTTAAATGAAAGTTTACCACTAATGTGTATTGAATTTTGAAAATCCTACATACATGTTTGTAATTAGTATGTAAAATTTGGTTCAATGTGATGAAAATAATTTTTTTGGTGAATAGTAACTTTTTTTTCATTAATCGCGATTAGAGGTAATTAGTGTAATTTAAGGTAAAAATGATATTATAAAAATGTGAAAACACCATGACACTTGTCCTACCCCTATTGGATGAGTCATGGCCGACCAATACAACCCATGGGTAGATTTAGGGGACCCTATGGAGCCTCTTGGGTGAGATAATGACTTTAATGCCTTTTTTAAAAATAATGGTGAAAATGACACTAACATAAAGTGTTTTACTAAAACAATTTTTAGAAGGGGATATAATAATCATAAATTTGTCTATAAATACTCTTTAGAAAGATAAAAACATTTACTACATCAGGATATTTTTTTTATAATGTTTAGACATTAAATAAATTAATTTAATTACGACATCATGATGATGCAACGATGACCTCATTAATGAACAGTTTAAATAAAATGAAACGATAATATAAAATCTAAGACCTACACTTGTCCAAAAACTATTGGATGGGAATAGTTCGAAGCCTTATTATCTTATCTTTGAATTATATCAATGTGGGACCTTATAAATTCGAAACACTTTTGAAAATAAAATAATAGTTTCATGATTTCCAAAAGTGCCCCTCCTCTCCTCTTATAAAAGGCCCCCACCTCTACCTCATTTCACACACTCCTCAATCCGTTGGCTCATCCATACCCTGCCCATTTACTCTCTCCAAATCCCTCTCCTCATCCTAGAGGATTCCCTTTGGGCAGAAGCCTTTCAAAGTAAGCCTTTAGGCTCAAATCAAAAGGAGTTACACTTTTAAAGGTAATCCATTCTCTCATGTTCATTTGTTTTATTTTGCTTCTCCAACCCCCTAAACTCATTTTATTTACATTATTTGTAACAACACCAGTATCTTCAATATACTATTATGTTGTTATAAGATTTATTCGAGCTAAACTCTCACACAACTACATCAAATGGTTAAAGAACATACGGTTTCTTCGGATGGCGAAATTCTGCCTCCCGAAAGGATGATTGTTCAATACTCATTTAACACCTTAAAAGGTGGCCATTATGATGTCACAATTTTTTATATGATATATAATATGTTTATTATTTCATTTAGCTTCTGTATTTTTCATTTATGGCATACCATTATTGTTTCCATTATGGGTAAACCCGATATCTTCATTTTAGGAAGTGCGGACTACCGCCCCCTGAAAGTGATTTGATTCGTTAATACCATATTTGGGATGTTTAAAGGATAAATTTAAGGATATTATATATGTTATTATACTGGAATTATAATATACTCTTATATCATTATGATTCCATTCCAGAAAATACGAAATAGAAATGGAAGTAGCGTTCATGCGTACGTACGGCTTACCGTCTCCATGAACGGTGCTTTTCATTTCTTACCTCTAAATGTGATGTAATATTATAAATACAAGTATATGATGAATATATATGATATATATGTTATCCAAATCATTAATATCATTCTGGATATAACGAACCTTTGACCAAATTAACAACATGTAAGTGTAAGAAGTCTATTTTTGACTTAAAACAAAATACCGACAAAATGAACATTATTAACTTAAATGATTACATGATGTTCATAACATGGTATAAAAGGAATAATGAACTTCAAAAAGGTTCTTAATCAAGTAGAAATTAACTCATGTTTATTATTCAGGACGTTAAAGAACGATCAAGTCAAGTCGGACCCGAGGTAAGGGATCCTACTCCTCTCTTTCTTTTTAAGTACGCTCTTTTATGTCATTCCTTCTAAGCTCATCTTTCTTGTGATTGGGATGTTCTTTTATATTACTCTTACTGTAATTTTTATGTTCATATGATGAGAGACCCTATTCTCTCTCATTAATCCATTTTGGATGTTTTGAGTGGTGACGTTAGGCTGCCGAATTTTTGTAAGAGATCTAACCTCTCTCTTTCTTTTTAAGTACTCTCCATTATGTCACTTCTTTTAAGATCCACTTTTTTTATGATGGGGGATGTTATTTTATATTCCTCTTTCTGTAAATTTTATTTTAATGAGTTGAGATACCCTATTTTATCTCATCAATCCATTTCTGGATGTTTTAAGTGGCGCCGTTAGGCTGCCGAGGTTTCGTAAGGGATTTTTCATCTCACTTTTATTCCTGTGAGATTTATGCTACATTTGCCACAATTTCATTTGAGTGGTTTATTTACTGCCCATTATTACACTCATTTTGTAATATAATTCCATTTATGCGTATTTACATATTCATTGTATGAAACTTCTTCAATAGGGTGTACTTTTCGAAGGTTAGCCAAGTCGGTAAGGGAACCTTTCACCCTCCTCATTTTAAAAGACTTCGTTTGTTATGTCTTTTAATTCACATACTATTATGTTGGGATATGTTCTTCTATATCCTGATTGATATAAATTTTATTTCCAAGTGATGAGATTCCCTTTTTATCTCTCATCAGCTCATTTTATGAATTTTTGAAGTGATGTCGTTAGGCTGTCGAATTTTACCAAGGGAACGTTTTAACCAAATTTCGATTTCTTTGGGTTCAACATGTAGTTATTGAATATGTCATCCTTTGAATATGCGTGAATGACCTTTTATTGTTTTACACTTAATATCAAATTATATTGGGTGTATTTATATTTGTCACAAATAATTTTGAGATTTATTTATCCTTAATTTAAGGATACCTTCTTTATAAGGGATTTCATCACATTTTACATCTCTATTGAGACTTCATTGTTGTTATGCACCAATTAAATCTTATATGGTGTATATAATGTCCTTTGGAATATTATATCATGAATCCATTTATTCTCATGATATTATAAAGTTCTTATTAAATGTTATTCCTCAATTATTGTATTCAAGTGTCTCTAATTTTGGTAAAAACCCTTTAACCAAAATATCACTTCAAATGTTTTAATGATTTGTTCTTATTAATATCCATGTTTTCAAAATGGTTTTAAGGATTTATTTATATGGATATTAATGGTTTAAAATGATAAAAGCTTTAAGGTGGTATGGGACACTTTGATTCAAAATTCTCCTTATTAAATGTTTTAAATGGTTTTGGAAATGGTTTCTTTTTGAACGGATTCATTATTTCAATATACTGAAATGTTATTTTGTGATTGAAATGTGGAAATGTTATGTTTCCTTTATGCATGTTTTATGTGATACGTTTATGTTATGGTTCTTGGGAATTGTTATGAAAACGGGAGGTTCCGTGATAAACTACGGGCGGGTGAGCCCGGTATAGCTCTCCAATGCATTGGGTAACGCGAAGGAGTGAAACGTTAAGGTTTCTCCGAAGAGATTTAGGGAATATACTTTGATGGGTATTCCAAACATAACCAAGAGGGTTACTCCCTATGTAAGAATGTTATGAATGCCTCAAGATACTTTTATATCTTATGAATTATATTATTTATTCATGATTTGATGAGGTATGTTAAAGTGCATATGTTTTATGGGTAAAGTATGATCTCATCCTTATGTATATATGTACCCAGGTTTCCTTTCCATATTATTATAACCCTTACTGAGATTTTTATGCTCATCCCATGTTTTTGAAATGTTTTCACAGGTCAAGGTAAAGGTACAAGATGTGATGATAGTGTCAAGGATGTGTCAAGAAAGAATCCATGTTTTATTTTAAATATATTTCCGTTGATGGGAAGAATGAATATTGTCTTTTATGTAACCACTTTGTTTAAATGGGGAATGTAATGAATGTTTCATGATCTAATTCTCTAAAACTCTAAACCTGAAAAGATCCTCAATGTGTATTCTTCTAATAACTCAAGATTAAGTAAGGTTTAAGGCTGGGGCCTTATAGTTGGTATCAAAGGTCGGTTTAGATAACTTTAGAGGTTAGGGTATTCTTTAAGCATAAGTAACATTACCATAATGGTTAGGATTTCAGAAAGAGTCATAGTTTTAGATAAATTGAATGAGTAATTATATCTTAGTGTTTACCTTCCTCATTAGTACATGATGGTTTTGTTGATATACTCACACTGAAATTTCTGTTTTTAGTGAATGGCTGGATCTAGGAGGCACCAAAGTAACAGTGGATGTGAAGGAAACTGTGACAGTTTTTTGAGCAAGCAACTGAATGATATGGGAGCTGCAATGAGAACTCTTGTGATTATCCTCAACCAACTATCTGGAGTCATGATTGACCACCTAAACCTTGGTCATTTATCTAAGGCATCATATATGTGAGAAACAAATCCCTACAGAAATACAGGTAATAATCATAAAGGTAAGTGTGTTCAAAAACCTATGTGTCAAAGATGTGGAATGAAACACATAGGAAAATGTTTCAAAGGGACATAAATATGCTATAGATGTGGAAATGAAGGTCATAACGCAAGAACCTGCCATGGAAAAAGGAAGCATCCAGTTGACTCGAGGAAAGGGAAAGAAGTTCTTTCTGAGGGATCAATTGAATGTTTTAAATGTGGTGTGCATGGTCATTATGTAAACACATGTCCTATGAAGAAGTTTCATGAATGGGGTCACCAAGAGCGTACAAATGTTCGTTTACCAATACCTAATTCCATTCGGATTGAGGATGAAGAAACTGAAAATGACCAATCAAAGGTATGTATTATTTCATGACTATTGTTTTCCTATTTTAAAATCTTAGGATATGATTCATGATTTTGTTTGTAGGAAAGAGGTATTTCGGAATAAGTTGGAAAGGAATGGTTAATGGATCATGAAGAATGTTGAATGAGTAAGATGTCAACATACAAGGGCTTCAAGAGTTATGGTGAAATTCTTAAGAGTATTAAGTCTCTTTTGATGATGGGGTTACATTATGAGACTTTTCATATTATGTGTAACCCTGATGTTTAATATAGGCAAATTTTATTCAAGTAATAGTTATCTTTTATTTTGTGGACATAGTTATAAAGAACCATTTGGGTTTATATGTTCCTTACTTTTGAGTTAATTATGGGTTACTATATGTTATGATTGAAGTGAAAGGCGTGAGATAAAATTGAGGTTAAATTATGTTATTGTTATTTTTGATGATTTTATCCCTTTTTGGGGAGTGATTTTAGAATTATATAGTTTTGGAAAAAGGACAACACGCAGATCGTGTGACAACCCGTTGCGTCGGGCAAAGCTGCGGGAATCGAACCCACAACCAAAGTGTGACTGGTATTTATCACCTACCACTAGAATATATGAAGTCCCTGGTTAGTTTGACTGATTCTTTTTAGTAATATGATTTTATGAATTAATAGTAAGTTCATTTTGGGTTATTTATGAAAATGATTATCCTATCATAGAGGATATGTGATTAGGTTAATTACTTTTCAATACAATACTTTCGAAGCAACTGATGTTGTTGAGAGATAAATGTTACGATTTAACTTGGAAGACTATGTGACTAAAACCTTCAAATATTTGGGATTCAATATTAGTTTGGTTTACTTTGAAGGATTTTATGGACAAATTGTTTATCGGATGGTCCTCGTTGAACTTTGGGTTTTTTTGGACAAATTTTGGAGATTAAGCATAGATTTTATTTTTAAAGGGTTATCCTTTTCTGGATTATCTGACCTTGTACTAACCTTTATGGTTTTGGTTTTGGTTAATGGATAATGACATGGGAAGTATATAGTTCTCTTTGGTGGATTAGTTGATTCTCTATAAGTTGATTATAGTAATCTTAATGCGAACAAGTCTCCCTAAAAACTTGTCTTTTGAAAAAAAAATATATGATTTTGATTAAGGAATCTAGTAAAAGTTGAAAGTCAACATGATAAGTGATTATGTTTCCTTATGAAAAAATTCCTCAATAAAAAGTAACTTAAAAAAAATGTTGTCTATTAACTTCTCCTACTGGGGAATCGAATACCGTTTAACCCATCACAAGTTTGTGATTTTCTCATGGTTAAATTTCTCCTAGATATGTTTACTATCACTCTCCATCAAGAACATGACCCTTTTCTTTTTCTTCTATTTCCATGTTTTTATACATATGGGTTAACTCGGGTGACATTTTTCACTTCTCTCCCATTCTTTTAAAGTGATTGTTTTACCGACTCTTGTTCCGATGTGGGACATTCAAGGATGTTTCCAAGCTTAATTTTAAAAATTGCGAGGACGAAATTCCCAAATGGGGGGAAGGATGTAACACCCCAGGTAAATAAAGAATATGACATTTTCTTATTTATCCGTATTTGTGAATAAAATATTAATATGTCTTTAAAGGGGACTCTATGCTCGATGGCGTACCCAACACGCAACAACGAGTTTCTTGGGAATCTTACGTTGCACTATAATAATAAAATAATATTATTTTAAATGGTAGTTAACATGTAGCCGTTGTATTTGAGGGAATGGATAGAAATAACTAAAATATGATTATATATGTTTTTAAATGTTTTTACATTTATCCAATAAAAGATAAAGGCTTAAAATACAGAAAGAATTCAATTTTAGTCGTATATGACCTAGTTTTCACTAATGGTTCACTTATCTCCTTTTGATGGCGAACCATCATTAAATATAGTTTTGTTCACTCTTATACATTCTATTGGACCAAATAAAAATCTTCTTGAGAATAGGGACATCAAAATTTACTTTGTGTAAATTTTAGCTATCTTTCTGATAAAGTTCAATTTTTAATTAATAGTGTAAAATGTTGTATTTTAAATTCAAAACCACTTTTTAATATAATTTATTTATATGATTATATTATCTTTTTAATTGTTATTATTGTGTAATCTGAATATATTTTTACCATTTAATCCAATGGTGGTCATTGGAATCAATTTCACTTTGAAATTAGACTTAAACTGGTGCCAATCGTTTGATACTTATTGTTTTATAAAAACACGCTATTTGCTCTGACAGCGGGAATTAATTATTAAATTAATTAACATGACTTATATGTTTTGAATTTTTTAAAATATACTTCATTTTTGAATTCGGAATAACAAATATAGCTTAGGGTGAATTTTTGGTAATTTTCTGAAAAACTCCAATTTTTGATGAATAGTGAAACCACAATGTGGTAATCAAGCAAACTGATTTTTCCGTTAAATGAAAGTTTACCACTGATGTGTATTGAATTTTGAAAATCCGACATACATGGTTGTCATTAGTATGTAAAATTTGGTTCAATGGGAAGAAAATAATTTTTTGGTGAATAGTAACTTTTTTTCATTAATCGCGATTAGAGGTAATGAGTGTAATTTATGGTAAAAATGATATTATAAAAATGTGAAACCACCATGACACTTGTCCTACACCTATTGGATGAGTCATGGCCGACCAATACAACCCATGGGTCGATTTAGGGTACCCTATGGAGCCTCTTGGGTGAGATAATGACTTTAATGTCTTTTTTTAAAAAAATAAAGCTGAAAATGACACTAACATAAATTGTTTTACTAAAACAATTTTTAGAAGGGGTTATACTAATCATAAATTTGTATATAAATACTATTTGGAAATATAAAAAGATTTCCTACATAAGGATAATTTTTTTATAATGTTTAGACATTAAATAAATTAATTTAATTACGACATCATGATGATGCAACGATGACCTCATTAATGAACAGTTTAAATAAAATGAATCGATAATATAAAATCTAAGACCTACACTTGTCCAAAAACTATTGGATGGGAATAGTTCGAAGCCTTATTATCTTATCTTTGAATTATATCAATGTGGGACCTTATAAATTTGAAACACTTTTGAAAATAAAATAATAGTTTCATGATTTCCAAAAGTGCCCCTCCTCTCCTCTTATAAAAGGCCCCCATCTCTACCTCATTTCACACACTCCTCAAGCCATTGGCTCGGCCATACCCTGCCCATTTACTCTCTCCACATTCCTCTCCTCATCCTAGAGTATTCCCTTTGGGCATAATCCTTTCAATGGAAGCCTTTATGCTCAAATCAAAAGGAGTTACACTTTTAAAGGTAATTCATTCTCTCATGTTAATTTGTTTTATTTTGCTTCTCCAACCCCCTAAACTCTTTTTATTTACTTCCTTTGTAACAAACCCAGTATATTCAATATACTAGGATGTTGTTATAGGATTTATTCGAGCTACACTCTCACACAACTACCTCAAATGGTTAAAGAACATACGGTTTCCATGGATGGCGAAATTCTGCCTCCCGAAACGATGATTGTTCAATACTCATTTAACACCTTCAAAGGTGGCCATTATGATGTCACTATTTTTATATATGATATATAATATTTTTATTCTTTCCTTAAAATTCTGTATTTTTCATTTATGGAATACCATTATTGATTCCATTATGGGTAAACACGATATCTTCATTTTAGGAAGTGCGGACTACCGCCCCCTGAAAGTGATTTGATTCGTTAATACCATATGTGGGATGTGTAAAGGATAAATTTAATGATATTATATATGTTATTATACTGGAATTATAATATACTTTTATATCATTATGATTCCATTCCAGAAAATACGAAATAGAAATGGAAGTAGCGTTCATGCGTACGTACGGCTAACTGTCTCCATGAACGGTGCATTTCATTTCTTACCTCTAAATGTGATGTAATATTATAAATACATGTATATGATGAATATATATGATATATATGTTATCCAAATCATTAATATCATTCTGGATATAACGAACCTTTGACAAAATTAACAACATGTAAGTGTAAGAATTCTATTTTTGACTTAAGAACCAAATACCGACAAAATGAACATTATTAACTTAAATGATTACATGATGTTCATAACATGGTATAAAAGGAATAATGAACTTGAAAAAGCTTCTCAAGCAAGTATAGATTAACTTAATTTTATTATTTATGACGTTAAAGAACGATCGAGTGAATTCGGACCTGAGGTAAGGGATCCTACTCCTCTCTTTCTTTTTAAGTATTCTCTTTTATGTCATTCCTTCTAAGCTCATCTTTCTTGTGATTGGGATGTTATTTTTTATTACACTTACTGTAAATTTTATGTTCATATGATGAGAGACCCTATTCTCTCTCATCAATCCATTTTGGACGTTTTGAGTGGCGTCATTAGGCTGTCGAATTTTCGTAAGAGATATAACCTCTCTCTTTCTCTTTAAGTACTCTCCTTTATGTCACTTCTTTTAAGATCCACTTTTTTTATGATGGGGGATGTTATTTTATAATAATATTTATGTAAATTTTATTGTAATGATATGAGATACCATATTTTATCTCATCAATCCATTTTTGGAAGTTTTAAGTGGCGCCGTTAGGCTGCCGAGTTTTTGTAAGGGATTTTTCATCTCACTTTTATTCCTGTGAGATTTATGCTACATTTGCCACAATTTCATTTGAGTGGTTTATTTACTTCCCATTATTACACTCTCTTTGTAATATAATTCCATTTATGGGTATTTACATATTCTTTGTATGAAACTTCTTCAATGGGGTGTACTTTTCGAACGTTACCCAAGTCGGTAAGGGAACCTTTCACCCTCCTAATTTTAAAAGACTTCGTTTGTTATGTATTTAAATTCAAATAATATTTTGTTGGGATATGATCTTCTATATCCTGATTGATGTAAATTTTATTTCAAAGTGATGAGATTCCCTTTTTATCTCTCATCAACTCATTTTCTTAATTATTGAAGTGATGTCGTTAGGCTGTCGAATTTTACCAAGGGAACGTTTTAACCCAATTTTGATTTCTTTGGGTTCAACATGTAGTTATTGAATATGTCATCCTTTTAATATAAGTGAATATCCTTTTATTGTATTACACATAATATCCAATTATATTGGGTGTATTTATATTTGTCACAAATAATTTTGAGATTGATTTATCCTTAATTTAAGGATACCTTCTTTATAAGGGATTTCATCACATTTTACATCTCTATTGAGACTTCATTGTTGTTATGCACCAATTCACTCTTATATGGAGTATATACTGTCCATTGGAATATTATATCATGAATCCATTTATTCTAATGATATTATAAAGTTCTTATTAAATGTTATTCCTCAATTATTGTATTCAAGTGTCTCTAATTTTGGTAAAAACCCTTTAACCAAAATATCGCTTCAAATGTTTTAATGATTTGTTCTTATTAATATCCATGTTTTCAAAATGGTTTTAAGGATTTATTTATATGGATATTAATGCTTTAAAATTTTAAAAGCTTCATGGTGGTATGGGACACTTTGATTCAAAAATCTCCTTATTAAATGTTTTAAATGGTTTTGGAAATGGTTACTTTTTTAACGGATTCATTATTTCAATATACTAAAATGTTATATTGTGATTGAAATGTGGAAATTTTATGTTTTCTTTATGCATGTTTTATGTGATATATTTATGTTATGGTTCTTGGGCATTGTTATGAAAACAGGTGGTTCCGTGATAAACTAAGCGCGGGTGAGCCCGATATAGCTCTCCAATGCATTGGGTAACGCGAAGGAGAGAAATGATAAGGTTTCTCCGAAGCGATTTAGGGAATATACTATGATAGGTATTCCAAACATAACCAAGAGGGTTACTCCCTACGTAAGAATGTTATGAATTCCTCAAGATACTTTTATGTCTTATGAATTCTATGATTTATTCATGATTTGATGAGGTATGTTAAAGTGCTTATTTTTTATGGGTAAAGTATGATCTCATCCTTATGTATATATATACCCATGTTTCCTTTCCATATTTTTATAACCCTTACTGAGATTTTTATGCAGATCCCAAGTTTTTTAAATGTTTTCACAGGTCAAGGGAAAGGTACAATATGTGATGATAGTTTCAAGGATGTGGCAAGAAAGAATCCATGTTTTATTCTAAATATATTTCCATTGATGGGAAGAATGAATATTGTCTTTTATGTAACCACTTTGTCTAAATGTGGAATGTAATGCAAGTTTCATGATCTAATTATCTAAAACTCTAAACCTGAAAAGATCCTCAATGTGTAATATTGTAATAACTCAAGATTAAGTAAGGATTATGGTTGGGGCCTTATATATCTCACCCATTTCATATACAAAATCCTGAGGTGGTACCACTGGAGAATGACCTCCCTATGAAGAGAATCCGATGAAGATTTTATTTCATAGGGAAAAGTTCTACGAAATAAGATAATGCCCCTCATTAAGGTGTTGTGGTGAAACCAAATGTTTGAAGTTGAAACATGGGAATTGGAGGAAGTGATGAAACAGAGTTACCATTTATTTTTTAAGTGTGGTAAAATGAAAATTTGAGGGTGAAATTTAATCGGGGGGGGGGGGGGGAAGATGGTAATGACGAAAACTTTTATTAATGAAATGTTATATTAAACTAATTAAATTTATTATTATGTAAAATGGTTATATAAAAAATATTCACGTCTTTGGTTTTATGTTTTCTGGATTTAAAAATACACTTAATAATTTATACAATTTCTAATATAGTCGTTGAAGAGTGATCACATGATTAGTATAAATAAAGGGCTCTAATAAATCCATTTTACTCATACAACGTAATCGATGGCATCATCCTGTAGAATGACTCCAAAAGAAGCCCATTGGTCAGTGAAAAAAAAGGAGGTAGCGTCACTAGGCTTCACTCTTGACCAAGACCAAGCCTAGCTTTAGCATGTCAAGTTTGAGTAGAACCACCTACGGACAAAGTAGAAGTTAATAGAGATTACCTTTCGAGCGATGTTATTGAAGCCTCCCCAAGATTCTTTCATTGTCACACACCTTACCCTTAGGTCAAATGCATGTTTTATAAGGGATTATGTAACAAGACCCTAGAACTATCATTATGTGCGTTAGTTTTGTGTAAAAAATTTACAATCATTATATTATTGTTACTTTGAAAATAGTTTTTAAAGCCCAAATAGTTTTTTAGATAATATTTCATTATGAAATCTTCTTTGATGAATAAATGGATTTGTGAATCAAATAATATTTTCATAAAATATTGTTACTAAAGTTATTTTTATTAATTATATATGATCATATAATTTTATATGAATATATTTTTAATTTCTATTAAAGTTTGAAATATGTTTTTTCAAAACCCATGAATTTTAGATAAATATCAGTTTTTAATTTAAAATTAAAAATTCAAATATTTTGAAAATTATTTAGATAAAATGAATAATATTTTTGGATTCAATATGTTGAGATTATTTAACTAGGAATTTTCATAATTTTTGAAGATAGTAGAAATTTTTGTAGAAATTAAATATCATTTAAATATATAATGTGTTTTATGACATAATAATCACCCTATAGTTATGTTATAAAATACTATAAAAGGGATTTTTGGAAAATATATGTTTTTCCTTTAATATAATGTGTTTTTAGATTATTTTGATTAATTTTATGGTGCCTTAGTAGACCCTCCAAGACTTATAAAATATTTTATCATTTTAAAATGATTTACTTTAGAGTGTTACTCACCTCCAAATAAGGAAGCCTAATATTTTAACATGTTCTGAAATTTCTCGTATAAAATAATGTTTTCTAAAAAATATTTGATATAAATCGTGGACAAAAACCATGTGTTGGTTAGTGGTTTTTAATATTTAATTATATATATTTCAAAACCCATCTTTGTGAAATATTAAAGAATCCCCCTCCCTTTTCATATATAAACCCACCAAGATCCCACTTATATTATCTCAAAACCCTTAGACCACATACCTACTGTACCATACTCTCTCTAGAATCCTCCCAAGGTTCCTAAATATCTCATGATTCCCCTCGTCATGATCTTGAAGTCACACACTCGAGTAAAGGATCCTCACATTCCTTCCTTATTTATTTCCGAGTTTCCTTGTATTGTTATTCCATTATAGATTCAATTAAAAATGTTGGAGCATGATTTCACACCTCCCCTATCATTCCTTCCTTGTATTTTAATGATGATATCCCCATTTCTCTCCCATTAATTCCTCCCATGTACACATGTTACCATGCCGAAATTCCGTAAAATATTTCCATCTCTCTCCTTATTTACATTCAATCAATTCTTTTATATTATGCATCTAAATTCCGTTTAATATGTAGGGATATTATATTCCATGACCCCTATACATTCCATTTCCTGTATAAATGTTTAGAGATTAGTTTTGATCTCATAAACCCATTTTAATATTTCTATTTGACATCGTTATTCTACCGAAGTTACACCAAGAATTCCATTACAAAATCATCAGGTATGTGTATACAATACCCAAATACCTATCAAGTGTATTAACCATTTTGAACATGTACTTATTGATTTAGGAATTAAATTTATGTATTCCAAATCTCTTATTCATGAAATAAATTATTATGTTTAATGAATCCATATTATATGATCTATATGGAATACTTATGCTTGAAATGAAATAATTAAGAAGGGTGTGCCCTGATTGTGCTTAAATGCATTGGGTAAAGAATAGTATCATGATAATCCAAGTAAAATAACGGTTTAAACATGATAATTAAGGTGCAATGTAGGTCTACTCATGCTAATTAAAGTGAAATGGGGGTTTTCCCATGATGAATGTGCATTGAGCCTTGGATCATGCTAATATCATGTTAAATGTTGTTAACACATCTCTATATTATGATAATCATGATGTATCATGCCTTTATTTTCATATTTCTATTTTCCTCCATTAATATTACAATATCCTAAAAAGTATTATATTTTTTCATGTTATTCATTGTTTACTCCCTTACTAGGATTTATAACTCTACCTTTTATTTTGTATTTCCTCAGGTTATCCAATTTAATTCTAAGTACGAAGGAATCAGGTGGTCATGTAAAAGAATTTATCAACAAATATGTTGTATTTTATGTTTTAATTTGTAATTTAATGTTTCTAATTTCCCTAGACAATATACCTCTCGATCTTAAAAGTTGTATTCACTGCATTTTTTTGAAATAAATCATATTTAAGTGTGTAATAAAGAGCAGGGTTGTTATATGAGGAATTGATTAAGCCATTGGAGATGATATTTATGGAATTGTGATGTGGTGAAATGGAAACAGTTACCCTTTTGGAGTACTATCTCCAAGGTGATGCTGATAAATGTTGGTCGGTAATCAAGACTACTATTGAGGAAGAAAAAATAAAACACATAGAATGGATAATATTTAAGGAAATATTATTTTATAATTACTTACCTTGTGATGAAAAAATAGATATAAATGGAATGTTCCTCAATTTAATTAAAAGGGAAGAAGAAACTAGTATGGATTATGTAGCATCCTTTTACCGGTTAAAAGGGTTTCTATATATTTATTACAAAACACACAATTTAATGTTGATAAATTCATTGACGGACTTTATCCATGTCTTCAAAGGGTGTTGTTCTCAGTCCATTTCATCATATGATCAAATAGTTTTATATGATATCAAGAATTTTAAATGATTATACAATTCTAGTGACTTAAAAAGGATTAAATAGAAGAAGTAAAATTTTGATAAAATAAAATATAAAGGTAATAATGGAATGAGCGATTTTACCACATGGGATAAAAGTAGAAATAATCACCCTGGGAAATGATTAAAAATACAGGTAGTATGTTATAAGTGTGGGGAGATAATTCGTAATGAATAAAAGAATGAAAAGGGAAGTAGAAAAACATTGGTATATGGTGTTAAAACTATAATGTGATTGGTAACTATGAAAATGCATTCCCCAAGCATTAAGGGAATCTACCATAGAAGAAGATATGGGGTCAAGGTAATGCTTATGCTATTTAGATTTTGGAAGCGAAATGATAATTTTTTTTCTGTATTTAGATCTATAAAATATCTTGAGAAAGTTATTTTATTAATTATTTTATCATTATATGAATTATGAAATATATTATAATTCTAATGGAGTAATTTTTCTTTAATCATTTGCGATCATGTGTTGAATGGTAGTAGGAAAAGGGATTTAGTAGAAATTAAACCATTTTGGAATACACAAGTTTGAGGGAATGATAACCATTAATATGTTACTAATGTAAATAAAATTATGTTAGGATAAAAACATAATTGATTTGGATAAAGTAAAATTGGATAATTTCTAACTACCAAGGAAATATTTAATGATTTACTAAAGTGATTTATGCTATAATTATTGGATTTTATTACATGTTATTATTCAAGGAGTATACAAAATAATACATATACTACATAATTAATAAGGAATATTTCATGTTATCAATATGGTTTATGGTAATTAAATTTATTACCATGATTCAAGAAAATACAGATGATGATGTTTACACATTAAATATTTCATGATTATATAACAATTACATGTTGATTGCAGGATAATAATAAGTTCATTTTTTAAATTTATTTACTCTACATACATTTTGTTAGATCATAATCTTTTGAATCTGTAAGCAATAATAAAATCGTTTACGATGATATTTGGATGTGGTTTCAGAGACGTATGTATTTATTCATACTAAGATATGTCATCTTCTAAGAGATGAAGTAGGAATTGTTCAAGGAATAATTAAAGGAAATTATTGTGTTTATGGAGACATATATTTTCTATAATCATAGAGTGTGAATGATTTTCTAGGAAATAGGGTAAAATGGTCTTGAAAAAAATGTTATCATATCATCGTCATTTTTTAGGATATCAATGACCTTTATTCACACCTATGGATTATGGTTATCTGGTAAATAACTTTCATCTACAAATAATCTCTAGTCTCTACATCAGAACATAATTGTTGGATTTTTTTACGATATCCATGTTTCTTTTTCCCACCTATATTCTAATACTAAATAACATATTAATGTGAATATTAGAATTTTTAATAACAATTTTTAAGATGGTTCCATATTAACCTTATTTACAATGTGGTTTTATCAACAATAACATATTTTCAAATAAAAAATCCTCGAGAACCAAGATAAATTTTAAATTATGAGGATGAAATTTACTTATGGTGGGAATAATATAACACCGATAAATTATGAATTAAGATCATTATATTTGATTTTTTCTATCACACACATCATCAAGCGAGTACGGGAATATAGTACCCTAAGACTTTATAATAGGTTTAATATTTTAAATAAATGAAATCTATTATATATTCTAAAATTTAAATTACCCGGATTTAGCATGTCTTGCATGAAAAAAAGAGTTTCTTCAATGGTTTGTGATTCATGCAAGACTGCTTATTTTCAAAAAATATATATATTATTACGATATTATTGTTTAATATTATAAGATATAACCTAGACCTTAAATTAGTTGATATGTAAATGGTTAACTATGATTTTAAAATCTATGGTTTACAAAAATAAGATATAAATTCATTGATTACAAAATATTCAAAAATTAATATGAAAACATATTGAATATAAATGAAAATAATATTATTTATGCTCACAAATCTATTTTATCCTAATATAATAAATTTAATAAAATTGGTCACTGATATTGATGATATATATATATATATATATATTATGTAATAAAATATTTTTTGGATACAACTATTATATTTGATCGACATATGATAAAAAAAATTTATGCACAATAGATTATATTTTTTGTAACATCCCAAGGGATTGAAAATAAATTTAATATTTTTAGCCTGAAATACTAAGTCTCTATAAAACAAATTTTTTTTATAAAATAGACAATATACATAATTTTTACACTTCTCTGTTTTGAATTTCAAAAATCTAACATACATGATTGCGTTCAGGGATATTTATAGAGTCTGATTGAACAGACATAATTTTTTTATTAATATTAACATACACTTATGAATATTATCCCACCCTTATTAATTGTTACTTGACACTTATGAATATTAATATATACTTATTAATAGTAATTTTACTCTTATGAGTAGTAATTTACCCTTTTGAATAGTAATATAACCCAAATGAAAAGTAATGTACACTTATGAATGGTAACGTCACCAATATAAGTATAAATAAAATTTAGGCACCGTATATATGAGAGTGAATATTTTAAAAATTAATAATTGTGTTTTGGTATTTTTGTGAGCATTAAATATTTAATTATAATTTTATAATTAATAAATTGATTTATAATAAAATTATTTTTCATAAAATGTATTCCTAAAAAAACATTTTGTCCTCTAATTTTGGGGGAAATTATAAAACCATAAAAAATTTTAACAGAATTAAAAAATTAGTTTTAGTTTTAAAATTGAATTTTATGAGTAAATGTTGTTTTTATTAAAAAATTAAAGTTCACATATTTTGAAAATTATATTTGATAAAATTGAGATATTTTTTGGATTCTAAATGCCCAAAAATAATTATGATGAAATTATTGGGATTTTTCTAAAAGACAAGATTTTTTATGAATAGTAAAATACTGTAATTTAACGTATACATAAAATATCATTTAAATAAACTATTCCTTGAATCATTACTGATGTGAGCACCCTTAGTTCAAACTCAATGCACATATTACTATTTTTTCATGGAATCATATCTATTTTTTCATATAGATACATAATGTACGAATAATTAAAATATTAAGAAAACCCTCTTGTCCTCCACAATAAAAACCACCCACACTCCCCTCTTCTATTCACTACTCTCAATCCTTGTACCATGCCTAAATTCTTTTCAAATATCCCCCACGACCCTCCCCCATGTACATTAGTCCATGGTATCTTTAAAATTCAAAATCCTCACCCCTAAATAGACTCTCATTGAGGATTAATTCAAGAGGTAAATTCCTATTTTCAATTCTGTTACTTTCTTTTCATGTTCATTTTTTTTAATCACTGCTTCTCGTCAAAATTTTATGAAACAAATTTTACCATACATGTATTGTAATGATATTATGATTATGAAATCAGTTATTATAATCTCTCATTTACCCTTCTTTTATGCTAGTACTAAAAACACCACCAATGATGTGCTTATTTACAACATTCATGGATGATTGGTTTTCAATTTCTATTACCATATTCAATTCTTATCATGAAAATATTAATATGGTTTAACCAAACTATAATATATTTATTACATATCATCTATAGTTTTGGAATCTTTTTGGATACATGCACTACCACAAATTTGGGAAAGGTAAGCGCTTGGGTTTTATCACTAGTCATCTGAAAGTGATGATAAAAGTGGGAGTTTTACGAGTGGTAGAAAAAGTGCTGATAAATATACCCTTTATAAGCACAAATAAAAGAAATTATATAATATTTTAATATAATATATTTCTAATTTATATTAAAATATTTTAATAATATTCAAAAATAATGTATTGATGTATACATTAAAATAATAATGCATGTTTATTTTGTATATGTTTTGTTTATGTTTCCTATGTTTATTAGTTTTAGATATCTCATTATTATATATTTATTATACTATATTTTTATAATGTTATATACAAATAATTTTTAATATATATTTATTTATATACATACAAATACATATTATATATACCTACAAATACATCATATATATATATATACAAGCTTAAAATTAATTGTGTCAACTCATGTGTATGTTTTTCTCATTAATATAAGTTCGTTTTTTACCCAAATGTTGGCCATATATACTATAGTAGTATATATATATTGTGTATTCATTCTTTTACTATATATATGAAGCTTTATCATCTCATCAATACATAAAACCATGATAAATATATTTAAATAAACAGTAAATGTATTTATTATATTAAAAAATATAAATATATAGTTATATATAAATATTTAATTTTTAAATATATTATTTATAATTATAATTATATATAACTATTTAAATATAAATATGTATAAATAATTATTAAATTAAAAAATTATTTTTTTAAATGATAAATATATATATTCATGAATACATTTCAAACATATTGATTTATAAATCTATGTATTTAATGAATATATACACACACACACATATATATATATTCATATGAAATTAAAATAAAAAATAATATATCAATTTAAATTTATATATAATTAACTATAATGTAAATTATAAATATATATATTTATATTTATAATTTATACCCAAACAAAAACATATATATATATATATATGTAATATAATTTAAATTATTAAATTATTATAAATATAATAATTATATATTGTTATAAAATTATAAATGAAATAAATATATTAGTTATAATTTTATAATTATGACTAAATGGTATGGGTTATTAGTGCTAATTAAAATTCCCAAATTAAAAATCCATTTATCAGCACTTTTTAGTACTAATAAAGATCAGCCTTTATCAGTGTGAAAAAAGTGTTTATAATGTTATGTTTTATCATCATTTTTAGCATTGATAAAACATGCATTTATCAGTTATTTTTTAGTGGTGATATAGACGGACCTTTATCAACGCATAAAAAGTGCTGATAAAGGTTTTTTATATCAATGCATTCAATTTTACTTCTTATAAAAAAATATGTTTATCTGTGATTTTTATCTACTACTGATAAAAGTATCGCCAGGTTTTATAAATAAAGCCTAAATTTCCCCACCTTCCTCTCACACCTCATGATTTTTCAGATGTCGATCCCTTCCACATTTTTCGTTGTGGCTGCCACAGCCTTCTATCCTCCCCTCTCTCATCCCTCCTCTCCAACCTCTTCCTCCTCAGCCTCCAACTTGTCCACCGCCACGACTCGTGCTTCACCATGTGGCTCTCCTCCCTCTTGCTACTCCTTCACCGCAAATCTCATTAGGTATAGAATTTATCAAAGACTCTATATTTTTCCATGATGATGAGTGTTTTCTTTGGATATTTTGTAAAATTGTTAGTAAGAATCATGATGAATCCATTGATCTATTTTTTTAATTAAATGTGTATAAGTAAAATGATGTGATGATGTTTGGGATTCATGATATTTGTGGAAAGTAATTAATAGTGGTGTATTTTTAGGATTTATTTTAGAATTGGTGTTGGTATTTAATTTATAAGAAAGATGTTAATATTGGATTTATTAGATATATGATAGTTCTGGATTTATTGTTTACATGATAGTGATGGAATATCAAGAATCGTGAACCTTTTAATGAGAATATAGATAATTCCATTTATATATAGGAGTTTTTCATGTAATGGTAATGATGGAAACACTATATGTGGAATGTGTAAGACTTATTCATGTCATGGGGAGTTTCTACATTTTGTGAAGGGTCTAAGGAGGAAATGGGTTGGTTTACCTACATTATGATATCCATGACATATAGGATAACACGATATGAATGATTAAGTGTACCTGGAGTCCATGAGAACACACTATGATGGAGAAATAATTGTTTTATTGTTCTTGTAAAAGGATAATTATGTGATATTCTACATAACATGTTTTTTCTGTGTGCGCGATGAAATTTTTTGGTTTACAATTACAAGATATAAGAAAGAGTATCACACCATGTAGTAGATTATTCTTGGTTTCAGAAGAGAAAAAGATTCAGATGGTGATGAAAATGTTAATTCCCAGATGTATTCAAGGGAATATATGTAAAAACCTAACACAGGTCGACATGACATGTCACATATTATTTCTCGGTAAGAGGCCTGCATCCCATTCCAGATCACCATGGGTTAGTGATAACCCAATGGGAATAAAAATACATAACTTGTGAGTGATATCAACCTAAAATATAAGAACAAAAATATCTTTAAATAATGGATTAAAATACAGATTAACACACAAACAAATTCTGAGTTTGTTAAAAAATCCCCTATAAGGACTTATCATCCCGGATAAGTGTCTCTATAGGTATTTCTAGACCATATTGGGCCACAATTCCTATGCATCAGACTCCCAATTCTAATATTCTTCTTGAATATTACAATGATTAACAAATATCAACTATTTGGCAGTGTCTTCTTTCTCAATATCATTTCAATATAATCAATAATTCATTGTATATGTTTCTTCAATGTTGTCTAAATAATACCAATTTTTCTTACATTCTCATGTTTTGGTTTGTAAATATAACTTTATTTTGATTTGTCACCTGATTCCACCCATGAACTAAGTGATAACCATAAAAGATCCCATCAAAAAGAACCACTAACAACCCAAGCCCCGCTTTATAGGTTAAAATCATTGATACATTCTTTATCTCCTCTAATGGATACCCTTACATGAGTATTTATCATATACAAGTGAAACTCAGCCACTTATGCGCACACACAAAACAAACAACCTCCACCTATGGTTCAGGTTTACCTACACACCACTCCAAATGTGCACTAAGTAATTCTATCACTACCAAAACATAATAAAGAACATATATCAATGTCAGAAAAATATTTACACACACAATAATTGTCAAAAACTCCCATACTTTCTCATATCACAGAACCTAATAGAATTACTCAATGAACCATCAACTTACCCAAACATGATACCGACAGTTTGACTATCCACATCCTCACAAGGTATTTCCAGTGACCAAAACATTTATAGTATTTTCATGAACCAAAACTAATCATTACTCAAATTTTAGATGATAATAATGAGCTAACACCAAAATTGAATTTCCAAACCCGGATTTCATCACCACCCTACTCATACCATTATAGTTCAATGATTGTTCCCTAGTCAAACTAATTTGATCACACATCAACATCACCATGTCTTAGGGGTCTTTTGTTCACCACATTTCATAGGTCTTTCCCTATGAATACATTATGTATATTTCATGTTTTAATTATTAAGGATTTTATCAAAAGTAAAAATCGTTAAATTATTATTACATCTCATTTTTTGAACTTTTGTGTATATTTAATAAATTTTTATTAGTAAATTTTTATAATAATGTTTTCAAGGGTAATTTGTTTCCCTTACAAAAAATTATATTTTTTACTTCATTGTTTTAAAAAAATTATTGTGAATACGATTGTATTTTCCCTTATATTTTTTTCATATGATTTTTTTCCATGTAGTGATATTTTTTTCACAATATATAAATTATTTTAATATGATTTATTTTTGGAAAGGAGAATTATAATATTCAATGATTTCTTATGTTCATGTTATGTGATTTTTTAATAATTATTTATGAAAAAAAATATTTTTCCATTTCATGCATTCTTCCCACTATTTCTCCTTTATCGCCCCCATCCCACTTCGCATCCCTATTTCACATAGGTTTCACGTTCTCCCATGAATTGAAATTAATTTTTCATGAGTATTTAGGGCTTTAGGTGTTTTGAGTGTTTTGCAATGAAGGTGAGCTGTTGTGTATTGGTTACCATTCAGTTTATAGTATGTGTTTCTTTTCTCATCCTTTATTTGAAAACTCTTGTATTGTGTATACTTTATAAATTTATTTTCAATTACAGGATAGTAATGTATGGGTTATTGGGTGAAACTATATATTTTGTTCTTAAATTCTAGACTTGGAAATGGGTTTTTTCATAATAACATCCTTTAATATTTTTAATTTAGATCAATTGTCATTAAAAGCATATTTGAAAGGGTTCATAGGGTCATTTAAATGATTTCCATAGTAAATTTAGGTCTAATGACTTTTTTGGATCTTCAAAGTAATTTTCCATATTCATGGAGACTCTTTTGGAATGAAAAAGGGATTTTTTTCATTTGGTTCCGAAATCATTGAAATGGTGGGACATTAAAGAAGTGGAGTGAGGCTATACATTCAAAGCTGGTTTTCTTACGAAGTCCCATTTTCACATTAAGAAGCCAATGGTTTATTACTCATGTGAAGCTCTATGATTTCCCCTATTCTTGTTTCACCCATTATTGGTTATTGATTATTTATATGATAGAAGTATGATGTGAAAAGGTTATATTATATGTGATGGTGATGGAGGTGAGGTTCGACACAATTTTATTGTAATTATTTTGATTCCTTTCTCACCTCTGTGGTTGTTTGTTTATAGAAACATGGGTGTATATATGGGAGGTCTTGATCTTTTCAACCCTAGTGAGTAAACACACTTCTATGCCCCTAGTTTTCTTTAAGGAAAGCCTAGTTGGGAGGATCCATTATAATGAGTTATGGGTGGTTTAATTGGATGTATCATGTCATCATTAGATGAAACATATATCTGATGTGGGCTAGTATAGTTATACTTCTGTTTTTTATTATTATTTAAGATAATCAAATAATATCACCCATGTTTATGCTTATCGAGGATCTAGGATCACCCATTACATGTACCTACGGTATATCCAATGATTTTTTTTTCTAGATTAGTGGTTCTATATAGAGGATTAAATTATTATATTGATTACATACCCCATATTCATGTTTTTTAGAGTATCTATTAATATTGGTATTCTTTACTATTATATGGTTCATTGATCACATGGTTCCCTTACTCATTGTGAATTTATTTTCTCCAAGTGATATCGGTTATTTATGAGATAATGACTGTTTAATTTTCAAGTGGAAACAAAATTATCTACTATGATATGGGTAGTAACTATATTTCCCACCATTGCATTAGGAATATGTTAATATATCATGATATATAAATATTTTGTGAATATGGTAGTAAGTTTATATGTTCAAAAAGGGTGAATGTTATTGTGTTAATATCTACTCATAATAATACATATGAATAAGTTAGTATGATTCAATGTTCACAAGTGAGAGTAATGGAGTTATACTCTACTCATAAATTTAAATGTGAATATGGTTTGGAGCTGCTAGTGGGGGGGTCAGAACACTGGGAAGAAGAGTTGACCCACAAGTGATGGGTTGTCCAGCCCATAAGGTTGATGGGATAAACACTAAAAACTAGTTATTAGAGAGGATTGGGGGTGTCATGGGACATATAAGGCGTGTGTCCATCAATGTTTTTAATTCTCTAGTTAGATGGAAGTGACAATAACGTCTAGTGATTTTGTTAGTGGATCACGATTAAAACAATTCATGTGTTCAAAAATGTTTCTTAAAAAAATTTATTTATTCAACATACATTTTTATTGGATTTAAATTGATTTAAAATGGTTTAAAAATAATTGGGGTTTTGATAAAGGTCGTTTGGATGTAATTGGTTTATTTTCAAAGGTGTCTGTTATTTTAAAGAGTAATTTTTATAAAAGGTAGTTTTTTAATAGGATTTCAACTGTGATTTTATAAATAGTTTTCAGATATTATTTAATGTCTAACTTTTTTATAGTTGGTTATTTTTTATATCAATGTTTTCAATATATATTTTGTTAATAATTAATATCAATGAATAGAATAGGATGGATATGAATAAAGAATGGATGGAGCCAACTGTCTGTCAAAATAATATGTAGATAGAGTGAAAGAGTTCATCATGTTTGCAAAAGACCATGCATATGATCCTTCCCAAATCATTTGTTTGTGTTTATTCTGTTTTTATTCAAGACAAGTTAGTCCAGATTAGTGGGAAGAACACTTGATCTATCATAGAATAGATCGAAGTTAGAAATTTTGGAATATACAGGGGGAAAAAGTAAATATAGAAAATGGCATAGATAACACTACATTTTATGGACCATTTGATATGATTACTAGCATAGACAATATAGAAAACGGTATCAAGGATGTGATTACAGATCAGCATGATGATGAAGATCGTATTAAAGAAATGACAAGGATAGTTGAAGATGAACTTCCTGATTTCCCAAAATTGATTGAGGAGTTAATGAGTTGTCGAAAGACGCCATTATGTGGTGGTTGCACTAAATATATAGCATTGCCATCCATACTGAAGATGTATAATTTGAATGTAGGAAAGGGATGGAGGGACACCTATTTTATGGAATTACTTCCTCTCCTGAATGATTTTCTCCCAAAAGATAACGAGCTCTTGAGCAGAACATACAATGCCAAATGAATGTTATGCTCGGGGAGTATGATCTCAGTAACAATATATGACTACCCGGATGACTGTATAATGTTTTACAAGGACCATAAATGACATAAAGAATATCCATAGTTTGGTTCTACATGATATAGGAATGATAAATCTGGTCCTATAAAATATTCATGGAACAATCAATTCATTCCAAGGTTTAGGCACATATATGGATCTTAGGAGACTGTCGGGTAGTTGACGTGGAGCCCACATAGATGAAATAAATATGGACAACTACGGCATCCTACAGGCTCTCCTATGTGGAAGAGAATTGATTATGAGTATAATGACTTTGGAAATGATACGAGAAACTGTTATCTTCTTTTACCAATAGATTGAGTGAATCCTTTTGGTTTTCAAAGCAGTAATCACTATACCTGGCCAATTATGTTGGTAAATTATAAATTATCACTATGGTTATGCATGAAATGAATAGACATCATGTTATCAATGAATATATCATGAAACAAACCGGGTAATGATATTGTTGTTTATTTGGATGCATTGATCAATGATTTGAAATTATTGTGGGATTCATGTGTTACGATGTATGATGCTTATAGAAATGATGATTTTACATTGACAGCCATGTTGTACGGGACGATAAATGAATTTATAGCTTATGAAAAGTGTTTAGGATATATCATTAAATTAAATATTTTTCATCCCATCGGTGAACAAGGTATACAATAAATTAGGAAGAAAAATTCATCAAAAACTGTGTTTCTAGGGCATCACATATTTCTACCATGAAGACATAATTACCAATATTGGACGACATCATTAAACAGATATTCAAAAGAACATACACTACCATCACAACTAGAAGGTGATGAAATTGTAAATAAATTAAGAGATGTGGACACTAATTTTGGTAAACCATTTTTGAAAAACCTTAAGAAAACTAGACAGAAAAAGAAATAATTTTTTTTGAATTACCATACTAGAATTTTCTATACGTCAGAAATTTTCTTAATGTTATGAATATTGAAAAAAATATTTGTGATAGTTTCATCAAAAAGATTCTAAATTCACCCAGAAAAACGAACTATTGAATTAAGGCTATGTAGGACCTGGTTGACATGGGAGTGGGAGAAGTGTTTCCACCCGTGACAGGTAAAAATGAACATTTATTCCTTCTGATGCTTACACTCTTTTGGGGAAGGAGAAAGATCAGTTTCGAATCTTCTTGAATGATGTAGAGGTTCCAGAGGGGTATTCAATGAATATCAATTATGTCATGTCAATACATGATTTAAAGTTAAAATTTCTCAAATCACATGATTTCCTTGTTTTGATGCATGATCTAATTTTTAAAGATTATTGTTGCATTTTTTACAAGAATGATTGTCATACATTAAAGAATATTTGTTTTTTCATCAAAGCTATATGTATAATGTAATAGACACAATGAAATTGCCTACTATGAAAAGATAAATTTTCATCATATTATTTGAATTTGAAATGTTTTTCCCACAGACATTATTTGATATAATGGTTCGTTTAATGGTTCATTGTATGAGAGAGATTCAGAATTATTTCCTTATGCACTATAGATTGATGTACCGCACTGAATGGTATATGGAAATTTTGATAGGGTATGTCAAAAATCAATGTCGGATAGAGGGTTATATTGTGGAGTGATATATTATTAAGGAATCCATTGAATTATATTATGAATACCGGTCTGATGTGAAAATCATTTATCTAAAGAGATCTTGTCACACAGGGTGACTTGAAACTGAAGGAATTTCTAGAAAGGAGGGTTTCTCAATCAATATTATTGATCGAGAGCAGACCCACCATTATATTTTTCATAAAAGTATGGATGTTTACCCATATGTTGAAGCCCAAAAATAAATTATTAGGCATTCGAATGCATCAATGGATGAAAAATGGATATGAAAAAAAACATATTCAATATTTTTTTTACGGTTTGAAGACCTTATTTTTATGAAGTAAAATGATAATCCAGAATAAATTTCAGATTGACCTCGATGGATAACAGGAGGACCAAGTGTTTACATATTTTCAGGAAATTATTATGCAATTAATGCTTATAAAATCTATACTAATGAACACAATGAAGACAATACAGGAGAGAATAGGGGAGTTACACATGTGGCTGAAGCGATGTATGTTTCTTATGCTAAGGATAGAAATCCAATTTATGCCAATATGAAAAATTCTTTAATCATCAAAAAACTATGGGAGTTAAATTATACGACATTCTAAGTGATAATTTTTCTATGCATGTGGTTTGGTAATAGATTTTATATTAAAATTGATGATTTGGGAATTTTGAAAGTTGATTTCAGGAAGGAAGGGTAAAAAGAAGATCAGTTTATATTTTCATCAAAATCAGTAAAAGTATTTTGTGTTCTAGATCCTACTAACCAAAACTGGTCAATTTTATTATAATCAACAACCACCATAGAAAAGTTAGATGTAAATTAAACAGTGGACGACCCTTTAATTGGGAAATCATAATAATTTCATTGCAGTCACAAGGTATATGGCATTTGGTATTACATTGGAGTCAATTATGAAGATATTTTGATAGTTTATAGAGGGGTCAAATCCCTTTAACCTTAAAAAAAGAGAGAGTTCAATAATCATGTTATATTTTATTCAAATACACTTTGTGTTACATTATGTTAATATTTATTAAATTCTTATTTTACATTATATAAATAAAATTTTAAATCACTTTTGAAGATAATGAATTCTACATGTGATGATGATGCCAATACCTAGTAAGAATAGGTTTCTCAACCTGTTGTTTCTTGCAGTGCTATCAAACAACTGGTTTCTCAAACTATTTCTTTTTTTTAATATTTGTTTGTTGCTACTATTATGTTATCTAAATTAAATTTTAAAAAATTTATTTTGATAAATAATTTCCCACATAATGATTCTCTAAATCCCTAGGCATATTAGGTTTCTCAAGCTACTGCTACTCGTAATGCAAATGAACAACAGGTTTCTCAAACTGTTTCCTTATGTTATTATATGTTTGTTACATATTGTTTGTTATACATATTGAATGTTAAAACACTTTTTTTGATTATTAATTCTACCCATGATGATTCTCCCAATACCCAGGCACAAGAGGATTCTCAACCTACTTCTGCTCATAGTGCAGACAATCAACAGGTTTCTCAACCTATTGCTTCTCCTAATGCAGAGGTACAACCTCCGTCAACACATGTCGATGCAAGCCCTCTTGGGTGAGAGGAATATATTGATGACACTAGACATGGGGAAATAAAAGGATATGAAAAACTGATGAAGGGGAAAAAATAGGACCTCAGTAGTTTGACGATATTAGAAAAAAATCATTAAGGCAAAAGAGAAAGGCATCAAATACAATATTTGATAGAATAATAAGGGACAACATGTTAACCCCAAAAAGAACATCATTAGTAGTTACACTGGAATTGTCACTTGGTAACTCATTTCCATATATGTAAATTCATGGAACCATGTTGCTTCTAAGGATAAGGCAATGGTGTTGGGATATATTACGGCAACATTATGAAATCATTTTATTTAATTTCCTACAAATTAAATTATAAATTATTGGAATACACTTCATTATCTCTTGAAGAGTTCATTTATATTATATGAATCGCACAAATACTATGTCTAAAAGTTTTCTGGAAGGGTACACATGGGTTTTTATGAAATTTTAATGATATATCATCTTAAATATTCTGAAGGGAAAAAAACCTCACCCACCTCTTATTTATGAACACCTTATAACCCATGCATCATGGGATGTGTTTATAGGACATCGAGCGAAGAAATATTTTCAATTAAATTTTTTCGGGTAATGAATTATATGATGGTATGTGTATTAATCACACTGATTGACATTTATTTATTAATTAAATAGAAACTGAGTTATGAAAATAAAACATGCATCAAAACTAGCATACCCCTACCATAAAGTAAGGAATGGGTACAAATCACTTGAAAAAATAGTTCATATTTTAAATCAAACTTAATAAATTTATGTTAAATAAATCAAAAATAATAACTATGTTATCTTGTTTATGTAACACCACATGCTGACATGGTAAGATTCTCTTTTAAAAATATAGTAGCATGTGTTGTACACAACTTCGAGTTCTAACACACCACAACCAATCAAACTAACCGTTATGAATAGTAATACCCACTTTTTGAAATATTATAAATTTTATCTTTTACAATGGACTTCATTTTTGGATTCGGTAAATCGAGATTACCTTAGGGTGAATTTTTGGAACTTTTCTGATAAGTTTCATATTTTGATGAATAGTGAAAATTACTAAATTATAATTAAAAACATCATTTTTAGTCGAAATAATTAATAGTTGTAAAATATTAATTTGAGTGATTTTAAAGTATAATTATATTATATTTTTACCATTTATTTCAATTTTGTTCATTGGACATAATTTCACTTTTAAACTGGACATAAGCAAGGGCCAATCATTTGATAGTTATTATTTCTAAAAAACGCGCTTTGTGTTTTGACAACGGGAATTAATTTTAATTTAATTTATACTACTTATGTGTTTTGAATTTAGAAAAATGGATTCCATATTTAGACTAAGGTGGTCCAAATTGTGTAAATAGGTAACTTTTATTTTTAGGTATTTTGATTAGTTACTTCTGTAAATATATTGTTAACAATGGTTAAAGGGTAAATCCGGTATATAAGGGTAATAAATTATATTTTAATAGTATTAAGTTACCCTAAACCATGTCCTAAAACTATTATTTGATACATGTACGAGCATGGTCATCTTTGGGACTATTTTGTGACCCCAAGGAGCCACTTATAAGTGATGATGACACTTTATATTAATTAAGTTAAAGTAAATACCAAAATGACAAAAGCATATATCTTTTATCAAAACAATTTTTACAAAGAGTTATATATGTTATATTTAGAACTATAAATATTAATTAGAAATATAAAAGTATAAACTACATAATGGTATTTTATTTATAAATTTTAGACATTGAATAATTAAATTTATTTATGAGACAATAATGATGCAGTATTTTCCTTATTAATGAAAGAATCAAATAATTGGTATTATAAATTTAAAAATAAGTACAATTTGAATATTTTGATGAAAAAAATAAAATTAGTGGTTAATATGATATGTTAGTATTTCCTAAATTAATTTTTTTCGAATTAATAATGTTTTTAAGACTTTAACAAAAATCAATTATTAAATAGTGTCAAAATTGACATAAAGAAGTTTTTAAAACAAATATTATATTATAAATTGATATAATATTCCTAAAAATAAAAGGATCTGACAAAGGACTTATATAATTATATGTGTATCATTAATGAACCACTTGGAGGACTCTTGGATGTTTATAGTATGTTTATTGACAATATAATATAAAAATACAAAGAGACATGGTAAATGTCAAACTAATTAACTATTAGTTAAAACTATAATATAAGGTTGGTAAAGTGACACAAACCTTTAGAAAACCTATTGGTAGAGTTTTTTTCTAACCATCCACACCTTAACCTATAAATAATACACATTGGAGCCATAATAAACAGAAAATGAATTTATTATAAAATAGTATTTCTAGATTTTCCTAAGGTGCCCCTCACCACTCTTATAAAAGGGAACTACCCCTTATCTCTAATTCAAACCATCAATGCCTTTTGTCTCGTCCAAACCCAGCCCAAATATTCCCTCAACTTACCTCACTTCAACCTAGAGGCCTTAGTTTGATCCGAATGCCAACCTATGGAGCCCTTTTGATCAAATCAAAATGAAGAACCCGAAGAAGTGGTAATGTTTTCACCACCCTCTTCCAAGTTCTTTTCTTCTTCCACTTATTCTTTCTTTGTTATTAAAAATCTAGAATAATAAATACAGTATCTTCTATATAAAATGATGTTATTATATATATGGTACATCAATATTCATTATTCAATCCATCCTTTGAATGACATGTCACCATACGTGCGTACGTACTGATTACCGTCTCCACGTCGTGGTGTAATTGTTATTCAACAAATTATTATATGGATGGGTATAATAAAGATGTGTAATTCATGTAAATAATAAAATATAACATAATAATGATTCTTTATATATTATATACCATCCAATAATATATAATTTTAATATCAAAAGAGTGATATTGTCACTTGTGCGTACGTACGGATTATCGTCTCCATGAACGTGATGAGATTCATTCTCCATCGTATCCATTCAAGAATTAATTTCATTTGATGTTTAAAAAATGCCTATAGACATGATATAATTCTTTATATGAATAAGATACGTCTCATTCATAACTAATATGGTTCACATAACAAATAATATATAGGAAAACGAATCTGTTAACACCTGAAATGATGATAATACTAAGATATAATTAACAAATCAATGTTACAAGATCATATATGATATCATATTAATGTATGTGATTCTATGATAATTAAATAACAATTATTTCACTATTATACAGGAGGTTAAATTACCCTCGACCAAGGAAAAAGTACAAAGTAGGGGGTTTCTTATCATACATTTAAGGCTGTGAGATTTCCATTGTTCACTGCTTATTTATTGCATGTGGTGTGTGTATTACCCATGATTGTATTCATTGTGAAATATAATTTAATTTATGAATATTTACGTCATCATTTTATTATCCTTATTTCATGGGTTTATGTTTCGTATGTTACCAAATCGATAAGGGAATTTGAAATTTCAATTTCCACCCATTCGGCTTTACACATACTTCATTGATTATTTTACTCCATGATTATGTGTGGAATCAATATTTATTTGCTTATTTCATAATTTCCACTCCCCATTCTATGGATATACATTTAATATAAATAATCACACCTTTGATAAATTCTCAAGTCATCGATAAGAACTTGATAATTGTAATTTTAAATCAATCTCGATTTATTGAGTTAAACATCTTATTCATTGGTGTTGTTTTTACAAGAATATGTGTGAATGTCCTATGATTTTTTTATAATGAATATCCTATAATAATGAATATATTTATATTTTTCACACATAATTATGTCGTTGATTTATCCTTATCTTTATGATACAGAATTTATAACGATTTCATCTCAATTTATATTCCATTGAGGCTTCCTTGTTGTTATACAACAAATCACTTTTATATGGTGTATATAATTTACTTTGACATAGTATATCATGAATCCCTTTATTATCATGATATTAAAATGTTTTTATTACCACAATTATTTTTATTCAAGTGTCTCTCTTTTTTTAGAATCTCTAACTAAAATATCATTTTAAATTTTTTAAAGATTTATTATTCTAAATCTATATCATTAATTTCAATGCTTTAAAAATGGTTTTAAGGAATTATTTATATGGACATTAATGTTTTAAAATTAAAATTCCTTTTAAAAATTTCAATGTGGTATGGGAAACTTTGATTCAAAAATATATTTTAAACGACTTCTTGATCAATAGTGAGACTTTTAAATGTATTCAAGAAAAAGGGGGATATTTCTCTCTAATTGTTTTGATGACTATTTTCATCTATTTCAATATCCTTCATTATTCTCAATTGAGGTTAATCTATATACAGTCTTCCATATTGTATTGAATGAGTTTCATTTTACTGTGGATGATTAATTTATATAATATTCATAGTTTGTGGATAATGTATTGCAATTTCGTATGCTAGTTTTAATACGAATGTTTACGTTATATTTCAAACTTTTCATATGAGGAATGCATTGGACATAGTAAGTGATGGGTGGAGCCCGATATAGCTCCTTGATGTATTGGTAGGTATCATGAGAAAAACTAGTGTCTTAGCACAAGGCCTTGACAAATTCTTATTTGTAGTCTTGGAACAAGGCCTTGAATATGTTGTAATGATAGTTTGAAATTATGCATTCCCTCATTATCAAAGTGTCTATTGATATTGAATGTGATTACTCGACTAGTAGAATATCCATGTGAATAAGTAAATGGAATTATTTGATTTTATTTTTGCCATATTATGCTGATGTTAATGTTTAAAAATGATTTTATTCTTGTCTTGTACACTGCCATAAATCATTATGCTAATTTATGAATGATTCCACTATAATGTTATCCTTACTGAGCATCTGAGCTCACCCATTTCAATGTATTATTTTTCCCAGGATGCAAAGAAGTATATTATGACTGACATCCAGGGATAGTCTATGGGATCTCAGTGTTGTCTATGGTGACAATGTTGTTGTATTTTTTCATTTTATGATGTAATGTAAACCTTATGAATGTATATATTACTCCCAAGGCTACTGAACTAATCGGTCTTTCAAGACTTGATCTTTTATTAACATTCCAATGATACATAATAATGCACTGACTCTAGGATTCTTGGGTTGGGGCGTTACAGTTGGCATCAGAGGATGTTTTGTACAAACCATGGAAGATATATTTAGATAAACTCTTTTTATAGCACATAGGCCTAAGATAGACTTCGAGGATTAGTATAGAAGAACTTCCCAGAATTTTTGTATTGTAGATATTTTGTGAGTTTTTCAAGCAATACATCCATGTCTAGATACGAGCAGGCAGAGGTGGCTCTAGTACCGATGTACCTAGGCATAAAACCAGAAAACACAACATTGAGCTAGACTCGAACGTGAAATGGTGAACGACAACAAGCCTTGCTTCACTCATGGTTACGACACTCTTGGGGGATATGCTTTCGATAATTTATATTTTCTTTACAAACGTATTTGATGTATTTTAATATAAGATGAGAATAAATGACCTTGGTTAATCCTAAGCTATTTGAAAATTAAAAATATTGAATCATGATATTCTCTATATGATTTTATGACTATTCTTACTAACATAATTCTTTCTAGTTTTAGTCAATGACTGAATTTAATGGAAGTCATAATAACTTTAAGAATGATGTACAAGGTGGTAACGGATGTGTAAATAAGCAGAAAAATAGAACATTGATAGGCGTAAAAGATATCATGTTCATGCCAATTCAGTTTTCCAAAAATATTGTCAACAACATATATATTAACCAACTCCCGGACTCAACAAATAAGTGAAAGGTGATGGATGATAAGAGATTTAGCAGTGGAGACCATGGAGAAAGGAATCCTAAATTTCCATCATGCAGGAAATGTGGAAAGAGACACCTAGGAAAGTGTCTCAATGGAACAAAGAAATGCTTTATGTGTGGGAAGAAAGGACATAGAGTGAAGAATTGCCGAGGAAAAATGAATTGTACTATGGAATAAAATAAAAATAGTCCCAAGAATACATTTACAGTCATTTGTTGTATGTGTAGGGTACCTTTCAATTACCTGAGTGAATTCCCTATTCAATAGGATATTTTCATGGTCAAAGAGGAAGCTATGTGGAAATAAATGGTTGGAGAAATGTTGTAGTGCTCCCTGTTGATGGGATTACTTTGGAAGAATTTGATCTTGAATTTGTAACCCTGTAGTTATCCATGTGAGAATGATATTTGAAGAAGAATTATATTTTCTCTTGTGGATATAATTATAAATAACAATTTTAATTTTTATGATCATTGGGTTTACGGTAATTGCATGTTATTAAATTTTGGGATGAAAATGCAAGGTATGAGATAACATTTGTGGTAAAATTATGTTAGGGTTATTTGGAGGAATTTATCTCATTTTAGTAATTTTATAAAATATAGTTTTTGAAAAAGGAAAATACACAGACCGTGTGATAACCCGTCGTCTCGGATAAAGGTGTGGGAATTGAACCCACAACCAATGTGTGAATGGGATTTTTCGCTTACCACTGGACTAAGTGAAGTCTCTAGATTGTGTGAATAATTATTTTTAGTTAAATTATTTTATTGATAAATAATAATTTGATTTGGGATCTTATGTCTTATCAAATGAATACCCTTAGTATAGGAAAATGATTTTGAGATTAAGTGATAAATTCTATTTTGGAAGATGTTCACTTTGTTGGGAACACTATATGCCCAAGGGAAATAGAATACTGTGGGATCTCATATGAGGAGTAATGGTGGATTTTTATCAATGTTTTCATTATGGATTTATAGTGATTTGGATTATTTATATAAATGATTAACCTATAATAGAGAATATGTGATTATGTTAATTTCTTTTATGTATGTGAATTTAAGATTAGTTTATATCATTTGGAGATATAATTTAATGTGGAGGACTACATAACCAAATACTTCTATGTTTTGGGTTTTAATATTAGTTTGGATTATTTTGGAGGATTTTAAGGACAATTGTTTATTGAATGGTACTTATTTAACATTGGGTTATTGTTGGTATAATTTTAGAAATTATGATTAGTGTTTCTTTATCTAAGGGAATAATCTTTTGGGGGACCATCAAATCCTATACTAACAATTTTGGTTTGGATTAATCTCTACAGACTAGGTAAATATATTTTTTATCCTTTGTGAATCATTTGATTCTATAGAAGTTGATTCTAGATCTTCTGGTGTGACCAAGTCATCTTGAATACTAATTGTTCTAAAAAAGGTGTTATTAGTATAAATTTATTAATGAATGAAGCTCGGATTAAAAATTAAGTATATCTCTTCATGTTATTATTCAATATCATAAATTAATTCCTCATCTTTATGAAATGTGACTTAAAAAAATGTTTTCCATTTACTTTTCCCACTGCGAAACTAATGGATGTTTGTCCTATCACAAGTTTGTGGTTTTTTGGTTGTTATGTTTCTCCTGATCATGTTTTATATCCCTCTACATCAGAAATTAATACTTATTTTATCATCCATATCCATGTTTTCATACATGGAATCATAGTATTGGTTATCTCGGGTGACTTGTGTACTTCTATTTCTTTCTATTAAAGTGATAGTTTTATTGACTCTTTTTCTGATGTGGGACTTTCCATTATATTTCCAAGCCCAATTTTAACAGTTGAGAGGACATAATTTATGGATGGAGAGGAGAATGTAACACCCCAAGCTTCCATGGTACGCTTCTCTTTGAATAATACAGTAGCATGTGTTGTACACAATTTCGAGTTCTAACACACCATAACCAATCAAACTAGTCATTATGAATAGTAATACCCAATTTTTAAAATTTTATAAATTTTATCTTTATAAAGGGATTTCATTTTTGGATTCGGAATATCAAAATTATCTTAGGGTGAATTTTTTGTACTTTTCTGATAACTTTCATATTTTGATGAATAGTGAAAATTACAAAATTTAATTAAAAACATCTTTTTTAATCAAAAAAAATTATAATGATAAATTATGAATTTGAGTGATTTTAAAGTATAATTAGATTATATTTTTACCACTTGATCCAATTTTGGTCATTGTATATTATTTTACATTTAAACTGGACATATGCAAGTGCCAATCTTTTGATAGTTATTATTTCTTAAAAACACACCTTTTGTTTTGACAATGGGAATTAATTTTAAATTAATTTCTAACACTACTGAGTTTTGAATTTAGAAAAATGATTTAAATATTTATAATAAAGAGTCCAAATTGTGTAAATAGGTAACTTTAATTTTTAGTCATTCTGAATAATTACTTCGGAAAATATTTTATTTACCATGGTTAAAGGGTAAATCCTCTAAATAAGGGTAAAAAATAATATTATAACAGATTTAAATTACCCTAAAACGTGTACTAAACCATTTGGCTGATATATTTCCGACCGTGGGAATATTTGTGTCTATTTTGGGACCCCATCGAGCCACTTCTAAGTGATAATGACACATTATATTAATTTAGTTAAAGTAAATACCAAAATGACATAAGCATATATCTTTTAGAAAAACAATTTTTCATAGGGTTACATATGTTATATTTTAGACTATAAATAATAATTAGAAATATAAAAGGATTACCTATATAATGGTATTTTGTTTTTTATTTTTATACATTGAATAATTAAATTAATTTATGACATAATAATGATGCAGTATTTTACTTATTAATGAATGAATCAAATAATTCGTATTATAAATGTAAAAGTAAGTATAATTAGAAAGGTTTGATGAGATAAAATAATTTTATTGGTTAATATGAAATGTTAGTATTTCTTAAATGAATTTTTTTTTTGAATTAATAAAGTTATTATGATTTTATCAAAAATCAATTATTAAATAGTGTCCTAATTGACATAAAAGAGTTTTTAAAACTAATATTATATAATAAATTGAAATAATATTCCTAAAAATCTAAGGTTCGGCCAAAAGACTTATATAATGATATTTGTATCATCAATGAACTACTTGGTGGTCTATTGAATGTTTATACTACGTTTATTAACCGCATAAAATAAAAATAAAAAGATACATGGTAAATGTAAAACTAATTAACAATGAGTTAAAACTAAAATATAAGGTTAATAATGTGATCCAAACCTATCTCAAACATATTGGTTGAGTTTTTTTCGAACCATCCCCACCTTAACCTCTAAATAATCTACTTCTTATCCATTTGGAACCGAATATAAATTTATTATAAAATAATATTTCTAGATTCTCCTATGGTGCCCCTCATCCCTCTTATAAAAGGGAACTCCCCCTTCTTTCAAATTCATACCATAAAATCATTTTGGATCAGCCAAACCTAGCTCAAATATTCTCTAATCTTCTCTCTATTCAACCTAGAGTCCTTATTTTGATCATAAATCCATCCTATGGAGCCATTTTGATTAAATCAAAAGGAAGAACCTGAAGAAGAGGTAATGTTTTCACCACCCTATTTCAAGTTCTTTTCTTCTTCCACTTATTCTTTCTTGGTTATATTAATTCTAAAATAATAACTCTAGTATCTTCTATATAACATGATGTTATTATAAATAAGGTACATCTATATTCATTACTATATCAATCCTTTGATTGACATGTCACCACATGTGCGTATGTACGTATTACCGTCTCCACATTGTAGTATAATTGTTATTCAATACATTATTATTTGGATGGGTATAATAATGGTGTGTAATTCATGTAAATAATAAAATATAACATGATAATTATTCTTCATATTTTATATACCATCCAATTATATATTATTTTAATATCAAAATAATGATATTGTTGTTCATGCATACATACGGATTACCGTCTCCACCAACACGATGAGATTCATTCCCCATAATATCCATTCAACAATTAATTTAATTTGATTTTTAAAAATAATTATTAGAGACAAAAAATAATTTTTGATATAAATAAGATACATCCCATCCATAACAAATATGGATCACATAACAAATAATATAAATGAAAACAAATCTGTTACCACTTGAAACGACGATAATACTAAGATATTATTAACAAATCAATGTTAAAAGATCATATATGATTTCATATTAATGTATACGATTATTGTATAACTCAATAAAAATTATTTCACCATTATAAATTAGGTTAACATACCCTCTACCAAGGAAAAATTACAAAGTAAGGGGTTTTGTTTCCCACTTTAAATTTGGTGATATTTCCATTGTTCACCACTTATTTATTGCATGTGGTGTGTTTACTGCCCATGATTGTATTAATTGTGTAATATACTTTAATTTATGGATATTTACATCATCATTGTATGATCCTTCTTTCATCGGTGTTTGTTTCGTATGTTACCAAATCGATAAGAGAATTTGAAATTTTAATTTCTAGTCATTAGGATTTATGCATACTTCATTGATTATTTTACTCCATGATTATGTGTGGAATCACTATTTATTTTTTTTATGTAATAATTTCCACTACCCTTTCTGTGGATATGCATTTGATACACACAATCACTCCATCGATAAATTCTCAAGTCATCGATATGAACTTGATAAGAATAATTTTAACTCAATCTCTATTTATTGTGTTAAACATCTAATTCATTGGTGTTGTTTCTATAAGAATATGTGTGAACGTCCTATGATTATTTTATAATAAATATCCATTAATATTTAGTGTAATTATATTTTTCACACATAATAATTTCGTTAAATTATCTTTAACCTTAATATACTGTATTTATAATATATTTCATCTCTATTTACATTCTATTGAGAATTTATTGTTGTTATACAACAAATAACTTTTATATGGTGTATAAAATGTACTTTGACATAGTATATCATGAATCCCTTTATTCTCTTGATATTAAAATGTTTTTATTACCTCAAGTATTTTTATTCAAGTTTAACTCTTTTGGTTAGGTATTATATCTCAAATATCATTTTAATTTTATTAAAGATTTATTATTATAAATCTGTCTCATTAAATTCCATGTTTTAAAAATGGTTTTACAGATTAATTTATATGGACGTTAATGTTTTAAAATTAAAATTCATTTTAAAATATTCAAAGTGGTATGGGACACTTTGATTCAAAAATCTATTTTAAATGGTTTCTTGAGAAATAGTGAGACATTTAAATGTTTTCACGAAAAAGGGGGATATTTCTCTCTAATAGTTTTGATGACTATTTTCATCTATGTCAATATACATCACTATTCTCGACTGAGGTTAATATGTTACAATAAAATCTTCCATATTGTATTGAATGACATATGTTTGACTATGGATGTAGTATTTTTACACCATTCCTAGTTAGTGGATAAAGTATTGAAATTTCATATGCTAGTTTGAATATGAATGTTTATGTTATGATTCAAAATTTTAATATGAGTAATGCATTGTACTTAGTAAGTGACAGGTGGAGCTCGCTATAGCTTCTCGATGCATCAGTAGGTCTAATGACACAAACTAGTCTCTTGGCTCAAGCCCTTGAGAAAATCTTATTTGTATTCTTGGCACAAAGCCTTGACTATATGGTAATTATTGTTTGGCATTTTGCATTCCATCATTATGAATGTGGCTATTGATATTTCATGTGATTATTCGACTAGTGAAATATCCATTTGAATATATAAATGGAATTATTTGATTTTATCTTTTCCATATTATGTTGAAGTTCAAGATTAAAAAGGATTATATTCTAGTCTTATACACTTCCTTAAATGTTTATGTTTATTTTTGAATGTTTCCACTATAATGTAATCCTTACTGAGCATCTGAGCTCACCCCTTTCTATGTTTTATTTTTTCCAGGATGCATTGAAGTATATTATGACCGACCTCTATGGATATTCTATGGGATCTTAGTGTTGTCTATAGAGAACATTTTGTTGTAGTTTTTGCATTTTATGATGAAATGTAACCAATATGAATGTATCTAGTACTTACAAGGAAACTAAACTAATCGGTCTTTAGAGAATAGATCTTTTTTAATCATGCCAATGATACGTAATAATGCACATACTCTAGGCTTCTGGGGTCGGGGCGTTATAGTTTATATACAGTTTATGAGTTGAAATCGATAGAAACTTTAATCCCACTTCATGTGACATAGAAGGAGTCATGTGTAACTAATGATGGAAAACTAATATATGAATACACACAAAACATGTATGAAATGTGTGTATGTATGACATAATAATAAATTATTTTACATTAAATAGATATTAATTAACAATGATTATTTATTTTCCAATATTTTTCTATCTAACATGGTCCCATGAATCAAAAACACCCACACTGGATACAGAAATACATTCAATGGCCTTGACGAAGCTAGAATAGTATGGTCTCATTAGAGTGCGGGTTTCAGGGTGACACCCAAAACATAATTTTAGAAAAAAAAAGTCGAGGATCAAATTGTAGAATTTAAAAATATGAGGCAAACAATATCTATGTTTGAAGAAGAATTAAAATACCAGAGAGATCTATTGGAATGTTTAATGGGGGTAGGAAGTGATGATAAGAAAACCTACAGGAAAAACCTAGGCATAATGTTCCCTCCCCACCCCCACCAGTTTTGAGGTGATTCCTTCCACTCAAAAAAAATTATTAACTGAGGTAGTCAATTTTATAATAATTGTTTATGTGAAATGTGAATTAGATAGACTCTAGACATTGATAAATTTCCAATATTGATACTCTACACGGGAAAAAGGCTGCGATTTATATCTATGAACACCCACCTATAACCTTGTAGAGAGAGCTACAATGTTCAACAACCTGGATGACATGTTTCACAAAAGACCACTTCTGACATATCATGTTAGAGTTTCAATTACTGTAGCCCTAGAGATGATTATGGAGCTACTTGTTCCAATTGGGGATCTAGATATTCATACGGCCGAACAAGCTCTATGAACATTCATTGATTGACTGTCACTTCTTGTAAAAACATGTTTACAATGAGGTATTTATCTCCAATTTAATTTTCATTCTAAACCATAAAAATTTAATGAAAAAATATATAAACTGATTATTGTTTTTACATTTGGAAAAATGGGGGTATGAAAGGAAAAAATGGCTCAAAAACATCTCAAGGATCAACCAACTGATCAAAAATATCATCCCAAAGCACATTAACAACCAGTTTTATATCCATAGTAATTATCAATGAAGGTTAATGTGGATAAAAAGTTGAAATATGGTGGTAATTATATAATTTATTTTTATGAAAATAAGTATGGAGGTAAGTATCCAAACATCATTGGTGTTGATAGTGAAACTGATATCCTCGACTATGATTGGTTAGGTAGATCCGTAGTAAATATTTAGATGAGGTATGTATTCATGATTTGATTTTCCAAAAGATGATATACTGTGATAATTATGACTAAATAAATTTCATATTTCTTGTAGCTGTATATATGAAATAGAATTGAAGGGATTTCACTACCAACAAAAATTTGGGTTCATTAGTCCTCACGTCACCTCTATAGAACAAGAAGACATAACTTCTACGAAACATGGTCAAATATTTGCAGTACAACTCAAATTGTTTAAAAACACAATTAAAGGATACATAATCTTATTAATAACGAAGATATAGGGGTAAAAATATACAATTTAATCATATAAAATATATTTTAATTTCATTGATTACTTATTCTTTTTTCTGTTGTTAGGCAGCATTGGATGGTCATTGTGGTCAATTTGGATACTACAATGATTTAATTTCTATATTTAATGAATGGAAATCCAACAAGCCGACAAAAAAAATTTGTGTTTTCAATTTGTAATACACTAAATCCAAAATTTTAGAAATAAAAATCCAATTATATAGGATATATTAACTTTTAAAGAGGATTCCATTATGATAGGGCGGTGTGTTAATATCATCTAAATCATTGAATGTGGCTTGGGGAAATGGAACAGAAAGTAGAAAAGTACAACAAATGTATACAAATAAGGGTATATATAATAATATTTCACTATCCAAACACATATAAAAAATTACTTATTTTTCCAATGTTTCTCTAGTGACCAAAACAATCAAGCAATAAATATTGTGGTTATTATGTTAATAAATTTGTGAGAGATCATATTCATTGAACAAACTTGCATCCATGAAGATGTATTCATGAAGATAATTTTTATTTAATTTAAAATACAAATTAATACTTTTGTATTTATATTTTTTCAGTACTACCATGACATCCGAAAAAGTCATATTCAAAGGATGATATAGAAAATCTTAGAAATGAATGGGATGAATACGTAACAGAAGAATATAAAAATAGAGAATGATGATGGTAAAATTATCAAATAATTTCGACATTAATAATCTTGTATTCCTTATCATTCCATTTGTTTCATGGTAATGTTTTTATTTTTCTGGGCTAAATGCCCTGCTGAAAATCATGGTCATTAGTGGTCCTTGTATTCCCACTAAATGAATTGCATCTTGATTGTTTTTTAAAAATAAATTAGTAGTCCTCATTTATAATGTATTTGTGTTGTTTATAGACCACAAATGATAAAAAGTATCCAGAAGTTGTTTCCCCGTACCTTGAGTAAGTTACAACGTTTTGAGAAATTACTGTCACAAGAGTTTACTTCACTATTCTAATTTTCAATTATGAGATATATTTTTTTCCAAGAAAACATCGATTCAATCTGAAAGATTCGCTATTCCCCTCTTTAGTTGACCTAGTGAAGAACCAACTATCATATACTTATTCAGAGGACCCAAATATAAGACATTTGATTCTTCACAGCGCTAACTAATGCTATGCTACATTAAGAGGATGTTATTCTGTGTCAATCATACATGGATAAAAAAAATTTCATAATCCTTCTAAACTCAGTACATTTAGCATATTCAGCTGTTAAGGTCTCTTTTTTAGGTTTTAGAGGCAAGGGTGCATTGATATTCAGGTAGAAAAATGTGCTTTTTTACATGAGGATAACGATCTATCAGTCATTTGTGACGTGTAGGAATGAACTGCAGCTCTATAAAACACATGGAATGATCAGTATAACTCAAAAGAGTCTTTTTTATTTAAAATTCACCATAATTCAAGTAAAAAACACAACTCATATACTGAAAATAATGTTAATGAATTCTAATGGTTTTGATACTTTTAAAAAACTATCTATCATCCATTTCTGACTTTTAGGAATCAACCTCACCTCAATTTGATGCATGGTGTCATCATTATGACTCCAAATGTATCTTGTTATTTAAAATAGTCATTAATTTAAGTATAAAAAACAACTAAAATGCTAAAAACTGAGAAAATTATTTCAAAACATGTTTTATATTTAAGTAAAATGTTCCATTAGTTAGTTGTAATGTGTAGGGATCAATCCCACATCAATCTGACGAATCATGTGACTAGTATGATGAAAATTGGACAGTATATGTTTAAAATTGACATTTCAGATCAAAAAATTTCACTCACTATAAACAAGAAAATGAAATCTGATTTTCATCCAAATTTAGGGGGAAAAATCCTAAGTCCTTTTTTGATGTGTACGATTGAATTTGTTTTAAAACCAATGCATGGTGCGAACAGTATGACTCAAATTGAGTGTTTTCAGTTTGAAATGACATTTTGGTAAAAAAACACAACTGACACACTAAAACCTAAGGAAATTCATTCTGATTATTTTGATAATTTAGAAAAATTATCATCCAGTAATTAGTTATGTGTAGGTGTGATCCCCACCCTAATAAAATGCATGGTGTGACTGATGTAAATCAAAATTTCTCTTGTTATTTTAAATTGAATCTAATTCAATTAAAAAAACACAACTGACATACTGAACACCAAGGAAACACATTTTTATTGTATTGAAATGTTAGGAAAATGGTCCATTGGTCAGTTGTTACCTATAGGGATCAATCCCACCTCAATCTGACACACGGTGTGATCAGTATGACTAAAGTTGTCTGTTACAAGATTAAAATTGACATTTGTTTTTAAAAAGTGTCACTCACTAAAAGTAATGAAAACATGATCCAATTGACTTCCAAATTAAGTACATTGATTCATATGTCGTTCATGACATGTATGAAGCAGTTTCACATCAAACCAATGCACAGTGCGACCGATATGACTGAAATTGTGTGGTTTATGTTTGAAATTCCATTTAATTAAAAAAACACAACTAACATACTAAAAACCAAGGAAATAAATTCTTATTTTCGTTATAATTTAGGACCATGATCCCATATTAATTTGAGACATGTAAGAATCATCATATACTCAATTAGGCACATGATGTCATCGGTATGACTCCAAATGTGTCTAGTTATTTAAGACTAACATTAATTCATGTAAAAAAACACAACTTACATACTTAGAACAGAGAAAATGCATTTGGATTGTTTTGATACTTAATGATAAGGATCCATCAGTTAGCTTTGATGGGTAGTAATCAATCCCATCTCAATCAAATGAATGGTGTGACTGGTATGACTTAAAGTGTCCGTTTTAGTTTAATATTTAAATTTTAACTCTAAACCTATCAGTCACTAAAAACCAAACAAATGCACTCTAATTGTCCTCCAAATTATGTTCATCAATCCATTAGTCCTTTGTGACATTTATGATGTATTGTAACATCAAACTGATGCACGATGCGAATGGTATGACTCAAATTTCATGTTTTCAATTTGAAATGTCATTTTAATTAAAAACCATAATTGACGTACTATAAACTGAAGAAATATGTTATGATATTTTTTATACTTTAATAAAATGATCTATCAGTCATTTTTGATGTGTAGTAATTGACCACATCTCAATATGATGCACGATGTCACCGGAATGACTACAAATGTTTCTTTTTATTTAAAATTGACATAAATTCAATTAAAAAAACATAACTCAGATAATAAAAACTGATAAAACCCATTTGTATTGTTTTTATTTTTTAGTAGAATGATCCATTTCTTATTTTTTAAGTGTATTAATCAACCACACATAAATCTGATTAACTGTGTGACCGGTATGACTAAAATTGTCTATTATTGGTTTAAAATTGACATTTTAACTCAAAACGTGTCACTCATGCGTAACCAAGCTAACGCACTCCGATTATCATCAAAATTAAGGACATAAATTCGTAAGTCCATTTTGATGTGAATAATGTTGTCTCCTGTCAAACTAATTCTTTATGTGACTGATATGACTCAAATTTCATTTTTCAGTTTAAAATGACATTTTAGTAAAAAACACAATGGACATTCTAAAAACTATGGTAATTCATTCCAATTGTTTTGATACATTAGGACAATAATCCATCGGTCGTTTGTTTCATGTAGGAATCAAAAAGCACCTCAATATGATTCATGGTGTCACCAGTATGACTCCAAATGTGTCTCATTATTTAAAATTTACATTAATTCATGTATGAAAAACGCAACTGATGTACTAAAAAATGATCAAACACATTCAGATTGTTTTTATACTTTCATAAAACATTCTATGAGTTAGTTTTGATGGATTGGAATCAACTCCTCTCAATCCGACGAACGGTGTGACCTGTATGACTAAAAGAAACCACTGTCAATTTAAAATTGACATTTTAACTCAAAATGTGTCGCTCACTAAAAACCAATTAAACACACACCAATTGTCTTCCACAATAAGGAAATCAATTTTTATGTCCTTTTTGACTTGTTTCAGTCTCATCTCAAATTAATGCACGATATGACCAGTAAGACTCAAATTGCATGTTTTCTATTTAAAATGATATTTTAGTAATAAAACCAAACAGAAATAATTAAAATTTCGGAAATTCAGTAGGATTGTTCTGATACTTTAGGAAAATAATCTATCAGTCATTTGTGACATGTAAAAATCCATTTCACCTCAATCCAACACATGGTGTCACTATTTTGATTCCAAATGTGTCTTGTTATTTAAAATTGACATTAATTCATGTAAAGAAACACAAATGACATGGTAAAAACAATAAAACTCGTTAATGTTGTTTTGATTTTTTTGGAAAATAATCAATGTGTTTATATTGACATGTAAGAATCAACCCCACCTCAATCTGAAAAAATGTGGGACTGTTATAACTAAAAGTGTCCTCCCTAAGATTAAAATTGTTATTCTAACTCAAAATGTCTCACTCACTGAAAACCAAGAATGCACAATACAATTTCACCCAAATTAAAGACATCGATTCGTAAGTCATTTGGGACCTGCATGAAGCAATATCATGTCAAATTGACTCATGATGCGACCTGTATGAATCAAATTACCTATTTCGGTTTGAAATGATTTTTTTTAAAACACAACTCACATATTAAGAACCTAGGAAATGCATTATGATTATTTTGATACATTAGGAAAACGATCCCATAGTCATATTTTAGGAGTACGAATCAACCAAACCGCAATTTGATGCTCGGTGTAACCAGTATAATTATACATGTTTCTTGTTATTTAAAATTGAAATTAATTCAAGTAAAGAAAACAATATTGACATAATGATAACTGAGAAAAAACATTTGGATTTTTTTTGATAATTTTAGACAACGATCCATGAGTCATTTGTGATGTATAGAAATCCACCCCACCTCAATCTGATGAACGATGGGACTGGAATGACTAAAAGTGTCCTCCATCAGTTTAAAATTGATATTTTAACTCAAAATGAGTCACTCATTAAAAACCAAGAAAATTCACTATCATTTCCTTCCAAATTAAGTAAATCAATTCATAAGAATTTTTTTGACATGTATGATGTAATCTCACATTAAACCAACTCACGATGTGACTGGAATGACTCTAATTGTATGTTTTTTGTTTCAAATGACATTATAGTAAAAAACAACATAAATACTAAAAATTGATAAAATTCATTTCAATTTAATTTATACGTTATAAAAACAGTCCATCAGCCATTTGTGACACGTTGAAATCAACCATACCTCAACCTAAAGAACGGTGTCACTCGTATGACTCTAAATGTGTCTTGTTATTTAAACTTGACATTAATTCAAGTAAAAAAACACTACATGCATTATGAAAACTAAGAAAATGAATTCAAATAGTTTTGATACTTTAGGAAAACTATTCATGAGTCCTTTTTGACTTGTATGAATCAACCCCACCTCAATCCGACGAACGGTGTGACCGGTATGAAAAAATGTGTATGATATCTATTTAAAATTGGCATTTTAACTCAAAAGGTGTCACTCATTGAATACAAAGAAAACACATTCTAATTATCATCAAAATTAATGACATAAATTTGTATGTCCATTATGACGTGTATGCAGTATTCCCATAATGAAATGATGCATTATGCAACTGGTATGACTCCAATTGCATGATTTCGGTTCAAAATGACATTTTAGTAAAAAAAATTGACAAACTAAATACTGAGGAAATGCATTCATATTTTTTTTATACATTACAATAATAATCAATCAGTGATTTATGACGTGTAGGAATCAACCTCACCAAAGTACATTTCACGGTGTCACCGGGATGACTCCAAATGTGTCATTTTTTAAAAAATTAGAGATTTATTAATTTATTCTTCATATGAATTAAAAATTAATTTATTTACAGTATTAATAATGTAAAATTTGTTTTCTTATATACGGGGAACCTTTTTCTCGAGTTAGGATGAATTTTTCGTAGTATATTACCATCGGAGGACATTTTTTAGAGGGTACCACATACGTCAAAAGAGAAAACATTAATATTTTTATCTATTTGTTGTATATTTGTAAATGTTATTTTATAAAACATTGTTCAAATTGTGTGAAGAATTTTTTTTTTCAATATACACCATGAATTAATATTTTTTATTCAAGATTTAAAATAAATGTTTATATAATTTTTTTCCAAACATTTTTGTGTACTTCTTGTTTTTCATCATTTTTATTGTCTATGTGGATCTTTTGTATATATATACAATGAGTGGTTATTTTTTAGTATGTTATTTCTGGATTATGCATGTTATTTTCCTAGTTTTATTATTTTGTTAATATTTTTTTTTTGCAGGTTGGTGGGTTTGTTGTTATTTAAACTGCACGCTGGGACAGAGAAGCCATTATCCGTGCTAGTTGAAGCACAAATAAATAATAACTTTATCTGTTCTTCGAATAGCACTGATAATGAGGTTCATTTATCAGTACATTTTTACCGTTGATAAAGGGTACCCCCTCTTAAATAGTGGCATGATTAAAAAATCCTTTTTATCCCTGATAAAGGCCTTTTATGTGCTGATAAAAACCTATTTTGTAGTATAGATGGATTTGATTTATAATGAAAAATTAGTTTTTTGTGTTTATAAAATTGCCAATTGACCCAAACAGTTCATTAAATAATTTATATGATGATTCATCTTCACTCCAAGTAACCTAATGAAATTTTCAACAGTGTAACCGTCTGGATTTTTACTATTAACGTTTTTCTTTAATTCTTCACATCCATTCTCCTTTTATATGATTCCTTATTTAAGTATATAAGAATATCAATCATGAAACAAATGGATCCGAACAACGAAATTGAACCACTTAACCCATCAAAAAGGACAAGAATGAATATATTAATGTTATATTAAATCAATTAAATGGATAGGATGTTCTATAGATATTAATTAATGAACATAAATTTGATTATCTAGGTCATTAAGATCATAAGGCGAACACCTTTGGACTTAAGGTAACACTTTCTTCATTTGACTTCCATTTTTTTTGAGATATTATATACTCACAAATATTACTTATGTATGGTGAATGAATAATTCCCATTGATGTTTAATATCTTGAATGGCATAATTTTCATGACATTCTATTTAATATTTGAAAATTATTAATTTTGGTTCATACCATTCAATTGATTACAAATTTGTAAGTATTTTCAACCCGAATATTCATTTTATTTCAGGTTACTCTTATTATCTACTCACCACAATTAAATTCGTATTTATTATAATATAATCTACATAAATTAAATTTTTATGTTATTAATACTTTTAAAAATCTGAAATCTTTTTTATTTTAATTTTAGTAACATGTTTTAAAAGAATTTTTCAAAAATTCTTTGGAAATGCACGCACAATTCAAGGAACATCTCAAATTATTTTCTATTTTTATGTTAACTCTATAATCTATTTTATGATATATTTATCTTTCTAAAATCACACATTTTATCATGAAAACTTTATTTTGGTTCATTTCTAGTTTTATAAAAGAAAAAATGTCTTTGCGAATTAAAATCTCTTTAATGAATTTCATAAAACACTTTAAAATGTTTTAATTCTAAAGCTTAATTAAAACACTTTTTAGTGATTTCACGTCACTGGGGAATCATTTATGCCTATAATGTAATTTCAATGTCCTTATCTTTTCTATTATGGTATATACATGATTTAATCCATATTTATGAAAAATACAAATGATTATCCAACTAAACTCTTCTTTACAAAGTAAAATAGATTTGTATCACCCCACTTTAACTTTAATGAGATATATGACTTTCTCACCATGTATTACTTGCATCTGGTTTATATAATAACCATTGATATATCATATTAAGAGTCTACTTATTCTCATGATATTCAAAGCTATTATGATTTGAATGTTTCTAGGTCTTATTGGATACGTTGGAATGTTCAAGGGGTATTTCCTCAAGATTTTCTCAATGGTCCCATTTAAAAGTAAATTTCTGTATGTCAAAATAATTTGATTAATACTGTATTTCATAGAGATTTATTACTTATTATATCATCTAAAATATGTTGATGAAGGGTTTTAGTATTAATTTGGATGTTCTATCTTGATACCGTTCACAAAATTTACGTTGGATGGTTACTGTTGATGTTTAATCTATGGGGAAAGTTATTTACATTTCATATATTAATTTCAATATGAATGTTTATGTTATTTATGTTTAACCCTATTTATAATATGAATACATTGGACATAGGAAGTGTAGGGTGGGTCCTGCTATAGTCCCCCGGTGCATCGGTAGGTTTAATGAGACAATCTATGGCCTTAGAACAAGGACTTAACTAAATGCATATTTATAGTACTGGATCGAGGCCTTAATGGTATGTTTATGATGTCCTTAATTATGTATTCCATCATTATGAAACTAGTAATTGAATTTTCTTGTAGTTATTCGACTAGAATAACACCCATTATTATTATTTATTATGGAATTATTTATTCATCTCTTATTCATACCATATAGGGTTCATGTTAATTTTTAAAGGATGGTGATTTTAGTCACTGACTAAGAATAATGTTTTTATTTATGATATCTTCAGTAGTATTTCATACCCTTACTAAGAAACCAAGATCACACCTTTCTTATGATTCGTTTTCCTAGGACTTGAATAATTTTATTATGAATGAGCTTTTGGTATAAATTAGTGTTGTGGATGTTCCAAAAAAACATATATGTTTTATTTCATTACAAGATGTAATGATGAAACAATAAATGGATATGGTTTTCAAAATAAACTAAACTATTTAGTCCTTTGGGATACCACATTCTTGTTGTCATAAAAATGTAATGAAATAATTCACTAACTTTGGGAAACTAGGTCTGGGGTGTTATAGTTGGTATCAGAGGATGTTTAGTAGAATACATGGAAACTGGATTTAGAAAATGTATATCTGGGGAAACCCCATAATATAGTATTTGAAAATAATTATACTATAGGAATCTATACTTTTTGAAGGAATATATTATGTGGATCATTCTATAAAATAGATCACTCTCTCCATACTACAAGTGGGAGTGGTTCTAGAACATATGTACCTTGGAGTAACAACTCCAACAATGTGTTTTTGGCTTAAACGGGGGTATCCTGTTACATGAAAATGGGAATTACTACGCACCTAGTTTGACATTCCAAGGGAATATTTTTATGATAATTAAAATTTTATTTACAAGCCATTATGAAGGATTTAATTGTAATTTTTTCTTCAACAAAAACTTGTTTTGGATTATGAGATTTCTTATGCTTAGGATTTCCATTTATGATGAGTATTTTTATAAGATGTGACTATAAATTATGATTCAGATCCAAATCTAGTTTATGATGTAATATAGAAATTTCGTCTAGATGAAGGAATGAGAACTTCACTAATGAACATGATGCAAATAGTAAAAAGGATAATATTTATTATGGCCTTAAGCCATCATTTCGAATGAAGATAGTCTCCCATGTATCCTCATAATATGAGAAAATCATATCATGTGTTAAAAAGACATGTAAATAATACTTTGATTCCTATTGATAGGGTAATTATGAAAAGAAGAGGATGGTAGAGAAAACAGTGGACAAAGGGAATAATGGAATGATGGGTTTTCCAACATGCGATAAATATGGAATGAATAATATGTAGGATCAAAATAACGATGTAGATGCTCAATATAGAAGAGGGGGTGAATTTTACACTTTAAAAATTTCCTTAAAAAAGGGAAGAACTAAGTTTAATAAAGTTAAACTATGAAAATCCATAACACCTATAACGCCAATTAAAGAATTGGAACAAGGTATGAAGTTATAAACTTCTATTTCTAAATAAATGCATAAATCTGGAAAGCGATTCCGAATAACATGTTCGGGAAATATGATTCTGAAAATATGGGTCCAGAAATATGATTATGAAAATATGGATCTAGAAATATGATTCTGAAAAATAAAACTTAATGAAAGTTTACAATATGAGATTCTACCTCAAAGCGTATAGAATCTAACTAAGTAACAGTACAAGTGTAAGGAAAGATAAGAAGGTTATACTTTCCTTACAATACACAATGCAGTGAAAAAACATGTATCTAAAACAAGTAACAAGATATAAATTATTTAACCTAAAGAGAAGGGTATCCTACAACCTTGGGTAAAGGTCCCTTGATTTATACTTTCAAGAAAGTCTATCTTACCCACACCCAGGTAAGCCCTCAATAAAAATATCAGAGTCTCTATATTTCTATCCCCACAAGTAATCAACTTAGAGGTAGTTAGAACCTCTATATTTCTCAGCAAGTAAGCCCTCAACTTCAAGGTGTTGGAAACTCTGTCTTCCTATCCCCAGAAGCCCTCGAATGTGATCACCAACATTCGGAGTCGCACGAAGCATGTATCCACAAGGAAACATTTGTACAAGATGTTCAAACTTTCCTCATGAAGCTTGAGAGTTGATAAGAGCCTCTCTCTATCTAGATGTCACTTCAACAGCATGTAAGTACCGATGTCAAATTGGTGTAAAAGTTGTGTGTTCTATTCAAATGAGCTCATATTTATAAGTGAAGCTCCAACGGTCGGCTCCCTACTCCAACGGTCATATTTTCCTTAAATTTTGGAGAGACATGTACATGTGTCACTAAACCAACGGTTAGTAAGAAACAAAATGAATGACATCATTTCATAACGAAACATGTGTAACTGAAGGAACGACATCGTTTTATAATGAAACGAGTGTAAGCATAAGAAAAACTTGAGTTTGGAATGTAAGAAAATAAATGTTCCGAGTCTAAAAAAATAGAATTAGGAGTCTATAATAAAGAGATATTCAGATTCTGTTTTATAGGAATTATGAACATTAATTCTGTATAAATCCAGAGTTTGATCTTCTGGGAAATTCGGAGTCTAGTTTTATCAGAATTAAGAACCAATACTTACAAATTTCGGAGTCAGAGTTCATGGAAATTCAGAGTCAGAACTCATAAGAGTACGGATTCTGAATTTAGAGAACTTAGAGTCAAAACGTAGATAAGTTCGTAATCAGAATTCAGAGTCGAACTACATGAGAGTTCCTATCCATAATTTAGAATGGAACTTCATGAGTGTTCATATCCAGAATACAGAGTGGAACTTCATTACAGTTCATATCCAGATTTTGGAGTGGAACTTCATTATAGTTCAAATCTAGAATTCAGAGTGGAACTTCATTACAATTCTCATCTATAATTTAGAGTGGAACATCATTATAGTTCACATACAGAATTCAGATCCTAAAACAGAATGCTTCATGTTTATGTATTTATAGGATTCCATGGTTACAAAAATGAATCCGAATTTTATACTATGTCAAAATATGAACAATGAAAATATGATAAGAATAAATTTACTTAGAGATGAAAATTTTCCTTATAAAAGCAAAGAATAGAATAAAAAATATGTTATTAAAGATAAGGTGTTTGTGATTTTCAAAACAAGAAGGAATGGAAAATTCATAAAGAAAACCTTATTGACTCCACAATCTCCCCATTTATGGAAAGAACAAACATCCTTTCAAAAATAATATAAGGAGTTAGAATTAATTTCTAGACTGTGAAATTAAAGCTTATCTACCTCTGTTTATGGATGATAGTGAATACAACTAATTCCCCCTTATGCTTAGGAACTCGAAGGATTGTATTATGAATTTATGGAATGGCTTTTTCATTATCATTTGAAATGAAAAACATCGTAATGAGGAATTCCCCATTAGATTAGCTCCCCCTTATTTAGGGATAGTTCTTGATTTAAATTTTTTTCCTTCTCCCTCTTTTGAGTAATTCTTTTTCCTTCTCCCCCTTTGTGATTCTCAAAAAGAATTTAAGGGAATGGAAAAGAAATAAAGTACCTGAAACATTAGTACATAATAACACAAGATACAACCAACAAAAAATTTCATTAGGGTTGAAATAATTATTACAAGGAATGAAAAAAGCAAAAAAATATCGGATTGAATCTATTTGTCTTAATTTTCCTTCGGGATTATCTTCTTCATCAAGGTTTTCAGATTCTTCAAATGTTTTTTATCCTCCTCATCTTGCTTCTCCAAAGCTGTGAAACTCTCTTATTAAGATTTCAGTACCTATGCCAGAGCCTTCATGGCCTCTTCCTGCATATTCACTAACTCATCAATAATTACAAACTTTTCATGAATCTCAATCTATAGATCTCTATCCCTTTTAATATTTTGAGCAAGAGAGTTAACCTTATCATTCAAGTACTTCACTTGTTGATTCTGAGAATTTATCTCAAGGATTAGATTCTCTTGAAGATTCTTTATCTTTTCATCCTCATTATCAAAATAATATTTTACCTCATTCTGAAAATTATCAAACTCAACCAAGTCATCATCCACCTTCTTTACACAAAGAGTTATTTTTCTACCAAATATTCGATGAACATAATAATTGATAGAAAAACTTCTATGATCTACTTCAATCTTCACACACATATCCATCACCATAGATAAGGATTCTAACTTCTGATTCAGACTGTGTTGAAGCATTTGACATCTAGAATCTATGGTGGGAAAGATCGGAATGGTGTCCACAAATGTTTTCAAAGACTGAACAATAAAATCATGGACCGGTGCTGATGATTCTGAATCAGACACTTTGCATGGGGATTTTTATTCTTCATTATACACAAACTCCCTTCAAGAAGAACTAACAACATCCTTATTCCTGATAATATCTTTTGTTGGTGTATCCATGAGCACATTCTTACCTTTATCAATTTTCAGAATCGGTTGATAATCTGGAAATTCTTATTCACTTTATGAAAGTTTAATGATCTTATCTTCATCTATTTTATCCTTATATGATCTGTCAATAATATTATTCTCATAGGATTCTTCTTCAGACAATTCATACTCTTTCTCTTCCTATTCCTTATCATCATCTTTGTCACCTTCTTTCTCAACTACCTTTCCCAGAGTAACATGTTTTGTGGATTCAGCCTTTTCTTGATAATCCTTAACTTGTTTAATTAGTCCATCTAGATCATCACTTCCTTCTTCTACTTATTCTTCTTCCTATACTTCTTCCTCTGCTCTCTTAGCAACTTCTTCTTCTGCTCTTTCAACAAATTCTTTCTCTTTAGGATTTTCCTTAGTGAAGTAATTCTTCCCGGGGGTCTCCGGTAATGATTAAACATCAAAAGATTCTGGGAACAAAAATCTTCCAAGAAGCTACTTCTATATCACTCAACAAAGACTTTACAAATTCAGCTTCAGACAACTTCTTCTTGATCTTTTTCTATTTGGCTTGTTTTTCTAACTCATCTGCAGCTTTTTCTCTTAAGGCCTTAGCCTCAGCAGGGTCCAATCTGAACTGTGGATCCCCCTATTTTCTTTTCTCTTCTTCTTCCCTCCACTTAGCAACCACCTCATCCGGATAAGATTTTTGTTTCTTTGGATTGGGTGGTGAAGATTGAGTTTTCTTAGCATTGGGGTTCTTGTCTTCAACCACCACTTCTTTCAATGTTCTCTTCTTAGAAACTGTCTTCACTAGTTCAGCCTTCTCCCCGATTTTTGGATTCGCTTCAGCTTCCTCCTCTAGAAAATTATAAAACACTAATGTTTCCATGGAAAACACATATTCATTCATTTCAAGGTATCATCACTAACAAGCATAACCTTTCAATTCCGAGCCATGGACTAACATGCAATCTTGAAAGAATCCAGACACCAAACTATCATATCTGATAGTAAGGCAGGGAACATAATTATTTGATCTCTCAAATTTCATTCCATGATGTTCTTGATTGTCACAAGAACATGCCTCATCTGATTTATTTTTCTTAGATTCACCAAGTAGCCTAATAAATATGTATCACTTTTCTTCAATGTATCTTTGCCACCCTTTCTCAGAACAAAGAAACCTTATACCCATAACTGAAGGATCCGATTATTTGAGGAAAGGTGAGAAATCTTGGATGTCTTTACATCATCAAGCCCAAGACACTCCAAGGCCTTTACATTAACAAAACTGCCCTGAAAATTCGAAAGTTTATGTGAGCATAATTCTTCCTCTTCTTCATATGCCAGCCCCACAAAGCTTGTTGCCTTGGCGTATGTAAGTTTGTATGTATTCCCAAAAACATGAAAGAAAACTTTTCTCTTCCTTCTTCTTCATAGATACTTGTTGATTCATAGAATTCTATAAGTAACTCTGGATAGACCACATCTTGATCACCAGGCTTGGATAAACATACATCTTCCCAACCATTCAGCTTGATATTCTTAGAGATTATGTAATAGTACTTGTAAAAGTTTGGATTGACCAACCTTTCTCTGTACACTCTCCATTTTGAAATAGGCTTCATGGTAGACATATCTTGGGAAGTTTCTTCTATAGACATTCAAAATGGAGAGCTCTGGAAGATTTGTAATGGGCTTTAAGAAGGGAGGGAGCACTTCATCACGCAAGATCATGAAGATTGATGTCGGACAACCATCGAGGGTTCCCTTTATATAGGCGATGGAGGTGACCATTGAGCTTCCAAAAAACTACTAACGGTGGAAAAATTCTTTGTTCTGATTTGACGGTTGAAATCATACCCACAAGGAAATGTTTAATATGATCTTTTTAGGTTTTAAGAAAAACAATCAGATTTTAAGAAAACTAGAATCAAAAAAATTTTAAAACTCATAGGAAAATACTAATAAGAAAAATATGAATATGAAAACATAAGTAAGGAAATCATACCTTTTGGATTGGCCAAGAAGTTTATTCACAAAAGGTGATATTCTTCTTGAAGAACAATTTGACAATGAAAAACTAACTATGAAAAACTTATAGTTGAAAGACTTTGAGTACCAAAACTCCAGTGCGAAATGTATGAGTACGAAAATCTCAGTACGAAAATTATGAGTACGAAAAGTATGAGTACGAAAATATCATTACGAATGTTCCAGTACAAAAAATATCATTATTAAAGTTTCAGTTCCATAAATTTCCATTACAAAAATTCTCATTATGAAAATTCTCTTAATGAAAATTTCAGTACGATGATTTCATTATGAAAGATTTAGTATATAAATTTCAAAACAGAACAAATATTTGATTACAAAATCTTGAAAAACTGAATACGAAAATTTTTATTAAAAATTCATGAAAAACTGACTACTAAAATTTTTATTACAAAAGCATGAAAAAATGACTATGAAATTTTTGATTATTCTAACATGAAAATATACTCCCCCTATGAAAAAATGTTTATTACTATAAGGAGATTGTTTCAACAAGAAGTTAATGAAGATGTATTACCTCACAGTTATCATTCCTACCTTCTATTTAATGTATTCAAATCTATCATAGGGTAATGATTTTGTGAAAATTTCAGCATGTTGATCTTGTGTTCCGATAAATTGAAGGATGATATCTCCTCTAAGTGTGTAATCACTAAGAATGTGATGCCTAATATCTATATTATTTGCACATGAGTGATGTGTAGGGTTTTTACTAAGGGAAATGGTACATGTGTTATCACACAAAATTTGAGTCTTATTAAAACTCAAGCCATAGTTTGTGAGTGTGTGTTGCATCCATAACACTTGAGCACAACAACGTCCAGCTGCTACATATTCAACTTCAGCAGTGTAGATTGCTACTATGTATTGCTACATGAAGGACCAAGAAACTAATGAATCTCGTAAGAAATGACATGTTTTGAATGTACTCTTTTTATCCATTCTACATCCTCCAAAGTTATCATCTGAAAAACTCATTAAGATAAAATCATTTCGAAAAGTATAAAATAATCCAAAATCTATGGTTCCCTTTAAGTAGCAGAAAATTCTTTACACTGCCTTTAGGTGAGATTCTTTATGATTGGATTCATATCTGGCATATAAGCATACTCAAAACATTATGTCTGGATGACTAGATACCAAGTATAGTAGGCTTCCTATCATACATCTAAAAGATGTTTTATCTACTAGTTTTCTAGTATCATCATGATAAAGTGTGTTTGAGGTACCAATGGGAGTACTAATACTTTTAGTGTTGTCAAATACATAATTTTTTAGAAGGTCTTTAATATACTTATGTTGAGATATATATGTTCATTATGGTTGTTAAAAAATTTGAAAACCAAGATAAAGTGTTAACTCACCCATCATACTCATTTCAAACTCAGATTTCATTAGACTTGCAAAGGAATCAGTTAAAGAATTCTGAGTTGAACAAAATATGATGCCATCAACATAAATTTAAACAATCCAAACATTTTTCATATCTTTCTTTATAAAAAGGGTTGGATATGCATTTACCTTAACATATTTATTTTGACGAAAAAATCTGGTACGTCTATCATACCATGCTCGTGGGACTTGTTTAAGGCCATACAAAGCTTTAGTAAGTCTAAAAACATGATCATGATTTTTTGTGTCTTCAAAGCCAAGAGGTTGTTCATAAAAAACATCTTATTAAACAAAACCATTAAGAAAAGAACATTTCAAGTCCATTTGAAAAATTTTAAAATTGAATAATGCTGTAAAGGAAAGTAAGATACGAATAGATTCAAATATAGATACTGGATCATAGGTTTCTTTATAGTATACTCCTTCTTGTTGATTATAACCTTTTGCAACTATTCTAGATTTATTTATAACAATGACTCCATTTTCATCACACTTATTTCTAAAGACCCATTTTACTCCAATAAAATAAGTTCTCTTAGGTCTTTCAACCAAGGTCTAGAAATTATTCCATTCGAATTCATTTAGTTCATCTTGCATGGCTTGTATCCAATCATCATCACCTAAAGCTTCATCGGTGCTTTTTTGTTGTAATTAGGAAAGAAATGCTAGATGTTCTACTTAATTTCTTAAGGAACATCTAGTCCTTAGATGTTGATTGAAATCACAAATGTTGTTATCACTAGGATGATTATAAAGAAATGACTGGTTTGGGTTTTGTAAAACTTGTTCAACAACATTTGGTATGAAATATTCTGGGGTAAATGTTTCAAAAGTATCTTCTTGAACAATTTCCTTATACGAAGGATTTTCTATCAAATATTTATAATTAGTTTTTTAAAACACATCCGAAAATGTAGGATGAGGTTGTTTGAAAACAAAAGGATTAGTTTCATAAAATTTAACATGCATAGTTTATTCAACAATACAAGTGTCTTTGTTGAAAACTCAATAAGCCATAGAAGTTGTGGAGTAGCCTAAGAAAATTTCTTCATCAGATTTTGGTGTAAATTTGTGTAAGTCATCTTTGGCGTTCATAATGAATACTTTGCATCCAAAAACCTTGAAGTAGGAAAGTCTATGTTTTCTACCATTCCATAACTCATAAGGGATTTTATTAAGAAAAGGTCTAATCAAAACTCGATTTATAGTATAACAAGTAGTACGTATAGCTTCAACCCAAAAATTTCAAGATATAGAATATTCACTCAACATGGTTCTAGTTATCTCTTGAATAATTCTATTTCTTCTTTCAACTACACCATTTTTGAGGAGTTCTAGGTGCTGAAAAGTTGTGAGTAATACCTTTTCTACTACAAAAAGTTTCAAAATATGAATTTTTAAATTCTCCTCCATGATCACTATGAATAGTTTTCAATGGAAGATTTTTCTCATTTTTAACATGGGCTCTAAAACTTTTGAAATAAGAAAATGATTCGTACTTATTTTATAGAAAATAGACCCATGTAAATCTAGTGTAATCATCAACTTGAACAAACACATAGTATTTGCCTCCAATGCTTCTAGTTTGTGTTCGACCAAAAAGATCCATGTGCACCAAATGTAATGAAAAAGTTGTTGATACATCATCGATTGATTTAAAACTAGATTTATGTTTCTTGCCATATTGACAAGGATCATAAACTTTAGAAAAATCAAATCTAAGCTCTGGTATATCCTTATCTAAAACATTCTTAGAGAGTTTTCATAAGTTCTTAAGGTTACACTGTCCTATCCTTCTATTCCATAACCAAAAATGATCTTCCATTTCACTTGGGAAAGGTAAGTCTTGGATCGTAAGGACTTATATGTTCAATGTGTAAACATTCTCTTGCCTATTGGCAGAGAGGATAAACTCTTTTGTGAAATTTTCTAATAAGCACTTATCATTCCTAAAATTCACAAGGTAACCTTCATCACAAAACTGACTTATGCTAATGAGGTTATGCTTAAGACCCTTAACAAACAAAATCTCTGAAATCAATGTTTTACCAAGAAGAACAATATTACCTATACCAACAATTTCTCACTGAGCATTATATCTGAAAGTTACTTTACCTCCTTACGTCTTGATAATCATTTCAAAATAGTTTTTTATACCAGTCATATGTTAGGAACATCCACTATACATGTACCATGTATTACGGTTGGTACTTCCTTTATCTTCCTGAAAATAAAAAACAATTAGACTTTTGGAATACAAACTTGTTTGGATCTAATATTTTCAGAAATTTTTTTTTTTGGGAATCCACATTTGTTTAGTGAAATATTCTTTATGAAACCCAAGAGACTGAACTTTATTCAAAGAACAGTTTTTCTTCCAGTGCCCACCACTTTGACACTTAGTGAAAAAGGTGATTTTAAAGGAACAAAATAGTTGTTTTTGAAAACTGGTTTTTGTTGAGTATAACATACTCCAGTAGTGTTTACATTAGGTTTAATTTAAGAATACATCTTGTCCAAATTTTCCATCCCAGAAGAAAATTTTTCTAGATGATTCTTTAGATAAAATATTTCATATTTTAGTCTAATGACTAAAATCTTATCCTCAGGAATCATTTCCTTAGAGTTATAGTTTTCTTCAAAAGTTTATATTTTTGAAACAACATTCTTAAGATCTTTATAATGTTCTTCCTTATCAGAATTTTCTTTCTCAAGGTCTTTAGAAAGTTTTTTTAAAATCACATCTTTATCGTTAAGATCTGAGGAATGATCAGAAATCTATTCTTTATGAATTTCTTCCTTAGTATTTTCTTTCTCTAATTTCATATAAATTTTACAATTGTTTTCTTGATGTTACATGGAAAATCTAGATACTTCTTCATATGAAGGTTCATCATTTTCTAAGGATGATGTATCTTTATTAGAAGTACTGTTTTCAGAATAAAATTTCTTATCAAGAGATAAATTTTTTAAAGCCTCGGTAGAGCGTACCTTGGCCACAAGACATGTATGTGGAAAAGAAGTATTACTAATGAATCACATATTCTTCTGAGCTGATGAATTATATTCTGAGGATTCGCTTTCTTAATATTCTCCACAGCTAGCACTCCAAGTAGTATTAGCTTTCAGACTATTCATAGCTTGGGATTTGTAAAAGGTCTTCATGTTCCTTTTAGAATACCTCTCTTTTATTTCATTCTCTTTAAGTATAGGGCAATCAAGTCGTATGTGTCCACTTCTCTTGCACTCATAGCAAGTGACCTATGAATATTTCTTATTTTTCCCTTCCTTTTTCTAATACTTGGATTGTAAATTTCTCTGATCAACTATCTTGTTCATACTTCGAGCAAGATTTTCTAACTCATTCTCTAAGACTTCACTTTCACAAGATTAGGATTGGTAAATAACCTTCTTAGATTTGGATCTAGTTACTCTCTCAGAAGTCTTATCATTCGTGTGATTTGATGTAGTAGTAAAAGAAACAGTACCATTCACATTCTTTGTTTTGATGTTGTCATCATCTCTTTTCATTCTTGTCTCATGTTGGATAAGAGTCCAAATAGCTCATCAATAGTAATCTGATAAACCTACCTATTCTCATGAATAACTGTTCTCTCGGATTCCCCCTCATTGGGAATAACATCTATGATTTTATCCACCTGAGTATTATTATCTAAACCATTCTCACCCATTGATTTTAAACTGTTCACGATTGTTACGAATCTTTGTTGCAATTTGCGTATGGGTTCTCCATAAGGAAAATTGAAACCATGATATTTAGATCTAAGCATATCTATCCTAGTCTCAATCACTTTAGATGTTCCAAAATGAGTGACTTCAAGTTTCTTCCATATAAAATTAGTTGTTTCACAAGAATAAATTTGTCTATATATATTCCTAGTCATTGAACATAGTAAAGTGTTGTGTACCTTATAGTTGAGATGATAATCATGCTTCTCTTGGTTTGTAAAAGTGCTAACATCCTTATCAGGAATTTGATGACTTCCAGTAAGCATTAAAAAAATTTCTACTCTAGTATTGATAACTAATTTCTTCATCCGATCTCTCCAATACTCATAGTAATTACCACCAAAAATTTGTTGTCTTGTAGGATTCAGGTTTTCAATGTAACCAATATTCAAACCTTATATCTATAATAAAAATTTCATTCCACACTAACTTGTTAATATCAAAAGTTCGGCTTGAAGGAAAATATTCCTAAGCAAGGAAAATATAGAACAATGAAAAACTGAGCAATAAAAACTTATATGTAAGTATAAGTATTTCAGAAACCTCCTCTGATACCAATTGTAGGATCAAAATAACGATCTAGATGCTCAATATACAAGAGGGGGGGTGAATTGTACACTTTAAAAATTTCCTTAAACAACGAATGATCTAAGTTTAAAAAATTTATACTAAGAAAACTCACAACACCTCTAACACCAATGGGAGAATTGGAACAAGGTATGAAGTTATAAACTTATAGTTCTAAATACATTTTCAAATTTGGAATGTGATTCTGAAAAAGAAGTTCAGGAAATATGATTCCGAAAAGATGGATCTGGAAATATGATTCTGAAAATATGTATCCGGAAATATGATTCCGATAACTAAAACGTAATGAAAGTTTAAAATATTAAATTCTACCTTAAAGCGTATAGAATCTAACTAAGTCAGAGTAAAAGTGTAAGTAAATATAATAAGGTTATACTTTCCTTACAATAGAAATTGCAGAAGAAAAACTTGTAACCAAAACTAGTAACAAGATATTAATCTTTTTCTACAAATATAAGGGTATCCAACAACATTCGATAATGTTACCTTGAATTATACTTTCAAGAAAGTATGTCTTACCCGCACCTATGTAATCCCTCGATACGATGATCGGAGTCTTTGTCTTTCTAACCCCGCAATCCCTCAACTTTAATGTAGTTGGAACCTCTGTCTTCCTGAGGAATGAAGCCCTCAATTTCAAGGTGTTGGAACCTCTGTCTTCCTATCCCCAGATGCTCTCGAATGTAATCACCAAAATTCGGAGTCACATGAAGCAAGTATGCACAAGGAAATGTTTGAACAAGCTGTTCAAACATTCTGCACAAAGATTGAGAGTTTCTTAGAGCCTCTCTCTCTAGAAATCACTTCAATAGCATGTAAGAACCGATGACAAAGTAGTGTCAATGTTGTGGGTTCTATTTAAATGAGCTCCTATTTATAGGCAAAGCTCAAACGGTCATATTTTCCTTATATTTAGGAGGGACCTATACATGTGTCACTAAACCAATGGTTAGTTAGAAATAGAATGGACAAAATCTTTTTATAATGAAACATCTGTAACTGAAGGATCCTCATCATTTTATAATGAAATGAGTGTAGGCATAAGAAAAACTGAAGTTCGGAATGTAAGAAAATAAATGTTCGGTGTCTAACCAAAATAGAATTCGGAGTCTATAATAAAGAGATATTCAGATTCTGTTTTATTGGAATTCAGAACCTGAAATTTGTAGAAATATGGAGTATGATCTTTAGAGAAATTCAGAGTCTGGTTTCATCAGAATTATTATCCAGAACATACAAAGTTCAGAGTCAGAGTTCATAGAAATTTGGAGTCAGAACTCATAATAGTTTGGAGTCTAAATTCAGAGAACTCGGAGTCAGAACATAGATAAGTTCGTAATCAGAATTCTGAGTCGAACTACATGAGAGTTCGTATCAATAATTCGGAATGGAACTTCATGAGAGTTTGTATCCATAATTCGGAGTGGAACTTCATTACCATTCATATCCAGAATATAGTGTGGAACTTTATTACAGTTCATATCTAGAATTCGGAGTGGAACTTCATTACAGTTTACATCCAGAATTCGGATCCTAAAACAGAATGCTTTATATATAAGTATTTATAGGATTCCAAGGTTACAAATATGAATCCTAATTTTATACTTAGTCAAAATATGAACAATTATAATATGGTAAGAATAAATTTACTTAGAGAAGAACATTTTCCTTATAAAAGAAAAGCATAGAATAAAAAAGTCTTTCTTAAAGATAAGTTGTTTTTGATTTTCAAAACTAGAAGGAATGGAAAAGTCATAAAGAAAACATTATTGACTCAACTTAATCCTAGTAAATGCATTAAGGGAATGGGATATTGTTAGAAGTGTAGAGAAAATGACAAAAAAATTTTCATTGAAAGAGTAAGAAAAATGGTTTCTGATGTACAATGCTTCTACTACAAGGAGATAGGATACTATGTGAATCAATGTCCCAAGCGTCAAAGGAATATTCCCCAATTGTTGTTACTGGATAATGATCAATTCATGACACTTCCATAGATTAAGTGGATGGATTAATATGTCACGTCAAGAATAATTTCATCTGAATATTTTATCTTAAATGTGCAGATTATAAGAATTATATAATATACGAGGATTGTAACACAATGCTATTTTATTATGCATTTATGGTTGTATGAATAATTATACATAGGTTATGTGACTCTGTATAAATATAATATCTTGGGAATGTATATTGTTAAAGGAACGAAAACCGTAAATATATTTTTTATGATTATGATAATGATGAAGAAATGATTTATTTGGAGTTGTATGGACTACCTCAAAACTAATTATCGTCTTGTTGAAAAATGGTTTATGCTATCTTTTATGGAGTCTACACTACTTTTTTGATATAAGGATCATATCCAATAGCATGTGGAAGGAAGAATTGATGTTTCCAATAAAGTTTTATGGTAATTTGAGATATTACTATATTTAAAGAGGAAACATGATGAAGATATTCACATGTTAGAAATGTGAAAATTTAGGGCTGCTTTGTCTAGATTAATCGAAAATATGGTTGTAGATGCATTGAGAACGATAGATCAAGGAGTTCTAAAAAATGTGGATTTCTAAAGAGCCAGTGTACATGGATCTTGAAATGATTGGTATGGGAATCATTCTTAGGTATTGGATCATGATATTTTATAAATTTAAACCATTTAGTAAATGTTTTAAGTTGATCATTTTATGAGGTTTTTTTATTTTAATATAACTACATTATGCAACCGGTCTTAAGAGATGATGTATAGATTATTCAAGGCACCAAGAAAGGATATGGTTGTGTTTATATAATAGAAATGTATATTTATAAACTTATAAGAGTGGAATAATTCATCAAATCTAGGAAAAGAGTCTCAAATAAAAATCTTGTCTTATTGTCATATTTTTTCTTTATATGAATGAAATTTTCATAGTTGTATTTTTTGGTTTTTTGGAAAGGATCTTTCATCTAATAAAGTCCTCTATCACATTCCATTAGAACATGATATATTGATTATACTTCCAAGACCATGTTTTCCAATTATAATGTGTAGTTTTTTAGTAACCGATGCATTTCCATTTATCTATTATTAATATGATATTTTTAGTATATTTCTGATGTGGGTTCCCCCCCAGGGAATTTTCAAGTATAAAACGTTATCTTTCGAAATTCAATTTTAATGTTTGAGGAAAATTGTTTTTTATGGATTGGAGAATCTTGCACCCATAGGATTTTCAAATTAATTTAATATTTAATTCTTGAACATTGAATCTCTACAAAATGACACATTGTTATAAATTTGTCAAAGTTGATAATTTTTCCAATTCTATGTTTTGAATTTAAAAAATATGACATACACCATTGTGTTCTGGGTGTTTTGTAGAATTAGATAGAACAAACATATTTTTCTTAATAGTAACATACACTTAAGAATAGTAACCCACCATAATGAGTTGTAAAAAGACCCCTATGAATAGTTATGTAACCTTATGAATAGTAATTTGACTATTATGAATTAAAATGTACCCTTATCAACAGTAAATAACACATATGAATAGAATTTTACACTTATTAATTGTAACTTCATCTGGGTTAGTATAAATAAAATTTGGGCACCGTATAATTGAGAGAGACTGTTTTGAAAACTAATAATTAAGTGTTGGTATTTTTGGGTGTAGTAAATATTTAATTACAATTTTATTGTAATATATTTATATAAAATGGACATTATTTTTCATAAAATGTACTCCCAAATCAAAATATTGTCGTCCTTGTATTTTTGGGTAATTAAATAAAACCATGTCTAATTTTCATGGAATTACAAATATAGTTTTAGTATTAAAACTGTAATTTACATGTAAATGATGAGTTTATTTAAAAACTAAATTTCATATGTTTAGAAATTTTTTAGAGAAAATGGAGTTTATATTTGGATTCTACACATCTAAAAATATTTATGGTTCATTTTTGGGATTTTTTAAATGTAATAGGATTTTTGATGAAAACTAAAATACAGTAATTTTCTGTATATATACATTATGAGTTAAATACACTATTTCAAGCCTCATCACTTATGTAAAAACCCATGTTTCCAACTCACATGTACTTATTACATTTTTTGGTCATGGAATAATCACAAGTTATAGTCCTATGGAATAATAATAAACTAATGATTACAATTTTAAAAACCAATCTGCTCATCCACTATAAAAACCACCCACACTCCCCTCTTCTATTCACTTCTGTCAAGACTTAGTCCATGTATAAATTATGTCCAAATATCCTCCAAAAATCCTCCCACATTTCAAAAATACCTTGGTCTCATAAAAATTAAATATCCTCTCCACTAAAGTGTCTCTCAATAATGATTATTTCATGAAGTAAATTCATCTTTTCAATTATTTTACTTTCTTTTCAAGTTCCTATTTTTTCTTTTCAATCATAAAATCTCCTAAAAAATGTTATAAAAACTCCAGTAGCTTACATATACTAATATTTTGTTGTTATTATCAAATAAATTTTTTTAATTTCTTATTTACCATTGTTTTATTCAAGTAGTAAAAACACATTTTAATATGAGATAATTTACCAATTTCTATGATGATGGGTTTTCAGTTATTATTACCATCATCCATTACGGTTAAGAAACAATTAATCAGGGTTAACCAGAATATAATATATATATATATATATATATTAAGATTCATCTGTGGTTCTATAAACATTTTGAACACATGGATTTTATATATATTGAAAATTGAGTTTATTGTTTTAAAAAAACTCTAATTTACACAAACAATTATCATCAAATAATTTATATAATGATTCATCTATAATCCTATTAACCTAATGAAATATAATACCATATAACCATATGGATTTTAAATAATAACATATAAATTCAATTCTGGAAAACCATCATCATTTTACACTATTCTCTATTCAGGTATATATGTATACTGATCATGAAACAAACAGAACCGAACAATGAAATTGAACCTCTTAACCCATCAAAAAATCCATGAATGAACATGATAAGGTTATAATAAATAAATTAAATGGAAATGAGGTTATAAAATTATTAATTAGTTAACCTAAATTTTATTATTCAGGCCATTAATATCAAGTGGAACTTGTTTTGGTGGGGCACGTGTTTTGCCCCTTTTCTTTTCAGCTTGTACCCTGTACTGTTTAGTGGTCGATGCACTATTGTGGTTTATTTATAACAGTTTCCCTTTTTCTTTACTTGTCTTTTCTTTTACTCTGAACTTTTGCATTGAGTGTGCTGCGTGTGTGTGTGTACAGGAGCTTAGGCAAAGGCCTCCCCGAGTAGTTGTGCCTTCGGTGCTGGTCGCTAGCCCCTGGCCTATGGAGGCGGGCTTGGGGTAGTTGAGGCTCGAGCTCGGGTAGGGTCGGGTCATGAAAAAGTGGTATCAAAGGTGGTTCGTTCCTTGGGACGTTGTGCAGACATCCCTAAAAGAAGAATTGGTTGGGATATAGGGAAACAGTGTTAACGTGTCTCGAGAGCGGCTCTCAGGCCAGGGAGTCCAGTGATGGTGCGGCGGCCGACATATCCATTGGCTAGGACCTTGATAACCCGCTTGTCGACTCGGCATGCTGAGACACTTGTTGCATGGAAATTTTGTTGTGCATCACATAGTGAGTCATGACTGTCCTTCTTGAGTCAGCTCTCCATCGTTGTTGTTGTTGGTATATACATGTATGATCATCTGACCGCGACACTCCTTGATAATATTCAGGATGTCTCCGTGAGGACAGCCAGCCAGGATACCAGCTTTGGTTCGTGACGACGACCCTATGAGCTATGAGGCCACAGTCTAGAACCCATCATGCGAGCCCCTTTCTCCGGGTGGGCCGGTAGCAGCACCCCCACCTATTGAGCAGCAGACAGTTTCAGCAGAGCAGGCTGAACTTGAGCGCAGGTTGAGCGTGCTACATGAGTTCCAGCGGCAGGGCCCATTGAGGTTCAGTGGCAAGCCAGACCCTCAGGCAGTAGTGGTTTGGCTCGAGGAAGTGGTTCGCCTTTTCAGGCATGTGCAGACGCCGACAGATCAGAGAGTGGCTTTGGCAGCCACCATTTTTCATGGAGCAGCTCGGCGTTGGAGGAGTCTGGTGACTCAGTTTCTTGACGAGTCATCGTTTTCGTTGGACGACTTTCAGTTGTTGTTTCAAGAGGAGTTTTTTCCATCCTTCTTGCGCTTCGTTCAGACAGGAGCTCCTGCAGTTTCCGTATGGAGGGTTGACGGTGGCCGAGTACGCGACTAGTTTTGCAGACCGTGCACGCTTTTACCCGGACTCGGTCCGTGACGACAACCTCTGAGCGCGGAAGTTTGAGAAGGGTCTACGCCGAGAGATTCGTGTTGTCATAGTACCCTTGGGCATTTTCACATATGTCGGGGTGCTAGAGCAGGCGCTGGTGACAGAGGGATTCCTGTCATGTTTTTCGGTTGGTAGTGGCAGTGGGTGCGACGAAGCCGAGACGTCTGCCGCAGCTAGTGGGCGTCGGCAAGCAGGACCTCGAAGAAGGTGGCTTTCTGACAACCGGACTCAGGGGCGTGGTCGTACACCACAGTGGCACTGGAGGGCACCATTGCAGCCCAGAGACAGTCGGTTCTATGCTTTTGACGGGGGAGGTCACTTGGCACAAGACTGCCCGACCCGAGTTGTTGGGAGCTTCAGGTAGGCAGCAGGTTCACCACCACGACAGAGGCAGTTCCGTGATCGGAGTAGTATCCAGAGGGTTGGTGCTAGAAGAGGAGTGGGAAGAGCTGGTAGTGGGGGACGATGTTATGAGGTCTCCCCATCACCACTAGGTGGTCCACGTCAGGCTCCGGGAGCTGACGGTTGAAACCGCGGACAGCCGCGAGCTTTGGATGTCTACGGTCCTGAAGAGCACGGGATGGTGAGAGGTACCACTTGCGACTCTTCTACTTCTTACAGTAGAATTGTTAGGCTCTGCGTGTGAAAGGTGTTTCTCCCGGCTCCTTGTTTGAGGTGTTACCAGGGTGACGCAGGGCGTCGGGTGTAACCCTGTGTTTGTAAGGAAAAAGGCGTGAGACCTTTTCCTTTTGTCGATGGTGTTGGATCCTTCGCCTGTTGAGCGCGTAAGAGAGCATCGACTATGGAACCTTGCATGACTAGATATCCTTGGGTGTTCCACTGTATGGATATTCTGAAGGAGGGAATCACCGGGCCTTGTTTCATGTGCGGCTGGTGATTCCAGTCGGGGCGTGCGACGTAGAGGTTCGTTCGAGGAGGTGAGATACCCCTGAGGGCCTTCGGGCCGTTTGAGATCGTGCAAAGGGATGGCGAGGTTCCCTACGGCCTTGCCCTAACCCCAAAGTCTGGAGTGGGTGCACGACGTCGGAAAGGTCCGACCTCGCATGAACGGATCAATCCTTTGGTCCGTGTGCGGTGACGCAGAGCGGTGTGTGGGTTCTTCTGGGTATGGGAAAGCCAGGTGTGGGATTCATACCATGTATTTCTCCCTAGTTTTTCTTTTCGAGGACAAAAAGCTTGAAGGAGGAAATGATGTAAGAACCTGGTTTTTTCTACAGAAGACTTTGGAATATTCTTGATGATATTCCAGAGCAGCGCCTTCAGAAGGCGTGCGATTCCGAGCCCTGGAGTGGTCGGAATTAAATTTTCAGTGCGTTCACACTGAAAACGCTAAATAAACGGGATAACTCCTAAACGGAGTTCCGGATCAGGGATCTGAGTGTACGGATGGGTCCAGAATGAGGTGTTTACCCTAGGAACGACATAAAACTTGTCGGTGCGGGATGTTTGGACCCCTCGCTCGCTTTCGGAAGGTTAAACGGATAAATTAATTAATTAATTTATTCGTTTAATTTTGACACATAGGTATCTCTTAAATGGTGGATCGGATTGGAAAACCGAGGGCACCATTGAGTTCGGAGCGTGTCGTTTACCCTAGGAGGGGTATAAGTTTTGCGGGTGCGGCCCGTCTGTGAAAAATGGCCCAAGGGGCATTTTCGTAATTTGGATACCTCGGCCGCTATGTTTAATAACATTTGAACGGGGTCTCGGAATAAAATTATGAGACCGCCGTTGTGCTCAGAGCGTGGTTTTTACCCTAGGGGAGGCTTAACCTCGATCCCGTCGGATGTTTCAGACACAGGTTAAATTTGGGGGTTTTTAATTAATTAAAATTTAATTAATTTTCTACTTAAAGCCCAAACACCCCTCCCTCCTCCTCCCCTGCATCCTCTTGCAGAAGGCAGCAACCCAAGGAGCTCCTCCTCTCGTCCTCCTCTCCACTCCAAGGTGTTGCGGGCGGCCGGCGGATCGTCGCGAAGCGACGGGCTACGCCCAAGAGGTAGGGTCTCGTTGCGTTTTTCATTCCCGCACCTCCTTTGGATTCATAATTTTGTATCGAATTGTTGCTTGATATTCGAGAGAGGCCCATGGTTGTGTAGTATATTTTATGCTCTATCCGTCTCATATTTCGGTTTGAAAATCCGAGTTCCGGGGACCCCTCAAACATTCGCCAAAAATAGCGGGTTTAAGGCTGTTTTCTGGTGGTTTTTGAGGTTTCCCGGTTGGTTTTGGGGGGTTCCAGCAGCTGGCCGCGCGGGGTCCGGAATGGCGGCAGCAGACGGTGGATCAGAGCAGGCGACGACGGTCCGGTGACCAGACGCGGCGGCGTGGGAGGGGACCAGGCGAAGGCGTCGGACGGGCGGTCCGCGGCGTTCGGCATCAGGGTGTTGGCACGAGCGGGGATCGGCGGGCGGCGGTCTTCACCGAGAGCAGCCCGACGAGCGAGCTCGGCAAAGCTTCAGTGGGGGCGAGGGGCGCAGGCGAGCTGGGGCCGCCGGCCTCCGCCGGTGAGGGTCGCCTGCGACCTTGGTCGCGTAGGAGGAGAAGGACCTGTGGGGAGCGGGTCCTGTTCTTGGCGAGGGAGACCAAAAAAAGGGGGTGCACCGTTTTTGATTTTGGGGGGGGGGCTCCCTCTCTCCAATCTAGGAGAGGATTAAAAAAAATACATTAAAAAAAACAATGATTCAGCGTGGGGAGAAAGCAAAAAAATGGGAGATATAAAAAAAAGGTTAATAAATTAATAATAATAATCACATATTATTATTATGGTTAATAAGTGGTTTATTTGAGAGAAAACCCCCATATAGTGTCTGTTTGACACGTCGTCTGCGGCTGCGTTGTCCCGGCAATGAGACGGTATTTTTGAGTCCAATATTGGATACTTAATTCGGAGTTGAGGCATGGCCCACACGGTCCACCGTTCGAGCTGTATGCAGCTTTTACAACGTTTTTGTCGGATGTCCGTTCGGGGCGTGCGAGCAGTTGATTCTGGGTGTTTCTCCGAGGGGATTGCAATGATGCAATCCAACCGCTCTAATTCGGCACGATGGTGCAAGACCCATGAGGACCATTTGGGCGTCAACGGTGATTTTCCATCCTTATCACCGGGAGACCGTTTTGGACAAGTGAGCAGCCCATCTTGTGTGCTTTTTTGAGAGGATCGCAACGGTGCGATCCGTTCGTTGAGTTTCGCGACCAGGTTGCAGGTCCCACGTGGCACAGCTCGTGTGTGGTGCGCCAGAATGCATTCTTTCTCTGGATATCCATTTCACTCATGTGAGTAGTGCTTTTGACATGTTTTCCTAAGGGGATCGCAATGGTGCGATGCGCTCGACTGTTTTCGGGGCCGAGGCTCGGGATCACGGGACGCCGTTCGGGCGTGAGGCGGTGTTGGTGCCTTTTTCGTCAGATATCCGTTGGAGGCGAGTAAGTAGTCGATCTCGCGTGTTTTTTCGCGAGGATTACAATGGTGCGATCCATTTGGCGGTGCGAGGCCTCTTGCATGATCTTATTAATAGCAGAAGCATGGAAGGTGCTCGAGTGGTGGTTCGCCCTACCTTGTTTATAGCGGACCCTTGGCGTATGATCACGCACTCTTGGGAGAGTGATGTAAATGATTCACAAGTTGTGGTTGGCCGTGCCTGGGCCTTTAAGGTGGAGTTGTTACGTCACACCTTTGCGTTGACGTCAGGTTCCATGTGCATGATAGCCCATTGGGCTGGAGACGTGGTATACTCTGGGAGTATACGAGAGCGCTTGGAGGTACGTGTGGTTGTTCGTACCTAAGAATGTTGCTGCGTTTAGTTGGGGTTGAGATGGGGCCACACGTTGTGTGGGCCCCACGTGCGTGCCAGATTCTGCCTTGCGTACTTTGACCTCTCGCGGCGTAGAGGGTCCCTCTATGATCGTTTCTTTGACCAGCAGGGTGGAGTTTTCCCCTGGATTTGTGCTTGTTTGTTTGACCAGCAGGGTGGTGTTTCCCCTGGCCTGGTGCTCTTTTGTCTGACCAGTAGGGTAGAGCGGTCTCCCCCTGGTTTCGTTCTCGACGGATCGGCCAGTAGCGGTGCTGGTGACACCCAGTGATAGAACAGGCAATGAGACCCCCTTTGGGTGAGTTGTGCTGGAGTTGGGTGGTCGCACGATACCCACTCCGTGTCCGGTTGGCCAGTGTTGTACCCTCTAGTGGGGATGGCCAGGATAGTTCTGAGTTTTACCCTCCAGCAGGGCTGGGCCGTGGGTTACTCATCGAATTCTTCGAGTTTACCCTCCAGCAGGGCTGAGCAGTGGGTTGCTCACTGACTTCTAGGGTTTACCCTCCAACAGAGGCTGGGTAGTGGGTCACCCGACACTATTAGGGTCTACCCTCTAGCAGAGGCTGGGCAGTGGGTCACCTGATGACCTCTTAGGGTCTACCCTCCAGCAGGGCTGGGCACTGGGTCGTCCATCGTCTAGTTCCTGGTCTACCCTCCAGCGGGGCTGGGCAGTGGGTCGCCTGATGATGTGTTATGGTTTACCCTCCAGCGGGGCTGGGCAGTGGGTCACCGGATGATGTGTTGTGGTTTACCCTACAGCAGGGCTGGGCAGTGGGTCACCCAGTATCTTAATATGGTTTACCCTCCAGCGGGGTTGGGCAGTGGGTCGCTTGATAATGTATTAGGGTTTACCCTCCAGCAGGGCTGGGCAGTGGGTCACCCGATATCTAGTTATGAATTACCCTCCAGCAGGGCTGGGCAGTGGGACACCGGTTGACATTCCAGACCTAGTCCTTTCTACTAGGCTAGTCTGAGGCTTTCCTTCATGACCACCAGAGCGGAACCCTTGGTTGTACGGGTCGGTGATGGATCAGCTTGACTTTGAGCAGACCTCTCGACTGCTGGGCAATGACGAGTTGTGGTTGACGTTCCCCCAGAACTCTCAAGTACGGGGAGCACATTCCCCCACCGAGACGTGTCCTTGTGATGCGACCTAAAACCGTGCGGGCGAGTCAGTGCTTCCCAAAGCGGATAGTGTCGAGGTGTGGTGATTGAGCCCCGTGGCTTGCGGTTCGGGGCAGACGTGCGGGATGCTGGGCATCGATGGTGTTATTTCTGGGACTGTTGGCTACTCTTTCTTGGGCTGAGCTACGGGACGGAGATCCCCTTACGAGTTTGTTCGGGCTTCTTGTTTAGCATATGGGCTTGTATATACCTCGTATGAGTACCCACTCCATGGGTTTTGATTACTCTCCTTCCAGGAGAGGCGAAGACGCGCGGGGTATGCCACGTGCTTTTCATGTCTAGCTTCTCACGGTTGGACGACTCTACTCTCCTGCTATAGGTTGCAAAGACTCGACGAGAAGTTGATCTTCTCACCATTTCCAGCTCCTTGTGCCTGGACGAGTCTACCTTCTTTCTCATGTTGGGTTGAGCTGGACTCTTACTGTACTCTTTACTGCACCTTCAGTTGTACTCCTTTACTTTTCCTGTTCGCTCTACTGCTCACCCTTCGGTACGCCCTTTTGTTTCTCCCTCGAGCCTTTGGGGTATCCTACTAAGTATTTTTATACTCACCCCTTCTTGGGATTTGCCCGCACTTGGTGTTCCCTTGCAGACGACAGACAGGTGGAGCGTGACTTCAGTAGAGCGTAGGATCTTGGGAACTTGGACCGCGTGCAGTGGTCGTGGTCGGGTTCCAGGTGGGAGACCCGTAAGCTATTTCTTTTGGTTTACCTGTTTCCGGGTTGTGGCACTTGTTTTGGTGGGGTGCGTGTTTTTCCCCTTTTCTTTTCAGCTTGTACCCTATACTGTTTAGTGGTCGATTAACTCTTGTGGTTTATTTATAGCAGTTTCCCTTTTTCTTTACTTGTCTATTCTTTTACTCTACACTTTTGCATTGAGTGTGCTGCGTGTGTGTGTGTACAGGTGCTTAGGCAATGGCCTCCCCGAGTTGTTGTGCCTTCGGTGCTGGTCGCTAGCCCCTGGCCTATGGAGGCAGGCTTGAGGTAGTTGCGGCTCGAGCCCGGGTAGGGTCGGGTCATGACATATGGAATGTTTATTATATTTTTATGGACATTATTAACAAAATATGTTCTTTTAATTATAGAAGATATTTTCATTCTTTTTTATTATCCAATGTGGTTGATTTAAGTGGAAATCATTCCTATATTGTTTAAAAATTATTCAATTATATTTACCTTTTAATTTCATCCTAATATATTATTATTTTAATGAATGTAATCATTTTTCTTGTTTTGAAAATTGGTGGGGTACCCAAAAATTTTGATGCTCCTAAATACAAACATATTTTATTTTCCTAAACCATTACCAATTTATGGTCCAATCTTTTTCAAACTCGTTTATCATACCCAACTCTGTTATATTTTTAAATATATGTTTGACAATACTATTATAACACATTTAAATACCAATTTAAAATTTAAAATATTTTATATTTTATTTATAAATATAAAAATAATATATATAAAAAACTAATAAACTACATCTAATAAGTCAAATATCATTTTACAATGCATTTTTTCAAATAATAACATTAAATTTCATAAGATTTTTTTTTCAGAAATTAATTTATAAATTTAATATAAAACAAACTGCAATGAAATTTATAAATGATATAATTTATTTTCTATTCAAAAATATTTTTTTAATAAATTATAAAAATATTCATAATTAGGTTTATGTTTATAGTACCCCTAAATGGATACCCTAACCCTATTCCAATATTCATTTTGTTTTGAATTCATATCCCCAAAACAATAAAAATTTGATTAACTAGTAGTATAGACTTACTCAAATGATTTAAATAGTTTCGGGTATATGGTTAATTGATACCCATTTCCATCACTATGTAGGTTAAAAAAATTTAACATGGAAAATTTTATGAATTTTAAAAACTTACTTTTTATATTATGACTACAGAAAAAATAGAATTAAATTATGCTCATTATAAAATGTAAAAAATTAACAAATAAACATTGTCCCATATTTTAATGCCAATTTGAGCACATTTTTTAGTATTATAAATTTTACACACAATCATACCATACAATATCTTTTTTACTTTGATGAAACACTATCAGAGTTTTCAAAATAATAGTTTGGAATATTGATGTGAGATTCATCCATATCAGTCAGATTTTAATTAATCATCATTTTATTATATTTTCCCTATAATTAAATTTCCCCTTCAGAGTTTTGACCACATTATGTAAGATTTTAACATGGAAATGGATTTTATTTTAAAAATTAACATTAATCATTATTTCCAATTCACAATTCAAATTCGTGTATGAGTAATTGTTATAAAACATAAGTCAGAATATGATCATTTTAAGAGTCATCAAAAAAATCCTCGCACTTTGGTGAATATTTGATTATCAAAAAATTATTTTAAATATTAAATATTAATATAATTTTATAAATCACTTAATCTATTTTTTAGACAAGATATATAATAAATATTTGGTTCATTATAAAAAATTACAATTTAAATATTGATCTTTTTATAATATTTTAAGGATATAATAAGCTTATTTAAATTTTCTACATTATTTATATCACATTTATAACTTAAAAAAATTCATATTTATAAAGATTAAGTACAAGTAATTTTTTTCATACACCTCCCATAAAAAGGATATGAAAATAATTTGAATAATCATAAAAATAATTTAAAAATATAATTATATACTCTCATGAAAATATGAGCTTTTTCGGTCATCCTTTTTTGTTTGACACACATTTCATAGAAAATAATTTTAATTCTGTATACTAATTTTTTTTCAATAAAAGTATGTGATTGACTGACATTCTGTTTTTAAAACCATCGTATTTAAAATTTGTGAAAATTTCGATTATCAGTAAATTTTAAATTCTAGAGTAATTTAAATTTTGGAAATTATGATTTTTTGGAATTACAAGATTTTTAGAATCTTGATGTGTTAATTTTAGATTTTGATTGGGTCTTGGGAAAATCCATAGCAGCCTGAGTAATAACTAGGACTTATGTTTAATGATCTTATTTTTTGGAAGGATTATTCCATTTTTTTCATGGTTTAGAGTTCCCAGTTTATGAGATACTGTGAATCACCCTAAGAATGGGTTACTTTTTAGTTCAACATAGAGTGTGCACAATTATCCTCCTTGATTTCTGAATAATTATGTGTGGGTCATGAAAATATTATAATAAATTTTGTGTCTTGGATTTAGTCTAGGAAATTGTTAATGGTCACCACATGGTTATGAAAAACCATTTGAGACATGAATTTTTTCCTTCATAGGTTTTTGTACGTTTCGTGAATAGTTTGGAAAGAAGTGGGACCAACCCATTTGAACGGGGTTTTCATATATATTTTCATCTATATAGTTCTTTCACTATTTTTCATACCATGAACCCATGATATGAAACCTTATTAATTTCCTATAAATGTTGACGATTTCAATTTTTCCTTATGGGATTTTAGTTCCCAACACCTCCTAAGTTTTCCCTCTCATGCACAACTGAACCAGGTGGTTCACCACTCTTCCTCTAATTCCCCCATGTTTTTGGGTGATTTCTATAGTTTTCATTATCATTAAATATTTACATTCCTCTTCAACATTCTGTTAAATATTTATCAATTGTTATCATATTAATTTGGTGCTTCATATTATGAATTTCAGATATGGATCGATAAAACATAGAGGAATTATCCTTATGTGACGGGGCTTCCATATGTCCTACATATAGAACTTTAATAGATTTTATTTTCTAAATCTTCCACACCATTTTACTGAAGGTATTATATCATATGAATTTTCTAAATGTTTTTTGTATAAATTTGAAAACATTTTTTAACTTGTTGGGGAATGAAGGATTTTTATACACTAGTACAAAAATCTTTTTTTAATTAGTATTAATTTGATACTATCTTCAGTTTTTGAGTTGAAATATTTCAAAGTTAAAAATAATTACAATTTTAATGAGGATTATTAATACCAAATTCATAAATACTGAAAATAATTATTATAGAAGGGAAAATTTTTATTAATTTTTATGTTGTTTTTTAAAAAAAAATTGAAATATTATCTTTAATAATATTTTTGTAAATATATTTTAAAAATAATATATTTTGTCACCTTGGTCATTTTAAAATATATTTGAAAAAAATGAAAAATTATATGATATATATAAACATGTTGCATATTTATATTAAATAATAGACAAGAACAATTATAATTTTTCATGTAAAATTTAGTTCATAGTAATTGAAATGGAAAAATATATATATCATTAAAATATGTAATGATAATAATAAAAATATATTTAGTAGAATAACATAAAGATATAAATAATACTAATAATAGAAATTAATCTTATGATTTTACCTCTAGACAATGTTCCCTGATAAATTATAGTGTGGAAACAAATCTCAACATTTAATTTATAATTAAAGGCCTCCTCTCCATAAAAAATTATTATTTAGTCTTCATATTGAATCGTTGAGTGAATAATGGTTTGTAAGATGAATGTCTGATGGGGGGAAAATTTTCGTAGAGGATGAAACAGATGTTAGAAAAAGTAGTAGGAAACTGTTTTACAAAGAAATATATTTGTTGATAGGGATTAAAATATTGTTATTATAATGTAAAAAATGAAATTTTCCTTGTGTGTTCATGTGAATTAAAATACGGTGTGGTTCAATTATGTTGGTGGAATGGGGAAAAAATTAAAAAAAATATTTGGGATCTATTATTCATTTATTTATTGAAAAACGTGATGCTAAAATATATTTCAAAATATATTGAATATTAGTTATTTGAAAAAACATGTTTTTGAAAGGATATTATTAAAATTATCTAGTGAATTAAACGACATTCAAAAATTCAATAAAATATAATTAACATTGGTTATCTCAATAAAATATATTAAAAATATTTTCTAAAGAATTATTAATTAATGCATTTGAAGATAACGATTTTAAAATTTGACAAATATTTTATTTAATGTGATTTATTAAAAAATTTAATTAAAAAAATGTACATATTCTGTTCATAAATTTTAAATATCAATGTCATAAATACCTTTTTGTAATTTTTTGTGTGGAATTAGTTAATGTGAAATTCAATAGTTTACTATACCCTATTTTCTCATGGTTTCAACATGATGAGATCACTTGGTGAGATTTTGTGTTTTATTCCTAATTATATGAAATTTTTTATTGCATGTGAATTTATAACAATTAATTATTTCAATAATTATAAATTATTTATAATTAATTAATGTATGATTTTATTTAAGTGTGTTTTTATGATTTTTATGTGAGCATGAAATGTACTGGGATAAATTTATGTAGTTATTCATGGGATGTGAATTAATGTTAATTGTTAATAATTGATATAGGGTGTTCAAATATATTTTCCCAAAGGTATTTTGCACTATTTATAAGGAATTTTACATGTGAGGTCTCAAATCCATGGTAAATAAAAATTCTAAATTGTATATAATGATTAACTGTGGTTATGTGATTATGTATGAAATGAATAATGTTTAATGGTCATGATTGACATTATTCACTTTCATGATAACTCAACCAAAAATTATCGAGGTTTGTTTAAATTTTTTCTCTTTGAAATTGATATAACATGAGGAGATAAAATAAAATAAATTATTTAAAATTAAATGAACATGATGTGGTGGCCCTATAGATCGGTTCCCTTAGTGACTTATTAGTAGGGTAATGTAATTATGTGAGGTGAATTCCATATGGATTAGACATGGTAGATCCATGATAAGTATTAATGCCTTCAGGATAGTAAATGTGACTACGAATAAATAGTTACTCCCTCGATAGTGTTTGATTACCTGGGTATGTAGATCATATAGATATTTACTGATGGTTTGAGTCTGATGACTGACCTAGGGAGACTTTGTTTGAGGATGGTATCAATCCCATATACATATATGACTATTCCTATGATTCTAGTTAGTCTATAAGGTAATTATGATAATTTATTGGGATGATATGACCTCTAAGGGTTATTCGTCCCCATAACAATGTTCATAGGACATGGGAATTATTTTATGGTGTTTGTGATGTATTCTGACATAGGAGTCCTCATAGGGTTCCCTAATGTTTTTACAACCCTTGAAAGGGTTATTTAGGGAATAGAATTTGATGATAATATGTTTTACGTTAGGGCAATAATCGATGATGTGATCCCTATGTAAATGTTTTTATAATGATAAGATGTTTACATGAGGGTTCAATCATCGATTGTGGGATAGGTTCTTAAAGAATGTTGACCCCATTCAGTTTTACTATCTGATAAGATTCATGTCAAAAGAAAATACCATCGAGATGTGTTGGGATAGATGGTACAATTTTTATATTCTACATGGTTAAATACATCATGCTTTTTTACAATGGAATTCATAAGGCTAATTTCATTGGATTAATCTACTGCGCATGGGGAATAATTTCCATAGACTATCTCCTTGAATTAAGTTAAGGGATGTAACGATTCAATTTATCAACATTGTTAGTTTTTGGTTTCCTTTGACTTGTTACTGAGAATTTAGGTACGGGATGTGACCCACCTAGTGGTCCTCAATGATTAATTTAGATTACCTATAAGACGCTCTATGAAATTTTCAAGCTATCTTCATTTTACTAGATTTACTATGATAATATCATTGGAATCATCCATAAGATAGACATTATTTGAAACGGTAAAGATTTTTTATAGAGACACTCTTGATCTCCCCAAATACTGTTTTAGTCAATATTGATTTTGATGTTATAATCGATGATATAAAATGGTTATTTTTTTCTTATTTTATTGTTATTTGTTAATTTATTTACCTTAAAATATAACATGTATATACCCTAAATTTATTTTTTATGTATGGGACCATGTTAGTGGTTCCATGTTGAATTTTACTCACTGCTTTGTCAAGTTCCCATGGAACATGTGTACCTGCACAAAAAACACTGATAACATGTTAATATTGACTTGAGGCCCAAAGTTCGTGATTGAGAACTATATCTTAGATGATATCTATAATCCCATTAGAATTATATCATGAGGATATAAAATATCTATATATTTTTATATTTTTATATCACATTTATTTTATTGGATGATTGGAAGATATTCAAGTTTGTGATGAAATTGTGTTGAGACTACCTAAAATTATTCCACTATAATTCAATTTTCATTATATTCCATATCTAATTGATTCTATATAATCTAATGCGTGTTTTATAAAATGGATAATGGTTATTTAATTTTTATCAATTTTTAAACACTCAAATATATGGGTATAGTCTTCAAATAGTAACACCCTAGACCCCACACTGTATCATCTTGACCTTAATCATTGGGTCTAATCGAGTGATCATCCTGACAAGAAGAAAATATTTATATTCCAATGGTTTCTGAGTATTATTCACGGTCTATAAAAATTCATTGGGAGGAAACACTGTGAATCTGTGTACAAAATAAAAAATAATTGACAAAACATGTAATGAGAAAAACATTATTTTATGTGGAAACAAATAAAAAACCATATGTATAAATGAATGAAAAAACAAATGAAACATCACACATACCCAGATACAAAATATTTACCACTCACCAAGTTGATCACAAATATAAATAATGAAAAACAATTCCTGGATCCTCTATGCTCAATTCCAATCCTAACATTCACCTAGCCTCTAAAATCATATTAATTTTTCCTACCAAAAATGAAACCATATTTTATGTATGTATAATTGGGAGCTTCTGGAGTACCAAAGAGTTATAGTTTTGTGAAAAATGATAGTAAAACAAAGTAGGGAACCACCAACACATTCCAACACATAAATGGTAAATTTTTGTGTATATTAATATGATAATCTCAATAGGAAATAGAATGGAAGTACATAGGCTACAAAAAAATTAACATATAATCCTTGTTTAACAAACATTGAAAAACAACCAAATATCAAGTGGTTATGAACTTACCAAGATACCAAAATACCCATCTATACATGTTTTCCATAGATTTTGATAAGGAAGTCAATGTATAGAACCTCACGTCATATGACATTTCTTATGTCCCACCCTTAGTGGGATAGTCATATCCCGAAGTTCTTCTTTTAAGGATGTACCACATGGCCCATGGTAATAGTAGTTGTTTATAAGAACATTACAAGCCTCACCCTGATAGTGGTCATTATTAAGATACCCAAACTCCCACCCCAATGGTGTTTTTATTAGGAACACCAAACATCCCCCCATATTTGTGGTTCTTATACTTGTATATTGATAAGAATCACCTCACAAGTTTCTTCTCACCTGATATCACATCAAACCTATATGTAATTATCTACAATGTAATATCGTTGATTGTATCTCAATTCCCATGCATGGTCTACTCCCACACCAACATACATGTATGTCGTCATAAAAATACCCTCAAATAATCCATCATCCATTGAAAACATTATCTCCTCTTGTAAACCCTCTAAGGTTTTTTATTGTCAAAACTGGGAAACCTAAACAGCATGATTCGTGAAGCATGGTTACACATTATATGAAACACCACAACCAATATATATCATTACAAGGAAAAATAATAAATATAATGAATAATTATCTAAAGGGTACACATAATTCATATGATATCATATCAATAATTGTATCATGACTTTGTAGTCATAAGCATGTGATAAAATCATAAAACATGACCCCAATGGCTTGAAATTCATACACATGGGTTAAAACATCAATCATTATCTTAGGAGATATACACACATGAATATGTGATCAAGCATTAAAAAAGGTCTGATAGTTATAGGTTTCATTTTTTATAAACACACATCCAAGGGGGTACAAAATGTCTATGTCACACACTAGTGGTCAATATTTTGAAATTTTTAACCAACATTATGAAATTTCACATGTGTCCATCATAGCCCTTATCACATTGTTCAGTTTCATTTGGCATGGATATATTAACTAATATATACATAAGGATCATTAATTAATTTATTATCAAATTTTATTCGTAATATATTATTAATTTAATTGACATCATCCGAATGATTGAAAAATCAAATTAAATTCTGATAAATAGTTAATAAAAACATTGGGTAGTGAATATAGGATAAACAACCTCTAATGAAGTCAATGACTAACTGAAAAAATCCCAACCACATGGTCTACATTATCCAAGTCCATTTGGATTCTATTGATCATCACCTGGTAACACTCATTCCTAATGATTAAAAATAAATAAATATAACATAAGTATATGTAATTATATGATTAAAAGGAAACAAAAATTAAATTTTGAAACAAAAAATGGAATTTATTATTGCATATCAATACCTTATAAGATAATGACCGAAAACCCAAGGAAGGTCCTTAACATAACTCCAATATAATTTATACAAAAATACTATCATGTAGAAATTGAAATAATTCCATTTTATTATAATTAAAATGACTAATTTAGAATAACATGACCAATTCACATACCTTAGCTGAATCATCCTCTAAAAATGGTCGATCCACTCCCATAACAATCCTAATTATGTAATGAGAAATATCCAAAAAAAATCATTTTCTATTATCCAATTCAACTATAATTTACCGAAACTAATAACATATAACACCAAGGTACATAACTATAATGAAAAACTATATGTTTACAATCTATCTAGATCTAATCATATCGATGTCATTGATACTTAAAAATAATTATTGTTCTAGTAATTATCAGTGAATTATTTATTATATGGTAACCAAATCCATGGAATAGGAAATTAAATGATTAAATTTTCATTTTACTCAAAGAAAAAAGGATGATTTTTACATATCCCAAAAATCAGAATTTTTTCATAACATTTCTTAATTCCCCATCATAAACACACATATAACCACTAGAATCAAACTAGGGGTGAGTGAAATTCATATAGGAATTCCAGAGGTGTATCAATGTTCCTGAGGGAGTCAAATAGAATGTATAATGGGTCAAAAAACTAAAAATAGCTTATAATTTTTTTAGGATAAATTATTTCCTGCAAAAATGGTTTGGGAACTAGTTTTTGAAATCCATGTACTAAACTTGTTAGACATTCTATGTCTCTTGGGAAACATCACTAGTTGGGAACACGGTTTTTAGAACATTGTTAAAATCATTTTGTTGTCGACTATAGGGTATCTTGTGACTTATCTTCCAAGGATACAATGTTTTTCAAACTTATATCATTAACTATGCTGAATCGATTATTCCGATACAATAAGTAACATGGTTCATAGAGGAAACCACATGGTTTCTCCATTCTATTCTGAAACTGTTAAAAAATTAAAAAGGACTCCAAAATTCAATTAAAGATCATGAATTATCCAAAATATTTTTCCAATCAACAAAATTTTAGGAAAATAGTAAATTTTTAAATATTAGTAAAATGATTATCCACATTTTATGAGGAAGGTCATTAAAATCTCCCCAATGTAGCACTTCATTTTTTTTGAGATATTTTGGTATCACATAAATCATGCCTTCCATTCTATGTTAATCATGTTTAATAATGATTTATATATGTCCCATACATGAATTATAACTCACTAGACTAAGTTTATGATATTTATTGAACACTCATCACACTCCTACTTTCAAACTCCAATCATGACATAAGATGCTAAACCGAACTCTCATTGTAATCCAAAATAGAGACTATGATCTCTCCATCTATCAAACTCACCACACCAGTGGTAGATGGTCCTCCCAGCCATGAATAAAGTCAAGGATGCAATAATGGAGCATATCCTCCATGGTCGGTATGGTCCACTCTATTTGACCATCCGTCTGGGGGTGAATAGATATGTTCAAGAGTAGTTGTATCTCAAAAGCCTCATGTAATCCTTAAAACAACCAGGATATAATTTAGAATTCATGATATGAGATGATAGTCTAAGGAATCTCTTGAAGCCTCACTATCTCAGGGAGGTAGAGGCTTCCCAAGACCTCTACCATTCCCTACTCCTGAATGGGTAGGAAGTGAGACGACTTGGTGTGTAGATCAATGACCACCCAAATAGTTTCATGACCTTTAGACATACACGGTAACCACGTCATGAATTCCATTGATATACTTTCCCATTTCTTCTCTGGTAAATCGAGTGGATGAGTCATGCTTGATGGAACCTGGTGATCGGCCTTCAATTGCTGATAGGTGAGGCATCGTGAAATGAACTTGGCCACGTCTTTCTTCATCCATGGACACCAGCAGAGATGATGGAGGTCCTGGTACATATTTTCCACTCTATTATGTACTTCCTTAGGGGATGTATGGAACTCCATCACCACCTCCTCCCACAATTCCAATGTTACTAAGGTGCTCCCTCTAAAAAGTATGACTTTCTTCCTACCTAATGAAAATATATCAGGAGCCCATACTGAAGATATCTGAGCACCTCAGACCTCAAAGTCAACATCCACCTGTTTTTCCTCCCATAATCGATGTATGAATGGGGAGAAACAACCATCGACTATAGTTAAACAACTACACTGTCATCCATGAGGGATATATGCATTTCGGCTAACTGTTATGTCACCTCACTCAGCTGATGCAACCTAGTCCTACTACTAAGCACGTCTACCACCACGTTCCCCTTTCTATGAGTATAGAAAATCTCAAAATCGAAGTGATAGAGGAACTCTAGTCATTGTCGTTGTCTCATGTTCAGGTCCTTCTGGGAGATTATATACTTGAGACTCTTTTTGTCGGAGTAAACTATAAAATTCTCTCCCATCAAGTAGTGTCACCACATCTTCAATAAAAATACCACTACTACCAAATCTTGGTCATGGGTCACACTGTTATTCACTTGTGGCCTAAATTGTCATGATCTATAGGTAACCACCACTATCTCCCACATCAGGACACAACCGATCCCGATACCTAATTCTCCATATTAAACTACATACCCCACACCCACCCCGGGTAGTCTCACAATTGGGGTACTAGTCAGTATATGCCACAGATCCTGGAAACCAAGCTGGAATTTTTCCATCCACATGAAGGGTTTTCCCTTCCGTGCCTAATTTTACAAGGAGGATGCTACTCTATAGAAGTTGGGAATGAATCTGTAATAGTAACCAGCCATCCCTAATAAGTATTGCACCTCAGTCATTCTCCTGGGTGGATCCCAAGCAATCACTTCTTATATCATTGATGGATCTAATGCCACTCTAGCTTCTATGATGATATCTCCAAGAAAGTGGATCTCCTGTGTCTAGAATTTACACTTCAAGAGCTTAACATAAAGCTAGTGCCCTTGGAGTATATCCAGGAATATCCGTAGGTGTGTAGTGTGATGATCCTCTGATGCAGAATTCAACATGAATTCATCGATGAAGTCCATGGAAATTGGGTTGTGTTAGGGCAGAGAGATCCTATTAGTGAGGCCCATGAACACTGCTAGGGTTTTGTTCTGGCCAAAAGGCATCACCAAGAACTCATTGTGAACATACCAACACTTGAAGGTTTTATTATTTACATCCTCATCTCATACATAATGCTAGTGATATCCTGTTCTATGTTCTATCATTGAGAACCTATTCTCTCCCATCAGCAAGTCGAAGAGGTTATCATTTCATGGTAGTGGGTACCCGTTTATCACAGTCACCTATTTCAAGAACCCAAAGTCCAAGAACAACCTCAAACTCCCATCTTCATTCTATACAAAAAGTGAAGGGTATGCCCATGGTGAAATGTTGGGCCTTATGAAATCCTTATTCCGTATGTCCTCTAGTTGTACCCTAAGCTCATGAATCTCTGTGGGAGCCATTAGATATGTCGGTGTGGATATCAGTGTCGTCTTAGTGTACAGGTCAACATAGAAGTCTACCTATAAATGATGAGGTATCCATAAAAACTCATTAATAAAAACATCCCCATACTTTTCCACCTCTATTTGGAAGCTTTGACACCACTCATACACTACACCAAGGGTGAGGGTGGTCAACTGGTTAGTGATTGAATTCAGCCTCCTCTGAGAGAGTCTGTCCTATGATACAAGGTTTTCCTTCTTGTCATTGAAGGAAAACTGGGTCCCATCATCATAGACAAACAAATTTGTATTCCTAAAACAATAAATAATAGTATGGACTATGGATACTCAGTCCATTCCCAAGTTGACGTTGTAAGACCTTGACACTTGTACAATGAGATCCCATCCAATGCTCTTTCCACCTAGGGTAATCTAACACTTCTGAAATCATTGTGTAATCATGAAATGTTCTCCTATAAGAGTATCTAGCCATAAGGATCGAGCCAACTTCCCTACTAGATTCTACGAGTTCCAAACATGAGCCATGGAATTAAAAGAGTGACTAGTATCTTATTATTTTTACTGCATCCTGGGTGGGGAAGACTTAGATGAAACCTCAAATCATCTCTGGAGAACCATGGTCATAATCCACTATTGTTAGGAGTGGAGATTTCCCATGTATTACTGCTCTCTGAGTTCTTGGTGGACCGCAAGGTGGTGGTGGCAGTGACATATCAAACCATCACCCACCACGATCCACTCCGCCAGCTCCCTCGCCCTATCCACCGCAATGCAGACCTCCTCGATCTAACTGATTTCACTCCCTCGGTTGCCCCTCAATCAAATTTCAGTCATCTATAAGGTAGTTCAGGCAGTCACATGCCATGTGTCCCTACCCGCCATACACATATCACTTTACGGCTCTCAGCCGACTCTCTTGGGACTGGGAGACCTACACCACTGACCCCGAGTCCTCGGGTTATCCTCAGAAAGACCTATCCTTCTAGGGGCCACACATCTTTTGTCTACTGGATGCCAAATACTTCACCACTTAGGGTCCACTGGTAGCTCTCGATGTGGGTTCCAGCTCCGCCAAGAAAATCTCTATCAGAAGGGCTCTATCTAGAAACTCAACCTAGGTATGGATGCTAAGAGAAACCACTTATGACCTGATATCCCACCTGAATACCTACTCAAATGCTCAAGCTGGGAATAAAGGTTCTCACACTATATCTATGGAGTAGGGTTAATCTATATGAAGCTCGCCTAGTACTCGACCACCTTCATGCTATCATATTGTAGGTGTGGTAGATCTTATATGATTACAAAGAGCAAGGTCACGGGGAAAATCATCCTAGAAAACACTCTCAAAAGTCAACCCAAGTGAGGGTTGCCTCATCCTGACTCTGGATGGTCAAACTACCCCATCTCCCTTCCAAACCCTGTAGAAGACTCACTACCATGATAACCATCTGGTCGGGGGTGTCTTCACTAGGTGGAAGACCCACATCACATCCTCCTTATAGCCCGCATGGAACTGAGGATCCATCTCTCCCATGAACATGGGAGGTCTCTATCTCTGAAAATGATGTAGGGAACTGAGCATACGAACATCCTCTACTGGAACAGCTTGAATTAGATTCTTACCATCAGGTGGTGGTAGCACATGTGCACCACCCAGTGTGTCCATCTTTAGAACTAGTCCCTTCACAGATTCCTCGTCACACAATGGGCTTCCCTCACAACCTTTTATCTGGATCCAGGGTGGTCATCCCTATAGAGGAATAATGAGATATATCATCATTTAACATGTTTATAAGGTTATACCTAGTGATAAAAATCTAATTAAAAATAAGGAGACACTTATGAAACTAGTGTTTTCATGTATTGGGTTGAAAACAGAATTTAGGGTCCAGGTGTATGGATATGTTGGCCACCTCACCAACACAAGACTTTAGGAATCTAAATGTTGAACTAGCTGCACATAACATTGATTCCCCAAAACAAAATATCAGACTCACGGTCTTTGAGGGTGAACTAACAACCCTTTGATACCACATTTTCATGACCCATCCCCTGAGGCATATGCCATGACTACCCAAGCCCACCTCCCAAAGTCCAGCAGCTGGCCACTAGCGCAAAAGGCATCAACCTACAAGTGGGAGGAATTAGCCTGGATACTTTACAGACAACAATTTCAAAAAAATTCCAAACTCACAGAAGGGAAAAATCATACCACTGAATAAACTGAGTGAAAGTATAGTTGAATGAATGGGGTCTTGAATAAAAACCTAAGAAAAATTGGCAAAAATTGCAATGTATAAAAAGTTATCTGATTTCCATCTATAGTAAACCCCACCTCATCATGAGAGTATAGAAACTAATGGAAGCCGATGCATTACATCTTGTACACCCAGAACTACTGTGACCTTATTGGTCTTAGGACACCATGTCCACCGTCGTAGAGTCCTTTTGTCCCGTCTCCCTGAGCACCCTTTTCGAAATGTCAGTATTATACACCAGACACAACATGTGTGGATGAAGCTTGTGCTGGGGTGAGTAACACAGTTCTTGTTAGGGAACCCAAAACAAAAATAAATAACACACAAAAATTCCTTAATGTAAAGAACGAAACACAAAACCTGTCACACTAGGTATATTCTACGGTAGTAACGGTTGCATTGTCAGTCACAAATGTCAAAATCATTAGCCACTGGATAACTGCTCCACAATCAAGTATAGTGGTCATTATAGGTAACACATAGCCTATTCCAACTAACCTTGATCTATTGTGGTATAGATCCATGATGAGTAATCAAGTTATGATCGGTCACATAGAGCCGCAGCCTAGAGTGGGCATCCTGGGTCACACAGAGCCGCTTCCCGCCTTCACCGAATAGTGTTACTCCTGTCGAGTACCAAGTTTCTTCCCAGTCACACAAAGATACTCCCCAACATGGGCCTACTAGTCCACATAGAGCTTCTCCCCATTAGTCCATCGTCGAGTAGTATTTAGCTATCAGCCAACCATAGGGTTTTGTATGTAGCGTGCTTTGGTGAACCACTCCTAAACACATTAATCACTTATCACAATCAATTAAAGCCACAATAATGCATTATGAAAGTTCCAACTCCTAAAGAAGGTCCCAATTCCATAAACGGAATGTCAATCAGATACACGGTTTACATGATATTAGTGTTTTATTTACCAGGGGAATGTTGTGATGGGGCCTGGTCTGACCCGGTCGGACTGACCCGACCAACCCTGCTCAAGGGTTCCACTTACCACGGTTCATTCTGACAGACCCAACCTGACCTGGTGTGGGTCAGGGTCAGTCTAGATCAGTCTGGCTAGTGGGAAAGGCCCAATAGCCCTCACCGGAGACAGCCCAGTTGGCAGAGGGTCCAGCCCACCAGATTGCCTGACAACCCTGTCTAGTCCGTCCTAGCCCAAATGGGCACGGGTCCAGCCCACTAGGGGCTCGGCCCACCATCTATGAGTCCAGTTGTGTGTTGCTATAAGAGTGATCCCCTAGGACATGGTATCCAGCCATGTCACCTCTGGCCCAAACAAGGCCTGCATGGGTGTGCCACACCTCTTACGCGGTGCCCTCTTGGCACTGCGTCTGACTCCTGTCGTGGTCGATGGGTCGCAGAACCTCTGACCAACCGGTTGGCCCGGAATTGGGCCACCCCTTCCTATGGAACCCACTTAATGATGCATCCTCCCACGCACCATCACGTCTAAAGAGATGTGACCTCTAAGTCAACATGGCCCCTTGGTGCAGGCCGCCCCCTCCACGCAGCTATCGAGGATGGTTGTCACTACTGGTTCTGGAACCAGCACACTAACAGAATCATTAGTGTGTCACCTAACATGCTTCAGTAGCCTATTCCATGCACCTCTTGCACCAAAGGTATCCGAGTGAGGGTGTATTTATCATGAACCCTTCAAAATGGCCTTGTCATTTCTTTAAGAATGTGACCCCCATGAACACATTAGCAGAGGTTCTCAGACCTTGTTTGTGTCATCATGGGCCCTCCACGTTAAAGGTTTTAATAAGGGGAGGATTGGGGAGGTTTTCATTAAATCATTCATTCCAGTGATTAATCCTGAATAATCACACAAAAAGAAAAGATGTCCTCCCGTTAAAATGCACAATCCATAGATTTTCTTTGGGTTAATCTACATTTTTACTTTATAAATGGATAGGGATGAATAGAAAATGAAAAAACCCCAACCTCTTTGAAGTTCATTGTCGCACGTTAATCCTCGAGGGGTTAAGATGTTGATTTCAATTCCTGGATCCGATATTCAAAAGGAATCGAATAAGAAGATGTTCAACTAGCATTCTTCCTAATTTACCATGGTGGAATTCTATCAATGGTTTTCTAGAGAATCTTCCAATTTTATAAATCCATATATTCACAGCATGTCGAATTATAAATTGGGGCACGTCATAGAAATACCATTATGATCCAAAGTTAATCCATTACGATGTTTTATTTATGAAACATTGTCATGGGAAGGTGTCATTAAATATTAATTACAATCCAACAAAAATGAGCCATTAATGGGCCTCATTGATGCGCATCATCGGCGCCCATTGTTTTACCACAGTGTCGTCGTCCGCCACTCCAATGTGAGAAATAAAATAAAAATATTAATTTAAATAATTTTATTTTTATTGGAAAAATGTCATAAAATAACTTTTTTGCTCGACCATTGTCTGTCAAAGGTATGTCATTTCTAGGTGATTGTTGGCATTCTGAATTCAACGGTTCCCTCATATTATTTATCTGATCAAACAATCATAAGGTATAAAAACCGACTTTCATATTTAATGATCATACCTAAAAAAAGTTCAAAATTTTTTTAGGCTCTCGAGACCTCGGAATTATGTGCCGTAAAATTTTATTGTCTCAAAATAATTCCATATAAATAAAAAATATACAAGGAAATTCCATAGCGTTACAACCATCTTATTATTTTTTCAAATAACCAGGGATAACCTAGGTTAAACCAAAGGCTCTATATTTTATGACTAATGTGTAAGGTTATATACATAATGTGAATGATATGTCATGATTAAATGATAGATCACTCCGATTATTATAGCTTGATACATAAAATTATCATTGTGGTTTCGTATTGAACCAGAATAGAACATGCTAACAATGAATGTAGCAGATAATGAAATTTTTGTAATATATACAAATATATGTGTTTGAAATTCTAAAATACCAATGATGAAGAATATTAATATTATTCATTCATAAAATTCTCAAACCATGAATCATGTTTACTTTCCAAATGATAAAATATTGAATCCCCTAGACAAAAGAGATGGAAATTGAATAAATTTAAATTAATATTCATCGCATTTAAAAAGTACCTGACCAAGGACCATGATAGATTAGTGTCTTTAGAATCATGTAAAATATTTTTCTAGTCTAATGAATGATATTTAAAATATCTCTTTATGATCTTACCCTTTAGGACACCTACATAAAACCTTTCTTCATAACCTATGGAAGGAAAACATAAGAAAGGTATGTGATCAAATTTTTATTAAGCATAAATAATGTAAATACATAAGAATATCATGAACATAATGTTACGATAACTTAAGTATCACATTTGAAGATCATACCCTTCATATCAAAGATAAAAAAATTGAGACGTGGAAAAAAGATTGGATGTTAATGTAACATGAATCATATGATAATAAAGTACATGAACCATGTGATAAAATAATTGGAGTAATTCATTGAGTCTATGTAAGAAACAAAAACTAGTAATATCATTACCTATAAATCTTGGATTGTTTCCCAAAAAAAATAATAGAGAACTCCATGGGGATTACATCTATAGGGTGAGGCCACACCACCATCCCTAGTTTCATTCCATTTAATATAAGGTTCCAGGGTCCCCCATATTCCCATAGTGGATCTGGATTCCACATTTTCCTAGAGTGGATTTTGCTTCCCTATCTTCCCATTTTGGATCATGACACACATTTTTCCCATTTTGGATTAGGAAGAACAGATTTAACAGTTATGATAAATCCCATCAACTTGTTCCGCATAATAATATCATCACATATAAATTATTTCCCAATTAATTAGAGGTATATATTGATCCCCCCATTTCCAAATAAAATAATAGATAATATTACATAAGAAAATAAGACATCCATCATATCATGACTCATTAAAAGTGATGGGTTTCATAAAATTCTTACCAAAACCCATGAAATGAAATGTGTATCATAAACATTTAATCATTTCAATACCTCTAGAAAATAGGTAGGTTACATAATCATTTCATCAAATCATAACTTATGAAATGAAGTAGATTTTAAGATCATATAAATTGTGGAAGAGAAAATGGGGTCATAAACAACATTACATCAAAACACAATCAATTTATGAAATAATATTAATATTATTCTATGATAATATAACATGATAAGCATTAAATATAAAAATGTATGTAATCTTAAATGGGGAAGTATTTTGAAAGATCATATGAATCATTTCATACGGAAAATAGCCATCCTATGAAAAATCATTTTTTAACATTTGAAAATCCTTATATAATATGAAATATTTAAAATTTAATTTAAAACATTCATTGAGGAAAATATATATTCCATTATAAAAACACCTATTAAATCATAAGTAATTTTAAAAATCGTTTTCTTTGAACAAATCTTTGATAACCTATAAAGGATTCATTAAAAAAATTAAAACAATTCTCTTTGAAAGTAATTTGATAACCTTGTAAACAAGACATGAAATAATTTTGAAAACCATATAGTACAAAATAAATTTTTAAAAAATAAATAATTATTAAAAACATTTAAATATGTTTCCTCGAAAAAAAACTTTTGAAAAAATATAACAATGTATTTTCAATTCTCTGAAAATAATTTTAAAAAATTTTAGATTATTTAAAAAATCGTACATTTATAACAGCGTTAATTTCCTAAAAAATATAATATTAGGTAATAAATTAATAAAAAATATCTTTATAGCCATATAAATAATGATGCAAGAATATTATGGTCATGTCCCTAGGGATGTCCATATATATAAAACATTTTTTTCACCTAATATGTTTTTAAAATTTCCTTGATCAGAAAATGACAAGATTATTTTAATTAAAAACATTTTTAAAAATGGTAAATCATGGGTAAAATATTATTTAATTATAATAGGATAATAGGGATATATTTTTAATTTTTTTGAAATCACAGTTATGAACTAATTCATATTTCACATAAAAAGGAGAAATCTAGTCATGTTTTCATGAAATCGCATTATTGGATATCCTAATAACCAAATAGATAGAAATGGTACTCATATGGAAATATATATTTTATAAATATACATTATAAAAATTCCTGAGTTCACTTTCAAAATGGATCATAATATTTCATCAATGTAAGCATAATCATAAATAATCATAGTAAACGATGAAATTATAGGAATAACAAATACTACCTTGGTAACATAGAATCATAATCCTAATTAATGAAAAAAAATTAAATGAAATATAAAATATCATGAAAATAAATAATCACATGATATAAAATGTAAATGGGAATTATATACACCCCATAGGAAAATGTCTCTTTATAACAATGAATGTATCTCAAAGAAGGGCAGTTGAGACACAATTACATTACTGGTTTGATATATTTTGAACCATAAACCACATGAAATAAATATCACAAAATAGATAAGGAAATTTCCATAAAATAAATTATATGTGTCATATAATACATTCATGTGATGTCTATAAACATCAAAAATTAAATTAGTGGTGGATAACGTATGACTCTCAAAGAAATAAAATTGAGATAAAAAACCCTTTACAACATGTGTTACATTAGAATCATGATCCTCATAAAAAACTAAAATCTATTAAAGAATTTAATATCATTATATAAAATATATTAATTATATAGCCTATTGTAGGGATTTATATACACCACATAAAATAATCTAGTGGTGAATATGGCATGTATCTCATGAGAATAAAAAGTGTGATGAAATTCCATTACCTTAAGTCCTGAATTTCATTTTAAACATTCAAAACTCATTTATAATATATATATATATGATTATTATAAATCCTTAATAGAACCATAATACTATATATTAAACATAATATTATTTTTTTATTACTTTACATTATCATTTTATTAACAAATTTGTTAAGCGTTACATTTTAGGAAATATCTGCTTTATATTATATTATGTTTTGACCTATTATACTTAATCCACATAAATAGATCATGATGTAATTATTTAAAGAATATAAAATATGATATAAAAGTCATAAATATTAACTATATATGTATTTATAAGAAATTTAAATTATAAAAATATGAAATAGAATACATTGTTAATGGAGACAGTAGATCGTACATCCGTATGATCATTGTTTCAGTTTTATTACAATATTGAAATAATGAAAATAAAATAAATATATGTATGTATAATATCGTTATATTTGATTTATTATGTCATATATATATTATAATTTCACTTAGAACATCCTTAATACACCCCATGTAATGTGTGAACAAATCACATAACTTTAAGGTGGTGATAACTCACACATACACAACAATGTTACCATATTTATAAAAAATAATGGTATGTATTATATAATAAATCTTGAAGGTTAAAAACATAATAAATTTATTTTATATAATATAAAAATATATTTCCCTTAATAGTTACCAACAATTATATGGGGTAAATTAAAAAATTAACAACATCATTTCATAAGGCAATAGTTCATCGTAAACAAGATGGGTAAGTCCATTACCCATTAGTTGGATTTGTGTGTAAGAAAAGGTCAAAAAAATATAATAAAAACATTATGAAGTATGTTTAATATACTAATTTGATTATATAATCATAAAATAATAGTTTTTTGGGGGGGTGTAAAATGAATATATATAAATGGAGCTGGAGAAAGAATGTTACTTCTTTTTGGGTAACTGTTGTTGGTTTGAAACATAGGGATTCCTTAATTGGATTTATGCCAAAAGGGAGGATTATATGATTAATTTGTTGGTACTAGGAGATAATTTTTTATGATTTTCATTAATAAAAATGGATTTAATGTTTTTAATATGTAGTAGGGAGGATATCTATTTTATAATGGAGGAGGAGTTGTATTTTTATAGATATTTGAATAGGGAATTCTAGCCACATTTATCCTATGAAAAATGGATCCAATAATCTTTCAAAATATATCCAACTGGGTATTGTGTAGAAATATAAACCTAAAATTTCTTTTGGATAAGTTTCTATGCCATTTGGGGCCTTTAGTTTAAGGCTTGTTCTTTTATTGAAATTATTTTTCTCATAATCAATTTAATAAATATTACTCAATTTCTCTAATATTATGTTAGAAACAAATATTATATTATTATACCATATAGAATATTCCTATTTTAAATACAGGATACTTTTTAGAAAATTCAATTCATAGTATTGGATAATATATTTGTATTATTAATCTCACATATGAGATGACAATATTGGTTTTAAAAGATAAAAGTTCCAAATGTTTGAAATGTTTTTATATATAAGTTTTTGGAAAATTGGTACTAGACCTAAATTGGATTAAATGATTTATAATAGATATAATTATACATAAAAATATTTTAACATATTTTATCTCTATTATTAAATTAGATAAAAAAAGTTTTTTTGAATTAAAATTTAGTTTCATTACCAATTTAGAAAAAATTAATCATTTTAGAAAAATACCCAAAAAATTACCAAGAAAAAAATTTGAAATTCGGATTTCTTAAATGAATTTCTTTTTGTCAAATGAAAATTATAAAAATCAGAAAATGAAATTTAAAATGGGTTCCCATTTAAAGGTCTTACAATTACCTTTTCGAAAAATATATATATTTTCATAAAATTGGATTTATTATTATCTTATAACTACAAAATATATTGTCTGAGAATCTAAAAATATCTGTTGAATAAAAATATCTTATATAAATCAATCATAAAAATTGTATTCTTTCATTTATTGAGATAATTTTTTTTAAATGGAAAAATATTTTTCTTAGTAATATTATTTCATTATTAAAAATAGTTCTTTCATTCACTAATTCAAATTTATAAAAAAATAATTCCTTTTATATACATATATGAATCATATTTTTAAAATTATTCTAATTTTATTCATGACATATATTCCATTGTTTATGTTGTATCTATAATAATATTTTAATAACTATATTAATAGTATATTGTAGTTTGGTTAAACTCATCCTTGAGTGTTAAGAAAGCTATCAAATGGTCTCTGTACTGTGTGTAATACATTGAAAATATAATATTGTGTTTAAAAAAATATAATATATGTGTTGTGATGGGAAAAAGATTAATGTGGTGTTTTGTATAATTCAGGTGAGATGTAGTTTTTTTCATTAGAAAAAAGATAGATCCAGTGTTTTGTGAAATGAAAAATATCAAAATGGTTCAACTAATTTGGGAAAAAATTTCACATCATCTTGGGTTTTTACATTATACCCCCATAAAATGAATTACACCATATAATTTCATTTAGGTTATCAAATGGTTACTATCTGAAATTTCTATTTATTGAAACCCACATTGTAAAAATGAATACTAAAAAATCCAATAAAAAGGGAATGATAGAATTATATGTGTTACACAAAGTAACGCATAACGGGGTTTTCACATAGTAGAACCTAGGTGGGAAGTGAAAATTTTGAAAATGAAGAAAATTTTATATAATAACTATGATTGTTAAAAATAATTGATCATAAAGAAAGTGGGTGATCCAGATAAAGATATCAATCATAAAACCATAATGTGAATAAGATTGAAAGAGGTCATTAATATAATAAAAATTGATGAAAAAGGGAAAAAATAGTTCCTGACCCTTTTCCTGAAGTTGAATTATTATTTTAACAAGAACATATACTATTTCATCCCATTATTAATTGAAATTTGACTCTTTGGTCTTGTCTTGACCCATTTTCACTTCACTGATTTTTGTGAAAAGGAATGTGAATTTCTCAATCAAATGTTACCAACAGAACATTATATCCTTGATAATTCATCCCATATTTTTTCATATACCATGAACACATATTTGTTAGAAAATTTTATAAAGTATGCATAAATCCTCATGGGGTTAGAAAATACATTAATCTCATAAATGTAGTCTGATGTTTAACTTAAATATTTAATAAATACTTAATCATATAATCCTTCAGAAAGATGAAAATACAAAATATTGTGAATATGTTCATGAAATAATATTAACATTAATCTCCCATATATTAAAAGGTATATCTTGGTTGTCACATTCTACACATGTTCATATATTCATCATATTTTCTCTCGAAACTTTGTAATAACCTGAATTAGCATAAATCATTTTTTAAACATGCATTCTTCTTTATTAAATTTATTACTAGATATATTAAATAAATCATATATTTTGTAAAATTATTCCATGATTACATAGAACTATTTTTCAGAAAATCAATAATCAGTTCCGCGGTAATATGTACTATCTAATATACTTTCTCCACAACAATCATCTCATAATCCAAGATATACCTAAGTTTATTAACATTGGGTAATCATTAAGGGTTTCCATATCTTAATCCAAATATCCCCATTCCATTAAATACCTTTTCATGTTCATCAATTCAATCAAATATATTGTTGAAAATTATTAATAGGAATCATATACTTCATGATTCATATAACGTAGTTAGGGAATTAAAATACATAAACACTTAAATCACCCAAAATAATTCATAAACCATTACCCAGTATTCATAATCATATCCTTTTATACCCCATTATTGTAATTTTAAATATGAACCAATTATTAAGGTTCTAAAACCATAATAAAATCACGATTCTTACATTTAATGTATATAATACTCGAAGAACAGCTCATACCTTTTACATGTCATTTGATATCTCTTTTTCTTCATCATTATAACCAATACTGATGGAACATCCTGATTAAACTCAAGATTTTTACACATAGGAAATTAATTTTCATATTTTAGTTATATTAAACATATGAAACATTAAATTTTAACTCAGTACCATATAGGTCCCTCTGTTTACAAAAATGAGATATAATAGTTGAGAAACACATAAAATAGTAAAAAATAGTTAATCATGAAAAATAACATATAGTATGTATAAATAATGACACTTAATTATTTAATATATGGAACCTAATTTTTATTCTAGATTTTTCAATGATGTATTCTATTTATACCCATCATGATGGTTCTTAATGATTTTTGGATTTCCAACGTATAGTCCCTAGAGTGTCAAAACTACTCTGTAGTAAGGCATGTTTTTGTACAACTATTTTTGATCAAGTATAGCCCAATATGATGTATTTTGGATAACCCTATGTACATTTGTGTTGGAGAGAAATCTACTTATAGTATCCAGATAAGGTTTCAGTTCTTGAAAACAACTCACTATATCCTTTACCAAAATTCGTGGACATTTACCTAAACAGTAACACATCCTTATACTTATCTGTAGAGAGATACCTAAACATATCATTTGAAATATACCTAGGGATATCATTAATGATTTATCACCCTATTTTAAAAAGGGTGAATTAACCTCCCATTAACAGAAACTATAGGCACCTCAGCTAATCATAAATGGATATTATATCAATTTATAAGAATATTCATCACATTAAAAAATTACTTTCTTGATGACCATTATATTTTGGTGTTTTTTGAAACTTGGTACACATTATTCTAGTTTTTGGAAATATATTCATCATCTCCAATAATGATCATACTGTATAATACTGCATCCTAAAACCATCCCTCATAAACCAGGGAAAGGAAACAAAACAATGGGGTGAGGTTGACTTCTTAGTAAGGGTAAATAAAGATAATACGTATACATATCCAGAATATAATGGAAGAAGAACATGATAATAAAATTTATAGATCGTATCTTTCATAACAATGATTAGACACAATAACTGTGGAATAATTATTTGATTTCCTGATAAGTGAATCATTGATAATAAATAAAATGAACCATATGATAACATCATAGTCCGAAGGTATGGAGTTTTCAGAAAAAACATAAACATGTAATATCATTCCCTATATGTCAAGGCTAATTCCCCAAAACACACCAATGCAGTTAATGGGGAAAAACTACTTGTTACATACACCACCATCCCCAGTCATAGTCTTTTCATTATATGGTATCAGGTTTCCCCACATTCCCATAGTGGATCCATTTTTCTGATCTTCTCGTAGTGGATCTAGTATCCCCATATTCCTATAGTAGATCAAGGCACACCTTTCTGAAATTTTACATCAATAAAAACATGTTTCCCAAATTGATCATGTTTTTAGACTTGATTCCCATCATTATCTCATGAGATAAAAATTATCACCCAATTCATTTGAGGGAGATATAGGTCACACCCATCACATAATAAAATAATACAAATCCGTGCCACAATATAATAAAAAATTCATCATATCGTGACCCATAAAATGATATGGTCTTCATAAACATCATATCATAACCCATTAAATGAAAAGGGTTTCATAAAAATTTCATATATTCAATTCATATATACAATTGATAGGTTTCATAATAATTTCATAAAATCATAACCAATGAAAAGTAGCAAGTTTTGAGAGAATTTAAACTATGGTAGAGAAAATTATGTCATATATATATTTCCATGAAAAAATAAACAATTAATGATATTATATCATTGGTACTCTTAGATAACATCCCTAAAAAACCAGTAACTATAATAAATTAAGTTATCTTAGATGAATAATTATTTTTAAAGATCACATGAATATTTTTTTAAAGAAAATATCATTTCACTGGAAATCATTTTTATATAGACAATTTAAAATATTTTTCATATGAAATTTTTTTTATAGTTTCAGTTAATAAATTTCATGAAATAAAAATATTTTTATATATGAAAAAAAAATATTTAAAACATAACACATTTTAAAAACCTTTTCTTTTTAAAATAACATTGAATACCTATAAAGGAAGCATGAAAATATTTTGAAAAACCATTTTGAGGAAAAAAATTGAAAATATAAAAATAAATATAGAAATAAATTTTAAAAACCTTTAATATAAAATTGATTTTAAATAATTTATAGAATTATTGAAATTATTTAAGTCATTTTATTTAAAATAAACTTTTGAAACCATATAAAGGAATATTTAAAATGACTTAAAATTAATTTTTAAACACACAACATATTTGGAATCCTTTTTCTTGGTAAACCAAAATAAATTATTCAAATATACATAATATTATAAAAAAAGTTTCTAAAAAAATTCATATAAACATACAGAGAAATCTTTATGATAATGATGGTCATGACGGCCTGTAAATTTGAACATATTGAACATTCATTTTTTATGCTAAATGATTATAAAAGTTAGTTGATCAGAAAAAAACAACAAGATTTATTTTAAAACTACTTTCTATGAAGGTAAAAAATTGGTAAAAATTTCTTTTAAACATCATAGGATAATATAAAAAATTATCTTTTTAATGACATGATTATTAATGAACACATTTTTATGACCAAAAAAAGAAATAAAGTCATATTTTTATAAAAACATTTTAATATTTATATTATGTACCAAATGGTGAAAAAAATTGTAATAATACATAAATATATCAATTATATCTAGTTTAGAATAAAATTCATGAGTGTTATTATGAGATGGATCATAATATTTCATCAATGGAATTATAAAAACAAATAATCTCGATAAATGTTGAGATTTTCGTAATAACTGTTACATCATTGGAAGAATTGAATCATAAATCCTATGAAGGAATAGAATTAAATGAATATTAAAACAAAATTAAAATAATTACATTAATAATAAAACATTTCAATGATAAATATATACAACCCATAGAAAAATACAGCTGCATAACAAGTAATTTTTCTCAAATAAAGGAAGATCAGACAAAATTAATTCATTGAATTGTTAAACATTATACCAAAAAAAACCAACCAAACACTTAATAAAATTGATATGTAAACACACATATATTAAATTATGTGAATCATATAATACAGTAATGGAAGTATATACACTAAACAAAAGAAATGAATGATGATTAAGGTGTAAGCCTCACTGAAAAAAATGCGTGAAGAGAATACCCCTTAGTACTTTCGTATGTTCTGAATCATGTTCCCCATTAAATAATAAAATAAAATAAGTCCTTTAATATAATTAAATAATGTAAATTAATTATATAACCTTTCATATGGAATTATATACACCACATAATATAATTGAGTGGTGAACATGGCATGTATCTCATAGAAAAAAAAATTTGAGATGAAATTATATTACCTTTAGTCTTGACATTTGTTGAAAATTTAAATATCCTACAATATATAAATATTTTTATTATAAATCCACAACAGAACAATATTATTATATCTAATAACATATATGGTTTTTATTACTTTATATTACACCTTTTTTTAACAACTCCGTGTTGATATTAGGTTTTGATAAATGTTTGCTTTGTTTTTTAATTTGTTTTTACTTGTTATTCTAGATCTATATAATTATATATATAATTACTAATTTACATAATTAAAAACATGATAAATATATCATATATATTTAGTATATATATATAATAATATATAAAATATAGAAATATGAAATTAAATACACAATTCATGGAGACGAAAAGTCATACGTACGCATGAATGTTGTTTCCATTTTATTTTCACATTGAATTGTGAAAATTAAATGAAATATAATTATATATATAATATCATTACAACAACATTATTATGTCATACATATCATATAATTTCACTGAAAAATCCGCAATACATACCATGTATTTTGTGCATGAATCACATCCCTCTAAAGAGGATGTAGTCCACAAGACCACAATAATGTTATCATATTTATAAAAAATGATGGTACATTTTATAAAAAAAATATAAAAGAATAAATAAAACATAAATATCACTTATATTATATAAATATAGTTTTTCCATAATAATTACAACCAATTAGTGGTGGTAAATTAAAAATGAACAATATATTTTCATGAGGTGGTAGTTCGCCACACACTAGAATGATATGTTTGTTACCCAATAGATGGAAGTGTTTGTAAGTGAACATTTAAAACATGGAATAAAAATATATTAGAATATTTAGGATACATTGGTTTGTATTAATCTATTTAATAAAAATATTTGATGGGTTGGAGAGTGAAAATAAAACATATATCTTGAGGAAGGATGTTACGTATTCTTTAGGTTACATCATTTACACCAATGGGATTCATTTGTTGGATTTATTTCCAACTGTAGGATTCAATGATAAATAGAGGTAATTTGAGAGTTTATTTTAATAATATTTTGGCCTATAAAAATTCATTTATATGTGTGAATAAGTGGGAGGGATATCAATCATTTAATAGCAGAGGATGAGTTGGATTCCAATAAATTTTGGAAAAGGGGATTTGTCTAATGTTTCTTCTATTAAAATATTGTCATATAGTGATCTAAATTACATAAAATGTTGGAGAGGGTAAAAAAACAATATCCAATGGATTTTTAAAAGGATTATTGGTAATATATGGCCATATGTTTATGGCTTGGTCCTTGGTTGAGATAATTTTTCTTTTCATCGCTATAAATAATTTTAATAACATTCTATAATATTATTGGTCAAAAACTAAATTGAAATTAATATAAATTTTAAATTATTCTTACAAATATGGAATACGTTTTTCCAAATTATAATCATAAAGGTGGTTGAAATTAATTTAAAAATAATCCAAATGTATGAAATATTTTTAAGTGAAATAGTCCAAAAGTTTGAAATGTTTTTATATCCAATTTAATTGTGAAATTGGTTATAATGACATATATTGGATTAATTGATGTATATGTGGTCTAATTATTCATTAATACAAAATGAAACATTATTTAACAATATAAATAAATTTTATGAAAATTTATTTTTGACTTATAACTCAGGGTATTTCACTATTCATCAAAAAAGAAACTTCTCATAAA